>CM060941.1:316009432-317395275 GCA_030765085.1 Allium cepa | reverse complement strand
AAATTAATTATTCTTAACCCCATAAAGTAATTAACCTTTAATTACTCCATTAATTAACTAATTATAATTAATTACATTAATCCTTAATTAATTACATTAATTAATTACTTCCTTAATCACTTATCATTGATTAATTAATCTAAATTAATTAATTCTTAATTAACATCATTAATTATCTTAATTAATGATCCTTCATTATATTTAAATTAATTACTTATTTAAATTAATTACATTAAGTAATTAACCTTGATTAAACCAAAATTATTAATCACTTTTAGTAATTAACTAAACTTAATTACTTTCTCAATTACTCTTAAATTAATTATTTTTAATAATTAATTATATTTATTAATCACATTTGATTAATCTCATTAGTACTTAATTACCTTTAATTAATTACATCACTTAATTATTTTCCCCAAAAACTTAATCAATCATTACTAAGTAATTATTCATTATTTACTTCACAAAGAAATTACCTTTATATTAATTACACAAGTAATTAATCTCAAAACTCTTCTCAACTTAAATCAAATTCTTCTCATAATTTACTTATTTTAATTACTTCTCTAAGTAATTATCCATCTTTGATTACTTATCCATCCATTAAATGATTATTCTAAATTAATTAAACTTAATTAATTAATTTAAACTAATCAAATAAATTAATTAATTACAAAGAGTAATTAATAACTTAATTATTTCCATAACGTAATCATACTTAATCAAGTTCTATAATTGATTAACTAAATTAATTAATCCATTTAATTATCAAAATTAATTACATTAATTAATTAATAAATAATCCTAAGTTAATGACCTTCATTAACTTATCTTAAATTCCTTAATTACCTTTATTAAATTTACTTAAATTAATTAATATTAATTACAAATTAAATTAACCTTAATTAATTTATTTCAAACCCTTAATTTAATTAAATAATTAAATTAATTACCCAATTAATTACCTTACTAATTTAATAAATCAAAAATCATTAAAACTTTGATTTCCTTTTAAACTAAACATTTCTTATTAATGATTACTTTATCATTAGCAAAGTAATTTAAAACAACTTAATTTGTTTTCCAAATTTCATTTTAAAATTTAAATTTAAAATGAAAACTAAACTTAACTTATCAAAGTTTTTAAACATTTTAAAACCTTTTTAAAACTTATGCTAAATAATTATTCAATTTATAAAAGGAATCAAAACCCATATTTATCCAAGATACCAATCATATTTAAAATAGAATTCAATATTAAAAGCTATTTAAATATTTCAAAAAGACTTCTTTTATTTTCAAACCTGATTCAAACTTGAATCTTATTTCCAGATTTAAACTTATGTTTAAATCTTCTATTTCAAATTTTAAACCTTAAATTCAATTCAATTATACCTCTTTAAAGTTTTAAACATTCTACCTTTCTTTTCTTTTGAAATTTGAATTAAATTTTAAAACTGAAATTCAAATCTTAGCTTGAAAACTTTACTTTTTAAATTTAAGTTTAAATCCATGTTTTAAAACCTTGCATTCAGGTTTTTAAAACAAATTTTAAATTTTAAAGCTACAGGTTTCAAAAACCTGTAACTCAGGAATTAAACCCGAGCTTCCTCTAACATTACTTCGAGTAAAATCATGAATTACTTCGAGCTAATCTTCAAATTTCTCGAGAAACACTCGAGTCAAAACACAGCAAACCCCAAACCAATTTCCCCCTGATACAATCTCTTCACCGTGCACATGTACGGTGATCGTAGCCACCTCCGGCCACTACCCAGCCAACAAACAAGTCGCCGTCCATCACTGCATCACCTCGCGGTCATTAAAATCTTCCCAAACACTCGAAATCAAATTCAAGTATCCCTAAACCAAACCTGTCAACAGCAACAGGCACCACCGTTCCCAAAACCTGGAAAATTCCACATCCACTCTCCTTTGACCATCGACGGCGTTGAAACTCCGTCCATCACCTCTTCAATACCCAAGCTAACTCCACCTCAAAAATCTAAGCACTCGGTCCACTGTGGTCTTCCCACAGATCCAATCATGTTGTGCCTAAAAACTAGGTTTATACTTCCCCTCTTTTACACTACCCAGTAAGAAAAATAGCAATGCACTTGAATCTCAACACTGAATGTTGAAATTTGATTTTTAGAAATCTCAATTTAGTTTTAGCTTTTGATTCGAGCACCTGAAAACTATCAATCAACTGGATTTTGACAGATTTTAATCTACTTTGTTATAACTTTGTTTTCCAGTAAAACTTACAGGTATAATTTTTTTTCTCTTTTCATTTCATCTTAATCAAAATCTTCAACTGATCATTTATGATGTATTGAACATATATTGTTCAAATCTCTGGTGTTATTACAGATTAATTTAGGAACACTTAAGTTTTTGGACCCAGAACTAAGTAAAACAAATATAGTAATAATCATAAAACAGTAAGATTATACCCATATACTCAATATAAATCATATTACAGGAACAAACATACATCATCATATCTATACTTGAGTTTTAAACTAATGAGGTAAATCATACAAATCAACATGAAATCTAGGTAACACACATAAGTCATAATCAGGCATCATTTTAATACTTAAAATTTAGGAAAGAAAAGGTTACTCACAAGCATACTACTCAACATGCAATCAGATATCATACTTAGAGCATACTTATTTAAGCATCCAACTTATATTTAAATTTTAAAAAGTGTTACTCACCAGGCATTCATAAAACAGAGGCCAGATTTGAAGTTGCTTTTGAAACCCCTTTTTTTTAAAAAAAACTGAAGTGCCATGACTTCATTACTCATTATAAAATTTGAGTAGCTTGCTGTTAAAGACTTGTATGCAGGCCTAACTCCATATGCATTTGAATCTTTACATTTGAAAAAGCTTTAAATTTGCAGTTGCATGCTTTAATGGCTTGATTCCCAGGTTTCATTTTGAATGGGATTACAGGATGCAGGCAAGCTTGTTTTTTAAATTTCCAGAATGTGGAAATGCAGAGGCTAAACCCAGATTTAATTTGAAAATACTTGGGTTTGAAGACTTGTAGATGCATGCATGTTTGTTTCTCTCAATTTTGAAATGCAGATGCTCAGTATTGAACAAAAATGCAGGCAGGTTTTCAATTTACTTTTGAATGAAGAAGGGTTTGCATGCTTCTGGAATTAAAAACTGAGTTGCAGGCTTTTGTTTTAAGAGGGGTTTACTGATTAGATTATGAAGAACAGATTTGAAAAATATACTGGTAAGCTTTGGAAATGGATTTTACAGTTTTTTAAAAACTGCAGGCTTGCATGTTTGAACAGATTTGTATATGGAAATTTGTAGAATGATTTGAAGAGGAATTTGAGTATTGAAAAAGGGAATCAAATTTTGAATATGATTTTGGTTTGAGGAATATAGTTACAGATTTGTTTAGCTGAGAATATTTCTCTTCTTGACTTTGAAAACAAATGCACATTAGAAAAAGAATGAGAGTGAGGAAAACATGTTTTATGTAAGTGTAATGATTTATTTTACAAATTAAAAGAAAAAAAATAAAAATAAAGACACTTGTCTCAACTCATATTAATATGCCAACACTTGTCTCTTTAGTTGCTTAAAATGTTAACATTTGTTATTATACACATGTTACTTATTTTTAATTTGTTTTTTTTTTAATTTAATGAAAACCTCTTTTCTTTATTTATCAAATACATGTATATATATTTTATCTTCATTTTTAATGGTATATGTATTTCTTTTTAATGAAAATGGAATAAAACAATGTATATAAAAATAGAAGCTTACTTAAAATATATATATATGTTTATTCTTTTGAATTCAAAATCAATACAAATTCAAATTTTATTCATACATTCAAAATCAAAGGTTAAAACTAATTTATATTAACATACTTAATTTTAAAAATAATAATATTGTCTTTTAAAACATATCTATAATTACACATTTATTATTATTATTATTTAAAAATAACATATTTATTCAATTTAAATCATTTATAAAAGAAATCATAAATTACTTATCTTATTTAACTTATTTAAATGAAACAATGTTTATATATAAAAGTGTATTTTAAATTTACTTATACAATTCAAATTATCAAAATGAATTATTAGGATTTAAAACAAGATTTTATTTGTTAATTAATTTCAATTCAAAACTTATCCATTTACAATATATATATAAATATATATACATACATTATAAATAGGAAATCATTTTATTAGCTTTTAAAAGATAAAATTCATCAATTAAACATTTATTTAATTGAATTATTAAATCAAGTTAATTTTATTAACAAAATTTTATCAAATCAATTTAATTTTAATTACAGATTATTAAATTGATATTGCTAAAATTTCCGGGATATCACATAGACCGTTGAGTAGACCACATATTTAGTAGTTTATTTGTCATTCTATCATATTAAAAGTGTCTTAACTCGAACGAACTATTTTTTTGGTTGATATGGGTGGATAATTTATTTATATTGATTTCATATGATGATTGTATGCTGTGTTTGCAAGTGATTGTTGTTTATATTGATTGGGTTGTTAGTGGTTCAAACAACTTTAAATATTTCATTTTATATAATTATTATCTCCATTTGGATTATATAAGTGAAATACAGGTTATGGAAGAAATTGCTACTGCTTTTGGTTTCATAATTAAGTGTTGTTTGCCCGACAAATAGGTACGTTCTCAGATTACGGTTTGATAGCGATATTACATGGTTTTTCCCGCTGTTGGGATATATGATTTTGAAAATTATGAGATATGTTACTATTATCGATATTATTTTTTCTCCTGAGCTTCTCCATAGAAAGGAGACTCTGTCGAAATTTTTCATCAATTTTGGATTTAGAAAATTTTGAAAAATGTTTTCCAAATTTTATTAAGTTTGTGTATAAAGGATTTAAGCGTTATAAACTGATATATTTTATTTACATTATTTAATTTGTAAATTTATTGGTTATAAAGTTAATATTTTGAATAAGATATATTGATTTCTTAAT
This sequence comes from Allium cepa, assembly GCA_030765085.1. Taxonomy (NCBI): domain Eukaryota; kingdom Viridiplantae; phylum Streptophyta; class Magnoliopsida; order Asparagales; family Amaryllidaceae; genus Allium; species Allium cepa. The sequence goes on along the minus strand of CM060941.1, from coordinate 317,390,240 downwards.
TCTTTCTTTTCCTTTTTTTCCTTTTTGGGGACGAAAAGTTTTGAGTGGGGGAGAGTGTAACGACCCGTAATTTCGATGATTTAAATTTGTTTTTTTTTTGAATTACCTAGAGAACCAAGCTTCGCTCGTAAACTCTAGGGAAGTATGTGCCTGCCAAACACATACTTCGGGTACTTGTTACAGGGTTGTCAGTTTCGGGGCTCGAACTCGTGACCTTCGATCACGCAGTCCGGACCATCAACCAACTGCGCCAACCCTGTTGGCAATGATTTAAATTTGTTAATTTAATTAGATTTTGGTTATTAAATTTGGAAGAAATAAAAATTTGTAATTTGTTAGTGAAATAACTAGTGAAATAATAAATAGGATGAAAGGTAACCATGTTAATTTAAGTCAATTTTTTTAACAACTTTAATGTAATTCGAATAAATGAAATAATGTAAATGGTATACTTGGTTATAAATTGAATATAAGGGAAACAAATGTAAATATTTAATTTATTAATGGTAATTGAATAAAACCAATATTGTGTAAAGAATTATAATATTTGTTGTATTAATGTATGCTTTAATTTATAATGGGATATAAAAGGTAATTTATGATTTAAAATGTTGACTTATTAATAAAATAGTGTGTAATGAATAGTAATGAAATAAAATTAGTGTTATATATGAAATTATAACATGTGTTGGTAAGTAATAAACTTGTAAATGTAATTAAAAGTAAATAGTGACAATTATTATAACTTACCTGTTTATTTAGTTAGTTGAATTGAACTTTGAAGTCAATTGTAATTAATTAAAATTAAAATATCACATTATTTGAAATTAAGATGAAATTAGAGAATATTAACGTGCTAGGATATAAACCAATGTTAATTGTTCCCATGAGATGACAAGTGATTGAATAACAGGATTTAAAATCAAATAAAGGGATTTATTGAAATTTCAATTGATAGTTAATGAATTTACTGAAATTGAAATTAAATACTGTAATTGGTAAATTATTTAACTTTGGATTGATATCTAAATTGTTTGAAGTATTATAATTGTTTAAGAAGTCAAAAGATAAAATTTGCCCATTGTAGAAGTGAAATTGGAAATTTGATTAAATTAATCTAATATTAATTTATTTAATCAACTGAAAAATAGCCATTTTGGCCACTGACTCGGATTTCGACGAAACCAGTTTCATCGAATCTGTAACGGTGAATTATTGTAGGATTTCAAGTTTCCTAACGATCGGACTTTTCCTTTGATCGTACGCGCTCGAAACGCCAAGAAATAAATTTAATTGAAATCAATTTGAAATAAGCTGATTTTTAACATAACTTCTTCATACGATGGAATTAGGACTTGATACCTTTTCCATTGAGTATAAAATATTTGAAAGCATCTACTTTGATATATGAGTTAACCCATTTTCATTACGGAGTAGAATCGGGCTTTTCGGGTCGCTTATCGTTCAAACCCAAATCAATCGTGTTCATTCGTTTTATTTTCTGATCTACCTATAAATATCTCATCATAAACCCTAGGTTATTTCTTAATCACATTTGTCTTATGTACATTTCCTTCTCAATTCCTCCTTCAAATGGTAGACAAACAAAATTCTCGATCCTATTTCAAATCAAATTCCAAATCATAATTAAAAAAACTCCTCAAACAATATCGAATTATATATCGATTTTAACTCTCGACGAGCGCAAGCCATATCTGCTCTCTATTTTTCGATTTGGTTTTCTGTGTGGCCGTAATTTGAGGAATAAGTCACGTCCGTTTGTTTCGTCTTGATGGACTTCAATGGATCGTCAAATCGACGATACCACGGCATGGAGAGGGTCTTGCGGAGTTCATTGGTGTGGGTAGTTTGTCGAATCAACGGTCTGATCTTCGGCTAAAATTCAGTTAGGGTTCGACACTCAATGGCGGCGGCTGCAATTGGAGCTCCGTACGGCGTCATGGAGGGGTCGCGTACGACCCGTAGGGGCGGCTCGCGAGGGGGTTGACTGTGGCGGCTCTAGATGTGGTCGACAGTGACGCATTGGTGGGTGATTTCTAGGTCTGGCCGATAGGTTCGACTGCGTTAGGCGGTGCTTACGTCGATTAGCAGCAAGATACTGAGAGTTAATGTAATTTACAAAATGCCATTGTGTTATATTTTATTTTAAATTTTAAGTTCTAACTATCATAACTTGTACATACGAGGTAAATTCACGCGCGGTTTATTCCTTTGGGATCGTGTCGGAATTCCGGAATTTTTAACGCTGGTTTGGATGAATTTTAAGACCGTTCAAATTTTGGATTAAATTGAATTTGAATTCAATTTAAATTCAAAGGTGAGTGTTTTAACCCACTCACAACTTCTAAAATTTCTTATGTTTGTTAAATTAAATTTATGATGTGATTGAAAATTTATTTATGTCTGTTTGGTGTATTTTAATCATCATTTCGGTTAATTTGAATTTATTTGAACTATATCATTATTTAATTTATTATTGAATTAAATTGCTAGTTAAATACATGTTATTGATTATCAGTTCTATATTGATATTTATTGATTGATTTGGATGATGATTGCGATGGATGTTGATTGTTGATATTGGATGAATGTATGTTTTATTTTATATCGTTATAAACTGAAAGTTCGTTATGGACTTTTATTATTAGTTCGGGATTGTGGTTTGAAACGATATACAACCGTAAAAATTTTAAATTGCGGTTTGAAATGATAAATATCCGTATCACTTGACCCTAGGGTAGAAATTTATATATGGACACCGGATTGGTTAAATTAAATGATTTTAAAATCCTTAAATTTTTGAATTTAATCAATTGATGTTTTGAAATGAAATTTGATTTATATAAATTGAAGTATTATAGAAAAATCAAGTTTTGTGGTGAAACGTAATTGGTTTAAAAAGGAATTTCTTTAAGAAATTAAATCGGAAGTTTAAAGTTAAACTTTTATGTATAAATGAAATTCTACCGAAATTGTGTTATTGAATTTGTTTAAAAATAACTTTGAAATATTTTGAATTTGGAGCAATCCGTATCGATATTTTGAACATGGATTGAAATGATATAAAATTCGATAGTTTATTGAAATTTGGTTTGTCGATTTGGAAATTTGAATTGGTCCAAATATGTTGAAATGAAATGAATAGTTTTATTTAATCTGAATTTCAAACTCATATTTTAATATAAACTGTTTTAAAATATATTATTTTAAAATTTCTAATTTCAAATTTATGAAACTACTTAACTAATACTAATTGTATGAATTATTTTAATCTATTTTAAACTAATTTAATTTATTTTAAACTAATTAAACTATTTTAGTTTATTTTCAATCTAATTAATCTATTTTAAAGATATTTAATCTATTTTTATTTTATTTAATCTATTTTAAATCTATATTAATTATTGATAACTATTTAAACTTTTTTTCCAAATTCCAAACCAAGTAAAGTGGATGGGTTTACATTCAAATTTCTCGATTTTTAAAGTAAATATGGTTAATGATGTCATAACCTAAGTTGGAATTTCTAAATGTTATAATAAATCGAAATGATGATTTTGAAGCAAGGACTTAACCTGTTTTAGAAATATGATTTTTGATAGAAATACGATTTGAAAGTGGTATAATTATTGAGAACACAATATTTTGATATAAATTATGAATTTGACTTTGAAAGGAAATACAATTATCGAACTATGGTTTCAAAGGCGAATATGATTTCGAAAGTAAGTAATAATTTGAAAAGGGATATGGTTTGAATTGAATATGATAATTTGATGTTAATTATGAAATGATTATGGAAATATAAAAGAACCATCCGGTGCGTAATAAGCGAATGGTTGTCAAAGAGACCGGGATCGGATGTTGTCATACTCTCTGCCAATACCGAAAATCACTTTGACAACTATGTACGCGGTGGAGATTCCAGAATGAAGTATGATGGTGGCGACGTCCTATTGAGGTATATACATGGACCCGACTCCTATGAGTTGGCTTAAGGTGGCTAAAATAGGAGCAATCAACAGGCCAAGTGAGGTAGCTCCTCCGATCGGGCACACTCCAACGATACTATATCCTGACTTTTGATTTATTTAGTGGCCATCCTTCGATTTTTCCCGGAACTATGTTTCAAGTTGGGCGGCAGTTGCGGCTATGCGTTACCAACAGTCCGGAAGTATAATTGGTATATCTACCCTGGCATTGCCAAGTTGTGTCGTGTCACCTACCCTAGCGCGCCTTCTATGAGTTTTTTAGTACCATACCTATGGAGTGTCGTTGATAACATCCAACACGGGTGAGATTACGGTACTATATAGACCGTGGGAATATATAAAATGTGTTAAGGCGGAAAATGTAAATCCTTAACGCTACTTTAATACCTTTACTTTCGATATATTATAATAGTGTATTGTACTACATAATAGATAGTTTAATGGATCCTTAGGAGATGTGAATCTTGAACATCCCTTAGATTACTGCACTCACATTAGACACTGGATAGAAGATGTCAAACCCCGTAAACATCTCTGATGTCGTTCCACTCATATTTATTTACCGTTGATTTAACTTACATAAGATCTTTGTGATGACCCATTTTTTGACGTCCAAAAATCGACATTAGTACGTCCACTTTATCAAATACCGAATAATCGAATGACAGAAAACCGAATCATTAGGGTTAGAGAAGAAGGAGGTAGAAGAGAAATAGAAATAATATCGGAATCTTACCGACGCAGCGAATAAAATTTAATAGACAATAACTGATCTTTACACAAAAGAAACTATATCTGCTTTATACATTATATCATCAGAGTACATCAAAGATTAAAATAATTACTGGACAGTTGTATTAGCTTGTCCTCACAAAAGCTGACTACACAGCTTTCACTACACAGCGGAATATAAATCTACGGAAATATGTCTCGTCATCCATCTCATTCCTGAGATCCACAGCAGTCAATCCAGAATCTATACTCTATAATACACAGTCTGACCGAACATTATAGTTAAATAACACCCGAGTCAGTCTAGAAAACCAGCGTGAGAAAACAGACTCAATTAGATTATTAAAGTTTTTAAAATTCATTCAAATCAAAAGGTCTTCCGTAAGACCGTGCAACAAAATAAACATGCCGGGTTTTTACCTTACGATAACCAAAACATTTCTTACAAAATCCTCTAATATTATAATAATGTCTATATACAAATACTTATTCAAATAGGTGAAATTGTTACATTCATTAAATTCCAGCATAATAGGTATACATACAACACCGTAAAGGCACGTAGGGAGAATGGATTTCCATCAACGGTAGGGCTACTGGGGCCACCCGTCATACTACGTAGTCTAGATCACCGTACAGAGGATCCATCCTGATCCCCTGCATCACAAGACCGGAGCTACCCCTTACTGGATAGTTCGAATAAGATCACCCGCGGTTGGGATCAGCAACTGCCCACACAGCCGAAATAAAGGGACATCTAGACAGGGGTAACCTTACCTTAATTGGTTGCTAGCCACTTAGCCTTATGTGCACCCTCCATGTTTTAGCCATTCTCGGTTGATGAGGCTCGAGACTATGCAGTACTTTTTTAATACACATTCACTTAGAATGCTCACCGTCCTCTTGAAGATGTTGTGAAAGCATTTGTCCATACAAGTTTGTTCCAGGTTCGAACGGAACCGAAGGCACTGCTCCTACTACATCCATTTTGGAATCACCCTCAGGATTAGTAATGATTAGCCCTTGCACATCACTACTCCATCTTCGACTCCATGCTCTTGTCTTCCTTATGAAAACATTCAAACCGATCGAAGTGGTTATTGGAAAATTAATCCCGATCCTGATCTCTTTGAAACAATTAGCGCATTAGCCAATATTGATAGTCGGTTATTTAACTATCAAATAACATTCACAAACAACCATCAGATTTAAATAATTTCCAAATTATTTATTTCAAAATAACTTCGCAAGCTATTTTCTATACTTCAACCTTTTGAAACATTTACAAACCACCTTTCTCTCATGGAATAAATTTCCCAAATATTGTTTATTCCCACTGAAATCACCAAGTCCAATACTTAAGATTTTAAAATAATTTAAATCACTTTATTCTAAAAAATACTTTAAAACATTTAAATTAAACTGCTTGAACACTTTATTCAAAAATATATACTTTAAAAACTTTTTAAAATAAAACTACTTTATAAAATATAAAGCTAATTTTTAAAATAAAAGTTAAGCCAAAATAAATTTTAAAATAAGAGCTACGAAATTTTATACAAGTTTTTAAATTAAACTTTAACTAAACTATCTTTAAAATAAAACTACTTTATAAAATATAAATATTAATAATTTTTTTAAAACATAGTATCAATTAGCATTTTAAAATAATTACCACTATAACTAATTTAACAAATATTTACCTTTAAAAAAAATCTAAACAACTTAAATAATAATTTCTCAAAAAACATTCCTTTTAAAACAACTTTAAAACTCATAACTTATACTTAAAAATCTGCTTTTGAAAACGAACTTGGCTTTTAGGGAAAGATACTTTCCTTTCACACCTTTAAAAATAAACCATTATTTATTTTTAAAACCAATTACCCATTCCTTTATAAATTCTCATTGTGAATTTTTACTTTCAAATACCTACTGATATCTTATTTCACTTTATAAACCTAGTTTATAAATTCCATAGTCTCATCTTCTTTTAAAACATGGTTTCGAACTCTAAATCAATTTCCAGATCGATTTTTTGATTTTACTCCACTTTTAGAATATAAAATCCTTTACCTCCTCAATTTATTTCAATCCATAAATTTTTAGATTTAACTTCTTTACTTTGGTTTAAAATCTTATTTAAACTAAAATACAAATTTCATTCTTTCCAAACTTCTTCTTTATATTTTCCAACAAATTTAAACCGTGAATTTAAAAATAAATTCTTTACTCCTTTTATATAATATTACTTAAGTTTATAAGTTCATTTATTCCACTTATTCCACTTATTCAAAATATCCCTTTTCTCATACTTGGGATTTATTTGTTAGAAATTAAAAAATCTCAACTTTATCCTTTCCAAATCATTTTTAATTATTCAAATTCATTATAATTATTTTACTTAAAATTACCTTTTATTTACTTTTAAAATCCAAACTTCATATATATATATATATATATATATATATATCAGTTCTCAAAATACCAATATATATATAACCAAGCCATAGCATTCAATAAATTTCAATTTCTAATATAATCAATATAATTCATCATAGATTATCACATAATCATATCGCTGATATAAAATAAATTCAACGTTTTGAGGAATCTAGTTGGATCCCTCCAACCTGTTTCCCTGCATCCACACATGTTAGCACAGTATTTAAATACCAATCCCGCTTTAAGGCAGGATATCGCGGTATGAAGGGTCATCCGCTATTATGCATGGCGCATAGGGTCTCATCCGCTATATAATGCATGAAATCAATCACTCCAATATATATACACTATTATATATAATATCACATTCAGTGAATTCAATCATTCATCCAATCATTTAAATTTAACTATTAAAATTAAATGGTATCCAAATGAGTGAGATTAACACATCTTTGACCTTATTTTAGCAATCCGACCCAAATCAGCTATTTCCTTCTTGGTTTTGGACGTTGTAACAAATATTTCATGATTATGATTAATATTCGAATAAATCAAACCTCTAAATTCTCATTTGATAAATTTAGTTAACCAATGGTTTTAATGTAAACTAATAATTTAAATTTAAACTAATTTCCATTTTAATAAAATATTTTTTAGCACTAGAAATTATTAAGTTAGTTTATTAAACAAGTTAATTACTATAATACCTTATTTAAAACAAACTAGTAGATTTACAATGTATATATATGTATATTTATTTTATTTTTCTAATTCAGGCTGCATAAAAACAATCTATATAGGTTAGGAAATCTAACTTTATATATTCATCTATATAAATAACCGGTATTTATATTTTTTTCTAAGTACATATATAAAAATTAAAATCTGCATATATATCTTACTATCATATATTTTTCCTAGACTATCAATTCATATACATATAAAATAAATAAATACAATACCTTCACGACTATGACGAGAACACAAACTACCATCGTTAGAACATCCTCGAGATCTGACAAACATCGATCTCCTGAATTCACCGCAGCAACAACCAATGTCGCCGACTTCTCTTCCCCACGCTGCACCCCACTGCACCACTCCATCTTCGATGATAGTAGTTTGAGCACGAGTTCAACCATTGCGCGACCTACCCCAAAACACTGCATCGAAAAATCTACCGATCCCCACCTCTGCCGCAAATTGCAACCTCCATCCCATCGATTGCCTGCTCCGTACGTGACACAAGACTTAGCGCAACTTACCATTTCCTTGTGACACACCCAATTTGCTTCGAATCGAAGCTGATTTCGATCCAGCTCAGGGTAAGAACATGGGATAAGGGAAAAAGAAGCGCGATGTTTCAAAGAGAAACGAGGACGGTTTGATTTGATGAAAGGGGAAAGTGAGGTTAGGTTTTGAAGGAGAGGTCGTTGGTTTTTAATTTTTGAAATTCGACTTCAAAAATTTCCTACGGCCAATACATATTTTCCAAGCTTTTTAATTTCATTTCTCGGCTGGATAAAAAAAGAAAAGGGACATATGGTAAGTGATTAGATAAGGCAGTAGACATGTGCTCTGAATTTAATACGTTTCTGAAAAGGCCTGCCACATTATTTAATACAAAAATATTATATTTAAATTTAAATTCAAATTTAAATTGTATTGCAATCGTAGCTTAAATTTTTTACATCCTATCGAGGCGTGCATAATGTTAAACCCATATTTTGAACACAATGGAAAAGGTTTCGAGGTCTAACTTGATCGTATGGAGAAGATAGCTTTGGACCCAGTTATTATATTGAATTTCCGATGTAGATTTTAGCGCGTTTATCTACCGTATGGCCAAAAGACAATTCCAAACACTACAAAAATTGAAATCTGATAATAATACAATATTACGGATCCAATGGAACAAGTATCATCGAATTCTGAGACTGTGCCTCGGAAGGCTATTTTAAATATCGATTTAAACGATAAATTTTAAAAACTAAACAAAACACTCTCAAATTCAAATTTAAAACTTCTATTATCTCCAGTATTATAAATATAAATTTTCCATGCCTTTGAAATATTTTTATTAAGCATGAAACTAAAGATTCAATATTTTACCCAACTTACAATAATTAAATTCAATAATTTAATTGCCAAATAAATAGTGATATTTGAAATTCAAGTTAAACTAACTTTCATATATTTCAAATCAATTAAATATTTCAATTTCAAATATCCAGAAATTCTGGGTCGTCGCATTCCTCCCCCTACATGTCCAGAAATTTCGAGCTATGTCTAAAATGGAGTGGTGATAAGGCAAAAGGTCATGGGGAGGCAAAGAGGCAAAGGAGATGGTGCCTATTGGGTTCGGCCTTAACTCTTTGGGTTCGTCATGGTACAAAGTGGCTCGGCCTGGGTTGTTTGCATGGTCAGGTCAGATCTGGTCATCATCATCTGCTCACGGCGGTAAGGAAAGGAGGAGGTGGAGTGATAAGTGGTGGCTTAGGCAAGCAAATAGGAAGGTGGTGATGCAGAGGCTCGGCTAGGGTTTGTGGAGCATGTTTTGGTGATGGATTAGATCTAGGGTTCACTGCATGGGTATGGAGATGAGATGGTGATCGAGATGGCCAGTCTAAGGTGATGGATGTGGAGATCATGGTCCGCTAGGGGTGATGGCCGAGCATGAAGAGGAGAAACAAAGAACAAAAGAAAGGAGAAAAAGAAAAGAGACAGATGAAGCCAAGAGAAACTTACTGTAATATTTTATTTCAGGAATGCAAATGAGAAAGGAGATGAGATGGAAAGTTTTGTACGTGAATGAGAAGTGTTTTGTACGGCTAGGGAAAATAGAAAGACTTAGAACGGCTAAGGAAAGGAAAGGCCACTCATTAAAGAAAAGAAACTTAAATCCTTTGAATTTACAAGCCCAAAAATCCAAATAAAAATCAAATAAAAAAAGTCCAAAAAAAATAGAAAATAGAAAATAAAATATAAAATAGAAATGAAGTAGGAAAATATAGAATAGAAAATAAACAGAAAAATGCTGAAAATAATCGCGTGTAAAAGGCTGAAATTTATCAAATTTTAAAAGTATAAAACAGAATTTGATGAAATGAAAAGCAAAAGCAATATCAGAATCAAATTCCGCTTCAAAGAAAAAGATTAGAAATTTAAAATTCAAATTTAAAAATTTCAATGAAAGTCAAAGTTTGACCAGAGTTGACCAAAATATAAATTTTTTAGAAAATCTTTGTTTTATTCTATTTGGAAAATAAATTATAAACAAAATCCAAAACCACACTGGAAAATTCCAAAATTTAAATTTTTATATGATTAAAAATCAAAGTTTTCAAATAAATTGGATTAAAATATTTATTAAAATTATGGGTGTTACTCTCTTCCCCACTCAAAACTTTTCGTCCTCGAAAAGGAACGAGACACGAAAACAAGGAAAGATAAGATAGGAAAGCAAATAGTACCTAAAAAAACAATTCCGGATTCAAAGCACGCATGCTCTCTCCATCTCCTAAGTACAATCCCGATCATCCGTACTCCAATGCACTTTAACTAGGTTGACAGATTTTTTTCTTAGCTGCTTCGTACCTCTATCGATAATACAAAGTGGCTTCCTCTTGACAGTAAGATTAGGCTTAATATCCAAACTCTCAAGAGCAGAAGGCTGGACAATCAAAGATGGAACATGCAAATATCGACAAAGATGCGGAACATGGAATACATTATGCACTCCAAAAAACTTCTCAGGCAGATCAAGACGATAAGCTAAAGAACCAATCCTCTTTGAGATACGGAAAGGACCAACAAACCTAGGGGCAAGCTTCCCTCTCCAACCAAACTGAATCACATTCCTTAAGGGAGAGACCTTAAGGAAAACCAGATCACCAACAGAAAACTCCAAACTCCTCCTACGCCGATCAACATACTTCTTCTGCCTATCCTGAGCACTCCTCATCTTCCTCTTAGTCTCCTCAACCTTCTCAAAAGCCTTCAAAATCTTATCAGGACCAAGAACCAAACGATTACCGGATTCGATCCAGCCAGATGGAGATCTGCAAGGTCTTCCGTAAAGAGCAGCAAACAGAGACATTTCAATACTAGCCTGAATTCAAAGACGAAATGAGATAGATAAAAGATTAAGATAAGATTAAAACAGAAGGGTGAAAATATACTTGCTAACTGTTGTTATAGGTGAATTAAACAAGATGAAGATGATCTTCCCAAGATCCTCCATAATCAAGAACAAAAGCACGAAGAAGATCTTCAAGTATCTGATTCACTCTTTCCGTTTGACTGTCGGTCTATGGATGGTAAGCAGTGCTCAAATTCGGATGAGTGCCCAAAGACTCCTGAAAAGCTTTCCAAAACTGACTGGTAAAGATAGGATCTCTATCACAAACAATACTAAAAGGAAAACCATGAAGATGAACAATCTCCCTCATATAGATCTCAGACAAACTAGAAGCAGAACGGGTAGATTTGACCAGAATGAAATGAGCCGACTTGGTCAGTCTGTCCACACTAATCCAAATACTCTCATTACTGCTCCTAGTCCTCAGCAATCCATCAATAAAATCCAAAGAAACCTGTTCCCATTTCCAATTGGGAACCTCAAGGGGCTGCAATAAACCAGGGGTCTTCTGATGATCGGCCTTGACTTGCTGACAAATCGCACACCTACTAACAAAGATAGAGATATCACGCCTCATACCTCTCCACCAATAAAGCTTCTTCATATCCTGACACATCTTCGTCACACAAGGATGAATGGAAAGTCTGGATCGATGATTTTTCCGAAGTAACTCTTGCCTCAATCCATCAACATTCGGGACACAAATCCGATTATTAATCCTCAAAATCCCTCTATCATCGATCTACGCTCCACTACCATCCGTACTACTACCACCAACTCTGCTTCGAACACTCTCCTTAATCAATCTGATGATCTTATCCCTATCCTTCTTAGCAATGATGCGATCCAAAAGATAAGAAGAAGAAACAACCAGCTGACACAACGTAGCCTTCTTCTGCCTCAAAGCATCGGCCACAACATTAGCTTTCCCAGGGGTATAGCTAATGTCGAGATCATAAGAAGCAAGAAACTAAAGCCACCTAACCTGATGCTGATTCAAATCCTTCTAGGTGAAGATATATCTCAAAGACTAATGATCAGTAAAGAGCTCAAACTTAGCACCCAAAAGATGATGCTTCCAAAGTTTCAGAGGAAAAACCACAGCAAGTAATTCCAAATCATGAGCTGCATGGTTGTCCTCATGGGTGTAACGACCCTAAATTTTGAATAATTGAAATTTAAAATATTTAATTAATTTTAAATATTTGAATGATGGTTTAGGTTGAATTCTCAATATAATTATGAATATAGCAATTAAATTATAAAATTTATTCTATTGAGAGTTGAATAATAATTTGAATCTTCAATTTTAAGCTGATTTAAAATATTTCAAAGGCTTGTAAAATCCATATTGATAATACTGAAGATAATAGAAGCTTTAGAATTTAATTAGAAAGTGAATTGTTCAGTTTTGAATTTATATCATTTGAATCGATATTTAAAAATAGCCTTCCGAGGCACAGTCTCGGAATTCGATGAAACCGGTTCCATTGGGTCCGTAATATTGAATTATTACCGGATTTCAAATTTCGTATCGATCGGAGATGTTATGTGAGCATACAACATATAAACGCGTTGAAATATAATCAAATTCGATTTAAATTTGAATATTAAAAATTTGAAAACAACACACCACTGTCTTCCTTGAAACACGCCCCTTTGTTTCAGCCTAGTATCACGTAGGAAATCACGAAGATGATCGTGCAAACCATCCTCCTTTCAATATTTAATAACCATCTCCCTCTATCTGTAAAAAATAAAAAAAAAGCAAAATCACGAAAAATAATTAAATGGCGACTCGATGGCGGCGACCTAGGGGATATCGGCGTTCGCGGATAGGGTTTCGCGACTGAAGGCGACCAATGCGCGTGCGATTCAAGGCGGCATCGCGATCTCATTTGCACGATTTGTAGAGCACGCGACAGTGGGTCACGATCGAAGCTTGCGAGGCAAGGCTCGAGTGCGGCTAGGGTTGCGGTCGCAAAAAAAATTTCTGAACCTAGGGCGCGTGGATTTAGGGCAACGGCGACTTCGGCGAGGCGCGCGTGAGGCGGCGAGTGGCGATGGCAGAATTCGCGTTCGACTCGATGTAGGGTGGCGCTCGAGCTCGTGGTCGAAGTCGCGGTCGAAGCAGTGGCTTCTGGCGATTCGTTGGACTTGGCAATCGTTGGAGTTCGAATGTCAGTAAGGTAATTGCAGATTTTATTTGAATTTTGCAATCAGTAAGGTATCTGCAGTAATGCATATATGTATATATATAGGTATTAGGGAAAATTTATAGGTCACAATAAAGTTTTAAAACAGTTTTTAAATTTTAGGTTAACTTTAATTTAATTTAAACCTGAGAAAAATATAATAATAATAAACTGAACTGTTTTAAAATTTAAAAGTATGTCTATATCAGACAAGAAAAGAATATAGGAATTTTAAATGATAATATAAACTGTTATTATTTTTAAGTATAGGTATTTGTAGTCAAAATAAAATTTATTTTTAAAAGGAAAAGTTTTGGTTTTAATTAAATAATTAGATTACATAAAATTATTTAAAGGAAATGTAGTTTTAGAATTAATAGTTTTATAAGTAAATAAGATATCAAAGGATCTGTTTAATTAAAATTATTAATCCAAATTTACTTACTTAATTTGTTCAGTTACTAAAAGATTATTAAAAGGGAATTCGATTTAATTAAGTTGGTAAGGGATAATGTGTTAAAGAAAATTATTAGTTTAAAGATGTTAAATGAAATTTAATAAATGGAGTTAATCATCTGATTTGTTCGAATATTAACGAATTGTATAAATAATTATACAAGGTCTAAAATGGTGAAGAATCAATCTGAGATGGAAATGGATTGAAAATAAATAGCAAAGGTGAGAATTTCTCACTCAAAAAAATTTAAAATTGGAATTGCAGTTATTGATTGTTTGCTTGATTGCCATATTAGATATAGTAGGATATATCTATATATATAGCAATATATATATATATATTGGCATATGTATATATTGCAGTTGATTGACTTCCCGCATTATATAGCGGATGAGACACTATTGCGCCGCCTATTAAGCAGATAATATTTCATAAATCCCATATACCGCGATATTCCGTCTTGAAGCAGAATTCGTATTGTGCTAATGTCTGTGGATGCAGGGGAACAGGTTGGAGGGATCCAACTGGATTCCTCAACTGTAATTATTTATTTACAAATATTGTGATATTTGTTGTTTATCATATGATTATATATGATGTTTGGATGCCGTGATTGATTGTTTGGTGTGTTGCATCACTGGACCTATTTTGAAGTTTTAAAAATGTTAAGATAATGATTTCCAATATAAAAGGATTTTAAAGTGATTTTTGAAATTATACGTTTATTCAAATTTTTGAATTGATTCATTTTAAATAATTAAAACTTTATAATTTCTTATGTTATAAAAATTTAGATTTTGTGAAATATAACCAAAAGGTGATTTTTGAGAAAAGTAGTTATAAATTTATAAAATAGTTAAATTGGGATTTTTTAATTATTTTAAAACGAGTTGTATAAAAGATTTATAAAACTGATATTTATAAATTAAAATAATTGGAATTATAAAACGAGTTTTTATAAGTGTTAAAATGATGTATAAAGGGATTTCATAAGAAATGAAATTTTAGATTTATAAATTGTGAAGTTTTAAAAGAACGATTTTGTAAATAAATGGATTATATGCATTTAACTTATAATATGGACTTTTGGTATATAATTGAGTTATATAAATTAAGTTGGATTAATAAAGGAGATTTATAAAACGAAGCTTATAAACAGAAATGGAATTTATAGACATTGTTTATAAATTCGAAATCCATGGAATTTGATAAATTGAATCTTGAAATTGGTTAAGGAAGTATATTCACGATTTTGGACAGTGAATATATTATTAAATAAAATGGATATGCTTGGGAAAATGAATATTTTAAATTGAAGTTAATCGTTTAACGATGTTGTAAAAGGTGTAAACATCGAAAACATAGATTTCAACATTCATTGTTGAAATAGATGTTTTCGAGAAATAAGGAAATGGTGGACTATAACACTGTTGTTATAGTAAATGATTTCCGAAAGGAAATGTTTTTGTATAGTATTGGGATTTATATATCTATCTAAATTTCGAATCCCTATACTAGTGATTTTGGGTCGTCGTAACGATGTTTTACGCAACATTCGTTTTAGCCCAAACAAATGTGTTTAAGTGAATGTTTTCTTTAAAGAATGAAATATATACTTAATTTCGATTTAAGTATATTGAATATTTTCCAAGTGTTGAAAATAAATAGATTTGTGAATTACTTATTATTAAAATAAGTAGGGAAATGGTTTCCAATAAGAAATGGACGTTTTGAGAATTATCTTTTTAAGATAAATTGAAAGTGAATATTTGAAAACGATTTGAAAATGATTTGAAAATCATATGTTCACAGATATTTTTGGAAATGTAAATTCAATATAGAATTTATAAATGAAATTAGGAAAATGGGTTTAAAAAATAATATCGATTTATTTTTAGAGTATGGTAATTATATATATATATCTTATAAAGATATTTTTGGAAATAAATAATTTGGAAAATTATTTGGAATCTGATGATGTTGTGCATACCTATTGATAGTTAAATAACCGACTATCAATATTTACCTTTAAATAGGTATTTGTTGTGATTGCTTGAATTTGAATATTACACTTATTTTTAAAAGTAAGCGCTCGCTATTCGGGTTAGCCGGGAAAGGACCTTAGGGTCGTATAACCCATTCCGAATATGTGATACGTCGTTATGAATTGCATTTGAAGACCGGTGTTGAAGACTGGATATTTTCGAAAACGAAAGGATTTCTTGTCGATTGTCTCTGCACTGGCTGATCCCCGGTATAGAGATCTCCATATGTGATGGGAAATCCGAACGTGATTAGAGATTATCCGGATTGCAAGGACTTCTTTGTAAGTGCCTTCGGTTCTGTTCGATCCCGGAACAGACTTGTATGGATTGTATGTCTGACATTACAAATTGAGATATAAAGCTGATTTCTTTCAAATATATTTCTGTTGGTGGCGGAGAATTTATTCTCTTAGCTTAACACCCTTCTCTGAGACGTACGAGCTCAGAGGTTATGTAGTTGAAGGTTATTAGCGATATATTCCCAATTTGGTAATGTGACATGCTGAGTGTTGCTGTGAAATGATCATTGTTTGATCATTTGTGATATGATCATTTGTTTTATCACTTATCTTTGTGATCATTTCTTTGATCATTTGTTTACCCAAAGCATGGCTTTGTACCAAAGCGTGGCTTTGTGGACGAGACTTCGTCGAGCCTCACACCCCGGAATGGTCGAAACAGAAAAGATGCGGCAAGGTTATTGGGGGTAGCGCCCCTTAGGGTATGTGCATTTCCTTCTGGAAAAGGGTGGTATCATGGTATGGAGCCCAGATACTTACTCATGTTGAAACACTTTATTTATTATGGTGTGATGTTGGTTATCGAGCGCTCAGATAAAGGTCCCAAAGGACCGGGGGATGGCATACTCGTGTTAGTTGTTACCTAGTTTGAAAGGTAACCCGGCCTTGTGTTGGCAGAGATCCGGTTAGGTTCTCGGGACGTCCTTCTAGAGGCATTTCCATGTGGCAATGGGAAGTTCCTTGGCCTGACCATTTGTTGGAAATCCAAAGAAACAATACGATCTTTTACGGTTTTAGTTGTAGAACCTGCTTCCTCAGGAGGTAGCTATAGTAGGCATAATGTAATGGTACCTATGCTGGCAAAGATTTATATTCTACTTTCGAAATGTTTTCTACACTATGCACTAATAATAATATAAAAAATGATTTGATTTTGCGTAGTAAGCATCTTTGACTAACATAAGAAGAAATCTCCTCCAAGTCCGCGTTTGCATTGTGTGTGTTGTGGGAGGTCTTATGGTAGTTACACTTTTAAAAAAACATTGCGAATCTATTTTAAATTTTTTCTTATCCTGCACTTTATTTTAAAGAAAAATAAACTGTTTTGAGTTCTCACACCAGTCGCATGACTGACTCGGAGTTTATTGTTTTCCTTCCTAAACTCTGAGTGCCCACCAATTTCCACATGGGCAGTCAAGAGTTAAGGCTTATCAGGATATTCTGGAATTCAGGAGTTGCTGGAGGCAAGCTGGATGGCACGGCGTATTACTAGTATATAGCATTTCTTTTCCGCTGTTTGTTGTTGTTTGTTGTTGTTCACTCTGATGATGAAATGTAATGTGATGTAATAACTGATATAGTTCTTTGTTTAAAGATTATTCATTTATCTATTATATGTTGTTCCGCTGCGAATTGTGAGATTCTGATTTTGTTCTGTTGTTTTCTGTTCTGTTCCGTCCTATCTTCTTATCTTTTCTCTCTTCTTCTACCTTTTTCTTTTTCTTAAACCATAACGGTACGGTTTTCCGGCCTTCGATTGCTCGGCAGTTGATACTGTGGACGTATTAATGTCGGCGTTCGTGGACGAAAAATCGCCTATCGTTACATTTGGTATCAAAGCATATGGTTTTGGGTGTTACTCATTAGAATAGAGTCAGCAGTACTCTAGAATGATTTTGAGTGTAATAATAGATATGAGCGCGTATTTGTTAGTGAATATAAAATTGTTTTGTATTGTGTTGACTTATCGGTTGATTGTTTATAGATTCTGGTCGATGTAGTCTAGCTAACTATCGTAGATAGGAGTTTCTAAACTCTTAAACAAGATAAACCGACACGATATTGTTTTTGAATCGGGTAAATAAGATAATTTTGCCCAAAACTATTTTTGTATAGAAAAGAAATGATTTTCTATGAATTATTATTTTATATGGTTGCATGGTTGTTAGGAAGTAATAATATTAAATTATTATCATTATTATATGAAATTAAATAAGAAATAAAATGTATAACCAAAGATTGGAGATAAATTCATTTAACAAATGAAATTTATAAATATGAATTAAAAAAATATAAGGAAATGAATTCATATACAATTGGGATTTGTAAAATGAATTGTAAATGAATTGGAATTGAATGATGAAATGAGATTTGATTTGATCAAATTGAATAAAAATCAAAACTTGGAGAAAATAAAATAAAATGGATTGAATTCAAGTAAACTAACTTGATAAATTATTAATTCATGGACTAATGAATTGGAATTTGAATTGGTTAAATTAAAGTTTAGTCGTGAGCTAAATTTGAAGATAAATTTGAATGTATATAAATTCAAGTAAGTAAAAGAAATAAATTGAAATTCCCTTTGTTAGTAATTAAGTAAATTCGAGATGAATTGAATATGGAAATTGAAATTTAAAATGAATAAGTGAATGTACTAATTGAATTAAATTAGTGAATGGAATAGATTTGAAATGGTTTGAATGAAATTTGTTTGGTTAATAAAATAAACCGAATGAAAATATGAAATGCAAATTGAACTGAAGTGGAATTAAAATAAATTGAATTGGTATCAATTTAAACTAGTTATAAACTAGAATGGATATTCTATTAAGTGAATATCATTAAATTTGCATAGAAATAATTGTCGTTTGACACAAACAAGATTGTATAAAATTATATGAGTTAATGAAAGCAAATAAAATTGATTTTTGAATCAATTAAAATGGTATGAATTCGTTTTGCTTAGAAATGAATAGAATGAAGAAAATGAGTTATAAACCACTTGATTTAATGGAAATGTCATGTGAATTGGTCGTAAGCGACTAAAGATGAATTGAAACCATATGAATTGCTAATGGAATTTATCTTGAATGTATTGCTAATGAAATCTATATACTTGTTATTGAAAATGAATGGAATGTTAATAGATTTCTTATATTTGTCACTGACGTGTTTAAACTAAGTAAGTACAGGTTCAGCGAAGTCGTTGGGCTGGATTTGATCGTGCTAATAAGCTAATAATTAGCCGTTTTGCTTAAAAATGCTAAATAAGGTACGCCTACGCAATAAAAATAGGAAATATGAACTGTTTTTCTATTTTCCGACCGTGTGGGTCGATGTATACATATTTATACATATTGTAAAATTGCAAAAGCTCCTCCGTACAAGGGAGACTCTGCCAAAATTTTCCGTGAATTTTGGGAGTTAGAAAATTATTGAAAATTGTTGAAAATTTTAGTTAACGACAAATCGATTTCGAAATTTGCAAATTGAAATGAATTAGTGAATGAAATTAATTTAAAGTAGTAATATGAATTAGTAAATGAAAGTTAATCGATAAAATTCAATATTTAGAATAGAAGATAGATTGAATTCAAATAGAATTGAAATTGTGAATTGAATTCAAATGAAATTGAAATGTAAAATTGAATGAGAATAAATATGTAACTTCAATAGTGAAGTAAAAATATATAAGAAGCATATGTTGAAAATTTTATAATGGAATTGGTAAAATGGTTTGAACTTTGTAATTGGATATTATGGCTAGCAGGATATACAGATGTATTAAAAGAAATGGAATTGGTATTTTGATTTCAAAGATAAAATTGAATTGCTCGACAAAAAGATACGTATTTCAATTTCAGTATGAAATTTGATGATTTTCTTGTCCAGCCGCTTGGCTTTCTCTTTTCTTTTTTGATTCTAAGGGGTCGTAGTGCCATTTTGTAGTCGTACCGAGCTAGCCGCGCAAAGGAGACGCTGGCGAAAATTTTCAAAATTTTAGGGTGTTAGAAAATTTTTGAGAAAATTTTGAAAGTTTAAAATTTGAATGGTTAGTAAAACAATGTTGTTTGAAACTTATAATTGATTTTGGAAAATTAATTGAAATGATAATGGATCTTTAATAAAAGATTTAGGTTAGTAAGTTGATAAAACTGTTTAGTTTGGAAAGATAGCGAACAGGATAAGGGCATTCTTCTTAACTTGTAATTTCGGGACGAAATTCTTTTAAGGGGGGAAGATTGTAACGACCCTAAATTTTGAATAATTTAAATTTAAAATATTTAATTAATTTTAAATATTTGAATGATGGTTTAGGTAGAATTCTCAATATAACTATGAATATGGCAATTAAATTATAAAATTTATTCTATTGAGAGTTTAATAATAATTTGAATCTTCAATTTTAAGCTGATTTAAAATATTTCAAAGGCTTGTAAAATCCATATTGATAATACTGAAGACAATAGAAGCTTCAGAATTTAATTAGAAAGTGAATTGTTCAGTTTTGAATTTATATCGTTCGAATCGATATTTAAAAATAGCCTTCCGAGGCACAGTCTCGGAATTCGATGAAACCAGTTCCATTGGGTCCGTAATATTGAATTATTACCGGATTTCAAATTTCGTATCGATCGGAGATGTTATGTGAGCATACGACATATAAACGCGTTGAAATTTTATCAAATTCGATTTAAATTTGAATATTAAAATTTGGAAACAACACACCACTTTCTTCCTTAAAACACGCCTCTTTGTTTCAGCCTAGTATCACGCAGGAAATCACGAAGATGATCGTGCAAACCATCCTCCTTTCAATATTTAATAACCATCTCCCTCTATCTGTAAAAAATAAAAAAAAAGCAAAATCACGAAAAATAAACAAATAAATAAATAAATGGCGACTTGATGGCGGCGACCTAGGGGATATCGGCGTTCACGACTAGGGTTTCACGACTGAAGGCGACCAATGCGCGTGCAATTCAAGGCGGCATCGCGATCTCATTTGCACGATTTGTAGAGCACGCGACAGTGGGTCGCGATCGAAGCTCGCGAGGCAAGGCTCGAGTGCGGCTAGGGTTGCGGTCGCAAAAAAAATTTCTGGACCTAGGGCGCGTGGATTTAGGGCAACGGCGACTTCAGCGAGGTGCGCGTGAGGCGGCGAGTGGCGATGGCAGAATTCGCGTTCGACTCGATGTAGGGTGGCGCTCGAGCTCATGGTCGAAGTCGCAGTCGAAGCAGTGGATTCTGGCGATTCGTTGGACTTGGCAATCGTTGGAGTTCGAATGTCAGTGAGGTAATTGCATATTTTATTTGAATTTTGCAATCAGTAAGGTATCTACAGCAATGCATATATGTATATATATATATAGGTATTAGGGAAAATTTATAGGTCACAGTAAAGTTCTAAAACAATTTTTAAATTTTAAGTTAACTTTAATTTAATTTAAACCCGAGAAAAATATAATAATAATAAACTGAACTGTTTTAAAATTTAAAAGTATGTCTATATCAGACAAGAAAAGAATATAGGAATTTTAAATGATAATATAAACTGTTATTATTTTTAAGTATAGGTATTTGTAGTCTAAATAAAATTTATTTTTAAAAGGAAAAGTTTTGGTTTTAATCAAATAATTAGATTACATAAAATTATTTAAAGGAAATGTAGTTTTAGAATTAATAGTTTTATAAGTAAATAAGATATCAAAGGAAATCTGTTTAATTAAAATTATTAATCCAAATTTACTTACTTAATTTGTTCAGTTACTAAAAGATTATTAAAAGGGAATTCGATTTAATTAAGTTGGTAAGAGATAATGTGTTAAAGAAAATTATTAGTTTAAAGATGTTAAATTAAATTTAATAAATGGAGTTAATCATTTGATTTGTTCGAATATTAACGAATTGTATAAATAATTATACAAGGTCTAAAATGGTGAAGAATCAATCTAAGATGGAAATGGATTGCAAATAAATAGCAAAGGTGAGAACTTCTCACTCAAAAAAAAATTTAAAATTGGAATTGCAGTAATTGATTGTTTGCTTGATTGTGATATTAGATATAGTAGGATATATCTATATATATAGCAATATATATATATATATATATATATATATATATATTGGCATATGTATATATTACAGTTGATTGATTTCCCGCATTATATAGCGGATGAGACCCTATTGCGCCGCCTATTAAGTGGATAATATTTTATAAATCCCATATACCGCGATATTCCGTCTCGAAGCGGAATTGGTATTGTGCTAATGTCTGTGAATGCAGGGGAACAGGTTGGAGGGATCCAACTGGATTCCTCAACTGTAATTATTTATTTACAAATATTGTGATATTTGTTGTTTATCATATGACGATATATGATATTTGGATGTCGTGATTGATTGTTTGGTGTGTTGCATCACTGGACCTATTTTAGAGTTTTAAAAATGTTAAGATAATGATTTCCAATATAAAAGGATTTTAAAGTGATTTTTGAAATTATACGTTTATTCAAATTTTTAAATTGATTCATTTTAAATAATTAAAACGTTATAAATTCTTATGTTATAAAAAGTTAGATTTTTGTGAAATATAACCAAAAGGTGATTTTTGAGATAAGTAGTTATAAATTTATAAAATAGTTAAATTGGGATTTTTGAATTATTTTAAAACGAGTTATATGAAAGATTTGTAAAATTGATATTTATAAATTAAAATAATTGGAATTATAAAACGAGTTTTCATAAGTGTTAAAATGAAGTATAAAGGGATTTCTTAAGAAATGAAATTTTAGATTTATAAATTGTGAAATTTTAAAAGAACGATTTTGTAAATAAATGGATTATAAGCATTTAACTTATAATATGGACTTTTGTTATATAATTGAGTTATATAAATTAAGTTGGATTAATAAAGGAGATTTATAAATCGAAGCTTATAAATAGAAATGGAATTTATAGACATTGTTTATAAATTCGAAATCCATGGAATTTGATAAATTGAATGTTGAAATTGGTTAAGGAAGTATATTTACGATTTTGGACAGTGAATATATTATTAAATAAAATGGATATGCTTGGGAAAATGAATATTTTAAATTGAAGTTAATCGTTTAACGATGTTGTAAAAGGTGTAAACATCGAAAACATAGATTTCAACATTCATTGTTGAAATAGACGTTTTCGAGAAATAAGGAAATGGTGGACTATAACACTGTTGTTATAGTAAATGATTTCCGAAAGGAAATGTTTTTGTATAGTATTGGGATTTATATATCTATCTAAATTTCGAATCCTTATACTAGTGATTTTGGGTCGTCGTAACGATGTTTTACGCAACATTCGTTTTAGCCCAAACAAATGTGTTTAAGTGAATGTTTTCTTTAAAGAATGAAATATATACTTAATTTCGATTTAAGTATATTGAATATTTTCCAAGTGTTGAAAATAAATAGATTTGTGAATTACTTATTATTAAAATAAGTAGGGAAATGATTTCCAATAAGAAATGAACGTTTTGAGAATTATCTTTTTAAGATAAATTGAAAGTGAATATTTGAAAACGATTTGAAAATCGTATGTTCACAGATATTTTTGGAAAGGTAAATTCAATATGGAATTTATAAATGAAATTGGGAAAATGGGTTTAAAAAATAAATATCGATTTATTTTTAGAGTATGGAAATTATATATATATATATATATATATATATATATATATATATATATCTTGTAAAGATATTTTTGGAAATAAATAATTTGGAAAATTATTTGGAATCTGGTGATGTTGTGCAAAGCTATTGATAGTTAAATAACCGACTATCAATATTTACCTTTAAATAGGTATTTGTTGTGATTGCTTGAATTTGAATATTACACTTATTTTTAAAAATAAGCGCTCACTATTCGGGTTAGCCGGGAAAGGAACATGGGGTCGTATAACCCATTCCGAATATGTGATACGTCGTTATGAATTACATTTGAAGACCGGTGTTGAAGACCGGATATTTTCGAAAAGGAAAGGGTTTCTTGTCGATTGTCTCTGCACTGGCTGATCCCCGGTATAGAGATCTCCATATGTGATGGGAAATCCGGACGTGATTAGAGATTATCCGGATTGCAAGGACTTCTTTGTAAGTGCCTTCGGTTCTGTTCGATCCCGGAACAGACTTGTATGGATTGTATGTCTGACATTACAAATTGAGATATAAAGCTGATTTCTTTCAAATATATTTCTATTGGTGGTGGAGAATTTATTCTCTTAGCTTAACACCCTTCTCTGAGACGTACGAGCTCAGAGGTTATGTAGTTGAAGGTTATTAGCGATATATTCTCAATTTGGTAATGTGACATGCTGAGTGTTGCTGTGAAATGATCATTGTTTGATCATTTGTGATATGATCATTTGTTTGATCACTTATCTTTGTGATCATTTCTTTGATCATTTGTTGACCCAAAGCATGGCTTTGTACCAAAGTGTGGCTTTGTGGACGAGACTTCGTCGAGCCTCACACCCCGGAATGGTCGAAACATGAAAGATGCGGCAAGGTTATTGGGGGTAGCGCCCCTTAGGGTATGT
Source organism: Allium cepa (assembly GCA_030765085.1). NCBI lineage: Eukaryota > Viridiplantae > Streptophyta > Magnoliopsida > Asparagales > Amaryllidaceae > Allium > Allium cepa. The sequence goes on along the minus strand of CM060941.1, from coordinate 317,365,611 downwards.
GCATTTCCTTCTGGAAAAGGGTGGTATCATGGTACGGAGCCCAGATACTTACTCATGTTGAAACACTTTATTTATTATGGTGTGATGTTGGTTATCGAGCGCTCGGATAAAGGTCCCAAAGGACCAGGGGATGGCATACTCGTGTCAGTTGTTACCTAGTTTGAAAGGTAACCCGGCCTTGTGTTGGCAGAGATCCGGTTAGGTTCTCGGGACGTCCTTCCAGAGGCGTTTCCATGTGGCAATGGGAAGTTCCTTGGCTTGACCATTTATTGGAAATCCAAAGAAACAAAATGATACGGTTTTAGTTGTAGAACCTGCTTCCTCAGGAGGTAGCTATAGTAGGCATAATATAATGGTACCTATGCTGGCTAAGATTTATATTCTACTTTCGAAATGTTTTCTACACTATGCACTAATAATAATATCAAAAATGATTTGATTTTGCGTAGTAAGCATCTTTGACTAACATAAGAAGAAATCTCCTTCAAGTCTGCGTTTACATTGTGTGTGTGGTGGGAGGTCTTATGGTAGTTACATTTTAAAAACATTGCGAATCTATTTTTAAAAAAAAATATCCTGTACTTTATTTTAAAGAAAAATAAAGTGTTTTGAGTTCTCACACCAGTCACATGACTGACTCGGAGTTTATTGTTTTCCTTCCTAAACTCTGGGTGCTCACCAATTTCCATACGGGCAGTCAAGAGTTAAGGCTTATCAGGATATTCTGGAATTCAGGAGTTGCTGGAGGCAAGCTGGATGGCATGGCGTATTACTAGTATATAGTATTTCTTTTCCGCTGTTTGTTGTTGTTTGTTGTTGTTCACTCTGATGATGAAATGTAATGTGATGTAATAACTGATATAGTTCTTTGTTTAAAGATTATTCATTTATCTATTATATGTTGTTCCGCTGCGAATTGTGAGATTCTGATGTTGTTCTGTTGGTTTCTGTTCTGTTCCGTCCTATCTTCTTATCTTTTCTCTCTTCTTCTACCTTTTTCTTTTTCTTAAACCATAACGGTACGGTTTTCCGGCCTTCGATTGCTCGGCAGTTGATACTATGGACGTATTAATGTCGGCGTTCGTGGAAGAAAAATCACCTATCGTTACAATGGGTTTTCAACTAGCGACGGGCATAAGCAAACACCTTCCCATCCTGCATCAAAACAGCTCCCAAACCCTCATGACTAGCATCAGTGTATACCGTTAATCCCTCATTTCCATTTGGAACGGTAAGCACTGGTGCGGAAGTAAGCTTACGCTTCAACTCATTGAATGCAGCTTTACACTTATCATCCCATATAAACTTGTCATTCTTTCGAGTCAAAGCAGTGAGAGGTGCAGCAATCCGAGCAAAATTCTCAATGAATCTCCGATAATAACCGGCAAGGCCCAGAAAGCTACGAATATCAGATGGAGTCCTAGGTGTTTCCCAATCCTGTAACTGAATAGGGAGAAATAAGGACTACAATAAAAGATAAAATGATCAAATTATAGAAAGAGATGGGAAGAAAGACCTACATTGATTGTAGCGATCTTGACTGGTTCAACAGAGACTCCGTAACTAGAAACAATATGTCCAAGGAATCGTAGTTCATCCTTCCAGAAATGGCATTTCGAGAACTTAGCCTTGAACTGATGATTTCTAAGAGTCTCCAGAGCAAATTTCAAATGCGACTCATGCTCATCCCTTGACTTAGAGAAGACGAGGATATCATCAACAAAGACTAGAACAAACTTGTCAAGCACATTACGAAAAACACGATTCATCAAATCAACAAAGAAAGCATGAGCGTTTGTCAAATCAAAAGGTATAACTAACCATTCATAAAACCCATTTTGGATTCAAAATTCGACTTTTAAAATCTTTTCATCATTTTGAATAAAATAATATTAAATTCAAAATTTCCGTGACTTAACCAATTTCCTATGAAATCCATATTTGTGTGTGTGTTGTCCAGGGGTTTGCACACAATAATACAATATCACAACCATCACAAATCCAAGCACAACAATATTAATAAGCAGTATAATCTTATAACGCTTATCTTCCATTCACAGATAAACATGTAAATTCATCACAGATAAATAAATTACATTTATCACAGCACAATCCAAAGCAATTCATATCACAGAGCATCACAAATTACATATCATAGATAATCAACAACCAAGGCATTCAACATAATCCAATCATCCATAAGCAAGACTAATTAGTCATTCAATCCCTAATTAATTTAATTTAATCTCCACCTAAATTAAATTAATTACTTTAGCTACTTTTAAATTCTGCTTTATTAACATTAAAAATTATAAACCATTTGTTATTAGTTTAATTAATTAATGAAATTAATCAATCATCCTTAATTATCCATCTTAAGTAATTATCCTTAATTACTTACATTATTTAATTATCCCATAATTAATCACATAAATTAATTAACCTTAAAATTAATCACATTAATTAATTAACCCTTAGTTAATTACATTAACAAATTAACCCTTAATTAATTATCATTTAATTAATTAATTATCCTTAATTAATTTATATTAAGTCATCAGCCTTTAAGTAATTATCATTAGTTAACCTTTAATTAAATATATTAATTGATTATCCTTAATCAATTACGATAAGTGATTATCCTTAATTAGTCATATTAAGCAATTATCCTTAATCACTTGATTAATTACTCTTTAATTATTAATCAATCATCCTTTAATTACTTAATTAATTTTCCTTTAATTATTAATTAATTAACCTTTAATCATTAATAAATTATCCTTTAATCACATTAATTAATTAATTACATTAATAATTATCATCATTTTTTAAATTATTTACATTAAGAAATTACTCAATACCTTAATTGATTAAAAAGATAAACTATTTATCTTAATTTATTTCTTAATTACAGTATTTAAATCTTATTAAATAAACTTTTGGAATTAATTTTCATAACATACAAATTAACTTAATACCTTTTAAGTTACTTAATAATTTAATTCATTTCACCTTCTTTAATTAACTATTTAATTTTATTATTTTTAAACTTATTTAAATAACCTAAGAATAAATTCAAAATAATAGGTATGTAATAAAATACCTTCAATTTTATTAATTTAAAATAATTTATTTGTAAACCTTTGACTACTTCCAAAACTAGAGTAAAACATTTATTATTTTACAAGAATTAATCAAGAAAAGGTTTTAAACTTGATTTAATTTTAAATTTGAAAAACTTGTTTAATTTATCTTTAGATCTTTGACCCGAGACCACTTTGGGTAACAACCCGAGCCATTTCAAATTTTACCCGAGCAAAACCCCGAGTCTTCTTTTCCTCTTTTTTTTCTGATTTAAATTTTAAAACTGTTGTATAGGTTAAACACTCACGAATGACCTGGTAGCAAACCCAAGACACAACACCAAAACCCCGAGCAACAACCCGAGACAAACTTCATATTCCCAATCCTCCAACACAAATCAAAAGCTGCTGATACAAACAGACACCGTGCAAGTGCACCGATGATCTGACCAATTCCAATCCATGCTCTGACCCTCCATATGTCAGCAACGACCTTTGCTGATGAACTCGACCACCCATAACCCATGTAAATCACCTGAATCGAAATCGAGACATCGAGCACATCAGGTACCCAAAATTTGATCGCTAAAAACCATCACGTACCGCCATCACAGGCCATCAGAGGACTCGCGATCACGACCTAACCTTCGTCGATCAACCATGCATTGATTCCCCCAGGTTCGATCACCTCTAGTTCAACCATGACGACGAGATTGCCTCAAGAACAACGTCGATACAGACGGCTCGTAAAACTATACTTTGTCGTCAAACCTCTTCCTCAACTACTTGTAATTGCTTTGATCATTTTTCCCATGATCGACGACCTCCCAGCTACCTCCAACTACAACCCAGAGACGCATCACTTCGCTGGTCGTCGAGAATCGAAGAAAAATCGATCTCTGATCAAATTGCCAAATCTCCTCATTCCCAAACATAAAAATCAAGGTTCGATTATTAAAATTCATCAATTTGCAATACAAATCAATCATGAATTCCAGACCTTTGATTTTTGACTTATATAGGATCATCTCTGTTATTTATCATTTTTGAAATAAATATTCAACTTAAACACTTGAAATTATTTTTAAAAATGATGTTACATATATACAAGCATTTTTCATTCAGAGGTTTAAGCCTAAAACCATTTAGGTGGAATGATTTGAATTTTTGAACAGTTTAAGAACTTGTAAACAAGAACAGAGGAAATTTTTCTATATACAGGCATGCACACATATGTTTACATACACACACACACAAGCATGCAGGCATAATTAACAACTAAAAAACATTTTTCATAACATATTCAAGTGTTAACCACAAACATCTAGATATATAAGCAGATTCATGTGAGTTTGCTCACCTAGAATTGAAGAACAGAGAAGCAGACTTAATTTGAGAAATCTGGAAGTTGTCTGGATATTGAACTTTGATTTGTTTTTGTTTGAGCTGATCTGATATTTGATTTTGATGTTGATCTACTTGCTTTCAAGTTTAATTTTGAACTTTGCTTTAATTTTGAAATTGAATATGAAGCTTGATTTGGTTGAGATGATTTCTGAATTCACTTAGGTTGAAGTTATTGAATTTACTTTAATCTAGAACTTGGCTTTGATGTTGAATTTGCCTTGTTTTGGTTTTGAATTTGAAAACTGAACTTGGAATTTGCTTTAGTTTTTGAGTTTGGTTTTCCAGTTTTGTTCTTCTGGTTTGAGTTTTAGTTTGCTAGGTTTTAGTTTTCTAGGTTTTTGATTTTAGCTTTGAATTTTATTTAGTTTTGAACAAAATGAGAGAAGGAGTTAATGGTATATATAATTTTGATTTTCTTTTTATTATTAAATTTAAAATGAAAAGAAATTTTAAAAGGATGACACCTGTTCCATTTGCATGATATTAATCTTACACATGTTAGTGCATGTTACTTTAAAGCTTACAAATGTTAATATCCTTTATTATTAACTTACAAATGTCTATATATATTTTTATATTACTTTATCTTAGTTTTATAAATTCTTTCATAATTTCCTATTTTATATTAATATATGTTTTATATTTTTCCTTTTTATTTATATATTTTATATAACTTTAAGAAAATGATTTTAAAACTAATTATACATAAATAAACACACATATATATTATATATAAGTTTTTAAAATATTGAATTTTAACTTTAAATAACTTTTTAAAATTTATTACTTTAAATTTCAAATATTACTTCCAAAAAATATATATATACTATATATATACTATATATATATTATATATATATATTATAATTAGAAAAAAGTTTTTATTAATTTTCAAAATATAAAGTTTTTTTAAAAATCCAATTTATTTTCTATATATTTATTTTTGAATTTCAAATCAAATTCTATTTACGATCTATTTATATATATATATAAATAAACACTTATCATATTTATAATTGGAAAAATTCAAATTAATTCACAATTTAATACAAAAATTTATATTAATTACCAATCTAAATTTGACTTAAAAAGGGGATCGTTACAGATTCCCCTTTAAGAAAATTTTGTCCTCGAAATTTGCTAGACAGAGAGACAACAAAGAATAGATGAACACATACAAAAGATAGGGAAATGGTTTGTCAGATCAAACTGAGTATTTATTCTACATTTGGCTTACCAAATCAGAATATCATCAATAAATACGAGAACAAACTTATTCAACACTCCACAAAATATTCGATCATCAGGTTTACGAAATATGCAGGGTCATTGGTTAGTCCGAAGGGCGTAACTAACCAATCGTAGAAAGTATCGGGACCCCAAAAACAGACAAATGGATACAATCTTCCTCATTTTTCAGCAGATGGAATCCTTAGGTTAGATCCATCTTTGAATCGATTGCATGGTGTTCTATTTGGGACAAAAGAAATTTATCTTTAAAAGTTAACTTATTAAGATCACAAAAGTCTACACACAATTTCCAAGTTTGGTTTTAACCGAAATCATTTTATTGATACAATCTAATTTGTCTTCATATTTTGTTAACCAATTCATTTGAAGTAAAATTTCAAATTCATTAAAGTTAAAAGCTGATAGAAAACTGATGAAGAGAATACGAAATAGGGATTTTTCTACAACGTAAATAAAGATTCGCAGGGCCACCACCATACCAAAGCTTCTTCTTGTAGCTGCCAGGAAGTCATCAAAGAATTGATATTGGATTACGAACAAAAGAGATTGATATGAAAAGTTGTTCCTTGTTGTTGCAGGGTATCGACCATTTGTAGTGGTACTCCCTTGTCCCCTACCTCATCCTCTTCTTTCACTCATTCTCACTACCAGTGAATAGTAAGAGAATTGACCGAGGCATATGGACTAGATATCTTAGGGAATATACTCATTCTAGGGCATTTATAACCTTATCTCTAATGAGTCACCCAATGTGTTATACTCCAAAGCTAAAGTTCTTACTCAACCTTTAGCTCTGATACCAAATGTGACGGTCAACGACAGCGGCCATGTAAGGACCTGCAGTGGCACACATTGGTACCCCGAATTTGTTTTTACAGCCAGCCTTTCGACTCTCAACCAACATGGTTAGCCAACCCTCCCTGGGGACATGTAGGTGTAACAGTCTCTTGCTCGCCACCAAACCTGAAGCGAGAATCCCCTATCATGCTTAACTTATAGTAAACTATGTGCACAACACCAAAACCCAGAATAGCTTTAGCTAAAAGTGATATTTCAAGACGAAAAATTAGGTTTGATTGAAATTTGGATATGGTCCAGATTGGTTGAAATGGAAGAAATGGTTAAATTTGGTGTTAATTTCAAATTTATTTTCTTAATATAAACTGAAATTGTTATTTAAAATTCTGAATCGTTAAGATTTTCAACTTTTGAAAGAAATTTATCTATTCTAATTATTTTAATCTATTTTAAATCTATTAAAGTATTTTAATTTATTTTAATCTATTTTAAATCTATTTAAATTATTTTAATCTATTTTAAATATATTTAAAGTATTTTAACCTATTTTAATCTATTTTAAACCTATTTAATCTATTTTAATCTGTTTAAATAATATTAATCCATTTTAACCTATTCTAAACTATATTAATCCGTTTTAATCTATTTTAAACTGTTTTTAAAACTAATTTAAACTATTTTCTGAATTTCAGGTTTATAAAGTGGAAGTTATATTTAAATCCTCGATTTTAAGGAGAATACGATTAGAAGATTTTATAACATAAGTTGAGATTTAATAACATATTTTGAGCAAATATGATGACTGAAATGAGAGTTTAATTGATTTTGAAAATATGATTTTGAAAGTGAATATGATTTCGAAAGTGATGTGGTTTGAATTGAATAGGATATTTCGATATCAATATGAATTAACTTTTGAAATGTAAAAGAACCATCCGATGTGAAATAAGCGTTTGGTAGTTAAAGAGACCGGGATCAGATATTGTCGTACTCTCTGCCAATATCAAAAACCACTTTAACAACTGTGTACGTGGTTGAGATTCCAGAAATGAAGTAGGTTGGTTTGGCGAACGATTCTGTATGAGGTATTTACATGACCCTGACTCCTGTGAGTTAGCTTAGATATGACTAAAATAGGAGCTATACCGGGCCAAGTGAGGCCGCACCTCCGATCGGGCACATTTCTTCGACACCATACTATTACTTTGTGATTGATTTGTTGGTCACCCCTCGATTTTTTATTATGGGAGTGTGTTTGAGGTGGGTGGTAGTAGGTGTCATGCGTTACCACCAGTCCAGGAGTGCAATTGGTATATCTACCCTAGCATTGCCTCGACTGCTGTGTTCACATTCCCCATCACGCCATCTATGAATTTGTTTTGTACCATACCTATGGGGTGCCCTTTGGGTAAATCTCACGGAGGAGCCTACGGTACTGTATAGACTATGGGAACACATAAAACGTGTTAAGGGGGATATGGGTAACGCCTTCACGCTATTTTAATACTTTACTTTATTGTAGTCACTATTATAATAGCATATTGTACTATATAGTAGATAGTTTAACGGATCCTTAGGAGATAGAAATACCGAACATCTCTTAAGTTATTGCACTCACGTTAGACACTGAATAGGAGATGTCAAACCCCGTAAATATCTCTGACTCCATTACACTCATATTTACTTACCATTGATTTAACTTACCTAAGATTTTTTAGTTCTGACTCGAGTGTTTTGTCTTTTCAATTTGCTCGGGTCATTCTGAGGTTTTCAGTTTGTCGAAGACTGGTTTTTGGAGGAAGAAGACGAAGATTTTGTACTATTATTATTTATTTTGTTTACTCCATTCCATCATGTTATTTTTCTGCATTTATTTATTATTTATTCGCGTTGTGTGTAACTCTGATCTGTATTATAAAAGTTAAATCAATGCTATTTGTAAACAGCTTCATGAACTGTTTATTTGATTATTATATTTGTTCATTCTGTAGCGAGATTCTGTTTTTATTCCTTTCTTTCTCTGTTTTTCTTATTTACCCCATAATAATCTACCCTTTTGAATGGTTTGAGTTTGTCATGTGTGGTTTATTGTCGATATAAACCATCCAAAAATGTAGGTCGTTACACATTCTTAATAAATCAAATATAATTTATCTTAAACATTATTATAAATAATAATAATTAATTTCCAAAACTTTATTGATAAATAATTATATTTAGTTTAAAATCATATTAATATTTAAACAATTAACCATTCAAAATATTAAAATATTGATAAACAACCTTAAAACAATATTATTATAAATAAAAAACATTTAAAATATAAATATAGTCCCTTGACAAATATCCATACTTAAACTTCAACATAATCATTTCCATATTTAGAAACTCGTTCTATTTTATAACATATCGTTTAACTTCTCCAAATCTATAACGACCCAGTATTTTTAGTAATTAAAATTTGAATATCTAATTAATATTAAATATTAATAAGTGAATTTATAAGTCAAATAAATTTTTATTGAATAATTGGATTTAATTGGATAATTAAATCAATAATTTAATATGTTACATTATGGAAATGATTGAAAATTGGGTTAAATATGATTGAAAATGATTAGTAAAATTTTATTTTATCATGTTGAAGTTAGAATGATATTTTAGAACTTTTAAAATCGAATTAAAAGTTAATTTGTGAAAATTGAATATTTTAATATTAAAATCGACTAATGAAAATAGTCAATTTTTGAACAGTCTCAGAATTGAACGAGACCAGTTCCATTGGATCCGTAATAGTTAGTTATTAGCGAATTTCAATTTTCGTAGCAATCGGAGTTATCGTTTGATCGTGGCAGCTCGAAACGCATCGAATTATTTTTAATATTAATTTCGCGAGTTAAAATAGCCATTTTTCAAAAAGTCTCGGATTTTGACGAAACTAGTTTCATCGGATCCGTAATGTGATATTATTGTAAGGTTTCAAATTTCGTGTCAATTGGATTTACCGTTTGTCCGGTACAAATTAAAACGCCTAGAAAATCGCTTAAATCGGTTTAATTCAAATTGAACGTTTATTGCCATAACTCGCACAGATGTCCGAATTAGCTTCCGAAACCTGTTCCATTGTGTCCGGAACGCGGGGTAAACCCTAGAAACGTCAGTTTCGACGAGTAAATCGGAGTTTTGAAAACCCGGATGAATAGTGTCGTTTAATTTCTATAAATAGGTCCATTTATTCACAAAAATAACAAAAATAAAACTAGGGTTTCCAAAACCAAGCCAGGCAGCCTCTTCGCGATTCAATGGCCAGAAAACAATGAGCTTCTTCCCAATTTTTCTTCCAATCCACGCAATAATTTGAAATTCCTCCAACTGAGAAATCATAACACTCGTTGAGTTCTACAAATTGACCGGTGGAGATTGAAATCGAAGCTACGGATCAACCAGGAATTGGCCGCGTTCGTTCGACATTGGGGCACATTTTTCGAAGCCATAGATGGGCCGAGCTGCTTGGGGTTTGAGGCGAGCATAGAGCTCGTGTAGCGCGTTCATGTGGTATTGCTCGATCATGATCTTGTCGTTGGATGAAGGAGCGGCCATCGGGGTTTTGTGCGTAGTGATGGGTTAATAGGTCACGACCTTGAACGAAGGAGGAGGGAAGATGAACCATGGCCCAGATCTGCTCAAAACAAAATGTGCGGCTGTGATGAAATTAGGGTTAGATAATGAAATGTTAATTGTAATTAATTTCTATAAAAATTTGTATCAACTTCAAAATGTTATAACTCTTTCATACGAGGTCGAAAACGCACGAAACAGGAAGCGTTGCAATCGTATGGACGAGCACTATGCGATGAAATTGGATTGGAGTCGTTTGGAGTTAGTGAAGATTTCGTGTAAAATTAAACGTCCGTTTAATTTTATTCGAAATAAATCACTAAAACGAAATTAAAATCAAGGTGAGAACTTCTCACTCAATCGAATCGGTTTCGATTTTATTTTAAATAGTTAGATTTAAAATATTCGAATGCATGTTTGAATGATGATTGTTATCTATTGATTGTTAAAATAAACATTATGCGCCGTTAGTAAGCGGATGTTATTTATTAAAAACATATACCGCGAATATTTCATAAACAGTGAAATTGGTATTATATATAATAGCAATATATATATATATATTGGCATATGTATATATTGGAGTTATTGATTTCCCGCATTTGTATAGCGGATGAGACCCTATTGCGCCGTCTATTAAGCGGATAATATTTTAAATCTCATATACCGCGATAATTCCATACTGGAGCGGAATTGGTATTATGCTAATGTTTGTGGATGCAGGAAAACAGGTTGGAGGGATCCAACTGGATTCCTCAACAGTATTTATTTGATTTCAGATATTTTGATATTTGATGGATTATCATATCGATATATGATGTCGTTGTAGTCGTGATTGACTATTTGGTATGTAGCATCATTGAACTAAATTTTGGGATTTTAAAATGATTTTAAAGTGATTTTTTGAAACTATACGTTTATAAAATATTTTTGGAATTGATCCATTTTAAATAAATAAACGTTATAATTTTTAATGCTATAAAAATTATGATTTTTGAGAAATATAGTTAAAAACTGATTTTTGAGAATATGATGCTAATGATTTTATGAAATAGTTAAATCGGAATTTTTTGAATTTATTATAAAAAAGTTTAAAAATAGGATTTATAAAATTTAATTATTTTATAAAACAAAATGATGAAATTATAAAGAAGTTTAAAGACGTTTTAAATAATAGTATAAATTGATTTTATAAAGGATTTATAAAATGGATATTTATAAATTAGAATATTTTGAATTATAAAACAAGTTTTTATAAGTGTTAGAATGAATTGTGAATGAATTTTATAAATGAATGAAATTTATAGAATTATAAACGGTGAAGTTATAAATGGAATTTTATAAGCAGTAGGTTTATAAAATTTATAAAGGTATTAAAAGAATGGTTTTGGATAAATAATTGAATTTATAAGTTATAAGATTTATAATTATGAAGTTCAAAGGAACGATTTTTGCAAACAAATAAATTATAAGTATTTAACTTATAACGTGAACTTTTGGTTTATAATTGGGTTATGAATTGAATATAGGTTAATAAAGGAATTTATAAACATTGTTTTATAAATTCGCAAACGACTTATTTTGATAAGTAAATTGTTGAAACCTATTAATGGAGTTATATTCACGTTTTTGACTGTGGATAATCCTTTGAAATAAAATGAATAGAAGTGATGAAATTTGTAACGTAGTATATTCACGTTTTTGAATAGTGAATAATATGTTAAAGAAAATGTTTAGGATGTGATATTTTGAATTGAATTTAAAACGATCTAACGATGTTTTAAAAGGTGTTAAGATTCGAACCATAGATTTCAACATTCATTGTTGAAATAGACGTTTTCGAGAAATAAAAAGGAAATGGTGGACTATAACACTGTTGTTATGGTAAATGATTTCCGAAAGGAAATGTTTTGTATAGTATTGGGATTTATATATCTATTTTAATTTCGAATCCCTATACTAGTGATTTTGGGTTGTCGTAACGATGTTTTACGTAACATTCGTTTTAGCCCAAATATATATGTTTAAGAGAATGATTTCCTTAAAGAATGAAATATATACTTAATTTCGATTGAAGTATATTGAATATTTTCCAAGTGTTGAAAAAAATGGATTTGAGAATAACTTATTAAGTAAGTATGGAAATGTTTTCCAATATAAAGTGAATATTAGAGAATTTATCCTTTTGAAGATAAATTGAAATGAATAATTGAAATCGTATATTCATAGATAATTTTAGAATATAAATTAACTATGGAATTTATAGAAAGGGGAAATTGTTTAAAAATAAATATTGATTTATTTTTGATATATTGAAATTATATATCTTGTAAAGATATTTTTGGGAAATAAATAATTTGGAAAATTATTTGGAATCTGGTGATGTTGTGCATATCCATTGATAGTTCAATAACCGACTATCAATATTTCCCTTTGAATGGGTAATTGATGTGATTTGTTTGAATTTGAATGCCACACTTATTTTTGAATAAGCGCTCACTATTCGGGTTAACCGGGAAAGGACCATGGGGTCGTATAACCCATTCCGAATATGTGATACGTCGTTATGAATTGCATTTGATGACCGGTGTTGAAGACCGGGTATTTGCGAAAGCGATAGGATGACCTATCGATTGTCTCTGCACTGGGTAGCTCCTGGTATAGAGATTCCCTAAGTGATGGGAAATTCGATCGGGATTGTGAATACCCGGATTGCAAGGGCTTCGTGAGAAGTGCCTTCGGTTTTGTTCGAGCCCGGAACAGACTTGTATGGATTGTATGTCTGACATTACAAATTGAGATATAAAGCAGATTTCTTTCAAATATATTTCTGTTGGTGGCGGAGAATTTATTCTCTTAGCTTAACACCCTTCTCTGAGACGTACGAGCTCAGAGGTTATGTAGTTGAAGGTTATCAGCGATATATTCCCAATTTGGTAATGTGACATGCTGAGTGTTGCTGTGAAATGATCATTGTGTTGATTATTTGTGATAGGATCATTTATTTGATCGTCTATCTTGGTGATCGTTTCTATGATCATTTGTTGACCCAAAGCATGGCTTTTGTATAAAGTATGTTTTTGTGGACGTGACTTCGTCGAGCCTCACACCTCGGGAATGGTCAAAACAGGAAAGATGCGGCAAGGTTATGAGGGGTAGCGCCCTTTAGGATATGTGAATTTCCTTCTGGAAAAGGGTGGTATCATGGTATGGAGCCCAGATACTTACTCATGTTGAAAACACTTTATGATTGTGTGAATTGATTGCGAGCGCTCGGTGAAAGGTCCCAAAGGACCGGGGGATGGCATATTCGGTCAGTTGTTACTCAGTTAGGGGTAACCCGGCCTTGTGTTGGCAGAGAGCTGGTTAAGTTCTTGGGACGTCCATCCAGAGGCGTTTCCATGTGGCAATGGGAAGTTCCTTGGCCTGATCATTCGCTGGAAATCCAAAGAAACAATACGAGACTTGTACGGTTTTAGTTGTATAACCTGCTATGGAATGTGGCGGTAACCTGCTATTGAACATAGTAGCTATAGTAGGCATAAGTGCGGAATGTCTATGCTGGCTAAGATTTATATTCTACTTTCGAAAGAATTTTTCCTACACTATGCACTAGTAATAATATCAAATGTTCTTTTTAAATGCGTATCAAGCATCTTTGACTATCATAACGAGAAATCTCCTCTGATTCTGCTTTTGCATTGTGTGTGTGTGCGGGAGGCCTTATGGTAGTCTCATTTTTTAAAAGCATTGCGAATTGACTTTAAAAATATTCATCTATTTTGTTTTCAAAGATAAATAAACTGTTTTGAGTTCTCACACCAGTCACATGACTGACTCGGAGTTTATTGTTTTCCTTCCTAAACTCTGGGTGCCCACCAATTTCCACACGGGCAGTCAAGAGTTAGGTTTATCAGGATATTCTGGATATTCTGGAGTTGCTGGAGGCAAGAGGGATGGCATGGCGTATTACTAGTTTATATAGTATTTCTTTTTCCGCTGCAAGATTTGTTGATTGTTGTTGTTGTACACTCTGATGATATGATGTAATGAAATGTAATGTATAAAATGTAATAACCGATATAGTTCTTGTTTAAAGATTATTCATTTATCTATTATATGTTGTTCCGCTGCGATGGTGAGATTCTGTTATTGTTCTGTTATTTTCTATTCCGTTCTATTTTCTATTCTCTTTTTTTTCTCTCCATTTTCTATCTTCTTATCTCTTCTTCTAGCTCTTTCTTTTTCTTAAAACATTGATAATTCGTATTTTTGTTCATCTTGAATTAATCTATGGGTATTAGTGTATATTCAAGGAGTACGGATTTACGGGTCTTCACAGGTGGTATCAGAGCATATGGTTAAGCGACAACCATGGTTCTGTTGGGTATTACTCATTAGAGATAGAGTCAGTAGTGCTCTAGAATGAGTTTGAGTGTAATAATAGCTATGAGAGCGTATTAGTTAGTGAATATAAAATTGTTTTATATTGTGATGATTGGTTTATTGAGTGGCATATGAACTTTCGTCAGCGTGGTCTCGACAACTATGCCAAAGGGGTTTCTAAACACTTGAATAGAACAATTCGACACAATATTGTTTTAAATTGGGTAAATGAAATAATTTTACCTTGATTATATTTTTATATATAAAGGAATAATTTTTCAGAATTATTAAAGTGTATATAAGTTGATTGTTTAGATGTTTGAATAATATAAATTATAGAAGAATTGTATAAGCAAAAGAATTATAAGAATTGAATTATAATTAAAGTGAATTACAATTGTGAAATAAACTTATATATATAAGAAGTGAAATTATATGAATATATTTATGAATATGAGTTGTAAATAAAATAAAATGAAATTCAACTTTTGTAATTGAATTGAATTAATGGATTGAATGTAAATCAATTAAATGTGAATTAATTGATATGAAATAATGGATATAAGTGTTAATTCATTAAAATCTAATGTTATTGGAAGTTGAATAGTTGAATGAAAATCAATTAATTAAACCAATTGAAAGTGAATGTGTTAAACCAAATTAAATGAGTATAAGCAAAGGAATTTGGTTGAGATTAATATACATTGGTTGTTATATGATTGTTAGTTGGTTGATTGTATATAATTCATTAAGTGTTAATGAAATTGAGTTAATGAAACTGGAAGTTAAAGTAATTGGAATTCAATTGGAAGTTAAATGAATCTTGAATAGAATTGAATTTGATTTGGAAGTGAACCAACTTGAATATGAATTTGTGAATATAAACTAATTGAAAATGAATGTTAGTAACATCCACTGTTAATGAATCGAATATGATTAAATTGAGAACCAATTCATTGAATATTAAAGAGAATATGAATGAATATTTATTTGTTATGGATGCTAGTTGGTTGATGTTTGCATTTGTTGTTTTGTTGCATTTGCTATAGTTATTATGTTGCTATATGTTGTATATCGATACTATTGTCTATATACATGATTCTCATGTTGTTTGTTGAGTGTTTAGTAGGTGCGGATCGCGTTTGCTTCGCATTTGGAGCTCGCTTTCGCGCTATATTAGCCGTATATGCTCGCTAATAAAATATAAGGTACATATCTCGGATTACACACCGTACTTTTACATTTTTTTCCCTTCGGGATGCCTCATTACTTGATGAGATGTATATTTGTGATATATATACTGTCATTTTTTTTCGGATCGAGCCGCGCAAAGGAGACTATGGCGAATTTTCCGAAAATTTAAGGCGTTAGAAAAAATTTGAGAAAATTGGAAAATTTTGAAAACTATAACTTTGATTTGAAGTTGAAAGTTAAACAATAGTAGTTGTTTTTGAAAAGATAACTAAGTATGATTTGAAAACTTAGTAAGTTATTATAAGAAGTTTAAACTATGGATTTTGGAAAATTAATAGATTCTGTAACTTTTCTTACTTGGTAATTTCGAGGACGAAATTCTTTTAAGGGGGGAAGATTGTAACGACCCAGTATTTTTAGTAATTAAAATTTGAATATCTAATTAATTTTAAATATTAATAAGTGAATTTATAAGTCAAATAAATTTTTATTTGAATAATTGGATTTAATTGGATAATTAAATCAATAATTTAATATGTTAAATTATGGAAATAATTGAAAATTGGGTTAAATATGATTGAAAATGATTTGTAAAATTTTATTTTATCATGTTGAAGTTAGAATGATATTTTAGAACTTTTAAAATCGAATTAAAAGTTAATTTGTGAAAATTGAATATTTTAATATTAAAATCGACTAGTGAAAATAGTCAATTTTTGAACAGTCTCAGAATTGAACGAGACCAGTTCCATTGGATCCGTAATAGTTAGTTATTACCGGATTTCAATTTTCGTAGCAATCGGAGTTATCGTTTGATCGTGGCAGCTCGAAACGCATCGAATTATTTTTAATATTAATTTGGCGAGTTAAAATAGCCATTTTTCAAAAAGTCTCGGATTTCGACGAAACCAGTTTCATCGGATCCGTAATGTGATATTATTGTAAGGTTTCAAATTTCGTGTCAATTGGATTTACCTTTTGTCCTGTACAAATTAAAACGCCTAGAAAATCGCTTAAAACGGTTTAATTCAAATTGAACGTTTATTGCCATAACTCGCACAGATGTCCGAATTAGCTTCCGAAACCTGTTCCATTGTGTCCGGAACGCGGGGTAAACCCTAGAAACGTCAGTTTCGGCGAGTAAATCGGAGTTTTGAAAACCCGGATGAATAGTGTCGTTTAATTTCTATAAATAGGTCCATTTATTCACAAAAATAACAAAAATAAAACTAGGGTTTCCAAAACCAAGCCAGGCCGCCTCTTCACGATTCAATGGCCAGCAAACAATGAGCTTCTTCCCAATTTTTCTTCCAATCCACGCAATAATTTGAAATTCCTCCAACTGAGAAATCATAGCACTCGTTGAGTTCTACAAATTGACCGGTGGAGATTGAAATCGAAGCTACGGATCAATCAGGAATTGGCCGCGTTCGTTCGACATTGGGGCACGTTTTTCGAAGCCATAGATGGGTCGAGCTGCTTGGGGTTTGAGGCGAGCATAGAGCTCGTGTAGCGCGTTCATGTGGTATTGCTCGATCATGTTCTTGTCGTTGGATGAAGGAGCGACCATCGGGGTTTTGTGCGTAGTGATGGGTTAATAGGTCACGACCTTGAACGAAGGAGGAGGGAAGATGAACCACAGCCCAGATCTGTTCAAAACAAAATGTGCGGCTGTGATGAAATTAGGGTTAGATAATGAAATGTTAATTGTAATTAATTTCTATAAACATTTGTATTAACTTCAAAATGTTATAACTCTTTCATACGAGGTCGAAAACGCACGAAATAGGAAGCGTTGGAATCGTATGGACGAGCACTACGCGATGAAATTGGATTGGAGTCGTTTGGAGTTAGTGAAGATTTCATGTAAAATTAAATGTCCGTTTAATTTTATTCGAAATAAATCGCTAAAACGAAATTAAAATCAAGGTGAGAACTTCTCACTCAATCGAATCGGTTTCGATTTTATTTTAAATAGTTAGATTTAAAATATTTGAATGCATGTTTGAATGATGATTGTTATCTATTGATTGTTAAAATAGACATTATGCGCCGTTAGTAAGCGGATGTTATTTATTAAAAACATATACCGCGAATATTTCATAAACAGTGAAATTGGTATTATATATAATAGCAATATATATATTGGCATATGTATATATTGGAGTTATTGATTTCCCGCATTTGTATAGCGGATGAGACCCTATTGCGCCGTCTATTAAGCGGATAATATTTTAAATCCCATATACCGCGATAATTCCATACTGGAGCGGAATTGGTATTGTGCTAATGTTTGTGGATGCAGGAAAACAGGTTGGAGGGATCCAACTGGATTCCTCAGCAGTATTTATTTGATTTCAGATATTTTGATATTTGATGGATTATCATATCGATATATGATGTCGTTGTAGTCGTGATTGACTATTTGGTATGTAGCATCATTGAACTAAATTTTGGGATTTTAAAATGATTTTAAAGTGATTTTTTGAAAGTATACGTTTATAAAATATTTTTGGAATTGATCCATTTTAAATAAATAAACGTTATAATTTTTAATGCTATAAAAATTATGATTTTTGAGAAATATAGTTAAAAACTGATTTTTGAGAATATGATGCTAATGATTTTATGAAACAGTTAAATCGGAATTTTTTGAATTTATTATAAAAAAGTTTAAAAATAGGATTTATAAAATTTAATTATTTTATAAAACAAAATAATGAAATTATAAAGGAGTTTAAAGACGTTTTAAAATAATAGTATAAATTGATTTTATAAAGGATTTATAAAATGGATATTTATAAATTAGAATATTTTGAATTATAAAACGAGTTTTTATAAGTGTTAGAATGAATTGTGAATGAATTTTATAAATGAATGAAATTTATAGAACTATAAACGGTGAAGTTATAAATGGAATTTTATAAGCAGTAGGTTTATAAATTTATAAAGGTGTTAAAAGAATGGTTTTGGATAAATAATTGAATTTATAAGTTATAAGATTTATAATTATGAAGTTCAAAGGAACGATTTTTGCAAACAAATAAATTATAAGTATTTAACTTATAACGTGAACTTTTGGTTTATAACTGGGTTATGAATTGAATATAGGTTAATAAAGGAATTTATAAACATTGTTTTATAAATTCGCAAACGACTTATTTTGATAAGTAAATTGTTGAAACCTATTAATGGAGTTATATTCAAACGTTTTTGACTGTGAATAATCCTTTGAAATAAAATGAATAGAAGTGATGAAATTTGTAACGTAGTATATTCACGTTTTTGAATAGTGAATAATATGTTAAAGAAAATGTTTAGGATGTGATATTTTGAATTGAATTTAAAACGATCTAACGATGTTTTAAAAGGTGTTAAGATTCGAAACCATAGATTTCAACATTCATTGTTGAAATAGATGTTTTCGATAAATAAAAAGGAAATGGTGGACTATAACACTGTTGTTATAGTAAATGATTTCCGAAAGGAAATGTTTTGTATAGTATTGGGATTTATATATCTATTTTAATTTTGAATCCCTATACTAGTGATTTTGGGTTGTCGTATTGATGTTTTACGTAACATTCGTTTTAGCCCAAATAAATATGTTTAAGAGAATGATTTCCTTAAAGAATGAAATATATACTTAATTTCGATTGAAGTATATTGAATATTTTCCAAGTGTTGAAAAAAATGGATTTGAGAATAACTTATTAATTAAGTATGGAAATGTTTTCCAAATAAAGTGAATATTAGAGAATTTATCTTTTTGAAGATAAATTGAAATGAATAATTGAAATCGTATATTCATAGATAATTTTAGAATATAAATTCACTATGGAATTTATAGAAAGGGGAAATTGTTTAAAAATAAATATTGATTTATTTTTGATATATTGAAATTATATATCTTGTAAAGATATTTTTGGGAAATAAATAATTTGGAAAATTATTTGGAATCTGGTGATGTTGTGCATATCCATTGATAGTTCAATAACCGACTATCATATTTCCCTTTGAATGGGTAATTGATGTGATTTGTTTGAATTTGAATGCCACACTTATTTTTGAATAAGCGCTCACTATTCGGGTTAACCGGGAAAGGACCATGGGGTCGTATAACCCATTCCGAATATGTGATACGTCGTTATGAATTGCATTTGATGACCGGTGTTGAAGACCGGGTATTTGCGAAAGCGATAGGATGACCTATCGATTGTCTCTGCACTGGGTAGCTCCTGGTATAGAGATTCCCTAAGTGATGGGAAATTCGATCGGGATTGTGAATACCCGGATTGCAAGGGCTTCGTGAGAAGTGCCTTCGGTTTTGTTCGAGCCTGGAACAGACTTGTATGGATTGTATGTCTGACATTACAAATTGAGATATAAAGCAGATTTCTTTCAAATATATTTCTGTTGGTGGCGGAGCATTTATTCTCTTAGCTTAACACCCTTCTCTGAGACGTACGAGCTCAGAGGTTATGTAGTTGAAGGTTATCAGCGATATATTCCCAATTTGGTAATGTGACATGCTGAGTGTTGCTTTGAAATGATCATTGTGTTGATTATTTGTGATAGGATCATTTATTTGATGTCTATCTTGGTGATCGTTTCTATGATCATTTGTTGACCCAAAGCATGGCTTTTGTATAAAGTATGTTTTTGTGGACGTGACTTCGTCGAGCCTTACACCTCGAGAATGGTCAAAACAGGAAAGATGCGGCAAGGTTATGAGGGGTAGCGCCCTTTAGGATATGTGAATTTCCTTTTGGAAAAGGGTGGTATCATGGTATGGAGCCCAGATATTTACTCATGTTGAAAACACTTTATGATTGTGTGAATTGATTGCGAGCGCTCGGTGAAAGGTCCCAAAGGACCGGGGGATGGCATATTCGGTCAGTTGTTACTCAGTTAGGGGTAACCCGGCCTTGTGTTGGCAGAGAGCTGGTTAAGTTCTCGGGACGTCCATCCAGAGGCGTTTCCATGTGGCAATTGGAAGTTCCTTGGCCTGATCATTCGTTGGAAATCCAAAGAAACAATACGAGACTTGTACGGTTTTAGTTGTATAACCTGCTATGGAATGTGGCGGTAACCTGCTATTGAACATAGTAGCTATAGTAGGCATAAGTGCAGAATGTCTATGCTGGCTAAGATTTATATTCTACTTTCGAAAGAATTTTTCCTACACTATGCACTAGTAATAATATCAAATGTTCTTTTTAAATGCGTATCAAGCATCTTTGACTATCATAAGGAGAAATCTCCTCCGATTCTGCGTTTGCATTGTGTGTGTGTGCGGGAGGCCTTATGGTAGTCTCATTTTTTAAAAGCATTGCGAATTGACTTTAAAAATATTCATCTATTTTGTTTTCAAAGATAAATAAACTGTTTTGAGTTCTCACACCAGTCACATGACTGACTCGGAGTTTATTGTTTTCCTTCCTAAACTCTGGGTGCCCACCAATTTCCACACGGGCAGTCAAGAGTTAGGTTTATCAGGATATTCTGGATATTCTGGAGTTGCTGGAGGCAAGAGGGATGGCATGGCGTATTACTAGTTTATATAGTATTTCTTTTTCCGCTGCAAGATTTGTTGATTGTTGTTGTTGTACACTCTGATGATATGATGTAATGAAATGTAATGTATAAAATGTAATAACTGATATAGTTCTTGTTTAAAGATTATTCATTTATCTATTATATGTTGTTCCGCTGCGATGGTGAGATTCTGTTATTGTTCTGTTATTTTCTATTCCGTTCTATTTTCTATTCTCTTTTTTTTCCCTCCATTTTCTATCTTCTTATCTCTTCTTCTAGCTCTTTCTTTTTCTTAAAACATTGATAATTCGTATTTCTGTTCATCTTGAATTAATCTATGGGGATTAGTGTATATTCAAGGAGTACGGATTTACGGGTCTTCACAAAATCCATCCTCATTTTCAATTTCCCAAAATAGAATTAACTATTTTTCTAAAACAACACCCATACATTATCATATATCTCCAATTTGATTTATTTCCTAAATTTATCCAATGATAATGGTTCCTTTCATTTATAAACACTGTTTATAAATCTATAATTTTATTAATAAAATACAATTTTGAAAATCTTCACTTTATTTATAAATTGCCTCATTTATATACTATCACATTTATAAATTCCCACATTATAAATTAGCCTTAATATACGTGTGTATACACACACAAACATCACTATAAATAAACGGTTAATAATTATTTATACCAAATTATTTCTATCTTCTTTTTAAACCATACTCCTTTTTTATAAAAGATGAACTTTTTTATAAGATTTTAAAAATCTTTATTTACAGTTCAAAAAACTATATTTAAAATATTTAAAGAAAACTACTAATTTATAATCTCTAAAAATCATACTTTTGTTTACTTTAAATAAATTCCTTCTTTAAATAATTCAAGGATAATTATTAAAGACATATAATTTCCAAAATCATTTTGAAATCCCTTTTTAAATCAAAATCATTATTTTCATAGTATTTTAAAAAACCTAAAATAAAGCCCGGTGCTACTAAAGCACTAAATAAACAAAATCATAGCCATGCCATCAAATATGGCATCCAATAAGTCATATATCGCTGTATATGAAAAGTAAAGTCAGTAGTGTGAGGAAACCTATTGGATCCCTCCAACCTACCCCCCTAAATAACATATATCATATAACCAAATAATATAAATCAACCGCTTCGAGGTGTGATCGTATACAAAGGTTCATTTGCTCTTACACGGGAACGTAATAAGGTCTCATCTTCTCTTGGGGCGGGAATATATCTAAATCAACAAATAAAATAGTAAACCGTCCAAACAGTCAATAACAATCAATAATAAAATATCCACACATCCAAAAAATATTTTTTTACCGACTATATTATATTTTTGGTTACCTAAAAGGTGAGTTTAACTCACCATTGGTTCCAAGTTTCGTCAAACCGCTTCGGTTCGAATTAAAATTGAACAGACGTTCAATTTTAACCCAAATTCCCACTAACTCCAAATCCATCCAACTCCTTAGCGTAGTATTCGTCGATATGATCTCAATGCAACTTGTCGTGTTCAATTTGGACCTCGTATGGACAAGTTATAGCATTTATAAGTTCTCAATTTTAATATAATAATTAATTATACTTAATAACATTGATTAACATTAAACACCGTTTAAAACCCAAATTCCCACGTTTGTTCAAAATCACAGCTTCATTCGTTTTTTCAGAACTTTGATCAAATGCCAGCGTCACCCCAAGACTTTTCTAATGACCGAGACCACACCGGTGCATGCCTATACCTTGATCGACCCCTTAGCACCTGGGTCGCCACCTGCCATGAACCAAAACCCACGAACGAACGAAAATTGGTCAGCTCCATTCAAATGAGAATTGCCACCGCCTTGTACCATCTTATCTCGACACCGTCCATCATCATCTCCTAGCCTGG
Organism: Allium cepa; assembly: GCA_030765085.1. Taxonomy (NCBI): domain Eukaryota; kingdom Viridiplantae; phylum Streptophyta; class Magnoliopsida; order Asparagales; family Amaryllidaceae; genus Allium; species Allium cepa. Next base: position 317,342,408 of record CM060941.1, on the reverse strand, counting down.
CTGAGCAATAATGTAGTTAATGCCAAGGTCTATTACGGCCTCCGATGGCTCGAATGGATGCTAGCTGTTGGATGGCTTTGAATTTAAATTTGAAAGAAAATAACAAACCAAACTCTCTGATTTGCACGCGATAATATAGCTGATAGAGGGTATGGGCTTATATATTGTTTAGTATGGGCTAATGGTATGGCCTAAGCATGGTGAATATAAATATATTTATTTTTATATTCTAAAATATCTTGCTCAATGCACTCAAAAATCTCGAACTCTAAACGGGGCGTGCCGCTTGGCGTTCTATATGTAATACCCCTATTTCAAACACAATGGAACAAGACCCAATGCCTAATTCGATCATATACAGATGATAGCTTTTTCAAAGCCAATTATTATTTTATAAATTTCTAAACTTAATTTCTACGCGTTTCCAACTCGCACGACTAAACGATACGTCCCATCGTCACGAAATTCGACGAGATACTATATTTCACTATTATAGATCCAACGGAATAGGTTTTGTCCAATTTCGAGACATTGTCCTAAAAAACTATTTTCACACGTTAGTTAAATCAAGTTATTTCCAAAATTAGTTAAATCACTTTTAATTAAAATTCAAAAGTTTACTATCTTCATCCTTATTCAGATAGAATTTAAATCAACTTTCAAAATAATTTTCATTCATATTAAATTCAAGAATTTATTATTTTAAACCGTGCCAAATATTCAATTTAACAATTCAATTACCAAATAAATTGCTTAATTTGAAATATAAGTTGTTTAACTTATAAAATTAACTTCTCAATATTTAAAATTAATTAAATATTTTAAATTCAAATGACTAAAACTATATGTCGTTACAGTTATATTGTGATATAATAATTAAGTAATTAATTTAAAGTATTTTAAAAGAAAATGTTTAAATAAAATTTTATGTGATTGTAGTTTCAAATAGTAGTATTCGTGAGTGATTTATCGCTAAATAAATTGACATTTTGTTTTAAATACCAATATCAAGATGTTTGAGAAAAGTATATCAATTCAACCATTGAGATCGAAGTGTTTAATGCTCTCCAAATATAGGACAGTGTATTACTCATGGCTGTTGGGGCACTAAGAAGTAACGTACTTGTAGTTATTGGTTATTTATGGAATGACTTGTCCGAGAGTTTCTTCTTAGTTAGTAACAACTAAGTCAAACAAGAAATCGTAGTGAATGATGTTATAAAGTTCTCTTGACATAAAACTGCCATGGAACTTCATTATGAATAATCCACTTTGATTATAGTTAAATCATTGCACGGTGATCCATCAAGCAACTCTATTTATGTTTGAGTTGAAGCATTGGAAGTGAAGCGCCATTCAATAGAGAATTCATCTCCTCGGCTGTATGAGGTTAGTATTATGATCAACTATATTTAGCTCAAAGTCAAAATCTCCTAACAAAGTTGTATGGTTAACAATAAACGTTATTATGACTTTATTTTTGTACTAACTGAGTTGATTATGGAGACATTAGAATTTTGACCAACACAAAATTTTATTTATCTAGTGATATAATTTTGATGAAGAGAATGTGGGTAAATAATCGTTACTAAAAGGTAACTCTTAAGAAAATGTGAAATTGGATTTACCAAAAGATTTACAAGTGATGAATTCAGCCAAACTATCATACCACTAGCTAAGGTGACATTTGAACATTAATATTTGAAGTTCAATATTTATCATTGACCTAATTTACATGTAACAAATCGGATTTTTGACCTTAAAAAATCGACATTAATTCGTCCATTGTATCACACGTGGAACATTCAAGTGCCGGAATACCGATTTGTTAGAGCGAAAGAAGAAGGTAGAAGATAGAAGAAAACTAAACAACATAAAATTTCACAACACAATGGAATAACATATAATAATCACATAATGTTTTACAAACTCATCTCAAAATTGATACATTAGAGTTACCCTAATACAATTCTAATCTAGGACAGTTATAAAAGCCTATCCTTATACATCAGATATAGTGTACATAATATACAGCGGAAACAAGTAATAATTATCTACCGATGAAGCCTCCTACTCCAAGCTCCTCCAATTTCATCAGTAGAAAACCTAGACTGCTTGGCTGCTCATAAAAATTTGAACATCCAAGAGTTTTAAGGAAAGAAATAAAAATCTGAGTCAGACATAGGCGTAGTGTGAGTAAACTCAAACTAACTGAGTTATTACTTTTCAAAACCCCTTTAAAATCGAACTATCTTGTAAGACCACGTCGCGTATAAGCACGGATGGGTTTTTACCTTACGATAACCAAAAACACTTTTATATAAAAATCCTACGATATTATAATAGTGTCTATGTACAAATACTTATTAATCTTAGCCAAAATTGCTACATTATTAAATTCTAGCATACTCGGTTCTACAATCAAAACCGTAAGGCATGTATTGGAGATTGGATCTCATACTATGATAAGGTAAGGAACTAACTCGCGAATGTACATCTCTATATAAATGCACCGAGGCCTAACAAGAACATCTTGTGCCCCCTGCCACACAGGATTGGCCTACCACTTGACTAGTAGTACCGAGTATGATCATCCCTCCATTAATGGGCCTCGAAGCTTACAAATTAGAGATAATAACCGATCTATATTTGGAATGAGCAAACCCTACTTAGGAGTGACCCACTTGGCCCTGCTGCATGCCTAATTTTTTTTCATTTCTCGGTTGATGGGGCTTAAGGCTATGTTTTACCTTTTGAATAGCAATCCCACTTGGAATACTAACTCTGCCCTCCAGGCGTCAATGCAATACTAGCATTCATCCATACATGTTTGTTCTTGGACTGAACGAAATCGAATGCACTATTCCTATTACATCCATCACGGGAAATCCCTCCCAAGGAAAATATAAAATATCCCTTGCACTTCAAAACTCCTTCTTCGAATCCATGCTTCAAGATTTCTTCATTCCGAAACACTTGAGTTGGATCAAAGTGGTTTTTGGATAACATATCCGATCTCGGTCTCTTCGAAACAACTTTTGATATTTCTGTCATACTCAACCCCGCGTCTTTAGGAAATTAACAAACAAAAGATAGTAGCAGAGTTAACTTCCTAACTGTTTGTGGACGGATTTCCTTGTCATTTATTCTAGAAGAACGAAACGAGTTTATACGTACAGTATAATGCCTTCGACGGTAACTGTACCATAAAATTATTAGGTTTCTCCTAGATATTTCCAAAGTTAGGTTTTGGTCCGGATTTGATAGTCGGTTATTTAAATATCAATTTATACAAACAATCCTTTCAAAAACAATCTGCCAAACATTTTTGAAATTTCATTTTCTCAAAATTCAATATTAAATGGCCAAACAATTCCATTTCAAAAACATCACCTCTCATAAAACACATTTACTTATTCCTTATAAAAATTCTTTTTATAAGTTCACTTCACGTTTCAAACAACTTATAAGTTTTCAAACTAGATTTAGAACTTCTTTCAAAAATATCTAAAATGATTTATAAAATCTCTTTCTATTTTTAAAACTATTAAAAAATCTTCCTTCATAATTTCTTTATAGAATCTCCTATATAAAATATCAATTTCAAGTCATCCTTTGTAAATCACTCTAGGAAAAACTTTTTATTTAATAAACCCCTTTTCTGAAAAAAGATATTATTAAAAAATAACTTTATAAAATAATAACAAAAATTTGAAAGTCATTTATAAACTTTAAACCCAAATTGATTACTTTAATAATTCGAAAAGAGGCTTAGCAACCCAAAGGTATTAATTTAAATTACAATTCAATTTTAATTCTAATTCACTTAACAGTTATTTATATAGGTCAACATATATGTAAATACAACTCATATCCAAAACAGGGAATAACATGTCAATATGAACTAATTATAGTATACATGTCCAAATAACATAATAGTAGGATGGTGATTTATTCTGCTAAACAGATGTCCAAACAATTCAATCAATTCATAGCAAATCAGAGATTTATTCTACTAACCCGTGTCCACACAAACAAACCAACAATCAATTTATAGTAGATGGGGATTTATTTTGCTAACAGTCTAAACAACCAACAAACAAATAATCAATTTATAGCAGAACGGGGAATTATTCTGCTAACATATGTCCAACAACCCAACGATCTACATTATAACTCATTTATAGTTATATGGTTTCATAATGATACCAACACATGAATCACTTATATTCAAAACCGTCTTTGAAAAAGAAGTACCTTTAAACAATTTTACTTTTGAAAACCGAAGGATTTGAATCTTCTAAACCCTTTTAAAAATAATTAATTATACGTTAATCCTTCTTGAAATCATAATTAAATTTAATTGAATCTTAACTTAATTTATTAAACAGTTAACAGTAACTAACTATTAATTAAATCTAAACAAATCCTTTATTAATTATTAAATAATTAATTAAACCTTTATTAGTAATTAAATATTAATTAATCTCAATTAATTAATTAAATAATCTTTAATTAAACTTAAATAACAAATTAAACCTTTAATAGATAATTTATTATAAATTAAACCTTAACTAGTTTATAATTTAAAAATAATTAAACACTAGATTAATAATTAATTAATAATTAATCATATATTAAAATAATAGTTAATTAAAAATAGATCATACAGTTAACTCATAATTAACTAACTTAATTAATAATTAATTAAAATAAATATTAACTTTAAAAGATAATTAATTAATAACCAACCTTTAATTAATAAAAGTTAATAACCCTTGTTTAATCCTTAATTAATTATTAATTATCAAAACATAATTAATTAAAAATTTATTATTAAATTCTTTATTTACCTTTTAAAATATTATTATTTAGTTTATAAACCATTTTCAAAACAATTTGAAGTATAAAAACCAAACTTTGCGAAAATCGAATTTTTAAAAGAACTACATCCATAGTAACTATCGCTATACCCGTTATCTCCAACTTGTTGCTCACTAACTCTTCCATTTACTAATTTTACTTACTAACTTTCCATTTCACTTACAATTCCAAGCCAAAGATCATAATTTGATAACCAAAACACAACTCAAAATCATCAATTCAAAGTTCTAATGTTAAACCACAAATTAGCACATACATATACATCCAAACCACACCATATTCCAAATAATAACATCAAAAATACAACCATATATATAAATGTAAATTCTTTCCCAAAAAGTTAAGGAATCTACTCACCGAAGGCTATCCAAACTTTCACTGACATGAGTACGACCTAGCACTTTCATTCCTAAGAAAAAAGGCGGAGTCTTGAATCCAAAATGTACAAGGTCGGCTACGTCGTGGATGAACAAGGAAGTGAGACATGTTTTGGTAATGTAGAGCGACTTCGGAAAAACATTGATTTCTCAATAATAAACCCGTAAATAGGTTATTTTGCAACTAATTTTGGGCTGTCTACTCATTGAATTTCAAAAGGCACTCAAAGAAAAAGTTACTGTAATTTCTTTTCTCTATCATTTCAAAAAATAATCACTCATTTTCAATTAGCTTTGAAGAAGTTATGATAAAAAAAAGGGTAATTTTCAGACTTCAAATTCTAGGTGAAAAATTGCTTTGCTTAGAATGGGTATTTTGATATAGCTATGATAAAAACTTGAAAAAATGGTCAACTAGAATATTGTAACCATTAAAATTTTACATGGTTTTAAGGAAAGAAAACCTCCATTTGAGGCAGAAATATGGACGAAAAGGTTATTGGAAAAAGGATTAAAAATGGAGAAACATATTGTAACGACCCAGGATTTTTATGAATTTAAATTGATAATTTAAATGAATTTTTGAATTTAAAATTTGTAAAATTGATTTAAATGGAAGCGAGTTTCCCCGATTCGACTAGGAAATATATAAAGTCATATGGATTTGAAATTTTGTATATATGTGAATATATATGTATATGTTGGATTTTAAATAAATTCTTATGTAAATGATTTTGAAAAAATAAATGATATATTTTGGACACAAGTATAAAAATAAATAAATAAATTGATTTAAAAAATTTATAAATGATGATAATTTGAGTTGTATAAAATATATGTGTATATAGAGAAATATAAAACAATAATTTTTAAAGTAAAATTTATGATAATTATTTAAACTAAAAATAGAAGTAAATAAAAAAATGCAAGAATAAACAAAGCTAGCTAAAAGAACATAAAACATAAAGCAAGGCATAAAAATAAAATGTAAAACATACAACATACACATATGCAAACCTGAAGACAACAAACAAGAAATAGAAACAGATGTAGACTAAGGTAAAACAAAGTGAATAAAAGAAAATAAAGTAAGTACAAACAAAGTTATAAATAATATGAACAAAACAAAGATATTCAATTGTACAATGTGAATTTATGAAGCCACCAAAAGAAATCATCACTTCAGCCGAAAAACAAGTTGTAAACAAAGGATGCAAGGACAGCAAAACAAAAGATGATATGGGAAATGTATAAGCATCAGAAGACTAAGGACTAAAGTAATATACTTTAACCTGGAAAACAACACAACAAGTACTGAAGCAAAGACCAGCAAGTATGGGATGAAGTAAGATAATTAATGCAATATCTTTAGCATACAAATGCAATACATCTCAACATTTAATGCAACATACTTCAGCCATATCTATAATATCATCTCAGCCACCAAGTTAAATAAATGCAGCCATAACTTTAGTACAGGGAAGAGATAATATCACCTGTACACTTTCTTCTTTTATATCAACCATCTTCACTTCACTTTCGACCATTATTCAAAGTAAACCCGAAATAAGCATCATCATCTCAACTATAAACAAAAAACTTCAATTTAAATAAATAACAATACAAATCAACTCAGCAAGTAAATTTCAAGCCTGTGCTAAAAAGTGGAAGCTCTGTTCTCTGTTCATCTTCTCAAAGGTGAGTAAACTACTATCTTGAAACTTCAGTTGATTTATAACTTGATATCTGTGATTATAACTTGAAGTAAATTGGTTGCATGAATGAAAATCTGTTTGAATAGATATATATAAATATGTAAATGTTTGAGTATGCAGGTCTGTGTAAATGCATATACATCTCTGTTTGTATTCAGGCACCAATCTACCTAAAATAATTCTATCTCTCTTCATGGATTCAGTTTTAGGCTAAGATGTCTGAAGATAAAATGCGTATATGAAGGTCACATTTATTTTAAAATTGGTTTTAAGTATATATGATAAGTAATTAATTCAAAAAATGAGAAATTAACAGCAATGATCTACTAATGTCAGGAAATCTAGTATCCAAATATCAAGTTTTAATTTTATAAACTGAATCGAATCGGAGAATGATGATTTTTGATATATAAATCTAGATTTTTAAGTTTGTAGATGGTGTGAATTTTCGAGTTGAACAAAAAATGGGTTATATTCAATTTCTGGTGATCCTCGGGTTTGGGATAGCTGGGTTTCTTCGTGGTGATGGAGGAGTACACGGTGGTGGTTGGAAAAATAACCGGAGGTGGTCACGACTTCGGAGGTGATGGCGGCGATAGAAATTAGTTTTTAAACCTAATTTTTCCTGTAGCTAAGTTTTTGATCGACGCGATCACGGTGGAGCATCGAGTGTTATGGGCTGTTGGGTGGTGGTAGAGGCTGAGGCGACGAAGTGATGGCCGGAGTATGGGATTTTCTGGTAGCCGGAGTCGCGTGGACGAGTCGTTGACAGGTATGGGATGGAAGTGGCTTTCGTGTTCCAGGTTTGGATTCGAATACGCGATTTTGATTTGGAGGAGTTATCGATGTTTTGGGTGGTCGAGGCAATGGTTGAGATGGTCATCGACTTGGTGGTGGGTGGCAACTCGATCGGAGGCGGTCGGGGAAGTGGTGCACGTGCACGCACATTGGCGTGTGTCAGCAGTTTCGAATATGATTGATACTGATGCTTTGATTTATAACTTAAGTATTTTACTACTGAAAAAAAAAAGGAGAAGAAGGACGCGGGTAGAAGTGGGGGGAAACTCGTGCCTTACTGGAGTGATTCGAGTAGTATACTCGAAGTAAGTGGCAATGGGAAGTTCTGGTCAAATTCTGTTCCAGGTTTTCAACCTGATCGCATTTTCTGAAATTTATAACCAACTGTTATTTTTACATGTAAATTTAAAAATGTTGACAGTGTAATGTTTTAAATACACTCGAATGATTAATGAAATCATTAATAAAGGAATAGATTTTATATTAAAAACAATTAAGGCATTAAGTGATGTAATTTATATTATGATTAATTAAAGACTCATTTATTTAATTTATAAATTTATGATTTAGATTTATTTATAATTAGAGATTAATTAAAAGTAATTAAGAAATGTTATTAGTTAATGAAGATGATTAACTAAGGATAATTAAGTATTACTTAATATGATTAATTTTGATAACAAATTAGATAAATTAATTTAGATAATCAATTATATATTGTAAATTGTAAATTACATAATGGAAGCAATCAGAAATAATTACTTATTATGATTAATTAAGGATAATAAATCAAATAGAGGTTAATTAAGGATTTATTTATAAATGAGATTTATTAATATTAATTTAAGATTTATTAAAGTAAATTTATTTAAATGATAAAGATTAATTTGAAATTAATGATTTAGGGTTACGGGATGATTGCTTAATGGTAAGAAATTAAAATGATTTATTCATTTATTTACATTTGTATATTATTTCTTTAAATAATGAATTAAAGGGTTAATTAATTATGCAATTGGTTTAAAGATTAGATTTATGAATAAGATAAATTAAGGATAATTTAATTTATTAAAGTATTTGATAAATTAATTGATATCAAATGATTAATAAATCAGAATTGGTAAATTAACTCATAAGTAATTTATTGGAAATAAATTGAATTAATTAGGATAAATAATTTATAAATCCTGCTTATAGATAACTATTGAATTACTCATGAATGGTTGTATTGTATGAGATGCCTTGAATTGATCTTCCTATCTGATCTGTGATAGTTTGTTCTGTGAAGTGAGCTGTGTATTTATTCATTTATTGATGATATATTTGTATATTATCTGTGAATCTGTGAATATATGATAAGCGTTATAGTTTATATCGCTTATCAATTATATTTCTGTGTTTTGATCTGTGATGATTGAATGGTTGTGCACTATTGAGTTGAACCCCTGGACCACACCATACACACACAAATATGGATTTCACGAGGAAATCGGTTAAGTCACAGATGTTTGAAATAGTTTTAAATTTGAATTTTTAAATTCAAATGTTTTGGAAATGGAATCGGACTAAATGTGAAAAGCAATTGAAAAGGGAATTTCAAAGATGGAAATTTATTTTGAATAACTGGATTAAGTGTTGGAATTTAAATACTTTAAATTAAATTTGAATTCAATATTCAAATTGAATTCTGTAATTTGAAACTAGGGGTTAATGATATTATACTAGTCACTATGAGTTAAATCATTTTTTTTAAGTATTGTTTTTTTTGGGAATTTGAATTTAACCCAAGGATTTCAACTCGTATAAATGAATCAGATTTCCAAAATGAAAACTGTTGTTTTCAAATGATAAACACTTTTAGATAAGAACTGAGATTCCAGTTAATTAGGGGAATTTCAAGATTGAATAGAGAAATGATTTTTCTAAGTTATGAATGAATTCTTTTTGAAAGCTATGAATTAAATCTGCTTATTTTTTAACAGATTTAAATTGATGATTTGTTTAAATCAAATTGAAATGAAGTTGTTTTGAAGACTATAAGTTAAATCTTTGATTTAAAGATTTAACGAGTAAATCAAATTGAAATGAAATTGTTTTGAAAGTTATAAGTTAAATCTTTGATTTGAAGATTTAACGAGTTAAATTGAAATGAAAATTGATTTGGAAAATCTGTGAATGAATCTTTTGTTTAAAAGATTAAAATGTAAAAATTGTTTAAAACCGTTAAAGGTTGTGAAAATGATTCTTTTTGTTTAAAAATTGAAAATGGTAATTTGTTAAGCCATTTGAAGAAAAGTTTTGGGTAATAAGTTGTGACTTAATTGAAATCCCAATATCCATATATTTTTAAAATGTTTCGCTCACTATTCGGTTTAGCCGGCAAAGGACCTTTGGGTCGTATAACCCATTCCGAATATGTGATACGTCGTATATGGATAGCATTTGAACACCGGTGATGAAGACCGGGTATTTGCGAAAGCGATAGGATGACCTATCGATTGTTTCTGCACCGAGTCGCGCCGGTATAGAAACTCCCTAAGTGATGAGAAATTCGATCGGGATTGTGAATATCCGGATTGCAAGGACTTCGTTGAAAGTGCCTTCGGTTCTGTTCGAACCCAGAACAGACTTGTATGGATTGTATGCCTGGCATTACAAGTTGAGATATAAAGCCGATTTCTTTCAAATATATTTCTGTTGGTGGCGGAGAATTTATTCTCTTAGCTTAACACCCTTCTCTGAGACGTACGAGCTCAAAGGTTATATAGTTGAAGGTTATCAGCGATATATTCCCAATTTTGGTAATGTGACATGCTGAGTGTTGCTGTGAAATGATCATTGTGTTGATTATTTGTGATAGGATCATTTATTTGATCGTCTATCTTTGTGATCATTTCTATGATCATTTGTTGACCCAAAGCATGGCTTTTGTATAAAGTATGTTTTGTGGACGTGACTTCGTCGAGCCTCACACCCCGTGAATGGTCAAAACAGGAAAGATGCGGCAAGGTTATGAGGGGTAGCGCCCTTTAGGATATGTGCATTTCCTTCTGGAAAAGGGTGGTATCATGGTATGGAGCCCAGATACTTACTCATGTTGAAAACACTTTGTTATGATTGTGTGAATTGATTAGAGAGCTCTCGGATAAAGGTCCCAAAGGACCGGGGGATGGCATATTCGGTCAGTTGTTACTCAGTTAGGGGTAACCCGGCCTTGTGTTGGTAGAGATCCGGTTTGGTTCTCGGGGATGTCCATCCAGAGGCATTCTCATGTGGCAATGGGAAGTTCCTTGGCCTGATCATTCGTTGGAAATCCAAAGAAACAATACGAACCTTGTACAGTATTAGTTGTATAACCTGCCATGGAATGTGGCGGTAACCTGCTATTGAACATGGTAGCTATAGTAGGCATAAGTGCGGAATGTCTATGCTGGCTAAGATTTATATTCTACTTTCGAAATGAATTTTTCCTACACTATGCACTAGTAATAATACAAAATGTTCTTTTAAATGCATATCAAGCATGTTTGACTATCATAAGGAGAAATCTCCTCCGATTCTGCGTTTGCATTGTGTGTGTGTGTGTGCGGGAGGCCTTATGGTAGTCTCATTTTTAAAAAGCATTGCGGATTGACTTTAAAAATCTTTTGTTGGATGTTTTAAAAGATAAACTGTTTTTGTTGCTCACACCAGTCCCACGACTGATCCGGAGTTTATTGTTTCTTTCCTAAACTCTGGGTGCTCATTATTTTCTACACGAGCAGTCTAGAGTTGGGTTTTTCAGATAGTTAGATATAGTGGATTATCTGGAGTTAGTTCAGTCTTTGGATCGCACCAGTCTTGCCTAGCTTGGTGCATTGCTATGGGGAGTTCGAGCTATTGCTGGATTGATTCTTGGAAATGGAGTTGCAGTTATTTTGGAGTTCTTCCTTGAAGACTATCTCAGAGTTATTGTTCTGCTGCTAGATGTTGTCATCTATTTTCTTTTCCGCTGCTATTTATTGTATCATATCTCTGATGTATATTGATATATATTGGATCATCTATTGTATCAGATATTGTATCAAAGCTGTATATCAATGTATTATTCTTTTATTCCGCTGTGTTATTTACTTAATGTTGTTATAAGCTCCGGCGAATCGGATTTGAACGGTCGAATCTATGGCATTCGAATACGATTTGAAGTATGGATGTCGATTTTCGAGCGGGCAAAATCCTAGTCGTTACATTTGGTATCAGAGCTAAGGGTTTAAACTTTAGCTCAGGAGTGTAACACATTAAGTAGCTCATTAGAGATAGGGTGAAGTATCCCTAGAATGAGTAATCCCTAAGATATCTGTTTGAATGCCTCAGTAAATTAACTTACTATTCACTGATAGTAAGTATGAGTGCAAGAAGCGGACGAGATAGGGGACAGGGAAATACGACTATAAATGGTCGATACTCTGTAACAACAACGGAAACATTCTTTCTTATCAATTTTCCTTTGATTCGTTTCCAAATTCTTTTGATTTCTTCGAGACGGCTCCAGAAAGAAGTTCCGGTGCGATGATGACTCTACGAATCGTTGTAGGAAATTTTTACTTCGTATCTTCATCGATTTCTTATCGGCTTTTCGATTTAAACTCTAATAAATGAATTAGAAATTTTAAATAAATTGGAAATTTTAATTGAATTTAATTGATTAATAGAATATAAAGAATGATTAGAATTGTATCGATAAAATGATTTTGTTTAAAACCAAAATTTGAAATTTTATTATAATTCCTTGTATCTATTATTGATATTCTGATTTTGGTGAGCCAAATGCAGAACTGATATCCAGTTTGATCTGAAAAGATATTTCTCTATCTTTCATCTATCTATGTTGTTTTCGTGCCTGCGAATTTCGAGGATGAAATCCTTTTAAGGGGGGAAGTTTGTAACGACCCAGGATTTTTATGAATTTAAATTGATAATTTAAATGAATTTTTGAATTTAAAATTTGTAAAATTGATTTAAATGGAAGCGAGTTTCCCCGATTCGACTAGGAAATATATAAAGTCATATGGATTTGAAATTTTGTATATATGTGAATATATATGTATATGTTGGATTTTAAATAAATTCTTATATAAATGATTTTGAAAAAATAAATGATATATTTTGGACACAAGTATAAAAATAAATAAATAAATTGATTTAAAAAATTTATAAATGATGATAATTTGAGTTGTATAAAATATATGTGTATATAGAGAAATATAAAACAATAATTTTTAAAGTAAAATTTATGATAATTATTTAAACTAAAAATATAAGTAAATAAAAAAATGCAAGAATAAACAAAGCTAGCTAAAAGAACATAAAACATAAAGCAAGGCATAAAAATAAAATGTAAAACATACAACATACACATATGCAAACCTGAAGACAACAAACAAGAAATAGAAACAGATGTAGACAAAGGTAAAACAAAGTGAATAAAAGAAAATAAAGTAAGTACAAACAAAGTTATAAATAATATGAACAAAACAAAGATATTCAATTGTACAATGTGAATTTATGAAGCCACCAAAAGAAATCATCACTTCAGCCGAAAAACAAGTTGTAAACAAAGGATGCAAGGACAGCAAAACAAAAGATGATATGGGAAATGTATAAGCATCAGAAGACTAAGGACTAAAGTAATATACTTTAACCTGGAAAACAACACAACAAGTACTGAAGCAAAGACCAGCAAGTATGGGATGAAGTAAGATAATTAATGCAATATCTTTAGCATACAAATGCAATACATCTCAACATTTAATGCAACATACTTCAGCCATATCTATAATATCATCTCAGCCACCAAGTTAAATAAATGCAGCCATAACTTTAGTACAGGGAAGAGATAATATCACATGTACACTTTCTTCTTTTATATCAACCATCTTCACTTCACTTTCGACCATTATTCAAAGTAAACCCGAAATAAGCATCATCATCTCAACTATAAACAAAAAACTTCAATTTAAATAAATAACAATACAAATCAACTCAGCAAGTAAATTTCAAGCCTGTGCTAAAAAGTGGAAGCTCTATTCTCTGTTCATCTTCTCAAAGGTGAGTAAACTACTATCTTGAAACTTCAGTTGATTTATAACTTGATATCTGTGATTATAACTTGAAGTAAATTGGCTGCATGAATGAAAATCTGTTTGAATAGATATATATATAAAAATGTAAATGTTTGAGTATGCAGGTCTGTGTAAATGCATATACATCTCTATTTGTATTCAGGCACCAATCTACCTAAAATAATTCTATCTCTCTTCATGGATTCAGTTTTAGGCTAAGATGTCTGAAGATAAAATGCGTATATGAAGGTCACATTTATTTTAAAATTAGTTTTAAGTATATATGATAAGTAATTAATTCAAAAATGAGAAATTAACAGCAATGATCTACTAATGTCAGGAAATCTAGTATACAAATATCAAGTTTTAATTTTATAAACTGAATCGAATCGGAGAACGATGATTTTTGATATATAAATCTAGATTTTTAAGTTTGTAGATGGTGTGAATTTTCGAGTTGAACAGAAAATGGGTTATATTCAATTTCTGGTAATCCTCGGGTTTGGGATAGCTGGGTTTCTTCGTGGTGATGGAGGAGTACACGGTGGTGGTTGGAAAAATAACCGGAGGTGGTCACGACTTCGGAGGTGACGGCGGCGATAAAAATTAGTTTTTAAACCTAATTTTTCCCGTAGCTAAGTTTTTGATCTAGGCGATCACGGTGGAGCATCGAGTGCTATGGGCTGTTGGGTGGTGGTAGAGGCTGAGGCGACGAAGTGATGGCCGGAGTATGGGATTTTCTGGTAGCCGGAGTCGCGTGGACGAGTCGTTGACAGGTATGGGATGGAAGTGGCTTTCGTGTTCCAGGTTTGGATTCGAATACGCGATTTTGATTTGGAGGAGTTATCGATGTTTTGGGTGGTCGAGGCAATGGTTGAGATGGTCATCGACTTGGTGGTGGGTGGCAACTCGATCGGAGGTGGTCGGGGAAGTGGTGCACGTGCACGCACATTGGCGTGTGTCAGCAGTTTCGAATATGATTGATACTGATGCTTTGATTTATAACTTAAGTATTTTACTACTGAAAAAAAAAAAAGGAGAAGAAGGACGCGGGTAGAAGTGGGGGGAAACTCGTGCCTTACTGGAGTGATTCGAGTAGTATACTCGAAGTAAGTGGCAATGGGAAGTTCTGGTCAAAATTCTGTTCTAGGTTTTCAACCTGATCGCATTTTCTGAAATTTATAACCAACTGTTATTTTTACATGTAAATTTAAAAATGTTGACAGTGTAATGTTTTAAATACACTCGAATGATTAATGAAATCATTAATAAAGGAATAGATTTTATATTAGAAACAATTAAGGCATTAAGTGATGTAATTTATATGATGATTAATTAAAGACTCATTTATTTAATTTATAAATTTATGATTTAGATTTATTTATAATTAGAGATTAATTAAAAGTAATTAAGAAATGTTATTAGTTAATGAAGATGATTAACTAAGGATAATTAAGTATTACTTAATATGATTAATTTTGATAACAAATTAGATAAATTAATTTAGATAATCAATTATATATTGTAAATTGTAAATTACATAATGGAAGCAATCAGAAATAATTACTTATTATGATTAATTAAGGATAATAAATCAAATAGAGGTTAATTAAGGATTTATTTATAAATGAGATTTATTAATATTAATTTAAGATTTATTAAAGTAAATTTATTTAAATGATAAAGATTAATTTGAAATTAATGATTTAGGGTTACGGGATGATTGCTTAATGGTAAGAAATTAAAATGATTTATTCATTTATTTACATTTGTATATTATTTCTTTAAATAATGAATTAAAGGGTTAATTAATTATGCAATTGGTTTAAAGATTAGATTTATGAATAAGATAAATTAAGGATAATTTAATTTATTAAAGTATTTGATAAATTAATTGATATCAAATGATTAATAAATCAGAATTGGTAAATTAACTCATAAGTAATTTATTGGAAATAAATTGAATTAATTAGGATAAATAATTTATAAATCCTGCTTATAGATAACTATTGAATTACTCATGAATGGTTGTATTGTATGAGATGCCTTGAATTGATCTTCCTATCTGATCTGTGATAGTTTGTTCTGTGAAGTGAGCTGTGTATTTATTCATTTATTGATGATATATTTGTATATTATCTGTGAATCTGTGAATATATGATAAGCGTTATAGTTTATATCGCTTATCAATTATATTTCTGTGTTTTGATCTGTGATGATTGAATGGTTGTGCACTATTGAGTTGAACCCCTGGACCACACCATACACACACAAATATGGATTTCACGAGGAAATCGGTTAAGTCACAGATGTTTGAAATAGTTTTAAATTTGAATTTTTAAATTCAAATGTTTTGGAAATGGAATCGGACTAAATGTGAAAAGCAATTGAAAAGGGAATTTCAAAGATGGAAATTTATTTTGAATAACTGGATTAAGTGTTGGAATTTAAATACTTTAAATTAAATTTGAATTCAATATTCAAATTGAATTCTGTAATTTGAAACTAGGGGTTAATGATATTATACTAGTCATTATGAGTTAAATCATTTTTTTTAAGTATTGTTTTTTTTTGGGAATTTGAATTTAACCCAAGGATTTCAACTCGTATAAATGAATCAGATTTCCAAAATGAAAACTGTTGTTTTCAAATGATAAACACTTTTAGATAAGAACTGAGATTCCAGTTAATTAGGGGAATTTCAAGATTGAATAGAGAAATGATTTTTCTAAGTTATGAATGAATTCTTTTTGAAAGCTATGAATTAAATCTGCTTATTTTTTAACAGATTTAAATTGATGATTTGTTTAAATCAAATTGAAATGAAATTGTTTTGAAGACTATAAGTTAAATCTTTGATTTAAAGATTTAACGAGTAAATCAAATTGAAATGAAATTGTTTTGAAAGTTATAAGTTAAATCTTTGATTTGAAGATTTAACGAGTTAAATTGAAATGAAAATTGATTTGGAAAATCTGTGAATGAATCTTTTGTTTAAAAGATTAAAATGTGAAAATTGTTTAAAACCGTTAAAGGTTGTGAAAATGAATCTTTTTGTTTAAAGATTGAAAATGGTAATTTGTTAAGCCATTTGAAGAAAAAAATTGGGTAATAAGTTGTGACTAAATTGAAATCCCAATATCCATATATTTTTAAAATGTTTCGCTCACTATTCGGTTTAGCCGGCAAAGGACCTTTGGGTCGTATAACCCATTCCGAATATGTGATACGTCGTATATGGATAGCATTTGAAGACCGGTGATGAAGACCGGGTATTTGCGAAAGCGATAGGATGACCTATCGATTGTTTCTGCACCGAGTCGCGCCGGTATAGAAACTCCCTAAGTGATGGGAAATTCGATCGGGATTGTGAATATCCGGATTGCAAGGACTTCGTTGAAAGTGCCTTCGGTTCTGTTCGAACCCAGAACAGACTTGTATGGATTGTATGCCTGACATTACAAGTTGAGATATAAAGCCGATTTCTTTCAAATATATTTCTGTTGGTGGCGGAGAATTTATTCTCTTAGCTTAACACCCTTCTCTGAGACGTACGAGCTCAGAGGTTATATAGTTGAAGGTTATCAGTGATATATTCCCAATTTTGGTAATGTGACATGTTGAGTGTTGCAGTGAAATGATCATTGTGTTGATTATTTGTGATAGGATCATTTATTTGATCGTCTATCTTTGTGATCATTTCTATGATCATTTGTTGACCCAAAGCATGGCTTTTGTATAAAGTATGTTTTGTGGACGTGACTTCGTCGAGCCTCACACCCCGTGAATGGTCAAAATAGGAAAGATGCGGCAAGGTTATGAGGGGTAGCGCCCTTTAGGATATGTGCATTTCCTTCTGGAAAAGGGTGGTATCATGGTATGGAGCCCAGATACTTACTCATGTTGAAAACACTTTGTTATGATTGTGTGAATTGATTAGAGAGCTCTCGGATAAAGGTCCCAAAGGACCGGGGGATGGCATATTCGGTCAGTTGTTACTCAGTTAGGGGTAACCCGGCCTTGTGTTGGTAGAGATCCGGTTTGGTTCTCGGGGATGTCCATCCAGAGGCATTCTCATGTGGCAATGGGAAGTTCCTTGGCCTGATCATTCGTTGGAAATCCAAAGAAACAATACGAACCTTGTACAGTATTAGTTGTATAACCTGCCATGGAATGTGGCGGTAACCTGCTATTGAACATGGTAGCTATAGTAGGCATAAGTGCGGAATGTCTATGCTGGCTAAGATTTATATTCTACTTTCGAAATGAATTTTTCCTACACTATGCACTAGTAATAATACAAAATGTTCTTTTAAATGCATATCAAGCATGTTTGACTATCATAAGGAGAAATCTCCTCCGATTCTGCGTTTGCATTGTGTGTGTGTGTGTGCGGGAGGCCTTATGGTAGTCTCATTTTTAAAAAGCATTGCGGATTGACTTTAAAAATCTTTTGTTGGATGTTTTAAAAGATAAACTGTTTTTGTTGCTCACACCAGTCCCACGACTGATCCGGAGTTTATTGTTTCTTTCCTAAACTCTGGGTGCTCATTATTTTCTACACGAGCAGTCTAGAGTTGGGTTTTTCAGATAGTTAGATATAGTGGATTATCTGGAGTTAGTTCAGTCTTTGGATCGCACCAGTCTTGCCTAGCTTGGTGCATTGCTATGGGGAGTTCGAGCTATTGCTGGATTGATTCTTGGAAATGGAGTTGCAGTTATTTTGGAGTTCTTCCTTGAAGACTATCTCAGAGTTATTGTTCTGCTGCTAGATGTTGTCATCTATTTTCTTTTCCGCTGCTATTTATTGTATCATATCTCTGATGTATATTGATATATATTGGATCATCTATTGTATCAGATATTGTATCAAAGCTGTATATCAATGTATTATTCTTTTATTCCGCTGTGTTATTTACTTAATGTTGTTATAAGCTCCGGCGAATCGGATTTGAACGGTCGAATCTATGGCATTCGAATACGATTTGAAGTATGGATGTCGATTTTCGAGCGGGCAAAATCCTAGTCGTTACATTTGGTATCAGAGCTAAGGGTTTAAACTTTAGCTCAGGAGTGTAACACATTAAGTAGCTCATTAGAGATAGGGTGAAGTATCCCTAGAATGAGTAATCCCTAAGATATCTGTTTGAATGCCTCAGTAAATTAACTTACTATTCACTGATAGTAAGTATGAGTGCAAGAAGCGGACGAGATAGGGGACAGGGAAATACGACTATAAATGGTCGATACTCTGTAACAACAACGGAAACATTCTTTCTTATCAATTTTCCTTTGATTCGTTTCCAAATTCTTTTGATTTCTTCGAGACGGCTCCAGAAAGAAGTTCCGGTGCGATGATGACTCTACGAATCGTTGTAGGAAATTTTTACTTCGTATCTTCATCGATTTCTTATCGGCTTTTCGATTTAAACTCTAATAAATGAATTAGAAATTTTAAATAAATTGGAAATTTTAATTGAATTTAATTGATTAATAGAATATAAAGAATGATTAGAATTGTATCGATAAAATGATTTTGTTTAAAACCAAAATTTGAAATTTTATTATAATTCCTTGTATCTATTATTGATATTCTGATTTTGGTGAGCCAAATGCAGAACTGATATCCAGTTTGATCTGAAAAGATATTTCTCTATCTTTCATCTATCTATGTTGTTTTCGTGCCTGCGAATTTCGAGGATGAAATCCTTTTAAGGGGGGAAGTTTGTAACGACCCAGGATTTTTATGAATTTAAATTGATAATTTAAATGAATTTTTGAATTTAAAATTTGTAAAATTGATTTAAATGGAAGCGAGTTTCCCCGATTCGACTAGGAAATATATAAAGTCATATGGATTTGAAATTTTGTATATATGTGAATATATATGTATATGTTGGATTTTAAATAAATTCTTATATAAATGATTTTGAAAAAATAAATGATATATTTTGGACACAAGTATAAAAATAAATAAATAAATTGATTTAAAAAATTTATAAATGATGATAATTTGAGTTGTATAAAATATATGTGTATATAGAGAAATATAAAACAATAATTTTTAAAGTAAAATTTATGATAATTATTTAAACTAAAAATATAAGTAAATAAAAAAATGCAAGAATAAACAAAGCTAGCTAAAAGAACATAAAACATAAAGCAAGGCATAAAAATAAAATGTAAAACATACAACATACACATATGCAAACCTGAAGACAACAAACAAGAAATAGAAACAGATGTAGACAAAGGTAAAACAAAGTGAATAAAAGAAAATAAAGTAAGTACAAACAAAGTTATAAATAATATGAACAAAACAAAGATATTCAATTGTACAATGTGAATTTATGAAGCCACCAAAAGAAATCATCACTTCAGCCGAAAAACAAGTTGTAAACAAAGGATGCAAGGACAGCAAAACAAAAGATGATATGGGAAATGTATAAGCATCAGAAGACTAAGGACTAAAGTAATATACTTTAACCTGGAAAACAACACAACAAGTACTGAAGCAAAGACCAGCAAGTATGGGATGAAGTAAGATAATTAATGCAATATCTTTAGCATACAAATGCAATACATCTCAACATTTAATGCAACATACTTCAGCCATATCTATAATATCATCTCAGCCACCAAGTTAAATAAATGCAGCCATAACTTTAGTACAGGGAAGAGATAATATCACCTGTACACTTTCTTCTTTTATATCAACCATCTTCACTTCACTTTCGACCATTATTCAAAGTAAACCCGAAATAAGCATCATCATCTCAACTATAAACAAAAAACTTCAATTTAAATAAATAACAATACAAATCAACTCAGCAAGTAAATTTCAAGCCTGTGCTAAAAAGTGGAAGCTCTATTCTCTGTTCATCTTCTCAAAGGTGAGTAAACTACTATCTTGAAACTTCAGTTGATTTATAACTTGATATCTGTGATTATAACTTGAAGTAAATTGGCTGCATGAATGAAAATCTGTTTGAATAGATATATATATAAAAATGTAAATGTTTGAGTATGCAGGTCTGTGTAAATGCATATACATCTCTGTTTGTATTCAGGCACCAATCTACCTAAAATAATTCTATCTCTCTTCATGGATTCAGTTTTAGGCTAAGATGTCTGAAGATAAAATGCGTATATGAAGGTCACATTTATTTTAAAATTAGTTTTAAGTATATATGATAAGTAATTAATTCAAAAATGAGAAATTAACAGCAATGATCTACTAATGTCAGGAAATCTAGTATCCAAATATCAAGTTTTAATTTTATAAACTGAATCGAATCGGAGAATGATGATTTTTGATATATAAATCTAGATTTTTAAGTTTGTAGATGGTGTGAATTTTCGAGTTGAACAGAAAATGGGTTATATTCAATTTCTGGTAATCCTCGGGTTTGGGATAGCTGGGTTTCTTCGTGGTGATGGAGGAGTACACGGTGGTGGTTGGAAAAATAACCGGAGGTGGTCACGACTTCGGAGGTGACGGCGGCGATAAAAATTAGTTTTTAAACCTAATTTTTCCCGTAGCTAAGTTTTTGATCGAGGCGATCACGGTGGAGCATCGAGTGCTATGGGCTGTTGGGTGGTGGTAGAGGCTGAGGCGACGAAGTGATGGCCGGAGTATGGGATTTTCTGGTAGCCGGAGTCGCGTGGACGAGTCGTTGACAGGTATGGGATGGAAGTGGCTTTCGTGTTCCAGGTTTGGATTCGAATACGCGATTTTGATTTGGAGGAGTTATCGATGTTTTGGGTGGTCGAGGCAATGGTTGAGATGGTCATCGACTTGGTGGTGGGTGGCAACTCGATCGGAGGTGGTCGGGGAAGTGGTGCACGTGCACGCACATTGGCGTGTGTCAGCAGTTTCGAATATGATTGATACTGATGCTTTGATTTATAACTTAAGTATTTTACTACTGAAAAAAAAAAAGGAGAAGAAGGACGCGGGTAGAAGTGGGGGGAAACTCGTGCCTTACTGGAGTGATTCGAGTAGTATACTCGAAGTAAGTGGCAATGGGAAGTTCTGGTCAAAATTCTGTTCTAGGTTTTCAACCTGATCGCATTTTCTGAAATTTATAACCAACTGTTATTTTTACATGTAAATTTAAAAATGTTGACAGTGTAATGTTTTAAATACACTCGAATGATTAATGAAATCATTAATAAAGGAATAGATTTTATATTAGAAACAATTAAGGCATTAAGTGATGTAATTTATATGATGATTAATTAAAGACTCATTTATTTAATTTATAAATTTATGATTTAGATTTATTTATAATTAGAGATTAATTAAAAGTAATTAAGAAATGTTATTAGTTAATGAAGATGATTAACTAAGGATAATTAAGTATTACTTAATATGATTAATTTTGATAACAAATTAGATAAATTAATTTAGATAATCAATTATATATTGTAAATTGTAAATTACATAATGGAAGCAATCAGAAATAATTACTTATTATGATTAATTAAGGATAATAAATCAAATAGAGGTTAATTAAGGATTTATTTATAAATGAGATTTATTAATATTAATTTAAGATTTATTAAAGTAAATTTATTTAAATGATAAAGATTAATTTGAAATTAATGATTTAGGGTTACGGGATGATTGCTTAATGGTAAGAAATTAAAATGATTTATTCATTTATTTACATTTGTATATTATTTCTTTAAATAATGAATTAAAGGGTTAATTAATTATGCAATTGGTTTAAAGATTAGATTTATGAATAAGATAAATTAAGGATAATTTAATTTATTAAAGTATTTGATAAATTAATTGATATCAAATGATTAATAAATCAGAATTGGTAAATTAACTCATAAGTAATTTATTGGAAATAAATTGAATTAATTAGGATAAATAATTTATAAATCCTGCTTATAGATAACTATTGAATTACTCATGAATGGTTGTATTGTATGAGATGCCTTGAATTGATCTTCCTATCTGATCTGTGATAGTTTGTTCTGTGAAGTGAGCTGTGTATTTATTCATTTATTGATGATATATTTGTATATTATCTGTGAATCTGTGAATATATGATAAGCGTTATAGTTTATATCGCTTATCAATTATATTTCTGTGTTTTGATCTGTGATGATTGAATGGTTGTGCACTATTGAGTTGAACCCCTGGACCACACCATACACACACAAATATGGATTTCACGAGGAAATCGGTTAAGTCACAGATGTTTGAAATAGTTTTAAATTTGAATTTTTAAATTCAAATGTTTTGGAAATGGAATCGGACTAAATGTGAAAAGCAATTGAAAAGGGAATTTCAAAGATGGAAATTTATTTTGAATAACTGGATTAAGTGTTGGAATTTAAATACTTTAAATTAAATTTGAATTCAATATTCAAATTGAATTCTGTAATTTGAAACTAGGGGTTAATGATATTATACTAGTCATTATGAGTTAAATCATTTTTTTTAAGTATTGTTTTTTTTTGGGAATTTGAATTTAACCCAAGGATTTCAACTCGTATAAATGAATCAGATTTCCAAAATGAAAACTGTTGTTTTCAAATGATAAACACTTTTAGATAAGAACTGAGATTCCAGTTAATTAGGGGAATTTCAAGATTGAATAGAGAAATGATTTTTCTAAGTTATGAATGAATTCTTTTTGAAAGCTATGAATTAAATCTGCTTATTTTTTAACAGATTTAAATTGATGATTTGTTTAAATCAAATTGAAATGAAATTGTTTTGAAGACTATAAGTTAAATCTTTGATTTAAAGATTTAACGAGTAAATCAAATTGAAATGAAATTGTTTTGAAAGTTATAAGTTAAATCTTTGATTTGAAGATTTAACGAGTTAAATTGAAATGAAAATTGATTTGGAAAATCTGTGAATGAATCTTTTGTTTAAAAGATTAAAATGTGAAAATTGTTTAAAACCGTTAAAGGTTGTGAAAATGAATCTTTTTGTTTAAAGATTGAAAATGGTAATTTGTTAAGCCATTTGAAGAAAAAAATTGGGTAATAAGTTGTGACTAAATTGAAATCCCAATATCCATATATTTTTAAAATGTTTCGCTCACTATTCGGTTTAGCCGGCAAAGGACCTTTGGGTCGTATAACCCATTCCGAATATGTGATACGTCGTATATGGATAGCATTTGAAGACCGGTGATGAAGACCGGGTATTTGCGAAAGCGATAGGATGACCTATCGATTGTTTCTGCACCGAGTCGCGCCGGTATAGAAACTCCCTAAGTGATGGGAAATTCGATCGGGATTGTGAATATCCGGATTGCAAGGACTTCGTTGAAAGTGCCTTCGGTTCTGTTCGAACCCAGAACAGACTTGTATGGATTGTATGCCTGACATTACAAGTTGAGATATAAAGCCGATTTCTTTCAAATATATTTCTGTTGGTGGCGGAGAATTTATTCTCTTAGCTTAACACCCTTCTCTGAGACGTACGAGCTCAGAGGTTATATAGTTGAAGGTTATCAGTGATATATTCCCAATTTTGGTAATGTGACATGTTGAGTGTTGCAGTGAAATGATCATTGTGTTGATTATTTGTGATAGGATCATTTATTTGATCGTCTATCTTTGTGATCATTTCTATGATCATTTGTTGACCCAAAGCATGGCTTTTGTATAAAGTATGTTTTGTGGACGTGACTTCGTCGAGCCTCACACCCCGTGAATGGTCAAAATAGGAAAGATGCGGCAAGGTTATGAGGGGTAGCGCCCTTTAGGATATGTGCATTTCCTTCTGGAAAAGGGTGGTATCATGGTATGGAGCCCAGATACTTACTCATGTTGAAAACACTTTGTTATGATTGTGTGAATTGATTAGAGAGCTCTCGGATAAAGGTCCCAAAGGACCGGGGGATGGCATATTCGGTCAGTTGTTACTCAGTTAGGGGTAACCCGGCCTTGTGTTGGTAGAGATCCGGTTTGGTTCTCGGGGATGTCCATCCAGAGGCATTCTCATGTGGCAATGGGAAGTTCCTTGGCCTGATCATTCGTTGGAAATCCAAAGAAACAATACGAACCTTGTACAGTATTAGTTGTATAACCTGCCATGGAATGTGGCGGTAACCTGCTATTGAACATGGTAGCTATAGTAGGCATAAGTGCGGAATGTCTATGCTGGCTAAGATTTATATTCTACTTTTGAAATGAATTTTTCCTACACTATGCACTAGTAATAATACAAAATGTTCTTTTAAATGCGTATCAAGCATGTTTGACTATCATAAGGAGAAATCTCCTCTGATTCTGCGTTTGCATTGTGTGTGTGTGCGGGAGGCCTTATGGTAGTCTCATTTTTAAAAAGCATTGCGGATTGACTTTAAAAATCTTTTGTTGGATGTTTTAAAAGATAAACTGTTTTTGTTGCTCACACCAGTCCCACGACTGATCCGGAGTTTATTGTTTCTTTCCTAAACTCTGGGTGCTCATTATTTTCTACACGAGCAGTCTAGAGTTGGGTTTTTCAGATAGTTAGATATAGTGGATTATCTGGAGTTAGTTCAGTCTTTGGATCGCACCAGTCTTGCCTAGCTTGGTGCATTGTTATGGGGAGTTCGAGCGATTGCTGGATTGATTCTTGGAAATGGAGTTGCAGTTACTTTGGAGTTCTTCCTTGAAGACTATCTCAGAGTTATTGTTCTGTTGCTAGATGTTGTCATCTATTTTCTTTTCCGCTGCTATTTATTGTATCATATCTCTGATGTATATTGATATATATTGGATCATCTATTGTATCAGATATTGTATCAAAGCTGTATATCAATGTATTATTCTTTTATTCCGCTGTGTTATTTACTTAATGTTGTTATAAGCTCCGGCGAATCGGATTTGAACGGTCGAATCTATGGCATTCGAATACGATTTGAAGTATGGATGTCGATTTTCGAGCGGGAAAAATCCGAGTCGTTACACATATGGCTGTTTGTAGGCAAATTTCCTATGGCATCATTATATCTAGTCACATCACAGATCTTTTATAATATATATATATATATATATATATATGTATAATTATATATTATCACACCGCTCTGATATACACACACACACACACACACACACATATATATATATACATATAATTATGTTTAGTCACATCACTTTCTTTTATTTATATATAATTATTATGTTTAGTCACATCACTTTCCTTATATATATATAATTATAGGGGAATTAATTTAAAGAACGAAAATTTGAATATTTTTTGCCTCAAGGACACGACTTTAATATTTTAACCATAAGGACAAACATTCTCCTAAAAATTAATCATAAGGACAAACATTCTTCCAAAATTATTCATAAGGACAAGCATTCTTACAAAAATGCTATCGAACTAAAAACTAATGCCTAAAAACTGCTACCGATAACTACAAACTGATACCTAGAAACTGCTATCTATAATTAAAAACTGATACTTAAAGAATGTTGTCCTTAAGGAAAAAATACTGAAGGTCTGTCCTTGAGGCTAAAATGCTGAGAAATTTTGTCGTTGATAATAATTTCCTGTATAATTATTATGTTTAGTTACATAACTTTCTTTTATATGTATATATATATATATATAAGTTTAATTATTAATTAACTAAGACGTGACAAGAGATAATTATGGTTAATGATTACAAAATCTAAGATGTAGTAAAAATTAATATATATATATATATATTTAAAAATGTTTATTATTTTTAAAACTATGTCGTGTCACATCACTTACTAATCTAAATTAATATAAGATAATTTATTTCTATGTGTACTATTATCTAGTTAATTAACTCTTATATATATACACACACACACATATAACGCACAAAGACAAACAACGTTCCCGACAACTTTCTGGTGTCGAAAGATCGAAATTTCGATAAACGTTCTCATCCACATTTTATGTTTTTCTACTAATTATTTAATTTGGTAAAAAAATTTAAAAATTATTTTACTATCATTATTAATTAATTAAAATGAGTTTATTTTCATTATAAAACCTATATACCGAATATTAAAAATTAATTAAATATTCACTAATCAAAGCAGTGAAATTCTGAGTTATTATATTACACTTCTGAGTCTCACAAACACATCTTTGATTTTTTGATAAACCACACAATTTAGTAAGTTTACAAAATGGATAAACTAATAATGTTAATTAATATTTAAGAAATACTGGTTATTAATTTATTTGATGTTGTTAATGTCGTTAGTGTCACGACCATATTTTTGACCTCCGAAATCAACATCAATACATCCACTGTATTACATGCCGGACAATCGAATGCCGGAAATACCAAATCGTTGGGGAAAGAAGGAAGAGGTAGAGGAAGAAAATAGAAATAATAGTACAGAATCTTAAAATCGCAGCGGAACAATATATAATAGTTAACAACTGATCTTTATACAAAGAACTATAATTGTTTTTATACATTACATTATCGAAGTACAACACAAAACAATAGCACAAAACTGGACAGTTAAAATAACTTGTCCTCCAAAGAACTGTATATACAGTATACCATACACAGCTGAATATAAATCAAATACGTGATATACGTCTTCGTCGTCCAGCTCGTCTCCTGAGCTCCATAGCATTATTACTTGTAATACTCGGTCTGACCCGAGCATTACAAGAAAATAACACTCGAGTCAGTCTAGAAAGCAGCGTGAGAAATCACACTCAAATTGAATTATTAGAGTTTTTCAAAATCCTTTAAAATCAAAGGTATCTCGTAAGACTACGCCATAAATAAACATGCCGGATTTTTACCTCACGATAACCAAAACATTTTATATCAAAATCCTCTGATATTATAATAATGTCTAAGTACAAATACTTATTCATGTAGCTAAAATGCTTGCATCTCATGTTCCAACATAGTTGGGCACAATCAAAACCGTACGATGCTTATTGGAGAATGGATTCCAACTGAATGACTAGGCACTGGGGTACCATCTGTCATGGTACCTGTCTAGAAACACCGTATCGAGGATCGCTCTGGACCCTTTTCGAGCTCCTTTCACATGTGGTGACAAAATCAAAGATTATTTGGAATGGTTATAGCCATACCCTACTTAGGTGCGACCCACTTAACCTTGTTGCATCCCCTCTGATTTCAGTCATTCCAGGTTAATGAGGCCAGAGGCTATGATTACCTTTTGCAAAAGATTTACTTAGAATGCTCATTGTCCTCAAATGACAGTGTTTTGATAGAATTCATCCATACAAGTCTATTCCCGGTCTGAATGGAACCGAAGGTACTACTCCTACTACATCTATTTTGGAATCACCCTCAGGATTAGTAGCGATAAGCCCTTGAACTTCACTTCTCCATCTTCGACTCCATGCTCTTGTCTTCATTACTAAAACGTACTTGTTGGATCGAAGTGGTTTTCGGATCACAAATCTGATCCCGGTCCCTTCGAAACAACGTTCGCTATTATCGGTAAACTCAACCCCATTAGGAAATAAACAGACGAAAATAAGATCGGAGATCACCTCCTAACCTTTGGTGGATGGATTTCCTTATAAACGTCCTAGAAGAACGAAATGAATTTATACGGACAATATAGCACCTCGAACGGCAACCGTACTATATAATTCCCACACCTCTTCTAGATGTTTCAAAGTTATACTTGGGTCCAGATTTGATAGTCGGGTATTTAACTGTCAAATTAACAATCATTCAACCAAATATATTTTTTCCACTGAAAAACACCAAGTCTTATTCGATTTAGATTTTAAATAAATTAAATCAGTATATCCAAAAATATACACTTAAAATATTTAAAATAAAGCTACTTAAATCACTTTATTCAAAATAATACTGATCAAATTCTATAATAATTCTCCTAGTAAAACTTTAGCCAAAAACTACTTTTAAAATAAAGCTACTAAATAAAATATTAATGTTGAATAATTACGCTTTTAAAATAATAAAACTGATTTAACCAAAAATAATAATTAACTAATATAACTAAATTAATGAATGTTTACCTTAAAAAATTTAAAACTGTTAAAAATAAATTTTTCTAAAAATATTCTTTAAACACCTTAACATTTTCTAATTAATACTAAAAAATATTTCCTTAAAAATAGACTTAAATTTTCTGAAAATATATTTCCAACCCAAATATAGTCAGTCTAAATATTTTACAAAACCCTCCTAATTTATTTCCAGCTTAATTTAAGTTCCCATTCCGTAAATTTCCTATTTAACTTTTTCTAAAAATAAAATACCATTTATTTTTAAAACGATTTACCATCTTCTTATAAATTCCCACCATGAATTTGTAATCCCAAATTATCCACTGAAAAAAAATGCCATAAGTTCCCTCATCGTAATATAAATTTTTCAACTGGTCGTCAAATCATGGCTTCCTTCTCCCAGTCCCCTTATCCTTCCCGTTCCATTCCCTCTCCCTCCCTACGTTCGCCGAAGTCTCGGCTCCCATCCACTACCTCGTCGGCTCCTAGTGATGGGAATCCAACCAAACTCATCCGCACATCCTACTTGGCGGCGACTCCGTCTGATCCAGCCAACCGAGCCGTCAATCAAACTGTTCGTTCTCATACTGTCCATCGCACCTTATCACCCTCGGCGAAAACATACGCTCAAGTTGTGGCCTCCCCGTCCTGCCCTCCCCTGCTCCATAACCCATCGGTGATCAAGCGCCACAGATTCCTTCCTATTTTCAAAACGACCCTTGCCACCATCGAATTTTTAAAGTCGAAACGCCGCTGTCTCAGATGCGCTAGAAGGGAACACGTGGCCAAAGATTGCAGAGAATCAAAGATTTGTTTTTTGTGTGGCTTCTATGGTCATTCCCAGCTAGCTTGTCCCAAAAAAATTAACGCTTCGTCTACCGTGCATAAAGTACCAGCTCCCGAGGACATTTATTCTGCGCAGCCTAAGTGGGTCCTAAAATCTTCTGCCAAGCAAAAAGTTTCTTTTCAAAAACATATTCACACGCAACAGTCCTCCCATACCTCTATCCAAATTCTCAAACAACAATCCTCTCATACCTCTAACCAAAATCCCAAATCTCCAACTCCTCATCAATATCCCATGGATGAACCCTCGAATTATTTCACGGCCACAATCATCAGTGGCTTCTGTACCATTGAAACTCTCTCTATCGCCTTGTCAGCTCTACTTGAATTCTGTGAATGGCCTATTTGGATCTTATCTAATAATTGCTTCCTTATGTACAGTCCCTCCATAATCATCCGTGAAAGAGCTCTGCAGCTAGGGACGATAAGTAAACCGGCGAAGTCGGGCACGGTTCATATACAACCTTGGTCGGATGTTGTGCCTCCGAATGCTCTTAGCCTCGAACCTCCGTCGTGGGCAAGAGTGTATGGCTTCTCGGTGCTCCTAAGGGACAACCTGGAAGTAGTAACTGGAGCCCTTAGCTCCATCGGTCGCCCCATCAGTCTGGATGATTGTGATTGGTCTTACTTCGATCACCGTTATCTATATTTACAGATTCAATTTTTCAGCGGCATAGTCACACCCTCTACCTTTGTTGCTAGAATAAACAATGCAGAGCATTTGCTAACAGTGGAACGGTGTGAGCATGTGCATCCTAGGCGGCGACCCGAGACTCTCATCTTGGGTACTGACTTTGACCGGGACTGGCGGTGCTTCTCCGAACCACTCAACATCCCCTATGATTTGTCAGACCAGGATGCCCGCTTTGATGCCATGGACCATGAAGCTTCCATGTCACCGTCGAATCCCCCCATTGCTCCTCAGATCAACCTGCGTGATGACTCCCTTGAGGTCGTGGACTCGAACAGGTAGGGGGATTGGCCCACCATTGAGCCCCGTTGGGACCCATTTTCTGACGTAGACCTCTATGTTCCACTGTATCTCCAGACCTCTCAGCAACATGAGCTATCATCCCCTCATCTGGCATCCCATTCGCCTAGCCGAGAAATCCCGACAGCCCCCCGGCAACTTGCACCACTCTCCCCTGCCCTTGTCAGAAGAAGCAACCGCCTGAACTTTGCTGACTCCATTCCTGGTAGCTGGGGTGGTTTTTTTAAACCCATTGTATTTTCATCAACTAACTCTAAATTAAATAAAAAATGGCACATTACATGGAAGTAATTTTATCTGATGAGCACTATTCATCCATGCAATCGCTAGAAAACGAGTGTATGTACCGATCCCCAATGAAAATTGTATCATGGAATGTTAGTGGGCTGGGAGATCTGTCTAAATGTCATGCTGCTAATCTCGTCCTAGCCCCACAAAAATTGACATTTTGTTTATCCAAGAATCCAAACTAGTGAACCCTTCCCCAACTCATCTCAGACTGCTTTGTGGTCCCTACCTGTCTGGGTGGGCCCACATAGATGCGATCGATTCTAGGGGTGGTATAGTTTCTGCTTGGAACGAATCACTATGGTCTCTTTGTCAAGTCATTACTCACCCTGCGGCCCTGCATGTAATCCTTCGCCATATTCATTCGGGCCAACTTTATTCCTTCTCTAATATCTATGGACCTTATAACACCCATGGCAGATCCACACTCTGGTCAAATTGTACGGACTTTGCCTCGAATATCAATGGCCCCTGGATTATTGGAGTGATTTCCACACTACCGGATCCTCCTATGAGCGAAGCTCCGGCACCCATTCTCTGGACTCAGAAGCCTTTAACGAATTCATCCACTCTTGCGTTCTCATCGACCCTCCAATCAGTAACCGTCTTTTTACCTGGTCCAACCGAAGAGTCGTCCCTGTCCTTGCAAAATTAGACCGCTTCCTTTTAACCTCGCCTGGGATGACCTCCACCCCCTCTCCATTGTTTCTGGTCTCGCCACCATCCTATCTGATCACTGCCCTCTTCTTCTTGATACTGGTAACAATCTTACTCCAAATCGACCATTCAGATTCAAACGACTTTGGCTCCTAGAACCATCTTTTGATGACTTTGTTAAGCTCGCATGGTCCCAACCCTGCCAGATTCAGTCGGCAACTACACATGTGGTCTCTAAACTCAGATCTCTTAGAAAGTTAATCAAACCTTGGGCCAAATCTATTTGGGGCTCGATCCGAACCTGTATTGTTGCAATCCAGGACAACATCCGTCAGTTTAATATTCTGCAAGAATCTCGCTCATTATC
Source organism: Allium cepa (assembly GCA_030765085.1). Taxonomy (NCBI): domain Eukaryota; kingdom Viridiplantae; phylum Streptophyta; class Magnoliopsida; order Asparagales; family Amaryllidaceae; genus Allium; species Allium cepa. The sequence continues at coordinate 317,310,386 of CM060941.1, read as the reverse complement.
TGCCTCATAATACAATCTACTTCATGAGCTGGAACTCGGACAAGATAGACTGATTGAACAAGAAGAAATTGGCTAGAAACAACGTTCCAAAGCTAAATGGATCGATGAAGGGGATAAAAATACCGCTTTCTTCCACAGATTCGCCAATGACCACCGCAGATCCGCCTTCATCTTAGAAATTTGCCATGATGATTCAATTTACTCTGACCGATCAGACATTCTCCGTCTTTTCACAGATTACTACCGAAACATCTTAGGCAATCCCCTCCCTCGCCCCCACCCATTAACTGGAATTTGCTTTACCCTAATCCCTCCCCGATTCCCATTGATCATCCCTTCTCGGAATATGAAATTTGGACAGCCCTGAGCTGTATGGCAAATGACAAAGCCCCCAACCCAGATGGTTTTGGCCCCCTGTTCTTCAAGCATTTCTGGAGCACAGTTAAATCCTATATAATCGAGATATGTCACGAATTTCATAAAGATCCTGCCACAGTTGCTCGTACTAATTATGCCAACATCATCCTGTTATCTAAATCCCCTGGCTCCGTCACTCTTCCCTCACTTCGACCCATTAGTCTCCTCGACACCACTTTTAAGATTATCACTAAGATTTTAGCCAACTGCCTACAGAGTGTAATTAGCTCCTTAGTTGGTATTGAGCAATCGGCCTTCATCACTGGCAGAAATATTTTGGATTGTGTGGCGGCAACACAGGAAGTCATTTCATTCTGCCAGTTCTCAAACACTCCTGGAGCCTTACTTAAGCTTGACTTCTCCAAAGCCTTTGACTCGGTTAACTGGTTCTTTTTGCTAGACCTCATGAAACACAGGGGCTTTTCAGATATTTGGCGCAAATGGATAAAGTGTATTCTTAACACAAGTTTTTCGTCGATCTCCATCAATGGTTCCTTAGGTGGACATATCAAGTCGGCTCGCGGATTAAGGTAGGGCGATCCCCTATCTCCTCTTCTCTTTGTCCTTATTTCAGATGTTTTTCATCGGATGGTAAAGCTTGTAATTTCCAACAACCTATTAAAGGACATCCATCTTCCCAACTCGAATCTTTCGATCTCCAATCTTCAGTTTGCGGACGATACAATTTTGATGATCTCCCCTAAATCAGCTCATATCCACTGCCTTAAGGTCCTACTTTATATCTTTGAACTTATCTCGGTTTTATCCATAAACTTCAGCAAGAGCTCAATAATCATGCTTCGAAACTCTGGTCACCTCTGTCCACCTACCGCTTCACTACTCAATTGTAACCTTGGTCACTTCCCCATCACATACCTCGGCATTCCCTTGCATCCTACCAAACTGGCCCGTTCTGACTGGCTCCCCTTCATTTCTATGATTGAGTCTCGCCTTGCATCCTGGAAAGCTAACTCGCTATCTTCAAGTGGCCGCCTTGTTCTTGTCAAATCTGTCCTCTCTACCCTACCGTCGTACTGGATGTCGTTTCATAGATTGTCAAACTGGGTTGTACTCAAAATAGATGCTATTCGGTGCTCTTTTCTTTGGAATGGTAACAAAACAAAATGCATAATCAGTTGGAAGTCGATCTGTTTACATCAAGATCACGGGGGACATGGCATTACCAAACTTGCCTCCTTCAATACAGCTCTCTTATCTAAGTGGCTCTGGCGCATAATCTCACCGGGCGACCTCCTTTGGAAAAATTGGATTCTTCAGCTCCACTATCAAGCCAACCCTCACCTGGTCCTTCACTCCACCCCTCATCACAGACTCTCTCCCTTCTGGGCTGGAGTCGTATGTATCATCTCCCGGGTCAAAAATCTTTTCCATATCACTCAAGGTAATGGTGATAGTTGCCTTTTCTGGTTGGACATTTGGTACGGTCGTTCTCCCCTAGCCCGCTCTTACCCTAATCTCTTTTCCCATACTTCCCACAACATCACAACAGTATGTGTGATATCAGCCCTGGGTCCGCACTGCCTTTGCCCCCCCATCCCTCTTCGACCTCAATACTCTGAATGAGCTTGTCTCAGCCTCTTCATTGCTCCTCTCAATCCATCTCTCCGACTCACCATATTTTTACATCTGGTCCTATGCATGGATTTTCTGTCTCCTTCTGCTACGCTTTTCTTAATCATCCCGGCAGATCATACTCTTTTGCAAGAATTTGGAAATCTAAGCTACCCCTGCACATTATATTCTTCCAATGGTGCCTCATTCATGCCCGTATCAACACCAGAGATAGGCTTAGGCGCTCAAATATCTCGGTAGACCCTTCCTGTGTCTTGTGTCTCATGCATGAAGAATAGATCACTCATCTTTTTTTTGACTGTGACTTCTCTTATCACATTTGGGCCACTACCAGTGCTTCTCTCCTTGGTGACATTCCTGTCATTCGTTCATTTTTTGAGCATTGGCAATATAACCCTTTGGACAAGAGTCTAGATTCCTTCATAGCCATCTACAGTTGGAGCTTATGGAAAGAAAGAAATGCACGCATTTTCAACAAACCTACAAGAAATATTGATGAGATATGTAATCGAATTGCTTATATATTTTCTATCTGGACAGGTTCTTCAGGTAGATGGCCCTTCACTCGAGTTCTACCATTCAGGGATAATGCTCTGGCTGATTGACTCATCGCATTAGTTGTAGGTTGACATGTCTTTTGCATATCTCAGCTCTTGTGTAATTACTGACTGGGTTTTGTATGTAGTTTATGTTGGGTTGTGGAACTCTTCCTTGTCCATCGACCAGGCCTGTTGGTCGAACCTTATTGCTATATTAGCCTTATTTTAACCGGTTGTGTAGCCTCGCGCTGCACATCTGTTACTGTCAAAAAAATATTCCATTTTATTTTAAAACCTAGTTTATAAATTCGATAGTCTCATTCTCCTTTTAGTCACTGTTTCAAACACTTAGTCAATTTTCAAATCGATTTTCTAAATTAATTCCATTTTAAAATGTATTTCTTAATTTACGCAAATTACCCCAAACCCCCTAATTTCTGATTCACTTCCCTTTTCTGATTTAAAATCTTATTTAAATCTGGAACATCAATTTCATATTTTATTTCAAAATTCTCCTTTTATTTTTCCCAAACCATTTAAATCTTAAATTTAAAAATACATTCATTTGTACTTAAAAACAATAATGCTTAAGTTCTTTTTTTTTAAAACCCTTAATTCATGTTTATTCAAAATCACTATTTCTCCATATTCTTGAATTTATTAAATTGGATTTTAAAGTCAAACTATTTATTTTCCAAATTTTTTTCTTTTTAATTAATCCAACTTACTATAAATACTTCACTTATTTTTTATATTTTAAAATGCCAAAAATATATCCAGCAATATCATAGCATCCCATAAACTTAATTTTCCAACATAATCTATCATAGATTATTCAACATTTCATATATCACTGAAATGAAAATAAATTCAACATTTTTTAGCAATCCATTTGGATCCCTCCAACCTATTTTTCTGCATCCACAGATGTTAGCGCAATATAACAATACCAATCCCACTTCGAGGTAGATATCGCAGTATATGGGGTAATCCACTATTATGGCGGGCGCATAGGGTCTCATACGCTATATATATGCGGAATATTAATCGCTCCAAAATATACATACATACATACATCCATATATATATATATATATATATATATGAACACATTATGTAAAATATCACATCCAACTAATAATAATTTTTCGATTCAATCTATCTGTCAATAATTGATTTAAACTGTTTAGAATTAATTGTGAAAATCCAAATAAGTGAGATTAGCTCACCTTGGATTTTATTTTTGCCCACATATAGGTTTTAAGCTTTCAAAAATCCAAACTAGCCCCGAAAAAATTCCAAATTAATTCACTCTAGTATATTTTCAACTACGAATCCGACTCGTCTTGATTTCATTCATTTAGGACTTCAAATTCAAATTTTATTAAATTTATTAGCCATCTTAAATTAAATTTTCCATTAAATAACTAAATATGTAAATAAATTGGTATACAGTAATACCTTCACTGCCTAACACACAACAACCTCTCCGACTCAAACCCACCATCGATCCCCTGTCCATCACATCAACAACAGCACTCAACAACCCCTGACTACAATGCCTATCACAACCATCGCTCCAACTATTTTCTCTTTCGAGATGAGCAGCGGCCTTATCCTTATGGTTGAAGGCACTAGTCGACTAAACAATGAACTCTGCACCAGTTTGCCCTATAGCATCTCTTCAGAGCCCCTCAAATACAATCACGCGGCACCTCTTCAATATCCAATTGGTTTCAATTTTGATAACCCTCGTAGAGGAAAGACCAAACAAAATTGAGTGCCAAAAACTGACAATCTAATGCCGGCAGCAACGTGTCGATCGAATAGTAGAGCAACGCATCGTGGACAGGAAAGATGGAGGTGGAAAAAGCGATAAGAGGAGAAAGAACAGAATGCGACACTTTTTTTCCTTTGGTTGAATTCATTTCGAGAATTGCTCTCCTATTTGTGTTCGATTTGAGGAGAGCAACGCGATTCCATTTTCGTTTTTGAGATACATAAAGATTTTAAGATTTAAGGAGAGGAACGCGAGCAGCCGAGCTTTTAATTTTTTCCTTTTATAAACTTTCTTTTTCGGCTGTTATGAAATGAAGGGGGAGATGATATTTGAAAGGAGGGGGAAATGTGTTGAAGGTTTGCTACAGTGATGGTGCACAGTGCTGTAAAGAGAAATGAAAAGGCTCCGATGTGAATATAATGTCAATCAATAAGAATATATATATTTATTTAAATTAAAATCGCCTCGATCCGCAGCTTAAAATTTCGACCTCCTATAGAGGTGTGCCGCTAGGCGTTTATTATGTTATACCCCTATTCCGAACGCAATGGAAAAAGTTTCGAGTCCTAATTTGCGCGTATGGAGAAGATAGCTTTTTGGATCCAATAATTATATTGAATTTTCGATATATATTGAATTTTCGATATAGATTTCAGTGCGTTTACAAACTGTATGATCACCCGATAACTACAAATGCTACAAAAATTGAAATTCGATAATAATATGCTATTATGGATCCAATGGAACTGGTTTCGTCGGAATCCGAGACCGTGCCCCTAAAGGCTGTTTTTAAAAGTCAATTTAACGATATATTTTTTAAAACAGAACAAATCACCATTAAATTCAATTTTAAAGCTTCTATTATCTTCAGTATTATTAATATAAAATTTATAAGCCTTTAAATTATTTTTAACAAGCTTAAACTCCAGATTGAATATTTTCCCCAATTTCTAATTATTAAATTCATTAATTAGCCATCCAAAATTTAGTTATATTTGAAATTCGAGTTAAAATTAACTTTTAAATATTTAAAATCAATTAAATATTCCAATCTCAAATATCCAAAATTCCGAGTCGTTAGATTCCTTCCCTTTATAAGAATTTCGTCCTCAAAATTGTTAGGTAAGAAGAATGGTCCAAAATCTAATAACTAATTTCCAAGCCCATACAAATTCAAACAACTTCTCGAAAACAATTTTTTCTATTAAAGACACGCTATCACTCTTCTAACTTCCCAAACTCACCCCTAGATTTCAAATAATATTATTCTCCCAATAATTCCAATTATAATTTTAAAACCAAATTTTAAATTATCACGAATTTCTTCAAAAAATTTCTAACTTCTAAAAATTTCGCCAGCGTCTCCTTTGTGTGGCTAACTCGGAACAACTACAAAATTGCCTCTGTGACCCCTAAATTTTCGAAAGAAAAACAAAAGTCAAGTGGCTCAATCAAAAACTCATCAAATTTCATATGATAATTAAACACATACCTTTTTGTCAAGCAATCAAATTTATCTTCTGAAATCGAAAACATAAAATTTTCCTTTGCTTTTAATTACCTGCACCTTATCTACCAATAGTATTCAATCGTACAATTCAAATTTATTTTTCTTATCTCTTTCCAAAATTTTCAATATTTTCTTTACTATTGCCATACGATGTACATGTATCATCCGTACATAATATCAAATATGGTCGCTCCCTCGATCACACAATTTTACTTCGAACTAGTATCGTTCACACAACTCTCTAGTGCAGACTCAGATCTGGGCCCTTTATCAGAAACCGTCATTCTCCTTGCATAGCTATACACTGTGATAGAGAATTTCAGGATCAATCAAAAATCCATATCCAGGGTTCGTCGACGAAAATCGAGTGAAAACTCCCAACTCGGATTGATGTTACTATTCTTGAAATTCTATGCTCGAATCTGGATCAAATCGTAATGCGACTAAGATTATATACGTAAAACTTACGTATTTATTTCCAATTGATTATTATTTATATTGCTTTCTTTCTATTCATATTTACTTACATTTCCATTCAATTATTCTCAATTATCCTTTCCCTCAACTTTTATTAAATCTTCGTTCAAATATTAACTTAGTATATATTTCTAATACCAAAATTACTTAGGAAATTTACCGTCACTTCTTAAGTTCAATATAAATATTTTATACAAGTCCTTATATATATTTTCCACTTCACCACTAAAGTTTATATCAATTTTTATTTAATTTACATTTTCAATTCCATTTGATTCAATTTACCTCCCATTACTAATTAATTTCAAATCTTAATAATTTTATTCCCAAACTTTATTTTATTTAACATGATTCAAGTCAGATCTCATTCCACTATTCAACTCCAATTCATTTGCTTACCAATTTAAATCAATTAGTTCATCCACTACCTTTTATTTCCAATCAAATTAAATATTGAATTCTTATATTTAATCCACTAAATTATCTCATTTCTCAATCATATCTTATTCCCAACTTTGGTTTTACTTAGTCCAACTCAAACTAACTTTTCAATTTCACTTCTATTCATTTACAGATTAAATTAATTTGTTCATCCACTAGTTTGTTTTCAACTCAATAAATTTTTATTTCAATACTATTTCATTTAGCCTACCTAGACTTAAATTCCAAATTTCTCTTATTTCACTTAGTTTAAGTTATTTCCCATTCCAATTCAATTTTCAAATTCTTATAAGTTGTAAACTTATTAACATTCCGTAAACATTTTTAAACCAACTCCAGAGTCTTTAAATAATCAATTAAGTATTTCAAAATCATTTTTGATATTTTCCAACAACCGAAGTGAGTTCAGTGCTTTTATTCTTTTAAATCATTTTATCTCAAATATTTTTCAAACAACATCACCATTAATTTTTCAACTTTGAAAAAGATTTCCAAAACCAATGGGATTTAAATTCCTAAATTTTCACCCTTTTAAAATCCCTTTAAATCTGTATTTAAATATTCCTCTGGAATTACATTCTATTCCAAATTATAAATCCCATTTATAACTAATATTCACAATATGTCATATGGGTTAATTTCTTAACTTTTGGTTATAACATTAATTAATTAATTCAATTTCCACACAACAATGATAATAGTTTAATATTATTATTCCCTAACAACCAAGCAACCATATATACCAATCATAATTTACGAAAAACTATTTCTTTCATATATAAAAATAATTTTGGGTAAAATTATTTCATTTGTCCTATTCTAAAATAATACTGTGTCGAATTGTTCTGTTCGAGTGTGACGCCCCACCTCTATACCCACGCTAGCCAAGGACACTACGGTGTAATGCCGTCAACTAGCACGGAGAATAAGGCTGTTGAGGAGCGACCATCTGTATAATTGCTTTGTGCGAGTACCGATATGCCAGATAAAATATAACTTGCATTCTTTTCAAGAGGAAATCTGACGTACCGACACAAACTCAAAGCTTCTACACGGTGGCTATAATGTCTTCGGAAAAAAATATAGAAATAAACATAACACAAACCAGTCACAGATAATTCATATCACAAAGGCGGAAATAGACATGAATGTACATAACACATAAAAGTGTTCATCATAGTAGTGGTCTAAAAGATCCACAATGACACAAAAGAATAGCTACATGTGTTATACAAAAGAATAAGTACACAACTATGAGTCTATATCTCAAATGTATACAACAAAAACTACTAATTTAAGTAGTTAGCCAAAAGTCGGAGTAATGATTCCCTGGGGAGAAGTCAAGCAGAAGCACCTGTAACATCTCGGTCTGACCCGAGTATTATTTCGTAAGAAAATAATAAACGGATCAGTCTAGCTATAAATATCAGATGACATGATATAGAATAAGAGATATGACTAAACGTATAATAATCACAATGCCAAGCTGTGATAAATAAGAAATTGAAAATCAACAAGAGATTAACCAATATCACAAGAATCTTCTCAAAGATCAAAAGGAATGTCATACTCTATATTTTCATTCACCAAAACCATGAATATTGACAATAATATCAATGTCAATCACAAAAGTTAATGACACACAAATTCACCAATGCACAAAAATTGATAACACGTATCAATTAAAAACACGAAAATTGGTGAAACACAAATTCTAGAAATCATCAATGGAAATCCAGAAATCACAAAAAGGGGGAAAGGCATATTACAAACGGGAGCATAAAGCTCACCAACACGTGTATCACAAACGGAACGCTAATTCCATGGTTGCTAACCATCACAAATTGAGCCGAAGCTCCATAAACGGCCCGAAGACCATGGGTTCCTACCCCACCAATTTGAGTAGAAACTCCAAAAAAGGGGGTTTAGTCTCCCTCGCAGACAAAGAGACATCGCACATTGCTAGTCTAAATCAAAAAAATGATCGTCGTTGATCACCAAGAAAGTGTCAATTACACTAAGCTAGTAAATATATAAATTTAGCTTCATGTCACATAACCACTAGCTTAACTTAAATATTTACGAACAAATTGTAGATCTCCACTAGAAAATTGTCACAAGAGATTCAATCGAACAAGTCCAAGAATTAACCGACGAAGTAAATGCAAGCGTTTCATACCACTTGTTTTACTAAGCCGTTTAATTAGATTTCTCATACGAAAGAGGTAAAGGTTTGTATATACTAATAGATTGGAAAATGATTTAAGAAACGAGCTTTGTAATAAAATAGTGTTGAAATCGTTTTGATGAAAGAGTTTTGATATTTACTACTAGTATAGAAAACCTTTATATTTTTAAAGTGACAAATCACAAAAATGATTGTAGAAACAATCAATCACTAAAATTCACATTCAAAGACGTGAATTAAATCCAAAGAAATCGATATCGACTCCATCAAAATGGATATTTCAAAAATTCCCAAAGAAAATGTCATCAAAGTCGATAATAAATGATAACAACAAAAGGGAAACAACACGAATCGATTAAAGTTGGAAATTCAACAAAATAGGCAATATATGGAAAATTGGCAAATAGGAGCAGGTTGGTCAACCGGACTCCCTGAGTCGGTTGACCGAACCAAAGATGGAAGTGGTCGGGTAGCAGGTCGGTCGACCGGACTCTGAGCTCAGTCGACCGGAGCCTGTAACCTGCACTACCAAAACAGAGGCAGGAAGTGCTCGGGTAGCAGGTCGGTCGGCTGGCTACAAAGCTCGGTCGGCCCACCCTATTGCCAGCACTCCCATGCCTATCTAATGAATGCCAATCCCTTCCGAATTGCAATCGGTCGAGCAACGGCACTAAGGATTTACGCCATCGACTACCCGGCCATATAAGCTCTTCGATTCATCACCAAAAACATGATCAAAACATCAAAGTTAGGATTTTTAAAGAATTGAACTCAAAACACTAAAAATTGGAATATTCACCAAATCAATCCAAACCAAAAGCACTTACACAAGAATAAGTGTTAGGAATTCATACCTAGCAATCGAAGATAATTATAAGCATAGATGTGAGATAAAAATATCACCTTTTCACAAAAACAAATGAAGAAGAAGCTTGAAAGCAAAGAGAGAATCAACCACTCTTCAACACAACCCAAATGGGCTTGAATCTATGCTCAAAAAGAAGAACATTCCCAAAGTTAGGTTTAGGAATTTCTGAAATTGATAAAAGAATGAGTTGGAGAAGAAGAAGAGAGGCTTGCCAAAGTTTCTTCTATTAGTTTGGAGCTAGAGATTGATTTGCAAAAGAAAACTAGGGCTTGAGTTTTAATTTCCCATTCCACTCTCCATTGATGTAAAAGCTTGAGTATTAGGAAAATAGAAAGGAAGTAAATGAAGAGGAGAGGGTTGGGACTGAGTTAATAAGTGGGGTTATAGAGCTCAGCCTAAACCAAAGCCCTAAGTGAAAAGTGGCAAAATTCCACTAACTCCAAACATATCAAAGTTTATACTCAAAAAGGTTGCAAACGACATTTTGAACTCAATGGGAGGGGTCTCGAGTCCCAATTCGACTGTTTGCAAAAGGTAGCTTTTCAGACTATAATCCGACTAACGATGAAATATTTAAATAAAATATTTAAATATTCGAATCGTAAAATATGCGGGTTGTTACATCGAGTGTTTAGAGATCCCTATCAATAACGTTAATTACTCATATTGACCAGGATCCATAAGCTACTAAACAAACCAACCATCATAATATAAAACAATTTTATACGCACTAAAAAATACACGCTCATATCTATTAATACACTCAAACTCATTCTAGAGTGCTAATGACCCTATCTCTAATGAGTAATCCCCACCAAAGCTAAGGTTCTCGCTTAACCTTCAGCTCTGATACCAAAATGTCACGACCAGATTTTTGACCTTCGAAAATCAACATCAATACATTCACTATATTACATGCCGGATAACCGAATACCGAAAATACCAGATTTCTAGGGAAAGAAGAAAGAGGTAGAAGAACAAAATAGAAATAACAACACACAATCTCATAATCGCAGCGGAATAATATATAATAGTTAACAACTGATCTTTATGCAAAGAACTATAACTGTTTTTATACATTACATCATCAGAGTACAACACAAAACAATAGCACAAAACTAGACAGTTAAAATAACTTGTCCTCCAAAGAACTGTATATATATATATTATACCATACACGGCGAAATATAAATCAGATACGTGATATATGTCTTCGTCATCCAGCTCGTCTCCTGATCTCCATAGCATCCTATCATGTCATACTCGGTCTGACCCGAGCATTATAATAAAATAACATCCGAGTCAGTCTGGAAAACCAGCGTGAGAAATCACACTCAAATTGAATTATTAGAGTTTTTCAAAATAACTTAAAAATGAAAGGTATCTCGTAAGACTACGCTATAAATAAATATGTCGGCTTATTACCGTACAATAACCAAAACATTTTATATCCAAATCCTCTGATATTATAATAGTGTCTAGGTACAAATACTTATTCAAATAGCTGAAATGCTTACATCTCACGTTCCAGTATAGTTGGGCACAATCAAACCCGTACGATGCTTATTGGAGAAGGGATTCCAACTGAATGACTATGCATTGGGTACCACCTGTCACGGTACCTGTCTAGAAATACCGTACCGAGGATCCCTCCCGACCCTCTACGACACAAGACCGGACTATTCATAACCTGAGTAGACCGAATATGCTATCACCCCTGGTGTTCCCACCCTTTCCGAGCTCCTTTCACATATGGTTATAAAATTAGAGGTTATCTAGAAATTCGAGGTTATCTAGAAAGGTGATAGCCATACCCTACTTGGGTGCGACACACTTAGCCTTGCTACATCCCTTTTGATTTTCAGTCATTTCCAGTTGGTGAGTTTAGAGGCTACGATTACCTTGTTAGAAAGATTTACCTAGAATGCTCATTGTCCTCCAATGACAATGTCTGATAGCATTCTCCATACAAGTCTGTTCTCGGTCTGAACCGAACCGAAGGCACTACTGTAGGATCTAGATTAACCCTAGAGGGGGGGTGAATAGGGTTATAGCAAATTTTCTCGATTTAAACACAGAAATAAACTGCAGAAATAAATATGCTAAAAGTAAATCACACACAAAATTTACCCAGCTTCGGCAACCCCTGCCTACTGCTGCATTCACAGATTTCTATTAGAATTAAACAGTATCACGCTTACAACAACTCTACTAGACTCGCAGACTCTTTTGCTCCCGCTCACAAACACTCTACTAGACTCGCACACCCTGCTCCCGCCTATAGAGTTTCGCTCACTCGCAAACACTGCTCCCGCCTATAGAGCTTTGCAAACTCGCACACCCAGCTCACTGAACTAATTCAAAATAGACAATCTGACACTACCTAACCTAGGTGGTGATTTACTAACTTTTTGGTTCGTAAAATAAAAAAACAATAAATTAAAAACAATAACCCTAAAAACAATATTAATAAAAGCCCAAAACAAAACCCCCTTTTTATTTTTAAGGACCGGCACTTTTATTTTCTTCGTTCCTTTATTTTGAGATGAGGCCGTTCCTCTTTGAAACAATTGTTCGTTCCTCCTTGCGAAATTAGGGTTTCCTCCTTGATGCAAACTAGGGCTTTCGAAGAGCCGACTTTTGTTCGATCGAATATATATTTGTTCGAGAGTTGCGTTGCTCGATCGATTTGTTGTTGCTCTCTCTGGCTACTTCGAGACTCTTTGATTTGCTCACTGCGGCTGCTTCGTTGATCGAATTCCGGTATGTAATTATGTGCTTTTTTTTTTCTTTACTGGTTTATGCTTTCTGGAATTCGATACATTGATTGCCGATGATGATTGGGTTATATATGCGTTCGATTTCCTGAATCTTCGATCGTATATATTTATTTGAATTTGTCAATTTTGTGCTTCGGCCATTCGATTATACTTGGATGCTCGTGATTTTTCCTTGACCAATTCATTCGTGTAAATCCTCGATTGCTTGATTGACACGGCTTTAAAATTAATTTCGTGATTTTCTCTGGTTGACTTCGAGTTGGATTTTGTGATGATCACCGGCTTTGACTTGATTATATTCCTTCATTGCCAAGGCAATCTTGGCACTGTTATGATTTCGTGACTCATGGTTCTGCATTACTACGGCCATGATCTTTGACGTTGAACACTGATAATTTATTTTTGACTTTGGCTTGAATCTGTTCATCTGCACTTGTGTATATTTGACTTCACTATGAATTTTGGTCTTCATGATAATGTATTGCTGTTGTCATGATTGTTGTGGCACTGAACTCTTGATCATGTTGCCTTCGTGTTGTTGTTTGCTTTATGTACCCTTCCATATGTTCTCTGATAATGTTGAACCTCACTGTTGCATTCCATTTGTGTTTGCTGTGTTGCAGTTTGATTGTGTTGTTCAGTATGTTCATTTGAGTCAGTGGAGTTGTTTCATTTCCATGATTTGCATTGTTGCTGTAGCTTTTTGAAGCTTGAGTTTCTGGTCACTGCACTTGTACCATAGCTTCTCTGTTCCACTCGAGTTTAGTTGTGCACTTGCATTTGTGTACTGTGTCTTGTTCTCCTGTGGCTTTGGATATTTGCAGTTGGTATTTTAATTGGATTATGCTTCTGTGCATATTGTACTCAATGTTGTCTGAGTTGTGTAGTAGCTGTGGTCTTTAGCATTGCTTTACTTCATTGTTCACTGTCCTATTGTTTGCAACTGTGTTGCACTTGCACACTTTCATCATTGCTGCCTGGTTGACTTGACATTGTTGATCTTGGTGGCATAATTGCTTGTTGTTGTTTGGATCATTATGCAGTCTGCATTGAACTGTAGCTTGCAATGTGCATTCATCTTTACTGACTTGATTCACTTCATCTTATGTATAAGTTGTTTCACTGGTGGCCTATGTGCATTTTGGTCTCTTCACTGTGTTCTTTTCATGCCTGACTCGATGCTGCATACATGTTTGTTGCAGTCCCTTTTTGCTGTTGCTATCCACATTGCTTTGATGCACTTTTGAAGTTAATGTACTAGAGTTGACTGTAGCCTTTGTGCATTGTGTTTTGTATCATCGGGCTGGTGCTGTTGTAGTGAGCTCGTATCACAGCAAACTGCATGATGGTCTTGTGACTTGTATACTGCAGTTTGCGTGCTTCATTGACATCTGATTCACTTGCACCTATATTTTGTCATAATTGATGGTTCAGTGGTGTTTTCTGAAACTTGCAGTAGTCATTGCAGTATTTGCCATTGTTTGATAAAGATTGATAATTCGTTAGCATGCTACTGATTTGTCTTTGTTGCCTCTTGCATGTAGTTGGTTGTAACTGTGCACCTGCCCTGTGTTGAACTCAGTTTTGCAGCTCGGGTTTGATCTTGTGCTTGTGTCGTGATTTTAAATATATTGCATGTGCGTTGAACCCGGCTTTGCATTTGGGTTTGACCTGTGCTCACCTGTCCCTGTAGCATTATCAAGTGTATATATCGGTGTGCACGGCCTTGTGGCATATACAGTGATACACTGTGTATGTCACAAGTTGTTCGTGTATGATGAATTCAAATTTAAATGATGACGAACAACCCAAATAACTGAGGCAAATATTATTTTCAAAAACCATATTTTATTTTTGAATTGCAAAAATATTTCTTTTTCAATTTTACTGGGTTAGTTTATATTTTTGCAGATTGCTCAGATGCTGGATTCAAACCGGAATGCAGTTGAAGACAAAAATACGAGTGTGAGTGATATGTAGTGAGGTTATCAATGTAAATGTGATGTGATTGTAATTAAAAATGTATATGTATAGTGAGAGCATGAATTTGTACTATTCAAGTTTGTAATAAATATTCGTTTGAATAAAATATTCGTTTGAATTCAAAAAAAACTGTGTAACTTGTTCTGTTTGAATTCAAATTCAAATTCCGTGTAATTTATTTTATTCAACATATATTTATCTAACTAAATACATACTATACAAAATATTTGTTTGAATAAAATTCCTGTTTGAATTCAAAATCTGTTTAACTTGTTTTGTTTGAATTCAAATTCAAATTCTGTGAAATTTAATTTTATTCAACAAATATTTATTTAAACTATGAAAAAATAAAATAGTACATTACCAAATACATTTATATGAATGTATATATGTTTATGATCATCAAACAAAAATCATATAGCGCAAAGCGCATATTCAACAATCTCCCCCTTTTGATGATAACAAACATATATTTAAGATTTTGAATATATTAAATGTATTTGATAATTTCATTTGCTCCCCCTATTTGAATGCTTCCTTTATATGTGATACTCCCCCTACATATATGGCTCCCTCTATATATATGCATACAAATAAAAATATGTAAATTAGCCTATATGCAAATTGAAAGTTATTTGACCTTTGCTTGATTCTATTTGACAAAATCTTAACTTTTCTCTCCCCCTTTTGTTATCAGCAAAAGAATAACAGTGTTATAAAAATAGGGATGAAGTGATAGATATGAATCAAACATTTAACTCAATTAAATATAAATATCAAATTTCAATAAAACTCAAACAAAAATCATAATTACCCTTGTCAAACGCATATTCCACTTTCAGAAGTGATGGAGATAGAATCATCAAAAATTCATATAGATATGTCTATTTGTGGTATATTTATTTCTGGAAATTTGAATATCTACTAACCATGCATAACCGTTAGGACTTTTAAATGAGATTAGTAGTATTCCAATTTAATTTAAAAAATGAAATCAAGTATCTTCTAACCACGCATGACCGTGAGGACTTTTAAATGGGATTAGAATCAACTTGTCTATTAAATCAATTATTTTTAATATGCGTTCCATACATGCATAACCGTGAGGACTTTTAAATGAGCATGGAAGCACATAATCAAAAATCCAAGTAATTCACCCATGCATGACCGTGAGGACTTTTAAATGAGAGTGAATACTTTGGATATTTATTTTTAATTGCTGAATATAAGAAATTGAAGCACAAATAATTTCCTTCACCGATTTAAAGATATTGAAGAACAAATGATTTCCTTTGTAAACTACCACAAATTTACATATTAAATATGATTTTGATGAGTGATGTTCGATAGAAAGATGATAGAAATAGAAATGGTCATGGAATTATTATCCAACAAAAAGTTTTTATAACTCTTGTTATGAAATTCTAAAGAAATTTTTAATTATACTTTCTCGAGTTATAATATATGATAAATATCAACACTTATCTCTTTTTCAATCACTATTTATCTTTTCGATAATCAAAGGGAGTCAGATTAGTCAAACTTGTCATTTAAAATCAAATTATAAAATTATAAAATCAATTTTTCAAAAATAATTAAGCTGTAAATATGGTCAAAACATGATTTCTTGAGGGGAATTTTATAAGAAAATTTTCTGCTATTTGAAAATTATTTCAAGTGAAAAATATGCAGATATTTTCTTTTAAAAAAACGATGCAGCAAATAAATGTTTCACAAATTAATCACGTTACACTAATAATTTTTCTATCAACTATATTACCAGTGTAATCCGCATCTGAATTTAAATTTCACTCAATATTCACTTGTTGAATCAAACCATGAGATGTGCACCAAAAATTTCAAAACATCATTCTTTTGAATTTTGAATTTAAGCCGTGTTAACACTCAAAATAAATATCATGATGATAAATTCAGAAACCAGAGGATAAACAATTATTTTCATGAGTAATCAACAGTCAATCAACATCATAATTATTTCAAAAACAATTTCTTAAAATCCTTTTTCTCATGAATTTGAAATCGTGCAAATTTACAAGCAGTGATCAAAATGTCGGAACCAATATATCTACGTGTAGCATGAGTAACCAGCATTTGACTGAACAAATTTATATAAATTAGTTCAAAAATTTAAAATCTGGTTGGTCATCAATTAAGCACAAATTAATGTCATAAATAAGAACAAGTCAAAAAATCATATCAATTAAATCCGAATCAGTCAACCATCATAATTACTCCAAGTAATTCTTATTTAAAGATGGTTAGTCATTATTTTTTAAAAAGAAATCATAGCATCAAAATCATCATCTTTTGTTCATCTCAATATTGGCTGATTTTAATTTAGAGTATGGTGCAGATAATCTCATTTAAAAAACAATTACCTGTTTTACCTTTACGATAATTTTTCGTGATTGCCCATTGTGATTCTATCACCTTTATACTAGGCTAAGGAACTTTGTTTTGTCGCCCGTTGTGTTTCTGGAACAGCCGAAATCCAGAGAACACTGTTGTTGTTCCTTAGCCTGCCTCCACACCTACACGATAAAAGATTTATGTGACCTATTTGTTTTTATAGGTCCATTGTTGTTAGTGGCAGAATATGAAAAATATGCTTTTGGAGACTCAAAACTATTTATACATGTTCCTTTTGGCACCCAAATTTGTTTGACTTTCAAAGATTTTATATTTGTGCCTTTTGGAACCCAAATTGGTATAGTTTTCACGTGTTTGGGTTTATACCAATAATTATTTCGATTATGTCCAAATTCTTTACAGAACGTTCTCATTAAATTGACTTGATTAAATTTTGTGTTCCTATGACTATGATTTTCAACATGATTTCCAATTATTTCAGATCGAGCAGCACTTTTACCTTTGTCATCATCTTGTGATTTTCCAAAACCTAGTCCCTTTCTATTGTTAGCAAAAATTTGATTTCCCAATAGCATGTTGAAAGATTTTTCGCCTCTTGAAAAGTTATTCAAAGATTTCTCAAGATTTTGGACTTTGGTTTTTAATGTTGTATTTTCAGCGACAAGTGAGGTGCATCGATTTATAAAGTCCTTTTTTCTAGTGTCAATGTTTTCTTTAAGACTCAAGTTTTCTTTTTCAAGGTTCTCAGAGTTATTCCTAATTTTTGATAGTTCCGAATCTAAAATTTTACATTGGTTACATTCTAGGTTTTGAATATTTTCAAGTTCAGTTTTTAACCTAAAATTTTCACGAGCAAATTCTCTCCTATCAGATTTCAGTTTTTCAATTTTAGATTCAAGAGTATCCACTACCTTAGTAAGATCAGAACACATAAAAACAAGTTCTTTATAAGAAAACTCACCTGCCTCACTAGATTCGTCGGAGGTTGCTTCTGATTCTGATTTTGCCATGCAACATAAGTTAGCCTCCTCTGGGCTGCTATCCGAAGCTTCCTCTCCTTCTTCATCATCCCAAGTCGCTGCAAATACCTTCTTCGCCTTTTTCTTTTCTTTGTTGTTTTTGAGAAGTGGGCATTTTGGTTTGATGTGGCCAGGCTTGTTGCAGTTATAACATATCAGTTCATTATCAGAATTTTCGGAATCTTTTGACCTATTGCCCTTTGTTTTCTTCTTGCGTGGCTTGAATCTAGACCATATTCTAAGATTATTGACAGCCATTGCAAGCTCTTCAATTGGATCTTCTTCATCGCTTTCTTCTTTAATTTTTAAGGCAATCGTCTTCTTCTTTGGTTCGGAGTTGTTGCGTTCTTCCTTTGCTTTTAACTCAAGCTCATATGTCATCAGGTTGCCAATCAACTCCTCCATGCTTAGTTTGCTCAGATCTTTTGATTCTTGGATTGCTGTGACTTTTGCCTCAAAGTTCATTGGTAAAACTCGTAGTATCTTCCGCACAAGCTCTACTTCAGTGAATACCTTCCCAAGCGCTCTAGCATTGTATACCAAGGTTGAAAAACGTCCAAACATATCCTTTATGCTCTCGTCTTTGTCCATCACAAAGTTTTCGTATTCATTGCTGAATAGGGCTAGCCGAGACTCCTTGACTTGAGAAGTTCCTTCGTGTGTCACCTCCAAAGTATGCCATATTTCCTGTGCTGTTGTACAATGAGAAATTCTATTAAATTCATTTTTATCAAGAGCACATATCAAAGCATTCATGGCTTTAGCATTTGTCGTTTTCAATTTCTTATCGTTTGCATCCCACCTATCCTTAGGTTTAGGAATCTCAGTACCACTAACGATTATAGTGGGAGGTTTATAGCCAGTTTCAATAATATCCCAAACATCATAATCAACGGAACTAAGATAAATACTCATCCTAACTTTCCAATAAGCATAATCGTTCCCGTTAAACATGGGTGGCCTAGCAATAGATTGCCCCTCAGAAAAAGCATTATTTTGTAGACTCATGACTCTAGAGTTAAAAAATATATACCGGGCTCCGATACCACTTGTAGGATCTTGATTAACCCTAGAGGGGGGGTGAATAGGGTTATAGCAAATTTTCTCGATTTAAACACAGAAATAAACTGCAGAAATAAATATGCTAAAAAGTAAATCACACACAAAATTTACCCAGCTTCGGCAACCCCTGCCTACTGCTGCATTCACAGATTTCTATTAGAATTAAACAGTATCACGCTTACAACAACTCTACTAGACTCGCAGACTCTTTTGCTCCCGCTCACAAACACTCTACTAGACTCGCACACCCTGCTCCCGCCTATAGAGTTTCGCTCACTCGCAAACACTGCTCCCGCCTATAGAGCTTTGCAAACTCGCACACCCTGCTCACTGAACTAATTCAAAATAGACAATCTGACACTACCTAACCTAGGTGGTGATTTACTAATTTTTTGGTTCGTAAAATAAAAAAACAATAAATTAAAAACAATAACCCTAAAAACAATATTAATAAAAGCCCAAAACAAAACCCCCTTTTTATTTTTAAGGACCGGCACTTTTATTTTCTTCGTTCCTTTATTTTGAGATGAGGCCGTTCCTCTTTGAAACAATTGTTCGTTCCTCCTTGCGAAATTAGGGTTTCCTCCTTGATGCAAACTAGGGCTTTCGAAGAGCCGACTTTTGTTCGATCGAATATATATTTGTTCGAGAGTTGAGTTGCTCGATCGATTTGTTGTTGCTCTCTCTGGCTACTTCGAGACTCTTTGATTTGCTCACTGCGGCTGCTTCGTTGATCGAATTCCGGTATGTAATTATGTGCTTTTTTTTTCTTTACTGGTTTATGCTTTCTGGAATTCGATACATTGATTGCCGATGATGATTGGGTTATATATGCGTTCGATTTCCTGAATCTTCGATCGTATATATTTATTTGAATTTGTCAATTTTGTGCTTCGGCCATTCGATTATACTTGGATGCTCGTGATTTTTCCTTGACCAATTCATTCGTGTAAATCCTCGATTGCTTGATTGACACGGCTTTAAAATTAATTTCGTGATTTTCTCTGGTTGACTTCGAGTTGGATTTTGTGATGATCACCGGCTTTGACTTGATTATATTCCTTCATTGCCAAGGCAATCTTGGCACTGTTATGATTTCGTGACTCATGGTTCTGCATTACTACGGCCATGATCTTTGACGTTGAACACTGATAATTTATTTTTGACTTTGGCTTGAATCTGTTCATCTGCACTTGTGTATATTTGACTTCACTATGAATTTTGGTCTTCATGATAATGTATTGCTGTTGTCATGATTGTTGTGGCACTGAACTCTTGATCATGTTGCCTTCGTGTTGTTGTTTGCTTTATGTACCCTTCCATATGTTCTCTGATAATGTTGAACCTCACTGTTGCATTCCATTTGTGTTTGCTGTGTTGCAGTTTGATTGTGTTGTTCAGTATGTTCATTTGAGTCAGTGGAGTTGTTTCATTTCCATGATTTGCATTGTTGCTGTAGCTTTTTGAAGCTTGAGTTTCTGGTCACTGCACTTGTACCATAGCTTCTCTGTTCCACTCGAGTTTAGTTGTGCACTTGCATTTGTGTACTGTGTCTTGTTCTCCTGTGGCTTTGGATATTTGCAGTTGGTATTTTAATTGGATTATGCTTCTGTGCATATTGTACTCAATGTTGTCTGAGTTGTGTAGTAGCTGTGGTCTTTAGCATTGCTTTACTTCATTGTTCACTGTCCTGTTGTTTGCAACTGTGTTGCACTTGCACACTTTCATCATTGCTGCCTGGTTGACTTGACATTGTTGATCTTGGTGGCATAATTGCTTGTTGTTGTTTGGATCATTATGCAGTCTGCATTGAACTGTAGCTTGCAATGTGCATTCATCTTTACTGACTTGATTCACTTCATCTTGTGTATAAGTTGTTTCACTGGTGGCCTATGTGCATTTTGGTCTCTTCACTGTGTTCTTTTCATGCCTGACTCGATGCTGCATACATGTTTGTTGCAGTCCCTTTTTGCTGTTGCTATCCACATTGCTTTGATGCACTTTTGAAGTTAATGTACTAGAGTTGACTGTAGCCTTTGTGCATTGTGTTTTGTATCATCGGGCTGGTGCTGTTGTAGTGAGCTCGTATCACAGCAAACTGCATGATGGTCTTGTGACTTGTATACTGCAGTTTGCGTGCTTCATTGACATCTGATTCACTTGCACCTGT
The DNA here is from genome assembly GCA_030765085.1 of Allium cepa. Classification (NCBI taxonomy): domain Eukaryota; kingdom Viridiplantae; phylum Streptophyta; class Magnoliopsida; order Asparagales; family Amaryllidaceae; genus Allium; species Allium cepa. The sequence goes on along the minus strand of CM060941.1, from coordinate 317,289,168 downwards.
ATTTTGTCATAATTGATGGTTCAGTGGTGTTTTCTGAAACTTGCAGTAGTCATTGCAGTATTTGCCATTGTTTGATAAAGTTTGATAATTCGTTAGCATGCTACTGATTTGTCTTTGTTGCCTCTTGCATGTAGTTGGTTGTAACTGTGCACCTGCCCTGTGTTGAACTCAGTTTTGCAGCTCGGGTTTGACCTTGTGCTTGTGTCGTGATTTTAAATATATTGCATGTGCGTTGAACCCGGCTTTGCATTTGGGTTTGACCTGTGCTCACCTGTCCCTGTAGCATTATCAAGTGTATATATCGGTGTGCACGGCCTTGTGGCATATACAGTGATACACTGTGTATGTCACAAGTTGTTCGTGTATGATGAATTCAAATTTAAATGATGACGAACAACCCAAATAACTGAGGCAAATATTATTTTCAAAAACCATATTTTATTTTTGAATTGCAAAAATATTTCTTTTTCAATTTTACTGGGTTAGTTTATATTTTTGCAGATTGCTCAGATGCTGGATTCAAACCGGAATGCAGTTGAAGACAAAAATACGAGTGTGAGTGATATGTAGTGAGGTTATCAATGTAAATGTGATGTGATTGTAATTAAAAATGTATATGTATAGTGAGAGCATGAATTTGTACTATTCAAGTTTGTAATAAATATTCGTTTGAATAAAATATTCGTTTGAATTCAAAAAAAACTGTGTAACTTGTTCTGTTTGAATTCAAATTCAAATTCCGTGTAATTTATTTTATTCAACAGATATTTATCTAACTAAATACATACTATACAAAATATTTGTTTGAATAAAATTCCTGTTTGAATTCAAAATCTGTTTAACTTGTTTTGTTTGAATTCAAATTCAAATTCTGTGAAATTTAATTTTATTCAACAAATATTTATTTAAACTATGAAAAAATAAAATAGTACATTACCAAATACATTTATATGAATGTATATATGTTTATTATCATCAAACAAAAATCATATAGCGCAAAGCGCATATTCAACAACTACTCCTACTACATCCATTTTGGAATCACCCTCGGGATTAGTAGCAATTAGCCCATGCACTTCACTACTCCATCTTCGACTCCATGCTCTTGTCTTCATCATGAAAACGTAATCATTGGATCGAAGTGGTTTTCGAATCACAAATCCAATCCCGGTCTCTTCAAAACAACGTTCGCTATTCTCGGTAAACTCAACCCTGGTTCTTTAGGAAATAAATAGACGAAAATAAGATCGAAGATCACCTCCTAACCGTTGGTGAACATATTTCCTTATAAACATTCTAGAAGAACGAAGCAAGTTTATACGCACAGTACAGCACCTCGAATGGTAACTGTACCGTATAATTCGCGTACCTCTTCTAGATATTTCCAAATTTATATTTGAGTCCAGATTTAATAGTTGGTTATTTAACTGTCAAATTAACAATCATTCAACCAAATTTTTTATTTCCACTAAAAAACACCAAGTCTTATTTAATTTTGATTTTAAATAAATTAAGTCACTTTATCCAAAAATATTCACTTAAAATATTTAAAATAAAGCTACTTAAATCACTTTATTCAAAATAATACTTATGAAGGTGGAGATGACATTTGAAAGGAAGGGGGAAACGTGTTGAAGGCTTGCTGCAGTAATGGTGCACAGTGCTATGAAGAGAAATGAAAAGGCTTTGATGTGAATATAATGTCAATCAATAAGAATAAATATACTTATTTGAATTAAAATCATCTCGATCCGCAGCTTAAATTTTTGACCTCCTATTAAGGTGTGCCGTAGGTGTTTATAATGTTATATCCCTATTCCGAATGCAATTGAAAAGGTTTTGTGTCCTAATTTGCTCGTATGGAGAAGATAGATTTTTGGACCTAATATTTATATTGAATTTTCGATATAGACTTCAGTGCGTATGACCACCCAATAACTCTAAATGCTACGAAAAAATGAAATCTGATAATAATACACTATTATGGATTCAATGGAACTGGTTTCGTCGAAATTCGAGACTGTGCCCTGGAAGGCTATTTTTAAACGTCAATTTAACGATATATTTTTTAAAACTGAACAAACTACCATTAAATTCAATTTTAAAGCTTCTACTATCTTCAGTATTATTAATATAAATTTTATAAACCTTTAAATTATTTTTAACAAGCTTAAATTCCAAATTGAATATTTTTCCCAATTTCCAATTATTAAATTTAATAGTTAACCATCCAAAATTTAGTTATATTTGAACTTAAAGTTAAAAATTAACTTTTAAAATTTTTAAATCAATTAAATATTCCAATTTCAAATATCCAAAATTTCGGGTCATTATAGTTAGTACTTTTCTGGATGTATATATAAAAATTTTATATGCATGTATCGGTAAATAATATCAATATGCATTTTAACAGGAATTAAGTATGGTTAACTAATTAACGGGCTTTTTGGAAAATTAATCCATGCAAGGGAAAATATAAGCTAGCCATTTAAAGGAAGAGGGAAGGATTGGCATGACTAAAAATTAATAAGTAATTAATAGGGGATGTTTTTGAAGAAATAGCAAATGTTTCTTTTTTGCTTAAACAGGACACCTCCTTTATCTCTTGGGGCTAAAATATTTTTCATCATTTCACCTAAAATCACTTCAAATAAAATAAAATAAAGTGGCTTATCCAATTCTAGCAAAGTTTGGATGTTGATTCTAGGAATCTAGGGAGGATTTGCATATCAGTGTGTCACTAATTATTAAGATCTATGTGGTCCTATTTACATTTGTATATTTAGTTGTGTCACTATTATCATAGTTTTATTTATGTACTGTTGACACATCAGGATTTGAATTTATTATTAAATTATAAATAAATGATTGATTGATTTGGCTTGATTAAATTTGGTAGATTTAAATCTAGATACATATATGTTCAAATTATGTTTCTAACCATGGATATGGATTTAATAAACATGTATTAGATTCTAAACATTGCATGCATTTTCTATAATTCAATTATTTAATTTTGAATATTTATCATTTAGAAATATAAAAGTCATATAATTTCTTATTCAAGTTAACATACGTATTTCAATTTCAAACTTTTAGTTGTTTCAAAATTAGAAGAAAAGATTTTTTGCAGAAGGTTCTTTTACATAATTTACATAAATACATATGTGTGTGTGTGTACGCACGAGTTTCTATATATATACATACAACTGGACTAGAAAGTTTTAATATAACCTGTATGTGTATTTTGAATTAATTGAAAACTATTTTAATCTTCATATTACATATGCATATAAATGTGTGTGTATTATAATATTAATACAAAGAGATATTTTATCTTAATCTAGATCTGAATTTAAATATATTCTATAAATTAATCTCAGATTGTAATCTACAATTTGGTTTTGTTAGTTTAGATCAATCAATCTATGTTAGATAATGTTAGTTCAACTTTATATTATTAAGATATGTTTATTTTGCGACAGGTTACATCTACATACGTATATATATATATATATATATATATATATATATATATTCACTAAGCAATTAAATTGAGGCTATATATATGGCGAATATATACATGGCATGTGTGTGTGTCTACATACATACACACACACACACAGATATATATATATATATATATATATATATATATATATATATTCACAAGCAATTAAATTGAGGCTATATATATGGCGAATATATACATGGTGTATGTGTGTGTGTTTGTACACACACACACACATATATATATCCCAATATTTAACATGTATATATTGACTTGTCACTGTTTTCCATATCATCATTCTATACCTTATATGTGTTATTAATTATTATGTGTGTATGCACTAGATATAGTAGTTCATATATAAATCATCAATTGGTTAGCCACACATGGAAGGATTTTGTCTAACCGTTGGATCTAAAATTAAATTAAAGTTTCTAAAAAGAGAAATGAAAAAGTTTCCTTTTCTAAATGAAACAAAATTTCCTTTACTTTTATTGAATTTAAATCAATCTACTCTCTTTAATCTATGATTGACCACACCCTCCTCTACTCTCTTGATTATATATTCACATTAAATATATTTAATTGATCGGATTAGTTAAATAAAGAAAAACATTCAAATAATACCTTATTAAAACACTTTGATTAGATCTAGTGTTAAATAATAAATTTCATGGACCAACTAAGATCCAGGTAAGGAATTTTTTTAAAATTTACCTATTTCACCCACTATTAAATAGATTGGGTTCCTTCGATTAGTAAATATATTAATCTTCTTTCTCGCCTCTATCAAATATAAGTAAAAGAAAACCATTGTTAATCATCCATATCACTATATAGTGGTAAATATAGAAAATCTCTAATAATAAGAGTCATCGGTCTCCTACTCATCTTTATAAATAGGTACCTTGCACTACTGTTTTTGACTTGACTCTCAGACTACTCATAAATATAACAAGTACCAGAGAGTATAAGTAAAGAAAAAACAAAATAAATGACCACAGATCAGACTGTGAGTGATTCTACTACCAAAAATACTACATATAAAATGATATATGTGTAAATTACATGAGCTAAAAAACTCAAGCTTACACATACTAGAGTTACCATGAAGCAAGCCTATTGCATTGTTCTCATACCAGAAGTATCAGTCAAAATCTTTCTAGAGTCGTACTTAACATGAAGAAGTTATGCTGCCTTGACACTTGTTGTCCAATACTATCAATCGATGTTGATCGATGGTTATCCATCCTTAAGGATACATATCAACAAACAATCCATAACTAATGGACTGGTACTAATCTATATTAATTAATTGGTACTAATTCATACTATATCGATTGATACCGATTTATATGATCTAGACCAAAACTTAGCCAGTTTTTGACTAAGTTCTGACTCTTCCATCGTTTCAATTTCTTCTTATTTTTCCCAGTTTATTTCCCCTCTAATCCTTGTCACTACATGAATTTACCAATGCACTAACCTATTTATCTCATTGATCACCAATTTCATCAAGCACTTTGTAACAACCCGTAATTTGATGTTAGTTATTTAATTAGTTAGTTAATTATGCTCCAAAAATGGAATTTGTGCAAATGATGGAATTTGTAACGATCTATGTTTCTTACACCTAAAGATGACACTTAATACATTTTGGTAGTCATGAGTCGATCATTTAAGTGTCCGAATGATTGATCATTTAGGGTTAAAGCAATAAAAGGAAAAACAGAATCCCATAAACGTGAGGAGAAATATATAATATAACAAATGATATTTACAAAAAGAAATCAAATTTATTATATACACGACATCAGAGTACACTAACCTATTACCAGTTTGGACAGTTATAACATTCTATCCTTACAAATCCTAATTAACTCAAATAGAAATCAAAGCTACAAAAATAGCGAAAGAATATAAGATACATGAATACGACTTGGAGAATCTAGCACATCTCCTGAAAGCTCCGGAGGATCCAGCTAAATCTGAAAAATATGCTCAACCAAGTTCGAGCATTATAGTAAAACAATGCCCAGATCTGTCTCGTAAAACTAGCATGAGAAACTAAGATCACAAGGAAGTTTATAATTTAACTTGTAAAACCCATTAAAATCAATATCTCGTAAGACCATGTAGCACATAAACACGGATGAGTTTTTACCCTACGATAACCAAAACATTTTCTATAGAAAATTCAGTGATATTATAATATTTTATATGGTTAAAGTAAATATTAAACCATAGCTGAAATTGTTACATTAATTAAATTTCAGCATAATAGATATACAATCAAGTCCGAAGGCTTGTATTGGAAAATGGATTCCAACTTTGACTAGGTAAGGGACTACCTTTTGATGGTACACCTCTAGAAAATGCACATGAGGGCTACAGATGCATCTGGTCCTCTATTATACAAAGCCGGCAGCCCCTTTAAAATGACAAGTCGGATTACCTCATCCCTTGACGCCGAGGCTGCAAACATTACCCCTTGATGCCTGCGTGCAAAATAACTCTAAGGGGACAATCTAGAATGGGATGACTACTCATAGTGACACCTAACCATATATCTTTGCTGCATACCCTGTTTTAGCCATTTTTATAGGTTGTGTGGCTTGAGGCTACGCATTTACCTTCTCTACTAGCAGACCATCTTGGAATGCTAACACTACCCTGCAGGCCGAGATGCAATACCAGCATTCATCCATACAAGTTGTTCCAGGACTGAAAAAACATTCAAATTTTACTATCTTCCATTTTAGAATCATCCTTAGGAAGAACAGTATAGCTCCATAGCATACTTCATCATGAATGTTATTAGTTTGGAGTGGTTCAGATAAATCCAAAAAACTGGTATCTCCAAACTAAGCAATAATTTCCGGCTAACTCAATTTTTTTCTTTGTAAGTATGCAACAGGTATTCAAATCCTCACTGGGGAACTCAAATAATTAATCATTCTTCTTGAGTCAAAATATGTCAAGATTTGATAGTCGGTTATTTAACCATCAAATAATTAAACAACAAAAATTTAGTGCTTTAATTACGCATAGCAACCACAAATCCTCAAAATAAATCTTTTATTTATTTTAAATCTCTTTCCCAATATTTATTGAAATATTCATATACTTATGCCACTTGCATATGTTTACTCACCAAAACATTTGTGAAAGATTTCTTATCCCAAAATCATACTAAAAGGACAAAATAAGGGTTATTTAAATTAGAGGTAAGGATAAACCTAAACGCTATTCCTTTGGTGTTATGCATCGAACAAAAGTCCACATTACCATAATTAAGAAGGTCGGTTAAATGAAATCCATCCCAAATACTTTTATAATTTACTTTTAGAAATCCTTTTAATAAATCTCTTTCATTTGAACTCCAAATTCGTTTATATAACACTTTATAAATCTCCAAGTTTATTTATAGAACTCTTTTATTAATATCAAACCTTTATATAAATCTTTATAATTCTCCAAAAACCATTTATGTAACTTCATTTATAAATATCTAAAACCATTTATAAAACTTCTTACAAATATTCAAAATCATTTATAAAACTCTTTTCCAAATTTTCAAAACCTCCTTTCAATTTATAGAACTCCTTTTATAAACTTTCCTTATTTAAAACAAAGCTTCTTAAATAATCTTTTAAATCAATAAAGTTCCCTTGATGAAACCAATTATTTAAAACATCTTAAAATAAAAAAGTTATTATTTTTAAATATTCTCGATTTAATTTTATCTCTAAACAACATAAACAAAATAATGATTTTAAATAATCATTTTAAAAAATATGTTAAATTGCTTCAAAACACCTTTAGGTAAAATAATTGCTAAATTTTCCTTTAATTATCTTGAAATTGAATAAGCTTTAAGCCATTATCAAGAGGACAAAATGAAGTATTTGATTTCATAAAAATCAGAAAGAGGCTTACTGACGAAAATGGCTCTCATTTAATTAAGTTTAACTTTCCAAGTTATAACATAGATATTTACATAACAAGTAGATATGTAAAAGTAATCAAAAAACAACAATCAATCAACATATAGGTAAATGCCCAAGTTATTATAATAGTAGACGGGGATTTATTCTGCTAAACACATGTCCAAGTTAATATAATAGTAAAATGGGTTTTTATTCTGCCTAATAGATGTCAACATAATCTATTTGGTGAATTTGTAGCAGAACGGTAGTTTATTCTGCTAAACAAATGTCAAAATAATTAATTGGCAGAACGATGATTTATTCTGCTAAACAGATGTCATTGTGTTTCATATTCAATTGGGATTACTTAAGGGTATTCGGCAAAGAAATCCCCTGGATTTAAAACATTCTTTGAAAGAGAGCTTGCATTAAAACTAAAACTAATCTGTAGAAACAAAGTGGTTTAACACTCTAAAACTTTTATTTAATAATTGAATAACCTTTAAACTATTTATTTAATAATAATTAAATACTTAATTAATAATCAAACAATAATTAACTATTAAATAAATAATTAAATTATAAGTATCCTTTAAATAAATATTTAAAATAATAGTAAATTCTTAAATAATAATTAAATAAATATTTAGGCTTTAATTAATAATTCACTAATAAATTAAACCTTCGATTAATAATAATTGAATCTTAATTGAGACTTAAAATCTTAATTGACTCAATCAGTAATTAATTAATAGTTAAACCCTTTTATAAATAAATAATTAATTAATGATTAATCATTAGTAATTAATTAAACTAATAATTAATCCTTAAATAATTAATTAAGTAATAATTAACATTTTAAATTATTTAACTAATTATAATTAACTTACTTGATTACACTTAAGTACTAATTACCTTTACTAACAAATGATTAAGTGCTAATACCTTAATTAATAAAATAACCATTAAATAAATAATTTAATAATAAAGAAATAATATTATTTTCGAATATTTAATATAAGTTTTGAAAACACTTTTTAAAAGGATTCTTAAGTAAAACCAACTTTAAATTTGGGGAAAGAGTTAGTTTTTGCGAACTGCGTTTATTGCGACTATCGCTATAAGATCCATAATTTTTAAAATTTGCATTTTTAACAAATAACTCAAAAATCAATCTCTTTTATACCTTAACTATTTTATAAATTCAGTAATTGTTTTGGAAAACAAAAGAAAGGATTTTGAAACTAAATAAAGTTTGAAAACTTGAAATTTCATTTTAGAAATTTAAACTAGTAAACTAAGATTCAAATTTCCAAGGATCTCTAACTTGCTTTAACAAGTCAAGAGCTAAGTTTTGGCATATACCACACAATGGTTTCAAGTAAAATATATGCCATCATAACCTACAATTTAGTAAGAACCTAACTTTGCTACTATTTTATTTTCATTTGCACTTCATGCAATATTCACATCAAAGCATATACATATATAATCAAGCACATATTACACATATAAATCAATATCTGTTCATCACAACAATAACATATTATCAAGTAAGCAAGCAATAATTTAAAATGTAAAAAATTATGTAAAAGGTGAGCTTTTCTCAACAAAAGCTAATCAAAACACTTTGATCTTTCACTAGCCTTCACATATGACCTAGGACTTTGAATTTCCTTCCAAAAAGCTTTTGTAACGACCCGTGAATTTTAACTGTTTTAACAATGTGACTAGTTGAAATTTTGTGAAATTTCAAATAATAAAATTTTGAAATAAAAATTTAATATTTGGAATACATCTAATTGAACATAGCAAATTGTAAATTTTCATCTAAAAATATGAAAGTTTATTTTATTGTGTAATTCTATTTCAATTTATATAAGTTAATATCTGATGATGATAATATGTTTTCCAAACCTGAATATTTTTCTATAGAAAAATTGTAAATCATCTTCTGAGCAAGTCGTCATATTTCGTTTCTCCAAATTTTGACTGTTATTGCTCCGTCGATCTTATTTTCGGCAAAATAGCAGCATTTTCGGTACTGAATATCAACTTTCAACCGGATGTTCATACCACTAATATCTGTATACCGTTTTGATCGTCTCGTTCTCCTGATCTCTACGATATATTCGACTTTGTGTTTTGAAGTCCGGTATGCAGTGGAATCTGCGATAAATGATTTCGTACCGGTATGGATTTTAAAATATTTTGGTTTCCGGACCTTTCATTTTTCCCACTGTATAATTCAGTCAGCCTTATCATTTATGATTTCTACACTACAAATGTTGACTATTACTATTCCATCATGTCCACTCATCGTATACAGTGCAAATCAATAGTCAAATTAATAGTTCCATAAATTAATTCGCGACCATCACGCTTCTCACTACTCAATTTATTATCTTTTGGATTCGTCATTAAGATGGTTTCTTCTTTGCTATTAGTTTATATGAAATATGATATATTTCTAAAATGGCTTCACGTTTCAAATTGCCTTCTCTTCTCTGTTATCTTTTCTTTCTTTATCTTGTTTCAAATGAAATTATAAAATGTCTACAGCCACCCTTCCCACTTCCTTCCATCTCACATTCCTCTCTCTCACATCCGTCCATTCGCCAGAGCCTTCCCCAAGCGGCAACCGCCCCACCGAACCTCAGAGCCGAGCCTCGTCTCAGCGTGCCATCCCATGCGTCGGCCATCTCCAACCCGAGCACGCAGCTGCAAACGCCTGCCACAAAACTTCCATTAACGTCCGACCACCCGAGCCTTCCCGCTAGCATTCGACTTCCTCCGCACATCTGAAACCAAGCCTCCTAGCTCCGCAACCCATCCATCAACCGTGCGGCCTCTGCTCCTTCACCTTGGCCTTGTCTATCCCGCCGATCCTCCACCTTGTCACTCATTCCGCCATGCAGCAAGCTGTGTTTCCTCTTCTCTTCTATATTATGTAATATGTATGTTCGCCTGTTTTGGAAACCTGGAGCTTAAAAAATAAAAATAAGGAGATGCAGTAAAGTATTTTATGTTGTTACTTCTCTTATATGTTTATACTATATATAGATTTAAACATATTGTGTTTCGTTTATACATATAAAGACTTTGCAATAATATATTAAGATATACGCATACATTTTCTTATATATATATAGTTGTTCCCAATGTATAATTATATAAGTATGATTTGTAGTTATAAAGTAAATTTATATATGATTTTATCTGAAGCCTATAGTATAATATAACAGCATGACTATAGCTTATATATTCTGTTTTGAAGCAAACCTGTCTAGTTTAAAATGAAAATGTATACAAAAGATATTTGTATATTTATATGATGTTGTATCCTAAGTCAAATATAAAGATACATATTGGGTTTAGTGTTTGATTCTTTTACAATATATATTACACTAAAGAAGCAGTATATTCATTGTTTAAAAGTATTGTATATGTTATATATATATATATATATATATATATATTAAGTATGTATATTGTTTACATAGGTTTAAATATATTAAGTTTACCCTTTTATTTGTTTATAAGATTCATATATATATATATATATGTTTATAAAAATTGTTTACAGCAAGTATATGTATATATATTAGCCGCCCTTGTATGTAGTTTTGATTTTTGTTGTTTATATGTTGCAGATAGGGATATATCTATATATTTTTAAAGACATATATATATATATATATTTAAATTTATGTTTAAATCTGTTAAATAGATTTTTCGAGTACTAGCTTCACTGTATTTATATATAGTAAGTTACTTGATTTTTATATTAAACTTGGATCTGAAGATGAAACGAGTGAATATATATAATATCCATGAAAGTTTATATAAGCGTGTTTGATGTGCGTTAGCTAAAAGTTTATAGAAGCAGTATAATTCACTTATACCAATTATCTTCATCGAACCTGATTGATTTGTTCCATCCTTTTCTATTTACCAGTTTTGACGTTGAAATTCATGCCCATCTCACTTTGCTCTGGATTCATAGCTCATTTCCATATCAAATTTCTTTAGCCTTGAAAGGTGAGCAATCACTCACGATTTACGTTCTTATATATGTTAAATTTTATTTCAATTGAAACGACAATTGAAATATGCTGCTGTTAGTTATTTACGCTGTTATATATATGCTATTACTGTATCAGTTCACCTGTGACATCCAAGGCTGTCAAAATTCAACCCGACCCTCTAACCCAACCCTTTTAACCTAATTTTAATAATGTTGGGTCAAGGCTAATACCATTATTTTTGAATTGGGTCAATACCCACTTAGCTCAACAAAAGCAACACACAAACCCGTTTAACCCTTTTACCCTTTGGAACTCCAAAACCCTAATTTTCATTTTCGCGTTTCCTTAAAAAAATGAACGACGGGCGACACTCTCTCTCCCTAAATCCCTAATCGGTCTGCTCCAATCAAGAGTTCTGTCTCACTCGATTCTTTGTGCTCATCTATTATCGTGACTTCTCTCTCTCGATTCTTCAAATCTCGCACAATTTAGCTTTCAAAGTTAAAAGCTCCAATCAATCAAAGGTATGATATTTCTGTTTGAAAATTTAATTTATGGTTGCAAATTGGATAAATCAAGAGTTAAAATCTTAAATATATTGCATTTGCAGCAAACCCTTCTTGTGGTGCAGCTTCTGGTATCGCACACACAGATCTAAGCTGCCGACTATTGCATAGATCTAAGGTATGATATTTCTGATTAAACGGCTTAAGCTATCACACTGAATTTAGCTAGTATTGATGTGACTGTTGGATGCATTATGTTAATTCGCTGGTAATAAATCTCGTCAGTTTTGGTGCCCCTTCTTTAACTTGTTATGTTTTCCTACAATCATTAGTCCCGGTTTAAATTGGATCTGAATCTTCGTTTCTTTGTTCAATTTGTATTAAACCTTATTGCATCAAAGTCTAGAATTGTGTGATATCCTTGAATGGTTAGTGCTATATATGTCGGGATTTGCTTGATTTTGGAATTTTGTGTTATTTGTTTGATTACCGTAGTGTCTGTGGCTATGCTGTTGTAAGCCCAGTTCGAACTAATTAGAGCATTTCAGTCTTTGTTAAGAGCATATTGGGCAACTCCTTGTATGCCATCTAGAACTACTTACAAGTAATTTTTTTCCAAGTTGGTGTTTGAAAACTTCTTATAAATAGCTTACAAAAATAGCTAATAAGTAGAAGATGGAGAAACAATTATTTATTGCTTATGACTTACGAAGCAATTTCATAAGCTAATTTGATCAAATATTTCTATATAAGTTACTATTTAAAACTAGTTAGAAGTTTCTATTGTTACCAAACAGGCCTAAATATTTGCATCACTAAGACGGTTAAAGCTATTGGAGAGTTAGATTTTATTCTAGTAAGCAATATTTATAAATTACTCTAAAAAGTGTGGACAGAGTCCAATTATTTTTGTGCCATAACCGTTGGATCTGATGATTCTAATAGTAATTATTGTATGCTTGATTATCCTAATTAGTAAACTTGGAATGTCAAATTTCAGATGTTTGTGCAATGTATATATGGTTCATAGTTCACTTATATGGATGGTTTAGTTTATGGATCACGTGTTTCTTTTAAGTAGGTAAAATTAAGTTCAAGAAGTTTGATAATAGTTGTTAACCTTCATTTTCCTAACTTAGTTGGATATGCTAGAAAAGAGACTGCATTCCCAATACCAGCTCCACTAATGTGCTATATGAAAATATATAAAAGATTTAATTTTTGGTTATTATGCTTATGGAACTGCAGTATTGTAACTAATAAATAAATGAAATAAAAAGAATTTGTTCGTTAATTTAAAATTTAGAAACTTAAATAAAATTAGAATTTTTAACATCGAAAACAATTCGTTTCTAAGAATCATTTTGGTGACAAATATTGTATTCTTAATGCAAATTATTGCTGACTGTTTTTTGATATGGGACTTACCTAATACTTAATGAAAGTTATTGTATTCTTTTTCTACAAATATTGTGCGATACACAGGAAGCAAGGATTCACCGCTTCTCAAAAAACCATTTCAGTCAAACCATTAACTATGGCTTACTTGGAAAATATTAATAATGCTTTAAACACGTAGTATTCGGTTTTGTTAAATACGTCATGACTTAATTATTCACGTCATGACTTAATTATTCTAAACATTTGATAACAGCCTCTACAAAATTAATGTATTCTTTGAATGCAGGTGTTCAATGCAAATGGAATTAGAATGTGGATGCTTCAAAAAGAAAGTCTGATGACACAAAGGTAGAATATAGAAGTAAAGAAACAATAGGACCACGAAAAACAAAGGTACATTTCAAAGTCAAATTAATTGATTCTCTAGTCTTTTATTTAATGCTCTAGTCTAGCTTAATTGATTCTGAATTGATGTTTAATTGATTACTTGCTATCTCAAAGCAATTTTATTACTTCAGTTTAGTTATATTACTCAAGTAACTTCTAATTTCATTGTTATTAATTAGATTCTCTTTAACATTATACTTTGTTTCACTCTAAGATAGCTTCAAACATTGCTAGATAGTATTATTATTTTTCTTGAATTAGTATTTATTGTACAGATGAACCCTAATGACCGAGGCTTAATATATTTATTTATGCACATGTCAAGGTTGTCTATCACTGCATTTTGCTTTTATTATGGCTTATCAGTCAACATCCTAAAATTAACATTGTGATGCTTATCTTTTCAGTATCAATTAGTAAACTAAAATAGATGTTAAATTTTGCGGTGTCATTTTTTCCAAAAATCATACATTTAAAATATCTATTAACTAGTATAAATTTGAAAAAATTTTGAAGTGTGAACATCTAGTTCTTTTATAATCATGGATTGTTTAAAGTTATTTCAGATTCTGCTATAATACAAGCTTAGACTCTTTTCAAATCTAGTTGTTCTTAAACAATGCATAAAAGGTTTTGCGTATTTTTTATAGAATATGAATATTGGTGAAGATGATACCCAAACAAGAGGCATGGTAGGATTGGAGGTTGATCTTTATTCGGTGGGTAGTTCCGTAGGAAGTAAACGGAAAAGAAATACATATTCCGATGTTTGGAAATATTTTGAAAAACATGAAACCATTGAAGGTGAAAAACGTACATGTTTTTGTAAAAAGTGTAAAAGGAAATATATATGTGGTGATAAGTACGGGACTAATAATTTGAGAAGACATGTAAAGAAATGCTACGATCAAAATGTGGAAGACATTCATAGAGGAAATTTTAATCAAACAAAGTATAGAGACTTAATGACTAAAGCAATTATTCGGCATAACTTACCATTTAATTTTGTTCAATATGAAAGTATCCGCGAATTGGTTTCTTATTTAAATGTTGAAGTGATACATTTATCAAGAAACACTTTGCGTTCTGATGTTATAAAACTTTATGAGAATGAGAAAGTTAAAGTTAAAGAATTTCTGAATTCATGTAGTGGGAGAATGAGTAGTACTTCAGATTTTAGGACATCAATCAATACGGATGGATACATGAGTTTGACAGCACATTTTATTGATAATGAATGGAATTTGCAAAATAGATTGCTTAGTTTTTGTTTATTGCCACCTCCTCATTCGGGTTCGGCCATATTTGGGAAGATATCAAGTTTGTTACTTAGTTGGGGAATAGTTGATAAATATTTTCATGTACATTGGATAACGCATCTTCCAATTGTAAGTTCATTGAATTATTAGGATCGTATATCAATTATAGACGATCATTAGTTGCGGATGGCCAATATTTACATGTTAGATGTGCGGCGCATATTTTGAATTTAATAGTTCAAGATGGTTTAAAATCCATTACTACTTGTTTGAGCAACATACGAGAAAGCATAAAATACATCAAGGGCTCTCAATCTAGGAAAAAAAGTTTTGTTGAATGCATATGCAGTCTTTCTTTGGATAAAACTAGGAAGGGATTACGTCAGGATGTTCCCACGAGATGGAACTCCACGTTTATTATTCTTAAAAGTGCAATACACTATGAACAAGCTCTTTATCGCTTGAAACACGTGGATTCTAGTTATGCTTATTGTCCATCATTTGAAGAATGGGAGAAAGCAAAGAAAATTACACGATTTTTGGAAGTTTTCTATAATGCCACATGCTTATTTTCGGGAACAAATTATCCAACCGCCAATTTATTTTTTCCAGAAATTGTCATGGTTCATTTAACTTTAAAAAGGACTTTGGATAGTTATGATTTTATGTCTTCCATGGCACGTGATATGTTTAAAAAATTTGATAAATATTGGAAAGATTTTAGTGTGTTTCTTTCGATTGCTTGTATTTTTGATCCACGTTACAAAGTAAATTTTGTCCGATTTTCTTATGAAAGGCTATATGGAAATACCATAGAATTTGAAAAGGTAAAAAAAAAAGGAAGAGTTATTCTTTGAATATTCAAGGAAAGTGCAAGAAGAGTCGCCTATTGAAACAAATGCTACAAAACACACGGAAACTTCACATTCATTTACGGGTTCTTATTCACCAGAACGTGAAGATATGTTGGAACAATTTGATTCTTATCAAGATCCGGAATTTGTTGGAAATTCTACTAGATCGGAACTTTATTCATATTTAAGTGATGGGTTGATTGATCGAAAAATAGAGTTTGACATACTCTCATATTGGAAATCAGAACAATTTCAGTATCCTATTTTATCCCTTATGGCAAAAGATATATTGGCTGTGCCGATAACTACCGTAGCCTCAGAAAGTGCTTTTAGCATTTGTGGTAGAGTACTCGACAACTATCGTAGTTCACTAAAAGAGGACGTTGTTGAAGCATTGTTATGTACGAGAGATTGGTTGTATGGTTGTACGATTATGCAAACATTCGAAGATCTTACCGAAGATATTACAAAGTTCCATTCTCAAGAAGAGGATGCATTAATCCATGGTGTGAGGTACTTTCTTATTTAAAATGTTTTAACTCCATACCTATGTTATGCAAAAAAAATCCTATTGACTTGTAGCATCACATCACTTGTCAGTTCTTCGCTTGTTGGCTTATGTTGTAGACTATTGACTTGTAGCTTATGAGGAAAAATAAGTTATGCCTTAATTTGATACTCTAACATACTCATACTGTCATTGTGCCAAACTTCACTAGCGTTCTAATGTAACTCGACTTGGTTGTGACCATCTTTTTATTATGCACATACATATCATTTATTCTATTATGATTAAATAACACTAACACATAATATCCTGCACGGATGTCTTAGATGCAACTATGATCACACGAGAGTTTTTCTATTTAGTAGTTTATCCAGTAAATTTATCTAATCACTAATTCAAACTTTTTAAGTGTCATATATACTGTGTAATTTTAAAGACCAATCAATTTGATAATTTAATTAGACTATGCATTCAATATAAGATAACAAAACATTCAATTAATCACTTTAAACGCACAAAAACAATCATCCTAACTATGTGGACTTACACTATTCAGCTCTTATTTTAGTACCTCAGTTGAGTGGTTTACAAGTTTTGTACCACTCATTTAAATCGACTGTTTTATGATTTTTTTTCCCTACTCATTATACGTCAACACACACGATTTTTTATGATGGATTTTTGAACACATAACATCAAACAAACATCCACCAATGTATAAATGTCCAGTACCGTCCAATGTTTGTACCCGCCCAATAATGTACTAATGCATTTTTTGCTTTAGTAGATTCCCAGTGTTTAGTTAATCTTCATATAGTGATGCATTCGCTAGATGGCTATCTGGCTATCTGCTTCCAATATTATGTTGCTGTATTGATATTCTAAAGCAGATAGAGTTGCATTGTCGTTTTGCCTTGTTTTATTCCAGTTTTTCAAGTTTTGCTTTATTCTTCCAAGTTTAATCATGAACTATTATAAGGGCAAATCTCTTCAAATTATTGTATTGTCAGCACGGAGACTAAGGGAAAATCTCTTTAGCAAATAGAAGATTGAGCTCATACTAATTGAGTAGAGGTATTTTTTTATGTATGATTGTTCGTCATTTTTAATAATCAATCCGCTGTTGTTAGAGGCAGTTTAATTTTGAATTGTTGGCAAACATTTAATACTAAAATATGTTTAAGTATTAATTAATAGAAATGATATGTAAATTTTATATCATGTACTTATTACGTTCTTAGAATGCTTGACTTAATTAGCATTATCGCTGTTTTTAGCTAAAACTAAGTGGACTGGAAGGGTGATCAATCTTATAGGCTTGGTGCATACGAGCATATGTGTATATGTATACAGATATGTATGCATGTACGGGGATGTATGAGATCATTTACTCTAGTGCAAAACTAAAATGAGATTCATCGTCAAATCAGCATGACAATATATAGGTGATTGTGAAAAGAAAAATGAACTCGTTTAATATTAACAAACAGATTCCAAATCCAGCGATTATGATTAATTGGCGAACGTGGTTAAACTTCTTCAAAGATGAAGTAATTTTATATATCAAATTCTCAACAGCTGAGTTATATATGTTTATTGTCTACTTTCAAAACTTAGAAGGTTAAAAATTATTATGTTGCCAATAATATTATTTTAAAATGAACTGATTTTTTCGACAATACTTCCTAGGTCCTACAGTTAAACAACAACAATAATGTAACAATTTTTCCTCTTCTGATTTAATTGCAGGCAGTGAATATATCAAGAAAAAACAGTAAGAAAAAGAAAGAGGAAATGGCAGAAATCTCAATCCTCTCAAGGCAATTAGTACAGCCTTCAACATTAACAAATAAAATAGAAAGAAAGGAGATCATTCATCTCTCTACATGGGATCTTCCACACCTCTGTTTCGATTACATGCAAATAGGCTTGTTATTCTCCAAACCAAATGAGCTTATATTTGACAAAACCATCTTTGATCTCAAAGTCTCTCTTTCAAAAACTCTTGGTTATTTTTCAAAATTTTATATCATGTACTTACTACTGTTTTTCAAGTGGTATATATAGTGTTCTATATTGTCATTATGGGTGTTGACGGTAGGAATTTAGATTATAATTAAGTAGATACTAACTTTATGCTATTTCTTGTATTTTGGGGTTGCAGGACTTCAGAAATGGGAAGATCGACCCTGAATTCATACCTAAACATGAGGCAGAATTGGCTGTTGTGAGTACAATGCACATTTAAAGCTTTCCATATTCTTGTCTAACTGTTAATTATATTTGAGAAGAATATGTAATTTGGTGTGTTATTAGCTTCAACTGTTATTTTTTATTATGTGTAGCAATATTAAACATTTTCATGTTCCGAATGTGTTTTACGTGGGCAGTTTTGTGTATGTGTGCAGTTTTGTTTATGCAGTTTTGTGTATGCAGTTTTTATTATGTGCGTAGTTTTATGTATGCAGTTTTTATTATATTAAGGATGTTTTACGTATGCAGTTCATAACATTTATATGCAGTTTCAAATTTTGTATGGGTTAAATGGGTTGATCCGTATATGAATAGGGTCGGGTCAATTGACCCTTTTAATAAATATATTAAACGGATCGGGTCAAAAGACAGGTCGGGTCAATTTTGACCCGACCCATTTAACAGGCCTAGTGACATCTGACATCATTATCTGTTATTTATATTGATGATATATGCCTGTTATATTATTGTCATATCTGTTATCACTCTGCAAGTTCCTTGTTAGTATAGAATCACTATGGATTCAAATGATACAAACCCGAACGATTTGTAGAATAGGAGAAAATCGTAAGGGTTGAAATGATAAACCCGATCTATTTTCATTGACATTGAATTTGGGATTATGGGTTCAAATGATATATATGTATGTATGTATGTATGTATGTATGTATGTATGTATGTATGTATGTATGTATGTATGTATGTACGTATACGTACCCGTATATATAGTAAATTATGGATTGAAATGATAAATATCCGTATCACTTGACCATAGGATGGAAAATTATATATAGACACCGTTGATCTATATATAAATATTTTGAAAATGATTTCTATGGTTTTGGAAAGAAATATATGGTTTTATATAAATATTGATTTTAGATATTATATAAATGTTATTTTATATATAGTTAAATTCTTGATTTTAAGCTATGTATAAACTTGTTTTAATATAAAATAACCTTAATAATAAAGTTTGATTTTATTAAAATAAAATATGGTTAAGTATTTATTTAAATTATATTTTAATATAGAGTTTAAAATGATTTAATAAATTAAGGTTAAGAAGATAGATTTGAAATAGATTTGAAACTGTATTTAATTAAGAAATATATTAAAATAGAAATCGATTTGGAACTTATTGAATTTGAGATTTTTAAAGGATATAATTTTATAACTTGATTTTGGTTAAGGTTATTTAAATGAATATTTCAAGTTTAAGTAAGTTGAAGGAAATATTTAGTTTATTTGTAATTTGGGGTTTATTTAAATAATATTGGATTTATTAAGTGAATATTTCAAAACTAAATAATAATAAAGTTGAATTAAGATATATATGAAATTATCAAATTTGGTTTTGAGATTGTGAAATATTTAAGCTTTGGAATATATCAAAATTTATATAGTTTATTTGTAGTTCAAATTTGTATTTGAAATCGATATAATGTGAAATGGTTTATTGAGAAACTGAAATAAATTAAAATTGATGATTTGAGATTTGATTAAATTTAAATTTTGGAGATTTGAATCGATTTGTGAAATTTGAGGAAGCTATTTTATTATATAAAGTATTTTTAAAATTATATTTAAAACTATTTATATATGTTACTTTATAAATTTATTTCATATAAACTATTTTAATATCAATTAATTTTGTATAAACTATTTAAATTATAAACTATTTTATCATATATACTATTATTTATATTTAAACAGTTAAGTAGGAAGTGTTATGATTCCAAAGCATTATGATTTATAAATTTTGATTTCAAAAGTATTATGATTTCCAAAGTGTTTGATTTAGAAAATGTTATAACTGTGAAGTCCTAAGATTTCGACAATGGATATATTTGAGATGGATATATTAACAATGGAATGATATCGTACTTGGTTTTGAAATGGAAGTGATATCGTATTGATATGGTTTTGAAATGACAATGACATTTTGGTTTTGAAATATAAACTATTTGGAAGATTATTAAATGACCAATCGATGTAATAATTATGTAGTTATTGAAGAGTCCGCGATCGGTTTGGGACATACTCTCTGTCTAAACCGAAAACCACTTTAATAACTATTAGACACGGAGTGTGATGCAGAATGAAGTGGTTGGAATGATGACGTTGTTAGATTTGAAGAAAGAGAACGATGATGGATAGCCTTGACACTTGTGTCAAAATTTGAAATGACTTAAACAGGAGTCGTGCCGGGCTAATGAGGTTAGCTACCTCTAAGCGAACACACTTCTTCGTAAACTACTCATTACTTGTTTTTGATTGGTGCGCACCATTGAATTGGGAGTATTGTTTCATGGTGTTGCGATCGTTGTAGTGATGCGTTCTCACCAGTCCGGATCAGGCAAACGGTAGTTTCACTACCTTGGGTATTGCCTCATGTGCCTTGTCATACTTGTATCCCTATGCGCGACCAATATGATTTGTTTTGTGTTATACCTATGTAGTACTCCCTGATATCCCACTAGTTTACGGTGGAGTTTACAGTGTTGTATAGACTATGACGCTTATATAAAATGTGTTAAGGCGGATAATGGCAACGCCTTAACACTATTTTGATACTTTATATTACAGATAGACATTATCTACATAGCGTACATATAAATGTTTAACGGATCCTTAGAAGATGGTTATCATAAACATCCTTTGAGTTACTTCTATTTCAGTTGTTATTTCATTTGAGTTGGATTTATTGATATAAGAATGTTAATCCTGACTCGAGTGTTTTGTGTTTTGCTTTACGCTCGGGTCAGACTGAGTAATACAGTTTTTGAGACTCACCTTTGGAGATGGAGCTTCGCTTGGAGATTCTGCTATCTATCCAGCTTTCAGATATTCAGTTGATTCCGGTGATGTATTCTGATATTGTATTTGACGATTGTATTCGAGACCTCTATTGTATCTGTTGAACTCTATTATATATATATAGTAGCTTCATGAACTACTATTCTGTTGTTTCCGCTGCATATTGTTATATATACTCTATATCTGTGATTCTGTGATTTGTTTATTTACTGTATATGTTGAGTTTTGCCAAATATAAACTTAAAATTTGGTATTTTGAGCAATTCAATCCCGGCATGTTTGGATGCGAATGGTTGAAAATATCAGGTCGTTACATGTGATATCAGTGCTTTGTGTCTAGCAAAACTTAGCATATATGGTAAGTTTATTTATAGAATCACTTTCGTTCAAGCTTGAATATCTTCCTTTTGACTCGATTTCCTTTGAACTTTGGAAAGATCCCTTCAGTTCCAAAATCCATTCTTGTCTCTCCCTATTCGTCTTCTTTTGATTCTGGAGTATTGCATAACTCCACTTCGAATGATCTCTATAATAACTCAGCGGTCTCGCCAATCTTCGAATGATTTGTAAAGGGGTGAAACTCCTTTACAACGGGCATTGATTTACTGAAGATTTCTGTATCCTCGGTTTACGATGCTATTTATCTCCTGCTATACCTAAATTCTATCCCTGGAGATCTGATGTCGATTTGTCTTGGAATTGCATCAATTTCATTCTTGATGTCATGGTTGACCCGGTTAAGGTTGCCCGCGATTTAATAAACTTATCCATCGTCCTATTCTGCTATTTAATCATCTTATCCTTTGTTTCGTACTTATCTTCGAATCAGAAATCTTTTCGATTTGAGTCCATCAAATTTGATTTTTCTATCTGGACTTTGAAATTCATTCTTGTATCATCGAGCGAGGAAGTGTATTTGTAAATTAATAAATAAATGTTTTATATATTGTGTTGTTTGAGTTGTTGATGTTGATTTGGGTTTTCGATCGATTTATCTGATCAACGCTATCGATAGGATTTTCAAAACACTTGAACAGAGCAAACCGACACAATATAGTTTTCAAATTTAGTAAATGAAATAAATTTTGTATAATTATATTATATGCATAAGTATAATTTTTTGAAATTGAATTATTAACTGAATTGGTTGTTAAAATGGTAATATTTGATTTTATTTATTATTTTGTAAACCATTCGCTATTCCAATATGACAAATAAATGAAATTATAAAACATGGTTTAAAATTTTAATTAGGAATTGAAGTGGATTTAAATTAGAATTTGAGAATTTAATTTTCGGTGATTTCAAACTTTGATTTGAAAGTTTTAAAGTGTATAATATTTAAAATATTTTTAAATAGAAATCATTTCAAAGAATTTAAAATGTTTAAATCAGTGTTCTCCTTCATTGTCGCTGGAAAATTATTTCGGTGATGACGACCGCATCATCGACATTCATTTTCGAGTTTCAAAGTGGAGAGATCATTCTGTAGCTTTGCTACCGTTCGTTTTGGAAATCAAATTGATCTAAATTTCTAAAGTATGGCTTGATTTATAATATATATAGGTATACGATTATGGATTTGATTTGATATCTGTAGCATATATATAATTACCTCAAAGTTATTTGAAGTTAATCAGAAATTAATTCTTAAAATTTTGATTTAAGGTTGATTTTCAATGAAGCCAAAATTTTTGAATAAATACTTAACTTGAAATAAGTGAATTGTAAAATTTTATTTGGATAATAATCAATTGCACTATATATAACTTACCTAAATTTTCAAAAGTTAACTATGTAATTGAATATTATACAGAATAAAATGATGTTAAAGGAATTTATAAATAAATTTGAGTGGTTATAATAAGTGTAAATATACTTAATCTATGTGATAGGTTATATTAAGTGGAATAAATTTAATAATAATTTGGAACAAAGAAGAATTAATTTTTTTAAATAAAATATGATTATAATAAATGATTATTCAAATTTATGATTTTAGAAATTGTTAATAGAGGATAATTGGATAATAAAACAATGAATAAATGAGATAAATAAAATAAAATTTGTTTTGAAGAAATCTTTTAGTATCAAATATTAATAAATTGAAATTAAATCAACTTATTGAAATACCTTGAATTTTAAATCAAATATTGAGTACTAATTAAGGTAAATTGAAATTTATATAGTTTGAATTAATTGTTTTACTCTGTTTTCAATCTATTTTCTTTCTGGTTGTTTCTATTCTCCTTCCTACTTCCTTTTCGGGGATGAAAAGTTATGAGTGGAGGAGAGTGTAACGACCAGTAAATTTTAATGTTTTAACAATGTAACTAGTTGAAATTTTGTGAAATTTCTAATAATAAAATTTTGAAATAAAAATTTAATATTTGGAATAGGTCTTATTGAACATAGCAAACTTTAAATTTTCATCTAAAAATATGAAAGTTTATTTATTGTGTAATTCTGTTTCAATTTATATCAGTTAATATTTGATGATGATAAAATGTTTTCCAAACCTGAGTATTTTTCTATAGAAAAATTGTAAATCATCTTCTAAGCAAGACATCATATTTCATTTCTCCAAATTTTGAATGTTATTGCTCCGTCGATCTTATTTTCGGCAAAATAGCAGCATTTTCGGTACCGAATATTGAATTTCGACAGGATATTCATACCACTAATTTCTGTATACCATTTTGATCATCTCTTCGTCCTGATCTCTGCGATATATTAGACTCTATGTTTTGAAGTCCGGTACGCAGTGGAATCTACGATAAACGATTTCGTATCGGTATGGATTTTAAAATCTTTTGGTTTCCGGACCTTTCATTTTTCCCACTGTATAATTTAATCAGCCTTGTCATTTATGATTTCTACACTACAAATGTTGACTATTACTATTCCAACCTGTCCATTCATCGTACACAGTGCAAATCAATAGTCAAATTAATAGTTCCATAAATTAATTCGCGGCCATCACGCTTCTCACTATTCAATTTATTATCTTTTGGTTTCATCATTAAGATTGTTTCTTCTCTGTTATTGGTTTATACGAAATATGTTATATTTCTAAAATGGCTTCACGTTTCAAATTGCCTTCTCTTCTCTTTGCTTTTTCTTTCTTTATCTTGTTTCAAGTGAAATTATAAAATGTCTACAGCCACCCTTCCCACTTCCTTCCATCTCACATTCCTCACTCTCACATCCGTCCATTCGCTAGAGCCTTCCCCAAGCGGCAACTGGCCCACCGAACCTCAGAGCCGAGCCTCGTCTCAGCGTGCCATCCCATGCGTCGGCCAGCTCCAACTCGAGCGACTAGCCGCAAACGCCTGCCACAAACCTTCCATCAACGTTCTGCCACACGAGCCTTCCCTCTAGCATTCGACTTCCTCCAAACATCTGAAACCAAGCCACCTAGCTTTGCAACCTATCCCATCAACTACGCGACCTCTGCTCCTTCACCTCGGCCTTGTCCATCCCACCGAGCCTCCACCTTGTCACTCATTCCGCCATGCAGCAAGCTATGTTTCCTCTTCTCTTCTATATTATATAATAGGTATGTATGCCTGTTTTGGAAACCTGGAGCTTAAAAAATAAAAATAAAAATAAAAATAAAAATAAGGAGATGCAGTAAAGTATTTTATATTGTTACTTCTCTTTTCTGTTTATACTATATATATAAAGATTTAAACATACTATGTTTCGTTTATACATATAAAGACTTTGCAATAATATATTAAGATATACGCATACATTTTCTTATATATATATAGTTGTTTCCAATGTATAATTATATAAGTATGATTTGTAGTTATAAAGTAAATTTATATATAATTTTATCTGAAGCCTATAGTATAATATAACAGCATGATTATAGCTTATATATTCTGTTTTAAAGCAAACCTGTCTAGTTTAAAATGAAAATGTATACAAAAGATATTTTTATATTTAAATGTTGTTGTATCCTAAGTCAAATATAAAGATACATATTGGGTTTAGTGTTTCATTCTTTTACAGGATATATATTACACTAAAGAAGCAGTATATTCATTGTTTAAAAGTATTGTATATGTTATATATATATATATATATATATATATATATATTAAGTATGTACATTGTTTACAGAGGTTTAAATATATTAAGTTTACCCTTTTATTTCTTTATAAGATTCATGTATATATATATATATATATATATATATATATATATATATATATATATATATATATATATATGTTTATAAAAATTTGGTTACAGCAAGTATATGTATGTATATTAGCCGCCTTTGTATATAATTTTGATTTTTGTTATATATATGTTGCAGATAGGGATATATCTATATATTGTTTAAAGATATATATATTTAAATTTATGTTTAAATCTGTTAAATAGATTTTTCGAGTACTAGCTTCACTATATTTATATATAGTAAATTACTTGATTTTTATATTAAACTTGGATCTGAAGATGAAACGAACGAATATATATAATATCCATAAGAGTTTCTATAAGCGTGTTTGTTGTGCGTTAGCTGAAAGTTTATAGAAGCATTATAATTCACTTATACCAATTGTCTTCATTGAACCTGATTGATTTGTTCCATCGATTTCTATTTACTAGTTTTGTCGTCGAAATTCGTTCCCATCTCACTTTGCTCTGGATTCATAGCTCATTTCCGCGTCAAATTTCTCTAGCTTCGAAAGGTGAGCAATCACTCATGATTTACGTTCTTATATATATTAAATTTGATTTCAACTGAAATGATAATTGAAATATGCTGATGTTAGTTATTTACACTGTTATATATATGCTATTACCTGTATCAGTTCACCTGTGACATCTGACACCATTATCTCTTATCTATATCGATATATGCCTGTTATATTATTATCATATATGTTATCACTCTGCAAGTTCCCTATTAGTATATAATCACTATGGATTGAAATGATAGAAACCCGAACGATCTATAGAATAGGAGAAAATCGTTATGGGTTGAAATGATAAACCCAAGCTATTTTCATTGACATTGAATTTGAGATTACGGGTTGAAATGATATATATATATACACACCCATATATATATTAAATTACAGATTGAAATGATAAATATCCGTATCACTTGACCATATGATGGAAAATTATATACAGACACCGTTGGTCTATATATAAATATTTTGAAAACGATTTCTATGGTTTTGGAAAGAAATATATGGTTTTATATAAATATTGCTTTTAGATATTATATAAATGTTATTTTATATATAGTTAAATTCTTGATTTTAAGCTATGTACAAACTTGTTTTAATATTAAATAAGCTTAACTGGGAGACTTGAACTTATAAAATCAACCATCTACCCGATAATTCAATTTTGGATGCAATGTTTCCGACTTCCAGTTTCTACTGTACAAAAAATTAAACATCCGATTCTTAATTTTCTATGGAAAAGCCGTAATAGTAAAATTCCTTGGGATATACTTTGTAAAGAAAAAGAAGAGGGAGGATTGGTATTGAGGAATCTTGAAGAGTTGAACAAAGCGTTATATGTAAAGCTGATTTGGAAAATTATAAATGAAGAAGGCATCTGGGCAAAATACATGAAATATAAATACATTGGAAACAAAAGCTTTTGGGAAATTTCTGAGAGATTCGATGATTCGGGGGTGTGGAAATTTATTTTGAGGAACAGACAGGAGGCTCGAAAATGTCTTTCCCTCAATATCATAGACGGTGTCCCTATGGTTTGACCCTTGGTTAAACGGTAGTTCTATAATGGAGCGACTCGGCAGAGACGCTGCAATTAGAACCGGTACCGAAAACTTGTTTCTAAGTAAGATCATAAAAAACGGCACGTGGAAGTGGGATGAGGTAAGTTTTCTTTATCAAATACACGCAGACATAGAAGGAATATCGATTCATAAGGACAGAGAGAGGGACTACTGGTCATGGAAATGCACCAGGGATGGGTTATATCAATTTAAAAAGGTCTGGAATTCGATTAGAACTAGTTTCAAAACTAAAAGCTGGTCGTCGTTAGTATGGAATAAAGTTCATGTCCCAAAAATGGCGGTTTTCCTATTTAAAGCCATTAATGATTTTTTACTTACCAAAGAAAGGCTGGTGTAGAAGCAGATAGTAGTGGACCCTATTTGCGTTTTATGTAATAAACACATTGAAACTACATATCATTTATTCTTTCAATGTGATTATTCAGAGAAAATTTGGTTATGGAGTTGCAAAATTTTTTTCACTTATCCAAAAAGTGTGCTCTCATTTCATTTGAGGGACGATTTACAGAAAATAGTCTCTTCAACTAGGGGAAGGAATCTAAAATCAGATTTATTTCATCTTTCGATATCAGTATGTGTGTGGCATATATGGAGGGAGAGGAACGAAAGAATTTTTCAAAACAGATTCTCCGATCATATAGAGACTTGCAATAAAATATTTCAGAATATAAGCATCAGAATGATAAAATCTAAGTTCTACAAACACATCACAGATTCGAAAGACTTAATCGCAAGGGAATGGGGTTATACCTCCCAACGCTGAATTGGGGCATCTCCGATATCATATGTGCTGATCTCTCGCTTCTGAGTCTTTGCACTTGGTCTGAGGTTCTCTCTATACCTGTTTTAATTTACATTGATCTCTCTCCCTCTCTTTTAATTACATATTAAATTATAATTTTCAATATACTATGAAATAGTTTGTAAATACAGTAAACAGGAATCGCTGAAGCTCAGGAATCAGAAGTAAGTAGCTCATCGTTTCAACCTTCTGTACAGATCTTTTAAGATTTGGTAAAAACATCGAATCGAAGTCATTTAGATTCTAGAGCTAAGTTATAAAGTATAACTTTAAGAGTTTCAATGACGCACCTTGCTTAAATCAGTGGAGCCTTACACTGCCATTTGTCCGTCAAGCACCAAAACCTAGTGGGACTTTTCAATCAAGTTACCGATCTGGTAAAAGCATTCGAAACGAATTCAGTTAGATTCTTGAACTAAGTTTTAAAGTATAACTCTAAGAGTTTGAAAGGCGTATCTTGCTCAAACCAGTGGAGTACTATTCACTGTCACTTGTTTCATCATACGCCAAGATTCAGTGGGGCTTTTCACTTTCGTACATATCTCGTTTCAGATCTGAAAAGAAAATGGATAAATCTCTTGCAAGAATGAATACTCAACTGTAAGAAATGAAATATCATATCTTGCTCGAATATGTGGAAATCTTTTGCTCTCCTCTGACCGTCAACTACTAGTTCCAGAGAGTAACCTGCAAAATCCAAAAGATTTCAGTCTAATCTTCATTTAAAGGATAAAAGACTTCTATTTTCAGAAAGACAGTCTACTATCTGTCCTTGAAAGCCAATAGTGTTTCCATCTTCTGTAGTAGTATCCGATCTGCTTAGCAGAAGTTGCTGTTGAGAAAGGAAAAGTCTTGTGATTCTCTCGGCCGCCATTAAAGAGTTTTATGAGTTTTAAAGCATTATTCTATTTACGGCAAGAGAATATGAAGTGAGTTATTAGGGTTGCGGAACTGAGTTACCTTTTATTAGTTCGAGAGGAGTCTCGAAGAATTGGGTAACGGGTGGATACTGTTTGTGATTTGCGGGCCTATTACTTCATTTTGGGCCTTAATTTGTTTAGTTGTCAGACACGTATTAGTAGTAGGAATTGTGTATTTGGCTAAGTTTAGCATATGTACACTCTTTTACTCGTGCTAATAGAAATGTTTGAACCATTTTTCAAAAAAAAAATAAGCTTAATAATAAAGTTTGATTTTATTAAAATAAAATATGGTTAAGTATTTATTTAAATTATATTTTAATATAGAGTTTATAATGATTTAATAAATTAAGGTTGAGAAGATAGATATGAAATTGATTTGAAACTGTATTTAATTGAGAAATATATCAAATTAGAAAACGATTAGGAACTTATTGAACTTGAGATTTTGAAAGGATATAATTTTATAACTTGATTTTGGTTAAGGCAATTTAAATGAATATTTCAAGTTTAAGTACGTTGAATAAAATATTTAGTTTATTTGTAATTTGGGGTATATTTAAATAATATTGGATTTATTAAGTGAATGTTTCAAAACTAAATAATAATAAAGTTTAATTAAGATATATATGAAATTATCAAATTTGGTTTTAAGATTGTGAAATATTTAAGCTTTGGAATATATCGAAATTTAAATAGTTTATTTGTAGTTCAAATTTGTATTTGAAATCGATATAATGTGAAATGATTTATTAAGAAACCGAAATAAACTAAAATTGATGATTTGAGATTTGATTAAATTTAAATTTTGGAGATTTGAATCCATTTGTGAAATTTGAGGAAGCTACTTTATTATATAAAGTATTTTTAAACTTATATTTAAAACTATTTATATATGTAACTTTATAAATTTATTTCATATAAACTATTTTAATATCAATTATTTTTATATAAACTATTTTAAATTATAAACTATTTTATTATATATACTATTATTTATATTTAAACAGTTAAGTAGGAAGTGTTATGATTCCAAAGCATTATGATTTCTAAATTTTGATTTCAAAAGTATTATGATTTCCAAAGTGTTTGATTTAGAAAGTGTTATAACTGTGAAGTCCTAAGATTTCGAAAATGGATATATTTGAGATGGATATATTAACAATGGAAATGATATCGTACTTGTTTTCGAAATGGAAGTGATATCGTATTGATATGGTTTTGAAATGGCAATGATATTTTTGTTTTGAATATAAACTATTTGGAAGATTATTAAATGACCAATTGGTGTAATAATTACGTAGTTATTGAAGAGTTCGGGATCGGTTTGGGACATACTCTATGTCTAAACCGAAAACCACTTTAAAAATTATTATACGCGGAGTGTGATCCAGAATAAAGTGGTTGGAATGATGACATTGCTGGATTTGAAGAAAGAGAATGATAATGGATTGTCTTGACACTTGTGTCAAAATTTGAAATGACTTAAACAGTATTCATGCCAGGCCAATGAGGTTAGCCACCTCTAAGAGAACACATTTTCTCGTAAACCACTCATTACTTGTCTTTTATTGGTGTGCTCCCTTGAATTGGGAGTGTTGTTTCGCGGTGTTGCGATCGTTGCGGCGATGCATTTTCACTAGTCCGGATCAGGCAAACGGTAGTTTCACTACCTTGGGTATTGCCTCATGTGCCTTGTCGTACTTGTATCCCTATGCGCGACCACTACGATTTGTTTTGTGTTATACCTATGGAGTACTCTCTGATATCCTACTAGTTTACGGTGGAGTTTACAGTGCTATATAGACTATGGCGCTTATATAAAATGTGTTAAGGGGGATAATGGTAACACCTTAACACTATTTTGATACTTTATATTACCGATAGACATTATCTGCTTAACGTACATATAAATGTTTAACGGATCCTTAGAGGATGGTTATCCCAAACGTCCTTTGAGTTACTTGTATTTCAGTTGTTATTTCACTTGAGTTGGATTTATTGATATTAGAATTTTAATCCTGACTCGAATGTTTTGTGTTTTGCTTTACGCTCGGGTCAGACTGAGTGATACAGTTTTTGAGACTCACCTTTATAGTTGGGGCTTTTCTTGGAGATCCAGTGATCTATCCAGCTTTCAAATATTCAGTTGATTCCAGTGATGTATTCTGATATTGTATTTGACTATTGTATTTGAGACCTCTATTGTATCTTGTTTAACTCTGTTATATATATAGTAGCTTCATGAATTACTATTCTTTTGTTTCCGCTGCATATTGTTATATTACTCTGTGTCGGTGATTCTGTGATTTATTTATTTACTGTATATGCCGAGTTTTGCCAAATATAAACTTATAATATGATATTTTGAGAAATTCAATTCCGGCATGTTTGGATGCGAATGATTGAAAATATCAGGTCGTCACATGTGGTATCAGAGCTTTGGCTCTAGGCCAAACTAAGCATATATGGTAAGTTTATTTACAGAATCACTTTCGTTCGAGCTTGAATCTCTTTCTTTTGACTCGATTTACTTTAAACTTTGGAACGATTCCTTTAGTTCCAAAATCCATTCTTGTCTCTCCCTATTCGTCTTCTTTTGATTCTGGAGTATTCCATAAATCCACTTCAAATGATCTCTATACTAACTCGACGGTCTCGCCAATCTTTGAATGATTTGTAAAGAGGGTGAAACTCCTTTACAATGGGCATTGATTTACCTAAGATTTCTGTATCCTCAGTTCAAGATGCTATTTATCTCCTGCTATACCTGAATTCTATCCCTAGAGATCTGATGTCGATTTACCTTGGAATTCTGCATCAATTTCATTCTTGAAGTCATGGTTGACCAAGTTAAGGTTGCCCGCGATTTAATAAACTTATCCATCTTCCTATTCTGCTATTTAATCATGTTATCCTTTGTTTCGAACTTATCTTCGAATCAGAAATCTCTTCGATTTGAGTCCATCAAATTTGAATTTTCTATCCTTGCTTTAAAATTAATTCTTGTATCATTGAGCGAGGAAGTGTATTTGTAAATTAATATATAAATGTTTTATATATTATGTTATTTGAATTGTTGATGTTGATTTGGGTTTCGATCGATTCGTTTAATCATCGCTATCGATAGGATTTCCAAAACACTTGAACAGAGCAAACCGACACAATATAGTTTTCAAATTTAGTAAATGAAATAAAAAATTTGTATAATTATATTATATGCATAAGTATAATTTTTTGAAATTGAATTGTTAACTGAATTGGTTGTTAAATTGGTAATATTCGATTTTATTTATTGTTTTGTAAACCATTGACTATTCCAATATGATAAATAAATGAAATTATAGAACATGGTTTAAAATTTTAATTAGGAATTGAAATGGATTTAAATTAGAATTTGAGAATTTAATTTTCGGTGATTTCAAACTTTGATTTGAAAGTTTTAAAGTGTATAGTATTTAAAATATTTTCAAATAGAAATCATTTCAAAGAATTTAAAATGTTTAAATCAGTGCTCTCCTCCATTGTCGTCGGAAAATAATTTCGGTAATGACGGCGCATCATCGATATTCATTTTCGAGTTTCAAAGTGGAGAGATTATTCTGTAGCTTTGCTACAGTTCGTTTTGGAAATAAAATTGATCTAAATTTCTAAAGTATGGCTTGATTTATAATATATATAGGTGTATGATTCTGGATTTGATTTGATATCTATAGCATATATATAATGGCCTCAAAGTTGTTTGAAGTTAATCAGAAATTAATTCTTAAAATTTTGATTTAAGGATGATTTCCAATGAAGCCAAAAATTTGGAATAAATATTTAACTTGAAATAAGTGAATTATAAAATTTTATTTGGATAATACTCAATTGCATTATATATAACTTACCTAAATTTTCAAAAGTTAAATATGCCAGTATAAAACGATGTTAAAGGAATTTATAAATAAATTTGAGTGGTTATAATAAGTGTAAATATATTTAATATGTGTGATGGGTTATATTAAGTGGAATAAATTTAATAATAATTTGAAACAAAGAAGAATTAAATTTGTTAAATAAAATATAATTATAATAAATGATTATTCAAATTTATGATTTTAGAAAATTGTTAATAGAGGATAATTCGATAATAAAACAATGACTAAATGAGATAAATAAAATAAAATTTTGTTTTAAAGAAATCTTTTAGTATCAAATATTAATAAATTGAAATTAAATCAACTTATTGTAATACCAAGAATTTTAAATCAAATATTGAGTATTAATTAAGGTAAATTGAAATTTATATGGTTTGAATTAATTGTTTTACTCCGTTTTCAATCTATTTGCTTTCTGGTTGTTTCTATTCTCATACTTCCTTCCTTTTCGGGGACGAAAAGTTTTGAATGTGGGAGAGTGTAACGACCCGTAAATTTTAACTATTTTAACAATGTGACTAGCTGAAATTTCGTGAAATTTTAAATAATAAAATTTTGAAATAAAAAATTAATATTTGGAGTTGAACATAGCAAACTGTAAATTTTCATCTAAAAATATGAAAGTTAAAATTAGTGTATAGTTCTATTTCAATTTATATCAGTTAATATTTGATGATGATAAAATATTTTCTAAACCTGAATATTTTCTATAGAAAAATTGTAAATCATCTTCTAAGCAAAACGTCATAATTCGTTTCTCCAAATTTTGACTGTTATTGCTCCGTCGATCTTATTTTCAACAAAATAGCAGCTTTTTCGGTACTGAATATTGACTTTCGACCGGATGTTCGTACCACTAATATCTGTATACCGTTTTGATCGTCTCGTCGTCCTGATCTCTGCGATATATTCGACTCTGTGTTTTGAAGTCCGGTACGCAGTGGAATCTGTGATAAACAATTTCGTATCGGTATGGATTTTAAAATCTTTTGGTTTTCGGACCTTTCATTTTTCGCACCGTATAATTTAATCAGCCTTATCATTTATGATTTCTACACTACAAATGTTGACTACTACTATTCCAACTTGTCCATTGATCATACATTGTGCAAATCAATAGTCAAATTAATAGTTCCATAAATTAATTCGCTACCATCACGCTTCTCACTATTCAATTTATTATCCTTTGGATTCGTCATTAAGATTGTTTCTTCTCTGTTATTAGTTTATATGAAATATGATATATTTCTAAAATGGCTTCACGTTTCAAATTGCCTTCTCTTCTCTGTTACTTTTTCTTTCTTTATTTTGTTTCAAGTGAAATTATAAAATGTCTACAGCCACCCTTCCCACTTCCTTCCATCTCACATTCCTCTCTCTCACATCCGTCCATTCGCTAGAGCCTTCCCCAAGCGCCAACCGCCCCACCGAAACATAGAGCCGAGCCTCATCTCAGCGTGTCATCCCATGCGTCGGCCATCTCCAACCCGAGCGCCTAGTCGCAAACGCCTACCACAAACCTTCCATCAACGTCCAGCCACCCAAGCTTTCCCTCTAACATTCGACTTCCTCCAAATATCTGAAACCAAGCCACCTGGCTCCACAACCCATCCCATCAACCGCGCGGCCTCTACTCCTTCACCTCGGCCTTGTCTGGCCCGCCGAGCCTCCACCTTGTCACTCATTCTGCCATGTAGCAAGCTATGTTTCCTCTTCTCTTCTACATTATATAATAGGTATGTTTGCCTGTTTTGGAAACTTGGAGCTGAAAAAATAAAAATAAAAATAAGGAGATGCAGTAAAGTATTTTATATTGTTACTTCTCTTATCTGTTTATACTATATATATGTGTGTATATATATATATATATGTATTTAAACATACTTTGTTTCGTCTACACATGTAAAGACTTTGCAATATTATATTAAGATATGCGCATACATTTTCTTATATATATATATAGTTGTTCCCAATGTATATTTATATAAGTATGATTTGTAGTTATAAAGTAAATTTATATATAATTTTATCTGAAGCCTATAGTATAATATAACAGCATGACTATAGCTTATATATTATGTTTTGAAGCAAACCTGTCTAGTTTAAAAAGAAAATGTATACAAAAGACATTTGTATATTTATATGCTATTGTATCCTAAGTCAAATATAAAGATACATATTGGGTTTAGTGTTTGATTCTTTTACAGTATATATATTACACTAAATAAGCAGTATATTCATTGTTTAAAAGTATTGTATATGTTATATATATATTAAGTGTGTATATTGTTTACAGAGGTTTAAATATATTAAGTTTACCCTTTTATTTGTTTATAAGATTCATATATTTATGTTTATAAAAATTTGTTTACAGCAAATATATGTATATACATTAGCCGCCCTTATATATAGTTTTGATTTTTGTTGTATATATGTTGCAGATAGGGATATATCTATATATTGTTTAAAGATATATATATATATATATATATATATATATATATTTATGTTTAAATCTGTTAAATAGATTTTTCGAGTACTAGCTTCACTATATTTATATATAGTAAGTTGCTTGATTTTTATATTAAACTTGGATATGAAGATGAAATGAGCGAATATATATAATATCCACAAAAGTTTATATAAGCGTGTCTGCTGTGCGTTAACTGAAAGCTTCTACGTTAGCTGAAAGTTTATAGAAGCAGTATAATTCACTTATACCAATTATCTTCATCGAACCTGATTGATTTGTTCCATCGAATTTTATTTACTAGTTTTTTCGTCGAAATTCGTGCCCATCTCACTTTGCTCTGGATTCGTAGCTCATTTCCGTGTCAAATTTCTCTAGCCTCGAAAGGTAAGCAATCACTTACGATTTACGTTCTTACATATATTAAATTTGATTTCAATTGAAATGACAATTGAAATATGCTGTTGTTAGATATTTACACTGTTATATATATGTTATTACTCGTATCAGTTCACCTGTGACATCTGACACCATTATCTGTTATTTATATTGATGATATATGCCTGTTATATTATTATCATATCTGTCATCACCCTGCAAGTTCCCTGTTAGTATAGAATCACTATGGGTTGAAATGATACATACCCGAACGATCTATAGAATAGGAGAAAATCGTTATCGGTTGAAATGATAAACCCAAGCGATTTTCATTGACATTGAATTTGGGATTAGGGGTTGAAATGATATATATATATATACCCGTATATATATATATATATATATATTAAATTATGGATTGAAATGATAAATATTCATATCGTTTGACCATAGGATGGAAAATTATATACAGACACTGTTGGTCTATATATAAATATTTTGAAAATGATTTTTATGGTTTTAGAAAGAAATATATGGTTTATATAAATATTGATTTTAGATATTATATAAATGTTATTTTATATATAGTTAAATTCTTGATTTTAAGCCATGTATAAACTTGTTTTAATATAAAATAAGCTTAATAATAAAGTTTGATTTTATTAAAATAAAATATGGCTAAGTATTTATTTAAATTATATTTTAATTTAGACTTTATAATGATTTAATAAATTAAGGTTGAGAAGATAGATTTGTAATTTATTTGAAACTGTATTTAATTAAGAAATATATTAAATTAGAAATCGATTTGGAACTTATTGAATTTGAGATTTTTCAAGGATATAATTTTATAACTTGATTTTGGTTAAGGGCTTTTAAATGAATATTTCAAGTTTAAGTAAGTTGAAGGAAATATTTAGTTTATTTGTAATTTGGGGTTTATTTAAGTAATATTGGATTTATTAAGTGAATATTTCAAAACTAAATAATGATAAAGTTGAATTAAGATATATATGAAATTATCAAATTTGGTTTTGAGATAGTGAAATATTTAAGCTTTGGAATATATCGAAATTTAAATAGTTTATTTGTAGTTCAAATTTGTATTTGAAATCGATATAATGTGAAATGGTTTATTGAGAAAATGAAATAAATTAAAATTGATGATTTTAGATTTGATTAAATTTAAATTTTGGAGATTTGAATCAATTTGTGAAATTTGAGGAAGCTATTTTATCATATAAAGTATTTTTAAAATTATATTTAAAACTATTTATATATGTTACTTTATTAACTTATTTCATATAAACTATTTTAATATCAATTATTTTTATATAAACTTTTTTAAATTACAAACTATTTTATCATATATACTATTATTTATATTTAAACAGTTAAGTAGGAAGTGTTATGATTCCAAAGCATTATGATTTCTAAATTTTGATTTAGAAAGTGTTATAACTGTGAAGTCCAAAGGTTTCGAAAATGGATATATTTGAGATGGAAATGATATCGTACTTGGTTTTGAAATGGAAGTGATATCGTATTGATATGGTTTTGAAATGTCAATGATATTTTGGTTTTGAAATATAAACTATTTGGAAGATTATTAAATGACCAATCGGTGTAATAATTACGTAGTTATTGAAGAGTCCGGGATCGGTTTGGGACATACCCTTTGTCTAAACCGAAAACCACTTTAATAACTATTATACGCGGAATGTGATCCATAATGAAGTGGTTGGAATGATGACGTTGCTGGATTTGAAGAAAGAGAACGATAATGTATAGACTTGACCCTTGTGTTAAAATTTGAAATGACTTAAACAAGAGCCGTGCCAGGTGAATGAGGTTAGCCACCTCTAAGAAAACACACTTCTTCGTAAACTACTCATTACTTGTTTTTGATTGGTGCGCACCCTTGAAATGGGAGTGTTGTTTCGCGGTGTTGCGATCGTTGCGGCGATGCGTTCTCACCAGTCCGAATCAGGCAAACGGTAGTTTCACTACCTTGGGTATTGTCTCATGTGCCTTGTCATACTTGTATCCTTATGCGCGACCACTACGATTTGTTTTGTGTTATACCTATGGAGTACTCCCTGATATCCCACTAGTTTATGGTGGAGTTTACAGTGCTGCATAGACTATGACGCTTATATAATATGTGTTAAGGGGGATAATGGTAACGCCTTAACACTAGACATTATCTACTTAGCGTACATATAAATGTTTAACGGATCCTTAGAGGATGGTTATCCCAAACGTTCTTTGATTTACTTGTATTTCAGTTGTTATTTCACTTGAGTTGGATTTATTGATATAAGAATGTTAATCCTAACTCAAATGTTTTGTGTTTTTCTTTACGCTCGGGTCAGACCGAGTGATACAGTTTTTGAGACTCACCTTTGGAGTTGGAGCTTCGCTTGGAGATCCAGCTATCTATCCAGCTTTCAGATATTCAGTTGATTCCAGTGATGTATTCTGATATTGTATTTGACTATTGTATTCGAGGCCTCTATTGTATCTTGTTTAACTCCGTTATATATATATATATATATATATATATATATATATTAGCTTCATGAACTACTATTCTATTGTTTCCGCTACATATTGTTATATTACTATGTGTCTGTAATTCTGTGATTTATTTATTTACTGTATATGCTGAGTTTTGCCAAATATAAACTTACAATCTGATATTTTGAGCAATTCAATTCTGGCATGTTTGGATGCGAATGATTGAAAATATCAGGTCGTTACATCTTTCTTTTGGAGAACTGAAGAGGCCTAGAGGGTTTGATCATGATGCCTTTATGCTCGACCATGGAGTGGTGAATGGATGTTTAATGTCTTGTTTTGGAAAGAGGAGGTTGTAGAGAAGAAGAGGAGGTATTAAACTATGTTTTCATGAATTTAAAGTTGAAAAGAATTAATTTTCTAAACATTGGAAATGGAAGGGAAGGCATTTAAGAGTATGCGATGTCTTAGGGGAAGCTTAGGAAAATGAATGATACAAAATGAGAAAAAGGAATTAGAGGATTGGTTTTATATAAAATATGTAAAATGAATTACCAAAATGCCCTTACTTTACATAACATCTACACTTTTGTTGCCACCTCATCCAACCTTGTCCCCTTTTGAAATTTCAAAATTTTCATGTCCCCTTCACCAATTTCAAAGCCAACGTCCATTTATTTCATGTATACTTAAGTTTCCAAAACATCGTATCATGTTTTAGCATGTTTTAACTTTAATTTTATATTTTTAAATGTAACATCACCTTAGTATATGTTTATGTATATATGTATACACATGTATAATATAATTCTAAAATGATTGAAAAATGCATGTATATTTGTATTCTAGAGTTTATGACGTTTCCGACAACTTTTTATTCGACGAGAAGTCGAAAATTCGGAAAACGAAGTCCGGTCACATTTTTGACTTTTCTTTAGACTAAACATTTTTATAAACAAATTTTTAAAACTATATTGCCATCATTATTTATTATTTAAAAGAGTTTTATTTTAATTATAAAAATTATTATTTGAATATTTATAATAATTAAATATTCACAAATCAAAGCGGTGAAATCTGGGTCGTTATAGAATTTGACCATAGAACATTCACCACTGTATTTGGGGCGAAATTTTGAGAAACTTTCATATTTGGAGTTTGTAGTAGAAGTCCAAACGAAATTACATGATGTGCGCGTAAATGTGTATATTTTTACTTCCATAATCTAATTTGATTAAATAAATGAGCATATAAGGTATTTATATGTTTAAACCAAAATTTCAGTTGTTTTCAAATCATCATTATTCATCTTCATATAGGGGCAAAATGGTCATTTTTGTCTGTGAATTAATTTGAAAATTTACTTGCATATTTTATGTTGTTTTGCAGGAATTTGGATGGAATTGAGAAGAGACGTCATGTGTTCATGCATGTACAAGAGAAGGAAGCAAAAAATGAAGAAATAAATTAATTCATGCAACATGGAAGACCCCGCATATCCACTTACCTTGATCTACAATTAGAAGCTAATGCATATGTTAGTGGGAATTAATGCTAAATGCACATTTAAATTCAGGATTATGCTCATAATATTGATTACTTGAAGGTTACATTTCCTAGAGGGTTATTTTGGATAGTCCCCCAAAAAAAGGATAAAGGTTTTAGGTATATATAAATACCCCTAATGTTTCATGTAATGAAGCTCCTAGCACCACTTTCTAGTTAGTTTAGTGGTAGCCACAAATATAAATAAAAACTCTCTTTCTCTTTTTAATGACT
Source organism: Allium cepa (assembly GCA_030765085.1). Taxonomy (NCBI): domain Eukaryota; kingdom Viridiplantae; phylum Streptophyta; class Magnoliopsida; order Asparagales; family Amaryllidaceae; genus Allium; species Allium cepa. Next base: position 317,249,126 of record CM060941.1, on the reverse strand, counting down.
TCTTAGCCTTTTCTTCATGTGATTTAACTTCATGTAATTTAATTTCATGCTCTTTTAATTCTTGTTCTTTATTTTATGCAATTAGTGTAGTTTTATTTCATGCAAGTAGATTAGATTTATTTACATACAATTTAGTTAGCTCTCTTTTTCTTTTTGTCTTTGTTCTATGTTGCAATCTACATTTGTTGAAATAATAACAAATATAAGAAGCTAAATCTTTTCAATTTTGGGGTAATAACACTCTCTTAATCACGTAGATTCAACATATTAGCTAATTTTTCATCTCTCTTTATGCTTCATGAAAGTTTTGATGTAGTAAAATTTTGTTGTTTAACTTTGAATTTGATAGCCTATGTTGTTGACACCAAATAGGCTATGCTTAAACAAACAATAACACAAATTACCTCTTCATCTACATATGATTATGGTAACGAAGTGGATTTTAGAATCAAAATTTGATAGTCTATATTACTATTCAATAGTAAATACATCATTCTTAGAATAGATTTTATTTCTGATTTCATTATCATTTTCAAGAGAGTTAACAAGTGGTTAGAGGGTGTGTTAAAGTTAGATGGTTTATGTTAGGCTAACAAATAGCACAAATATATCATACTTACGATAAACACATCAACTAAAAACACAAATGACAAGAAAGAGAGATCATAATTTCATTATGTTAATTTATGTAATTATGAGAAGGGAATTTCCTCTAAATTGTCTTCTACTCTCATATTTTTATTCACCTACTTTTGTTAATTTTTTTTTTTAGCTTAAACAACTTCAAAATCTTGGTTAATTTGATTAAGTAAAATTTTTAATCACGTTAATTCCATACTGATCGACTCGTACTCATCACATACTAAAATTGTACGCCGTGCGCTTGTGATTATTTTTATTACAATTTTTAGGGGATTTTCTAACCGATAGAAAAACCGTCGATTTCAACAAGTTTTTGGCATCGTTGCCGAGGAATTGAATTTGATTTAATTTTATTCTTTGAATTATGCGTTATTTGATTTTATTGCTTGTTCATTTTGTATATTAATTTGCATTCAAAAAAATTTGTGTTGTGTATTTGTTGTGTGATTTGTGTTTTTATTTTGTTTGTGGGCTAGTTGCTTTTCTATTTTGCATTTGCATTTCTATTCAAAAAATATATATACACAATTTCATTTCAAAATAAAATAATTTATTTTTTTCATTTTCATTTACAGTTTACAATTTCCGTTTTGAATTACATTGCATTTACATTTTACATCGTATTTGCTGCCCTCTTCTTTCTACTACACAACTACCATGGCTACAACACTTCACTGCACAACAAACATCCTACTTCAACCCATAAAAGAACATACCAAACCTCCAACCTTACCCACCACACTGTTGCTTCAACTTTCATTTTTGCCTTAAAAATTTCACAACCATTTTGCCTCTGCCTTAAACATTTTTTTTTAACATCGGCATAGACAACTATTTATTCATATCTGCATAGTGCAAACCACAACACATACTTAACTGCACTCACATCACTTCCAAAGTTGCTGCCTCCCTTTCCCCCATCAACATATCCATCTCCTCCCTGACCAAACACTAACCCACTTCCTCCTCCAGCAACCTGAACCACTGCCATATTCCATTTCAACTTCCATCTACTACCAATCAACCACTAAACATCTGTGCATATCACAAAAAATCCTTCCTCCCACATCATAGACCACGGCTTCATAATCAGTCACAAAAATCCATTCAACAATGCATATAACAGTCAGATAACAGTGCACACAGTCATCACCATACATGTAACTGCCCCCAACCATTCATCAAACACCACCACCATTTTCCTACTGCCACAGCACTACCATCACCACAACATCCTCTATATCTTTACAAAACTCTGTGCACATCATATAAATCCATTCAACACTGCCTGCAAATCCAGTTAATCCCCACCAGCAAACCTAACACAACACAGCATCTTCTCCATACAACATCTGCTCAACCTTCCTTCACTCATCAATACACCGTGCTACCACCACCGTTCCCTTACTTCAACAACAAACTTCCCCTGCCAACATATTCTCACTACTACTTGCCTCTGCCTGCCATCAGTTCAATTACTGCTGCATTGTTTCTCTGCCAACTACATTGCACTGCTTCAATTGCTACTGCATCACTCCTTCACTGCTGACCATCAAACATCACCCCTGACCATCATCTGCCACCTCTGTGCGACTCTGTCCATTATCTACCACATATTGGTGCACATATTACATTTCTCCTGCACTGCACATACAACTCTCCTACCATATACTCAACACCATATATACAACTCATTTACTACTTTCAATAATCGCTCCACCATCACAACTCATACCTCCCATAACTGCTCCTAACCCATTACCACTGCCACCTCTACCATTTGCCTGTCAACCCATCACTTAAAACCACAACTCAAGCAACCCAAGCAATCGCCTCCATCATCGAACCCAATTCGCAAACCCAAAACCAGTGACACGTAATCTCATTGCACCCGCGACCATACATCACAACCCTCGACCATACTTCAAACTTGCGCAATTGAACCAGAGCAATTGAACGTGGAATTGGAATTCTTTTTTGCTGGAAATTTCGATTTGATTTATTTTTCTTAGGAACAAACGTACCCTTTTTTTAGGAACTTAGATTTACTCTTGCGTGTTTTGGGAATTGGCAACAGAAATCTGTTTTGGGAATTTAAAGTTTGGGTGGGGTGGTGCTTGTGGATGTCTCAATTTTTTTTTTAGTTTTAAGTCCTTTTTTTTTTTTTACCATCTTCTCTCTAAAAAAACAAGTAGTTTTAAGTTTCATTTAGCAAATGGATATTGGTTTCATTTGTTTTAAGTTTCTTCTTTTGATATATAAAAAACAGTATACAAAAAAAAAAAAAAAAAAATCTTGTTTTTAATTTCAGGTTGCAAAAACAGAAATTGAAAAGAAAGAACCGCTTGCCAAAAATAATTGCTTTGTTTTGCTTGTTAATTGCGCTAAAAATCGCTGCTTAAAAAATTAAATGAATTGCTAATAATTCTACACACTCTAGTATCGTGTTCTAATCTCCTGTTTTATTTTAGTCGAATTATTGGTTGCTTGCATTTGCATTATATATAAAAAAAAATTCAAAAATTCATAAACAAAAACAAATTTTATTGTAGTTGCATTGTTAATTCATGTTTAATTCTCATTTTGCATTCATCTCATCTTGTTTTTATTTTCTAAGGGTATTCACATAAGGTGGAAGATTTCATCACTGCTTGCTTGGCCCACAAATTGCATTTCATCTTAGAAATTGACTCATAATAACGGTTAGCCATTTGACTTAAGAGAGTCACGAGCTCACTTAGGACTTGACTGTATCTTGATAAGTTGTCTTCTTTCGATAATTTATTTTTTGGTGTCTAGGCTACGGCAGAGCAATAATCGCTATAGATATTACAGGGATTCGTAAATATTATACTGACTGTTTCTCTAAAGGTACTTAAACTTTCAGTTGCATTGCTACAGTGATTTGTGGTGCACAAATAACTCCTGTCCATTAACTGGCTAAGAACTATCTTGCTAAATTAAGACAAAGTGTGATTATACAATTTTGAGTTAGGAGCTACTAAGGACAGAAAAATTATACCTAAGTCTTTGCGTTCATTTAGTTGCATTAGTTCATGCATATATAAATAATAATTCAAAATCCAAAATATTTTAAATCTTTTACTTTGAAAATTTTTCAATCAAAAATCCAAAAAAAAAAAATAAGTTAGTTTTTTTTCCTTTAGAAAAACAAAATTCCAAAAAAAAGTATATACATAATCTTTTAAAAAAAACCAAAAACATATAAAAAAGAAAAAAATATTGAAATCTAGAAAAAAATCAAAATTTTCTTTTGCAAAATAAATTCTTTTTGGTAAATATTTTTCCTTTATAAAAAAACATTTTCGGAAATGTTTGAATTTCCTTACTCGCTAGAATTTCACAATAGTTGTGAAAACCAATATAATCCATATAGTTTCACACCAAAATCTTATGGATATTTTGATAACAACTATGGTACAAGCAATTCGGATTTTGCACCACAAAGTTTTTAAAACGATGGCCAACCCTCAAATCTTGAAAAGAGTATTAAAACGATTTGGTCTTTACTTGAACAACGAAATCAAATGATAAATAATTTGAGTAATCTGTGCAATAACTCAAGTCAAGGTTTTCAAAATAATCAAAATTTGAATTCACTTCAAAATTCAAATGATTGAATTTATAACTCATACCAATACAACTTCGAACTCCAAAATGAATTTCAAAGTCAAAATGTAAATGTGAATCACTTTTTAAATGATTTGGGCAATGAGATTAATTTCAATTATGGTGGAGTAGACAATTTTCGTTCTCAACAAGTTCAAATTGAAAATTCTCAGATTAATAGTTGTAAATTGGATTTTGTTGAGCAAATAAAGAAATTCATAATGATCACACATATTTATTCTTTGAAACATATCTGAAACAACGTGAGAAACACTATCAAATTCCAACGTGTGACAAGTCAAATAATAATCCATCTTTTACCAAAATTGACAATTTTCAAATAACAACTTTTGAAATTGAAAATAACAATCTTAACGAAGTTGTTGAAAATATGGTAATTTACTTGGATTTAATTCTTTTGAGAGTGTGGAACCATATTTAAAATTCGATCTTCCTTTTTTCAATTTTGAAAAATTGAATGCAATAACTTTAAATTTTGAAATTGGTACATGCATTGAAGTTGTGAATAATTCAACAAAGGAAGACAAATTTTTTGAACATAAATTCTTTGGACTTTTTAAAGATGAGTTATTGAATTCCAAAGGGGTAGATTTAATATACCATTTTGATTATAAAACAACGATTTTGAAGAATTAGTCAATGATGAGTTTTAAATTTAGATGTGGTGAAAATAAAATTGAACTTCAACTGATTGTTCCATCGACCCCAAAAATCATCGAAAATAAAATACGATTACTAATAAAACAACATTCGTTTTTTCAAATCAACATTCAACTTTAAAACCTTTTATGGTTTGGTTTTCTACGCTTAAGCTTTGTCTCTCATACTTGACGAGACAAATGAATTGGTCTTTGAAAGACCGTTTCATTTACTCTTTAACGTGTATTTTCTGATATTGTGTAAATAATAATCATTTCGTTTTCATGTAAATATAGGTTATATTTTTATTTTTCTCCTTTCACTTGGGTTAACTGTGGGGATATGGTCAAAATCAAGTGTAGGGCGAGTCTCACCTTCATCTTTGATTTTTCATGGTTTATTTTTTACCTTCTCTTTCCAAAATTTAAAAAACAAAAAAAATCCCAAAACAAATTTTCTTTTTAGCATACTGATTTACTTTTAAAGAAACACTATGGGATAAGTATAGGATCTTGGTTAATAAATTGAAATTTTTGAAAATTTATTTGTCTTAACAAAAATAAAAATAAAGTTTGATTATAAGTAACAAGGGTTTAACTAGTATATGGGAAGGTTCATGGGTGATAATTATGAAGTACATCCTAATGGTAGTCTTCGTTTAAAAGAGTGGTTGATTTAAAGTAAAGGCAATAACATTTTAAATCTTCTAAGTTAAGTAGTCATAAGATGATGTTGCAAAACACTCTCTTCATAATTTTTTGTATATATGTGTATATTTTATAAATACCTAGAGTCATATATTCACACGCAAGTGTGTACAACTCTGTACTCTTCTCACGTAAGCCCGAAAGATAGTGCATGAGTGGTATATCTGGCCTTAGTTTATCTGAGTTGGGTATATGTATATAATAATTCTTTCGTTAATAATGTCTACAGTCGATAGGTATACATACTTGTGTACACTCGCCATACTCTGTACTCCCCTCATGTAAGCCCGTAGATAGTGCATGGGTGATATATATGGCCTCGGTTTTCTGAGTTAGGCATATATAATTTTGTTAGTATCAATAAAGTTTTCAAATAAAGAGAGAGTAAGCAATTGAAATCCCAGCACTATTTTCACTTGTTTGATTTTACTTGTTATTCAAAAAGAAATAAAAATACCACTTTGAAAAAATTTGATAATCAACTAAGGATCTTTTCCATAGTTGCACTATGTATCAACTGAAACAACTAGCCAAACTAGAGTCTAATTGTGATGATAACTTAATTTTTATTGAAAATTTTGACGAGTAAAAGGACTTAGATTTTTAGATAACGACCAGAACTTATGTTTAACTTACTCATGTCAATTTAAAAGTAAATTCTTCGTTTGTGAATATTTTCAAATCTTGCCTTTATCTCTATGTAAATAAATCTTGCCTTTAGAAAATTTTCATGTTCCATTTTGACTTTTTGGATAGTATCCGCTGAAAACCCTCATGAGACATCACTCGTCCTACAAGGGATACCTAGGGGTTTAATGGCTTTTTACATACGCTCAATGCAATCGTGTTTCCTACGAAATCAGATTTATCTTAGTTTTAGTTTATTCGAAGACAAATAAAAAAAGTGTGACAGTATTTGATGTGGACGTAAATGTGCATATTTTTACTTTCATATTTAATCAAATTTAGTTAAATAAATGAACATATAGTGTATTTTAATATGTTTAAACCAAAATTTCAATTGTTTTCAAATCATCATTTATTCATTATATGTGGGCAAAATGGACATTTTTTTGTGTGGATTAATTTGAGAAAATTTACTTACACATTTTTATGTTGTTTTGTAGGAATTTGGATGGAACTTAGAAGAGACTTCATGTATTCATGCATGCACAAGAGAAGGAAACGAAAGAATGAAGAAACAAATCAATTCATGCAATATGGAGGACCCTACCTACTCACTTATCTTGATATACAATTAGGAGCTAATGCACATGTTTGTGGGAATTAATGCTACATGCACATTCAAATGGAGGATTATGCTCATAAAAGTGATTACTTGGAGGTTACATTCCTAGAGGGATATTTTGGGCAGTCCTCTAAAATATGGTTTAGGGATTTAGGCATGTATAATACCCCTTACGTTTCATATAATGAAGCCCTTAGCACCACCTTCTAGTTAGTTTAGTGGTAGCCACAAATATAAACAAAAACTCTTTCTCTTTTTAATGGCTTCTTAGCCTTTTCTTCATGTAATTCAGTTTTATGCAATTTAATTTCATGCTCTTTTAATTCTTGTTCTTTACTTTATGCAATTAGTGTACTTTTATTTCATGCAAGTAGATTATATTTATTTACATGCAGTTTAGTTAGTTCTCCTTTTCTTGTGTTTTTTCTCTATATTGCAATCTACATTTGTTGAAATGATAAAAAATATAAAAAGTTAAACTCCTTCAATTTAGGGGTAATGAAGCTCTTTTAATCATGTAGATTCAATATATTTGCTAATTTTTGATTTCTCTTTGTGCTTCATGAAAGTTTCGATGTTGTAAAATTTTGTTGTTTAACTTTGAATCTGATGGCCTATGTTATTGACACCAAATAGGCTATGCTTAAACAAATATAAAAACAAATTATCTCTTCGTTTATATATGATTATGGTAATGAAGTAGATTTTAGAATCAATATTTGGTGGTCTATATTACTAATCAAGAGGAAATAGATCATGTTTAAAATAAATTTATTTTTGATTTCATCATCATTTTTTTGAGAGTTAACAAGTGGTTTGGAGGGTATGTAAAGATTGATGGTTTATGTTGGGCTAAATAATAACACAAATAGACCATACTTATGATAAACGCATCAAGTAAACTCATAAATGACCAAGAAAGGGAGATCATAATTTCAATATGTTGATTTATGTGATCATGAGAAGGGGGAATTGCCTCTAAATTGCCTACTACTCTTATATTTTTATTCACCTTCTTTTACTAGTTTGTTTTTTTTACATTTTTTTAGCTTAAACAACTTCAAATCTTGGTTACTTTGATTGAGTTGAATTTTTAATCACTTCAGTTGCTTGCGGATCAACCCCTGCTCGCCATGTACTAAAATTGTACGTCGTGCGCTTGTGGTTATTTTTATTACAATTTTCAGTGATTTTCTAATTAATAGAAAAACCTTCGATTTCAACATTACGAACAATAAACGAATTCGGAATGAAAATAAAAAAAAGAAAATTAACATAATTATCTAGGGGCTACAAGTTGAACCGTCTATTGGAGCAGTCGACCCTAGGAAGGGAGTGAATGACCGCTTTATATATGGCGTGTGACGCCGTACCCCGAGACCCAAATTAACAGAGAGTATTACTAAGTAATACCGTCTGCTAATGCGGAGAATAAGGTAGGTTAGGGGTGACTATCTATAGCCTTGTCTTAAATATCTATTGAATATGTCGACAAATGCTTTATAGAATTTTTTTCATCTCAAGTGGATCGACATATCCAATAAATACTTAATACAAAACTATAGGTGGCTGACGGATCTATCAGAACAAAATATAACAACCCAATGCAAATCACATTACGGAACAACAAACAACAGATATATACATATACATACATACATACACAGATATATATATATATATATATATATATGTATGTGTGTGTGTATATATATATATACAGATACATTCCCAGTGTAATACAAAATGATACACATAAGTCGTTGATGACCCCACAATATACAACGGGTCAAAAATATACTTATCAGAGTCTACATAAAAAGATACATCAAAAAGGCGATAGCAAAATATCCAAGTGAAAGTAGAAAGGCTAAGAACCGAGAACGAAGTCAATACAATATTTAATTGCTCGATTTGGTGTCATACCCGAACGAACTCACAGAATTCAACAGTCACAATGACTGGAATTCGAGATATACCATCAACATCTCAAAACTCAAGAGTGAATATAGAGATTTTGAAATCATCATTAATATTCCAAAAGACAAGAAGCAACAAACCAGCCGAATAAGGATATCTAATATAGGATTCTTCGAATCATAGAATGTGGCCTGATAATATGCAAGCCAATCCATCTCAAATCATATCAAACTCTAAATAGAAATTGGCGTGTTAATTCGCACGAAAAGATAAGATATAAGTAACAATACCAAATCCTCATACATCATGTCAAATATTATGGATCCACTCAATAGGATTCGCAATCCTCAAAAAAGAACAAGACAAGGATATCCAAAAGCATTAACAAACTCCTCCAATACAGATGAGTGTCAAACACCCATATTAAAGAGGACTCGAATAAAACAATCACGATTAGGATTACCCCTAAGATAAGATATAATCAATTCAATTATGGGGTACTACGGAATAAAAATATTCCTAGACATATCCCAAACTTCAATCCCAAAGACAGGATAAGATAAAGGACACGATGATTAAGGAATCTAGTACTATACTTAGATATATCGTAATATATGATTATGTTCTGTATTTTTCCTATTTTGTTCCGAATTCAGCTCTGATACAAGCTGTGACGCCCTACCCCGAGACCCACATTATCAAAGAGTATTACAGGGTAATACCGTCTGCTAATGCGGAGAATAGGGATGGTTAGGAGCGACCATCTATAGTCTTGTCTTAAATATCTATTGAATATGTCGATTTGTACTCTATATTTTTTTCTTTGATATCTCAAGTGCATCGACATATTCAATAAATGCTTAGTACAAAACTACAGGTGGCTATAGGATCTAATAGAACAAAATACAACAACTCAAATGCATAATACTTCACAGAACATCAAATAGACATATATATATATACTGATACATCCCAATACAATACAAATAATATATCATATGTGTTATGACGACCACAATATACACATGAGTCAAAACAATATACATATCAGAGTAATGAACAAAAGACTACAATAAAAAGGGCTAGCAGATAAATCCATGCGAAAGCAGAATATGCTAAATCCAAATGTACATAACCTGAAACACCTCGGTCTGACCCGAGTATAAAATACACAGGTCAGTCTAGCTAAACAAATCAGTTTACAAGGATAAGCGATAATTGAGCTTAGGATAATTTGATAATATTCTCAAGTGAGAACGGACAATTAATATGTATGATTACATCCAGTGATAATATGGTATCACTACAAAAACACATAATCTCAAAAGAGATAAACTAAGCATAAAACGCTAAAAGTAGCGAGCCTCATATCATCGACATTCATAAATCATCAAATATAGTTTAGGGGAAAATCTAAACCTGCCTTCTTGGCAAACCTAAAACATGCATAAAGAGATCCCATCTCAAACACCCCATAAGGCAAATAAATATCCAAAGAGGAGAATAAAATTTCAAGTAAACGCCAAAAGGCAAATCTCATATTATGCCAGTGTAGGCAATTCAAATCTCAAAATAGAACTTCCATGAGTTCAAATTCCCAAAAGGTAATTGCTACAAAGATATATCGAATGGTTTAAAGGACAAATTCCGAAAAAGGGCGATACACTAAGGAAAATAGTCAAAGAAACCATCTCAAAAGTGTTTGCACATGCATGTGGCTGAAGCCTTGCCAAGTACTGTTATCTTAAATAGGTAACTCGCCCAAAGGCAAAATGTCACAATGAAAACTATGCCACAATGGAAAATTTGCGGCAAATACGCCATAGTGGCAAATGCACCGCAATGGCAAACGTCTCGAAGACAAATACGCTACAATGGCAAACGTCTCGAAGACAAATACGCCGCAATGGCAATAGCTCGAAGGTCTAGTACTTGAACGCCGCAATGGTAAATGTGTCACAAACTCTCGAATAGAAACCCGAATAGTGTTGACATGCATCCCATACCATATGTTCACACTAAATTCTTTACTAATTGCCAGTAAATTTCACACTCAGAGCAGCATAATTTTTACCTCATCTCATCGGTAAACTCGACCCGAAGGTCAAAACGATCGAACAGATAAGTCAGGATGTAATACCCCAAAATTTTGTGAAAAATCATTTTAATTAAATAATTTAGTTTTGAAATATTTAGATTTAATTATGATGGAATTTCTGAGATTGAATAATGTGCAAGGATATATATGCACGTGCACACTAGAAATGGCACAAGGAAGGATCCAAAATTCCTGAAAAAAATAGGGAAAGAAAGCATTTCAAATATGATTTTGAAATGTGAATTATTAACCTAGGTGTAGATATTTTGTCTCTGGGTTATATGAATTATTTTGAAATGAAAGGCAGAAAATATTTTATTCGAGTAAGAAAGTAAATTCTTACTTAAAGCGCTGAATTTTTAACCCTGACCTAACCAAGTTATAAATATGAAATATATGTATATGTATATTTTTTTTCTGTGAAGCAAGGGAAAATTAAATAAATATATACATATATAAATATCTATACACATGTATACTTTTCTTTGAGTAGAAATATGTTAAAGCTAAGCAAGAAAAATAACATCAAAATGACATATGACACAATACAAGTAAGCATGTATGTATAGATAAAACTAGAAAAGAGGATTTCAGAAATGAATAAATGTATAAAATATAGCTAAGTCACACTTTTAACATGACTTGAGTAAGTGGAGAGGTATTCAAAAATAGCCATTTTCTGAAAAGCAAAAAGAGGAAAGCACTGACCATAACCAACTAATGTAGCCCGGGGTATTAAGGATGGGAAATGTGAAAATACAAAATGCAAAATGCCTGATGTTAGCCAGGACAAATATGGAATTTTATCTTGATAAAACCCTAGTGAAAAATATTCATATAAATAAGAAGTTATGGCTAGAAAATCATTTACCCGAGATACTTAAAAATAAGAAAGGAAGAAAATATTTAAAAGGAAGGAAAAGCATTCAAGGGTTTTCTGGATCAAATAGAAGGAAGTACTTAGGTGAGTAATCTCACTAAATTCATGGCATTAAGTCCTGATATGAGGCAGCCAAACTTTTATGTGGTTATTTGCATATTTCTGGTTTTGCTGAACATAGTCTTATTAGATATCTTATGGAAGTTCTTTGGATGGTTTTGATCTGATATGATGTTTATTATGGATGTACAGGCCACTGTTTTATTATACTTAGAAAAGCTAACGCACAAAACCTTGAAATTATGGGAAGAGCACTTACAACTGATATGGAACTATGGCATGAAAATTTCAATAGAGAAAATAATATGAGCTGCATTATACTTTGTATAAGTGCTGAGGCTTAAGAAAAATGAATTAGGGGTGCAATAGAGATCTTTATGTGCTAAGCCCCTAATCAAATAGCAAACCCACAAGTCAAAAATTATGATTAAGCTAGATATTGAATCTGGTTCAACCATAGTTACTTCCAAATCATAATAACTTAAAATGCCATATCTCTATTCTCAGTTGTAAATATTCTTATATTTAATTTAAGTCAAGACATCTGATGGCAATGTCCTTGAAAATGATTATCTACTTGCTTTTGAAAAATATGCTTGCAAGATGTATGGGGTGTTTCATGTACATAGTGACATGCTCACTTAGCTATCTGATGATAGGATTAAACAAATACAATTAGTAAATAAACTAGGGATGGTGAGCCAAGAAGGCCGCTGGAATGCTTGTCATATTTGAAGTATGCAAGTTGGCACATGGTTTGCTCAAGCCCTGAGATCTTTGTGCAATGATGTGAATTAGTTCATTGCAATGTGTCCCTGTGATTCCTTGATAGCAGATGAGGCTAGGATTTAAATTGATGTATAAACAACACATAAATGATGAAATAGGAACATGAATATTTCCTAGATTGGTTGGAATGGAACCATGGCTGTTCCAGTGCATTTATATGCTACTGATTAATGTGTATGTTTGCATAACTATGTATGTGTACATGGTTGATTGATGAAGTTATCATAGTTGCACAAAATTTATCTGAAACATCATAAAATAGTTGATTAAAGAAATTGCATAAGCAACAAGCCAGTACTCATGTATCACTTATTTGCTTAATTTTATGGATATATTGTTGTTGCTCACACCAGATCATAGATCTGACCCTTGTTTGCTCATGGCATATGTTGGTGTCTCATTTTAAAATGAGGCAGCCATTAATGCTCTTTCATGGAATGCAGGACCTAAGTAGGAAGGAAAATTATGGCTAATGAGAAAGAATGAATGAGCATGCTTGCTAGTTTTTAATAAGAGCATAGGATGATTTATCTTCATGTATTCCTGAAAATTTGTGTTTTTAAATTTCCTGTTATGTAATGAACTTGTTATGTTTGATTAAGCTAGTTGTTTCTGTTGAATTTTGTTATGTGTTAAGGTTTGAGAACTGAAGGATTATCTGAGTTGTGAACAAGAAAATAAGCTTAAAGTATTATCTATGAAAATCTGAAAAAGATATATATATATATATTTGAGCAATTGTCTTACATAACCTATATTATGTATTAGTCAATCTTGAGTCATTTAAAAGCATTAAGTTTTAGGGAAAAATCTGGTTTTAACTTGGAGTATTCTTTCAAGTATTTAGTTACTTTTCATTGAAATATTTTGTAAAAGAGTTCAAGTCTATTTGTGAGTTATTTTGAGAAGTGTATATATCTTAAAAAGGCTTCAAGTACTTTGCAAATGAATGGCATTTCAATTGACATGGTTGGAGTGTCTGGTTGACACAGTCATAAGGATTAACTAGCTTCAAGAGAATGGAGTCTTGGTTGATCATGTTGGTCTGTATTTTGATAGTAAAATGCATTTCATAACCCTTTGTTCATTTAGCAAGTATTTCACCAAAACTCTCTTTCAAATACTATAGACAAATATGCACTTTGTTTGGTTTGTATTATCAAACCAAGGAGCACTCTACATTCAAGCCCTGGTTCACCCAAAATCCAGGGATTGCACCACTTTTTAAACACTTTCAAGTCCAGTACCCTAGTCATAGAAAACTCAGAAACTTGTATGCAAATGATCAACACATAGTGTGTCTTATTGATTGAGTCAAGAACAGGTGAGTTTCAAATAAAACCATAAATTGAAAATGATAAATATAAATATCAATTTCTGGCCTTAATCAAATATCAAGCATTTGAGCTATACTATGAAAAGGCCATGTATTCTGAGATTGTCTTGTCATGATAAATTATTAGTAAATCATAGTTAGAATGATCAAAATTATTATGAATAAATATGAGCAGGATCTACTCATATATTACAAATATCAAAAAGAATATGGAAATTAATTATGGGTAGATTGATTCAAATTCAAATCAAACAGAATATGCTCTTGTTTACTAAAACTCTGATTTAAACAAGAGGGACACATGCATCCTCATATGTATATGCATATCTTTATGAATACACAGATATATTTATATTAGTAGAAATTTGGATCCTAGATAATTGATTGAAAAAAAAAATGAAAAAAAATTCCTTGAAAAATTAAGGTAAAATTTTGAGCGTCATTTTCTTTGGTGTCAGGGAAAATGGTTGCATTGATTGTGAGTACCATAGAAATATATTAAGTCTGTTTGTTTTGGATGAAACAATTTAGATAGGAAAATACTAATTATAGAGAATACTCACAATATACTAATCCCATCTGCCTATAACCTAGTTATCAAACCATGGTAGGAAGGGGATCTCATCACAATGCAGGAACAAGAGTACCACAAATGCTTGATATGCAGGAGTTTGTGAGGGTTTTAAGGGATGGAATTGGGCATAGGCCTGAGAATCCACATGAGAAACTTTCAAAACTATTAAAGGCTTATACAAACTTGGGAGGCAAGAGTTTTGAAGGGACTGAGAATGTGATGGAAATTCAAGCATGGTTGAGAACACTGGATAGGATTTTCAATGACATGCAGCTTGATGATCAAAGGAAGAGGCAAGTGGCTTCAAGACAGCTGAAAGGAGTAGCTTTAGGCTGGTGGGAGGTGATCGTAGCTGGAAGGATTGAAAATGAAATCACTTGGAATCAATTCAAGGAGATGTTGGAGGCAAGGTTTGTACCAGCATCAGCTAAGACCACATTACTTGAAGAGTTTATTAGATTCAGACAAGGCACTTTGAATGTCACTGAGTATACTCAAAAATTTGAGGGATTATCCAAATATGGAGCAATGCTAGTGGCTGATGAAGCATCCAAAAATGATAGGTATATTAAAGGTTTGAACCCAGGACTTAGCAAGGCCATGTTGCCATATGCTGATAAGACTTTTGATTAAGTAATAGATCTGGCTTTGAAATTTGAGCAGCATGACAAGGAAAGAGAGAAGTATAGAAATTTTAAGAACAATAATAACAAGAAGAATAAGGGAAGATACCACCCTTATGACAAGAAGAAAGAGGAAACAGATAACAAAAAGGCCAGTGACACCAAGGCCAATGATGCTAAGAAGAAATTAGTTTGCCATCATTGTGGAAAGGAGGGACACATCAAACCAAGTGCCCAAAATTAAAAGGAGGAGCCTTCAAGTGCTACTTATGTGGGAAAGAGGGGGCACATGAAGAGAAATTGTCCTGAGTACAAACAACAAGGAAAATTGGCAAAACTGGAAGGCAAAAGCAAATCCACAGTGGAGACTAGTGCTGAAAATCATGGTCAAGTGGAAGGTACACTACTTATCTATACCATACCTATAGCAGTAGTATATTATACTGGGCAACTCATTCTCTAATTTCTTATGAAATAGTTAAAATGCTAAAACTAAACTGCATATTGGTTGAAACCCCATTGTTTGTACAAAGTCCACTGGGGAGTTCTATTTTTTAAAATATGATTTGTGTGGATGTGGAATTAAACATAGGAGGAAATATTTTTATTTCCAATTTATATGTTTTAAACTACCCAAATATAGGTGTTATATTAGGGGTAGACTGGTTAAGGCAATTTAAAGCCATAATTAATTTAGATTCATCCACCATATCATTGCAAAACCTTAGAGGCCAGAGAATCACAATTTTATGTAAAGTAGCTAAAGAAAGAAAATAATATCATTTAATTGACTTGGAAAAGGATTTCAGTGAACCTTCCATTGAAGAAATTCCCATAGTCAATGAATATTTGGATGTGTTTGGGGAGGTTAAGGGTGTTCCACACCATAGACCAGTGGAGTTTCAAATCAACCTCATTCCAGGAGCAAGCCCAATAATTAAGAAACCCGCCAGAATGGGGCCAAGGGAACTGAAGGAGTTGAAAAACTAGTTAGAGGAATTAGAAGGTAAAAGGTTTATAAGGCCAAGCAACTCATGCTGGGGTGCTCTAGTAGTGTTTGTAAGGAAGCATGATGGTACTTTGAGGATGTGCATAGATTACAGGGAGTTAAATAAGGTTACCATCAAGAATAAATACCCATTGCCTAGGATTGATGATCTTTTTGATCAACTCAGTGGAGCTAAGATATTCTCTAGATTAGACTTAACATCTGGGTTCCATCAGATGAAAGTTGAAGACTCAAGTGTTAAGTACACTACATTTAACACTAGGTATGGTTTATATGAGTTTATGGTTATGCCATTCGGGTTGACAAATGCCCCCTCATATTTTGTAGATTTAATGAATAGGACATTCAGGGATTATCTGGACAAGTTTGTGCTAATTTTTATTGATGATATTTTAATTTATTCCAAAACAGTAGAAGAGCATGAAAATCATTTGCATCTGGTTTTGTTTAGATTGAGGGAAAGAGATTTAAAGGCAAAATTTTCAAAATGTGCATTTTGGAAAGAGGAGGTACATTTTCTTGGTCATGTCATTTCTGCTAAAGGAATTTCTGTGAACCCCAACAAAGTTGTAGCTATCCAAGCATGGAAGAGACCTAACACAGTGAGTGAAGTTAGATCATTCATGGGGATGGCAGGATATTATAGGAGATTCATAAAAGATTTTTCCAAAATGTCATCACCACTTACTAATTTAACCAGAAAGAATCAAGCGTTTTTATGGACTGAAAAATGTGAACAAGCTTTTATCAAGATAAAAGAAGCTTTAGTTAATTCACCAGTATTAACGGTACCTGAAGGAAATGAGGATTTAATTGTGTACACTGATGCAAGTGGTTCTGGGCTAGGAGCTGTGTTGATGCAGCAAGATCAAGTAATAGCCTATGCATCCAGACAATTAAAACCACATGAAACCAGATATGCAACCAATGATCTTGAGTTAGCGGCAGTGGTGTATGCATTGAAGCTTTGGAGACACTACTTATTAGGTGCCAAATTTAATTTGTACACAGATCATAAGGCACTGAAATATCTTTTCTCACAAAAAAATTTAAACATGAGGCAACATAGATGGGTGGAGTTTCTAGCTGCCTATGACCTAGACATACTTTATGCACGAGGTAAAGCAAATAAGGTTGCAGATGCCCTGAGTAGACAACATGCTAAGGTAGCCATGTTGATGATGGAAGAATTTAAGGATTTATCTATACTTGCTGACTTAGAAATTGAAGCAAGCAGTGAGATACACATGGTGACAACTGAAGGAGATTAGAGTAAAGGGAGACTGAGTTTAATAACCTTACAATCAGATTAAATTTTGAAGATAGGAAAAATGCAAGAATAAGACCCAGACCTATTAGAGAAGAAAATTCTCATATCAAAAGGGGAAGAAGTGATAAATTACCATATTGATAAAAATGGTTACATAAGGAAGAAAAATAGAATATGTTTTCCAGAAAACATGGAGTTGAAGGAGGAAACATTAAATGAATACCATAGGAGTAAGTACTCCATACACCCAGGCAGTACAAAGATGTATCGAAATCTAAAAAGGAATTATTGGTGGAAGGGAATGAAGTCAGATGTAGCTAAACATGTTGCAAAATGTATGACTTGCCAACAAGTCAAGGCAGAGACACAAAGACCATCAGGATTGTTACAACCTCTTAACATACCACAGTGGAAATGGGAGGATATATCTATGAATTTCATAGAAGGCCTGCCTAGATCCAAAAGAGGAAACACAAGTATATGGGTAATAGTAGACAGGTTAACTAAAGTGGCACACTTTATCCCAGTGAAATCAGAGAGGAATGCACCAAAGTTGGCTCAAGTGTTCATGAAGGAAGTTGTAAGATTGCATGGCATTCCCAAAACCATTGTGAGTGACAGGGACACCATTTTCACATCAAGATTTTGCAAAAGTTTTCAAGAGGCCATGGGAAGTGAATTATGCTTAAGCACTGCATATCATCCAAAATCATATGGACAAACTGAGGCGGCGAACAAAGTTTTAAAAGACTTATTGAGGGCATGTGCACTGGATTTTGGAGGCAACTGGGAGGACCATCTCCATTTAGCTGCGTTTACATATAATTATAGTTAACAAAGAACTATAGGGATGGCACCATTTGAAGCCTTATATGGAAAGCCATGCTTATCACCTATAAGTTGGGTAGAGACAGGAAAGAGAGAGTTGTCTTAGGGCCTGAGTATATAAAAGAGACTACAGAGAAAATTGAGCTAGTAAGGAAGAGGATGGCAGTAGCTCAAGACAGGCAGAAGAAATTTGCAGATATGAAAAGAAAGCAGGTAGAATATGAAGTGGGTGACTTTGTTTTCATCAAGGTTTCACCTATGAAAAAGGTTTTGAGATTTGGCAAGCAAGGAAAGCTCACACCAAGGTATGTTGGGCCTTATAAAATTCTGGAAAGAGTAGGCTCATTAGCATACAAATTGGAGCTGCTAGAAGAAATGAAAGCAATGCACAATGTATTCCATGTGTCACAACTTAGAAGATGGGTACATGATAAGGAAGAAATTCTGGAAAAGCCTACCCAAGTCCAGATCAACCCTAATTTGGTTTATGAGAAAGAACCAGTAGGGATCTTAGCTAAAAAAGAAAAGAAATTGAGAAGCAAAACTTTGAAACTGGTAAAGGTCCAATGGAGTCTTGTCCTAATGATTGTACATGGGAGTTAGAGGACAAGATTAGGATGGATTATCCTAAGCTTTTTGCAAATTAAAGGTAATTTTAAAATTTCTGGAAAATTTAATATGTATAGTTGCTATGGTCGAATTTGTTTGCTTATGCATGTGTTTGATAAATTTCATAGAATCTGTAGATACTTGTTATAAGTATTAGAAAATTGTAAGGACACAATTCCTAAAAGGAGGGGTGAATGTAATACCCTAAAATTTTGTGAAAAATTATTTTAATGAAATAATTTAGTTTTGAAATATTTAGATTTAATTATGGTGGAATTTCTGAGATTGAATAATGTGCAAGGATATGTGTGCACGTGCACACTGGAAATGACACAAGGAAGGATCCAAAATTCCTTAAAAAAATAGGGAAAGAAAACATTTCAAATATGATTTTGAAATGTGAATTATTAACCCAGGTGTAGATATTTTGTCTCTGGGTTATATGAATTATTTTGAAATGAAAGGCAGAAAATATTTTATTTGAGTAAGAAAGTAAATTCTTACTTAAAGCGGTGGATTTTTAACCCAGACCTAACCAAGTTATAAATATGAAATATATGTATATGTATATATATTTTTTTCTATGAAGCAAGGGAAAATTAAATATATATATATATATATACACACACACATGTATACTTTTCTTTGAGTAGAAATATGTTAAAGCTAAGCTAGAAAAATAACATCAAAATGACATGAGACACAATACAATAAGCATATATCTATAGGTAAAAAAATAGAAAAGAGGATTTCCAGAAATGAATAAATGCATAAAATATAGCTAAGTCACACTTTTAACATGATTTGAGTAAGTGGAGAGGTATTCAAAAATAGCCATTTTCTGAAAAGCATCAAGAGGAAAGCACTGACCATAACCAACTAATGTAGCCCGGGGTATTAAGGATGGGAAATGTGAAAATACAAAATACAAAATTCAAAATGCCTGATGTTAGCCAGGAAAAAATTGGAATTTTATCTTGATAAAACCCTAGTGAAAAATATTCATATAAATAAGAAGTTATGGCTGGAAAATCATTTACCCGAGATACTTAAAAATAAGAAAGGAAGAAAATATTTAAAAGGAAGGAAAGCATTCAAGTGTTTTCTGGATCAAATAGAAGGAAGTACTTAGGTGAGTAATCTCACTAAATTCATGGCATTAAGTCCTGATATGAGGCAGCCAAACTTTTATGTGGTTATTTGCATATTTCTGGTTTTGCTGAACATAGTCTTATAAGATATCTTATGGAAGTTCTTTGGATGGTTTTGATCTGATATGATGTTTATTATGGATGTACAGCCATTGTTTTATTATACTTAGAAAAGCTAAGGCACAAAACCTTGAAATTAGGGGAAGAGTACTTACAACTGATATGGAACTATGGCAAGAAAATTTCAATAGAGAAAATAATATGAGCTGCATTATACTTTGTATAAGTGCTGAGACTTAAGAAAAAGGATTTAGGGGTGCAATAGAGATCTATATGTGCTGAGCCCCTAATCAAATAACAAACCCACAAGTCAAAAATTATGATTAAGCTAGATTTTGAATCTGGTTCAACCATAGTTACTTGCAAATCATAATAACTTAACATGCCATGTCTCTATTCTCAGTTTTAAATATTTTCATATTTGATTTAAGTCAAGACATCTGATGGCAATGTCCTTGAAAATGATTATCTGCTTGCTTTTGAAAAATATGCTTGCAAGATGTATGGGGTGTTTCATGTACACAGTGACATGTTCACTTAGCTATCTGATGATAGGATTACACAAATAAAATTAGTAAATAAATTAGGGATGGTGAGCCAAGAAGGCTACTGGAATGCTTGTCATATTTGAAATATGCAAGTTGGCACATGGTTTGTTCAAGCCCTGATTTCTTTGTGCAATGATGTGAATTAGTTCATTGCAATGTGTCCCAATGATTCCTTTATAGCAGATGAGGCTAGGATTTAAATTGATATATAAACAACCCATAAATGATGAAATAGGAACATGAGTATTTCCTAGATTGGTTGAATGGAACCATGGTTGTTCCAGTGCATCTATATGCTACTGATTAATGTGCATGTTTGCATAATTATGTATGTTTACATGGTTGATTGATGAAGTTATCATACTTGCACAAAATTTATCTGAAACATGGTAAAATATTTGATTAAAGAAATTGTATAAGCAACAAGCCAGTACTATGTATGTAACAACCCGCATATTTATCGATTTTATATTTAAATGTTTTATTTAAATATTTTATCGTTCGTCGGATTTTGGTCCGAAAAGCTACTTTTTGCAAACAGTCGAATTGGGACTCGAGACCACCCCCATTGAGTTCAAAATGACGTTTGCGACCTTTTTGAGTATAAGCTTCGATATGTTTAGAGTTAGTCGAGTTTTGCTACTTTTTCACTTTGGGTTTGAGTTTGGGTTTCAGCCCAATGTTCCACCTTAAGACTCTAGCTCCACTCCAACTCTTCGTTACTTCATTTCATATTCCTAACACTTCAAGCTAAAGTAAAAATGGTGGAAGAGATTGGAAATGGAAATTCCTAAGCCCTAGCTTTCTTTGCAAATCTAACTTCTAGCTCCAAATTCAAGAGAACCTATTGGTAAGCATCTCCTTCTTCTTCTCCAACTCATTCTCCTTCCAATTTTAGAAATTTCCTAAACCTAATTTGGGAAATATTTCTCTTTTAAGCTTAGAATCAAGCTTCTTGAGTTGGGATTGAAGAGTGGTTGATTCTCCTTTGCTTTCAAGCTTCTTCTTCATTTGTTTGGGTTCAAAGGTGAGATTTTTATCTCACATCTATGCTTATAATTATCTTCGAATGTTAGGTATGAATTCCTAACACTTATTCGTGTGCATTAGCTTTTGGTTTGGATTGATTTGGTGAATATTATAATTTTCGGTGTTTTGGGTTCAATTCTTTAAAAATCATAACTTTGATGTTTTGATCATGTTTTTGGTGATGAACCAAAGAGCTTCTATGGCCGGGTAGTCGATTGGCGTAAACCCTTAGTGTCGTTGCTCGACGGTTTGCAAATTGAGAGAGTTTGCACCTCTTTTGAAATAGGGTAGGAAGTGCAAGTATACAGGTTCGGCCGATCGATCCCCTGGGCCGGTCGACCGACCTGCTACCCAGGCACTTTCTGCCTCTGTTTAGGAAGTGCTGGTTACAGGCTTCGGCCGACCGAGCCCCTGGGCCGGTCGACCGACCTGGTGCCCGAGCACTTACAACCTCTGGTTCGGCCAACCGACTCAGGGAGTCCGGTTGACCGACCTGCTTCTATATGCCAACTATGCCTTTTTTGCCTAGTTGTCTGAATTTCCAACTTTAATCGATTCGTGTTGTTTCCCTTTTGATGTTATCATTTATTATCGACTTTGATGACTTATTTTCTTCGGGAATTCTTGGAATATCCATTTCGATGGATTCGGTATCGATTTCTTTGGATTCTATTCACGTCTTCGAATATGAATTTTAGTGATTGATTGTTCCTACAATCTTCTTTGTGATTTGTCACTTTAAAAATATAAAGGTTTTCTATACTAGTAGTAAATATCAAAACTCTTTCTTCAAATGATTTCAACACTATTTTATTACAAAGCTCGTTTTCTTAAACCGTTTTCCAATCTATTAGTATATACAAACCTTTACCTCACTCGTATGAGAAATCTAATTAAACGGCTTAGTAAAACGAGTGGTATGAAACGCTTGCGTTTACTTCGTCGGTTAATTCTTGGACTTGTTCGATTGAATCTCTTGTGACAATTTTCTAGTGGAGATCTACAATTTGTTCGTAAATATTTAAGTTAAGCTAGTGGTTATGGGACATGAAGCTAAGCTCATATATTTACTAGCTTACTGTAATTGACACTTCTCGGTGATCATGACGATCATTTTATGGTTTAGACTAGCATTGTGCGATGTCTCTTTGTCTACGTGGAGGACTGTACGTCGTTTTTATTGAGCTTCGGCTCACCAGGAGGAGCTTCGGCTCAATGTCCGCAATGTGGGACTATACCCTGTCATGAGGAACTTCGGTTCACTAGGAGGAGCTTCGGCTCAAAGTCCGCAATGGGGGACTATACCCTGTCAGGAGGAGTTTTGACTCACCAGGAGGAGCTTCGGCTCAAAGTCCGCAATGGGGGACTATACCCTGTCAGGAGGAGTTTTGACTCACCAGGAGGAGCTTCGGCTCAAAGTCCGCAATGGGGGACTATACCCTGTCAGGAGGAGTTTTGACTCACCAGGAGGAGCTTCTGCTCAAAGTCCGCTCAAAGTCCGCAATGGGGGACTATACCCTGTCAGGAGGAGTTTTGACTCACCAGGAGGAGCTTCGGCTCAAAGTCCGCTCAAAGTCCGCAATGGGGGACTATACCCTGTCAGGAAGAGTTTTGACTCACCAGGAGGAGCTTCGGCTCAAAGTCCGCAATGGGGGACTATACCCCGTCAGGAGGAGTTTTTACTCACCAGGAGGAGCTTCGGCTCAAAGTCCTCAATGGGGGACTATACCCTGTCTGGAGGAGCTCCGGCTCATTTTTCTGGGATTGGCCATCCTTTTCTTGTGACTTTTGGATTTCGTGTGTTGAATTCTAGAATTTATGTTTTACCAACTTTTACGATTGGCATTGATATATATGTCATTTATTGTGGCTTGGTGAATGAAATTAGGAGTATGACATTCCTTTTTATCTTTGAGAAGATCTTTGCGATGTTGATTAATCTCTTATTGATTTTTCAATTGCTTATTTATCACAGCTTGGCATTGTGATTATTATACGTTTGGTCATATCTTATATTCTATATGATTTCTTCTGATATTTATAGCTAGACTGATCCATTTATTATTTTCTTCTTAAATAATACTCGGGTCAGACCGAGATGTTACAGGTGCTTCTGCTTGACTTCTCTTCTGGGGTTATCATATGATCTTTTGGCTAATTACTTAGATTAGTAGTTTATTTTGTTGTATACACTTGAGATATAGACTCATAGATGTATTCTTTTGTATGGCACGTGTTGCTATTCTTTTGTATTATTGTGGATCTTTTTGACCACTACTCTGATATACACTTTCATATGTTAGTTATATATTTATATATCTTCTTCCGCCTTTGTGATATGAATTGTCTGCGACTGATTTATGTTATGTTTATTTCTATATTTGTATCCGAAGATTATTATAGCCACTGTGTAGTAGCTTTGTGTTTGTATCGGTATGTCGGATTTCCTCTTGAAATAAAATGCATGTTATACTATCTGACATATCGGTGCTCGCGCAAAGCAATTACACGGATGGTCGCTCCTCAACAGCCTTATTCTCCATGCTAGTTGACAGCATTACACCGTAGTGTTCTTGGCTAGGGCGGGTATAGAGGTGGGGCGTCACAGCTTGGTATCAGAGCCAAACATCAGAACAATGTAGAATAATTTAACAAGGATCATCGTCCTAAGTCCATCTTAGGAGTCGTGCTTTAGGATTTTATTCGAGTCTTCGTGCCGATTCATCCTATTTTCTTTATGATTCCTTGTTTTATCTATCAAGATTTCTTGATATTTATTTTGAGAATAACTTTTCTCCTTCTTTCTTTCTTAAAGAAGAGAAATGATTAGACCAGGCCGTCCCAGAGCCGGTCAATCTAGTGCTACTCCCCAGGATGGAGTATTTATGTCTGCCCAGCAGCTTCTTGATCTAGTAAAGAATGCTCAAGCTGCCGAACCCAATCCAGAGCCTACTCACCCTAGATCTGGTTTTGCACGCTTGTGTAGAGACTATACCGATTTGGGTGGAAGGCCATTCAAAGGATCCGAGAGTGTTATAGAAATTCAAGCTTGGCTCAAATCATGCGATCGTATCTTTTCTCGCATGAACCTTATTGATCTACATCGAGTCCAAGTGGCTTCTAGCATGCTCCAAGAAAGAGCATTAGATTGGTATGAGCTTTTAATTTCTGAAATCGTTGAAGCGGATCTCACTTGGGAGCAATTCCGAGAAAGATTCGAATTGAAATTCGTGCCGAAGGCTGAAAAAGTAACTTTAGCACGGCGTTTTATTGACCTTGTTCAAGGTGGATCTTCTGTGACAGACTATGTCGCATCTTTCGAATCTCTTTTCAAATACCGGGTTTTATACATTAACACCCCATTGAAGAAAAATCAGAGATTTGTCTATGGCTTGAATAAGAATCTTAAGAAGCCATTACTCCTGAAACTTAAGGTTTCATTTGATCACCTTATTGATATCGCTCTTCGTCTTGAAGAGGCCGATACAGAAAGTGATGTCGATGTTGGAAGTGCCAAACCGAACTCCAACAACACCATGAAGAGGCATCCCTTTATTAGGTTCGAAAGTCCTAATCCTAACAAGAGGGCGAAGCAAGAGACTTCTATAGCAAATACTCATATCCCTAATTGCGGAGAATGCTACAATTGTGGCTCTAGGGACCACTATATAAATAGGTGTCCAAGGCCTATTTCTTGCCGCTATTGCAAAAGTGCGGATCATTATATATCTTCGTGTCCCAAGCGTCGAAGCAAGAGAGAAGGAAAGCTGCAAGTCCCTAGCAACTCTTCTCTTAGTCAAGGTATTTTACATTCAATCCTTGATGGCGTTATTTTATTTCGTGATCTTCTTATTCGAGTTCTTTTTGATATGGGTTCCATCTCACTATTTTATATCAAAAGAACTTGATGATTCTTTTTCTTTGAAAATATTTTGGGCTTGATGACTTCTTTGAGAGTTGCGAATCCGGATGGTAGATCCGCAAAACTCAATTTGCTTTTATTGATGTCAAAATTATTTTATGTGATTTTTCTATCCGAGACGATTTTTCTTAGGCTTCGAAATCGATTTTTGGAAAGGATTGGCATATTGCGAAGCCCATATCCTATTTTCCTTGAGAAATTTTCCGGTATTTTTGAATTTGTCTTAGGACTGTCACCTAAGCAATCTTTTGAGTACTGTTAAGGTCTTTTCAACTCGACCTTGCCACCGGTTTTCATCTGCTACGAGTTGCGGAAGTTAGCATTCCACTTACCGCATTCCACACTCGTTATGATTCTTATGAATGACTTATTATGTCATTCGGTTTATGCAGCTTATTTCATCCGTTTTATAAATCGAATATTCTATGAATATTTCGATGAGACCATTCTTGTATTTATTGATTTTGGATGAAAATAGTAATTTAAAATTTTGCAAATCTTTTCCATAAGATTTATTTATAAGTAAAATTGGATTTTGTTCTTGAAACGAACGAATAATATTCTTAAAAGTTTTTAAGAAACATGTTTATTATCTAGAAGACGATTTTGTGATTTCATTGCCCGTTGAGTGCTTTAAAAATTTTGGTCGATGCGCTTGACCAACGTTATCGATAGGAATTTCCTAAACGCTTTGATGAGACAATCAAACACAGTAAAATTCACTTCAAATAAGTAAAATTTTCTAAAAAGATAATTACTTAAAGATGATTGTAATTTTGAAAGTTTTAGATTTTCGGGAAAGAAGATTATTTAAAAGAACTCTTCCTTTCGATACTCTTATTCTTGTGATTCCCGAAGGGGAACCGAGACTTTATCTTTTGTACCAATACTAATCGTATTGGTTTGGATGCCGCTCTCTTGCAAATGGGGACGTGCTATCACTTGTGCTTCTAAATCGTTATAGCTTATCGAGACGAGATATGCCGCTCATGATCTAGTGCTCGCGGCTATTGTTTTTACTTTTGGAATTTGGCATCATCATATTTGGATGAGAAATTTGTTCTCCACCTCGATCATAAATCTTTGAAATATTTATTTCTCATAAGGAACTTAATTTGCGTCAACCTCGTTGGCTCGAGATTCCTTGTATCTTACGATCGTTTTACCAAGTTCATCGGGCGTTTTGACGTACTTCATTTTATTGAGTTTCATCTCACCTCTATTATGGACTAGCGTCCGATGTTCTTTTATGGTGTTCGGTTCATCGGATGTATTGTTATTATACTACATCGATGTTCCGTCTTATCTGGATCAATGGATGTACCATTATTTTACTACATCGTTGTTCCAGTTTATCGGTTCATTGGACGTACCGTTTTTGTACTACGTCGGTGTTCCGAAATTATTCGGGCTTTGCTTCATTGGGCGTACCGTTTTTGTACTACGCTGATATTCCAAATTATTTGTGTTTCTAGTTTCTTGGGCGTACTGTTATTATACTACGTCGTTGCACCAGCTCAATTTTCTGCTATTCTTGACGTTCTCCACGTCTTTTATCTACGGAAATGCCTTAGGGATTCCGGTTTTTATTCTTGAGCCCGGTGATATTGTAGAAATTGAAGTTTCACCAGATTTGATTTATGAGCAACATTCCATTCGCATCATTGCTTTGGAGGTTGAGCGCCTTCGGAATAAAGATATTCTTCTTGTGAGAGTTCAATGGTTCCCAAATCCTAAGGATTGCTCTTGGGAATCCAGAGAATTCATCGAGCGATCCCGTTCAGGCTTACTCTATCATGCTCTTTATGGTGAACTTCTTATTTCAATTTTCTTTTGTGTTGATATGCTTTTATGGTTGTTACTCTTTATTTTCTTCTTAACTATTGCGAGGACGCAATTTCTTTAAGGAGG
This sequence comes from Allium cepa, assembly GCA_030765085.1. Taxonomy (NCBI): domain Eukaryota; kingdom Viridiplantae; phylum Streptophyta; class Magnoliopsida; order Asparagales; family Amaryllidaceae; genus Allium; species Allium cepa. Next base: position 317,221,621 of record CM060941.1, on the reverse strand, counting down.
GGAGTCTGTAACAACCCGCATATTTATTGATTTTATATTTAAATATTTTATTTAAATATTTTATCGTTCGTCGGATTTTGGTCCGAAAAGCTATTTGCAAACAGTCGAATTAGGACTCGAGACCACCCCCATTGAGTTCAAAATGACGTTTGCGACCTTTTTGAATATAAGCTTCGATATGTTTGGAGTTAGTCGAGTTTTGCTACTGTTTCACTTTGGGTTTGAGTTTGGGTTTTAGCCCAATGTTCCACCTTAAGACTCTAGCTCCACTCCAACTCTTCATTACTTCATTTCATATTCCTAACACTTCAAGCTAAAGTAAAAATGGTGGAAGAGATTGGAAATGGAAATTCCTAAGCCCTAGCTTTCTTTGCAAATCCAACTTCTAGCTCCAAATTCAAGAGAACCCATTGGTAAGCATCTCCTTCTTCTTCTCCAACTCATTCTCCTTCAAATTTCAGAAATTTCCTAAACCTAATTTGGGAAATATTTCTCTTTTAAGCTTAGAATCAAGCTTCTTGAGTTGGGATTGAAGAGTGGTTGATTCTCCTTTGCTTTCAAGCTTCTTCTTCATTTGTTTGGGTTCAAAGGTGAAATTTTTATCTCACATCTATGCTTATAATTATCTTCGAATGTTAGGTATGAATTCCTAACACTTATTCGTGTGCATTAGCTTTTGGTTTGGATTGATTTGGTGAATATTCTAATTTTTGGTGTTTTGGGTTCAATTCTTTAAAAATCATAACTTTGATGTTTTGATCATGTTTTTGGTGATGAACCAAAGAGCTTCTATGGCCGGGTAGTCGATTGGCGTAAACCCGTAGTGCCGTTGCTCGACGGTTTGCAAATTGAGGGAGTTTGCACCTCTTTTGAAATAGGGTAGGAAGTGCAAGTATACAGGTTCGGCCGACCGAGCCCCTGGGCCGGTCGACCGACCTGCTACCCAGGCACTTCCTGCCTCTGTTTAGGAAGTGCTGGTTACAGGCTTCGACCGACCGAGCCCCTGGGCCGGTCGACCGACCTGGTGCCCGAGCACTTCCAACCTCTGGTTCGGCCAACCGACTCAGGGAGTCCGGTTGACCGACCTGCTCCTATCTGCCAACTATGCCTTTTTTGTCTAGTTGTCTGAATTTCCAACTTTAATCGATTCGTGTTGTTTCCCTTTTGTTGTTATCATTTATTATCGACTTTGATGACTTATTTTCTTCTGGAATTCTTGGAATATCCATTTCGATGGATTCGGTATCGATTTCTTTGGATTCTGTTCATGTCTTCGAATATGAATTTTAGTGATTGATTGTTCCTACAATCTTCTTTGCGATTTGTCACTTTAAAAATATAAAGGTTTTCTATACTGGTAGTAAATATCAAAACTCTTTCTTCAAATGATTTCAACACTATTTTATTACAAAGCTCGTTTTCTTAAACCGTTTTCCAATCTATTGGTATATACAAACTTTTACCTCACTCGTATGAGAAATCTAATTAAACGGCTTTGTAAAACGAGTGGTATGAAACGCTTGCGTTTACTTCGTCGGTTAATTCTTGGACTTGTTCGATTGAATCTCTTGTGACAATTTTCTAGTGGAGATCTACAATTTGTTCGTAAATATTTAAGTTAAGCTAGTGGTTATGGGACATGAAGCTAAGCTCATATAATTACTAGCTTACTGTAATTGACACTTCTCCGTGATCATGATGATCATTTTATGGTTTAGACTAGCATTGTGCGATGTCTCTTTGTCCACGTGGAGGATTGTACGTCGTTTTTATTGAGCTTCGGCTCACCAGGAGGAGCTTCGGCTCAATGTCCGCAATGGGGGACTATACCCTGTCATGAGGAACTTCGGTTCACCAGGAGGAGCTTCGGCTCAAAGTCCGCTCAAAGTCCGCAATGGGGGACTATACCCTGTCAGGAGGAGTTTTGACTCACCAGGAGGAGCTTCGGCTCAAAGTCCGCAATGGGGGACTATACCCTGTCAGGAGGAGTTTTTGACTCACCAGGAGGAGCGTCGGCTCAAAGTCCGCAATGGGGGACTATACCCTGTGTGGTGGAGCTCCGGCTCATTTTTCTGGGATTGGCCATCCTTTTCTTGTGATTTCTTGATTTCGTGTGTTGAATTCTAAAATTTATGTTTCACCAACTTTTACGATTGGCATTGATATATATGTCATTTATTATGGCTTGGTGAATGAAATTAGGAGTATGACGTTCCTTTTTATCTTTGAGAAAATCTTTGCGATATTGATTAATCTTTTATTGATTTTTCAATTACTTATTTATCACAGCTTGGCATTGTGATTATTATACGTTTGGTCATATCTCTTATTTTATATCATTTCTTCTGATATTTATAGCTAGACTGATCCGTTTATTATTTTCTTCTTAAATAATACTCGGGTCAGACCGAGATGTTACAGGTGCTTCTTCTTGACTTCTCTTCTGGGGTTATCATATGATCTTTTGGCTAACTACTTAGATTAGTAGTTTATTTTGTTGTATACACTTGAGATATGGACTCATAGATGTATTCTTTTGTATGGCACGTGTTGCTATTGTTTTGTATTATTGTGGATCTTTTTGACCACTACTCTGATATACACTTTCATGTATTAGTTATATATATATATATATATATATATATCTTCTTCCGCCTTTGTGATATGAATTGTCTGTGACTGATTTATGTTATGTTTATTTCTATATTTGTTTCCGAAGATTATTATAGCCACTGTGTTGTAGCTTTGTGTTTGTATCGGTATGTCGGATTTCCTCTTGAAATAAAATGCATGTTATACTATCTGACATATCGGTGCTCGCGCAAAGCAATTACACGGATGGTTGCTCCTCAACAGCCTTATTCTCCGTGCTAGTTGACATCATTACACCGTAGTGTTCTTGGCTAGCGTGGGTATAGAGGTGGGGCGTCACAATGTATCACTTATTTTCTTAATTTTATGTACTGTTGTTTCTCACACCAGACATAGATCTGACCCTTGTTTGCTCATGGCATATGTGGGTGTCTCATTTTAAAATGAGGCAGCCACTACTGCTCTATCAGGGAATGCAGGACCTAAATAGGAAGGAAAGTTATGGCTAATGAGAAAGAATGAATGAGCATGCTTGCTAGTTTTTAATAAGAGCATAGGATGATTTATCTGCATGTATTCATGAAAATTTGTGTTTTTAAATTTCCTGTTATGTAATGAACTTGTTATGTTTGATTAAGCTAGTTGTTTCTGTTGAATTTTGTCATGTGTTAAGGTTTGAGAACTGAAGGATTATCTGAGTTGTGAACAAAAAAATAAGCTTAAAGTATTATCGATGAAAATCTGAAAAGGATATATATATATATATATATATATATATATATATATATATATGAGCAATTGTCTTACATAACCTATATTATGTATTATTCAATCTTGAGTCATTTAAAAGTATTAAGTTTTGGGGAAAAAATCTGGTTTTAACTTGGAGTATTCTTTTAAGTATTTAGTTACTTTTCATTGAAATATTTTGTAAAAGAGTTCAAGTCTATTTGTGAGTTGTTTTGAGAAGTGTATATATCTTAAAAAGGATTCAAGTACTTTGCAAATGATTGGCATTTCAATTGACATGGTTGGAGTGTCTGGTTGACACAGTCACAAGGATTAACTAGCTTTAAGAGAATGGAGTCTTGGTTGATCATGTTGGTCTGTATTTTGATAGTAAAATGCATTTCATAACCCTTTGTTCATTTAGCAAGTGTTTCACCAAAACTCTCTTTCAAATACTATAGACAAATATGCACTTTGACTGGTTTGTATTATCAAACCAGGGAGCACTCTGCATTCAAGCCCTGGTTCGCCCAAAATCCAGGGATTGCACCCCTTTTTGAACACTTTCAAGTCCAGTACCCTAGTCATAGAAAACTAAGAAACTCGTATGCAAATGATCAACACATAGTGTGTCTTATTGATTGAGTCAAGAACAGGTGAGTTTCAAAGAAAACCATAAACTGAAAATGATAAATATAAATATCATTTTCTGGCCTTAATCAAATATCAAGCATTTGAACTATACTATGAAAAGGCCATGTATTCTGAGATTTTCTTGTCAAGATAAATTTAGTAAATCATAGTTAGAATGATCAAAATTATTATGAATAAATATGAGAAGGATCTACTCATATATTACAAATATCAAAAAGAATATGGAAATTAATTATGGGTAGATTTATTCAAATTCAAATCAAACAGAATATGCTCTTATTTACCAAAACTCTGATTTAAACAAGAGGGACACATGCATCCTCATATGTATGTGCATATCTTTATGAATACACAAATATATTTATATTAGTAGAAATTTGGATCCTGGATAATTGATTGAAAAAAAAAGAAAAAAAAATTTCCTCGAAAAATTAAGGTAAAATTTTGAGGGTCATTTTACAGGAATTAACCGATAGGATAAACGCACGTGTCCCATATATATGTTTTACCAAACCGTTTAATTATCCTTCTCATTCACTCAAATAGTGCATAAACGTGTATTTTATATATAAAATAATTTATTTGAGATAACAAGCTTTTAAAACAATTTTTCGAAATCAATTTTAAGAAAATATTTGAAAATTCCCTTATTATAGAGAATAAATAGATTTTATGGCCTAAAATAATTTAAAAGATCACATAATAATTATTTTAAATTCGAATTTATTTTAAAAATTATTTCCATTTTTTTGGAAATATCTGTGCTCGAAATCAAGGAAATCACTCAAAACCGTCATTCAAATTCAATTCGAATTTAAATTTCAAATTCATGAAAACTTGGCTAGCCTGTTGATAGGCATCATAGCCCTCAAAACATTTTAAAAATATCACAAAAACATGAAATAAAAGTTAAAAATCGGACGGAAAAAGAACATAAGAACGCTTGGGCAAAATAATACTCAGGTATAAAATCTTCTCTGGGTTCAACTTTCGGACATAAAACAGGTCGTCGAACGACCTTTGGTTGTTATCCCATTTTTTGGTCAAAACTGGAATATCAATGTTGTGTGCATTTCCACCACGACCCAACCAAGAAGAAGCAAGCAAGCGTACATAAGTCAGGGATTTCACTCAAGGTTCAAATATAAAAGTTCATTCGGTGAAGCCATGCGAGAGTCCATTCGCCGGAACCACATTCGGCACGTAAGCCATTCGGTACTTTGGTAACAACAAACTAATTCGGCATTTAGAGCTCCAAATCCCATTCGGCCAAACATGCCTCCAAACTCATCAACGAACCAACTCCACTTCCCTTCCATGCCGAACCAAAACTCCACTTCCATGCTCCACCGAACCACATGCCACCGATCCAGGTGACTACCGATCCATCCCCTTCCTATCACTACCGAACCATCCATCGCCGGTCCAAACTCCACCGGTCCAACACCACACCCTGCATAGCCGGACTAGAACCCACATCCACACTCCTACCACCGAACCACCTCACTGCCAGTACCACCGAACCAAGAGCAAGAGGCCTACCACCGGTCCAACCATCCCAGCTACGACCGAACCAAGCTCCGCCGAACCAGATGTGCCAGGCTAGATTGCTTCAGCCCAGGCCCACCAGCAGCTATATACATCCAAGACCCCTGCCCCCAGCCTCACTCTATAAATAGAGGGGCAGGGGTACAACAATCGGGGACAAGTTTGAGAGCTCAAGCACGGAAGGAACTCTCAAACAACTTTAATACTCTTGTAATCAAAGCTTTGTACTTGTAATCTGAAGAGAAAAAGGAGAATAACATAAAAAGTGGACGTAGAAACGTTCTGGCCGAACCACTATAAATCTGTGTGTCTTTTACAGTTTAGTCTCTACTTTTTACATATTTGCATAAATCACCCAAATCGCTAAGAACAACATATAATCAACTAAATCGTACGACTTTGGGGTGTTTGCCCATTTTTTGCGCAAACATTTTGGTGCTTTCATTAAGAGTTGAACTCAAGGACCTACCGCTTGGAAGTTGAATTTGAGAGTTTAGAGATTCAGATTGGAAGAGTCATGGCGAGACAATTAAGCAGAAGGCCAAGGCCAGAGCAGAGTCAACAGGAAGGGAGTCAAGAGGCTTCCTCAGGAGCAAACCAAGCTTCAGCCTTCATCACCAGGGATGAGATGGAGGCTATGATGAGAAGACAAGAAGAGATGATCCAGAACTTGCTTCAGTAAGTTGGGCAACTTAGAGCACAAAACCAAGGAGCAACTGGAGTTCAGAACGGAGCAGGACCATCTGGCGTAGCACCAGAGCTAGGGGGCACTCACGCAGAGCATGTTGATCCGACCCCGGGAAGAGAGATGGGGGCATCCGAGCCACCTGGTAGCAATAGAGGAATGAACGTTCAGCCAGGGAGGCATACACATGAAAACTCCCGCGGACTCGGGGGGCAGGTCGAGGGCAGCGAACAAGGACTACAGCTTGGAGACAATGACAGATTAGCAGAGATGGTTAGAAGAGCTATGAGAGGCGGTTTAGTAAACAGAGACTTGGAAGATATAAACAGGAGTCCTTTTTCTTCTGCGATTAGGATGGCTAGGAACCCACCAGAATTCAAGCTACCATCAGTAGAGATGTACGATGGGAGGACAGACCCTGCGGTCCATCTTACTAAGTATATGAGGCACATGGAAGTGCTGGGGGCATCACAGGAGATTATGGCCCGGTGCTTTCCACTGTATTTGACGGACATTGCAGCATTATGGTTTAGGCAACTGGAGAGCGGCTCCATAGGAATGTGGGCAGATTTAACTGAGAGATTCATGAGGCAATTCAGGGTTCATATTGCGAGACCCAAGAATGTGATGACTTTGGCAACCTTGAAGCAGAAAACTGGAGAGACTTTGAGGAGCTTTCTAACGTGATTTAATGCGGCAGCAGCATCAGTGGATCGACCAGATCCATCTATGGTCATGATGGCGGCTGTATCTGGAATAGCTTATAGTACAGAGTTCAAGAATTCATTAACCAAGGACCCGCCTATGAATCTGGGAGAGTTCTATCATGAGGCTGAAAAGTTTCTGCATTTGGAAGGTGCTAGTGCAGAAAGAGAGGAAGAAGATGACGTTTACACAATAAAGAGCAGAAACCCACCTGGAAAGGGTGCGGAGACTAGCAAAGGAAAGAGAAAGGCTGAGGATAATGATGACAGGTCAAAGCGGCAAAGGAGGGAGCCGTGATTCATCACTCACACTGAGCTGAATGAGAGTCTGGAACAAATTTATCAGGATACCAAGGAGCAGGTTCCGTATCGTAGACCAATGCGAAGGGATCCTCTGACGAAAGAAAATCAGATAAGTTTTGTGTATTCCATGAATTATACGGTCATAACACTAATGATTGTAGGCATTTGAAGGACGAGGTGGAAGGGCATATCAGAAACGGTATGCTCCTTCAGTATGTGAGGAGGCGAACTCCAGCTGTGGAGCCAGAGCGACCACCGTCTATGCCGGCTAGAGGTGACCCTGGATCGGGGCACCGATTGATTAGCCATTGATTGCTTGATTAAAATAACGATGAACAAGTTGTAAACCTCTCGCTAACACGGTTAAATCATTTACACATGTGAGCGATCACGCACGATCCATAGGCATGCTCTGAATGACTACCAGCCGCGTTATAGTAAGAGTTTACGCTTTGACATCTTTATTCTGCTCTTTGCTTTGATTTTGATTTGAACATTTAAATTCTTCCTGTTTGGACATGTCTGCTGTAAGGTTCATATGATTATTGCTTTAACATTTACAATTCTATGGAAAAATTACTTGTATGCCCGTGGATCGCGAACGGTCCACGAGCACCTCTTGCATGGCAGTGAACTGCCGAAGTCTTTGATTCGGTAACTCCCCCAAACAATAACTCCAACACTGATAATATTAAGTCCCCCCCGGGCACACACAATTTGCCTCGAACGGCACCCGACTTCGAACAGTCACAATTCGCCTCGAACGGCACCCGACTTCGAACAGTCACAATTCGCCTCGAACGGCACCCGACTTCGAACAGTCATAACTCGCCTCGAACGACACCCGACTTCGAATAGTCACAATTCGCCTCGAACGGCACCCGACTTCGAACAGTCACAATTCGCCTCGAACGGCACCCGACTTCGAACAGTCACAAACTCACCTCGAACGGCACAACTCATCTCGCCACAAATGGCTCGATCGCGAAAGGTCGCCATTTGAGGTCCACCCCCGACCGCCAACAGTCGCACCTTACCACGAATGGCTCGATCTCGAACGATCATCATCCGAAGTAAGGCGCTTGACCGCGAACGGTCCCAGTTCATCTTTTGCCGCGAACGGCACCGGCCGTGAACGTCACATTTCACCCCAAGTGGCTTGATCGTGAACGGTCGCCATTTGAGGTCCGCCCTCTGACCGGGCTCGGTCGCACTTTACCTCGAATGGCTCGATCCCGAACGGTCGTCATTTGAAGTAAAGCGCTTGACCGTGAACGATCACATTCCTCCGCAAATGACTCGATCTCGAATGATCGTCGCATGGATTTAGACTCTTGACCGCGAACGGTCGCACTTCACCTCAAATGACTCGATCGCGAACGGTCGTCGTTTGAAGTTAGGCGCTTGACCATGAACGGCCGCGCTTCATCCCAAATAGCTCGATCCCGAACGGTCGTCATTTGGGGCCATATAAAATATCAAGCTCTTTACAGGTTGTCAACAGGATATGAACATCCAGCTCATGGCATTACACGACACGCCTTCCTACCGCAAGGACATCAACAGGATATGAACATCCAGCTCATGGCATCACAAAACACGCCTTCCTACCGCAAGGACATCAACAGGATATGAACATCCAGCTCATGGCATTACAAAACACGCCTTCCTATCGCAAGACATATTTTGGGGGGCAAAGTGTTATCCCATTTTTTGGTCAAAACTGGAATATCAATGTTGTGTGCATTTCCACCACGACCAAACCAAGAAGAAGCAAGCAAGCATACATAAGTCAGGGATTTCACTCAAGGTTCAAATATAAAAGTTCATTCGGTGAAGCCATGCGAGAGTCCATTCGGCGGAACCACATTCGGCACGTAAGCCATTCGGTACTTTGGTAACAACAAACTCATTCGGCATTTAGAGCTCCAAATCCCATTCGGCCAAACATGCCTCCAAACTCATCACCGAACCAACTCCACTTCCCTTCCATGCCGAACCAAAACTCCACTTCCATGCTCCACCGAACCACATGCCACCGATCCAGGTGATTACCGAACCATCCCCTTCCTATCACTACCGAACCATCCATCGCCAGTCCAAACTCCACCGGTCCAACATCACACCCTGCATAGCCGGACCAGAACCCACATCCACACTGCTACCACTGAACCACCTCACTGCCAGTACCACCAAACCAAGAGCAAGAGGCCTACCACCGGTCCAACCATCCCAGCTACGACCGAACCAAGCTCCGCCGAACTAGATGTGCCAGGCTAGATTGCTTCATCCAAGGCCCACCAGCAGCTATATACATCCAAGACCCCTGCCCCCAGCCTTACTCTATAAATAGAGGGGCAGGGGTACAACAATGGGGGACAAGTTTGAGAGCTCAAGCACGGAAGGAACTCTCAAACAACTTTAATACTCTTGTAATCAAAGCTTTGTACTTGTAATCTGAAGAGAAAAAGGAGAATAACATAAAAAGTGGACGTAGGCACGTTCTGGCCGAACCACTATAAATCTGTGTGTCTTTTATAGTTTAGTCCCTGCTTTTTACATATTTTCATAAATCACCCAAATCGCTAAGAACAACATATAATCAACTAAATCGTACGACTTTGGGGTGTTTGCCCATTTTTTGCGCAAACATTTGTTAAACGAAAAATTAGAGTGCACAAAGTAGAAAACTTCAAATTTCAAACCAAAAAAGAATCAATGAATTCAAACAGAAAATAAAAAAAGTTATGCTGCCTCAAACATGGACTTAGACCATGTTTGTAACTGTTCAACAAGTATGTGCCTAGGCTTGAAAATCCATTCTGGGTTCAATTTTCAGGCATAAAATAGACCACCAAAATGCATCGGATGGAGCTCAAAATAAATATAAATATAGTAGAAATCTTTATCTTTCAAAAAAACAAAGAATCATATAATTTGGATAAAGTATGAGAAAGTCATGATGTCTCAAAGTTGAACCCAGGTAGTGTTTTCACTGTAAAAATCTGGGCAAAAATATGCTTCGGATCAACATTCGACAGCATATTTCAATAAGCTATATAGGTCGAAATGGACTTGAATTTGGTGTTCTTATAGTAAAAAACTTTATATTTCAAACGAAAAAAAATTATGCAATTTTAGTAAGTAATGAAAGAGTTATTCTATCTCAAACATGGACTCAGGCCACGTTTGTAGCAACTCAGAAAGCACATTTTCTACAGGCAAAAATCTGCTTTCGAGTTGACTTTCTACCACTGATTTGAACATCCAAATGACAACATTTTTCAACCAAAATATTCAGAAATGAAGGTCAAGATGCAAGCTACCAAATGCAAGAAATCCGGTAGCATTTTGTTGCCAGAATCAAAAGATATTGGCAAGCAAAGTACCAAGCAGATAAGGTTTTGACGCAAACAAAATTGAAAGTAAAAACAAATTACAAAGCAAATTTTTGGCGATTTTGAGCTTGGTTCAGCTAGTTTTTATGAGTTTTATAATTGCTATTGCAATGGAAAGATTCAGATTTTGGTTGCTACATTGAAGCTTTGAGGAGGAACTGGTTTCAATATCCTGTAAAAACCATGGACAGAGACATGCAAGATGAAAACTTAAATTAACAAATAGTTACCTATAAAATTCAGATTTTTGATGAGATGAAAGATTTTTTGGAAAGGATAACCTTTTATTTTTCACTCTTGATTGATAAAAATCTCAGTTTGCTTGAATTAATTTGAAGATTGAAAGCTTGGTTTGAAGAAAATGGTGGAGATGATTTCTTTTCTGATTTCTTAAGAGGAAGAAGAAATAAAATACGTACAGATTACTTCCTTGTTTCTTATTTCTTACTTTAGCTGGCTAATGGACTTTGGACCCAAGTAATAAAGCGAATTAATTTATCCTAGGTTAATTTATTCAACACTTAAAACAAAATGCGTACACTAATGTTATTAAAACAAAACAACACATTCTTCAAATTTTCTCTACAATAAATCATACAAACACACTTACATGATAAAATAAAATATTTTCCATCATATAAAAAGATTAATTTAATTTTAAAGCTTTTTTATTAATAAAAACCCTTATTTAAACAAATAACCCAATTTACACAAATAAATGCTTAAATCACCATTTATATCTCTAATAATTTGATAAAAATTATTTTCTCGCATAGGAAAAATGCAATAAATCGTCCAAACCTTATTTTTATAATCAAAACTTATTTTTCAACCAAATTTCACCTTTTTATCAAATAAACAACCCTTAAAAATCAGTTACTTCCTTTGAAAATTATTAAAAGAAGTAATTGGCAATAATTAATAATATTATTACATTTTTTCTAAATAAAAATCATTTTCCACTTATTATTAATCAAACCACTATAATAAAGTTCCAAAACGTTATTTTCTCTTTTTATTCCCAAAATTCATTGTTTATTTCAAATAAATAATTTAAATTCTCAAAATAATTACTAATTCTCAATATTAAATTATAACAACCGTTATAATTTAATACTTACAGGTAATCACTAAAACCAGGTTGTTACATGGTGGCGAGGGTTTCCCTAGGCCCAACAGCCCGGATTTGAATATATTTCAATCGAATGGTTGTAGTTGATTCTAGTGTTTATAAATGCAGGTCTAACCCTCTCTTCTCTTCTCATATTTTTCTAAAAGCAGCACCAAAGCTCTGCCATTTTATGTTCTTCACTATTTTCTAAATTATAAATAATATATATATATATATATATATATATATATATATATGTATGTGTGTGTGTGTGTATAAATATACATACACAAATTGGAGAAGAATAGAAATCAAATAAGAGAAGAAGAAGAGCGAATCAACAATATGTGATAACGAGGTAATTATTATATTTTTATCTTTATTTATATATTTACATTTCCCTTCAACCCTAAATCTCTTCTTAGATTTACAACTCTAACATATGTATATACCCTTTTTATATATATTTCTTGGAATAAGAATGAAATTAAGCTAAATCAAAGGTTTTACTTCAGATCTGAAAATTTGGAAGGCTTTGAAAAAGGGAGTGGGAAATTTTATATATTGTTTATGATTTTAGATTTATTCCATTGGCATATGTTTAATTGTTATGCCTTAATCTATCTTATTTGTGAGTTATAGGCTCATACTAGCATAGAAAACCATTGCCTACATATTCTCGTTTAAGGTCTGATTTGTTGTAGTGTGTAACGACCCACCTTTTTGGACAATTTAAATCGATAATAAACCACACATGTCAGACTCAAACCATTTGAAAGGAAGGGTTGTTATGGGGTAAATAAGACAAAGCAGAGAAAGAAAGAGAGAATCTCATAGCGGAATGATAAAATATAATAATCAGATAAATAGTTCATGAAGCTGTTTTACAAATAACATTTGATTATACTTTTACAACACAGAATAGAGTTACATAAAATAGGAATTGTAACATTCCCGGTTTTAGAACGAATTAAAAGTGATAATTAATAAATTTTTGGGATCAATTATGGATTTATTTGAAAATTTTTGGAAATAAATATATTTAAAAGTAGATTTTAAAATAAAGTTGATTTGGAAATTTGGGAATATATATAAAAGGAGATTTCAAATAGAATCTTGGTTTTAAAATACAAAAGAAAATATCTTATAAATAAAATTTGATTTATTAACTTTATATTTTGAAGAAAACTAACATATATATATAAGATTATTTATTGTGTATAATTAGATATTTAAATCATTTTCTTTAAAAAGGTTAGATAAATATAATAAGTATGATTGCTTAAGTTTAATCTGAAATTAATAAGTTCAATGACTTAAGATTAAAATTTAAGTGAGATTTACTTAAGGATTTAAAATGCATTTCTTTTATATACTTAAAAATAAATATAGTTAGTATATACATGTATAAAGTTTTGATATGAATATACCTTTTGAAAATAGTTTGTATGTAATTTAAGTAATTTATATAAACAAAAGGGTTTAAAACATTATTTGTAAATAAATTCAAGAAAATGTTTAAACATAATTTATAAACAAAGGGGTTTATGCATAAAAATACATATTTGTGACAAATGTTTAATAAGTAACAATATAGATTAACAAGTGTTCATTTAATTTATAAGTGTAAAAAAAAATTTAACAAGTGTTATATTTATCTTTATTTTAAAAAAAATAATAAATAACTTAAAAACAAGGTTATACAAAACGTCTCCACTTCTATTTTATTCATTTATTAATAAAACCAGAAAAACAATATAGAGATCAAAGAAAAATATCCAAACTGAAAAATATAATCATAAATACAAACAACATTACAACCCTGAAGAAAATCCAAGTTCATATCAAAGCTTCAGTTCATTCCAGATCAAAAAGAAAGATCAAAAGTGAAAAGATTTTCGAGCTTGGAAATCCAGCCTGGAAATCAACAACACAGTGTTAGCTCATTCCAAAATCAAAACCAAGCTTCAAATGATTCAAAGATCAGGCAAAAGTAAATTCAAATCAACTCAAGTAAGCAAGATTCCAGATTGAAAAAAAATCTAGATCAAATAAAAAAAATGTTCTCTGTTTCAAAACACACCCAGGCGAGCAGACCCTTGAACCTATATTTATATCTGATGATTATGATTAGTACTTGAATGTGGTTGTGAAAAGTAGTTGTATATGCCTGCCTGTGATATGTATGTATGTATGTATGTATGTATGTATATATATATGTGTGTATGTGTGTGTGTAGATAAGGTGTGCATACTTGGAAAATAGGCAAAAAAACTTTCCTATGTTCATACATTCCAGGTTTTAAAACCTGTTTGAAATTTAAATCATCTCACCCAAACAATTTTAAGTTTTGATTGCTGAATGAAAAGTGTTTATATGAGTACAACATCATTTTCAAAAAATTAAATCCAAGTGAAAATATTGAGTAAATGTTTTTAAAATAAGAAATCACAGGGGAAAATCATCTTAAGCCAGAAAATCAATTGTTACAATTTCATGTTTTAACTTTATAATCTAGTTCGAGCTTGAAAATGTTGATTTTTGAAACTAATATCATAATGTTTAATACCGGGAATGCTTGGGTTTCTTTAATTAACCGTTTATATCTTTCTGCTAAATTCCGGCAATCAATGTTGAAGTGGATATCGGGTTCAAGGTTGGAGGTAGCCTGGGTGGTGAGGGTTCATGAAAAAATGGTTGTAAGGTTTATAGTGCGCCGTGATAGTAGGTTCATAGTTTTGTTGGCTGAGCATTTGTGATTTGTGCATCGTCGAGGTTGGATCGGGTTTGTTCACGAAGGGAGGAAATGACGCGTGGTGATGTAACTCTGCTCTGGGTTGGTTCGGTAGGTGTTTGGTGGTCGATCGTGGCGGCGCATGGTGGTTTTAAGTTGAAGGTTTAGTTCTAGATTTTGGTTGATCGACTCGTTTTCGAATTTTAAACAAATCAATAGTGATGGATGGTCGAGTCATCGGAGGAGGTGATCAGCGACTCGTGGGTGGTCTCGACGTTGGTCGGAAGTCGCTCTGATGATCGTGCACGTGCACGCTGGGGTGTGTGTGTGTCTGAATATAATTTAAATCCAAGAAGTCATGGGGTTTTCTCGAGTTTGTGCTCGAGTATTTTGTGAATTGGCTTGAAGACGTGAGTGGGGAGGAATAAACTCGGAGACAAGCTCGGATCATTTAGAATATGGCTCAAGAAAATCAAGAAATGGCTCGGGTCTGGAGATCTAATATAAAACAGTTTTAAGCTTTAAATCATATCAAGTTTTATTTGAAACAATTTTGGTTAAAACCATTTCTTTTGTAAACGTTAAGTGTTTATCCGAGTTTTGAGTTGGTTAAAAAAAATTATAAATTTTTTTTAAATTAATTAAGTCTAAAATGTTTTAAATATATGTATAACCCTTATTTTAAAATTTATTTTAAATAAACTTTGTAATATTGAGAAGTTAATTAAGAAGAGATGTTTTAATTGTAAATCAACTTTAAAGTCTAAGTTAAATTTTAACAAGATTTTTTAAATAAGGTCTAGTTGTTAATTAAAGTGATTAATAAAGATAAAATGGTATATCTTTTAATTTAATTAAGTAAGTAATTAATGATTTGTTAATATAAAATAATTAAAGGTAAATTACTTAATGAAATTAATTAAGTATAACTACTTAATGCAATTAATAAAGGAGAAGTACTTAATGTAATTAAGTAAAAGGTTGATTAACTAATGTAAGTCATTAAAGGAAATTAATTACTTAAAGATAATTACTTAATCAAAAGTAATTTATTTAATGATTTTAGTTGATTAATCAAGTGACTAAAATTGATTTATGACTTATTAATATAGGTGACTAGGGATAATCACTTATTGTAACTAATTAAGGATAATTAATTAAATGGCAATTAATTAAGGGTTAATTAATCGATGTAATTGATTAAGGATAATTAGCTAAAGAATAATTAAATAATCAAGGATTAATTATTTAATGATTTAAGGTTAGTTGATAAATAATTAAAGGTTAATTATTTAATGATTAAAGGTTAGTTAATTTATTAATAAGTGATTAAAGGTTAATTAATTAAAATGATTTATGATTAATTAATGTTAATTTACCTGGATTAGTGATTAGTCCTTTTTCAATTAATCAGATGATTAATTAACCTTACTTATGGATATTGGAATTGCATGGAATGCTTTGAATTGTTTAATATCCCTGACGCGTAATGCTTTGTGATATGACTTATTTTGGTTTGAGCTATGATGAATGTAATTTATTTATCTGTGACAAATTTATATTATTTATTTGTAATTTGTGAATGAAGATAAGCGTTATAGGATTATACCGCTTATAAGTATTGCTGTGTTTGGATTGTGGTGATTGATGATATTGCACTATTGTGTAAAACCCCTGGACTACACCACACATACACAAATATGTATTGCACGAGGAAATTGGTTAAGTCACAGATATTTGAATTTAATATTATGAAATGGTTTTAAAGATGAATTTTGATTCAAAAGGGTTTTGGAAATGGAATTGGGTTGAATATGAAAAGCTTTTGAAAAAGGAAGTTTGAAAATTGAGATTTAGTTGAATATAAATATATCTTGTTTAAGTTTTGTAATTGTTTTGGAAATTTGGTTTGAAAGGTTTATACGAGTTATAATATATATATATATATATATATATATATGGATTTTAAAACCATCTTTAATTTTAAATATATTATTTTGATAATTTAAATTCAACCCAAGTTCATACTTGAAAGGCTTTAACTTGAGCAAATGGAATTGAATTTTTTCATAACGAAAACTCTTGTTTTTCAAATAATAATAGCTTTCACATAAAGAAAGGATTTTCAATTTGTGTTAAAAGGATTTCAACTTTGAAATGAAAATAGTTTTTAAAGCTTTAATTGAGTCTTTGATTTAAAGATTGAATGAGTTAATCCAATTTGAAAGGGAAATTATTTTGAAAAGCTATGAATGAATCTTTGTTAAAGATTGGTGAACTTTGTTTTCAAATTGAAGAGGATCCTAAGGTGTATCTTTTGTATAAAAGATATGGAATCGAAATAGTTTTGAAAGCTATGAATGAATCTTTGTGAAAGATCGGTGAATTTTGTAAAGTGAATCTTTTTGTTTAAAAAGATTAAAATAGAAATTTGTTTAAACCATTTAAAAGAAAGGTTTTGGGCTTTAAGTTGTGACTTAACTAAGATCCCAATATCCATATGCTTTTTAAATTAAGTGCTCATTATTCCGTTTAGCCGGAAGAGGACTTTGTGTCATATAACCCATTACGGATAGTGATATGACGAAATGGATAGCATTTGAAGACAGGTGGCGAAGACCGGGTATTTTCGAAAATGAAAGGATTACCTGTTGAATCTCTCTGCATCATGGCTTCGGTGTAGAGTTCTTCGTATGTGATCTGGAGTCGATCGGGATTATGAAAACCCGAATTTGCAAGGGCTTCTTTGGAAGTGCCTTCGGTTCTGTTTGAACCCGTAACAGACTTGTATGGATGCATGTCTGACATTACACTTTGAGATGTAAAGATGGTTTCTATCAAATACATTTTTTTTGGTGGCGGAGAAGTTATTCTCTTAGCTTAACACCCTTCTCTGAGATGTACGAGCTCAAAGGTTATGTAGTTGATGGTTGCTAGTGATACATTTCCAATTTGGTAATGTGGCATATGAAGTGTTGCTGATCATATGTTGATCAAAGTATGGCTTTTGTGTAAAGCGTAGCTTTGTGGACGTGACCTCGTCGGACCTCACAACCCGAAAATGGTCGAAACAGGAAAGTTGCGGCAAGGTTATTAGGGGTCGCGTCCCTAGGGTATGTCCATTTCCTTCTGGATAAAAGGTGGTATAATGGTATGGAGCCCAGATATTTAACCTATGTGGTTGTTGCTATTTGTTGGTGAATCCCGGGATAAAGGTCGGTAACGACCGAGGATGGCTTACTTGTAGGTATTACCTAGTTATAGAGGTAACCTGGCCTTGTGTTGGCAGAGATCTGGTTTGGTTCTTGGGGGCGTCCCTCCAGAGGCGTTCCATTCGGTGTAGGAAGTTCCTTTGCCTAACCATTGTTTGAAATCTATCATTCAATACGCGTCTTGTACGGTTTTAGTTGTATAACCTGCCATTTGCTTATGGTGGTGACCCACTATTTAGATGGTATCTATAGTAGGCATACAATAATGGTTGTATGCTGGCTAAGATTAATATTATACTTTCGAAAGGTTTTCTACACTATGCACTAATAATAATATCAAAAGAATTTTCGCGTATCATCCTTATTTGACTATCATAAGGAGAAATCTCCTCCAATTGTGCACTTGCATTGTGTGTGTGGCTGGAGGCCTTATCGTAGTTTCATTTTTCAAAAAGCATTGCAGTTTTCAATTTTAAATTCTTTGTTTGTTTTTGTTTAAAACAAATATTTTGTTTGCTCACACCAGTCTCATGACTGACCTGGAGTTTATTGTTCCCTTTCTAAACTCTGGGTGCCTACAATTTTCCACACGGGCAGCCTAGAGTTAGATTTTCAGATAATTAGCTAGAAGATATAGATTCAGTTGCCTTCAGCTTTCTGTTTGGAATTCTTTGGAGTCTTTGGTTTGGCAATTGCACTTTCGGACTGACCTTGCTTAATACAACTTGATGGTGATTTGAGCTTTAGATATGGAGCTTGGAGATCTTTGGAGCATTGGACTAGAATGCAGTTTTGGATTCTATCTTCCTTTATATCCTTTGGAAGATCAGATTGGTGATATTATTTCGCTATATTCTTGTATCTTTGATAAATGATGATATTCATTTGTTGTATCATTGTTGTATCGAATGTTATGTATCAATAAAGTCATTTCTTTTTC
This sequence comes from Allium cepa, assembly GCA_030765085.1. NCBI lineage: Eukaryota > Viridiplantae > Streptophyta > Magnoliopsida > Asparagales > Amaryllidaceae > Allium > Allium cepa. The sequence goes on along the minus strand of CM060941.1, from coordinate 317,203,011 downwards.
TTCCGTTATGTTGTTTACTTAATGTGTTATAAGCTCCGACGAGCCAGATTTGACGTTTGAATCTGTGACATTCGAATATGGGTGATGTATTAAGTGCCGATTTTCGAAGGTCGAGTCAGGGTCGTCACATTTGGTATCAGAGCTGAAGGTTGAGTAAAAACTTTAGCTCAGGAGTATAACACATTAGGTAACTCATTAGAGATAGGGTTACAAATGCCCTAGAATAGGTATTCCTAAGATATCCGTCTGTATGCCTCAGTAAATTTTCTTGCTATTCACTGATAGTAAGTATGAGTGCAAGAAGAGGACGAGATAGGGGACTGGGAAGTACCACTACAAATGGTCAATACCTGCAACAACGGGAACAACTTTCTCTTCTTAATCTCCTTTGATCCAATTTCAAATTCTTTGATTGCTTCATGGCAGCTCGAGGAAGAAGCTTTGATGTGATGGTGGCCCTGCGAATCGTTATAGAAAAGGGTTTAAAAGTTCCCATTCGTATTCTCTTCATCAGTCCCCTATCATCTTTTCGTTTTAAACTTTAATGAATTTAAAATTATATTTAAAATAAATTGATGAATAAAATATGAAGATTTGTATCGATAAAATGATTTCGATTAAAACCAAATTTGAAATTCTATTGTAATTTCTTGTAAGAATCAAAGTCCAAAATGGGACAAGTTGGTGTAAACTTTGGGGTATTCCGACCTGAGTTTGGAATCCATATCTAGTGTTTGAGAATTGTGGAAGATTGAATCTATTTGTCTGTTCTTTGGGTCCAAATTATGTTATACGAATGGTTAGTTATCCTTCGGACTAACCAATACCCTGCATATTTCATAGACTTGATGACTCGAGTGTCTTGTGAAATGTTGAATGAGTTTATTCTCATATCTATTGTTGATATTCTGATTTGGTAAGCCAAATGCAGAATAGATATTCAGTTTAATCTGGTGAACCATTTCTTTATGTGTTCATATATTCTTTGTTGGTCTCCCTGTCTAGCAAATTTCGAGTACCAAATTTACTTAAGGGGGGAATCTGTAGCATTCCCGGTTTTACAACGAATTAAAAGTGATAATTAATAAATTTTTGGGATTAATTGTGGATTTATTTGAAAAAAATTTGGAAATAAATTATTTAAAAGTAGATTTTAAAATAAAGCTAATTTGGAAATTTAGGAATAAAAATATATATATATATATAAGGAGATTTCAAATAGAATCTTGGTTTGAAATTCAAAATAAAATATCTTATAAATAAAATTTGATTTATTAACTTTATATTTTGAAGAAAACTAATATATATATATATATATTATATGGATATAAGATTATTTATTGTGTATAATTAGATATTTAAATCATTTTCTTTAAAAAGGTTAATTAAATATAACAAGTATGATTGCTTAAGTTTAAAATGAAATTTATAAGTTCAATGATTTAAGATTAAAATTTAAGTGAGATTTACTTAAGGATTTAAAATGCTTTTCTTTTGTATACTTAAAAATAAATATAGTTAGTATATATATAAAACTTTGATATGAATATATCTTTTGAAAATAGTTTGTATATAAATTAAGCAATTTATATAAACAAAAAGGTTTAAAACATAATTTGTAAATAAATTCAAGAAAAGGTTTAAAATAATTTATAAACAAAGGGGTTTAGGCATAAAAATACATATTTGTGACAAATGTTTAATAAGTAACAATATAGATTAACAAGTGTTCATTTATTTTACAAGTGGAAAACAAAATTTAACAAGTGTCACATTTATCTTTATTTTAAAAAATTTAAATAAATTAAAAACACGGTTATACAAAACATCTCCACCTCTATTTTATTCATTCATTAACAAAACCAAAAAAATAATATAAAGATCAAAGAAAAAAATCAAAACTGAAAAATATAATCACAAATTCAAACAACATTTCAACCCTGAAGCAAATCCATGTTCAGATCAAAGCTTTAATTCATTCCAGATCAAAAAGAATGATCAAAACAGAAAAGATTTTCATGCCTAGAAATCAAGCCTGGAAATCAACAGCACAGCTTCAGCTCATTCCAAAAATCAAAACCAAGCTTCAAGTGATTCAAAGATCAGGCAAAAGTAAATTCAAATAAACTCAAATGAGTAAGATTCTAGATTGAAACAAAAAAATCCTAATCAAATAAAAAAATGCTGTCTCTATTTCAAAACACACCCAGGTGAGCGGACCCTTGAACCTATTTTTATATTTGATGATTATGATTAATACTAGAATGTGGTTGTGAAAAGTAGTTGTATATGCCTGCCTTTTATATATATATATATATATACACACACACACACATATATATATATATATATATAAGGTGTGCATGTCTAGAAAATAGGCAAAAAAACTTGCTTCTATTCATACATTCCAGTTTTTAAAACTAGTTTGAAATTTAAATCATCCCACCCAAACAATTTTAAGTTTTGATTGCTGAATGAAAAGTGTTTATATGAGTACAACATTTTTAAAAATAAATCCAAGTGAAAATATTGAGTAAATGTTTATAAAATAAGAACTCACAGGGGAAAATCATATTAAGTCAGAAAATCAATTGTTACAATTTCATGTTTTAACTTTATAATCTAGTTCGAGCTTGAAAATGTTGATTTTTGAAACTAATATCATAATTTTTAATATTGGGAATTCTTGGGTTTCTCGAATCAACCATTTTTAGCTTTTCTGCTAAATTCCGGCAATTAATATTGAAGTGGATATCAGGTTCAAGGTTGGAGGTAGCCTGGGTGGTGAGGGTTCACGAAAAAATGGTTGTAAAATTTATAGTGTGTCGTGGTAGCCAGAGATCGACGAACTAGGGTTAGGTTCACAGTTTTGATGACTGAGCATTTGTGATTGGTGCATCATCGAGGTTGGATCGGCTTTGTTTGTGAAGGGGGAAACGACGCGTTGTGATGTAACTCTGCTCTGGGTTGGTTCGGCGGGTGTCTGGTGGTCGATCGTGGCAGCGCGTGGTGGTTTTTAGTCGAAGGTTTAGTTCAAGATTTTGGTTGATCAGCTCGTTTTGGAATTTTAAACAAATCGATAGTGATGGACGGTCGAATCATTGGAGGAGGTGATAGTGACTCGTGGGTGGTCTCGACGTTGGTCGGAAGTCGCTCTGATGATCGTGCATGTGCACGCTGGTGTTTATGTGTCTGATAATAATTGAAATCGAAGAAGTCATGTGTTTTCTCAGGTTTATGATCGAGTATTTTGCGAATTGGCTCGAAGACGTGAGTGGTGAGGAAAAAAATCGAAGGCAAGCTCGAGTCATTTAGAATATGGCTAGGGAAAATCAAGAAATGGCTTGGGTCTGTAGATCTAGTATAAAACAGTTTTAAACTTTAAATCAAATCAAGTTTTATTTGAAACAATTTTGGTTAAAACCAATTCTTTTGTAAACGTTAAATATTTATCCGAGTTTTGAGTTGGTTAAATTTTTTTTTTTATAAAATTATTTTAAATTAATTAAGTCAAAATTGTTTTAAATATATGTATAACCCTTGTTTTAAAATTTATTTTAAATAAACTTTATAATCTTAAGAAGTTAATTAAGAGGAGATGTTTTAATTGTGAATTAACTTTAAAGTCTAAGTTAATTTTTTTTGCAAGATTTATTAAATAAGGTTTAATTGATAATTAAAGTGATTAATAAAGATAAAATGGTTTATTTTTTAATTTAATTAAGTAAGTAAATAATGATTTGTTATTATAAGTAAATTACTTAATGAAATTAATTAAGTATAACTACTTAATGCAATTAATATAGGAGAAGCACTTAATGTAATTAAGTTAAAGGTTGATTAAGTAATGTTAGTAATTAAAGGAAATTAATTACTTAAAGATAATTACTTAATCAAAAGTAATTTATTTAATTATTTTAGTTGATTAATCATGTGATTAAAATTGACTTGTGACTTATTAATATAGGTGGTTAGGGATAATCACTTATTGTAATTAATAAAGGATAATTAATTAAATGGTAATTAATTAAGTATTATTTAATTGATGTAATTGATTAAGGATAATTAGTTAAAGAATAATTAAATAATTAAGGATTAATTATTTAATGATTTAAGGTTAATTGATAAATAATTTAATTAATTTATTAATAAGTGATTAAAGGTTAATTAATTGAAATAATTTGTAATTGATTAATGTTAATTAACCTGGATTAGTGATTAATCTGGTTTCAATTAATCAGATGATTAATTGACCTTACTTATGGATGTTGGAATTACATGGAATGCTTTGAATTGTTTGATATCCCTGATATATGTTGCTTTGTGATATGACTTATTTTGGTTTGAGCTGTGATGAATGTAATTTATTTATCCGTGACGAAATTATATATTTATCTGTGAATCTTTGAATGAAGATAAGCGTTATAGGATTATACCGCTTATCAATATTGCTGTGTTTGGATTGCGATGATTGATTATATTGCACTATTGTGTAAAACCCCTGGACTACACCCGCACACACACAAATATGGATTGCACACGGAAATTGGTTAAATCACACATATTTGAATTTAATATTATGAAATGGTTCTAAAGATGACTTTTGAATCGAAAAGGGTTTTGGAAATGGAATTGGGTTGAATTTGAAAAGCTTTTGAAAAAGGAAGTTTGAAAATTGAAATTTAGTTTGAATATAAATATATCTTATTTAAGTTTTGTAATTGTTTTGGAAATTTGGTTTGAAAGGTTTATACAAGTGTTATATATATATATATAGATTTTAAAACCATCTTTAAAGTATTTTAAATGTATTATTTTGAGAATTTAAATTCAACCCAAGTTTATACTTGAAAGGCTTTAACTTGAGCAAATGTAATCGGATTTTCCCGAAACGAAAACTCTTGTTTTTTAAACAATAATAGCTTTCATATAATGAAAGGATTTCCAATTTGTGTTGAAAGGATTTTAAGTTTGAAATGAAAATAGTTTTTAAAACTATGGATTAAGTCTTTGATTTAAAGATTGGATGAGTTAATCCAATTTGAAAAGGAAATTATTTTGAAAAGCTATGAATGAATCTTTGTTGAAGATTGGTGAACTTTGTTTTCAAATTGGTGTATCTTTTGTATAAAATATTTGGAATTGAAATAGTTTTGAAAGCTATGAATGAATCTTTGTGAAAGATTGGCGAATTTTGTAAAGTGAATCTTTTTGTTTAAAAAGATTAAAATGGTAATTTGTTTAAACCATTTGAAAGAAAGGTTTTGGGCTTTAAATTGTGACTTAACTAAGATCCCAATATCCATATGCTTTTTAAATTAAGCGCTCATTATTTTGTTTAGCTGGGAGAGGACTTTGTGTCATATTACCCATTCTGAATAGTGATACGACAAAATGGATACATTTGAAGACCGGTGGTGAAGACCTGGTATTTTCGAAAATGAAAGGATTACCTGTCGAATGTCTCTGCATCATCGGTCCAGTATAGAGATCTCTATATGTGATGGGTAGTCCGATCGGGATTGTGAATACCCGGATTTGCAAGGGCTTCTTTGGAAGTGACTTCAGTTCTGTTTGAACCCGAAATAGACTTGGATGGATGTATGTCTGACGTTACACTTTGAGATGTAAAGCTGGTTTCTATCAAATACATTTCTGTTTGGTGGCGGAGAATTTATTCTCTTAGTTTAACACCCTTCTCTAAGATGTACGAGCTCAGAGGTTATGTAGTTGATGGTTACTAGTGATACATTCCCAATTTGTGGCATACGAAGTGCTGCTGATCATGTGTTGATCGAAGCGTGGCTTTTTTGTAAAGCATAGCTTTGTGGACGTGACCTCGTCGGACCTCACAACACGAATATGGTCGAAACAGGAAAGTTGCGGCAAGGTTATTAAGGGTCGCACCCCTTGGGTATGTCCATTTCCTTTTGGATAAAAGGTGGTATCATGGTATGGACCCCATATTTTTATCCTATGTGGTTGTTGCTATTTGTTGGTGAATCCCGGGATAAAGGTCGGTAACGACCGGGGATGGCTTACTTATAGGTGTTACCTAGCTATACAGGTAACCCGGCCTTGTGTTCGCAAAGATCTGGTTTGGTTCTTGGAGGCGTCCCACCAGAGGCGTTCCATTCGGTGTAGGAAGTTCCTTTCCCTGACTATTGTTGGAAATCCAATCATTTAATATGCGCTTTGTACGGTTTTTGTTGTATAACCTGCCATTTACTTATGGTGGTGACCCACTTTTTAGATGGTTGCTATAGTAAGCATACAATAATGGTTGTATGCTGGCTAAGATTATATTATACTTTCGAAAGGTTTACTGCACTATACACTAATAATAATATCAAAAGGGTTTTCGCGTATCAAGCATATTTGACCATCATAAGAAGAAATCTCCTTCAACTGTGCGCTTGCATTGTGTGTGTGGCGGGAGGCCTTATGGTAGTTTCATTTTTAAAAAGCATTGCGGTTTTCAATTTTAAATTATTTGTTTGTTTTTGTTTAAAACAAATGTTTTTGTTTGCTCACACTAATCCCATGACTGACCTGGATTTTATTGTTCCTTTTTTAAACTCTAGATGCCCACAATTTTCCACACGGGAAGACTAGAGTTAGATTTTCAGATAATCAGCTAGTAGATATAGATTCGGTAGCCTTCAGCTTTCTTTTTGAAATTCTTTGGAGTCTTTGGTTTGGCAATTACATTTCCGGACTGACCTTTCTTAATACAACTTGATGGTGGTTTGGGCTTTCGATATGGAGCTTGGAGATCTTTGGAGCATTGGATTGGAATGCAGTTTTGGATTCTATCTTCCTTTCTATCCTTTGGAAGATTAGATTGGTGATATTATTCCGCTATTTTCTTGTATCTCTGATAAATGATGGTATTCATTTGTTGTATCATTGTTGTATCGAATGTTGTATATCAATAAAGTCATTCTTTTTCTACCACTGTGTGGTTTACTTAATGTGTTATAAGCTCCGACGAGCCAGATTCGACATTTGAATATGCGGCATTCGAATGCGGGTGATGTATTCTGTGCCGATTTTGAAGGTCAAGTCAGGGTCGTCACAAGAATAATTAAATAAATGTAGTGGAACAAGATGATGTAGCGGAATAAAGATAAAAAATAATTATAGTAGTACTAAATCTTCATCTTCGTCCTCAAGAAGATAGTTTTCAATACACTAAAGAGCTCAGATAGACCCGAGCGAATTGAAAAGTCAAACACTCGAGTCAGAACTAAAAGATCTTATGTAAGTTAAATCAACAGCAAATAAATATGAGTGTAATGGCATCGGAGATGTTTATGGGGTTTGACATCTCTTATCCAGTGTCTAACGTGAGTGCGGTAACTTAAGAGATGTTCGGGATTTTCATCTCCTAAGGATTCATAATATTATCTACTATATAGTACAATAAACTATTATAATATGTCTATAGTAATGTAAAGTATTAAAATAGCGTTAAAACGTTACACATATCCCCTTAACATATTTTATATATTCCCGTAGTCTATATAATATCGTAAGCTCCACCAAACCGGTGGTTTACCCAGAAGGCACTCCATAGGTACGGTACAAAACAAACTCGTGGTGGGAACGATAAGGCATGTGACAAAGCACGCGAGGCAATGCCAAGGATAGGATACTGCCGTTTTACAGATCCGGACTGGTGGTAACGCATAGCAGCTACTACCGCCCACCTTGGAATACACTCCCAAATCAAAATCAAGGGTGGTCACCAAATCAATCACAAAGTCATAATATGGTATCGAAGAAATGTGTCCGATCGAAGGTGCGACCTCACTTGGCCTAGCATGGCTCCTGTTTTAGCCACATCAAGCTAACTCACGGGAGTCTGGGCTATGATAATACCTAATACAGAATCGTTCGCCAAACAATCCTACTTCATTCTAGAATCCCCACAACGTACGTAGTTGTTTAAGTGGTTTTCGGTATTGGCAGAGAGTATGACAATATCGAATCACGGTCTCTTTAACAACCAAACACTTATTTCACACCGGATGGTTCTTTTACATTTCCAAAACCAATTCATAATTGATATCAAAATATCATATTCAATTCAAACCATATCACTTTCGAAATCATATCCACTTTCGAAATTATATTCACAAAATAGGTTAAATCCTCATTTCAAATCATCATATTTACTCAAATATGTCATTTCACTTGAAAATATCATTTCAAATCCCATCTTAGGTTATAACATCCTTTAACCATATTTGCTCTTAAATCAAGGATTTAAATATAAACGCTTCCACTTTACACATTCTGAAATTTAGAAAATATTTTAAATAGATTTAAGATGGTTTAAACAGATTTAAAATAGTTTAAATAGAATTAAAATGGTTTAAACAGATTTTAAATAGATTAAATAGAATTAAAATGGTTTAAATAGATTTAAAATAGATTAAATAGATTTAAAATGGTTTTAATAGATCAAAATAGTTTAAATTGATTATAAGTAGTTTAAAATAGTTGAAAATAAATTTAAACTAGTTTAATAGTTTGAAAACCTTAAAATAAGGATTTTAAAATAATAAATCTTTAAACAGTTTATATCAAAATAATTAATTTGGAATTAATATCAAAATTAAACCATTTCTTCCATTTCAACACATACGGACCTTGTCCAACTTTCAATTCAACTAACTAAAACTGGTTTAAATTCAGATTCTCATTAAACCATTTAACTAATATCGATTTGAAATCCATGTTTGAATTATCAATTTAAACCACTTCAAATAAAATAGATTTCAAAGTTATATTCAAACAATTTCAATAACTCAATTTCAATAAATTTCATTTATGCTTCAAAAATTCAACTTTGAAATTCCATTTTAATTCTTTAAACAATTCATTAAATCAGTTCCAATTTTAAACATTTAAAGCTTGGATTTCGAAAATAATTCAGTTTATGCAAACCAAATTTTAATCTCAAAATATAGTTTAACTGAATTCAATTTTTTAAGGATTTAAAAATAATTTAATTTAACCAATTCGGTGTCCATATGTAGTTCTCTACACTATGGTCAAGTGATATGGATATTTATCATTTTAATCCGCAATTACTTTATATTTACGGATATATATCATTTCAACCCGCAATCTCGAATTGAATTACAAATCCATTAAATCGCTCGAGTCTATCATTTCAGCCCATAATGATTTCCCCTAATCTATCAAATCATTTGGGTATGTATCATTTCAACCCATAGAAAACTTGCAGTGTTATAACAATATAAGCATATAACATCCAGTCAACCAATAACAACAATCAAACATACATCACAACCACCATTCATCAATTAATAAATAACATCAATTAACTGATTATCATCTATAGGTATTCAATTTACAATTAAATTTAATATCAAATTAAATGACGATTAAATGCAATAAAAGTCACATTTAACTAGATTGACAATTTAAATATATCAACATTAACCAATCAATTTCTAATTTCATCATAAATTTAAATTAAATAACATAAGATAATTTAGCAGTTGTAAGAGGGTTAAAACACTCACCTTTGATTTCAAATCGATTTGAAATCCAAAATAAGGCCTATAATTCAACAGTCTCATAACTCATCCAAACAAAAATTCAAAATTTTTGAAATTTCAGTATGATCCTAGAGGAACAAACTGCTCATGAATCGGAGCTCGTATGTAAAAGTTTTGGACATTAAAAAGTCTAAATTCAATTTTAAATAAAATAATAATAAACGAATCAAGCCTCTCCATATCATCATGCGTACCCTCTCTCTCTCCAAACCCTAACATGGTTTCTGGGCTCGGTCGAGCTTTTTAATGATATGGCCGCCACCACGTCTCACTACATCGCCGCCGCCTGAGGCCACGAGGCCAAGATCAGAGAACGCCCCATGCCACCCCTTGCCTAGCCAACCCTCTTGGACCCACCGTGATAGCCGTGATGAGGCCAGGCATTTCCACCACCGTTCGTAAGCCTGTCCAAATTATGGTGAATTAGACAAGCTTCGACACCAAGTAGCCGTATGGATCGACTACATACGTCGTGCTCTATGCTGCAGCGTCATTTGATCGTCACAAAATCGAAGATCCGTCGTTAAACGATCGAAACCCTAATATAGATGGCTAAAATTCAACTTCAATTTCTGAACGAATAGTGATTCGATTGCAGAAATAAATTGCATTAGTGAATTATGCTCGTCGAGAGCATCCCAATGATATATAATACGATATGATTTTGAGAAGTTTGATTTTGAAATTGAATTTGAATTTGGAATAGGGTTTTGAGATTAGAATATGTTTCTGCCATTGAAAAGAGGGAGATAGACAGAAGTTGATGTACGCACTGAATAAGAAAATGATTGCTAGGGTTTAGCAAACAAGACTATATATATTAATAAAGCCCGATAAGAAAATAAACACATATCGAATTTGTACGAACGACGAATAGCGACCCAAAAGCCCTTTTTCTTCCAAAACGAAAGTGGGTCATCCCATATATCAAAATAGATGTTTTTGACATTTTTAAACTCAATGGAATAGGTTGCAAGTCCTAATTCCATCATATGAAAAAGTTAGCTTTAAAATCAGCTTATTCAATTTGATTTCAATTAATTGATTTCAGCGCGTTTCGAGCCCATACGATCAAACGACAAGTCTGATCGCTAGAAACTTGAAATCTTATAATAATTCACTGTTACGGATCCGATGAAACTAGTTTCATCAAAATCCGAGAAAGTGACCAAAATGACTATTTTCACATTAATTAAATTATTACTAAATTAATTAAATCACTTTTTCAATTCCAATTGTATAATTAACAAATTTTATCATTTTTGATTACTTGGTAACTTTTAATCTTTTTAAAACAAGTTTCCGTATTAATTCAATGTTGAATATTACACTAGTTACGGTGTTCAGTTTCAATAGCAATAAATTTAATTGATTATTAAATTAAATTCCGATAAATACATTTGTTTGATCTTTCATCTTATTATTCAATCCATTATCATCTTATGGATAGTTAACATTATTTTATATCTTATTACATCAAAATTCTACCATTATCATGTTTATTTATATTAATGCAATATTTAATTAGATTTATTGCAATTTATTTCCAATTTAATTTCAACAAATTAAATAAATAGGTAAAAAAATAACGATGGTAACCTTTTCCTTGATTTAATCACATTTACAGGTTTATTATCTACAAACAAATGTTATACCTACTTACACAACAATGATTCCAATTACAATTACAATTTATTGCCTATTATTTCACTAATTAATATAACATTTAATCTATTTCCTTATTTATAATTTACAACCAATTATAAACTTTCATTCCTTTCAAAAAATTGGAATTACATAAAAAAATTAACAATTAACTCAAATTAACATTGTTACATTCCATTCTGTTTATTATTCTCATTAATAAATCACAAATATTTATTTCTTCCAATATTAACACCTACATTTTATTAAATTAAATATTTTTAATCATCGAAAATTACGGGTCATTACATAATATTTACATCTTGATCTGGAAATCAGTACTAAAGGTTTTAGAATTTAGAATGATGAATCGTTTTTTTTACAGATCTGTACTTGGGGTGTAAAATATTGATAGGATTTTGAATATTGCCCTATTTATTTTGGATTTTCCACAGTTTAATTTATGGGAAGAACATCGGTTTGATTTTTATAAATTGGTTTATTTCTCCACTGTTCATAGAAAAAGGCGATGTTTGATTTAACAAGGAATATATGCAAATAATAAGGAAGAGATGTGTAAAGTGCAAATTTATTCTCCATAGTTTACACTGTCCACTCTAAATAAAAAGAATTTATTCATTCCTTATAATTTCAAAACAAGTGATTCTTTATTTTTATTAGCTTTTGTTTTAAACTAATTTATGGAAATCATAGCAAAAAATCTTCCTAAGGAATCTCATTTCAGCACATTAAATATGGAAAGAATATTCTAGTTAAATGTTTATTGCTAGAATATAATTGGATAGGGATAGGTAGTTTATGCATATTTATTAGATAGTTTATACGTATTTACTTCTTTGACAAATAAAAATTGCGTCTATTATGCATTATTTATGCATAACGTTCGCTTAAGATAGAGTATTATTAGATAGAATGTAATGCAGATAGGAGAAATTAGGATGGGTTGCAATTCCTATTAATAGGCAATAAAGTTAGGTGTTGCCAATAATTAATAGGATATAAAAGATTGTAACCTCAATTAATTGAAAATAAATATGAATTGAATTATGGATTACAATTAACTAATATGGCATAGGATGTAGTAACTGTAATTGATGGGCAAATAAACGAGGAATGAATTAGGAGTTGTAATTGATAGGTGTAGATGGATTATTGAGACTGATAAAAATAGAATAGTTATAAAAAGGTTACTAATTCGAAATTAGTAATTATACATAAATGTCTTAGAAAATGTCCGTTAGGATTATTATTGACAAATTGACATCCATGGACTAGTAAAAGGGGTTTTATGGGTAATTAAGTATTTAAGGTAAATTTTATTACCTTAAATAAAAAGGGATTAGTAAACTAAGTCCAATAGTTAACTTAGGAATAATACTAAGACCAAGGTTATATGACCTAAATTTTGTATAGGTTTAGAATAGTTATTTGGACTTAGTAAATTAGAATGCGAGGTCAGTAGAGTCATATGACAGAAGACTGCCCTTCACTCAAAGGATTTAGTAGTCCTATGCACTTACTACTGATGTGAGACATCATCAATCATAGGAACTGTGATAATGCGAGAGATAACACCTACTTTGGGGATAGAGGTATTAAGTGGTTGTTTGAGGGCTCGCTTCTTTCCTAATTAAAAAGTATTAAATGGTCCAAATTAGCAATTAAGAGTGGTAAGGAATATCTCCATTGGGGTTCGCTTCAGGTTTGAGATATTAAATGGTTGTATGATTTGTGTCTCTTCTAAAATAAGTATTAAGTAACCTGGTGAGAATCCAAATTAATAATTAAGAGTGATTATGGATATCTCGGGAAGGATCCACTTTAGGATTGAGGTCTTAATCAATAGTTAGATTATAGGGTCTACCCCTTTTTTATAAAAGAAGTATTAAGTAGCCCAGTGAGATTCTTAGTGATGTCAGCTAGATAGTCCAAATGAGGAGTCCGCCTTGGCGTTAGGTATTAAATGGCAAAGGCCTACCTATAAATAAGTGTTAAATGGTTAGGAGCTTGCCTAGTCCTTATTAATAAGGTATTAAGTAGCTTGGGAATAATGATAATAGATGTGTTAGTTGTATGACTATCATACATTATAAAGTCATAAACAGCGATCTAAGGTCTCTATATCTAGGACTAATAGACCAATGATGACGATGCTAGGAGCCCGCTTCATATTTTGGAAGCATTAAGTGGTTGATAGATTTATGTCAATATTTTGTACCTTGGGATGGGTAGATAGGTGAAATATGCTAGTAGGAATATCGTGTGTGCAATATTGGGTCTAACGACCACGTGATTTTCGACCCCTGAAAATCGATACTAATACGTTCGCTGTATAGAGTGTCGAGCGATCGAGTGCCGAAGATACCAGGCTGTTAGGGCTAGGAAGAAGAAAAAAAGATAGAAGATGAAAATAGAACAATAGCACAGAATCTCACAATCGCAGCGGAACAAAACATAATATGCAATAGCAGCATATTTACAAAGAAAAAATGTAACTGTTAACATATATACAAGTTATCAGAGTACAACAAATCTAGACATTTATATAACTTGTCCTTAACTACTGCCTAAACGGCCTACAACACACAATGGAATATGGTCAATATGTACAATAAGTTTTTGTCATTCAGCTTGTCTCCTAAGCTCCAAAAGCGTCCGAACAGGAAAATCTATAATGCTCGGTCTGACCCGAGCATTACAATAAATTAACACCCGAGTCAGTCTGGAAACCAGCGTGAGTAAACGGACTTAAATTTGAAATACTGGGTTATCAAAATATTTGGAAACCAAGGTAACTCGTACAACACGATGAGTTTTTATCTTATTTATAGCCAACACTTTTCCGAAATCCAATTATATTTAATAATGTCTAAATACAGTTGTTTATTTGAAATGGTTGAACTTTGTTAAATAAATCCAGTTCCAGATTGTCAAATTCAATAACCAAACACGTAAAGGTTCGTAATGACTTTTAAATTGAAGTGGTTCCGTATAACACTGATATCTGGCCCCCGTCTCTTCGAATCCAAGTAACAAATTTAAAAAGGAAAATTATATAAAATAAACAATTTATTACTTAGGGTGACAATATCATTTATGGTAATTTATTATAGATGTCTTATTTCAAGTAAAACGTATTATCATTTTAATCTAATTATTTCAACTCGGCTGGCCGCTCGATGTCACATTCACAAGTAGCTGAGATAAATATTCAAATTAATTACAAATTAAAGAATTTATACACAAATTATTGTTAAAATCAAATACTTTATTTAATATCTAATTTGTTAACTTATAGTAGTTTAAGACAAATAATAATATAATTAGTTACCCATTTTAAAGAATATTATTAACCTTAAATTATAGAAAATCCACAATTCTCATTTATAATACTGATTTAGATACCAAACTATTCATGTTAATTTGTATTTAAATGACAATAGGATTTGAATTTTTTTATTACTTAATTTATTGTAACAATACAAGTTCCTATTTCTTTACTCTTTTCCTTACTTTCCTTTTTCTTATATTCCCTTTTCCTTTTCCTCCCTTTTCTTTCTTTTCATTTTCATTTTCCCTTTCCTTTTACTTTTCTTTTTATTCTAATTTTCCTTACCTCTTCTTATTTCCTTATCTTTTCATTCCTTACCCTTTCTTTTTTTCTTTTTCTGTTTCTATTTCCTTTCAGGCCCATACCGACCCAAATCCCCCCTCCTCTCTTCTCTTGCCTAATTCCAGCACTTCATCAATTCTACTACATTCAAACTTCTACGTTATGCACACCGCCCGTGACTACCGCCACTCGATGCCGACCACCTCTACAAGTCATTGCCGATTCCCACTCCGTGCTCCACCATCGGAAAACTTCATAAACTCCTCGCTTGAAAATCGAACAACCAACTCCAACCATACAGAACCCACTACCAACATCTCCCAATGCTACCATGCACCACCATTAACCACCGAACTATACCAGCACATCTGCCATAACCTCCTCTTCCTCTTCCCCCTTACCGCACCTCTCTGCTTGCATCCCGTCTCCACCATCGCCATATATTCGAAGCCCAACAAACCCAAGTTAATACCCTAAACCCTCCTCGCCTATCCACCATAGGCCGTAGAAAAATCCAATGACATTTTCCCCGGTGGTTCAGTCCAACCTCCTCCTCACCAACCGGCTTGCCCCGAAACCCATCGTTTCGTCGGGATTCGGTGAAAAACCAATTTCCTTTCAAACCTCAATTTCTCCATCCACACGATGATAAAAATCACCAAATCAGTTCTAAAATTTAGGTTTTTTAAATGCTAAAAAGTCTATATAATCTAATCATTTAATTAGGCTAATCGAAATTCGACCATACCTGAGCTACTTACTATAAAAATGGGTTTTCTTACTCTAGACTTAGTGAAACTCCATGGAACCAATTTTAAGTTATTCTATACGCTAAAACAAATAACTTTTGTTTTTGGGTCGAGTTCTAAAATTTAATCAATAATGAGGAACGGATTTTCAAAGTTGTAAGTTAACTGGCATAAAAAAATATGAACAGAGTTTTCTTTTATGCAAAACAGAGGTGAATATAAAGTGCAGGCTTGGGTTTCTCTGGCTCTAACTTAACACAGATACATGTATGTGTGTTTGTGTATAATTATATATATACTACAGTTATGCGCAGCACGTAAATTTCCCTGACCAAGCCTATAATAGATACTTCAAATATTAAAGAATTTAGTTCACTCATAGTTTTTCCCACTGTTGCTTTAATTCTTGCTTTACGTTTTACTATCTTGATCTTCCTTCCTTCAAGCTTGACCTTTATATTATTTTGTGTTGCTAAAAGGCAGGCTATATTGTTTTTATGTTAGTGAACTGAAGCGTATGTGCCAGGAAGTGATATATATAAAGGAGTATGGGGGTTGGGATGTTACAGGTTTTACATTCAATTTTTTTCATTCATTTGGTAAAGAAACTGATTTGATTTCCTTAAATTAAGTGATTTGATTTATTAAAAGATGATTTGATTTGCATATGACTCGATTTTGATATTTTTTATGATGATATTCCTTTAACCATTTATATGTATGCTACTTAGACTATATGTATATGTATACTGTTATATATATATATATATATATATATATATATATATTTATATGTAAATATGCATGCTTATGCGAAGTAAAGATACATATTCACCATTTTATGTATCATTTGTACCTATACATTTACTCATATGTTTTACAATCACATACATTCATTTTTACTTATACATATTCTCATATACATTGCTTATGTATACTTTGCCATTATACATACATACATACATACATACATATATTCACATTTACACAAACTTTCCTATATTTTATTTCATTATGGGGTATATTCACATATATACATTTATATACTTATATATTTCTATATACTTTTAAATACACCCATGTTATATACATTTTCATGTTCAACATATATACATATACTTATGTATATTCTTATCATCGTATATATATTTATACATTTTATACATATTCTTCATATATTTTACTTATGTGCATTTTGTCCTCATATATGTATATGCTTCTATTATACAAATTTTCATATACATGTTATTTCATATGAGCATACATTCATATTTGTATATGTAGATACTTACATATATTTTCAAACAACATAAAGTTTGCATCTATTTATATATATATATATATATATATATATGGGTATTTTATCTTAATTTAAATAGTGGAGTTTCTATATACATATAATTTATTTTTCTATAAGATTCATTATATACAGAGATTTTATAATTCAATATTTAATATAGCTTTTAAATTAATTTATATATCCAGATATTTCATTTATCAGAAATTTGTTTGTTCGACTTATAAAATCAATATTTCAATAATAAAATTAGTTAATCACCCAATATCCGATGGCCAAAAATTCGGATCGTTACATTCCTCCTCCCTTTAGAAATTTTCGTCCTCGAAAAGGAACGAAGCGAGAACTTTATTTTTTCTTTTGATGTTTATTATTAATTAAATCATTCTTTAAACATTTGAACTCCTTACTCTTTTATTATACAATTCCGAGACACTTTAAAATTCATAGTATTACTAAACTATTTTTCTATAAAAATACTTTTCTTAACTAGATGCCTAAACAAGTCCATCCTCATTCTCACAGAAATTTAGTCATACGTTGATCACACGTAGGACTGAAAATCTATAAGTACTTAGTAGACCCATTTCGACACCCAGTGAAAATACGAGGAAAACTTTTTACAAGAATGCTATGGAAATCATCACCCCCTCCATGGGTCGAAGCTAGCACGATGATTGCGTCGCCATCCTGGCGAAATCTATAAGAAAACTATAGGCATCCGCACCTCTCACTTTCGCCATGGAACTGCAACAGATCGCTGCTACACCCAGGGTTGCGTTGACATCACAGCAAAACCCATGTAACTGTAGGCATCAACACCACTCGAATTTTGCTGCCAAATGAAACTTCACCACATAGATTGCAGACTACACCAGTCAAGTCCCAATGTAGCTTGTAGACACTCACTGCCACACGAATTTCCCTATGGTCGACATAGATCGCAATCTACCGATGTTACGTTGCTCTCGCAACGAAATCAAATGTAGATTGTAGGCAATCACTACTACTCGACTTACGCTATTGAGTGTAGTAGATCGCAGTTACATAAGGGTTACATTGCCGTCACATCATAACCGCAATGTAATTGTAGGCATCAGTGCTAGTCGAATTATGCTAACCAAACACAATCCTCTGGAACTCAAGTTTTGTTCGGACATCGTCTGGGATTCTAGGGTTCTAGGCAGAACCGCCAAGTGGATCACCTACTATTTTCAACTCCAAATGGGAGTACCTTTTTCTCCATACCATTCTCACAACATTTCATATTATATGCATATAGTACCTTGCAAATCATACCCTTTATATGTATCACATATGAACCTCATTTACACAAAATCGATATCTTAAAAATCGATAATTCTCAAATTTGGTTTACCCAGTTTCGAAAACCGACTTTCTGCCAAAATCAAAAGCCCTTTTAAAATCAATGTGTTCCAAAACCCTTCCAGTTTCATTTTCATATACAAATAAAATTATTCCTTCAACTCGAATAATTTTCAGATTGATAATTTTTGAGTCCACTTCATACTTGTATAAACTCAATTTTAATATCCTCAAATATCTTTCCAAGTTTATTTCTTCTGATTATAAATAAGGGAAGTTTGAATATATAGAAAATATATATAACCTCATTAATGCCAAATCAATTTTTTTTCAAGTTTAATTACCTTTTTCAAAGTCATTTGTAATTTTACTTACTTCTTATAAAGTAAGTTTTCAGTTATGGTACTACTAAATCATCATTTTAAAATCATCATATTTACTCAAAAATATACTCTTTCACTTCAAAATCGATCCGTAATGTCAAATTATTGCATGGTTTCAAATTTCGTGTCAGATTTACGATTTGTCCGGGGCAAGCCAAAACGCATAGAAATTAGTTTAAATCGATTTAATTTAAATTTGATCGTTTATTACCGTAACTCGCACAGATGATCGAATTAGCCTTCGAAACATGTTCCATTGTGTTCGGAACGCGGGGTAAACCTTAGAAACGCCAGTCATCGCGCGAGATTTGGAGTTTAGAAAATTTCGAGTGAATAGTAATTTGAAATTTTTCTATAAAAGGACCTCTCTAATTCACTTTTGCAAATTAAACAAAACCCTAGGGTTTTATCAGAGCCGCCGCCTCCAATCTAATGAACGGTCGAAATTCAATTTCTTTCTCCCCTCAAAATCTTCAAATCCACACACTAATTCAAGAAACTTCCAACACGAATATTGTAGATCATCACGAGATCTTCGTGTCCAACGGTGGTGATGGGAAAAGGAGCTGTGGATCGACCAGAAATTGCTCGTGTAGTGGCCGCGTTCGTCCTCGTTTCGCATGCAAAAGGTGGAGCTGAGCTTCGTGCTCTTCTGGCTGAGCATGGAGTTCGTGATGGGCTTCCATTTAGCGCTAGCTGATCGATTTCTAGTCGAGCATGGTGGCGGCGATTTCAAACCCTAGTTCGGCCTGGATAGGTTCTTGCGCATGATGAATACTGGAGAGGGAAGATGGTCGCGTGCGGCCTTGATGCATGCTAGTGGATCGAACGG
This sequence comes from Allium cepa, assembly GCA_030765085.1. Classification (NCBI taxonomy): domain Eukaryota; kingdom Viridiplantae; phylum Streptophyta; class Magnoliopsida; order Asparagales; family Amaryllidaceae; genus Allium; species Allium cepa. The sequence goes on along the minus strand of CM060941.1, from coordinate 317,183,550 downwards.
CTAAGATTAGGTTGAGAAAAAAAATATAAAAATGTAAATTGTTTTATATTATAATTCGCTCGATGTTTAAAAGTGTGTAACTTTGTCATACGAGGTCGAAAAACTACGAAACAAGTTGCATCGGGTTCGTTTCGTCGAGCACTACGCGAAGTAGGTGGTTTGGAGTCATTTGGAGCTAGTGAAAATTTTGGGTAAAATTAAACGCACGTTTAATTTTGTTCGAAATAAAACGCTACAACTATTAACGGAAACTCAAGGTGAGAACTTCTCACTCGATCGAATTGTTTCGATTTAAATTTTAAATAGTTAAATTTAAAATTGCTTGATTGTGTGATTGGATGATAATTTGTTATCTATTGTGTTAAATAGACCCTATACGCCATATATTAAGCGGATGTTATTTATTAAAAACATATACCGCGGTAATTCCAACTTGTATGGAATTGGTATTATATATGTACTTGGAGTTGTTTTTCCCGCATTATATAGCGGATGAGACCCTATTGCGTCGTATAATAGCGAATAATATTTTATAAATCCCATATAAGCGAAATTGGTATTGTGCTAACATCTTTGGATGCAGAGAAACTGGTTGGGGGAATCCAACTGGATTCCTCAAATAATTGAATTGGTTTCAATGTTGTGTGTCGATCTATTTATTAGTCTATTTATGATCTGCGTGATTATCTTTGTGATTGAAATCGTTAAAGGCTAAATTTTAGCCGAATATATTTTGGTATCGTTAGATGCCGAAAATGAATTAAATTGGATTTTTGTAAATTTAAGTTAAGAATTCATAATAAAACTAAATTTTGGAATTGATTCATTTTAAATAAATAAACGTTGAAATTTTTATGTTATAAAATTATGATTTTTGTGAAATATAACCGAAATGTGATTTTTGGAATAAGTAGTTAATTAATTTATAAAATGGCTTAAACTGGAATTTTTGAATTATTATAAATGACTTATATAAAAGATTTATAAAATTGATATTTATAAATTAAAATATTGGAATTATAAAGTGAGTTTTTATAATTGTTAAAATAAATATAAATGGATTTCATTAGTGGATGAAATCTATAGATTTATAAATTGTGAAGTCATAAAATGAATAGATTTTGTGAAATAAAGTATTTATAAGTAATTAACTTATAAATTGGATTTTTGGCGTGTAAATGAAATATGGATAGAATTTGTTAATAAAGAAGTTTTGTAAGTTGAAGTCATTATAAAATATAAATAGAATTTATAAACGTTGTTTATAAATTCGAAATCGACTTGTTTTAATAAGTTTAATTATTATAACTTATCAAATGAAGCATATTCACGATTTTGGACGGTGAATAATCCTTTAAATAAAATATGTTGAAATTGAATTTGGTTAACGAAGTATATTCCCAATTTTGGACGGAGAATAATATATTAAAAAAATATTTTGGGAAGTGATATTTTAAATAGAATTAGAACGATTTAAAGATGTTTTAAATTGTATTAAGTGTCGAAAACATAGATTTCAACATTTATTGTTGAAGTAGACGTTTTCGAGAAATAGAAGGAAATGGTGGACTATAACACTGTTGTTATAGTAAACGATTTCCGAAAGGAAATGTTTTATATAGTATTGGGATTTATATATCTATCTTAATTTTCGAATCCCTATGCTAGTGGTTTTGGGTTGTCGTAACGATGTTTTACGCAACATTCGTTTTGACCCAAATAAATGTGTTTAAGAGAAGTTTTCCTTAAAGAATAGAATATATACTTAATTTGGATTTAAGTATATTGAATATTTTCAAAATGTTGAAAATAAATAGATTGGGAATTACTTATTATTATTATTAAATAAGTATGGAAATGTTTTCCAATATGAAGTGAATGTTTTGAGATTATATCTTTTAAAAGATAAATTGAAAGTGAATAATTGAAATCGATTTGTAAAATCGTATAAAAAAAGGTGAATATTTCGAAATGTAAATTCACAATGGAAATTTATAAGGGAAATTTGTTTAAAATAAACATTGATTTATTTTGAAGTGTGGAAATAAATTTACGAGTTTGGAACGTAATTTTAATAAATCGGTAAGGATTTATTTAATTGGTTTAAATGAACCATTTTGAAATGAAAGTTGTAAAGGTGAAAATTGATTTGGAATTAGTTTCCAAATGGTTGAAGTGTGGAAAATATATCTTATAAAGATATTTTTGGGAATGAATAATTTGGAAAATTATTTGAAATCGGGTGATGTTGTGAATATTGATTGATAGTTAAATAACCGACTATCAATATTGACTCTTAAATGGCTATTTGTTGTGAATTGGTTGAAATTGATTGCTACACTTATTTTTAAATTATTGCGCTCGTTATTCAGATTACCCATTCCGAATAGTGATACAACGTAATGGATAGCATTGAAGACCGGTGGTGAAGACCGGGTATTTGTGAAAACGATAGGATGACCTATCGATTGTCTCTGCACCGTTAGCTATGGTATAGAGATTTCCTTTGTGATGGGAAATTCAATCGGGATTGTGAATACCCGGATTGCAAGGGCTTCTTTGGAAGTGCCTTCGGTTCTGTTCGAGCTCGGAACAGACTTGTATGGTTACGTGTCTGACATTACATTTTGAGATATAAAGCAGATTTCTTTCAAATACATTTCTATGGTGGCGGAGAATTTATTCTCTTAGCTTAACACCCTTCTTTAAAACGTACGAGTTCAGAGGTTTTGTAGTTGAAGGTTATCAGCAATATATTCCCAATTTGGTAATGTGGCATGCTGAGTGTTGCTGTGTGATGATTATTTATTGATCATTTGTTGATCAAAGCATGGCTTTATGAAAAAGCGTAGCTTTGTGGACGAGACTTCGTCAGACCTCACACCCCGGAAATGGTCGAAACAAGAATATGTGGCAAGGTTATGACGGTCGCGCCCTTTAGGGTATGTCATTCCCTTCTGGAAAAGGATGGTGTCAGGTATGGAGCCCTGATGCTTAACCTATGTGGTTGCTCCAATCTCATTTTTTCTGTGTGGTTGTTGCTTGGTGATAGAGGGCCCTCGGATAAAGGTCCCAAAGGACCGGGGGGGTGGCATAGTCGTGTAGTAGTTACCTAGTTACCAAGGTAACCCGGCCTTATGTTGGCAGAGAGCTGGTTAAGTTCTCGGGACGTCCCGCTAGAGGCGATCCCATGTGGCAGTAGGAAGTTCCTTAGCCTGACCATTTGTTGGGAAATCCAAAGAAACAATACGAGCATTGTACGGTTTTAGTTGTAGAACCTGCCATTTAATATGATAGCTATAGTAGGCATAATATAATGGTACCTATGCTGGCTAAGATTTATATTCTATTTTCGAAATGCTTTCATCACTATGCACTAATAATAATATCAAAAATGATTTGTTTTTACGTAGTAAGCATCTTTGACTATCATAAGGAGAAATCTCCTCCAATTCTGCGTTTGCATTGTGTTTGTGTGGGGAGGCCTTATGGTAGTTTCATTTTCCAAAAGCATTGCGGATATTTTCCACTTCTATTGTTGTTGTTGTTGTTGTTGTAAAAGATAAATAACTGTTTTAAATTCTCACACCAGTCTCACGACTGACCTGGAGTTTATTGTTCTCTTCCTAAACTCTGGGTGCCCATAATTTTCCACACGAGCAGTCTAGAGTCAGGTTATCAGGTCTTTCTGGAATTCAGAAGTGCTATGGAGCTCAAGTGGCAAGCTGGATGGCGAGGCGTATTACTTATATATGATATTATCTTTCCGCTGTATAATTCACTTGTAGGGACATGTTTGTATAGCTGCCCATTCTTGTATTGCGTTGTATATTGTTGTTGTATACTCTGATGTAATATAATATAATAACTGATATAGTTCTTTGTTATAAATGTTATTCATTTATCTATTATATGTTGTTCCGCTGCGATATGTGAGATTCTGATATTGTTTTTGTTCTGTTTTCTTTCTTTTTCTATCTTTTTCTTCTACCTCTTCTTTTTAACCTAACAATTCGGTTTTCCGGCATTCGATTATGTGGCATTTGATACAGTGGACGTGTTGATGTCGGTTTTTCGAGCGTCGAAAATCTTGAAATGTTACATTTGGTATCAGAGCATATGGTTAAGTGACAACCTTGGCTCTGTTGGGGATTACTCATTAGAGATAGAGTCAGTAGTACTCTAGAATGAGTTGAGTGCAATAATAGATATGAGCGCGTATTTGTTAGTGAATTTGAAATTGTTTTGTACTGTGTTGACTTATCGGTTGATTGTTTATAGATTCTGGTCGGTGCAGTCTGGCCAACTGTTTCGATAGGGGTTTCTAAACTCTTAAACAAGATAAACTGACACAATATTGTCTTGAAATAGGGTAAATAAAATAATTTTTACCCAAAGCTATTTTTGTATATAAAGGAAATGATTTTATGTAAATATTTATAATATATGATTGCTTGGTTGTTTGGAAGTGATGATATTGAAGTATTATCATTATTATATAGGAGTTGAGATAATAACCAAAGGAATGAATTTATGTACAAATGGAATTTGAGTATGAAAAAAAATGTGATTTATAATTTGGGATAAAATTCATTAATGGAATGAAATTGGTAATGTGAATGTGTAAATGAGTTTTATAAATTGAACTAAGATTTGATTGGGATTAAGTTAAATAAAAAAATCCAAACTTGGGAAAAATAAAAATAGAATGGATTGAATCCAAGTAAATTAATATGATAACTAATTAATTCATGATATAGGAAAAAGTTGAATTAGTTAAATTAAAACTTGAATTGTAAGTTAAACAAAAATGATTTAAATTTGCAGGAAAATTCAAGTTGTAATTTATAAATAAAAGCGATCAAGTTTTGAATTTATAATATGAGATAATAAAGAAATTTTAGCTTTGATAAAGTTGAAATAAATTTGAACTAGTATGATAAAATATATGATGTGAAATTTAACTAAAGGAAGTTAAATATATTAAATCAAATTTGGAAGTTGAATAATAAGTTGTATAACTTATTAAATGTAAAAATGTAAGTAAAACCAATTATTAAAATGGTTAAACAACTTTGTTTAGCAAAATGAGGTTTGAATTTGAATAAGTGATGAAAATTGACTTTGGTAAAAGTTAAATAGAATTTACTTTGGAGTTGGAATCTGAATTGGATTTATAAATGAAAATTTAAGTTAAGTTAAACAAATGATGTTTAAAAGGAATATAACTTAAGTGATGTTGAATAAAGTTGATTTTGGTATCAAAATGAATTAATGAAATGAAGTTATTAAATGTATGTGAACTTGAGCTATATAAAAGAGATTCAACTTTATGTGTAAAATAAATTGGTAATTGAGATGATGAATTGAATATTAATCAATTGAATGTAATGAACTGATATCGAATAATGGATATAGGTGTTAATTCATTTAATGCTAATTGAATGTTAAACCAAATTGAAGGTAAATAAAGTAAATATGAATATTGAATGTAAAGTGAATAAGTTTGGTTGTATTTGATATACATTGGTTGTTAGATTATTGTTAATTGGTTGAATAGTAATTCATGTGTAATTGAATGAATAAAATTGAAAGCAAAAGCAATTGAATTCAAATTGGAAGTTAAGTAAGTTAAACTGAATAGAAATTGATTTGAATTGAAAGTGAACCAATGTGAATGTAAATTAGTGAATGTAAACTAATTGAGAATGAATAATTGAATGTCATTGTATATGAATTGGTTGTAAACAATTACAAGTAATGTTGAAATCATGTAAGTTGCTTATAAACCTTGTTTGGTATGCATTTCTTTTAATATGCATGTGTTGTAGTTGTTTAAAAGAGTAAAATGTTAATAACTTCTTATGTATGTCACTTACATATTTATATTGAGTAAGTACAGGTACCGGGGCTACCGTTAGCAGGAATTGGATTACACAAAATGCTAAATTAATAACCGCTTTGCTTAAAAATGCTAAAAGGGTACGCCTACGCAATAAAAATAGGAAATATGAACTGTTTTTCTGTTTTTTCGACCGGGGTGGGTCGATGTATATATATTTATCTCTATTGCGATATTGTAAAAGCTCCTCCGTACAAAGGAGGTTATGGCGAAATTTTTTGAAAATTTAAGGCGTTAGAGAATTTTCGGGAAATTTTGGAATTTTTTTGAAAACTAAAGGTTTTGATTCGAAATTAAGGATTAAACGATATAGTTGATTTTGAAAAGATAACTATATATGGATTTGAAACTTAGTAGATATTTTGTAAGAGGTTTAACTATTGTGTTTTGGAAAAGTTAAACATTAAGAGATTTGTAAATCAAATTTGAACGGTTTGTTTTGAAAAGTTAATGGATTTCAAAACTCTTTCTTACTTGGCAATTTCGAGCATGAAATTCTTTTATGGTGGGAAGTTTGTAACGACCCAGAATTTCCGTCATTTGAAATTTAGATATTTAATTTATTTTAAATATCAACAAGTAAATTTTGTAAGTCGAATAATTTATTTTTCGAATATCTAGATTTAATTGGATAATTAAATCGGTAATTTAATAATTGAAATTGCGTAAATAATTTGAAAATTGGGTTTAATGTGATTAAAAATGATTAATAAAGTTGTAATAAATCATATTGGAGTTATAGTGATGTTATAGAACTTGTAAAATTGAATTAAAAGTTAATTTGTGAAAACTGAATATTTTAATATTTAAATCGACCAGTGAAAATAGCCATTTTTCAAATAGTCTCGGATTTTGACAAAACCAGTTTCATCGGATCCATAATGTCAAGTTATTGCATGGTTTCAAATTTCGTGTCAATCGGATTTACGGTTTGTCCGGGGCAAGCCAAAACGCATAGAAATTAGTTTAAATCGATTTAATTTAAATTTGATCGTTTATTGCCGTAACTCGCACAGATGATCGAATTAGCCTCCGAAACATATTCCATTATGTCCGGAACGCGGGGTAAACCCTAGAAACGCCAGTCACCGCGTGAGATTTGGAGTTCGGAAAATTTCGATTGAATAGTAATTTGGAATTTTTCTATAAAAGGAGCTCTCTAATTCACTTTTGCAAATTAAACAAAACCCTAGGGTTTTATCAGAGCCACCGCCTCCAATCTAATGAATGGCCGAAATTCAATTTCTTTCTCCCCTCAAAATCTTCAAATAGACACACTAATTCAAGAAACTTCCAACACGAATATTGTAGATCATCACGAGATCTTCGTGTTCAACGGTGGTGATGGGAAAAAGAGCCGTGGATCGACCAGAAATTGCTCGTGTAGTGGCCGTGTTCGTCCTCGTTTCGTGTGCAAAAGGTGGAGCCGAGCTTCGTGCTCTTCTGGCCGAGCATGGAGTTCGTGATGGGCTTCCATTTGGCGCTAGCTGATCGATTTCTAGTCGAGCATGGTGGTGGCGATTTCAAACCCTAGTTCAGCTTGGATGGGTTCTTGCGCACGATGAATGCTGGAGAGGGAAGATGATCGCGTGCAGCCTTGATGCGTGCTAGGGGATCGAATGGCCGAGATTAGGTTGAGAAAAAAAAATGTAAATTGTTTTATATTATAATTCGGTCGATGTTTAAAAGTGTGTAACTTTGTCGTATGAGGTTGAAAAATTACAAAACAAGTTGGTCGGGTTCGTTTCGTCGAGCACTATGCCATGAAGCTGGTTTGGAGTCGTTTGGAGCTAGTGAATATTTCGGGTAAAATTAAACGCACATTTAATTTTATTCAAATAAAACCCTACAACTGTTATCGGAAACTCAAGGTGAGAACTTCTAACTCAATCGAATTGTTTCGATTTAAATTTTAAATAGTTAAGTTTAAAATTGCTTGATTGTGTGATTAGATGATAATTTGTTATCTATTGTGTTAAATAGACCCTATACGCCGTATATTAAGCGGATATTATTTATTAAAAATATATACCGCGGTAATTCCAATTTGTATGGAATTGGTATTATATATGTACATGGAGTTGTTTTTCCCGCATTATATAGCGGATGAGACCCTATTGCGCCGCATAATAGCGGATAATACTTTATAGATTTCATATACCGCGATATTTCGTCTTGAAGAGAAATTGGTATTGTGATAACATCTTTGGATGCAGGGAAACAGGTTGGGGGAATCCAACTGGATTCCTCAAATAATTGAATTGGTTTCAATGTTGTGTGTCGACCTATTTACTAATCTATTTATAATCTACTGATTATCTTTGTGATTGAAATCGTTAAAGGCTAAATTTTAGCCGAATATATTTTGGTATCGTTAGGTGCCGAAAATGAATTAAATTGGATTTTTGTGAATTTAAGTTAAGAATTCACAATAAAATTAAATTTTGGAATTGATTCATTTTAAATAAATAAACGTTGAAATTTTTATGCTATGAAATTATGATTTTTGTGAAATATAACCGAAATGTGATTTTTGGAATAAGCAGTTAATTAATTTATAAAATGGTTTAAATTGGAATTTTTGAATTATTATAAATGACTTATATAAAAGATTTATAAAATTGATATTTGTAAATTAAAATATGGGAATTATAAAGTGAGTTTTTATAAGTGTTAAAATAAATATAAATGGATTTCATAAGTGAATGAAATCTATAGATTTATAAATTTTGAAGTCATAAAATGAATAGATTTTGGGAAATAAAGTATTTATAAGTAATTAACTTATAAATTGGCTTTTTGGCGTGTAAATGAAATATGCATAGAATTTGTTGATAAAGTGGTTTTATAAGTTGAAGTCGTTATAAAATATAAATAGAATTTATAAACGTTGTTTACAAATTCGAAATCGACTTGTTTTAATAAGTTTAATTATTAACTTATTAAAGGAAGTATATTCACGATTTTGGGACGGTGAATAATCCTTTAAATAAAATATATTGAAATTAATTTGGTTAACGAAGTATATTCCCGATTTTGGACGGAGAATAATATATTAAAGAAATATTTTGGGAAGTGATATTTTAAATAGAATTAAAACGATTTAAAGATGTTTTAAATTGTATTAAGCTTCAAAAACATAAATGTTGAAATAGACTTTTTCGAGAAATAGAAGGAAATGGTGGACTATTACACTGTTGTTATAGTAAATGATTTCCTAAAGGAAATGTTTTATATAGTATTGGGATTTATATATCTATCTTAATTTTCGAATCCCTATGCTAGTGGTTTTGGGTTATCGTAACGATGTTTTAGGCAACATTCATTTTGACCCAAATAAATGTGTTTAAGAGAAGTTTTCCTTAAAGAATAGAATATATACTTAATTTGGATTTAAGTATATTGAATATTTTCAAAATGTTGAAAATAAATAGATTGGCGAATTACTTATTATTATTAAATAAGTATGAAAATGTTTTCCAATATGAAGTGAATGTTTTGAGATTATATATTTTAAAAGATAAATTGAAAGTGAATAATTGAAATCGATTTGTAAAATCGTATAAAAAAAGGTGAATATTTGGAAATGTAAATTCACAATGGAAATTTATAAGGGAAATTTGTTTAAAAATAAACATTGATTTATTTTGAAGTGTGGAAATAAATTTACGAATTTGGAACGTAATTTTAATAAATCGGTAAGGATTATTTAATTGGTTTAAATGAACCATTTTGAAATGAAAGTTGTAAAGGTGAAATTTGATTTGAAATCTATTTTCAAATGATTGAAATGTGGAAAATATATCTTATAATGATATTTTTGGGAATGAATAATTTGGGAAAATCATTTGAAATCGGGTGATGTTGTGAATATTGATTGATAGTTAAATAACCGACTATCAATATTGACACTTAAATGGCTATTTGTTGTGAATTGGTTGAAATTGAATGCTACACTTATTTTTAAATTATTGCGCTCGTTATTCGGATTACCCATTCCGAATAGTGATACGACGTAATAGATAGCATTGAAGACTGGTGGTGAAGACCGGTATTTGTAAAAACGATAGGATGAACTATCGATTGTCTCTGCACCGTTAGTTACGGTATAGAGATTTCCTTTGTGATGGGAAATTCAATCGGGATTGTGAATACCCGGATTGCAAGGGCTTCTTTGGAAGTGCCTTCGGTACTGTCCGAGCCCGGAACAAACTTGTATGGTTACGTGTCTGACATTACATTTTGCGATATCAAGCAGATTTCTTTCAAATACATTTCTGTGGTGGCGGAGAATTTATTCTCTTAGCTTAACACCCTTCTCTGAAACGTACGAGTTCAGAGGTTTTGTAGTTGAAGGTTATCAGCGATATATTCCCAATTTGGTAATGTGGCATGCTGAGTGTTGCTGTGTGATGATTATTTATTGATCATTTGTAGATCAAAGCGTGGCTTTGTGAAAAAGCGTGGCTTTGTGGACGAGACTTCGTCAGACCTCACACCCCGGAAATGGTCGAAACAGGAATATGTGGCAAGGTTATGAGGGTCGCGCCCTTTAGGGTATGTCATTCCCTTCTGAAAAAGGGTGGTGTCAGGTATGGAGCACTGATGCTTAACCTATGTGGTTGCTCCAATCTCATTTTTTCTGTGTGGTTGTTGCTTGGTGATAGATGGCCCTCGGATAAGGGTCCCAAAGTACCGGGCGGTGGCATAGTCATGTTGTAGTTACCTAGTTACAAAGGTAACCCGGCCTTGTGTTGGCAGAGAGCTGGTTAAGTTCTCGGGACGTCCCGCCAGAGGCGATCCCATGTGGCAGTAGGAAGTTCCTTAGCCTGACCATTTGTTGGGAAATCCAAAGAAACAATACGAGCCTTGTACGGTTTTAGTTGTAGAACTTGCCATTTAATATGGTAGCTATAGTAGGCATAATATAATGGTACCTATGCTTGCTAAGATTTATATTCTATTTTCGAAATGCTTTCATCACTATGCACTAATAATAATATCAAAAATGATTTGTTTTTGGGTAGTAAGCATCTTTGACTATCATAAGGAGAAATCTCCACCAATTCTGCATTTGCATTGTGTATGTGCGGGGAGGCCTTATGCTAGTTTCATTTTCCAAAAGCATTGCAGATATTTTCCACTTCTATTGTTGTTGTTGTTTTAGAAGATAAATAACTGTTTTAAGTTCTCACACCAGTCCCATGACTGACCTGGAGTTTAATGTTCTCTTCCTAAACTCTGGGTGCCCATAATTTTCCACACGGGCAGTCTAGAGTCTGGTTATCAGGTCATTCCGGAATTCAGAAGTGCTATGGAGCTCAAGTGGCGAACTGGATGGCGAGGCGTATTACTTATATATGATACTATCTTTCCGCTGTATAATTCACTTGTAGGGACATGTTTGTATAGCTGCCCATTCTTGTATTGCGTTGTATATTGTTGTTGTATACTCTGATGTAATATAATGTAATAACTGATACAGTTATTTGTTATAAATGTTATTCATTTATCTATTATATGTTGTTCCACTGTGATATGTGAGATTCTGATATTGCTTCTATTTTGTTTCCTTTCTTCTTCTGTCCTTTTCTTCTACCTCTTCTTTTTAACCTAACAATTCGGTTTTCCGGCATTCGATTATACGGCATTTGATACAGTGGACGTGTTGATGTCGGTTTTTTGAGCATCGAAAATCCTGGAATGTTACAGAATGTCCTCACTTATAGCATTTGCCACAAAAGGTCTCTACACTTCCATCTGCCTGTATAACTTTCACGCCTCCTGCAGGGCGTTCCACATCTTTTCTTTTCTTCCGTCTCTTGGGACAATTCCTAGTGTTGTGTCCCGTCATTTTACAATAATAGAAAATAGTTGATTCCTCGACTGGTATTATGGGTTTAGGCTTCCCTTTTCTCACTTTAGGGCAATGGTTTAGAAAATTTTCTTTCTCTTGACACTTAAAGCATAAAATCTCAGAGCGAAACCGTTTGACTATATCTTTCATTTCCTTTCTTGTTTACTGGACTTAGCTGCGTAATGCCCTTTATTGTAACATCTATAGCACGTGACATTATCATAAGGACCTGGTCCGTCCCTTTCCCTAACCTGCTTCTCATGCTCCGGTATTTCTTCCTCTCCTGCCTTATGTGCAGCTGCTTGCCGCTCCCTACATCTTGCCTTGCATTCTTCTCCTCTAGCCATCACTTGCTCTTGGACTGGATTCTAGTAGGAATTCCTAACCTATAATTAAGACTTTTGACTAGCCGAATTTTCAGCTTTTATTCTTAATTCCAAATATTCTTTTATTAGTCCTTGGTCATTATAATTCAATCCTTTAATGCGATAATCTAGTTCATTTTAGTTTTCCAAAATTCGAAATCCATTTTATTTCAAAAGTTGTCTGAAATCATTTATACATAACCTCTTATCAAATCCCTACTTTAATTTAATTCTCCGTAAGTTAAATCTTAATTTCCTCTTGAGATTTCTAATCTTAAGATTATAACAAAACTTATTAATCTTCAAACTTGTTAAACTCATTTAACCTCCAAAATTTAGATCTTACATTCCAAATTTAAACTCCTTATTAATATCACCTTTCGCTTATAAGCTCAAAAACTTATTTCTCTTTGGTTTATCCTCTCGTTTCAAGGGAGTTTCAGAACTCAACACTTAGTATTTACTTCATATCAACTTTGAAATCATTTGTGTCCACATATATACATAATTATCCCATTTGCATATCAAATCCCACTTTAAACTTTAAACCATTCTTAGTATTATCCAAAAAAATTAATCTTCAAACTACTCTTGTTTTAAAACAAGACTTCTATATTCAAAAATATACCAAATAATATCATTTATTATTTCCTTAACACTGAAACAATTCCAAAATTCTTCTAGCTTAGATTTAAAAATTCACAATTTAAATCCATTTCAATTTATAAGTCATACTTATATTAATTTTACTTCCTTAAAAAATTTCATTCTGCTTCATCATTGTTTATTCGGTAATAAACATCCTTTATTAAGACACAAATCTTAATTTATGATAATTATCATATCTAGAAATCAAACATGACATATATTCCATCATGATTTACTGGAAAGAAATATCAGGGTAACTTATTTCAAATACTTTGAAAATTCTTTTGAATTTTTCGGGATTTAAATTCAGGTTTGAATCCGTTATTAGCTTAACTTATTTGCAAAATTTATTCCTACCCAAATTTCTATTTGGTAATATGTGTTTTACCACTTAAACCTTATAATCTTATTTAATTTCAATAACAACAACCAATCAACTTAATATACTATAATAATCTACAAAAATTATTTCTTTTATATATCAAAATTATTTAAAAATCCTTTTTTTAAAATCATTATATAAGAAAATGATAAGTACGCCCTCATAAAATACTCTCAACTCATTCAAGGGTACTACTGGCCTTATCTCAAATGAGAAATCCCTACCAGAGCCAAGGTTCTCACTTAAACTTCAGCTCTGATACCACGTGTAACGACTGGGTGATTTTCGACCGCTAAAAATCGACACTAATATGTTCACTGTATAGAGTGTCGAGCGATCGAGTGCCGGTGATACCAGGCTGTAAGGGATAAGAAGAAGAAAACAGAACAACAGCACAGAATCTCACAATCGCAACGGAACAAAATATAATATGCAATAGAAGCATTTTTACAAAGAAAAGTTGTACTTGTTAACATATATACAAGTTATCAGAGTACAACAAATCTGGACTATTATAATAACTTGTCCTCAACTATTGCCTATGCAGCCTACAATACACATCGAAATATGGTCAATACGTGCAATACATTACTGTTATCCAGCTCGTCTCTTGGGATCTAAAAGCGTCCTAACCTAAAAATCTATAGTGCTCGGTCTTACCCGAGCATTACAATAAAGTAACACCCGAATTAGTCTGGAAACCAGTGTGCATAAACACACTTAAATTTGAAATACCGGGTTATCAAAATCTTTGGAAACAAGGTAACTCGTACAACACGACGAGTTTTTATCTCATTTACAGCCAACATTTTTTTGAAATCCATTGATATTATAATATTGTCTAAATACAGTTGTTTATTTTAAATGTGTAACTTTGTTAAATAAATCCAATTTTAGTTTTTCAAACTCAATAACCAAACACGTAAAGGTTCGTAATGACTTTTGAATTGAAGTGGTTTCGGATAACACTGATATCCGGCCCCAGTCTCTTCGAATCCAAGTAACAAATTTTAAAAGGTAAATTGTTTAAAATAAAAAAAATTATTACTTAGGGTGACTTTATCGTTTATGGTAATTTATTATAGATGTCTTATTTCAAATAAAACGTATTATCATTCTAATCTAATTATTTCAACTCGTGTGGCTACTCGATGTCACATTTATAAGAAGCTGAAATAAATAACAAAATTAATTACAAATTAAAGAATTTATACAAAATTATCGTTAAAATCAAACACCTTATTTAATATCTAATTTGTTAACTTACAATAGTTTTAAGACAAATAATAATATAATTAGTTACCCATTTTAAAGAATATTATTAACCTTAAATTACCGAAAATCCACAATTCTCATTTATAATAACGATTTAGATACCAAATTATTCATGTTAGTTTGTATTTAAATGACAATAGGATTTGAGTTTTTTATGACTTAATTTATTGTAACAGTATAAGTTCCTATTTCTTTACTCTTTTCCTTACTTTCCTTTTTCTTATTTTCCCTTTTCTTTTTCCTCCCTCTTTCTTTTCTTTTTCATTTTCCCTTTCCTTTTGCTTTTCTTTTTATTCTAATTTTCCTTACCTCTTCTTTTTTCCTTATCTTTTCATTCCTTATCTTTTCTTTCTTTTTTCTTTTTTTTTTTGCTACTTCATTTCCGACCCATACCAACCCAAATCCCTCCTTCTCTCTTCTCTTGCCTAATTCCAGTACTTCACCTATTCTACTACATTCAAACTTCCAGGTTATGCATACCGCCGTGCATGTTCACGTGCACACCATCCCGACTAGCGCCACTCGATGCCGACCACCTCTATAAGTCATCACCGATTCCCACTCCATGCTGCACCATCGAAAAACCCCATAAATTCCTCACTCGAAAATCAAACAACCAACTCCAACCCATACAGAACCCACCACCACTCGAACATCTCCTAATGCCACCTTGCCCCACCGAACCATACCAGCACATCTGCCATAACCTCGTCTTCCTCTTCCGCCCATACCGCACTTCTCAGGTTACATCCCGTCACCACCTTCGCCTTATATTCAAAGCCCATCAAAACCCAAGTTAAAACCCTAAACCCTCATCGCCTGGCCGCTACAGGCCGTAAAAAAATCCAATGATATTTTTCCCTAGTTGCTCAATAGTCCAGTCTCCTTCTCACCAACCGCCTATCCCCGAAACCCATTGCTTTGCCGGAATTCAGTGAAAAACCAATTTCCGTCCAAACCTTAATTTCTCCATCCACATGATGATAAAAATAACCAAACCAGTTCTAAAATTTACGTTTTTCAAATGCGAAAAAGTCTATATAATCTAATCATTTAATCAGGCTAATCGAAATACGACCATACCTGAGCCACTTACTGTAAAAATGGGTTTTCTTACTCTAGATTTAATGAAACTTCATGGAACCAATTTTAAGTTATTCTATGCTCTAAAACAAATCGCTTTTGTTTTCGGGTCGAGTTCTAAAATTTAATCGATAATGAGGAAAGGATTTACAAAATTGTAAGTTAAATGGCTATAAAAAAACATGAACAAAGTTTTCTTTTATGTAAAATTGAGGTAAATATAAAGTGCAGGCTTGGGTTTCTCTGGCTCTAACTTAACATAGATACAAGAGTGTGTGTGTGTGTGTGTATGTGTGAGTATATATACATACATATATATATATATACATACATACATATATATATATATACATACATATATATATTACTATACAGTTATACACACCACCTAAATGTCCCTGACCAAGCCTATAATAGAGACTTCAAGTATTAAAGAATTTAGTTCACTCATAGTTTTTCCCACTGCTACTTTGATTCTTGCTTTACTTTTTACTGTCCTGATCTTCCTTCCTTCAAGCTTGACCTTTATATTATTTTTTGTTTATAAAAGGTAGGCTATGTTGTTTATGTTAGTGAACCGAAGTGTATGTGTCGGGCAGTGATATATAGAAAGGAAGATGAGGGCTGGGATGTTACAGTTTTTACTTTCCTTTTTTTTCATTGATTTGGTAAAAAAATTAATTTGATTTCCTTAAATTAAGTTATTTGATTAATTAAAAGATGATTTGATTTGCATATGACTTGATTTTGATATTTGTTATGACGATGTTCCCTTGAGCATTTACATACATTTCTATGCATGCTACCTAGACTATATGTATATGTATACTCTCTTATATATATATATATATCTTTATTTATGTAAATATGCATACTTATGCAAAGTAAAGATACCAATTCACCATTTTATGTGTCATTTGTACCTATACATTTACTCACATATGTTTTACCATCATATACACACATTGCTTATGTATACTTTGCCATTATATATATATTCACATTCACACAAACTTTCCTATATTTTATTTCATTATGGGGTATAGTCATATATATACATTTATATACTTATATATTTCTATATACTTTTAAATACACCCATGTTATAAACATTTTCATGTTCAATATATATATATATATATATATATATATATATATACTCTTATGTATATTCTTATCATCATATATATACTTATACAT
The DNA here is from genome assembly GCA_030765085.1 of Allium cepa. NCBI lineage: Eukaryota > Viridiplantae > Streptophyta > Magnoliopsida > Asparagales > Amaryllidaceae > Allium > Allium cepa. Next base: position 317,166,838 of record CM060941.1, on the reverse strand, counting down.
TTTATATATATTCTTCATATATTTTACTTATGTGCATTTTGTCCTTATATATATATTATCCTACTATACAAATTTTCGTATATTTGCTATTTAATATGAGCATATATTCATATACTTGTATATGTAGACACTTATATACATGTTTTCAAACATCATAAAGTTCGTATATATTTGTCTATATATATTTATGGGTATTTTATTTTAATTTAAATAGTGGAGTTTTTATATACATATAATTTATTTTTCTATAAGATTCATCATATCCAAAGATTTTATAATTCAATATTTAATATAGCTTTTAAATAATTTATACATCTAGATATTTTAATTATCAGAAATTTATCAATTCGACTTATAAAATCAATATTTCAATAATAAATCAATTAATCTCCCAATATCCGATGGCCAAAAATATAGATCGTTACATTAGGTTAAATTAGTTAACCTTAAATAGTAGATATAACAATTAAATGGAAACTAATCAGTATAAATTTATGTTATGGACACTATGCTGATTTTCCAGTCACGAGAATGTTGTTGTGACCCCTCCTCATTACAACCCACAGTATAGCTTAGAGGAACAGGTCACTAGAGCTGGACGTGATTGATTGTTGGAGAAGTCTTGTTTTATCTCATTCTCGATGTTGATATGGCAATCTGATATCCAATGAATACCATTAGTTCCAAGGTAGTAGCCATAGTTAGTATTCATATCCTATTTTGTTTCCACTTTGAGTTTAGATTTTTATCAATCTTTGATGATTGCTTATGCTTATTTGCAGGTACTAAATCCAATGGTCTGTGTTTTGATGAGCTCGAATTTTGTTTCTTGTCAAAATTTTGGCCCATTAAAGTATGGGTTGTCACATTTGGTATCAGAGTCTAGGTTAGTAGAATAGAGGAATTAGGATAAATTGAGAGAACGTATTCGTACTTTCCACTCTACTATTATTATATTTTTCCGCTAGATTCTAAGAATCCCAACTATAGTAGCAATTGTAGTATCACTCCGAATGAATGGGCAAAACGAATTTGGGTTGGGAATATCTTAGAGTTAAGATTTCACGTTGATTCCAAGTTACCCCACAGAGTGTGGGCGATGCATAAGACACTGGTGATGAAGAGCATAAGTACGATATATGGCAGAGTCTCAGAAACTAGAGAGTGTTCAACTTAATGATTGAGACCTAGCTACCTTGTTGTGACGCCCCACCTCTATACCCACGCTAGCCAAGAACATTACGGTGAATACTGTCAACTAGCACGGAGAATAAGGCTGTTGAGGAGCGACCATCCGTGTAATTGCTTTGCGCGAGCATCGATATGTCAGATAGTATAACATGCATTTCTTATCAAGAGGGAAATCCGATATACCGACACAAACTCAAAGCTACTACACAGTGGCTATAATATCTTCAGAAACAAATATAGAAATAAACATAACATAAATCAGTCACAGATAATTCATATCACAAAGGCGGAAATAGATATGAATATAACACATGAAAGTGTTCATCAAAGTAGTGGTCAAAAAGATCCACAATAATACAAAGGAATAGATAAAAGTGCTATAGAAAAGAATACAACTATGAGTCTATATCTCAAGTGTATACAACAAAAGCTACTACTAATCTAAGTAGTTAACCAAAAGATCAGATGAAAGTCCGATAAGTAGCCAAGCAGAAGCACCTGTAAAATCTCAGTCTGACCCGAGTATTATTTAAGAAGAAAATAATAAACGGATCAGTCTAGCTATAAATATCAGATGTGGTGATATATAATAAGAGATATGACTAAACATATAATAATCACAATGCCAAGCTGTGATAAATAAGTAATTGAAAATCAACAAGAGATTAATCAATTTCGCAATAATCTACTCAAGATAAAAAGGAATGTCATACTCCTAATTTCATTCACCAAGCCACAATAAATGACATATATATCAATGCCAATCGTAAAAGTTGGTGAAACATAAATTCCAGAAATCAACACACGAAATCCAGAAATAATAAAAAGGGAAAGAGGCCTACAAAAAGATATGCGTGAGTCGAAATCACACAAATGGTGTCTAGCCTAACCCTTGCAAACAAAAGATATGTGTGAGTCGAAATCACACAAATGGTGTCTAGGCTAACCAAAAAGCAAAAAGGTATGTGTGAGTCGAAATCACACAAATGGTGTCTAGGCTAACCAAAAAGCATAAAGGTATGTGTGAGTCGAAATCATACAAATGGTGTCTATTCTAACCTTGCAAACAAAAGATATGTGTGAGTCGAAATCACACAACTGTTGTCTAGGCTAACCTTGCAAACAAAAGATATGTGTGAGTCGAAATCACACAAATGATCGTCATGATCAAAGAGAAGTGTCAATTACAATATGCTAGTAAATATATGAGCTTAGCTTCATGTCCCATAACCACTAGCTTAACTTAAATATTTATGAACAAATTGTAGATCTCCACTAGAAAATTGTCACAAGAGATTCAATCGAACAAGTCCAAGAATTAACCAACGAAGTAAACGCAAGCATTTCATACCACTCGTTGTACTAAGTCGTTTTATTAGATTTCTCATACGAGTGAGGTAAAGGTTTATATATACTAATAGATTGGAAATCGGTTTGAGAAAACGAGCTTTGTAATAAAATAGTGTTGAAATCATTTGAAGAAAGAGTTTTGATATTTACTACTAGTATAGAAAACCTTTATATTTTAAAGTGACAAATCATAGAAGTGATTGTAGAAACAATCAGGCATAAAAATTCACATTCGAAGACGTGAATAAAATCCAAAGAAATTGATATAAAATCCATCAAAGTGGATATATCTAAAATTCCCAAAGAAAAGGTCATCAAAGTCGATAATAAATGACAACAACAAAAGGGAGACAACACGAATCGATTAAAGTTGGATATTCAAACGAATTAGCAATATAGGCTAATCTGGCAAATAGTAGCAGGTCGGTCGACCGGACTCCCTGAGTCGGTCGACCGAACCAGAGGTTGGAAGTGCTCGGGGCACCAGGTCGGTCGACCGGCCCAGGGGGCTCGGTCGGCCGAAGCCTGTAACCAGCACTTCCAAACAGAGGCAGGAAGTGCCTGGACTACAGGTCGGTCGACCGACCCAGGGGCTCGGTCGGCCGAACCTGTATGCTTGCACTTCCTACCCTATTTCAAAAGAGGTGCAACTCTCGATCAAATTGCAATCGCACGAGCAACAGCGCTAAGGGTTTATGCCAATCGACTACCCGGCCCTATATGCTCCTGGATGCATCACCAAAAACATGTTCAAACATCAAAGTTAGGATTTTTAACGAATTGAACTCAAAACACTAAAAATTGGAATATTCACAAAAGCAATCCAAATCAAAATCAAATGCACATGAATAAGTGTTAGGAATTCATACCTAACAATAGAAGAGAATTATAAGCATAGATGTGAGATTAAAAATCTCACCTTTGAACCCAAATCAATTGAAGAAGAAGCTATAGAGCAATGGTAAGAACAATCACTCTTCAATCTCAACACTAGAAGCTTGAATCTAAGCTTAAAAGAGAAACATTTCCTAAATTAGGTTTAGGAATTTTCTGAAATCAAAGAGAGAATGAGTTGGAGAAGAAGAAGGAGAAGCTTACCAATGGGTTCACTTGAGTTTGGAGCAAGAAGATGGATTTGCTAATGGAAACTAGGGCTTAGGAATTTCTATTTCCCATTCTCTTCCACCATTTTTGCTTGAGCTTGAGTGTTAGGAAAAATAGAAAAGAAGTGAATGAAGAGGAGAGGGGTTGGGACTGAATACATAAGTGGGCTCAGCCCAAACCAAAACCCTAAGTGAAAAGTAGCAAAATTCAACTTTCTCCAAACATATCGAAGCTTATACTCAAAAAGGTCGCAAACGGCATTTTGAACTCAATGGGGGTTGTCTCGAGTCGTAATTCGGCTGTTTGCAAAAAGTAGCTTTTCGGACTAAAATCCGACTAACGATAAATTATTTAAATAAAATATTTAAATATAAAATCGATAAATATGCGGGTTGTTACAGACTCCCCTCCTTAAAGAAATTGCGTCCTCGCAATAATTAAGAAGGAAATATAAGAAGTAACAACCATAGAAGCATATTAACACAAAAGAAAATTTGAATCAAGAAGTTCACCATAAAGAGCACGAAGGAGTAAATCCGAAAGTTTTCGTTCGATGAATTCTCAAGATTTCACATGAGAAATCCTTAGGATTTGAGAACCATTGAACTTCTATCAAAAAGAATATCTTTATATCGAAGGCGCTCAACCTCCGAAGCAATGATGCGAATAGAATGTTGCTCAAAAGTCAAATTTGTTGAAACTTCAATCCCCTCAATGACACCGGGCTCAAGAATAAAAACCGAAATCCATAAGGCATTCCCGTAGATAAAAGACGTGGGGAACATCAATAATAGGAGAAAATTGAGCCGGTGCAACGGCGTAGTACAAAAACAGTACGCCCGAGGAACTAGAAACTCAAATAATTTGGGACATCAGCGTAGTACAAAAACTGTACGCCCAATGAACCAAAGCAAAGACATTGATGTAGTACAAACGGTACATCCAATGAATCAAAAGCAAAGTCATTGATGTAGTAGAAACGGTACATCCAATGAATCAAAAGAAAAGACATTGATGTAGTACAAACGGTACATCCAATGAATCAAAAGGAAAGACATTGATGTAGTACAAACGGTACATCCAATGAATCAAAAGCAAAGACATTGATGTAGTACATACGGTACATCCAATGAATCAAAAGGAAAGACATTGATGTAGTACAAACGGTACATCCAATGAATCAAAAGCAAAGTCATTGATGTAGTACAAACGGTACATCCAATGAATCAAATAGCAAAAACATTGATGTAGTACAAACGGTACATCCAATGAATCCAAAAGCAAAGACATTGATGTAGTACAAACAATACATCCAATGAATCAAATAGCAAAGACATTGATGTAGTACAAACGGTACATCCAATGAATCCAATAAGACGGAACATCGATGTAGTATAATAACAGTACATCCGATGAACCGAACACCATAAAAGAACATCTGACACTAGTCCATAAAAGGAATGAGATAAAACTCAATAAAACGAAGTGTACCAAAACGTCCGATGAACTTGATGAAAAGATAATTCCATTCGTACAACATCAAAGAATCAACCACTTGTTGCTTACGACAAAGCGCATTGGCAACACGATTTCCCTTCCAGGAATAAAAAGAATATCAAGATCATAAGATGTCAGGAACTCGAGTCAACATGGAGTTCCATATGAGAAAATAATTATTCCAAAGATTTATGATCGAGGTAGAGAACAAATTTCTCATCCAAATATGATGATGCCAAACTCCAAAAGAAAAAACAATAGCCGAGAGCACTAGATCAGAAGTGGCATATCTAGTCTCGATAAGCTATAATGATTTAGAAGCACAAGTGATAGCATGTTCCCATTTGCAAGAGAATGGCATCCAAACCAATACGACTAGTATCGGTAGAAATAGCAAAGTCTTGGTTCCCCTTCAGGAATCACAAGAACAAGAGTATCGAAAGGAAGAGTTCTTTTAAATAATCCTCTTTTCCTGAAAAGTTAAAACTTTCAGAATTACATTTTTATCTTTATGTAATAATCTTTCTACAAAAATTTACATTTTTATAAGTCAATACATCGTGTCTGACTGTCTCATCAAAGCGTTTAGGAAATTCCGATCTATAACGTTGATCAAGCGCATCGACCAAAAGTCTTAAAGCACTCAATGGGCAATACAATCACAAAATCATCTTTTATAGGATAAATAAATCTCTTAAAAAGTTTTAAGAATATTCTTTGTTCGTTTCAAGAACAAAATCCAGTTTTACTTATAAATAAATCTTATGAAAAAGATTTGCAAAATTTTAAATTACTATTTTCATCCAAAATCAGTAAATACAAGAATAGTCTCATCGCAATATTCATAGAATATTCGATTTATAAAAGGGATGAAATAAGCTGGACAAATTGAATGACAAAATAAGTCATTCATAAGAATCATAACGAGTGCGGAATGCGGTAAGTGGAATGCTAATTTCCGCAACTCGTAGCAAACGAAAACCGGTGGTAAAGTCAAACTGAAAAGACCTTAACACCACACAAAAGATTTCTTAGGTGATAATCCTAAGACAAACTCAAAAATTCCGGAAAATTTCTCTAAGTACATGAATGAGAGAAATAGCACTTTCCTTACAAGTGGGCTTAAGGAATAAAATGATGCCATCAAGTTGGAATCAAAATCATAAAGGAAAAATAGAAATCTGCTTAACAGATTGAAAATGTCGAAGATGAATAGTCCACTTGAAAAATAGGATATGGGCTTCACAATGATTAAGCCGATCCTTTCAAAAAATCAACTTCGAAGCCTAAGTAAAAATATCGGCTCGGAAAGAAAAGTCATATAAAATAATTTTCGACATCAAATAAAAGCAAATTGAGTGTTGCAGATCTACCATCCGGATTCGCAATCCTCAAAGAAGTCATCAAGCCCAAAATATTCAAAGAAAAAGAATCGACAAGTTCTTTTGATATAAAATAGTGAGATGGAACCCATATCAAAAAGAACTCAAATAAGAAGATCACGAAATAAAACAATGCCATCAAGGATTGAGTGAAAAGTACCTTGACCAAGAGAAGAGTTGCTAGGGGCTTGCACAATATTTAGCTTTCTCATGTCCTTGTTCAAAAGTTTGGGACACGCAGATAAAAGATGACCCGGTTTCTTGCAATAGCGACAAGAATGGGGGTTTGGACACATATTCGCATAGTGTTCCATAGAATTACAATTGTAGCATCCTCCACGATTAGGAATTGGAGTCTTTGCTACAAAAGTAGTTTGCTTCACTCTCTTATTGGGATTAAGGCTCTTGAACTTAATATGCCTCTTCTTGATAGATAAAACAAGGAATCATAAAGGAAAATAGGATGAATCGGTACAAAGACTCGAATAAAATCCTAAAGCACGACTCCTAAGAAAGACTTAGGACGATGATCCTTGTTATAATATTCCATATTGTTCCGAAGTTTGGCTCCGATACCAAGCTGTGACGCCCCACCTCTATACCCACGCTAGCCAAGAACATTACGGTGAATGCTGTCAACTAGCACGGAGAATAAGGCTGTTGAGGAGCGACCATCCGTGTAATTGCTTTGCGCGACCATCGATATGTCAGATAGTATAACATGCATTTCTTATCAAGAGGGAAATCCGACACACCGACACAAACTCAAAGCTACTACACAGTGGCTATAATATCTTCAGAAACAAATACAGAAATAAACATAACATAAATCAGTCACAGATAATTCATATCACAAAGGCGGAAATAGATATGAATATAACACATGAAAGTGTTCATCAGAGTAGTGGTCAAAAAGATCCACAATAATACAAAGGAATAGACACAAGTGCTATACAAAAGAATACAAATATGAGTCTATATCTCAAGTGTATACAACAAAAGCTACTACTAATCTAAGTAGTTAACCAAAAGATCAGATGAAAGTCCGATAAGTAGCCAAGCAGAAGCACCTGTAAAATCTCAGTCTGACCCGAGTATTATTTAAGAAAAAATAATAAACGGATTAGTCTAGCTATAAATATCAGATGAAGTGATATACAATAAGAGATATGAATAAACATATAATAATCACAATGCCAAGCTGTGATAAATAAGTAATTGAAAATCAACAAGAGATTAATCAATTTCGCAATAATCTACTCAAGATAAAAAGGAATGTCATACTCCTAATTTCATTCACCAAGCCACAATAAATGACATATATATCAATGCCAATCGTAAAAGTTGGTGAAACATAAATTCCAGAAATCAACACACGAAATCCAGAAATAATAAAAAGGGAAAGAGGCCTACAAAAAGATATGCGTGAGTCGAAATCACACAAATGGTGTCTAGCCTAACCTTGCAAACAAAAGATATGTGTGAGTCGAAATCACACAAATGGTGTCTAGGCTAACCAAAAAGCAAAAAGGTATGTGTGAGTCGAAATCACACAAATGGTGTCTAGGCTAACCAAAAATCATAAAGGTATGTGTGAGTCGAAATCACACAAATGATGTCTAGGCTAACCTTGCAAACAAAAGATATGTGTGAGTCGAAATCACACAACTGGTGTCTAGGCTAACCTTGCAAACAAAAGATATGTGTGAGTCGAAATCACACAAATGATCATCATGATCAAAGAGAAGTGTCAATTACAATAAGCTAGTAAATATATGAGCTTAGCTTCACGTCCCATAACCACTAGCTTAACTTAAATATTTATGAACAAATTGTAGATCTCCACTAGAAAATTGTCACAAGAGATTCAATCGAACAAGTCCAAGAATTAACCAACGAAGTAAACGCAAGCGTTTCATACCACTCGTTTTACTAAGTCGTTTAATTAGATTTCTCATACGAGTGAGGTAAAGGTTTATATATACTAATAGATTGGAAATCGGTTTGAGAAAACGAGCTTTGTAATAAAATAGTGTTGAAATCATTTGAAGAAAGAGTTTTGATATTTACTACTAGTATAGAAAACCTTTATATTTTAAAGTGACAAATCATAGAAGTGATTGTAGAAACAATCGGGCATAAAAATTCACACTCGAAGACGTGAATAAAATCCAAAGAAATCGATATAAAATCCATCAAAGTGGATATATCTAAATTCCCAAAGAAAAGGTCATCAAAGTCGATAATAAATGACAACAACAAAAGGGAGACAACACGAATCGATTAAAGTTGGATATTCAAACGAATTAGCAATATAGGCTAATCTGGCAAATAGTAGCAGGTCGGTCGACCGGACTCCCTGAGTCGGTCGACCGAACCAGAGGTTGGAAGTGCTCGGGGCACCAGGTCGGTCGACCGGCCCAGGGGGCTCGGTCGGCCGAAGCCTGTAACCAGCAGTTCCAAACAGAGGCAGGAAGTGCCTGGACTACAGGTCGGTCGACCGGCCCAGGGGCTCAGTCGGCCGAACCTGTATGCTTGCACTTCCTACCCTATTTCAAAAGAGGTGCAACTCTCGATCAAATTGCAATCGCACGAGCAACGACGCTAAGGGTTTATGCCAATCGACTACCCGGCCCTATATGCTCCTCGATGCATCACCAAAAACATGTTCAAACATCAAAGTTAGGATTTTTAACGAATTGAACTCAAAACACTAAAAATTAGAATATTCACAAAAGCAATCCAAACCAAAATCAAATGCACATGAATAAGTGTTAGGAATTCATACCTAACAATAGAAGAGAATTATAAGCATAGATGTGAGATTAAAAATCTCACCTTTGAATCCAAATCAATTGAAGAAGAAGCTATAGAGTAATGGTAAGAACAATCACTCTTCAATCTCAACACTAGAAGCTTGAATCTAAGCTTAAAAGAGAAACATTTCCTAAATTAGGTTTAGGAATTTTCTGAAATCAAAGAGAGAATGAGTTGGAGAAGAAGAAGGAGAAGCGTACCAATGGGTTCACTTGAGTTTGGAGCAAGAAGATGGATTTGCTAATGGAAACTAGGGCTTAGGAATTTCTATTTCCCATTCTCTTCCACCATTTTTGCTTGAGCTTGAGTGTTAGGAAAAATAGAAAAGAAGTGAATGAAGAGGAGAGGGGTTGGGACTGAATACATAAGTGGGCTCAGCCCAAACCAAAACCCTAAGTGAAAAGTAGCAAGAGGGGTTGGGACTGAATACATAAGTGGGCTCAGCCCAAACCAAAACCCTAAGTGAAAAGTAGCAAACTTTCTCCAAACATATCGAAGCTTATACTCAAAAAGGTCGCAAACGGCATTTTGAACTTAATGGGGGTGGTCTCGAGTCCTAATTCGGCTGTTTGCAAAACGTAGCTTTTCGGACTAAGATCCGACTAACGATAAATTATTTAAATAAAATATTTAAATATAAAATCGATAAATATGCGGGTTTTTACACTTGTGATTTTGGATTTTTATGATGACTTGAAGTCGAAGATACACAATTATTCCAAATAAGTGAGAAATAGAATTATGTATGCCGCAAACATCCGGAAACCTGTTTGGTAAGGGAATGCCCACTAACCACCTTTGGTTAGTAAACCAGATTTTCATTTGAGGAATTAAGGTCAATTCCTTTGTCTAAACCTGCAAAAGATTTTTATAAAAAATATTTTGGAAATGCCTTATCTTTTGGAAAAAGAGGGTTTTCAAAGGATTATTCTACTAAAGGATTCATTTTGGAAATTTTGTTTAGTAAAGTTTTGAAATTTTAATTGAAACAGGTATACCACTATGTTTGGCCATGTTAAAAAAATTTGGTTTATAAAGGAGTAAGTTTTGAAATCCTTAAATATTTATATGTGTGTATGTATCAGTAAAGCTTGATTTTTAATTTTGGCAAGAAAATAATTTTTTGATTTGGAAGTGAGTTTCAAAGGGTGAATATTTAACCCAATGATTTCTTATTTTCGAAGTGTTTAAAATTTTCTCTCCTTTAGGGGATGGAAAAAATAGGAATGACGTTTAATTTTGTTAGGGTACGTTGTTAAAATTGGAAGAAATGTTTTTGTGCGAAGTATGCAGGAAGTAGCAGTTGGAATATTATTAGGATTTTTTAGTATTATTGATGATTGAAGTAGTATAATTCAGAAGCACTTTGAATTGTTGGAGAATGGTTTGAAAATAGATGGTGGCAATGACACCACCGTGACGAGGACAGAATTTTTTTGGATCATGTCAAATCAAAGGAGACGGCGTGAAACGAATATTATTATTATTATTATTTAGTCTAACCCTAATTGAGTTCAGGTTCAACCAACGTACAAAGCCTGATAGCGGCAGATCACCTAGCAATAAACCTAGAATGGTCCACCAGTTAATGAATTTTGGCGCATCTTGAACCTAGAACGTGACTACAAAAGCCGCTTTCTAAATTCACTAGTTGCATTCTTTAATTCCTCCTTCCTCAACCGATCGAACCAAACCTTCATCCTCCTCCTCTTCCTTCAAAGTAGCTCCCTCCCTCCCCACTGTTCCACCATAAGGCGATGCTATTTTTCACCCTCTCCAAGAAGCAGCAGCCTCGCTCCCCCTCGTGCTGGTTTTTGCGTGTTAGATATTGCCCCACTATCACTTCAGATTTAAAACCTATTTCTTCCCTCCTACCACTTCTTAGCCCAAGACACCTTCATGTGGTACCGGCTCTTCCTCTCGCCATTCTAGTGTCACCCCTCAACAGCCGCTTGGTTGGAGCAGAACGAGCAGAAAATTAGCAGAGCGAGCAGAAAATTTCACCGGGTTTGGACTAGAGAAATTATTCATCGCAATAGAACTTGCACCGATCCTCCGCTTTTAGACCATTGGGTGCGAATGTTACCTGTGTTGCATCTGCCTTTTCAATGCCCCACTGGCATAAAATTTAGATGAAGGCAATAGTTTGATTCATTTGAAGGTGAAGGGAGTTCGATTATGCTGGCTAATGAGGATCACGTCGAGATTTTGGTGGCTTCCCCGAAGGATGCAGACTTGGATAATTTAGAGGTGAACCAACTAGAGATTTTGTAGCGGATCTTTTCCTAAAATGTCTATGTTTTAAAGATGGATAATCTACGTCATGTTGTCCATCTGGTTGTATGCATTATTCAGCATAACATCATCCTAAAGATAGGAAGTTACGACCGGATTTGTCCTATGGTGCAGAAGACCTCCTATGCTATTATTGGCGGCATCGCCGTGAATTGAACACGCACCTTTATGCTTCATTTTATCGATCTAGAAGTCGAAAATCTACGAAGTCACCATAATTTCACCTATCCACTCTCGTCATTAGGCAATACAGAAGAATCTCCATAAAGAGGTAGTTTAGAAAAGGTTCCTTCTGCCATTATTAGATCCTCTCTTATGAAGATGGTGATTTCGAAGACGCTAGCAACGCCAGCAGCGCTAGCAGCACGAGATTGGGTATATAGCCACCATACTACAACCATTCAAGGATCGCGACAATGGCTCGAGCTCCAACTACGGAGCAAGATGTCTCGTAGTCTGCAGGCAGTGTTTTAGGATTTATGGTGTTGTTGTCTTTTCCCTTCCAGTATTTACTCTTTTCTTTTAGGTTGTTTGGGTTGTAAGTGTTAGTTGTGTCCTGTAAAAGACACGCATGATATTATGAGTTCCTATTTATTTACCATGTTATTGTTTCTAGACATGCAAACCGCTCTTATATATGCATTTGTGAAGAGGCAGTATAAATATGAAAAATCTCATAAAGACACTTAACTAATAGTAATTGCAATATAAGATTGGAAGCTTAGAATAGATTAATTTTTTTAGCGAAGGATAGGCTAAAGTTGTTTTTGTATCACGGGTCTTTACTTCAGCTCCTTAAAAGCTAAATTTTTTTAACAACAGATGTGTTGACATTTTTCTTTATGTAAAATGTCGGTGGGTTAAGGCTAGTTATGGGATTTTAGAAATTGGTTTATCCATTTAGCACATAACCGACTTTCAACTACACTGAGTTATGACTTTGATTTATTAAAAAAAATTGAGAGGGAAAATATTTTGGATGGTTTCTCTTGATTTTAAAAGTTTCTCTTTTGGAAAAAATAGTGAGTTTTGGGTTTTAGTTATTTTTGGCTCTTAAATATTTTTTTTGATTTTTTTCCTATAATTTGATTTCAAGGGAAAACGTGCATCTAAATATTTTGAGATTTTATTTTTCAAATAATGTACAAATTTGAAAATCGAGAAATATTTTTATGAAGTTTTTTATTTTAAAGGCCACATGGTGAGCGTAGGAAAGGAAAAATTGATTAGACGTATGAATTTAGAGTGTATTAGGATTGACAATGCAATAAAATGCAAGCAATAATACAGAAAAATTTGTTTTAGATTTGGAATTTTTATTTCCATACCTTGTCGACGACGTACACTGTCTATTTTTGGCTTCAATTCTGTTTTATAGCTTGAAAATAAACTTCCTTATGCGTTTTGTGCGTGTAAATTTTGGAAAAATTTGGAGAGTCGAGGAAATTTCCACCATACAATGAAAAATGGGTAGATTATAGAGTGGTAAAAATGTAAAATTCTCCACCTAAATCCCATTTTCCAACATAGAAGTGACATTTAAAAAGTAATATTTTGATGCGTTAGTTGGTTGGTAGGAATTGGATGCAAATTGGTTGCACCTTACTTCTATTCGTGGGAGTATGGGGTTTTACGGTGAAAAGATTTTTCAAAATCAGCATGCATATAGAACTGCCAATATATATATAGATATATTGGTTTTTCGCACCATATTTTCAAAAATGTTTTCAAAAAACCATTTATATAGGAGGACCCGATTTAGAATCATTCTGCATATATGTTTTAATTGTTGTGATACTATGCATTTGTGCACATTGGTTGCAAAAATGGTTATACACTAATTAATTGTGTAGTTTAGAATGATTGTGAGCTAGAATCATGACTTAGTCATCGGCTAAATTTTGAAGACGAAATTCTCTTAAGAGGGAAGAACGTAACACCCAATAATTTTGCGTTAGTTATTTAATTAGTTAATTAGGCTCCGAAAATGGAATTTATGCAAATGATAAAAATTTACTATGAAACTTGGACCATTGCATTCATGGCGAAATTATGAAAAACTTTCATATTTGGAGTTTTGCTATCGGAGTCCAAACGAAAGAAGTTACAAACGATAAACGAATTCGAAACCAAAATAAATAAAATCAGAAAATTAACATAATTATCTAGGGCCAACAGGTCGCCCCACCTATTGGTGCGGTCGACCAGGTGTGGTCGAATCTTCGAAAGGGGGTGGTCGACCGCTTCATATATGGCGACTAGAGTTACCCTAGGCCCAACGGTCCGGTTTAATATGTTCTAATCGGACGGCTATGATTGATTCTAGCGCTTATAAATTCAAGCCTAACTCTCTCTTCTCTTCTAATATTTTCCTAAAAGCAGCAGCAAAGCTCTACCATTTTCTCTTCTCTACTATTTTTGTAACGATCTAGAATGTTTGAAGATTTTATAACATAATTAACTGAAATTTTGCTTGAAATTTTATAATTGAATTTGGAAATAAAAATTTGGCATTTGAAACACGTCTATTTTAACATAGCAAATGGTAAATTGTTATTGTTAAATATGGTAGTTTATTTTGTTTGTAATTTAATTTAAATTTAAATCAGTTGAATTTGATGAAAATAAAATGTTTTTGAAATTTGAATATTTTTATATAATAAAAATGTAAACTATCTTCTGAGTGAGACATCATAATTCATTTCTTCAAATTTGAACTTCTCTAGCCCCGTTCGTCTTATTTTCCGCGTTTTAGCAGCATTTTCGGTACCAAATATCGACATTTGATAGGATAACTGTATAGCTGATATGTATACCGTTTTGATCATCTCGTCATGCTGATCTCTATAGTATATTTGTTTGCACGTTTCCGCATCCGGTACACGGCAAAATCTGTAAACGATTACGCATATCGGTGCCGTTTAAGCCTTTTGGTCTACCCATGTCCTTTCATTTTCCCACCGTGTAAACCAATAGCCATCAGCTATTAATATGCTAGCTGTTGACCATCAGTATTCCCTGTCATCAATATAATTTGTGTTGTTTCAATTTCCTCTGGTTCTCCCTATTCCTTTTCTCTTATTTATGCTTTTCAAAGAAATTTTTTATATAATAAAAATATACTTATATAATCAAGGCTGCTCGTCTTCCTTCCTCATCTGTTCTTACATTTCCTTACCACAGCAAGCTTCCACTCTCCTTTTCCCTCCCTTTGCTTTGCCTCCATTCTAACCAAAACCCACAACCACACACCTACCTCATCCACTAGCTCGGCCGACCACCTCCTTCTCCTACAACCCATCACAGCAGCCTCCGAGTCCACCACGTCAACAGGCTCACACACACATCGCCCGCTTATCACCGCCCACCTGGAAAATCTGTCCACTGCCTTTACCTTCTCATCCTCCTCCGCGCAACAATTCCATCACGTCTCGACACATCGCCTACCCACCACTATACCAGAGCACACCGAACGACCCTCTAACCCAGGTCGAGAACCACCCTTGCCTCCCTTTGTCGTTGACCTCCCTCTTTGCTCGCCAGCCACCATCTCTCCTTCTTCTTATATAGGTAATATATATTGTTGTTGTACGTATATAAGTATATTATTTATATATATAATATATGCAATTCTCATAAGTCATTATCATTTAGGTTCCTTGTTTATGTTATTCTTATTTACAGTGATATATATATTAAGTTATATAATTTTGTATATGATATGTTGCCATGCACATAAGTTTACTATAGGTTCTACTGTTAATATATGTTTCGATTTTTGAAGTATATATAAAGATTTATGATTTCAACATGTGTTAATATATACGTATACACACACACACACACACACTTTTCCAGTATTTTCAATTTATGTAAATATTCTTAGTTGTATGTTATATAGGTTATATAATCTGTGCATATATATACAAATATATGTTTGTTATGTAAGTCTATAATAGGACAATTTATGTATAAGTATGGAAGTTGATATATATATATATATATATATATATATATTTCTTTTTAGTCGTTTGCAGTTGTATAGAAGTTAGTTATATATATTACTATATTATATATTTCTTAGTTTATATCTATATTATATCTAGTTATATATATAGGATGTCTATTAGTAAATAGGACATATATAGTATGTTGTAGGCTCATATATATATATATATATATATATATATATATATATGTATGTATGTATGTATGTATGTATATATATGCTTGTATAAATATATGTCTTGGTTTTGCTGTGAAATAGTATAATGTATGTGTGTGTGTATATTAAACTTGTTTATATCTTTGATTTTTGGTCTTATATATATATTAGTTTATAATTACTTCACATATATTTAAGTATTGTTTTAATGATATGTATAAGTTATATGGTATATAATATGTTTAAAAAGGGTTTGTACATATAGTTGTTCTAGGTACAGGCTATGTTAGTTTATATCTGACTTATATAAAAGTTTACAAAAGTGTACTTGATCGGTTTGAATTCATTTATATACCATAATAGATCTGAAGCTTATGCATTACTTTATATATAGGGTTTGGTAAGTTTAAATATATATGTTTATATATTTGTTTATATGGATAAGTATATGTGAATTTGGTTTTTCTAATATATATATATATATATATATATATATATATATATATATATATATATTATGTGTTGGGATTTAATATTGATTTAATATATATATTTATTTATTTTAATATATGTTTTAAATTGATTTTTGAATATATATATATATATATATGTAATATATCCTATTCATCGATCTTATGCTACCTTGACTTACATTTCAATATCGAATTTGTCGTAGCAATTCCTAGCATGTCGTTGTTCCGTGTGCGTATCTGTATCCATGTTATCTTTTTTTTCTCTCTAGCCTCAAAAGGTAAGAAATCACTCACGATTAACATTCTTATATTTATTAAATTTATTTCACTTGAAACAACAATTGAACCATGCTACTAAATTTAATTGTTAATTTTATAATTGCTGTATATGACATGCCATTATCTGTAACTGTTCACCTGTGATATGACACCATATCTTGTTGTATATATTTAAATTTGTTACTGATGGTATAATCATGTTATTGATATTATTATTATTATCACATTTTTTCTCACTTTGCAAGTTCCATGTTAGTTTAGAATTCCCTATAGTTTGAAATGATACTTACCCGAATGATTTGTAGAATAGGGAAAAATCATTATGAGTTGAAATGATAAACCTAAGTGATTACATTGCTTTGAAATTTTAGGATTGCGGGTTGAAATGATTATACCCGTAAATATTTAAATTATGGATTGAAATGATAAATATCTGTATCATTTGACCATAGGATAGAAAAGTATATACGGACACTGGTCTATATTTTGAAAAATGATTTCCAAAGTTTGAAAGGAAATATATGGGTTTTAATAAATATTGTTTTATATAATATTTATAATAAATATTGTTTTATATAATATTTATAATGTAATTTCTATATATGTATAAAAATTTAGATTTTAAATTTATATGTTTTGGAAATTTTAATTTATAAGTTAGTATTGAAAATAAATTTTAATACTTTCTTACAGTTTATTATTTTAAAATATATAAAATAAGGTTTAATAAAAAATTCAATTAATAATAAGATCTATTAATAAAATTTAACTTAATTAGTATATAATATGTTTTAAAATATTTATATAAAAATTTATATTAATATTTTAAAATAGATTTATAACTTTAATAATAAAGGTTGGAAAGATAAATTAATGTTGACTTGGAATTTAAAGTGGTTAATAATTGAATTTAAATAAGAATTTATTTGAACTTATTGATTTTGAGATTTTGAAGATTATGATTTAGAACTTGATTCGACAAAAAGTGTTCAAATGAATATTCTCCATTTTGATTAAAATTGAGATTGAATATTTAATATTGATTTAATATATAAATTGGGATTTAAATAAATTGTTATAAAAATGGCTGAGGGAATAATTTCCAATTTGGATAAATTTAAAGTTAAATGTTGGAATATAAGTGAAATTTATATGGTAAATGTTTGAATACTTAAACTTGAATCTTTGAACTTTAAATTGAAATGGTTAAACTGGAATTGATCTTAATTGAATTTTGGAATTTAATGATTTAAATCGATTTGCAAAATTAGAGGAAACTAGTTTTATTATAAAGTATATTATTATATATATAAACTATTTTAAATTATAAAGTATTTTAAGATATATACTATTTTCAACATCTAAACTGTTTAGGTGAAAAGTGTTATGATTTCGAAAGTGTCATAAATTTGAAAGTGTAATGATTTTTGGAAATGAATATCACTTAAGGTGAATAATGATATTGAATTGACATGGTTTTGAAAAGAATTTGATATTTTGACATGAAGTAAGTACTGTTTGAAAAGAAATGACCACGGTGTGAAATAAGCTTTTGGTTGTTTAAGAAACTGGGATCAAATATTGTCATACTCTCTACCAATACCGAAAACCACTTTAATAACTGTGCACGTGGTGGAGAATCTTGAATGAAGTAGGAGGTTTGGTGACAATTATGTATGGTATTTACAAGCCCTGACTCCCGTGAGTCAGCTTGATGCGGCTAAAACAGGAGCCACGCCGGGCTAAGTGATGTCATTCCTCTGATCGGGCACATTCCTTCGATGCCATTTTATTGCTTTTGTGATTTGATTCGGTGCACCTTTGATTTGGGAGTTTGTCACGAGGTAGGCGGTAGTATCTGCTATGCGTTACCACTAGTCCAGATATGCAAACGTTATATCTACACTGGCATTGCCTCGAGTACCTTGTCGCATGCCCTATCGTGCCTTCTACGAGTTGTTTTGTGTCGTACCTATGGAGTCCTCCCTGATAGCCCACTTGCAAGTGTTGTTTACAGTATCTGTATAGACTATGGCATTATATAAAATGTGTTAAGGAGGATATGGGTAATGCCTTAATGCTATTTTAATAGTTTACTTTACTATAGATATTATTATAATAGCGTATATCACTACATAGTAGATAGTTCCACGGATCCTTAGAGGATGGAAATCCCAAACATCCTTTAAGTTATTTGTATTTCAGTTGATATTTCACTTGAGTTGAATTTACTATATAAGAATGTTAATCATGACTTGAGTGTTTCGTGTTTTTCTTTATGCTCGGGTCAGACTGATTGTCATAACATTTGAGTCTCGCCTTGAGGGATCGAAGTCGTGTTTGAAGATCCATCTACTCAGCTTTTCAGTTACTTCAGTTTACTCCAGTTTTTTATGTTTAGACTTTTCAGTTGATTTTTCACTAAGGACTTCCTTTATATTTGATATTCTGTTGTATTTTGTTTTAGACTCTGATGTTTTATAGTAGCTTCTTGAACTACTATTTATCTATTAAGCTGCTTATTGTTCTAATACTCTGTGTTTGTGATTCTGTGATTGATTTATTTACTGCATATGATGAGATTTGCTAAATATAAAATCCATAATCTTTTGTTTTGAACAATTCAAGTCTAATATGTGCGGATGCAAACCTTTTGAAATACCAACTAGTTACAGTTGGTATCAGAGCTCTGGTTTTTTGCATATGGAGTAAATTTAATTACACAATCATCTTTGTTTGAGCTTGAATCCCTTCCTCTTTGATTCGGATTCCTTTCGAACGTTGGAAATAATGTGAAGGCCTGCAATCCGTACCCCTTTTAGGCTGGAAAAATTCAACAACAATTCAGCCCAAAGTGGAACAAATGTACGAGTCTTCGGGTTTAAAGAAGAAAGAGGTAGAAGAAGAAGAAAAGAAAACAATAACAGAATCTCACATTTCGAAGCGGAACAACATATAATAGATAAATGAATATCTTTAAAACAAAGAACTATATCAATTGTTACATTACATCACATTACATTATCAGAATGTTACAATAATAATCAGCGGAAAAGAAATATTACATATATAAGTGATATGCCTTGCCATCCAGCTCCAGCTCCCGATCTCCACAGCAAATCTTTTTCGACCTCGCTTCAGAATAATGATAACCTGACTCTAGGCTGGCCGTGTGGAAAATTATGGGCACCCAGAGTGTGACGACCCGGAATTTTAGGCAATATCAATTTAATAATATGTATTAATAATTAAATTGATCTAATAATTTTCCTTTATAATTTTAATTTAAATTGGTAAATTTAATCTCTAAAAGGTTAATAAATATTTAATCTGTTAATTTTGATCAATATCTTTCTATCGATTTAAAATGGATAAGATTTATTTTTCAAAGCTAATAAAATTTTATTCTATTTATAATACATATATTTGATATATATTGTGAATAAAAAGATCTTTTTTTCTAAATAAAAGATGAATTTTCAAATTGTAATATATATTTATGTATATGTTATAATTTTGAGCTGTTTTGAAATTTAATTTAATCTATTGATAATTTATATATGCATGAATTGTAATTTGAAGATTTTTTTTTTAAATTAATATGTTTCAAAAGTTAATTTAAGTTTAATTCAATTTGTTTTCAAAATATAAGATAATTGTTTATTTTTAAATATGATAGTTTAAATAAAGTTTTGTTTTGTTTTCTTTAAAGTGTTTAAATTTAAAATGGTTATAAAAATATATGTATAAAGATTTATTTATATTATAATTAGTTTTATAATATTTTCTTTGAAAGTAAATTTATATATACATATGTAAATATTTATTTATTAAGAGATTTAAATAAGTAAGCTTATATTAACATTTTAAATTAAATAAAAATCTATAAAAAAATACTTAAGTACATGTGTAACCATATTAGTCATCTTAACAACATTTGTAAGGCAATTAAGATATATTTGTGACAAGTGGCCTTCATTTTCTTTATTTGAAATTTAAACATATAAGAGAAAATTTGTTTTTCCTTTTTCAATTTCCAATCGTTTTCTTCTCATTTCTTTTCTTTTCTCCCTTCTTTCAAATTAATGGCAAAAACCAAAATTTACTTTCAAACCTGAAATTGGAAATCAAATCTGAAGTAAAAAATAAAATCTGCAATTTACAAATCTGCAACTTCAACTCTATTGCAATTCAAAGGGAAGTTCAACTACAAGTTTCAACCTTTAAAAACATCAAATTGAGGCATGCAAAGATTTTCAACATCAAAACATTTTCCAGATTTAAAGATTTCAAAGCCTGAAGAAAAAGATTTAAAACTGCTTTGCCTATAAAGAAAGTGGTGAGTAAATCTTCATTTTAAAAACAGATTGGAACCTGTTATTTAATCTAGATATGTGTGATGAATTATACAGTGGTTTAGTTAAAAATATAATGTGAAGTTGATTGCATGTTTGAATACAAAGAAGATATATGGGGACTGTATAAATATGTTCTGTCATTTACAATTTTGATCATCCAATTTAATTCAAATTTTCCAATAGCATCATTATTTGACATTGATGATTAAATAAGTTGTTTGTTATTGTTTGTTGGTAATTCTAAAAATAGTTTCTGTAATTTTTAATTTACAGATAGTTTTAAAAATGGAAAACGCAGTAAACCACTGATGGATGTTAAAAATCAATGAACTTAATTTATAGTTTAGATTGTATGAATGAATTCGTGTTGGAAAATCATGAATTTTAACACTAATTTTAGAATTTTTAAGTTAATATTCGATTTGGAATTGTGAGTTGAACGGTTTCGTCTATTTGATGAATGGCGGACGATCAACTCGATGATGGGGGTTAATATCTTGGTCGAAGCTAGCTTGTGAGTTGTTGATGATGGGAAAAATGCTTTCGAATTTTTCCAGTGGCCATGGTGATCTGATTCGAACGATTTAGGGATTTTTTACTGTCATTTGGTAGAGATGAAGTTGAAGTGATATCTGCAAAATTGAGGTTGTGGTCTCGATCGCGAGGGTCGCGATAGCTTCGTGGTGGCGCGAGGTTGCTCTGGTAAGAGAGCTATAGGTTCCAGGTGTCGTGATTGTCGGCGACAAGGGGTTTGGTGGTTGTTCTTGGTTTCAGATTTTTGATCGATGATCGAAATTCCAATGCGTAGTTGAATTCTTGATTCTGGGTTGAGGGAATGGTCGACGTGGTCGCCGTCGACTTGGTGATGGTCGGAGGTAATCGGAGACGTTTGGTTGGGTCACGCACGTACACGCATGTACGCCATGCAACTGGGAAGTATAGGAATTGGGGAAGACGAGGTCGTCCCGAAGTAGAGCTCACTTTTTTCAGGGTGATGACTCGATGTGGGTGGTAATTGGATTTGACTCGAGGCAAGCACGGGGTACTTAGGTGATTAACTCAAGTATTTTGGGATTGTATGCTTTCCTGGTTAATTCTGTAAAAGGAGATAAGTTTTACAAGTTAAACTTGTTATTTTTAATAAATAAAATCAAGGTTTAAGTTTTTTTCACAAAAGGAAATAAGTTTACAAGTTAAAGTTTGTTCTTTGAAGTAAAAGTTAATCAAACTTTTAAAGTATTAATTGATTTTTTTTTAAATTTAAATTGTTAAGAAGTTTGTTTTTGAAAGTAATTATCTAAGTAAATTTTGAATTTCAATTTAAAGAAGTGTTTTGAATTTTAATTCAAAGGAAATATTTTCATTTTAAATCAAAGTTTTTAAGAAATGTTTAAAAACTAAGTTTCAATTTATATTGAAGATGAACAAGTTTAAAATTAGACAATTAAAGTGTTTTAAATTTTAAATTGATTTCTAAATGCTTTATTTTTAAATAAAGTTTAAGTTATAATTTTGTAAACCAAATTGAATAATTTGTTTTTAAGTTATTAAAATTTGATTAATTTCAAATAATTTATTTATGAAGATAAATATGGTTAAATTATTATTGATATGAACTTAAGAATACTTAATTATTAGGATTTGTTAATAAGTAAAGAGTCTAATTAAGAAAAATGCTTTTCTTAATTAATTAAGGATTTTTTTAAATATAAGAAGTTAATTAATTATTTAATTAATTTTAAATGATTAGTTAATTGTTTGTTTAATTTTAAATAATCACTTAATTATGAATTAATTAAGTGTAATTACTTAATGAAGTAATTAATGGTTAATTATTGAATGTAATTAAGGAAAGAGGAAATTACATATGGAAGTAATTAGTGGAAAATTTCTCATGGGAGTAATTAAATGGAAGTGATTAATGGATAATCACTTGATGTTATTAATTAAGGAATTGATTAATATAGTTGTTTTGAAGTTAATTAATTATAGATTAATTAATTAAAGAATTAAGGGTTATTTAATGATGGGATTAATTACTTTTTAAGTAATTAATTAAAAGAATAATCATCTAATGGAAGTAATTAGAAGATAATTACTTATGTAATTAATTAAATGTTAATTACTTAGTTAATTTTAATTAATTAATGTGATTTACTAATTAATGGATGTGATTAATTTTAAGATTAATTATTAAGGGTAATTAATTAAAAATGTAATTAATTTATAAAGTAATTAATTAAGGATTATTAATTAATTACTTAATGAAGGAATTAAAGATTGATTAATTAATTAGATTAATTAATCAAAAGTTAATATAATTAATTAAGAAGTTAATTAATTAAGATAAGTAATTACAAGTTGTTAATTACTGTTTATGATTAATAAGATGGTTAATTACAAGTTAATTATTTAATTAATCAAAGGATTATTAATTAATAAGGATCATTAGTTAATATAATTAGTGAATTAATCAAGGTTGATTGACAAAAGTGATTAATTTAAGTGTGATTAATTAATTGTAACTAATTGAGGTTTAATGTAATTAATTATAGTTGATTAATTAATGGAAGCAAATGAAGGATCATTAATTATTGTAATTAATGATAGTAATTAAAGGTTAATTACTGTATATGGTTAAGTATAATTACTTGAATGTAATTAAAACATGATTAATCAAGGAAGATTAATTAAAGAAGATCATTAAGAGATGATTAATTTATTTATTTGGAATAAATAAAGGAAGAAGGATTTAGGTAATCCAATTGATTCAGAGTTAATCAAACCTGCTTATAAATGATTGATTGATATTGGATGATTGATTTATATTGGCTGATTGATATTGGGTGATTGGTTGATACTGGATGATTTGGATATCTATGATATGTCATATGCTGCTTTGTGAGATAATTGGTTGATATGAATTATCTATTGTGATAACGTAATTCATCTATCTATTTATATCATCCTGAATATAAGTTTAATTGTTTAAAACCTTAAACAACTTGGACATTAAAATGGCGTTTGGACTCGGTGAGACCGGGATCGGGTTTCCATATTTGGATAATCCGAAAACCACATCGATCCAAATTAAACTTTAGGTTGTGAATCCAAGTGGAGCTTAGTGAAGACTCGAGATGTAAGAACTATTCGTCAGTATAACTCTGCGGGTGATTCTGTGATGAGTTTGACGGAAATAGTACTTACAGGTTCGAGATGGTGATTCAGAGTGCAAGGGCTATGGTCGTTGACTCTGAGGGTGATTCCAAAATGAGTGCAACAAGATAGTGCCTTCGGTTTCGTTCGAACCCGGAACGAACTTGTATGGATTGAATGCTTTCAGAACATCGTCAGTTGGACGATGATAATTCTAAGATAGATATGTTCTATAAAGGTAACCGCAGCCTCAAGCCTCATCAGCCGGGAATGGCTAAAACAGGGGAGGTGCAACAAGGCAAGGTGGGTAGCACCCATTTCAGGGTGAGGTCATCCATGTCTGGATGTCCCTTTTTTTCCGGCTTAGTGGGTGGTTGGTCACGCCAACCACGGGGTGATCTTACTCGAGATTGTCCAGTAAGGGGTGGTCCCGGCTTTGTGTTGCAGGGGATTGGGAGTAATCCTCGATACAGTGATCTAGGCAACGTACAGTGACGGGAGGTACCCCGGTAACCCTGCCATTGATGGAAACCCATTCTTCCTACGAGACCCTATGGTTTTGTTTGTATTACCCACTTTTGAGGCTAGTAGCTGGAATTTAATGAATGTAACAATTTCGGCTATTTCTTATTTACTTGAAAACCCTAGACACTATTATAATATCATTGGATTTCCTATCAAATGTTTTGGTTAGCGTAAGGTAAAAACTTTTCCATGTTTATGTGTAGGAAGTCTTACGTGATGCCTTTTCTTTTCTAAGGTTTTTCTAAAGTTAAGCAATTTTAACCCGTTTACTCACACCAGACCCCTGTCTGACCCGAGTGTTTATTTTCTGTTTTATTAAACTCTTAGGTACTCATATTATGTATGGGTAGTCGAGGGATTTAGGTTTTCTTGACGAATTTTGGAGGAGATATGGAACAGGAGGCTTCCACGTGTAGATATATTATGGTTCCGCTGTGTTTGTATGGTATCTTTATCTTGTGATATTTTGAGTTGTATAGTTAGACAGATGTTTATAACTGTCTAATATGTGTTGTATAAGTTGTGTAACTCTGATGTAATATGACACTGTGCAATATTTTATGTGATATATTATATTTTATTCGTTCCGCTGTGAGTATCTGATGTTGTTATGTTTCTTCTTTACTTATCTTTTTCTTCTTCTATCCCTTTCTTTCTTAATTAGTGACGCATCTTTCTGGTGTTAGAAAGTTGGGTCGCTACACAGAGTTTAGAAAGGGAACAATAAACTCCAGGTCAGTCGTGGGACTGGTGTGAGATCTTAAAAATAGTTATTCTTTAACAAAAGAAAACAAAAGGGGAATAAAAGAAATTCGCAATGCTTTTTGGAAAATGAAACTACCATAAGGCCTCCCGGCACACACAATGCGTCGCAGACTTGGGGAAGATTTCTCCTTATGATAGTCAAACATGCTTGATATGAAAAATCCTTTTTGATATTATCATTAGTTCATAGTGTAGAAAATATTTCGAAAGTATAATATTAATTTTAGCCAGCATAGGTACCATTATATTATGCCTGCTATAGCTACCTCCTCAGGAGGCAGGTTATACAATTGCGGTCGTAAAGGGCTCGTATTGTTTCTTTGGATTTCCAATAAATGGTCAGGCTAATGAACTTCCTATACCACATGGGTACGCCTCTGGAGGGACGTCCCGAGAATCTACCCGGATCTCTGCCAACACAAGGCCGGGTAACCTCTGTAACTAGGTAACTACTACTCGAGTATGTCATCCTTCGGTCGTTTGCAACCTTTATCCAAGGATCGTCAACCACAAAGCAACAACCACAAAGTATAATAAATTTGCAGCAACCACATGGGTTAAATATTTGGGCTCCATACCATGATACCACCCTTTTCCAGAAGGAAATGACATACTCTAAAGGGCGCGACCCTCATAACCTTGCTGCAACTTTCCTATTTCGACCATTTCCGAGGTGTGAGGTCCGACGAAGTCTCGTCCACAAAGCTGCACTTATCACAAAGTCATGCTTTGATCAACAAATGATCAGCAGCACTTCGTATGCTACATTGCCAGTTTGGGAATATATCACTAGTAACCATCAACTACATAACCTCTGAGCTCGTACGTCTCAAAGAAGGGTGTTAAGCTAAGATAATAAATTCTTCGCCACCAACAGAAATGTATTTGATAGAAACCAGCTTTACATCCCAAAGTGTAATGTCAGACACACATCCATACAAATCTGTTCCGGGATCAAACGGAACCGAAGGCACTTCAAAAGAAGCCCTTGCAAATCCGGATATTCACTAATCACGTCCGGAATCCCCATCACAAAGGGTGATAAAACCTCTATACCGGAGCAACCCAGTGCAGAAACATTCGACAGGTAATCCTTTCATTTTCGAAAATACCTGATCTTCAACACCATCTTCAAATGCAATCCCATTTCGTCGTATCGTTATTCGGAATGGGTTTTGTGACACAAAGTCCTCTCTCGGCTAATTCGAATAACGAGCACTTATTTTTCAAAATAAGTGTCCATTCAGCTTTCGAACAAATCAAATTTCCACTTTGATCTTTTAAATAAAGGATCCATCACAATCACAAAGTTTCGATCTGGTTTTCGGATATCCACTTGGAATTCGACCCCCGGTCGCATTGAAATTCAAATGTCATTAAAAGGCCAATACTGATAGTCAGTTATTTAACTATCAATCAGCATTCATAACAACTACCATATTTAAATAATTTTCCCCAATTATTTATTTTCAAAATATCTTCGTAAGATATATTTCACACTTCAATCCTTTGAAAACAAATTTCAAATCATTTCCCTTACACGGAATATATTTTCAAATATTTATTCATTTCCACTGGAAATCTGCAAAGTTAAAATAATTCAAATCACTTATCCAAAATATTCTTGGAATATTTAAAACAAAACCATCTTAAATACTTACTTAAAATATTGCTTATGAAAACATTATACTAATTATCACATATAAAATTTCAAGTCCCAACTAATTTTAAAATAAAATTTAGTAGATAAGGGATAACTATTTAAATAACCGCCTCCTAAAAACAAATATCAATTTTAATATTTAAAATAATCCCTTCTATAAATAATTAAATAAATCCATACTCTAAAGATTTGAAACCAGTTAAGAAAACAATTTATCCAAAGTATCCTTTCTAAAACTATCCTTAAAAAATTTCAGTTTATATTTATAGGCTACTTCGAAATCATACTCAGCTTTCCAGGGAAAAATACATTTTCCATTTCAAAATGGTTCATTCAAATCAATTAATAAATCTTTCTTCATTTATTTTAAATTTATGTTCCGAATCCATAAATTCCTTTCACACTTTTAAAAAATACCCAAATGTTTATTTTAAAACGAATTTCCCTTTCCTTTATAAATTCTCATTGTGAATTTAAACTTCTAAATATCCATTGATATACGATTTTCAAATCTATTTCTAAATATTCACTTTCAGCACCGAATTAAATTCTAAATTGATTTTCAAATTTATTTTTAAATGCCAAATCAATTTTCAAAATTGATTTCTAAATTTATTTCAACCCTAAATTTATTATCTTTTGAAAAAAATTTCTTCTTTTAAATTTATTCAATTTTCTAAAATTAATTTACTATAAATTTTCTAATAAATTTCAAAAATCAAATTTTATTTATTTCCGGTATCCTACAATACCAAAAATATATTTGGCTAAATTTTAGCCTTCAACAGTTTCAATCACAAATAGTCACACACAGATTACAAATGATCGACACGCAATATTGAAATAAATTCAATTATTTGAGGAATCCAGTTGGATCCCTCCAACCTGTTTCCCTGCATCCACAGATGTTAGCACAACAATTAAATACCAATTCCACTTCGAGATGGAATATCGTGGTATATGGGATTTATAATATATCATCCGCTATTATGCGGCCCATAGGGTCTCATCCGCTATACAATGCGGGAAATCAACAACTCTAAATACATATATAATACCAATTCCACTTCGAGGTGGAATATTGCGGAATATGGGTTTTAATATAATATCATCCGCTATTATGCGGCGTATAGGGTCTATTTCAAAACAAATGATAATAATTTATCATCCAAGCACACAATCAACAATTTAAATTTAACTATCACAATTAAACAATCAATCAATAACTGAAATTTTCAATTATTATTTTTGAGTGTGAAGATCTCACCTTTAACAATTCATGCAATTCCATTTCCATTCCGGACTTGATTTCATCATTGTATTTGACCTTGTATAAACAATTTTATATAGTTCATTAATATTCGAAATAAATCGAACAATGCAATTTGCCATTTGTAATTTTAATTCAACTAATAAATCTAAACTAATTTTTCTTTCCCTTTATTTTCCAAAAGCTTATTCTCATATAGATAGAATTAGACTAGACAGGTTTAAACTTTACTGTAAATATTTCAGCTTCGTGTACATATATTTCTGAAAAAATTTAACCGCTTCTAATTATATATATATATATATATATATATATATATATATAATTTCACTGTTGAAACTTTAAAATGGTAATACAAAAAAAAAATTCTTTGACTGTAATTTTTTTTTGTTTTTCTGCATATATATATTCTTCTCATAAAAAAAATTAAATAAACAGAATATACCTACTCGTGTCGATCGCTGGAACTCACCGACCCCTCCTGAGTCGCGACCTGCTTCGCCTACCTTCACCGAGTTCATCGACAACCAAAGTTTCCAAGCATGTATGCGGTCATCCCCATCGAATCCTCGTCCTTGCGCAACCCTAACTACACCTTTTCCTGAAACCCATCGTGAACCCGAGCCTTGACTTCGAGCACACACACCACCTCCTCGAAGCCTCGCCATCGTGCCGCCATCCATCGCGACTTGGAGCACTTGCGCTTCCATTTGACAATTGCGCCTCTTGATGCTGACGAACCCCAAACCCAAAGCGAACATCGAAACCCTAGGTCGAACACCCTCGGCTTCGAATGTGACATGAAATCACGAATCAAATCGATTGAGCTTCGGACATTTTTTTTCTTTTTTTGTTTATTTATTATAACGAACGAATTGATTTTGTTCTTTTTTCGATTTTTGTTCTGCTCAAAGAAGAAGACACTCGTAATTTTTAACTTAGATGAGGGTGGAGTGCGTACGAAGATAGGATTTTGACTTTCTAATTGATTTTTATAATTTTATATTCAAAATATCTCGTATAACCTAACTCGAAATCCCGAACTCCTATCGAGGTGTGCCGCCTAGCATTTCTAATGTTATAACCCTATTCCGAACCCAATGGAACAAATCTCGGGCTCCAATTTGATCGTATGTGGAATATAGCTATTTAAATCGACTATTTAAATTAAATTCAACTAAATTATTTCTAGACGTTTCCAGATCAAATGATCGAACGGTGAATCCAAACGCTATAAAATTTGAAATCCGATAATAACTAACTATTACGGATCCAATGGAACTGGGTTCGTCGAATTTCAAGACTGTGCCTCGGAAAGCTATTTTTAAATATTGATTTAAACTATATAATTTCAAAACTGAACAAAACATTTCAAAATTCAATTTTGAAACTTCCATTATTTTCAGTATTATCATTATAGATTTGCTAAGCCTTTGAATTATTTTTAATTAGCTAAAAATTCAAGATTCAAATTTTTACCCAACTTTAGTAAATTAAATTCTATAATTTAGTTGTCAAATTCATATTTATAATTAAAATTCAAGTTAAACTAACTATTTAAAATCAATTAAATATTTCGATTTCAAATGTTCAAAATTCTGGGTCGTCACATCCTTCCCCCCTTAAAAGAATTTCGTCCTGAAATTACAAGTTAAGAAGAACGATCCTTAACCCATTCGCTATCTTTCCAAAACCAAAAAATTTTATTAGCTTGCCAAAACAATCTTTTCATCAAGGCCACACTATCATTCTTATTACTTCATAACTTTCCAAACACTTTCGTAGTTTTCAAACAATACTGTTTTCTTAACAATTCAAATTTAAATTTAAATTCATATTTTAAACTATCAAAATTTCCTCAAAATTTTTCTAACTCCCTAAATTTTCGAAAAATTTCACCATCGTTTTCTTTTGCGCAGCTAGCTTGGTACGACCACAAAAATAGCACCACGGCCCCCAGATTTCAAAAAGAAAACGAAAAGCCAAGTGGCTGGACAAGAAAATCATCAAATTTCATATAGAAATTTAAATACATACCTTTTGTCGAGAAATTCAAATTTATCTTCAGAATCAAAATCCAATTTATCCTTTGTCTTTAACATACCTGTATATCCTGATATCCATAATATCAAATTACAACATTCAAATATGATTTTGCACATTTCTTTACAAAAGTTTGAATACTTCTTATGCCATTTTTACTTCACTATTGAAGTTATGTATCCATTTTCATTCAATCTTGCATTTTTTTATTTCATTTGAATTCGATTTAAACTTGCAATTCTGTTTGGATTTAATTTACCTTCTGAATATTGCATTTTATCAATTATCTTTCATTCACAACTGATTCATATCACTATGTTAAATTAGTTTCATTTACTAATCTATTACAAATTCCAATTCATTTTACCTCAAATCATCATTTTTTCACCTTTATTATCTCTAGTTCACTTCGAAATAATTTTACAACTTCATTTTATGTCACACAATTCAAATTGGTTTTTAATATTCAGTTTCAATTTCATTTTTCTTCTTTTGCTCATTCCGAAAAATTTATTTTCAATTCACTATTTGGTTTACAACTACTTATATTTAAACTGGATTTCAAATTTCATATGAATTCAATTTATCTCAGACTATAATTAGTTTCACTTACTAATTTTGTTTCAATACTTCGCTTTTTTATCACAAATCAAATTCAATTCCAATTCCAATTCTATATACTTACAAATTCGAAATGAATCTCAACTTTCAATTTCACTTTCATTTACTTGCAATTGTAAATTTATTTATTCATTCACAACCTAATTTTCCACCTTAATAAATTTTATTCCAATCATTTAGTCTACAAGACCTCTCAAATTCACCTTTATTCAAATTAACTCAAGTTAATTTCAGATTAAATCTGAATTTTCCAATTTTTCAAACTTATTATTCCATAACTATTTTTTATAAGATCCTAGAGTCTTTTCTACATTTCAAAACCATTTTTGAAATCAATTCAAATTATCCCTTTAAATTTCTATAACCAACCCAGTTTTCCAAACAACTTCAATTTAAAACAATTTGGTAGCAATTCCTCTCTTGGAAACTCAAAAATGAACACCGATGATGTCGCGATCATTATCAAAATTATTTTCCTATGATCGAAAAGAGTTTGAGCTTTTTATCCCTTCAAAACATTTTTTCCAAAACCTTTGAAAATCATCTTCAAAATCAATGGAATTTAATTTCCAAAATTTCCAATTTCAAATCTTTTCAAAACATTCTCAAATACTTCTCTAGAATTCCATTTCAAATTATAAATCACATTTACAATTTATATTTTCAAATTCCATTTGTGTGTGAATTTATTTCTTAACTTTGGAGTTACGATTTCAATTTCTATTCAAATGATAATAATATTATCACTTCCTAACAGCCAAGCAACCATATACTATAATAATTTACAAAGATTATTTCCTTTATCTACCAAAATAGTTTTGGGTAAAATTATTTCATTCACCCTATTTTTAAACAATATCGTGTCGAATTGTTCTGTACGAGTGTTTAGAGATCCCTATGGATAGAGTTGTACAGACTATATCAACCAGAATCCATATACAACTCAACAAACCAATCATCACAATATAAAAAACAATTTTGTATTCACTAACAAATACGTGCTCATATCAATTATTACACTCAAACTCATTCTACTGTACTGCTGACTCTATCTCTAATGAGTAACACCCAACAGAGCCAAAGTTGTCGCTTAACCAAATGCTCTGATACCAATGTGAAGGCCCGTATATCCATACCCCTTTTGAGCTGGCAAAATTCCACAACAATTCAGCCCAAAGTGGAACAAATGTACGAGTCTTCGGGTTTAAAGAAGAAAGAGGTAGAAGAAGAAGAAAAGAAAACAATAACATAATCTCACATTTCGAAGCGGAACAACATATAATAGATAAATGAATATCTTTAAAACAAAGAACTTTATCAGTTGTTACATTACATCATATTACATTATCAGAGTGTTACAACAATATACAGCGGAAAAGAAATATTACATATATAAGTGATACGCCTCGCCATCCAGCTCCAACTCCTGATCTCCACAGCAACCCTTTTTCGACCTCTCTTCAGAATAATGATAACCTGACTCTAGGCAGCCCGTGTGGAAAATTATGGGCACCCAGAGTTTAGAAAGGGAACAACAAACTCCAGGTCAGTCGTGGGACAGGTGTGAGATCTTAAAAACAGTTATTCTTTAACAAAAGAAAACAAAAGGGGAATAAATGGAAGTCACAATGCTTTTTGGAAAATGAAACTACCATAAGGCCTCTCGGCACACACACAATGCAATCGCAGACTTGGGGGAGATTTCTCCTTATGATAGTCAAACATGCTTGATACGCAAAATCCTTTTTAATATTATCATTAATGCATAGTGTAGAAAATACTTTGAAAGTATAATATTAATTTTAGCCAGCATAGGTACCATTATATTATGCCTGTTATAGCTACCTCCTGAGGAGGCAGGTTACACAATTGCAATCGCAAAGGGATCGTATTGTTTCTGGGATATCCAACAAATGGTCAGGCTAAGGAACTTCCTATGCCACATGGGTACGCCTTTGGAGGGACGTCCCGAGAACCTACCCAGAACTCTGCCAACACAAGACCGGGTTACCTCTATAACTAGGTAACTACTAATCGATATGTTGTCCCCCAGTCGCTTGCGACCTTTATCCTAGGATCCTCAACCACAAAGTATAATAAATTTGTAGCAACCACATGGGTTAAATATCTGGGCTCCATACCATGATACCACCCTTTTCCAGAAGGAAATGATATACCTTAAAGGGCGCGACCCTTATAACCTTACCGCATCTTTCCTGTTTCGACCATTTCCGGGGTGTGAGGGCCGACGAAGTCTCGTCCACAAAGCTACACTTTTCACAAAGTCATGCTTTGATCACCAAATGATCGGCCGCACTTCATATGCTACATTACCAGTTTGGGAATATATCACTAGTAACCATCAACTACATAACCTCTGAGCTCGTACGTCCCAGAGAAGGTTGTTAAGCTAAGAGAATAAATTCTCCGCTACCAACAGAAATGAATTTGATAGAAACCAGCTTTACATCTCAAAGCGGAATGTCAAACACACATCCATACAAGTCCGTTCCGGAATCGAACGGAACCGAATGCACTTTAAAAGAAGCCCTTATAAATCCGAATATTCACTAATCACGTTCGGAATCTCCATCACACAGGGTGATAAAATCTCTATACCGGAGCAACCCGGTGCAGAGACATTCGACGGGTAATCCTTTCGTTTTCGAAAATACCTGGTCGTCGACACCATCTTCAAATGCAATCCCATTTCATCGTATCATTATTCAGAATGGGTTTTATGACCAAAGTCCTTTCCCAGCTAATCCGAATAATGAGCACTTGTTTTTAAAAATAAGTGTCCATTCAGATTTCAAACAAATCACAAAAAAATTCCACTTTGATGTTTTAAATAAAGGATCTATCACAATCACAAAGTTTCGATGTGGTTTTTGGATATCCACTTGGAATCCGACCCCCGGTCGCATCGAAATTCAAATGCCATTAAAAGGCCAATATGGATAGTCGGTTATTTAACTATCAATCAACATTCATAACAATTACCAAATTTAAATAATTTTCCCCAATTATTTATTTTCAAAATATCTTCGTAAGATATATTTCACACTTCAATTTTTTGAAAACAAATTTCAAATCATTTCCCTTACGTGGAATATATTTCCAAATATTTATTCATTTCCACTGGAAATCTGCCGAGTTAAAATAATTCAAATCACTTATCCAATAAATTTTGTTGGAATATTTAAAATAAAACCATATTAAATACTTACTTAAAATATTGGTTATGAAAAAATTATACTAATTATCACATATAAAATTTCAAGCCCCAACTAATTTTAAAATAAAATTTAGTAGATTAGGGATAACTATTTAAATAACCGCTTCCTAAAAACAAATATCGATTTCAATCTTTAAAATAATCCCTTCTATAAATAATTAAATAAATCCATACTCTAAAGATTTGAAACCAGTTGAGAAAACAATTTATCCAAAGTATCCTTTCTAAAACCATCCTTAAAAATTTTCAGTTTATATTTATAGGCTACTTCGAAATCATACTCAGCTTTTCAGGGAAAATACATTTTCCATTTCAAAATGGTTCATTCAAATCAATCAATAAATCTTTCTTGATTTATTTTAAATTTACGTTCCGAATCCGTAAATTCCTTTCACACTTTTAAAAAATACCCAAATGTTTATTTTTAAAACGAATTTCCCTTTCCTTTATAAATTCCCATTGTGAATATAAACTTCTAAGTATCCATTGATATAGGATTTTCAAATCGATTTCTAAATATTCATTTTCAGCATCGAATTAAATTCGAAATTGATTTCCAAACTTATTTTTAAATACCAAATCAATTTCCAAAATTGATTTCTAAATTTATTTCAACACTAAATTTATTATCTTTTGAAACAAATTTCTTCTTTTAAATTTATTCAATTTTCTAAAATTAATTTACTGTAAATTTTCTAATAAATTTCAAAAATCAAATTTTATTTATTTCCCTTATCCTACAATACCAAAAATATATTCGTTAAATTTTAGCCTTCAACAGTTTCGATCACAAATAGTCACACACAGATTATAAATGATCAACACGCAATATTGAAATAAATTCAATTATTTGAGGAATCCAGTTGGATCCCTCCAACCTGTTTCTCTGCATCCACAGATGTTAGCACAACAATTAAATACCAATTCCACTTCGAGGTGGAATATGGCGGAACATAGGATTTATAAAATATCATCCGCTATTATGCGGCCAATAAGGTCTCATCCGCTATATAATGGGGGAAATCAACAACTTCAAATACATATATAATACCAATTCCACTTCGAGGTGGAATATCATGGTATATGGGTTTAAATATAATATCATCCGCTATTATGCGGCGTATCAGGTCAATTTCAAAACAAATGATAATAATTTATCATCCAAGCACACAATCAATAATTTAAATTTAACTATCATAATTCAACAATCAATCAATAACTGAAATTTTCAACTATTATTTTTGAGTGAGAAGATCTCACCTTTAACAATGCATGCAATTCCATTTCCATTCCGAACTTGATTTCATCATTTTATTTGACCTTGTATAAATAATTTTATACAGTTTATTAATATTCGAAATAAATCGAACAATGCAATTGGCCATTCTTAATTTTAATTCAACTAATAAATCTAAACTAATTTTTCTTTCCCTTTATTTTCTAAAAGCTTACTCGCATACAGATAGAATTAGACTAGACAGGGTTAAACTTCATTATAAATATTTCAGCTTCCTGTGTATATATTTCTAAAAAAAATTAACTGCTTCCAATTATATATATATATATAATTTCACTGTTGAAACCTTAAAATGGTAATACAAAAAAAAATTCTTTTACTGTAAATTTTTTTGTTTTCCTGTATATATATATTCTTCTCATACAAAAAAATAAATTAAATGAACAGAAAATACCTACTCGTGTCGATTGCTCGAACTCACCGACCCCTCCTGAGTCGTGACCTGCTTCGCCTGCCTTCACCGAGTTCATCGACAACCAACGTTTCCAAGCATGCGTGCGGTCCTCCCCATCGAACCCTCGGCTTTACAGAACCCTAACTACACCTCTTGCCTGAAATCCATCGTGCCCCGAGCCTTGACTTCGAGCACACACACCACCTCCTTGAAGCCTCGCCATCGCGCCGCCATCCATAGCGACTTGGAGCGCTTGCGCTTCCATTCGAAAATTGCGCCTCTTGATGCCGACGAACCCCAAACCCAAAGCGAACATCGAAACCCTAGC
Source organism: Allium cepa (assembly GCA_030765085.1). Lineage (NCBI taxonomy): Eukaryota > Viridiplantae > Streptophyta > Magnoliopsida > Asparagales > Amaryllidaceae > Allium > Allium cepa. The sequence continues at coordinate 317,130,627 of CM060941.1, read as the reverse complement.
TCGAACACCCTCGGCTTTGATGCGACATGAAATCGCGAATCAAATCGATCGAGCTTTGGCCATTTTTTTCTATTTTGTTTATCTATTATAACTAATGAATTGATTTCGTTCTTCTTTTTTTTCGATTTTTGTTCTTCTCGAAGAAGAAGGAACTCGTAATTTTTAACTTAGATAAGGGCGGCGTGCGTACGAAGGTAGGGTTTTGACTTTCTAATTGATTTTTATAATTTTATATTCAAAATATCTAGTATAACCTAACTCGAAATCCAGAACTCCTATCGAGACGTGCCGCCTGGCGTTTCTAATATTATAACCCTATTTCGAACCCAATGGAACAAATCTCGGGCTCCAATTTGATCGTATGTGGAAGATAGCTATTTAAATCGACTATTTAAATTAAATTTAACTAAATTATTTCTAGATGTTTCCAGATCGAACGACCGAACGGTGAATCCAAATGCTACGAAATTTGAAATCCAATAATAACTAACTATTACAAATCCAATGGAACTAGTTTCGTCGAATTTCAAGACTGTGCCTCGGAAGGCTATTTTTAAATATCGATTTAAACTATATAAATTCAAAACTGAATAAAACATTTCCAAATTCAATTTTGAAACTTCCATTATCTTCAGTATTATCATTATAGATTTACTAAGCCTTTGAATTATTTTTAATTAGCTAAAAATTCAAGATTCAAATTTTACCCAACTTTAGTAAATTAAATTCAATAATTTAATCGTCAAATTCATATTTATAATTAAAATTCAGGTTAAACTAACTGCCAAATATTTTAAATCAGTTAAATATTTCGATTTCAAATGTTCAAAATTTTGGGTCGTCACACCTACCTTGTTCTGAAATACTTCCTTGTCTCTCCCTATTCGTGTTCTTGTTGATACTGGAGCATCCCATAACTCCACTTCTGTTCCAGCAACCTTAATATGATTTGTAAAGGGGTGAAACTCTTTTACAATAGGCGTCGATTCACCGGAGACTTCCATATCCTCTATTTAGATGCTGTTATTTCCTGCAAAGCCCGTACCGTCTCTGGTAGACGATCAGGGTAATTCCCTTGTAATCTTGACTCCACTCCAATAATCAGATATTATCCTGATACTGGGTGAAGTCGCTTCTCTTCCCTTCAAGCGGGAATTGAATTTCCGCATTGATCTATTTCTTGGAATCTCGTTTGACCAGGTTAAGGTTGTCGCGATTAATATAAATCTATCCATCTTTCTCTTTGTAAATCAATTATCTTATCTTCCATTGGAGCCTATCGTCTTAGTTAGAATTCTCTTTGATTAGAACCCATCTAAATTGAATTTATATCCTTGTTTTAATCCATTCTTGAATCATCGTTTGAGGGAGTGTATTTGTAATTAATATAAAAATGTTTATATTGTGTTGTTTGAGTTGTTAAGGTTGATTTGGGGTTTCGAACGATCCATCTGATCAACGCAATCGATAGGAATTCCTAAACAGTTGAACATAGCAAACTAACACAATATTGTTTTAAAATTGGTAAATGGTATAAATTTTATGTATGATTTTATTATATATAAGTTATAATTTTCTAAAAGTAAATAGTTAAATGAATTGGTTGTTAGAAATGATAATATTTGATTATCATTTATTATTTGTAAACCATTGACTATTGCAACATGATATAAATAAATGAAATTATAATACATGGTTTATAAATTTGATTTGTAATTGAAATGAATTTAAATTAATATTTTGAGAATTAAATTTTCGATGCTTTTCAAAAATTTTGGTCTTTAAAGTTTTGAAAATTATATTATTGGTAAGTATTTTCGAATAGAAACTGTTTTCCAGAATTTTAAAATAAAGTAAGTCGGTACTCTTCTCTTTTGTCGCTGGAAAATAATTTTGGCGATGACTGCAGCATCATCGACATTAATTTTCGAGTCTCGAAGTGGAGAGGCCCCTTAATAGCTTTTCTACACTTTTGTTTTGGAAAAAAGAAATTGATTTGAATTTCTTGAACATGAATTGATTTATAAAATTACATATGTATATAATTATTTCAAAGTAGTTTGAAGTGAAACCGAAAATTTGAATCTTAAGTTTTAGGAAATGGTTTTAATTATTGAAATAAAGTGAAATTTTTGAATAACTGGAATATCTAAAATGATAAATGAAATTTATAACAACTTGAAAAAGTTGAATTTGAATAAATTTATTTGTATAATACTAAATTTTATTCTAATATATATAACTTACCTAAAAAAATTAAAAAGTTGAAATGTTAGGGAGAATATATAACTAAAGGTCATACAAGAGGAAACGTAGCTAATAAATTGTTCAAACTAAAATCTCGCTCATTATAAATGTGGTAAATAAAAGAAAATTTGTATAGTATTTAATTACATTTAGAAACATTAATATAACTTACCTAGAAAAGTTTAAATGTAAATAGAATGTAATTAGATGGTATGCACTATGATATAAGTAATAGGATATCAAAAATGATATTTTGCTAAGGGAACATATAAATAATAAATTGAATAACGAATTTGAACAATAAACAGAGAATCAATTGGTTGAATAGTAAATGGTTATAATAAATGTCTATACCCTTAATATATGTTGTAGAATATGTCAAGTGGAATAAATTAAATGAGAAAGAGGATGTTATTAATAATATGAACTTAAGAATAGTGAAATTGAATTTCAAGTGGGGTCAACTTAACTGAAGAAGAAAGGATTAAATAAATGAGTTAAATCAAATAAATTTTATTTTGAATGAAAAGTTTATAACAAATGTTAATAACTTGAAATTAAATTCTATTGATTTAAATACATTAAATTGAATCAACAAAATATGGATATAATAACTAATTATTGATTAAATAAAATGGAGTGAACCCAAATTTGTTAAATAGTTGCAATTAGATTTTTAAGAGGAATCAACTTAACTAAAGATAAATAGATTTAATAAACTAGTTAAATAGAACAAATTTTATTGTAATTTTTTTTGTAATAAATGTTAATAAATTGAAACAAATCATGTGAATGAAAATGTATGGTATAGAAACCAATCAAATGTGAACACAATAAATTTGATTGATTAAATAAAATGCACTGGAATCCATTAATTAAATATAAACCAATTTTAAATTAAAGAAACTTATGGTTTGGAATTAGTGTGGTATCTGGTATTTTATATTCCAAATCTATCCTTTTTTGGTTGCTTCTTGTAATGTCCTGCAAATCTGAGTCGACGCCATTCTTCATTATATCAACTCAAAGTGAACAGAAAAATGAACCATTAGGGTTAAAGAAGAAAGAGGTAGAAGAAGAAATAGAAAACAGTATCAGAATGTCACAATCACAGCGGAACAATATATTTTTAAAACTGAACAAATCACTCTTGAATTCAATTTTAAAAGTTCTATTACATTCAGTATTATCAATATGAATTTTCAAAGCCATTAAATTATTTTTAACCAGCCTGGAACTCCAGATTAAATAATTTTCCCAATTTCCAATTATTAATTCAATAATTTAATTGCCTAATATATAATGATATTTGAAACTCAAGTTAAACTAACTTTCAAATATTTGAAATCAACTAAATATTTCAATTTCAAATACTTGTCACATTCCTCCCTACTTAAAACATCCCCGAAATTACTAGTTAAGAAGAATGATCCATAGCCCATTTACAAATTTCCCAATCCCAATCGTTCTAACAACACTCAAAACAATCTTTTTATTAAAGTCACATTAACACTCTTACTAACTTCCCAAACTCACTCATAAGTTCCAAACAATATTACTTACTTATCAATTTAAATTTAAAATCAAATTTTGGATTATCAAAATTTTATCAAAATTTTTCTAACTCCCTAAATTTTTTTAAAATTTCACCAGCATCTCCTTTGCGTAGCTAACTCGGTATAACTACAAAATGCCTCTACGGGCCCCCAGATTTCAAATGAAAACAAAAAAGCCAAGTGGCTAGACCAGAAAATCATCAAATTTCATACAGAAATTTAAACACATACCTCTATGTTGTCCAATTCAAATTCATCTTCAGAAATCGAAAACATCCATTTATCCTTGCCTTTAGATACCTATACTTATCTACCAATAGTATTTACTAGTACAGTCAAACTTATTTTACTTGTCTCTTTTACAAAATTTCTATATTCATTTCATTCAAGCCCATACGATGTCAGTATATCATTCGTACGCAATACCAAATTCGATCGCTCACTCGATCACACAATTTCATTTCCGAACTACTATCGTCCACTCGACTCCCTAGTGCGGACTCAGATCTGGTTTCTTGATCAGAAAACGTCATTCTCCTTGCATAGCCATATACTATGATAGAGAATTTTTTGAATCAATCAAAAATCCAAATGCAAGGTTCGCCATCGAAAATCCAGTGAACAATCCCAACTCGGATCGATATAGCTACCTCAAAATTTTATGCTCATATCTGGATCAAATTGCTATGCGAATAAAAAAAATATACGTACATCCTACGTATTTATCTTTATTGATTTTTAGCCAAACCAATTTTCTTTTTGTTGAAATTCATTTTGATTTTCATTTACTATTCTCAATTATCATTTCACCATTTTTATTTAAACCTTCATTCATATACTAACTTAGAATATATTCCTAAATATTGTTTTCACACTTACTTTTATTTACCTTTTTTTTACAAGTTAATTCCGTTCCAAGCAAATTTTCAAACTTATAAGTTTCAAACCTGTTTATAATCCATAAACATTTTTAGTTAAACTTCCCGAGTTTAAACTCATCACTTAGACATAGACTACAAAAATAATTTTGGGCAAAATTATTTTATTCACCGTATTTTAAAACAATACCGTGTAAGTTTATCTTGTTTAAGAGTTTAGAAATCCTTATCGATACAGTTGGCCAGACTGCACCGACTAAAATCTATAAACACTCAACCGATAAGTCAACACAATATAATAACAATTTTTATATTCACTAACAAATGCGCGCTCATATCTATTAATACACTCAAACTCATTTTAGAGTAATACTGACTCTATTTTAATTAGTAATCCCCATCAGAGCCAAGGTTCTTGCTTAACCTTCTGCTCTAATACCAATCTGTAACGACCCGATTTTTTTGGACAGCGAAGATCAACATCAATACGTCCACTATATAAATGCCGAATAATCAAATGCCGGAAAAACGGACCGTTACGGTTAAAGAAGAAGGAGGTAGAAGAAGAGATAGAAAACTATGTTAGAATCTTGCAATCACAGCGGAACAATATATTTTTAGAACTGAAAAATCACTCTTGAATTCAATTTTAAAAGTTCTATTACCTTCGGTATTATCAATATGAATTTTCAAAGCCATCAAATTATTTTTAGCAAGCCTGGAACTCCAGATTCAACAATTTTCCCAATTTCCAATTATTAATTCAATAACTTAATTGCCAAATAAATAATGACAAGTTAAGCTAACTTCCAAATATTTAAAATCAATTAAATATTACAATTTCAAATACCTAAGAATTCCGGGTTGTCACACTTCTATTCCCCTATCTCGTTCCTTTTAGGGGATGAAAAGTTTTGAGTGGGGCACGGTGTAACGATCCGGAAATTTTGAAGATTTTATAACGTAATTAACTGAAATTTTGCTTGAAATTTTATAATTGAATTTGGAAGTAAAAATTTGTTATTTGAAATACGTCTATTTTAACATAGCAAATGGTAAATTATTATTGTTAAATATGGAAGTTTATTTTGTTGTGTAATTTTATTTAAATTTAAATCTATTGAATTTCATGAAAATAAATTGTTTTCGAAATTTAAATATTTTTAGATAATAAAAATATTAACTATCTTCTGAGTGAGTCGTCATAATTCATTTCTTCAAATTTGAACTTCTCTAGTCCTGTTTATCTTATTTTTGGCGTTTTAGCAGCATTTTCGGTACCTAATATCGACTTTTGATAGGAAAACCATATAGCTGATATCTGTACACCATTTTGATCGTCTCGTCGTGTTGATCTCTATAGTATATTTGTTTGTACGCGTTGGCCAATATACGGCAAAATCTGCAAACGATTACGATTATCGGTACCGTTTAAGCCTTTTGATCTACCCGTGTCCTTTCATTTTCCCACTGTGCATACCAATAACCAGCAGCTATTAATATGCTAGCTACTGACTATCAGTATTCCCTGTCATCAATATAACTTGTGTTATTCCAATATCCTCTGGTTCTCCCTATTCCTTTCTCTGATTTTTACTTTTTAAAGAAAATTTTTATATAATAAAAATATACTTATATAATCCAGGCTGCTCGTCTTCCTTCCTCATCTATTCTTACATTTCCTTACCGCTGCAAGCCTCCACTCTCCCTTCCCCACCCTTTGATTTGCCTCCACTCTAACCAAAACCCACAACCACACACCTACCTCATCCACTAGCTCGACTGACCACCTCTTCCTCCGGCAACCCATCACAACAGCCTCCGAGTCCACCATGTCAATAGCCTCACGCACACATCGCCCGTCTATCACCGCCCACCTGGCAACTCCGTCCGCTGCCTTAACCTTCCCATCCCCCTCTGCGCAATAATTCCTTCACGTCCCGACATACTGCCTACCCACCACTATACCAGACCACACCAAACCACCCTCTAACCCAGGTCGAGAACCACCCTTGCCTCCCTTTGTCGCTGACCTCCCTCTTTGCTCGCCAGCCACCATCTCTCCTTCTTCTTATGCAGCGATCCCGTTTTTAAGTCAAATTTAGATTGGTAATTAATCTAAATTTTTGGATTAAATTATGAATTAATTTGAATTTTTCCAATTATAAATAAGATAAGTGTTTATATATATATATATATATATATATATATATATATATATATATATAAATAGATTGGTGGATCCGCCATGAACCTATGCTTCAGATTTTAGAAAGGGGCATTTGTTGTTTTTGCGTTGATTGGTGGAATGTTCTTTATAAATAAACTTAGCACGTGTTTTGTTTTCTATGTAATACACGAAACATGTATATTTGTTCTGAGCTTTGATGAATCAATAAAATTCACCAATTTTCAAAAAAAAAAAAAAAAAAAAAAAAAAAATATATAAATAGATTGTAAATAGAATTTGATTTGAAATTCAAAAATAAATATATTGAAAATAAATTGGATTTTAAAAAAAAATCTATATTTTAAAAATTAATAAAAATTTGTTTTCTAATTATAATATATATATAGGTATATACAATTTTTGGAAGTTATATTTGAAATTTAAAATAATAAATTTTCAAAAGCTATTTAAAGTTAAAATTCTATATTTTAAATACTTATATATAATATATACGTGTGTTTATTTATGTATAATTAGTTTTAAAATCATTTTCTTAAGGTTATATAAATATATATATATATAAATTAAAAGGAAAAATATAAAAAAATGTTAATATAAAATAGAAAATTATATAAGAATATATAAAACTAAGATAAAGTAATATAAAAATATATAAAGACATTTGTAAGTTAATAATAAAGGATATTAACATTTGTAAGCTTTAAAGTAACATGCGTTAACATTTATAAGATTAATATCATGCAAATGGAACAAGTGTCGTCTTTTTAAAATTTTATTTTCATTTTATTTAATAATAAAAAGAAAATCAAAGTTATATATATGTCATTAACTCCTTCTTCTCTCATTTTGTTCAAAACTAAATAAAATTCAAAGAAAAAATCAAAAACCTGGAAAACTAAAACCTAGCAAACTAAAATTCAGACCAGAAGAACAAAACAAAACTGGAAAACCTAACTCAAAAACTAAAGCAAATTTCAAGTTCAGTTTTCAAATTCAAAACTAAAACAAGGCAAATTCAACATCAAAGCCAAGTTCAAGATTAAAGTAAATTCAACAACATCAACCTGAGTGAATTCAGAAATCATCTCAACTAAATCAAGCTTCAAATTCAAGTTAAAAATTAGAGCAAAGTTCAAAATCAGACCTGAAAGCAAGTAGATCAACATCAAATCAAGTATCAGATCATCTCAAAAAAAAATCAAAGTTAAACATCCAGACAACTTCCAGATTTTTCAAATTAAGTTGCTTCGCTGTTCTTCAATTCAGGTGAGAAAACCCACTTGAATCTGCTTCTATATCTTGATGTTTGTGATTGACACTTGAATATGTTATGAAAAATGTTGTTTAGTTGTTAATTATGCCTACATGCTTGTATGTATGTGTATATATATTTATATATATATGTAAACATATGTGTGCATGCCTGTATATAGAAAAATTTCCTCTGTTCTTGTTTACAGGTTCTTAAAACCTGTTCAAAAATTCAAATCATTCCACCTAAATGATTTTAGGCTTTAACCTCTGAATGAAAAATGTCTGTATATATGTAACATCATTTTTAAAAATAATTTCAAGTGTTTAAGTTGAATATTTATTTCAAAAATGATAAATAATAGAGATGATCCTATATACGTCAAAAATCAAAGGTCTAGAATTCATGATTTGAACTTACAATCTAATTCTTATTGCAAATTGATGAATTTTAATAATCGAATCTTGATTTTTAAGTTTGGGGATGAGGAGATTTGGCGAGTTTATCAGAGATCGATTTTTCATTGATTCTCGACGATTGGTGAAGTGATGTGTCTCTGGGTTGTAGCTGGAGGTAGCTGGGAGGTCGTCGATCACGGAAAAAATTATCAGAGCATTTACATGTGGTCGAGGTGGAGGGTTGACGAAGAAGTAGCGTTTTAGGATCCTTCTGGATCGACGTTGTTCTCGAGGCAATCTCGTCGTCGTAGGTGAATTGGAGGTGATCGGACCAGGGAGAATCAATGCGTGGTTGATCAGCGAAGGTTAGGCCGTGATCACAAGGCCTCTAGGGACTATAGTGGCGGTACGTGATGGTTTTTGGCGATTAAGTTTTGTGTACCTAATGTGCTCGATGTCTCGACTTCGATTCAGTGATTTACATGGGTTTTGGGTGGTTGAGTTCGTCAGCAAGGTCGTTGCTGACATATGGAGGGTTGGAGCATGGATCGGAGTTGGTAAGATCATCGGTGCACGTGCACGGTGTCTGTTTGTATCAACAGCTTTTAATTTATGTTGGAGGATTGGGAAGATGAAGTTTATCTCGGGTTGTTGCTCGGGATTTTGGTGTTGTGCACCGAGTTTGCTATAAGTTCAACATGAATGGGGGTTCTCGCTTTGGGTTTGTTGGCGAGCAGGAGACTCTTACCCTTACATGTCCCCGGGGAGGGATTGGCAACCAGGTTGGTTGAGAGTCAAAAGGCTGGCCGTAAAAGAAAATTCGAGGTATCAATGCGTGCCACGGCGGGGCGTTACATGGCCGCTGTCGTTGACCGTCACATTTGGTATCAAAGTTAAAGGTTGAGTAAAAAATTTTGCTTTGGAGTATAACAAATTAGGTAACTCATTAGAGATAGGGTTATAAATGCCCTAGAATGAGTATGTTCCCTAAGATATCTTGTCCGCATGCCTCAGTCAATTCTCTTACTATTCACTGATAGTGAGAATGAGTGCAAGAAGAGGACGAGGTAGGGGACAGAGGAGTATAACTACAAATGGTCGATACCCTACAACAACAAGGAACAAATTTTTCTATCAATCTCTTTTTTTCATCATCCGATATCAATTCTTTCATAACTTCTTGGTAGCTACGAGAAGAAGCTTTGGTGTGGTGGTGGCCCTGCGAATCTTTGTTTACGTTGTAGAAAAGTCCCTATTTCGTATTCTCTTCATCAGTTTTCTATCAGCTTTTAACTTTAATGAATTTGAAATTTTACTTGAAATGAATTGGTTAACAAAATATGAAGCTAAATTAGATTGTATCAATAAAATTATTCTGGTTAAAACCAAACTTGGAAAGTGTGTATAGAATTTTGTGATCTTAATAAGTTAACTTTTAAAGATAAATTTTTTTTTTTGTCCCAAATCGAACACCATGCAATCAATTCTTTTCCAAGATGGATCTTACCCAAGGATTCCATCAGCTGAAAATTGTGGAAGATTGTATCCATTTGTCTGTTTTTGGGTCCCAGTACTTTCTACGAGTGGTTAGTTATGCCCTTCGAACTAACCAATGCCCCAGCATATTTCATAAACCTGATGACCCGAATATTTCGGGGAGTGTTGAATAAGTTTGTTCACGTATCTATTGATGCTATTCTGATTTGGTAGGCCAAATGTAGAATAAATACTCAGTTTGATCTGATAAACCATTTCTATCTTTTGTGTGTGTTCATCTGTTCTTTGTTGCCTCCCTGTCTAGCAAATTTTGAGGACAAAATTTTCTTAAAAGGAGAATCTGCAACGATCCCATTTTTAAGTCAAATTTGGATTGGTATTAATATAAATTTTTGGATTAAATCATGAATTAATTTTAATTTTTCCAGTTATAAATAAAATAAGTGTTTATATATATATATAGATTGTAAATAGAATTTGGTTTGAAATTCAAAAATAAATATATTAAAAATAAATTGGATTTTAAAAAAAAACTCTATATTTTAAAAATTAATAAAAATTTTGTTTTCTAATTATAATATATATATATATATATATATAGGTATATATAATTTTTGGAAGTTATATTTGAAATTTAAAATAATAAATTTTCAAAAGCTATTTAAAGTTAAAATTCTATATTTTAAATACTTATATATAATATATATGTGTGTTTATTTACGTATAATTAGTTTTAAAATCATTTTATTAAGGTTATATAAATACACACACACACACACACATATATAAAGGAAAAATATAAAACATATGTTAATATAAAATAGAAAATTATATAAAAATATATAAAACTAAGATAATGTAATGTAAAAATATATAAAGACATTTGTAAGTTAATAATAAAGGATATTAACATTTGTAAGCTTTAAAGTAACATGCATTAACATGTGTAAGATTAATATCATGCAAATGTAACAAGTGTCATTTTTTAAAAGTTTCTTTTCATTTTAGATTTAATAATAAAAAGAAAATCAAAGTTATATATCATTAACTCCTTCTTCTCTCATTTTGTTCAAAACTAAATAAAATTCAAAGCAAAAATCAAAAACCTGGAAAACAAAAACCTAGCAAACCAAAACTCAAACCAGAAGAACAAAACTAGAAAACCAAACTCAAAAACTAAAGCAAATTGCAAGTTCAGTTTTCAAATTCAAAACTGAAATAAGGCAAATTCTACATCGAAGCCAAGTTCCAAATTAAAGTAAATTCAACAACTTCAACCTAAGTGAATTTAGAAATCATCTCAACTAAATCATGCTTCAGATTCAAGTTCAAAATTAAAGCAAAGTTCAAAATCAAACCTGAAAGCAAGTAGATCAACATCAAAATCAAGTATCAGATCATCTCAAACAAAAAATAAATCAAAGTTCAACGTCCAGACAACTTCCAGATTTTTCAAATTAAGTCTGCTCTCTGTTCTTCAATTCCAGGTGAGCAAACCCACTTGAATCTGCTTCTATATCTTGATGTTTGTGGTTGACACTTGAATATGTTTTGAAAATATTATTCAGTTGTTAATTATGCCTGCATGCTTGTATATATGTGTAAACATATGTGTGCATGCCTATATGTAGAACAATTTCCTCTGTTCTTGTTTATAGGTTCTTAAAACCTGTTCAAAAATTCAAATCATTCCACCTAAATTATTTTAGGCTTTAACCTCTGAATGAAAAATGTGTATATATGTAACATCATTTTTAAAAATAATTTCAAGTATTTAAGTTGAATATTTATTTCAAAAATGATAAATAACAGAGATGATCCTATATAAGTCAAAAATCAAAGGTCCGAAATTCATGATTTGAACTTACAATCTGATTCTTATTGCAAATTGATGAATTTTAATAATCGAATCTTGAATTTTAAGTTTGGGGATGAGGAAATTAGGTGAGTTGATCAGAGATCGAATTTTCATTGATTCTCGACGAACGGCAAAGTGATGTATCTCTAGGCCTGGGTTGTAGCTGGAGGTAGCTGGGAGGTCGTCGATCATGGGAAAAATGATCGGAGCATTTACAAGTGGTCGAGGTGGAGGGTTGATGACGAAGTAGGGTTTTAGGAGCCGTCCGGATCGACGTTGTTCTCGAGGCAATCTCGTCGTCGTGGGTGAAATAGAGGTGACCGGACCAAGGGAATCACTGTGTGGTTGATCGGCGAAAGTTATGCTATGATCGCGAGGCCTCTAATGGCCTGTGGTGGTGGTACGTGATGGTTTTTGGCGATCAAGTTTTGGGTACCTGATGTGCTCGATGTCTCGATTTCGATTCAGGTGATTTACATGGGTTCTGGGTGGTCGAGTTCGTCAGCAAGGTCGTTATTGACATGAGGAGGGTCGGAGCATGGATCGGAGTTGGTCATCTGGTGCACGTGCGGTGTCTTTTTGTATCAGCAGCTTTTGATTTGTGTTGGAGGATTAGGAAGATAGAGTTTGTCTCTGTAACGACCAAGAATTTTTTATTAATTAAAATTTGAATATTTAATTAATTTTAAATATAAATAAGTGAATTTATAAGTCAAATAAATTTTTATTTGAATTATTGGATTTAATTGGATAATTAAATCGATAATTTAATACGTTAAATTATGGAAATAATTGAAAATTGGGTTAAAAATGATTGAAAATAATTTGGAAAATTTTATTTAATCATACTAGAGTTATAGAAATATTTTAGAACTTTTAAAATCGAATTAAAAGTTAATTTGTGAAAATTGAATATTTTAATATTTAATAATCGACTGTAAAATAGCCAATTTTTGAACAGTCTCAGAATTGAACGAAACCAGTTCCATTGGATCCGTAATAGTTAGTTATTATCGGATTTCAAATTTCGTGTCAATCGGAGTTATCGTTTGATCGTGGCAGCTCGAAACGCATCGATTTATTTTTAATTTTAATTTGGCGAGTAAAAATAGCCATTTTTCAAAAAGTCTCGTATTTCGACGAAACCAGTTTCATCGGATCCGTAATGTGATATTATTGTAAGGTTTCAAATTTCAAGTCAATTGGATTTACCGTTTGTCCTGTACAAATTAAAACGCCTAGAAAATCGCTTAAATCGGTTTAATTCAAATTGAGCGTTTACAGCCATAACTCGCACAGATGTCCGAATTAGCTTTCGAAACCTATTCCATTGTGTCTGGAACGTAGGGTAAACCCTAGAAACGCTGGTTACGGCGCTAAAATCGGAGTTTGGAATTCCCGGGATGAATAGTGTTTACGCTTGCTTTTTCTATAAATAGAAGTTAAAATCACAAAAAAATAAAATCAAAAACCTAACCCTAATTTTATACTACAGCCGCCACTTTCTATTTCTAAGGCCAGAATTCAATCTCCATTTCCCCTCAATCTCTCCCAATCTACAAAGAATTAGAAGAAGTGTTCAACACGAAAAAGGTAGAGCATGAAGAGAGCTTGAAATCCATACGGATATGATCTTGGTTGGAGCGACATGGAGTGAGAAAAAGGGGCCGTTTGCATCAGATTTCGCACGCATTTCCACATGCATATGGTGGCCGAGCTCCACCATAGGGGGGCCGAAGGTAGCTCAGGTTTGGGGATTCGCGTTGGCGTTGGTTTGATCAAGTTTCATCGTGTATAGGGGTTGCAAAGTTTAACCCTAGATGAGCTTGATGGGTTCGGTTTTGAACGTGAATGGCTATAGCATATGCGTGAAAAAAGAGGTAGGGGGGAGAAGCAATTCACGGCCTGATGGTGTGGGCTTTGGATCCAAGGGCTAGGATTAGTTGGAGGTTAAAATTAAAAAGTTATGTTGTATATTAGTTTATATAAAACGTGTACAAACTTGTAAAATCAATAACTTTTTCATATGAGGTCGAAACTGCGCGAAACCAGTTGCGTTGGAATCGTATGGACGAGCACTACGCGATGGAGTTGGTTTGGAGTCATTTGGAGTTAGTGAGAATTTCGGGTAAAATTAAACGCGCGTTTAATTTTATCCGAAATAAATCGCTAAAACGGAAATTAAAACCAAGGTGAGAACTTCTCACTCAATCGAACCAGTTTCGGTTTTATTTTAAATAGTTAGATTTAAAATATTTGAATGCATGTTTGAATGTTGATTGATATCTATTGATTGTTAAAATAGACATTATACGCCGTTAGTAAGCGGATGTTATTTATTAAAAACATATACCGCGAATATTTCATAAACAGTGAAATTGGTATTATAAATAATATCAATATATATATATATTGGCATATGTATATATTGCAGTTGTTGATTCCCCGCATTTTTTAGCGGATGAGACCCTATTGCGCCGTTATTAAGCGGATAATATTTAATAAGAACATATACCGCGATAATTTCGTACTGGAACGAAATTGGTGTTGTGCTAATGTTTGTGGATGCAGAAAACAGGTTGGAGGGATCCAACTGGATTCCTCAACAGTATTTATTTAATTTCAGATATTTTGATATTTGATTGATTATCATATCGATATATGATATCGTTGTTGTCGTGATTGACTATTTGGTGTGTAGCATCATTGGACCCAAATTTTGGGATTTTAAAATGATTTTTAAAGGTGATTTTAGAAAGTATATGTTTTATAAAATAATTTTGGAATTGATCCATTTTAAATAAATAACGATATAATTTTTAATGTTATAAAAATTATGGTTTTTGTGAAATATAGTTAAAAGCTGATTTTTTGAGAAATGTGAATTAATGATTTTTATAAAATAGTTTAAATTGGATTTTTGAACATATTATAAAAGTTTAAATATAGGATTTATAAAATTTGATTATTTTATAAATCAAGAGAATGGTGAAATAATAAAGGAAATTAAAGACGTTTTAAAGAATAATATAAATTGATTTATATTAAGAGATTTATAAATGGATATTTATAAATTGAAATACAGACATTATAAAACGAGTTTTTATAAGTGTTTGAATGAAGTGAAAATGAATTTAATAAATGAATGAAATTTATAGAATTATAAACTGTGAAGTTATAAATAAAATTTATAAATAGTAAGATTTATAAATTGGTGAAGTTAATTGAGGAATAGATTTGGGTGAATAATTGAATCTTATAAGTTATAAGATTTATAATTATGAAGTTCAAAGGAACGATTTTTGTAAACGAATAGTTTATAAGTATTTAACTTATAATATGAACTTTTAGTTTATAATTGAGTTATAAACTGGAATAGGTTAATAAAGGAATTTATAAAAAGGAAGTTTTTATAAATAAATAGAAATGGAATTTATAAACGTTGTTTTATAAATTCGCAAATGACTTATTTTGATAAGAAAATTTGTTAAAACCTATAAGTGGAGTTATATTCACATTTTTTTGAATAGTGAATGACTCTTTGAATTAAAATGAATAAAAGGATGAAATTTGTTAACAAAGAATATTCACGTTTTTGAATAGTGAATAATATGTTAAAGAAATTGTTTTAGATGTGATGTTTTAAATAGAATTAAAACGATCTAACGATGTTTTAAAAGTTGTTGTGATTCGAAACCATAGATTTCAACATTTATTGTTGAAATAGGCGTTTTCGAGAAATAGAAGGAGATGGTGGACTATAACACTGTTGTTATAGTAAATAATTTCCGAAAGGAAATGTTTTGCATAGTATTGGGATTTATATATATATATCTTAATTTCGAATCCCTATACTAGTGATTTTGGGTTGTCGTAACAATGTTTTACATAACATTCGTTTTGGCCCAAATAAATATGTTTAAGTGAATGATTTCCTTAAAGAATGAAATATATACTTAATTCGATTTAAGTATATTGAATATTTTCCAAGTGTTGAAAATAAATAAAATTTGTGAATTACTTATTAAATAAGTATGGAATTGTTTTCCAAAATGAAGAGATATTTAGAATTTTTCTTTTTGAAGATAAATTGAAGTGAATAATCGAAATCGAATATTCATTGATATTTTGGAATTATAAATTCACTAAGGAATTTATAAAGGAAGTGGAATTTGTTTAAAAATAAATATTGATTTATTTTTGAAGTATTGAAAGTTTATATCTAGTAAAGATATTTTGGAAAATAAATAATTTGGTAAATTATTTGGAATCTGGTGATGTGTGCATATCCAGTGATAGTTCAATAGCCGACTATCAATATTTCCCTTTGAATGGGTAATTGATGTGATTTGTTGAATGTGAATGCCACACTTATTTTTGAATAAGCGCTCACTATTCGGGTTAACCGGGAAAGGACCATGGGGTCGTATAACCCATTCCGAATATGTGATACGTCGTTATAATTTCATTGAAGATCGGTGTTGAAGACCCGGTATTTGCGAGAGCGATAGGATGACCTGTCGATTTACTCTGCACCGAGTTGCTCCGGTATAGAGTTCTCCATATGTGATGGTAAATCCGATCAGGATTGTGAATATCCGGATTGCAAGGACTTCTTTGTAAGTGCCTTCGGTTTTGTTCGAGCCCGGAACAGACTTGTATGGATTGTGTGTCTGACATTACAAGTTGAGATATAAAGCCGATTTCTTTCAAATATATTTCTGTTGGTGGCGAAGAATTTATTCTTTTAGCTTAACACCCTTCTCTGAGACGTACGAGCTCAGAGGTTATATAGTTGATGTTATCAGCGATATATTCCCAATTTGGTAATGTGATATGCTGAGTGATGCTGAAATGATCATTGTGTTGATTATTGTGATAGGATCGTTTATTTGATCGTCTATCTTGGTGATCATTGTGTTGATCATTTGTTGACCCAAAGCATGGCTTTTGTATAAAGTATGTTTTTGTGGACGTGACTTCGTCGAACCTCACACCCCGGAAATGGTCAAAACAGGAAAGATGCAGCAAGGTTATGAGGGGTAGCACCCTTTAGGGTATGTACATTTCCTTCTGGATAGAGGTAGTATCATGGTATGGAGCCCAGATATTTAACCTATGTGGTTACTACGAATTTATTACTTTATGGTCGTTGGTTTTCGGGATCCCGTGAGAAAGGTCGTTTACGATCGGGGAATGGCGTGCTCGTGTCAGTAGTTACCCAGTTAGGGGTAACCCGGCCTTGTGTTGGCAGAGTTCCGGTTTGGTTCTCGGGGATGTCTTTCCAGAGGCATTCTCATGTGGCAATGGGAAGTTCCTTGGCCTGACCATTTGTTGGAAATCCAATTCCCAATACGAAACTTGTACGGTATTAGTTGTAGAACCTGCCATTCACTTACGGTGGTCACCACTGTTTAGATGGTAGCTATAGTAGGCATAGTTCGAAATGTCTATGTTGGCTAAGATTTATATTCTACTTTCAAATGAATTTTCTCTACACTATACACTAATAATAATATCAAATGTTATTTTTAAATGCGTATCAAGCATCTTTGACTATCATAAGGAGAAATCTCCTCCGATTCCGCGTTTGCATTGTGTGTGTGTGCGGGAGGCCTTATGGTAGTCTCATTTTTAAAAGCATTGCGAATTAACTTTAAAAATATCTCTCTATTTTGATTTTAAAGATAAATAAACTGTTTTGAGTTCTCACACCAGTCACATGACTGACTTGGAGTTTATTGTTTTCCTTCCTAAACTCTGGGTGCCCACCAATTTCCACACGGGCAGTCAAGAGTAAGGTTTATCAGGATATTCTGGAGTTGCTGGAGGCAAGCTGGATGGCATGGCGTATTACTTATATAGTATTTCTTTTTCCGCTGCACTGTTTGTTGTTGTATATTGTTGTACACTCTGATGATATGATGTAATGAAATGTATAAAATGTAATAACTGATAGTTCTTTGTTTAAAGATTATTCATTTATTATTATATGTTGTTCCGCTGCGAATTGTGAGATTCTGATGTTGTTCTGTTGTTTCTGTTCCGTCCTCTTTTCTTCTGTTTTCCTCTATTCTCTTTTCTTTCAATTTTAAAATATTCTATCTTCTTTTCCCTATCTAAATTTTCTATCTTCTTCTCTCCTCCCTAATTTCTATCTTTTTCTCTTCTTCTTTCCTAAATTTTTCTTAAATAAAACCCTCAGTGTTCGGTTTTCCGTCGTTCGATTTCTCGGCAGTCGATAAAGTGAGTGTCGATGTCGAATTTTCGAAAGACGAAGAATCGTGTCCTGACAATGTGGTATCAGAGCTTATGGTTAAGCGACAACCATGGTTCTGTTGGGTATAACTCATTAGAGATAGAGTCAGCAGTACTCTAGAATGAATTTGAGTGTAATAATAGCTATGAGAGCGTATTTGTTAGTGAATATAAAATTGTTTTATATTGTGATGATTGGTTTGTTGAGTGGCATATGAACCTTCGTCGGCGCAGCTTCGAAACTGAATCGAAGGGGTTTCTAAACACTTGAATAGAACAATTCGGCACAATATTTGTTTTAAATTAGGTAAATGAAATAATTTTGCCTTGATTATATTTTTATATATAAAGAAATAAATTTTTCAGAATTATTTAAGTGTATATAAATTGATTGTTTAGTTGTTTGAATAATCTAAATAAAAGAATGAATGTATAAGTAAAAAGAATTATAAGAATTAAATTATAATTAAAGTGATTTACAATTGTGAAATAAACTTATATATATATGAGAAGTGAAACTAATGAATATATATATGAATATGAGTAGTAAATAAAAGTGAATTTAAAGTTAAATGGAATATAACTTAAGTGATATTGAATGAAGTTGATAGTAGTATCAAAGTAAAATTTATAAAGTTAAGTGATGAATATAAACTTGAGTTATATAAATGAATTGAATGAATGGATTGAATGTTAATCAATTAAATGTGAATTAAGTTGATATGAAATAATGAATATAAGTGATAATTCATTAAAATCAAATGTTATAGAAAGTTGAATAATTGAATGCAAATCAATTTAATTAAACCAATTGTAAGTAAAGGAATTTGGTTGCAATTAATAAACATTGGTTGATATTGAATATGATTGTTAGTTGATAGTATATAATTCATTAAGTGTTAATGAAATTGATTTAAACCAATTGAAAGCTAAAGTAATTAAAATTCAATTGGAAGTTAAGTGAATCTTGAATAGAATTGAATTTGATTTGGAAGTGAACCAACTTGAATATGAATGAATGTAAACTAATTAAAATTGAATAAGAATGAATGTTGATAAAATCCAATGTTAATAAATCAAATGTGATTAAATTGAAAACCTATTTCATTTAATATTAATGAGAATATAAATAAATATTTATTGGTTATGAATGATAATTGGTTGATGTTTGCATTGTTGTTTAGTTGCATTTGCTATGTGACATATATAGTTGTTATGGAGATATATGTTGTATATCGATATTATTTCCATATATGCATGATTCTCATGTTGTTTGTTGAGTGATTAGTAGGTGCGGATCGCGTTTGCTTCGCATTTGGAGCTCGCTTTCGCGTTATATTAGCCGTATATGCTTGCTAATAAAATATAAGGTACATATCTCGGATTACATATCGTACTTTTACACTTTTTTCCCTGCGGGATGCCTCATTACTTGATGAGATGTATATTTGTGATATATATACTGTCATTTTTTTTTCGGATCGAGCCGCGCAAAGGAGACTATGGCGAATTTTTCCGAAAATTTAAGGCGTTAGAAAATTTTTGAGAAAATTGGAAAATTTAGAAAACTTTAACTTGGTTTTGAAGTTGAAAGTCAAACAATAGTAATTGTTTTTGAAAAGATAACTAAGTATGATTTGAAAACTTAGTAAAGTATGGTGAGAAGTTTAACTATGAATTTTGGAAAATTAATAGATTCTATAACTTTTCTTACTTAATAATTTCGAGGACGAAATTCTTTTAAGTGGGGAAGATTGTAACGACCCAGAATTTTTATTAATTAAAATTTGAATATTTAATTAATTTTAAATATAAATAAGTGAATTTATAAGTCAAATAAATTTTTATTTGAATTATTGGATTTAATTGGATAATTAAATCGATAATTTAATACGTTAAATTATGGAAATAATTGAAAATTGGGTTAAATATGATTGAAAATAATTTGGAAAATTTTATTTAATCATACTGGAGTTATAGAAATATTTTAGAACTTTTAAAATCGAATTAAAAGTTAATTTGTGAAAATTGAATATTTTAATATTTAATAATCGACTGTAAAATAGCCAATTTTTGAACAGTCTCAGAATTGAACGAAACCAGTTCCATTGGATCCGTAATAGTTAGTTATTATCGGATTTCAAATTTCGTGTCAATCGGAGTTATCGTTTGATCGTGGCAGCTCGAAACGCATCGATTTATTTTTAATTTTAATTTGGCGAGTAAAAATAGCCATTTTTCAAAAAGTCTCGGATTTCGACGAAACTAGTTTCATCGGATCCGTAATGTGATATTATTGTAAGGTTTCAAATTTCAAGTCAATTGGATTTACCGTTTGTCCTGTACAAATTAAAACGCCTAGAAAATCGCTTAAATCGGTTTAATTCAAATTGAGCGTTTACAGCCATAACTCGCACAGATGTCCGAATTAGCTTTCGAAACCTATTCCATTGTGTCCGGAACGTAGGGTAAACCCTAGAAACGCTGGTTACGGCGCCTAAATCGGAGTTTGGAATTCCCGGGATGAATAGTGTTTACGCTTGCTTTTTCTATAAATAGAAGTTAAAATCACAAAAAAATAAAATCAAAAACCTAACCTTAATTTTATACTACAGCCGCCACTTTCTATTTCTAAGGCCAGAATTCAATCTCCATTTCCCCTCAATCTCTCCCAATCTACAAAGAATTAGAAGAAGTGTTCAACACGAAAAAGGTAGAGCATGAAGAGAGCTTGAAATCCATACGGATATGATCTTGGTTGGAGCGACATGGAGTGAGAAAAAAGGGGCCGTTTGCATCAGATTTCGCACGCATTTCCACGTGCATATGGTGGCCGAGCTCCACCATAGGGGGGCCGAAGGTAGCTCAGGTTTGGGGCTTCGCGTTGGCGTTGGTTTGATCAAGTTTCATCGTGTATAGGGGTTGCAAAGTTTAACCCTAGATGAGCTTGATGGGTTCGGTTTTGAACGTGAATGGCTGTAGCATATGCGTGAAAAAAGAGGTAGGGGGGGAGAAGCAATTCACGGCCTGATGGTGTGGGCTTTGGATCCAAGGGCTAGGATTAGTTGGAGGTTAAAATTAAAAAGTTATGTTGTATATTAGTTTATATAAAACGTGTACAAACTTGTAAAATCAATAACTTTTTCATACGAGGTCGAAACTGCGCGAAACCAGTTGCGTTGGAATCGTATGGACGAGCACTACGCGATGGAGTTGGTTTGGAGTCATTTGGAGTTAGTGAGAATTTTGGGTAAAATTAAACGCGCGTTTAATTTTATCCGAAATAAATCGCTAAAACGGAAATTAAAACCAAGGTGAGAACTTCTCACTCAATCGAACCAGTTTCGGTTTTATTTTAAATAGTTAGATTTAAAATATTTGAATGCATGTTTGAATGTTGATTGATATCTATTGATTGTTAAAATAGACATTATACGCCGTTAGTAAGCGGATGTTATTTATTAAAAACATATACCGCGAATATTTCATAAACAGTGAAATTGGTATTATAAATAATATCAATATATATATATTGGCATATGTATATATTGCAGTTGTTGATTCCCCGCATTTTTTAGCGGATGAGACCCTATTGCGCCGTTATTAAGCGGATAATATTTAATAAGAACATATACCGCGATAATTTCGTACTGGAACGAAATTGGTATTGTGCTAATGTTTGTGGATGCAGAAAACAGGTTGGAGGGATCCAACTGGATTCCTCAACAGTATTTATTTAATTTCAGATATTTTGATATTTGATTGATTATCATATCGATATATGATATCGTTGTTGTCGTGATTGACTATTTGGTGTGTAGCATCATTGGACCCAAATTTTGGGATTTTAAAATGATTTTTAAAGGTGATTTTAGAAAGTATATGTTTTATAAAATAATTTTGGAATTGATCCATTTTAAATAAATAACGATATAATTTTTAATGTTATAAAAATTATGGTTTTTGTGAAATATAGTTAAAAGCTGATTTTTTGAGAAATGTGAATTAATGATTTTTATAAAATAGTTTAAATTGGATTTTTGAACATATTATAAAAGTTTAAATATAGGATTTATAAAATTTGATTATTTTATAAATCAAGAGAATGGTGAAATAATAAAGGAAATTAAAGACGTTTTAAAGAATAATATAAATTGATTTATATTAAGAGATTTATAAATGGATATTTATAAATTGAAATACAGACATTATAAAACGAGTTTTTATAAGTGTTTGAATGAAGTGAAAATGAATTTAATAAATGAATGAAATTTATAGATTTATAAACTGTGAAGTTATAAATAAAATTTATAAATAGTAAGATTTATAAATTGGTGAAGTTAATTGAGGAATAGATTTGGGTGAATAATTGAATCTTATAAGTTATAAGATTTATAATTATGAAGTTCAAAGGAACGATTTTTGTAAACGAATAGTTTATAAGTATTTAACTTATAATATGAACTTTTAGTTTATAATTGAGTTATAAACTGGAATAGGTTAATAAAGGAATTTATAAAAAGGAAGTTTTTATAAATAAATAGAAATGGAATTTATAAACGTTGTTTTATAAATTCGCAAATGACTTATTTTGATAAGAAAATTTGTTAAAACCTATAAGTGGAGTTATATTCACATTTTTTTGAATAGTGAATGACTCTTTGAATTAAAATGAATAAAAGGATGAAATTTGTTAACAAAGAATATTCACGTTTTTGAATAGTGAATAATATGTTAAAGAAATTGTTTTAGATGTGATGTTTTAAATAGAATTAAAACGATCTAACGATGTTTTAAAAGTTGTTGTGATTCGAAACCATAGATTTCAACATTTATTGTTGAAATAGGCGTTTTCGAGAAATAGAAGGAGATGGTGGACTATAACACTGTTGTTATAGTAAATAATTTCCGAAAGGAAATGTTTTGCATAGTATTGGGATTTATATATATATATCTTAATTTCGAATCCCTATACTAGTGATTTTGGGTTGTCGTAACAATGTTTTACATAACATTCGTTTTGGCCCAAATAAATATGTTTAAGTGAATGATTTCCTTAAAGAATGAAATATATACTTAATTCGATTTAAGTATATTGAATATTTTCCAAGTGTTGAAAATAAATAAAATTTGTGAATTACTTATTAAATAAGTATGGAATTGTTTTCCAATATGAAGTGATATTTAGAATTTTTCTTTTTGAAGATAAATTGAAGTGAATAATCGAAATCGAATATTCATTGATATTTTGGAATTATAAATTCACTAAGGAATTTATAAAGGAAGTAGAATTTGTTTAAAAATAAATATTGATTTATTTTTGAAGTATTGAAAGTTTATATCTAGTAAAGATATTTTGGAAAATAAATAATTTGGTAAATTATTTGGAATCTGGTGATGTGTGCATATCCAGTGATAGTTCAATAGCCGACTATCAATATTTCCCTTTGAATGGGTAATTGATGTGATTTGTTGAATGTGAATGCCACACTTATTTTTGAATAAGCGCTCACTATTCGGGTTAACCGGGAAAGGACCATGGGGTCGTATAACCCATTCCGAATATGTGATACGTCGTTATAATTTCATTGAAGATCGGTGTTGAAGACCCGGTATTTGCGAGAGCGATAGGATGACCTGTCGATTTACTCTGCACCGAGTTGCTCCGGTATAGAGTTCTCCATATGTGATGGTAAATCCGATCAGGATTGTGAATATCCGGATTGCAAGGACTTCTTTGTAAGTGCCTTCGGTTTTGTTCGAGCCCGGAACAGACTTGTATGGATTGTGTGTCTGACATTACAAGTTGAGATATAAAGCCGATTTCTTTCAAATATATTTCTGTTGGTGGCGAAGAATTTATTCTTTTAGCTTAACACCCTTCTCTGAGACGTACGAGCTCAGAGGTTATATAGTTGATGTTATCAGCGATATATTCCCAATTTGGTAATGTGATATGCTGAGTGATGCTGAAATGATCATTGTGTTGATTATTGTGATAGGATCGTTTATTTGATCGTCTATCTTGGTGATCATTGTGTTGATCATTTGTTGACCCAAAGCATGGCTTTTGTATAAAGTATGTTTTTGTGGACGTGACTTCGTCGAACCTCACACCCCGGAAATGGTCAAAACAGGAAAGATGCAGCAAGGTTATGAGGGGTAGCACCCTTTAGGGTATGTACATTTCCTTCTGGATAGAGGTAGTATCATGGTATGGAGCCCAGATATTTAACCTATGTGGTTACTACGAATTTATTACTTTATGGTCGTTGGTTTTCGGGATCCCGTGAGAAAGGTCGTTTACGATCGGGGAATGGCGTGCTCGTGTCAGTAGTTACCCAGTTAGGGGTAACCCGGCCTTGTGTTGGCAGAGTTCCGGTTTGGTTCTCGGGGATGTCTTTCCAGAGGCATTCTCATGTGGCAATGGGAAGTTCCTTGGCCTGACCATTTGTTGGAAATCCAATTCCCAATACGAAACTTGTACGGTATTAGTTGTAGAACCTGCCATTCACTTACGGTGGTCACCACTGTTTGGATGGTAGCTATAGTAGGCATAGTTCGAAATGTCTATGTTGGCTAAGATTTATATTCTACTTTCAAATGAATTTTCTCTACACTATACACTAATAATAATATCAAATGTTATTTTTAAATGCGTATCAAGCATCTTTGACTATCATAAGGAGAAATCTCCTCCGATTCCGCGTTTGCATTGTGTGTGTGTGCGGGAGGCCTTATGGTTGTCTCATTTTTAAAAGCATTGCGAATTAACTTTAAAAATATCTCTCTATTTTGATTTTAAAGATAAATAAACTGTTTTGAGTTCTCACACCAGTCACATGACTGACTTGGAGTTTATTGTTTTCCTTCCTAAACTCTGGGTGCCCACCAATTTCCACACGGGCAGTCAAGAGTAAGGTTTATCAGGATATTCTGGAGTTGCTGGAGGCAAGCTGGATGGCATGGCGTATTACTTATATAGTATTTCTTTTTCCGCTGCACTGTTTGTTGTTGTATATTGTTGTACACTCTGATGATATGATGTAATGAAATGTATAAAATGTAATAACTGATAGTTCTTTGTTTAAAGATTATTCATTTATTATTATATGTTGTTCCGCTGCGAATTATGAGATTCTGATGTTGTTCTGTTGTTTCTGTTCCGTCCTCTTTTCTTCTGTTTTCCTCTATTCTCTTTTCTTTCAATTTTAAAATATTCTATCTTCTTTTCCCTATCTAAATTTTCTATCTTCTTCTCTCCTCCCTAATTTCTATCTTTTTCTCTTCTTCTTTCCTAAATTTTTCTTAAATAAAACCCTCAGTGTTCGGTTTTCCGTCGTTCGATTTCTCGGCAGTCGATAAAGTGAGTGTCGATGTCGAATTTTCGGAAGACGAAGAATCGTGTCCTGACAGTCTCGGGTTGTTGCTCGGGGTTTTGGTGTTGTGACTCGAGTATGCTACCAGGTCATTCGTGAGTGTTTAACCTATACAACAGTTTTAAAATTTAAATAAAAAAAGGAAAAGAAGACTCGGGGTTTTGCTCGGGTAAAATTTGAAATGGCTCGGGTTGTTACCCGAAGTGGTCTCGGGTCAGAGATCTAAAGATAAATTAAACAAGTTTTTCAAATTTAAAATTGAATCAAGTTTAAAACCTTTTCTTGATTAATTCTTGTAAAATAATAAATGTTTTATTCTAGTTTTGGAATTTGTTAAAGGGTTAAAAAGAAATTATTTTAAGTTAATAAAATTGAAGGTATTTTATTATGTACCTATTATTTTAAATTTATTCTTGGGTTATTTAAATAAGTTTAAAAATAATAACCCGAGCCCTACCATTAATCTCCCTAAGCTCAACCCCGGGCAACTCGCTTCCTCATTTCCTTTGAGGTAACTCGCCATCATTCTCGAGCTAATACCCGAGCGACCTTTCTTCCTCGATCACCTAACACAGCCATCAGATACCCAAGCATCCCGTGCACATGCACAAGTGCTCCAACGAACTTCGATCAACCTCGCCGTCACCAATGAGTCGTCGACGATCTACTCAAGCCCTCAGACCACCCAGATCGATGAACTCACATGCAAATCGAAATCGAGCAACTTGGAGCTCTACTGGAACAAAACCAGACCACCCAAGATCACCTCGTTCCATCGCCTCAAGTCATCAGACCCCATGCCACTCCGACTAACGATTCACCGAAGATCCATGCTTCGATTCCCCTTGTCCGGTCAATCGATTCCCCATGTCCAGTCAACTCCGGTGCACTGACGATGACACAGCGACCCTAATTCTGGCATCGACCAAAAACTAGGTTTAAACGCTAAACCTTCGACGTACCGCCGCCTCGGTGAATTATAAATTCACCGAGTATTTTTATGATGATCCCCGACCACTAAGCATGCCCCAGCCATGATCGCGACAACCAACTCGTTACCGATGGCTAGAATTTGGTAAAACTTACGATTCCATTCATCCACGTATTTCTCGCTCGATATCAAACTAAAAATCTTGAATTTATTTTTAAAAATCATGGTTTACGAAGACGAATCAGATGATATAGATGAATTAAGAAATTATGATACTCGAATTTAGACATGGTTTTGAATTTTACTGTTTATCTTCTTCCCAGTCAAAATTATCTTCAAATTCTCCTTAAAAATTTTTTTTAAAATTTATGTCTTGTTATTTCTAGCATATCTTGTTTAGTCACTTAACTCTAAAAAGAATTATAAGAAGATAAGTCGATTTTTGAACTTATTTGTGAAGCATGTAACCTGGAACAGAGCTTATACCCAGACAAGCACACCTTATTTACATGTACATATATATACATGCAGGCATACTTACATCTATACAAACATTTCCCAATCATACTACAAGCATTTATCACAGGAAAACCAAGATATATATATAGATTTAAGAGTTCACTCACCCGGAACATGCAACAGAACATGCTTTTAAAAATTTGAACATTGGGAATTTGTTTTTGATCTGAACTTGTTGAATTTGTTTTGAATGATCTTGAAACTGCTCTGAAACTTGATATTTGTTGAAGTTGAGATGAATTAAACTTTGATCTATTTGAGATGAATTTGCACTGAGTTGAATCCTTTCTATAGCTTGTTTTTGATCTGCTTTCAGGTTTGAGATTGTTTGATTTTAATCTTTTTTGGTTTGCTTTCTTTTGTTTCCTGATTTTAGTTTGTATTTCTTTGGTTTTTTGTTTCTTTTCTCAGGTTTGATTTTGCTCTGGTTTTCGATTTTTGAATAAAATTTTAAATGAAAGCAAATGAAAGATTGGAGTAGAAGTAGATGTGTTTATATAACTTGTTTCCTTTATTCATTAAATTTAAATTGAAAAGAAAATTAAAATATGACACTTGCATAATGCATGGCACAATTAAGTAAACACTTGTTAATTTTATGTATTACAAAGCTTACACATGTCTTTTACATGTTATTAAATGTTTTTATAAAATTTTATATCATATTTTCAATTTAAATAAATCCATTTCCTTTTATTTATATATTTATAACTTTAAAGAATATGATTTAAAATTAATCATACATTAATAAATAAATATATAAATGTATATATTAGAATTTAACCCTTAAATAGCCTTTTGAAAATTATTATATTAAATTTAAAATATATCTTCCAAATCCCAATATATATACCTATATATGTTATAGTTAGAAAACAAATTCTTATTAGTTTTAAACATAGATTTTTAAATCCAATTTATTTTTAATATTTATATTTTGAAATATTTATTTTAAAATTCCAAATTAAAATTCTATTTGCAATCTATTTATATATATAAACAACACGTATCTTATTTATTTTGAAAATTTTTCAAATTAATTCGGGTATTTTCACGCGTAAGTAACAGGGTTTTAACTTAAACAAAATTAAGTTAAAAGAAGAAGAAAAAGGGAAGCCTTGGAGATTACTCAGGTAAAAATGCATATGACTCGAGTTGATACCCGATGTGGTCTTGGGTACATAATATAACAGTTTTTGAAATTTAAAATAAAACAAGTTTAAAATTCTATTCTTAAAACAATTTCTTCTATATAATAAAAGTTTATTTAATTTTTGGTTGATAAAAGTGGTATTTTTTATTTTAATTTACAATTAATTAAGTTTTGTTTTCTTAGGTTTATTTTGAAATAAAGTTTAATAGCTTAATTAAGAAGCTGATCAAAAAGATAAATGGTTTATCTTAAAATAATGTTTTGATTAGTAATTAACTTAAAGGCAACAAGTTAATTTGTATGT
Organism: Allium cepa; assembly: GCA_030765085.1. Lineage (NCBI taxonomy): Eukaryota > Viridiplantae > Streptophyta > Magnoliopsida > Asparagales > Amaryllidaceae > Allium > Allium cepa. The sequence goes on along the minus strand of CM060941.1, from coordinate 317,102,206 downwards.
TAATGATAATTTACTTTCAAGATATATTAAATAAAGATTTAAATGATAATTAAGAAATAAATTAAAGTAATGATTTATCTTTGATTTATTAAGGTCTTGAGTAGTTAAAGGATCATTAATTAGTTAAGTGGTGATCTATTAATGTAATTAATAAAAGATTATTACTTAATGCAATTAAGGGATAATTACTTAGTATAATTACATTAAAGGATAACTAATTAATTAAGGTTAATTAATTGGTAATTAAAGGTTAATTAAATTGAGGATAATTAACCAATAGGATAATTACTTAATGAAAGTAACTGAGGATAATTAGTTAAGATAGATGATTAAGGATCATTAATTAATTTCATAATATCAAATGGTTTGTAATTAACTATTGTTGATTAAGCAGGATTTTAAAATTAATTAAAGTAATGAATTTAATTTATCTGGAAATTAAATTGAATTAATTAGGGATTAAGCAACTAATTGATCTTGCTTATGAGTGATTGGATTATATTGAATGCCTTGAATTGTTTGATATCTCTGATATGTGATGTTCTGTGATATGAAGTGTTTTGGATTGAGCTGTGAACTGTGATTTATTTATCCGTGATGAATTTACTTGTTTATCTGTGAATGAAAGATAAGCATTATAGGATTATACCGCTTATTGATACAGTTGTGCTTGGATTTATGATGTTTGTTTATTGCTGTATGCAAAACCCCTACACACAACACACACAGAAATATGGATTTCATGGAAAATTAGTTAAGTCATGGGTATTTTGAATTTAATATTATTTTATTTAAAAGTTGAATTTTGAATCCAAAATGGTTTGGTAGTGATTTGAGTTAAACTTTTGAAAATGGAATTTTGGAATTAAAATTATTTTGAATATAATATGGTTTGTTAAAGTTTTGAATTTAAAATAATAATATGGTTTAAAAAGGGTTATATAGGTTATATAATATATATTGATTTTAATCCATTTTTGAAGTATTGAAAATGAATTATATTGCGAATTTGAATTTAACCCAAATAGAACTTGCCGAGGATATGGAGTTCGCTGATTTTCCGATTTATACTTTGAAAGGCTTTAACTTGAGCATATTTAACCGGATTTTCCCGAAACTAAACATATTGTTTTCAAATGATAATAGATTTCATATAAAGAAACAATTCCCAGTTTTTGTTGAAAGGATTTCGAGCTATGGGTAAATCAAATTTGAAATGGAAATAGTTTTGAAAGCTATGAATGAATCTTTGTTAGAGATTTGGCAAACCTTGTTTCAAATTCAAGAGGATCTTAAAGGTGTATCTTTTGTTTAAAAGATTAAAAATGGAAATTTGTTTAAACCATTCAAAAGGAAAGGTTTTGGGGAACAAGGGTTGAAAAGTTGTGACTTAACTAAGATCCTAATATATCAATATGCTTTTAAAAATAAGTGCTCATTATTCGGGTTAGCTGGAAGAGGACTTTATGTCATAAAACCATTCCGAATTAATGATACGACGAAATGGGTAGCATTTGAATATGGTGGTTGAAGACCGAGTAGTTTTGAAAACGAAAAATTACCCGTCGAATGCTTTGCACCGACTGGCCCCGGTATAGAGATTTTGATTCCCTATGTGATGGGGAGTCCAGACATGATTGGAGATATCCAGATTTGCAAGGACTTCTTTTGAGGTGCCTTCGGTTCCATTCAGACCCAAGATGGACTTGTATGGACGTATGTTTGACGTTACACCTTGATATGTAAAGCTGGTTTCTATCAAATACATTTCTGTTTGGTCGCGAAGAATTTATTCTCTTAGCTTAACACCCTTCTCTGAGACTTACGAGCTCAGAGGTTATGTAGTCGATATTTACTAGTTATATATTCCCATTTTGGTAATGTGGCATGCTAAGTGCTGATCATCGGTTGATCGAAGCATGGCTTTTGTGAAAAGCGTAACTTTGTGGCATGAGACTTCATCGAACCTTACACCCAGAAAAAGGTCGAAACATGAAGGATGCGGCAAGGATATGGGGGTAGCGCCCCTTAGGGTATGTGCGATTCCCTCTGGATAAAAAGTGGTATCATAGTATGGAGCTCGGATATTTAAGTTATGTGGTTGTTGGAATTTTGTTGTTGGGGCCTCGGAAAAGGTCGGTGACGACCAGGGAATGGCGTTGTAATGGTCTAGGCTTTTCAACCATCGACAGTGGCCACAACTGGTAGGATTTTCAACCATCCCATCCCCACCGTGGCTTACATTGATACCTCGGGTTTGCTTTTACGACCTGCCTCTCAACTCGCAACCAACCCTAGAAGGCCTTATACTACCCCTAGGGACATGTAGGGGTAAGAGTCTCCCATTCGCCACCAAATGCGAAGTGAGAACCCCCTATCACGTTGTAATGTAGCAAACCCGATCCCTTTTCATTGTCTTCCACTAGAAAGTTCTTTTGATATCTTTATACATCTTGTTAACTCCTAGATGGATAATGAATTTAGATTTGTGACATTCATCTAAAACTTCTCGTTTCAGATCAAGGATGTCCGGAACACAGATCCTGTCTTTCATCCTTATAACTACATTATCATCAATTGCAAAACTGGAATCTTCACCTTGACATATTCTTCTACGAGCTCGAAGAAACTTGTCTTCAGTTTGCTTGCTGGCGATCTTTTCAAGGAGAGTAGGAGTGACAACAAGATATGCAAGAACAGCATGTCTCCTACTCAAAGCGTCGGCAACTACATTAGCTTTTCTGGGCATATATTGAATATCTAGGTCATAGGACGCTAGAAATTCTAACCATCGTTCTTGCCATAGATTTAAATTTTTCTGGGTGAAGAGGTATTTCAAAGATTTGTGGTCGGTGAATAATTCAAAATTTTCACCTAAAAAAAGAGAGTTCAATAAGTATATTTGTTAAGTTAAGTTAAATTCATAAATTGTTAAGAAAGCTAAAAGTGGCTCTTACCTAGAAGATAATGTCGCCATATTTTCAAAGTAAAGATAACAGCTAGAAACTCCAAATCATGGGTTGGGTAGTTTCTTTCACGTGGACGTAATTGTCTACTCGCGTAGGCAATTACCTTCCCATTCTGCATTAATACCGCACCCAAACCATCATCACAAGCATCGGTATAAATAGATAAACCCTGGTTCCCGTTGATAATAGCGAGAATAGGAGCAGTGGTTAATCTCTTCTTCAACTCCTTAAAAGCTTCGTCGCATTTCAGAGTCCAATTGAATTTTGCATTCTTCATTATTAGCTTAGTCAACGGACAAGCTATCTTAGAAAAGTCCTGAATAAACTTTCGATAATAACCCGCTAAACCCAGAAAGCTATGAACTTCTTTTGGTGTAGTGGGTTTCCTTCAATCAAGAATGGTAGAAATTTTGCTAGGATCAACAGAAGTCCCTTCTTCATTAACAATATGGCCAAGAAATTTAACTTCTTTGACCCAAAATGGCATTTGGAAAATTTAGCAAACAGAATATTTCTCCTTAATATCTCCAAAATGATTCTAAGATGCTCGGCATGCTCCTCTTCGGTCTTGGAATAGACCAAAATATCATGAATAAACATGAGCACAAATTTATTCAATACTTCCCGGAACACACAGGTCATAAGATCTATGAAGTATGCTGGAGCACCGGTTAGCTCGAAATGCATGACTAACCATTCGTAGAACATAATAGGACCCCTGAAAGCGGTCAAATGAACACAATCTTCGGCGATTCGTAGTTGGTGGAACCCCTGGGCTAGATCCATCTTCGAAGAGAAACGAGCGCCGTGCAATTGATCAAACAGGTCATCAATTCTAGGTAGAGGAAATTTATTCTTAAGAGTCAGTTTATTGAAATCGCGGTAATTTACACACAATCTCAAAGATCCGTCCGATTTAGCAACAAACGTGACGGCTGAACCCCATTCAGAAACACTAGGACGAATTTATCCTTTATCTAGCAAATCATTGGTTTGCATGACTAATTCAACCCTTTCCCTGGGTGCTATTCTGCGACTTGCGTGAACGATAGGACGAGCATTGGGTACTAGGTCAATTCTGAATTCTATTTCTCGATGTGGAGGTAAGGATTTCACTTCTTCGAACACATTGGGAAAATCTCTAACAATGGGTATGGACTCCAGACTGGGTTCGGGATAACCTAAGTCATACATCAACCCATCTCTTTTAGGACAAGGGTCCTCATAAGAAATCTCAGTGAAATCTCAAAATTTAGTTTTAATCAAAATCAATCGATTATTACAATCCAATTTGGCTTCGTATTTTGTTAGCCAATCCATTCCGAGTAAGACTTCAAACTCATTAAAATCAAGGACAAAGAGACCGATAGGGAATTGGTAACAAGAATATGAGATAGGAACGTCTCTACATCGAAGACAAAGGTTCGCGGGGCCTCCAACTGGATCCTTTACGCATATAGGCTCATCAACAAAATAAGGTTCAAGATTTAATTCATTTATAGCTTGCTGAGAGATAAAACTATGTGTAGCGTACGTCAAATAGAACTCTAAGAATGCTATAATAAATAGTGAGGTTACCTTCCAGAACTCTTTTCCCTTTCTCTGCTTTGGAAGATGCAGCTTTGTCTTTGACTATGTACACCTTGGCTCTCTGAGCTTGCTTCATGGTTGGGCAGTCTTTAACCTCGTGTCCCAATTTCTGACAATAATAACATTTCTCGGGTTTTTCTTGTACGGATTGATTGACTTGTCTCTTAGGCTTCGTACATCTGCTCGAATAATGGCCCTTTTCTAAGCAATTAAAGCAATTAACATTCTCTGCCGGGCTTCCCTGATTGCTCTTCTTTTTCTCCTTACCCTGCCATGGTTTCTTACCTCCAAATTTCCGCTTCTTCCAATTTTGATTGCTCGAATCTCCTTTCTCCACCGGGGCTTCTTGCATATCAAGTGTAGCATATCTGTACCCCATATCAATCAGATTAGAAAAGGATTCTTTAACGTGGCCAATCATCCTTTCGTGGAACTTCTTATTCATCCCACAAATGAACCTTTCAATTTTCTTTAAAGGTGTATTCACCAATTCTGGACCGAAACGAGACAATTCATTGAATTTGTTTAGATACTCCTCGAATGACAAACTCCCTTGCTTTAAGTCCATGAATTCCTGGTACATTCGAGAAATCCCTGTTGATGGCATATAGCGCTTCTCAAATACTTCTTTAAATCTCTCCCAAGTAAACTCATCTTCTGGCTCATCTACAGTGATTGTCTCCCACTATGCTAAGGCTTCTTCTTGAAGTTGCCAAGAAGCTATGAGTCGCATCAGATCGTCTTGCAGCTTTAATCCTTTAAAGATTCTTTCACATGATCTGATCCATGCTTGGGCCTCAACAATTGACTCCTTGCCGGTGAATGGCTTACAACCAAGCCTTAAGAAACTTTAATATAAATCATCCAGATTCGGCTGATGCTGAGTAGAAAAAGCTGCTCCTGCTATTGGGGAACTTGACTAGGTGTTGTGGCATTTCCTCGCCCCCCAGCTCTTCCTCTTCATCCACTCATTCTTATTATCTGTAATTAGTAAGAAAACTTGATTTTAGATATACGGACGAGATATCTCTAGGAATAACAACAGTTAAAAGAAATAGACTAAGAAAATTTGGGGTTTCGGTCTGGGGTTATACTCATTCTAGGGTATACTTCACCTTATCTCTAATGAGCCGTCTAATGTGTTATACTCCATAGCTAAAGTTCTTAATCAACCTTTAGCTCTGATACCACTTGTCACATCCCAAAATCCAATGTTCGAAAATCGACATCAAATACCTCACTTGTATTCGACTACTGAAGATTCAAACATCGAACTCCAGTCGGATGGAGCTTATAACAACATTAAATGAATATAAAAACAGCGGAAACAAAATGAATATCATTCATTTACATCACAGATACAACATCATCATCAACACCAGAGTATCATTATACATATATCACAACTTCAAATGAAACTTCACAAGAGAACAACAAGTGATCATATTCCAAAAAGTCTTCAAGGAAATAAAGTGATAACGAACTCCCAAAACTCGGCACCTTGAGATCCAAAAGCGTTCAAAATATCTCCAAGACAAAGCCTTCAAAAACCGATAGCCTCCAAACCAAAAGACTTCAAAATCCATCTAGAACCAAAACACGGAAAACCTGCTACTAGGTTGTCTGTGTGGAAATTTTAGGCACCCAGAGTTTAGAAAGAAACAATAAACTCCGGGTCAATCATGGGACTGGTATGAGTAAACAAAAACAGTTGCTTAAAATAAAGACAAATTTATAAAGAAAATCCGGTATGCTTTTTGGAAAATGAAACTGCCATAAGACCTCCCACCACACACACAATGCAATCGTAGAATTGGATGTGATTTCTTCTTATGATAGTCAAATATGCTTGATACAAGAAAAATTCTTTGATATTATTACTAGTGCTTAGTGTAGAAAACCATTTCGAAAGTATAATATTAATCTTTAACAGCATACAACCATTATTGTATGCCTACTATAGCTACCATGTTTTGTGGCAGGTTACCGCCACGCTGCATGGCAGGTTATACAACTAAAACCGTACAGGGCTCGTATTGTTTCTTTGGATTTTCCAACAAATGATCAGGCTAAGGAACTTCCTATTGCCACATGGGTACGCCTCTGGAGGGACATCCCGAGAACTTAACCAGTTCTCTGCCAACACAAGGCCGGGTTACCTCTGTAACTAGGTAACTACTACACGACTATGCCATTCCCTGATCGTTTGCGACCTTTATCCGAGGGCCCTCAACCACAAAGCAACAAACACATAGTAATGAGATTGCAGCAACCACACAGGTTAAGTATCTGGGCTCCATGCCATGATACCACCTTTTTCCAGAAGGAAATGACATACCTTAAAGGGCGCGACCCTCCTTGCCGCATCTTTCCTATTTCGACCATTTCCGAGGTGTGAGGTCCGATGAGGTCTCGTCCACAAAGCTACGCTTTACACGAAAGCCATGCTTTGATCACAAATGATCATCAACACACAGTAGCACTTAGCATGCCACACTACCAAATTGGGACTATATCACCGATAACCTTCAATTACATAACCTCTGAGCTCGTACATCTCAGAGAAGGGTGTTAAACTAAGAGAATAAATTCCCCGCCACCAACAGATATGTATTTGAAAGAAACATGCTTTATATCTCAAAGTGTAGTGTCAGATATACAACCATACAAGTCTGTTCCGAGATCAAACAGAACCGAAGGCACTTTGTCCAATAAAGAAAGAAGCCCTTGCAAATCCGGGTATCCACAATCCCGTTCAGACTCCCCATCACATGTAGAGATCTCTATACCGGAGCAACTCAGCGCAGAGACATTCGATGGGTTATCCTATCGTTTTCGAAGACACCCGATCTTCATCAACGTCTTCAAATGCTATTCATTTCCTTGTATCAATATTCGAAATGGGTTATATGACACAAAGTCCCCTCCTGGCTAAACCGAATAGTGAGCGCTCAATTTTAAAACATGTGGACGTATCAATCACAAAGATTCACATTAAGGATTCGATGTGGGTTTCGGATAACCAACTGGAATCTTACTCCCTGTCGCGTCAAAGTTTAAATGTCGTTTTACGGGCAAAAGGGTTTTCACATGCACACAGAACAAATCACAAATCGCAGTTCAGCACAAAGCAATTTACATCACACAGTATCACAATCACAAACAGAAATGTCAATCCAGTACACAACATTTGATAATGGTCAATCATCTTCAATTAAGATGAATTAATTGTGTGATTTAAATTAATTAACCACATAATTATTTTTATTAATTATTTTTATCAATGATTAATCATTCTTAATTAACTTTATTAATTAATTATTCCTTAATTAATCGTCTTAATTAATTAATACTCAATTGCTAATTAATTAAATCTTAATTACCTATATTAATTAATTATTTTTTAATTAATTAATTATCAATTACAAAGTGATTACAAATAATTAATTATTTAATCATTATAAATAAATTTGTTTTTAAGTTAACAATTTGAATATTTGATTAACTTCTCAATTATTTATTAAGTTAAATTTAAAAAACAACTTTATTTTAAAAATATAAGTTTAAAACGTCTTTGAACTTAATTAATTTCAAATAATTATTTCAAAACCATTAACTTCACACTCCACTTAAAAAATAATCATCATTTTAAAAAGAATGAATTTAGAAATCATTTAAACTTATGTTTTCAAAAAATTTAAAACTGGAATAGCTGTTTCCATAACCAACCCGAGGCTGTCTCGAGTCACCCTCCGAGCAAAAGTGCTCGTTGTTTCGAGTTTCCCACAAATCGACCCGTGTAAAAAAAGTTTCAACTAAAATTTGTTTAAGTTTTAAGCTACCCGATACAAAGCCAAAACGACACGTCCCTATCTTCGAGTTATCTCCTCTAAACCCTGAGTGGTACTTCGAGTCAAGCAGCTTCCCTTCCAAAAACAAATCACTGACACAAACAAAGACGTGTGCACGCTGCACAACGTTCCGGTCGTCACTGGTCGAGGCTACGACCATCGTCAGGTCGACGACTAACTCCTCGACCTATCCAGCCACCCCGGAGCGCGAACCATCGCCACCATCGAAATTGAGCCTCACAACTCATACTTCATCAAAAACCTCCATCAGGAAATTGCCTCATCCCTCCTCCTTTAGCCATCAGAGGCCGTAAAAACTGGATCGAAGTCTTGCCAACGTTCGATGCCTCGATTGGCACCAGTGCCAGAAAGTCCGATCACCCAATGGCGACGCAGCTCCTCCATTTCCATTTACGTGCAGTTATAGGTCTTCAACCCTAAATCGATTTCGCACCATCACTATGATGATTTATAAATTCAACTTGCATTTTTCTAAGGATTTTAAACCCTCAAGCTAGTTGCGACGACGATCTCGTGGCCCACAAACACATATCATCAGACTTTTACAAAATCTCAAATTCTAATCAAGTTATAATTTCTCACTCTTCAAATATCATTATTTTCAATAACGATTCAGATCGTATTCCTGAAATTAAAATTAATGATATTTAAATTTTCACATAGTTTGAATCTGTGGCTGTGTTTTCACATTTTCCAGGAAAAACAATATTGTTTTTGCTTTGATTCATATTTAAAACATAATGCATGTTAAAAAAACAATTTACTTTGTTTAAACTTCAGTTCTAGGAGATAAACAGAGAGAGGGAGGTTTAGAATTTGACATGGGTTTACTCTATAAACCTGCGACTAAGAAGAACAGGGATGGAAGAACATGCCCAAACAAATATACACATGCACACTCATTTGTTCACATGCAAAAGGTTTCAACATCATTTCAGGCATGCATACAACAATAAGTAACTGGATTAATAAGAAGTTTACTCACTTGACAAAGATTGAACAGAAAGCTCCTGACTGGGTTTAAAATAAAGATGAAAGTCTGGATATTGATTTTTTTCTTACTTTGATCTTGAAATTTAATCTGCAACTTGTTGATATAGATTTTCTTAGTCTCTATTGTATTTGTTTACTCAAATCATCAATAACAAACAATATTCAATTCACCTACAGTTTGATTTCTTATACAACAGAGAAAGACTTTGTTTGCTACTTGAAATCCAGAAATTAATTTGGTCTTTGAACTTGATTTTTCTGCAACTGATTGATACAACTTGCTTAATTCTTGCTTTATTACTGATTAAGAAATTCAAATTCAAATTTTTAAAAAGAGTTCACTTGCCTTAAATTTATTCCAGTTTGCTTCTTCGAGAAAAATGGAGCATTGGTTTCACTAAGCTGGGTTATATTAATCTGCAGTTTGGAACTTTAATGTTAAAACTTGATTTCAAAGTTACTAATTTACTTAACGTTGAAGTTTAAAACTTACCATAGATATGGAATTTAAAACTACTACTTGATGTTTGAGATGATTCTCAGTTTTAAACTTTGAATTTCAAGAAGATGCTGATGCAGTTTCAGATTTTTATTCTCTTCGTTGGTGTTGAAGTTTGTAATGTTCAAGAGATTTTTTTCTTTTCTTTCAGAATTTCTTGAGAAGCTAAGAATGAAAAAAAAGAAGCTGAAAAGTTTTCTTTTGAATTTAAGTTTTATTATTATTATTTTTATAATTAACTAAATTGAATGCCACTTGTTAAAACCAATTATGAGATCTCTACACTTGTTTATTTTCACACCACCTTCCTCACGCATGCTTAACACTTGTATTTTTACAAAGATAAAAGAATTTTAAGTAAATTTTATATCAAATTCACTTTATTAATAATTACCATCCTTATTCATTTGTGTATATACAATATTAAAAGAAGAAATGTTTTTAACCAATCTTTTACACTATATAAATTACATATTTATGATTTCAAATGCAAATTATTTTTTCTAAAACATTTATTTTAAAATTAAATCCAATTCCAATTCAACTTGAATTATAATCCACTTATGTCCATTTATATACTCATACATACACTTGTGTAATTTAAATTCAAATTCAATATATACATTCAAATCTACTCTTATATGCATTATATATACATATAATTTAAATTCAAATGATTTTTAAAAACATTTATTATGTCAAATTTTTTAAGCACAAAAGAAACTAAAATTTTGTTCATACAAATTACCACTTATTTTATTTGTTCTGAAACTTTTCAAATTATTTCAAATTGAATTCCAAAAGTTTAAATAAATTACCAAATTTAAATTGATAAATTTTGGGATGTTACAGCTTGTCACTCCCAAAATCCTATGTTCGAAAATCGACATCAAATACCTCACTTGTATTCGACTGCCGAAGATTCAAACATCGAACTCCAGTTGGATGGAGCTTATAACAACATTAAATGAATATAAAAACAGCGGAAGCAAAATGAATATCATTCATTTACATCACAGATACAACATCATCATCAGCATCAGAGTATTTTTATACATATATCACAACTTCAAAAATGGAACTTCACAATAGACCAACCAGTGATCATATTCCAAAAAGTCTTCAAGGAAATAAAGTGATAGCGAATTTCCAAAACTAAGCACCTTGAGATCCAAAAGCTTTCAAAATATCTCCAAGACAAAGCCTTCAAAAACTGATAGCCTCCAAACCAAAAGACTTCAAAATCCAGCTAGAACCAAAACACGGAAAACCTGCTACTAGCCTGCCCGTGTGGAAATTTTGGGCACCCATAGTTTAGAAAGAGACAATAAACTCCGGGTCAGTCATGGGACTGGTATGAGTAAACAAAAACAGTTGCTTAAAATAAAGACAAATTTATAAAGAAAATTCGATATGCTTTTTGGAAAATTAAACTACCATAAGACCTCCCGCCACATACATAATGCAATCGCAGAATTGGAGGAGATTTCTTCTTATGATAGTCAAATATGCTTGATACGAGAAAAATTCTTTGATATTATTACTAGTGCTAGTGTAGAAAACCATTTCGAAAGTATAATATTAATCTTAGCCAGCATACAACCATTATTGTATGCCTACTATAGCTACCATGTTTTGTGGCAGGTTACCGCCATGCTGCATGGCATGTTATACAACTAAAACTGTACAGGGCTCGTATTGTTTCTTTAGATTTTCCAACAAATGGTCAGGCTAAGGAACTTCCTATTGCCACATGGGTACGCCTCTGGAGGGAAATCCCGATAACTTAACCAGTTTTGTGCCAACACAAGGCTGGGTTACCTCTGTAACTAGGTAACTACGGCACGACTATGCCATTCCCTGGTTGTTTGCAACCTTTATCCGAGGGCCCTCCACCACAAAGCAACAACCACACAATAATGAGATCGCAGCAACCACATAGGTTGAGTATTTGGGTTCCATACCATGATACCACCTTTTTTCAGAAGGAAATGACATACCCTAAAGGGCGCGACCCTCATAACCTTGCCGCATCTTTCCTATTCCGACCATTTCCAAGGTGTGAGGTCCGATGAGGTCTCATCCACAAAACTACGCTTTACACGAAAGCCATGCTTTGATCACAAATGATCAACACACGATAGCACTTAGCATGCCACCTTACCAAATTGGGAGTATATCACCGATAACCTTCAATTACGTAACCTTTAAGCTCGTACGTCTCAGAGAAGGGTGTTAAGCTAAGAGAATAAATTCTCCGCCACCAATAGATATGTATTTGAAAGAAATATGCTTTATATCTCAAAGTGTAGTGTCAGACATATAACCATACAAGTCTGTTCCGGGTTCGAACAGAACTCAAGGCACTTCGTCCAATAAAGGAAGAAGCCCTTGCAAATCCGGGTATCCACAATACCGTTCGGACTCCCCATCACATATGGAGATCTCTATACCGGAGCAACTTAGTGCAGAGACATTTGATAGGTTATCCTATCGTTTTCGAAGACACCCGGTCTTCATCACCATCTTCAAATGCAATTCATTTCGTCGTATCGCTATTTGGAATGGGTTATATGACACAAAGTCCCCTCCCGGCTAAACCGAATAGTGAGTGCTCAATTTTAAAACATCTGGATGTATCAATCACAAAGATTCACATTCAGGGTTCGATGTGGGTTTCGGATAACCAACTGGAATCCGACTCCCTGTCGCATCGATGTTTAAATGTCGTTTTACGGGCAAAACGGTTTTCACATACACAGAGAACAAATCACAGTTCAGCACAAAGCAGAAATATCAATACAGTACACAACATTTGATAATAGTCAATCATCTTCAATTAAGATGAATTAATTGTGTGATTTAAATTAATTAACCACATAATTATTTTTATTAATTATTTTTAATCAATGATTAATCATTCTTAATTAAATCTTCATTAACTTTATTAATTAATTATTCGTTAATTAATCATCTTAATTAATTAATACTGAATTGTTAATTAATTAAATCTTGATTACCTTTATTAATTAATTATTCTTTAATTAATTAATTATCAATTACAAAGTGATTACAAATCATTAATTATTTAATCATTATTTAATCATTATAAATAAATTTGTTTTTAAGTTAACAATTTGAATATATAATTAACCTCTCAATTATTTATTAAGTTAAATTTAAAAAACAACTTTACTTTAAAAATATAAGTTTAAAACGTCTTTGAACTTAATTAATTTCAAATAATTATTTCAAAATCATTAACTTCACACTCCACTTAACAAATAATCATCATTTTAAAAAGAATGAATTTAGAAATCATTTAAACTTATGTTTTCAAAAAAATTAAAATTGGAATAGCTGTATCCACAACCAACCGAGGCTGTCTCGAGTCACCCCCCGAGCAAAAGAGCTCCTTGCTTCAAGTTTCCTACAAATCGACCCGTGTAAAAAAAAAATTCAACTAAAATTTGTTTAAGTTTTAAGCGACCCGATGCGAAGCCAAAACGACACGACCCTATCTTTGAGTCATCTTCTAAACCCCGAGTGGTACTGCGAGTCAAGCAGCTTCCCTTCCAAAAACAAACCACTGACACAAACAAAGACGTGTGCGCGCTGCACACCATTCCGGTCGTCACTAGTCGAGGCCACGATTGTCGTCAGGTCGACGACTATCTCCTCGACCTATCCAGCCACCCCAAAGCGCGAACCATCGCCACGATCGAAATCGAGCCTCACGACCCATACTTCATCAAAAAACACCATCAGGAAATTGCCTCATCCCTCCTCCTCTGGCCATCAGAGGCCACAAAAACTCGACCGAAGTCTCGCCAACGTCCGATGCCTCGATTAGCACCGGTGCCAGAAAGTCCGATCACCCAACGGCGACGCTGCTCCTCCATTTCCAATTACGAGCAGTTATGGGTCTTCAACCCTAAATCCATCTCGAACCATCAGTATGATGATTTATAAATTCAACTTGCATTTTTCTAAGGATTTCAAACCTTCAAGCTAGCCGTGACGATGATCTCGAGGCCCATAAACACATAGATCATCAGAATTTTACCAAATCTCAATTTCTGATCAACTTACAATTTCTCACTCAAAACTATATTAAAGATTTAGATTTAACTTTCAAAAATCATTATTTCCAATGACAATTCAGATCGTATTCCTGAAATTAAAATTAATGATATTTGAATTTTCACATAGTTTGAATCGGTGGCTGTGTTTTCACATTTTCCAGGAAAAACAATATTGTTTTTGCTTTGATTCATATTTAAAACATAATGCATGTTAAAACAAACAATTTACTTTGTTTAAATTTCAATTCTAGAAGAAAAACAGAGAGAGGGAGGTTTAGAATTTGACATGGGTTTACTCTGTAAACCTGAGACTAAGAAGAACAGGGATGGAAGAACATGCCCACGCAATTATACACATACACACTCATTTGTTCACATGAAAAAGTTTTTAACATCATTTCAGTCATGCATACAACAACAAGTAACTGGATTAATCAAAAGTGTACTCACCTAACAAAGTTTGAACAGAAAGCTCCTGACTGGTTTTAAAATAAAGATGAAAGCCTAGATATTGATTTTTTTTCTTACTTTGATCTTGAAATTTAATCTACAACTTGTTAATACAAATTTTCTTAGTCTCTGTTGTATTTGTTTACTTAATTCATCAATAACAAACAATATTCAATTCACTTACAGTTTGATTTCTTATACAACAGAGAAAGACTTTTTCTGCTACTTGAAATCTAGAAATTAATTTGGTCTTTGAACATGATTTTTCTGCAACTCATTGATGCAACTTGCTTAATTCTTGCTTTATTACTGATTAATAAATTCGAATTCGAATTTTTAAAAAGAGTTCACTTGCCTTAAATTTATTCCAGAAGAATCCATGCTCTGCTTCTTTGAGAAAAATGGAGCATTGGCTTCACTGAGCTGGGTAATATTAATCTGCAGTTTGAAACTTTAATGTTAAAACTTGATTTTGAAATTACCAATTTACTTAACTATGAAATTTAAAACTTACCAGAGATATGGAATTTAAAACTACTACTTGATGTTTGAGATGATTCTCGGTTTTAAATTTTGAATTTCAAGAAGATGCTAATGCAGTTTTAGATTTTTATTCTCTTCTTTGGTGTTGAAGTTTGTAATGTTCAAGAGATTTTTTTCTTTTCTTTCCGAACTTTTTGAGAAGCTAAGAATGAAAAAAAAAGCTGAAAAGTTTTCTTTTGAATTTAAGTTGTATTATTATTATTTTCCAATTAACTAAATTGAATGCCACTTGTTAAAACCAATTATGAGATCTCTACACTTTTTTATTTTTAGACCATCTTCCTCACGCATGCTTAACACTTGTATTTTTACAAAGATAAAAGAATTTTAAGTAAATTTTAAATCAAATTCACTTTATTAATAATTGCCTTCCTTATTGATTTGTATATATACAATGTTAAAAAAGGAAATGTTTTTAACCAATCTTTTACATTATATAAATTATACATTTATGATTTCAAATGCAAATTATTTTTTCTAAAACATTTATTTTAAATTTAAATTCAAATTCCAATTCAACTTGAATCATAATCCATTTATGTCTATTTATATACTCATACATATACGTGTATAATTTAAATTCAAATTCAATATATACATTCAAATCTACTCATATATGCATTATATACATATAATTTACATTCAAATGATTTTTAAAAGCATTTATTATGTCAAATTTTTAAGCAAAATAGAAACTGAAATTTTATTCACATAAATTATCACTTATTTTATTTATTCTGAAACTTTTCAAATTATTTTCATATTGAATTCCAAAAGTTTAAATAAATTACCAAATTTAAATTGATAGATTTTGGGATGTTACAGGCGTACTCGTGACAGTTAGTTACCTAGTAACATAAGTAACCCGACCTTGTGTTGCCAGAGATCCGGTTAGGTTCTCGGGGCGTCCTTCCAAAGGCTTACCCATTCTGATAAATGAAGTTCCTTAGCCTTGGCCATTTGTTAGAAATCCAAACATTCAATATGAGATCTGTACAGTTTTAGTTGTATAACTTGCCATTTAACATGGTAGTAACCTGCCATTTAACATGGTAGATTAATATAATACTTTCGAAATGTTTTCTACACTATACACTAATAATAATATCAAAAGGATTTTCGCGTATTAAGCATGTTTGACTATTATAAGAAGAAATCTCCCACAAGTGTGCGATTGCATTGTGTGTGTGGCGGGAGGCATTATGGTAGTTTCATTTTTCGAAAAGCATAGCAAATTTCTTTTTATTTCCTTTTTTTCTTTTTGCTCAAAGCAATTGTTTTTGCTTGCTTACACCAGTCCTATGGCTGACCTGAAGTTTATTGTTCCCTTTCCTAAACTCTAGGGCCCATAATTTTCCACACGGACAGCCTAGAGTCAGGTTTTCAGATAGTCAGATTGTAGATGTAGATTCGATAGCCTTCAGTCTTTGGTTTTGGGATCGCATTTGCCATATTCCAGCATGTTGATGGTTTGAGCTTTTGGTTTGGAGCTTTGGAGGTTTTGGAAATGAAGATATTATCTTTCCACTGCCATTGTTGTTGTTTTCCACTGTTATGTCGTTCCATTGTTGTATATATCTTTGATAGTGTTGCTCACTTTATATTGTATCATTGTTCAATCAATTATTGTGTATTAATAAAATAATTTATGTTTTCGCTGTGTTGTTATCATCTAATGTTGTTATAAGCTCCGACGAATCGGAATCTACGTTTGAATCTGCGACCTTCAAATATGGGTGAAGTATGAATGTCGATTTTCGGACACTGAGTCCAGGTCGTTATAAATGTCACGATCCAGATTCAGCATTCGAAAATCGACATCCACACTAGAACCGTATTTGAATGTCGCAGATTCAAACGTTGAATCTGGTTCGTTGGAGCTTATAACACATAGATGATAACAACATAGTGGAAACAAAAGAGGAATTTTATTGATATACAACAATTGATTACAGCAACAATACAATATAAAGTGATCAACATTATCATAGATATATACAACAGCGGAAAAACATAGCAGCGGAAAGATAACATCATCATTGCCAAAGCTCCAAACCAAAAAGCTCGAACCACTAACATGATGGAATATAGAAAACTCGGTGCAAAACCAAAGACTAAAGGCTATCAAACCTACATCTACTGTTTGACTATCTAAAAACCTGACTCTAGGCTGCCTGTGTGGAAAATTATGGGCACTCAGAGTTTACAAAGGGAACAATAAACCCCAGGTCAGTCATAGGACTGGTGTGAGCAAACAAAAATAGTTTATTTGAACAAAAAGAAACAAAAAAAATAAAAAAAATCTGTTATGCTTTTTGGAAAATGAAACTACCATAAGGCCTCCAGCCACACACATAATGCAATCGCGCACTCGGGGAAGGTTTCTCCTTATAATAGTCAAACATGCTTGATACGCGAAAATCCTTTTGATATTATTATTAGTGTGTAGTGTAGAAAACATTTCGAAAGTATAATATTAATCTTTGCCAGCATACTACCATTATAGCATGCCTACTATAGCTACCATGTTAAATGGCACATTACTACCATGTTAAATGGCAGGTTATACAACTAAAACCATACAGGGCTCATATTGATTGTTTGGATTTCCAACAAATGTCCAAGGCTCAGGAACTTCCTTTATCCGAATATGTACGCCTCTGGAGGGAAGCCCCGAGAACCTAACAGGATCTCTGCCAACACAAGGTCGTGTTACCTCTGTAACTAGGTAACTAACTGACACGAGTATGCCATCCCCTGGTCGTAACTAACCTTTATCTCGGGATTCACCAAAAAATTCCAACAACCACATAGGTTAAATATCTGGGCTCTATACCATGATACCACTTTTTATCCAGAAGGAAATACACATACCCTAAGGGGCGCGACCCTTGTAACCTTGCCATATTCTTCCTGTTTCGACCATTTTCGGGGTGTGAGGTTCGATGAAGTCTCGTCCCACAAAGTTATGCTTTTTACAAAAGCCATGCTTCATCAACCAATGATCAACATTTGGCATGCCACATTACCAAATTGGGAATATATCACTAGTAAATATCAACTACGTAACCTTTGATTCGTACGTCTCAGAGAAGGGTGTTAAGCTAAGAGAATAAATTCTCCGCCACTAAACAGAAATGGATTTGATAGAAACCGGTTTTACATCTCAAAGTGTAACGTCAGACATACGTCCATACAAGTCCATCCTGGGTCTGAATGGAACCGAAGGCATTTCCTCCAATTAATGAAAGAAGCCCTTGCAAATCCGGATATTCACTAATTACGTCCGAACTTCCCATCACTTAAGGTAATCTCTACACCAGAGCAACTCAGTGCAGAGACAATCAACAGGTCATCCTTTCGTTTTCAAAAATACATGGTCTTCAATTACAGTCTTCAAATGCAATTCAATTTCGTCGTATCATTATTCGGAATGGGTTTTATGACATAATGTCCTCTCCCGGCTAAACCGAATAACGAGCGCTTATTTTTAAAAACATATGGATATATTGGGATCTTAGTTAAGTCACACTTATTTCCCAAAACCTTTCCTTTTGAATGGTTTAAACAAATTTCCATTCTTAATCTTTTAAATAAAAGATACACCTTTAAGATCCTCTTCGGTTTGAAATAAGGTTCACCAAATCTTTAACAAAGATTTATTCGTAGCTTTCAAAACTATTTTCATTGGATTTATACATAACTCGAAATCCTTTCAACAAAAACTGGAAATTCCTTCTTTTATGAAAACTATTATCATTTGAAAACAACGGTTTTCATTTTTGGGAAAATTCGATTAAATCTGCTCAAGTTAAAGCCTTTTAACATATAAATTGGAAAATCAGCGAATTACCGTATCCTCGGCAAGTTCCATTTGGGTTAAATTTAAATTCCCAAAATAATTTATTTAAAATACTTTAAAAATGGTTTAAAATCCATATATATACATTATATAACCTGTATAACCCTTTTCAAACCATATTATTATTGGAAACTTTAACAAACCATATTATATTCAAAATAATTTTAATTCCAAAATTCGCTTTTTAAAAGTTTTTCATACTTAACCCAAATCACTTCCAAACCATTTTGGATTCAAAATTCAACTTTTAAATAAAATAATCCTAAGTTTAAAATACCCATGACTTAACCAATTTCCCGTGAAATCCATATTTGTGTGTGTGTTGTGTAGGGGATTTGCACACAACAATAAAATATCACAACCATCATAAATCCAAGCATAACAATATCAATAAGCAATATAATCCTATAATGCTTATCTTACATTCATAGAAAAACAAGTAAATTCATCATAGATAAATAAATCACAATTCATGGCTCAATTCAAAACAATCATATCATAAAACATCATATATCAGAGATATCAACCAATTCAAGACATTCAATATAATCCAACCATCCATAAGCAAGATTAATTAATCACCTAATTATAATTAATTTAATTAACTCAAAACAAAATAATTACTTATGAATTAATCACCTAACCCTTCTTAATTATCATTAATTAATTACAAGCATTTGTTATAACTTTAATTAATTAATGAAATTAATTAATCAGCCTTAATTATCCATCTTAAGTAATTATCCTTAATTAATAAATTATCCCTTAATTAATCACACTAATTAATTAACCTTAAGTTAATTACAAAGTTAATTAATCCTTTATTAATTACATTAATGTAATTATTTTTCAATCATAAATTAATTAACCTTTAATCATTAATTAATTCACCTTTAATAATTAATTAATTAGCTTTTAATTAATTAATTATCCTTTAATTATTATTTAATTATTAAATAATTAACCTTCAATTATTAAGTAATTAAAATTTAATTACTAATTAATTAATTAACCCTTAATTAATTTTATTAACTAATTAACCCTTTAATTACTTCCATTAAGTAATTAACTATCCTTTAATTACTTGCACTAATTAACTTTTAATTAATTACATCAAGTAATTATTCTTTAACTAATTAATTATCCCTTAATTACTAGAATTAATTAATTAACCTTTAATTAATTTCATTAAGTAATTATCCATTAATTAATCACTTTAATTAATTTATCAATTAATCAATCCTTTAATTATCCACCTTAATTAATTAAAGATAAACCTTTTTAACTTAATTAATCACTTAATTATATCATTTATATCTTATTAAACAACCCTTGGAATTAATTATCATTAACGTAATAATTAACATAAAACCTTTTAAGTTACTTAATAATAAAAATCATTTTACCTTCTTTAATTTACTATTTAATTACATTTTTAAACTTATTTAAATAACTTAAGTATTATTTAAAATAATATGTATGAAATAAAATACCTTAAAACTTAATCAATTCAAAAGAATTTATTTTAAAACCTTTTACTAATCCTCAACTTAAACAAACAATTATTACTTAAAAGAATTTATTAAGAAATTTTTTCTAAAACTTGAATTACTTTACTTTTAAAAATTATTAATACCTTATAGGAAACCCGAGAACATCCCGAACTTTCACCCTTCTCAAACCCGAGTTAGATCATCTCCTTCTTCTTCTTTTTTTGTTTATTTTAAAACTTGTTTGAGTTTTTTAAATTTAAAAACGTGCTATCATTTTAAAACACTCGCGAATCAACAGGAGGGCAAACTCGAGCCAACAGATCAAATCCTCGAGATCAAACCTGAGGCTTCCCCTTCTTCTTCTTGTAGCTACTAGGAAGCCATCAAAGAATTGATATCAGATGGTGATCAAAGGAAGTTGATGGAAAAAGTTGTTCCTTGTTATTACAGGGTATCGACCATTTGTAGTGGTACTTCCCTGTCCCCTACCTCGTCCTCTTCTTGCACTCATTCTCACTATCAGTGAATAGCTAGAGAATTAACTGAGGCATACAGACAAGATATCTTAGGGATACTCATTCTAGGTCATTTGTAACCCTATCTCTAATGAGTTAAAGGTGACAGACCGGATTCAGCGTCCGAAAATCGACATCCATACTTCACCTGTATTCGAATCCCGCAGATTCAAACGTTGAGTCCGATTCGCCGAAGCTTAAAACAACATTAGATGATAACAACACAGCAGAAACAGAAATGATTTTATTGATACACAATAATTGTTTACAACAATGATACGATATGAAGTGCTCAACATTATCAGAGATATATACAACAGCGGAAAAGCAACAACAACAGCAACGAAAAGATAACATCTTCAATTGCCAAAGTTCCACCTTCCAAAGCTCCAAACCAAAAGCTCGAACCACCATCATGCTGGAAAATAGCAAATCCGATCCCAAACCAAAGACTGAAGGCTATCGAATCAACATCTACTTTTTATCCAGAAGGAAATGCACATACCCTAAGGGGCGCAACCCCCATAACCTTGCGGCATCCTTCCTATTTCGACCATTTTCGGGGTATGGGGTTCAATGAAGTCTCGTCCCACAAAGCTATGCTTTTCACAAAAGTCATGCTTCAATCAACAAATGATCTGCACTTAGCATGCCACATTACCAAATTGGGAAAATATCACGAGTAAATATCAACTACATAACCTCTGAGCTCGTACGTCTCAGAGAAGGGTGTAAAGCTAAGAGAATAAATTCTCCGCCACCAAATAGAAATGTATTTGATAGAAACCAGCTTTACAACTCAAAGTGTAACGTCAGACATAGGTCCATACAAGTCCATTCTGGGTATGAATGGAATCGAAGGCACTTCCTCCAATTAAGGAAAGAAGCCCTTGCAAATGGACTTCCCATCACTGAGGGTAATCTCTATACTGGAGCAACTCAGTGCAGAGACAATCAACAGGTTATCCTTTCATTTTCGAAAATGCCCGGTCTTCAACCACCGTCTTCAAATGTAATCCATTTCGTCGTATCATTGTTCGAAATGGGTTTTATGACTTAGTGTCCTCTCCCAGCTAAACTGAATAATGAGCGCTTATTTTAAAAAACAATGGATATATTGGGATCTTAGTTAAGTCAACACTTTTCAACACTTGTTTCCCAAAACCTTTCTTTTTGAATGGTTTAAACAAATATCCATTTTTAATATTTTAAACAAAAGATACACCTTTAAGATCCTCTTCAATTTGAAAACAAGGTTTACCAAATCTTTAACAAAGATTTATTCATAGCTTTCAAAACTATTTCCATTTGATTTACCCATAACTTGAAATCCTTTAAAAAAAACTGGAAATTCTTTCTTTATATAAAAACTACTATCATTTGAAAACAAAGGTTTTCGTTTCAGAAAAATCCGATTAAATTTGCTCAAGTTACAGCCTTAAAAATTATAAATTGGAAAATCAGCGAACTGCCGTACTCTCGACAAGCTCTATTTGAGTTAAATTAAAACTCCCAAAATAATTCACTTAATATACTTCAAAAATGGTTTAAATTCCATATATATATTATATAACCCTTTCAAACCATAGTTTCCCAAATAATTTCAAAACTTTAACAAGACATATTATTTTCAAACTAAATTTTAATTTCAAAACTTCCTTTTCAAAAGCTTTTCATATTCAAGCCAATTCCATTTCCAAGCCATTTTGGATTCAAAATTCAACTTTTAAAATCTTTTCATCATTTTGAATAAAATAATATTAAATTCAAAATTCTCGTGACTTAACCAATTTCCCATGAATCCATATTTGTGTGTGTGTTGTCCAGGGGTTTGCACACAATAATACAATATCACAACCATCACAAATCCAAGCACAACAATATCAATAAGTGGTATAATCCTATAATGCTTATCTTCCATTCACAAATAAACATGTAAATTCATCATAGATAAATAAATTACATTTATCACAACACAATCCAAAGCACTTCATATCACAGAGCATCAAAAATTACATATCAGAGATAATCAACAACAAAGGCATTCAATATAATCCAATCATTCATAAGCAAGACTAATTAGACATTCAATCCCTAATTAATTTAATTTAATCTCCATCTAGATTAAATAAATTACTTTAACTACTTTTAAATCCTGCTTAATCAACATTAACAAATTGTAAACCATTTGTTATTACTTTAATTAATTAATGAAATTAATTAATCATCTTTAATTATCCATCTTAAGTAATTATCCTTAATTACTTACATTAATTAATTATCCCATAATTAATCACATAAATTAATTAACCTTAAAATTAATCAAACCCTTAATTAATTACATTAACAAATTAACCTTTAATTAATTATCATTTAATTAATTAATTATCCTTAATTAATTTATATTAAGTCATTAGCCTTTAAGTAATTATCATTAATTAACCTTTAATTAAATATATTAATTGATTATCCTTAATCAATTACAATAATTAATTATCTTTAATTAATCAAATTAAAGTAATTGTCCTTAATCACTTGATTAGTTACTCTTTAATTATTAATCAATCATCCTTTGATTACTTAATTAATTATCCTTTAATTATTAATTAATTAACCTTTAATCATTAATCAATCATCCTTTAATTAATCACATTAATTAAACAACAATTAATTAATTACATATGTAATTATCATCATCTTTTAAATTAATTACATTAAGAAATTACTCAATACCTTAATTGATTAAAAAGATAAACCATTTATTTTAATTTATTTCTTAATTACAGTATTTAAATCTTATCAAATAAACTTTTGGAATTAATTTTCATAACATACAAATTAACTTAAAACCTTTTAAGTTACTTAATAATTAAAGTCATTTCACCTTCTTTAATTAACTATTTAATTTTATTATTTTTAAACTTATTTAATTAACCCAAGAATAAATTTAAAATAATAGCTATATAATAAAATACCTTCAATTTTATTAACTTAAAATAACTTATTTTTAAACCTTTAACCAATTCCAAAACTAGAATAAAACATTTATTATTTTACAAGAATTAATCAAGAAAAGGTTTTAAACTTGATTTAATTTTAAATTTGAAAAACTTGTTTAATTTATCTTTAGATCTCTGACCCGAGACCACTTCGGGTAACAACTCGAGCCATTTCAAATTTTACCCAAGCAAAACCCCGAGTCTTCTTTTCCTCTTTTTTTTGATTAAATTTTAAAACTGTTGTATAGGTTAAACACTCACGAATGACCTGGTAGCAATCCCGAGTCACAACACCAAAATCCCAAGCAACAACCCGAGACAAACTTCATCTTCCCAATCCTCCAACACAAATCAAAAGCTATTGATGCAAACAGACACCGTGCACCGATGATCTGACCAACTCCGATCCATGCTCCGACCCTCCACATGTCAGCAACGACTTTGCTGACGAACTCTACCCCCCAGAACCCATGTAAATCATCTAAATCGAAATCGAGACATCGAGCACATCAGGTACCCAAAACTTAATCGAGATCACGGCCTAACCTTTGCCGATCAACCACGCATTGATTTACCCTGGCCCAATCACCTCTAGTTCACCTACGATGACGAGATTGCCTCGAGAACAACGTCGATCCAGACGGCTCCTAAAACCCTACTTCGTCGTCAACCCTCCACATCTACCACTTGTAAATGCTCCGATCATTTTTCCCATTATCGATGACCTCCCATCTACCTCCACCTACAACCCAGAGACACATCACTTCGTCGATCGTCGAGAATCGATGAAAATCGATCTCTGATCAACTCGCCAAATCTCCTGATCCCCAAACTTAAAAATCAAGATTCGATTATTAAAATTCATCAATTTGCAATACGAATCAGATTGTAAGTTCAAATCATGAATTCCAGACCTTTGGTTTTTGACTTATATTGGATCATCTCTATTATTTATCATTTTTGAAATAAATATTCAACTTAAACACTTGAAATTATTTTTAAAAATGACGTTACAATATACAAACATTTTTCATTCAGAGGTTAAAGCCTAAAATCATTTAGGTGGAATGATTTGATTTTTTGAACAAGTTTTAAGAACCTGTAAACAAGGACAAAGGAAATTTTTCTTTATACATGCATGCACACATATGTTTACATACATACATATATATATATATATATATGTATGTATGTATGTATGTATGTGTATATGTGTATATATATATACAAGCATGTAGGCATAATTAATAACTAAACAACATTTTTCATAACATATTCAAGTGTCAACCACAAACATCAAGATATAGAAGCAGATTCAAGTGGGTTTGCTCACCTGGAATTGAAGAACAGAGAAGCAGACTTAATTTGAAAAATCTGTAAGTTGTCTGGATGTTGAACTTTGATTTGTTTTTGTTTGAGATGATTTGATACTTGATTTTGATGTTGATCTACTTGCTTTGAGATTTGATTTTGAACTTTGCTTTAATTTTGAACTTAAATCTGAAGCTTGATTTAGTCGAGATGATTTCTGAATTCACTTAGGTTGAAGTTGTTGAATTTACTTTAATCTAAAACTTGGCTTTTATGTTGAATTTGCCTTGTTTCAGTTTTGAATTTAAAAATTGAACTTGGAATTTTCTTTAGTTTTTGAGTTTGGTTTTCCAATTTTGTTCTTCTGGTTTGAGTTTTTGTTTGCTAGGTTATAGTTTTCCAGGTTTTTGATTTTTTCTTTGAATTTTATTTAGTTTTGAACAAAATGAGAGGAGGAGTTAATGATATATATAACTTTGATTTTCTTTTTAATATTAAATTTAAAATTAAAAGAAAATTTAAAAACTGACACTTGTTCCATTTGCATGATATTAATCTTACACTTGTTAATGCATATTACTTTAAAGCTTACAAATGTTAATATCCTTTATTATTAACTTACAAATGTCTTTATATATTTTTATATTACTTTATCTTAGTTTTATATATTCTTATATAATTTTCTATTTTATATTAACATATGTTTTATATTTTTCCTTTATATATATATTTATATAACCTTATGAAAATGATTTTAAAATTAATTATACATAAACACACATATATATATTATATATAAGTTTTTAAAATATAGAATTTTAGCTTTAAATAGCTTTTGAAAATTTATTATTTTAAATTTCAAATATAAATTCCAAAAAATATATATACCTATATATATATATATATTATAGAGTTTTTTAATTCCAATTTATTTTCAATATATTTATTTTTGAATTACAAATCAAACTCTTTTTACAATCTATTTATATATAAATAAATAAACACTTATCTTATTTATAATTGGAAAAATTCAAATTAGTTCACAATTTAATCCAAAAATTTATATTAATTACCAATCTAAATTTGACTTAAAAACAAGATCGTTACATATTATGTAGGTAATATATATACTATATATTATGTTGTTGTATGTATATAAGTCTATTAGTAAAATATATAATATATGTAATTCTCATAAGCCATTATAATTTGGGTTCCTTGTTTATGTTCTACTTATTTACAATGATATATATTATAAGTTATATAATTTTGTATATGATATGTTGCCATGCACATAAGTTTAATATAGGTTCTACCATTAATATATGTTTCGATTTTTGAAGTATATATAGAGATTTCGGATTTTAACATGTGTTCATATATATGTATGTATGTATGTATGTATGTATATATACTTTTCCAGTATTTTCAATTTATGCAAATATTCTTAGTTGTTTATTATATAGAATATATAATCTGTGTATATATATACAAATATGTGGTGGTTATGTAAGTTCATAATGGGACAGTTTATATATAAGTATGGAAGTTGTTGTTGTTACATACATACATACATACATATTTTCTTTTCAATAGTTTGCAGTTGTATAGATGTTAGTTATATATGTTACAGTAATATATATTTCTTGGTTTAAGTCTATATTATATCTGGATATATATATATATAGGCTGTCTATTAGTAAATAGGATGTATATAGTATGTTGTAGGCTTATATATATTTGCTAGTATAAATAGGCTTTTCTGTGAAACAGTATAATCTATATATATTAAACTTGTTTATATCTTTGATTTTTCGTCTTATATATGTGTGTGTGTGTTAGTTTACAGTTACTTCACACACACCCACACACATATAAGTATTGTTTTAATGATAGGTATGTGTAAGTTATATGTTATATAATATGTTTAAAAAGGGTTTGTATATATAGTTGTTCTAGGTACAGCTTATGTTAATTTATATCTGATTTATATAAAAGTTTACATAAGTGTACTTGATCGGTTTGGATTTATTTATATACCATAATAGGTCTGAAGCTTATGCATTAGTTTATATATAGAGCTTGTTAAGTTTAAATATATATGTTTATGTATTAGTTTATCCAAATAAGTATATGTGAATTTGGTTTTTCAAATATATATAGATATTTTATGTGTTGGGATTTAATATTAATTTGAAATTCAATATATATATATATATTAATATATGTTTTAAATTGATTTTTGAAAAATTAATGTATATGCAATATATCTTGTTCATCGATCTTGTGCCATCTTGAATTACATTTTAATATCGAATTTGTCGTAGTTATTCCTAGCTTGTCAATGTTCCGTGTGCATATCTGTGTCCGTGTAATCTTTTTTGTCTCTCTTGCCTTGAAAGGTGAGAAATCACTCACGATTAACATTCCTATATTTATTAAATTTGATTTCACTTGAAAGAATAATTGAAATATGCTGCTAAATTTAACAGTTAATTTTATGTTGTATATGATATGCCATTATCTGTAACTGTTCACCTATGATATGACACCATATCTTGTTGCATATATTTAAATTTGTTACTGATGATATGCGCCTGTTATTGATATTATTATTATTATCATCATCATATTTCTTTCTCACTTTGAAAGTTCCTTGCTAGTTTAGAATTCCGTATGGGTTGAAATGATAAATGCCCGAATGATTTGTAGAAAAGGGGAAAATTGTTATGGGTTGAAATGATAAACCCAAGCGATTTTCATTGCTTTGAAATTTTGGGATTGCGGGTAGAAATGATATATACCCGTAAATATTCAAATTGCGGATTGAAATGATAAATATCTGTATCACCTGACCATAGGATAGAAAAGTATATACGGACACTATTGGTCTATATTTTGAAAAAAGATTTCCAAAGTTTGAAAGGAAATATATGGGTTTTAACAAAAATTGTTTTATATAATATTTATAAATATAAGTTACATATATGTATATAAATTTAGATTTTAAATTTATATGTTTTGGAAATTTTAATTATAAGTTAGTTTTGAAAATAAATTTTAATATTTTCTTATAGTTTATTATTATAAAATATATAAAATAAGACTTAATACAAAAACAATTAATAATAAGATCTAATTTAACAAAAGTTAACTTAATTAGCATATAATATGTTTTAAGATATTTATTTAAAATTTTATATTAATATTTTAAAATAGACTTATAAATTTAATAATAAAGGTTAGAAAGATAAATTAATGTCGACTTGGAATTTAAAGTGGTTAAAAATTGAATTTAAATAAGAATTTATTTGAACTTATTGGTTTTGAGATTTTGAATATTTTGATTTAGAACTTGATTCGACTAAAAGTGACTAAATGAATATTTTCAATTTTGAATAAAATTGAGATTGAATATTTAATATTGATTTAAATATATAAATGGGAATTTAAATAAATTGTTATAATAATGGTTAAGGGAATAATTTCCAATTTGGATATATTTAAAGTTAAATGTTGAAATATAAATGAAATTTATATGGTAAATGTTTGAATACTTAAACTTGAATCTTTGAACTTTAAATTGAAATGGTTAAACTGGAATTGATCTAAATTGAATTTTGGAATTTAAGATGATTTAAATCGATTTGCGAAATTGGAGGAAACTAATTTCATTACAAATTATTTTATTATATATATAAACTATTTTAAATTATAAAGTATTTTAATATATATACTATTTTCACATCTAAACTGTTTAGGTAAAAAGTTTTATGATTTCGAAAGTGTCATAAATTTGAAAGTGTAATGATTTTTGGTAATTAATATTATTTAAAGTGTGTAATGATATTGAATTGATATGGCTTTGAAAAGAATATGATATTTTGATATGAAGTATGAACTATTGAAAAAAAATGACCACGGTGTGAAATAAGCGTTCGGTTGATAAGGAGACTGAGATCGGATATTGTCGTACTCTCTGCCAATACCGAAAACCACTTTAACAACTGTGCATGTGGTGGATATTCCAAAATGAAGTAGGATGGTTTGGTGACGATTCTGCATGTTATTTACATAGCCCAAACTCCCATGAGTCAGCTTGACATGGCTAAAATAGGAGCCATGCCGGGCCAAGTTAGGTCATTCCTCCTCTCTGGTACATTCCTTCGATACCATTCTATTGCTTTTGTGATTTGACTGGGTGCACCTTTTATTTTGGAGTATGTCACAAGGTGGGCGGTAGTAGCTACTATGGTTACCACCAGTCCGGATACGCAAACGGTATATCTACCTGGCATTGCCTCGAGTGCCTTGTCGCATGCCCTATCGCACCTTCTACGAGTTTGTTTTGTGTCGTACCTATGGAGTGCTCCTTGATAGCCCACTTATGAGTGGATTTTACAATATCTGTATAGACCATGACATTATATAAAATGTGTTAAGGGGGATATGGGTAATGCCTTAAGGTAATTTTAATAGTTTACTTTACTATAGACATTATTATAATAGCGTACCTTACTACATAGTAGATAGCTCCATGGATCCTTAGAGGATGGAAATCTTGAACATCCTTTAAGTTATTTGTATTTCAGTTGACATTTCGCTTGAGTTGAATTTACTATATAAGAATGTTAATCCTGACTCGAGTGTTTCGTGTTTTGCTTTATGTTCGGGTCAGACTGAGTGTCACAGCATTTGAGACTCGCCTTGGGGGATCGGAGCTGTGTTTGATGATCCATATATTTAGCTTTTCGGTTACTTCGGTTTACTCCAGTTGTTTATGTTCAAACTTTTCGATTGATTATGCACTCAAGACTTCGTTTGTATTTGAAATTCTGTTGTATTTTGTTTTAGACTCTGATGTTTTATAGTAACTTCATGAACTACTATTTATCTATTCCGCTGCTTATTGGTGCAATACTCTATGTTTGTGATTCTATGGTTGATTTATTTACTGTATATACTGAGTTTTGCCAAATATAAAATTTACAGTCTGTTGTTTTGAGCAATTGAAGTCTGAAATGGGCGGATGTGAATAGTTCGAAATACCAGATTGTTACAATTTTCTAAACTATAAAACAATACACACACACCCAATATTTTTGGAGAAGAATAGAAAGCAAATAAGAGAAGAATAAGAGCGAATCAACACTACGTGATAACAAGGTAATATATATATATATATATATATATATATATATATTTGTCTTTATATATTTACATTTCCCTTCAACCCCAAATCTCTTCTCAAGTCTATAATTCTAATATATATATGTATATACCCTTTTTATACATATTTCATGGAATAAGTGGGAAATGGAGTTGATCGAAAGTTTTACTTTAGATCTGGAGATTTGGAACGCTTTTAAAAGGTGAGTGGAAAATTTTATATATTATTTATGATTTTAAGTCTAGTCCACAGGCACACGTTTGATTTTTATGCCTAAATCTATCTTTTTTGTAAGTTATAGGCTCAAATAGCATAGAAATCTATTACCTGCATATTCCTTCTTTAGATCAGATTTGTAACAGTGTTTACACCTTGAAATGTGTCTCAAAGATTTTAGAATCTAGAATGATGTATAGTTTTATTCCAGATCTGTACTTAGGGTGTAAAATTGTAAAAACCCGGGATTTTCGACCTCGAAAATTCGACATTAACACGTTCACTATAGAAATACCAAGCAATCGAACGCCAGAAATTCCAAATTGTTAGGGTAAAGAAGAAAAGAAAACTAAAATTCAGAATTTCACATTTGCAGCGGATCAAAATATAATACCAAATAATAGCATTTACACAAAGAAAAGCTGTATTTGTTAATTTACATACAATACATCAGAGTACAACCATTCACACATAAACTGGATAGTTAAAATTCACTTACCCCAGAATACAAACAATAATACACAGCGGGATATACTCCATACGTTCCTGCTATCCAGCTCGCCACCTGAGCTCCAGAATGTCCTAACCTGAAAATCTATAATACTCTGTCTGGCCTGAGCATTACAATAAACTAACAACGGGTCGGGCTAGAAAATAGTGTGAGTAAACTCAATAATTCGATATACTAAGCTATAAAATTATTTGCAAACCAGGGTAACTCTTATCTCACTACGAGTTCTTATCTTGTTATAATCATTGCCTTTTCACAAAATAATATCTAAGAATTGTTACTCGGTTTGAATGGTCATGTTGCTTCATTTGTTTCATTCTAGCCTGTTTGATTCTACAACCAAAGTTCATAAAGAATTATTGTAGTTACTAATCGAAGTGATTTCGGGTATTTGCCGATACCAGACCCCGGTCTCTTCGAGGTCTAATGTTATCTTTAATCCAAGTTGTTTAAGTAAAGACAATTCAATTTTAAAAACACGATGTCACATTTACATAGCAATTCATCATCGATAGATAACCCACATTATCACAGTTCAACCAAAACATTTTATATCATAGAACATCACAAATTACATATCGAAGATATCAACAATCCAAGGCGTTCAATTCAGGTTTATCATTCGTAAGCAAGATTAACTAGTCACCATTTCTAATTAATTTAGTTAACACAATTTAAATTAAATTAATTACCTTTAAATCCTTCTTGATTAACATTAATTTTCAAACCATTATTATTATTTTAATTAATTATTGACATTAATTAATTATCTTTAAGACCCTAATTAGTTTAAAATAAACCCTTTATCTTAATTAATTACTTAATTATCATTTAAATAAAATTTAAATTAAATGTTTGAAATTAATATACACAAAATCTCCTGAGACTTTTTTAATTAAAGTATTAATACACTTACTCTAATCATTTCTTAATTACCTCATTTTATTTTGAAAACAATTAGAGATTTAATTAAATAATTAACTTAACATTAAATTATTCAATTCCAAACCAATTTAACTTAACAACAATTAACTTTAAAATTTAAATCATGTTTAATAATGCTTGAAAACTTGTTACAAAATTTACTTTTGCTTTGGAAATTTGTAAATTCCCATTGCTTTAAAACTTGGATTTTCTTTTGCCTTTAAACCTAGTACCAAAATTTACTTTCATATTTTTATAAAACCTGGTAACTGAATAAAAATAACCCCAGTCCAAGCTCAAAATTCTCGAGCAAAACCCAAGCCAACCTCAAATTTCCTCTGACACCTTCCTTCTTCTTTCTTTTACTTTTCCTCTGTTTTAGATTTAACCTTTAAAACTAGCACCAAAACACACTCGAGCCTA
The DNA here is from genome assembly GCA_030765085.1 of Allium cepa. Classification (NCBI taxonomy): domain Eukaryota; kingdom Viridiplantae; phylum Streptophyta; class Magnoliopsida; order Asparagales; family Amaryllidaceae; genus Allium; species Allium cepa. The sequence continues at coordinate 317,069,781 of CM060941.1, read as the reverse complement.
ACCCGATACAACCCCGAGTCCAATCCCAAACTCAACCTTCTTCCCATACACTACAGCAACCAAACCCAATATCCACTTATACATCTGACATTCGCGCACATGCACAGGCGAACGTTGCTACTCTAGTCATCGCTACCATCGCCGGCAAGTCATCTTCGACCACCTCCATCGAATTCGACCACCAGACCTTTGAATCGAACACAAAATCGACATCGATCTACCTGAAGCTCCACTGGAACAAACCCGAACACCCATAACCACCTCGAGTTGCCACCTTCGGTCACCAGAAAGTTCGATATTCAGGCCAAATCTTCGTCGTTGACCCAAGCTTCGATTCCACCACCACCGGTCCATTCCGATGCAACCACGACGTCTCTACGCTCTCGAATATAACGTCAATCAAATCTAGACGTTAAACGCTACCTCACCGTTGACTAGCCACTCTGACGCTCAATAAAATCCCCAACTATTTTTCCAATGATCTCCACGACTCAAGCTTCCTCCAGCACCAGGCTCGACGCTCTTCTTCTCTCCGATCGTCGAGAATCGATGAAAATGCAATTCTCGTTCATCTCGCAAATCCTCAACAACCACCACATTAAAAATCATGAAATCTATATCAAAATTCATTACATTCGAAAATGAAACAGTTTTTATAATTAAAAGTTGAAATTTTAAAAATCAAATTTTTGATTTGAATTTAATTTCACTATCACTTCTCATTTCCCACAATCCTACTTGTTTATTTCACCTAATAATATTTTTTAAAATTAAGATTTTGCTAATACAAACACATTTTCTTTAATCATCATAATCCATAAAGTTTTATAGGAAGAGGAATTAAATTTAGAGAAGTTTTGGTCTGAAAACCAAACAGAGACAGGCACACCCAAATCTCATACATGCACACACAACTTTATACTTATATACATACAAACATATTCATACCTTCATGCAAAACATTTCACAACATTAAAACTATGATTTATTATATATATTAGAATATAAACAGATTGGGCTTTAAAAATGTGAATGTTTACTTACCTTTTGATGTTGAACAGAGAACAAAGCCTGGAAATGATTTTTGCTCACAAACTTGAAAACTGGAATTTATTCTTGAATTTTGATCTGACTTGCTTGATTATTGAGATGATCTTGCTTAAATTGTTTCAGGTTTGAGATAATCTGATCTATAGCTTGCTTTGAAACTGAATTGAACTTGCTTCAAGCTTTTAGGTTGAAGATTGTTAAAGATTTGTTTGATTTTGAGTTTGAGATGATCTGATCTTCTTTTGCAACTTGTATTTGATTTGAATTTGAACTTTGCTTTTAGTTCTTTTTTGATTTATGTTTTTCTCTCTTACGTTTTAGTTTTGTTTCTCTAGTTTGAATGTGTGAAAGAAAAATGAGAAAGGGGTAGAGATATGTATATATAATCTAGAAACCTTTTTATTTATTAAATTTAATTTAAAGAACATTTTGCCACTTGTATTTATGCATGTTAAATTTAACTTACAAATGTTAAGTTGCATTTTAAAATACTTACACTTGTTAATCTTTATGTTATGATACTTACACATGTTTAATGCATGTTATTAAATGTTTTTTTTATAATTTAAATTAGTTTTACATATATATGTTTTATATTTTCAAATATATATTAACATATGTTTTAAATGTTTATTTATGTATAATTTTAAAAGAAAGTATATTAAACTTTTTATTAATATTTAGATAACCTTAAAGAAAATTGATTTAAAAGATATATATGTGTGTGTGTGTATTATCAGATTTATTTTTTCAACTTATAAATCAGTGTTTTACTGAGTTAAAAATCAATGAATTACCGATTAACAAATGTCTAAAAATCCAGGTTATCACAAAAATATTGATAGGATTTTGAATATTGCCCTATTTACTGTAGATTTTCCATAGTTTAATTTATGGGGAGAACATTCATTTGATTTTTATAAATTGGTTTATTTCTCCACTTTTCAAAGAAAAAGATGATGGTTGATTTAACAAGGAATATATGCAAAAAGAAAGGAAGAGATGTGTAAAGTATAGATTTGTTCTCCATAGTTTACATTATTTGTTCCAAATAAAAAGAAATTATCCATTCCTTGTCATTCAAATGGATTCGGTCTTTCCTTTTATTAGTTTTTGTTTTAAACTAATTTATAGAAATCATACCAGAAAATCTTCCTAAGGAATCTCATTCCGGCAAATTGAATATGGAAAGAATATTTTAGTTAAATGTTTATGGCTAGAATACAATTTGGTAGGAATAGGTAGTTTATACATATTATCATATAGTTAATACATATTTATTGTGTGAATAAATAAGAATTGCATCTATTTATGCATTATTTATGCATAACGTTTGCTTAGGATAGGTTATTATTAGATAGAATGAGAATGCACACAAGAGTCTATTAATGGGCAATAAAGTTAGGAGCAATAATTAATAGGATATAAAAGATTGTAACTATAATTTATGGGCAATAAATGTGAAATGAATTGGGGATTATAATTAACTAATATGGCATAGGGTGTAGTAACACCAATTAGTGGATATATAAATTAGGAAATTAGGAGTTACAATTAATCGATGTAAATGGATTGTGGGAATGATAATAATAGAACAGTTATAAAAAGTTTAATAATTGAAAATTAGTCATTATCCATAAATGTCTTAGGAAATATCTGTTAGGATTATTATGGACAACTGATATTTATGGATCATTAGAAGGAGATTTATGGGTAATTAAGTACTTAAGGTAAATCTGATTGCCTTAAATAAAAAGGGTATTAGTAAACTAAGTCCAATATTTAACTTAGGAATAATACTAAGACCTATGATCTATGACCTAACTTTTGTATAGGTTTAGGATAATTATTTGAACTTGGTAGATTACGATGCGAGGTCAGTAGAGTCACACGATGGAAGATTGCCCCTCACTTAGAGGCTACCAGCAGTCATGTGCACTTACTACTGATGTGAGACATCACCAATCATAGGAACAGTGATTACGCAAGAGATAGGACCTACTTTGGGGTTATAGGTTTTAAATGGTTATTTTAGGGTCTTCCTCTTTCCTAATTAAAAAGTATTAAATCGTCCAAATTAGTAATTAAGAGTGGTGAGGGATACCTCCATAGGGGTTTGCTTTAGGTTTGAGGTAGTAAGTGGCTATAGGGTTCGCCTCTCTCCTAAAAAGCAGTATTAAGTGGTCGTAAGGGATAATACTAAGTGTTAGGGGTATGTCGTATGGGAAATTGTGTAACTGGTTACATATATCTTAATTTATAACCTATCTTATTTGTAACAAATGCATCTACTATATACTTGTTAAATTATGATATATTAGTTGATTTAAGTATATTTAATAGAAAATCATTAAATGATATGTCATGTGATAATAATTACAACAAGTTGTAATCATGAGAAAATTATCGTAATGTAAAATGACATTATTTTAAATATTCTTAGTCAAGATGATTTAAGAAAGGATATCGATACATCCATTGAGACCACATAACGCTCTCATAATGTAGGAAAGTGTATTACTTATGGCTGATAAGCCATCTAAGAGTGACGTATTGATAGTTATTGGATAACTTTGAAATGACTCATTCAAGAGTTTCTTGTTGGTTAATAACAACCAGATCAGATAGGAAATTTTGGAGTGATGACGTATAGGATTCTCTCAACTTGAAAATACAATTAAGCTTTAGTGTGTGTAACATCCCGCATATTTGTCGATTTTATATTTAAATATTTTATTTAAATATTTTATTGATACTCGGAAGTTAGTCCGAAAAGCCACTTTTTGCATACGGTCGAATTAGGACTCGGGACCACTCCCATTGAGTTCAAAATGCCGTTTGCGACCTTTTTAAGTGTAAACTTTGATATGTTTGGAGTTAGTCAAGTTTTGCTACTTTTTCACTTTGGGTTTGGGTTCAGCCCTATGTTTAACTTATACTCAAATCTGAACCACTTTCCCCTCCCCCATACACTCTCACTTCCTCCTCTTTTCAGTTCTAAGGCATCAATGGTGGGAGAGATGTGAAATTAAAACTCCAAAACCCTAGTCTTCCTTAGCAAATCCAACTTCTAGCTCCAAATTCAAGAGAACCCATTGGTAAGCACCTCCTTCATCTTCTCCAACTCTTTCTCCATTCAATTTCAGAAATTTCCTAAACCTAATTTAGGAAATGTTTCTCCTTTAAGCTTAGATTCAAGCTTGTTGGGTTGGAATTGAAGAGTGATTGTTCTTACCATTGCTCTATAGCTTCTTCTTCAATCGTTTGGGTTCAAAGGTGAGATTTTTATCCCACATCTTAGTCTATAATTATCTTCGACTGTTGGGTATGAATTCCTAACAATTATTTTTATGCAATTGATTTTGGTTTGGATTGATTTGGTGTATATTCCAATTTTTGGTGTTTTGAAATCAAAATCTATGAAAATCCTATTATGGATATTTGGACATTGATATTTGAGGCGTATCGAAGATCCGTTAAGGCTGGGTTGACGCTCGACGTAATTCCTTAGTCGTTGTCGCTCGATCGATCGCTTTCGGTATCCCTTTGGCCATTTTTTGGCCTAGGTTCAGGGAATGCCCTGAACCCTTCATTCAGACGTCTGAAATGTAAGATTCAGACGTCTGAATATTGTTCTGGGAAGATTTCTATTCCCAGATTCAGACGTTTGAATATAAGGCTTCAGACGTCTGAATTGGTTCATTTTGAACCAGAAAGGAAATAGGCTAAAAAGTGCCTATTTCAGACGTCTGGATTCAAGGACTCAGACGTCTGAATTTTGTTTTTGGAAAATATTTATTTTCCAGATTCAGACGTCTGAATCCTTGATTTCAGACGTCTGAATCTGCACTCTTTTTGCCTATTTGCCTATTCGCTTGAGAATTCCAATTTAAATCGATTCGTGATGATCCTGTTTGTTGTTATCATTTATTATGCCTTTGATGACTCCTTTTTAGGGATTTTTGAATATCCATTTCGATGGATTCTTTATCGATTTCTTTGGATTTTATTCACATCTTCGTATGTGAATTTTAGTGATTGATTGTTCCTACAATCTTCTTTGTGATTTGTCACTTTAAAAATATAAAGGTTTTCTATACTAGTAGTAAATATCAAAACTCTTTCTTCAAATGATTTCAACACTATTTTATTACAAAGCTCGTTTTCTCAAACCGACTTCTAATCTATTAGTATATACAAACCTTTACCTCACTCGTATGAGAAATCTAATTAAACGGCTTAGTAAAACTAGTGGTATGAAACGCTTGCGTTTACTTCGTCGGTTAATTCTTGGACTTGTTCGATTGAAACTCTTGTGACAATTTTCTAGTGGAGATCTACAATTTGTTCGTAAATATTTAAGTTAAGCTAGTGGTTATGGGACATGAAGCTAAATTTATATATTTACTAGCATAGTGTAATTGACGCTTTCTTAATGATCATGACGATCATTTTTGTGATTTAGACTAGCAATGTGCGATGTCTCTTTGTCTGCGAGGGAGACTAAACCCCGTTTTGTGGAGTTTCGACTCAAATTGATGGGATATCGCCCCATGGTCTTCGGGCCGTTCGTGTGTCAAAAATTAATGGCTAGCTACCATGAGATAGCGTCTCGTTCGTGTGATACATATGTTGGTGAGTTTTCATGCTCCCGTTCGTGTGATAGGCCTTCCCCCCCCCCATTTTGTGTGATTTCTAGATTTCGTGTGTCGAATTCTGGAATTTTCTTCTTCACCTATTTTTGTGATTTCTATTGATATGATTTATCAATTTTTGTGCATAGGTGAATTCGTGTGTCATTGACTGGATTTCTTGAGATGATTTCTAGAATTTGTGCTTCACCAATTTTCGTGATTTCCATTGATAAGTTTTATCAATATGTGTGCATTGGTGAATTAGTGTGTCATTGACTTTTGGGATTGACATTGATATAATCATCAATATTTATGGTTTGGTGCACGAAATAAGGAGTATGACATTTCCTTTGATTCTTGTGTGGATTTGGTGATATTGATTAATCTCTTGTTGATTTTCAATTACTTATATATATCACAGCTTGGTATTGTGATTATTATGTGTTTAGTCATATCTCCTACTCTATATCGTTTCATCTGATATTTATAGTTAGACTGATCCATTTATTATTTTTTTATTAAATAATACTCGGGTCAGACCGAGATGTTACAGGTGCTTCTGCTTGACTTTACATCCGGGATTACCTCCTTGACTTTTGGTTAACTACTTAGATTAGTAGTTTTTTTGTATACATTTGAGATATAGACTCCATAATGTATACTTATTCTTTTGTGTAGTTCGTGTAACTATTCTTTCGTGATATTGTGGATCTTCTTGACTACTACTCTGATGAACACTTTTATGTGTTATATATATATTCATATCTTCTTCCGCCTTTGTGATATGAATTATCTGTGACTGATTTGTGTTATGTTTATTTCTATTTTTGTTTCCGAAGATTATTATAGCCACTGTGTAGTAGCTTTGAGTTTGTATCGGTATATCGGATTTCCTCTTGAAATAAAATGCATATTATACTATCTGACATATCGGTGCTCGTGCAAAGAAATTACACGGATGGTCGCTCCTCAACAGCCTTATTCTCCGTGCTAGTTCACAACATTACACCGTAGTTTTCTTGGCTAGCATGGGTATAGAGGTAGGGCGTCACAGCTTGGTACCAGAGCCAAACTTCGGAACAAAATGGAATATTATAACAAGGATCATCGACCTAAGTCTTTCTTAGGAGTCATGCTTTAGGATTTTATTCGAGTCTTCGTACCGATTCATCCTATTTTCTTTTATGATTCCTTGTTTTATCTATCAAGATTGCTTGATATTCATTAGTGAATAATCTTCTTCTTGTTCTTCTTTATTTCTAAAGGAAGAGAAATGTCTAGACCAGGCCGCCCCAGAGCCGTACCATCTAGCACTCCACCCCAGGATGGAGTTTTTATGACTGCTCAACAGCTTCTTGATTTAGTGACGAATGCTCAAGCAGTTGGAGCTAACCCGGAACCTACTCACCCAAAGTTGGGGTTTGCACGCTTGTGCAGCGATTACACTAATTTGGATGGGGAGCCATTCAAAGGTTCCGAAACTATTATTGAAGTACAAGCTTGGCTAAGGTCATGCGATCGAATCTTTTCTCGCATGAATCTTATTGACCTTCACCGAGTTCAGGTGGCCTCTAGTATGCTCCGAGAAAGAGCATTGGACTGGTACGAGCTTCTTATTTCTGAGATTAATGAAGCGGATCTCACCTGGGAGCAATTCCGAGAACGCTTCGAGTTGAAATTTGTACCAGAAGCAGAGAAAGTGACATTGGCTCGACGATTTATAGACCTTGTTCAAGGTGAGTCCTCCGTGACTGATTATGTCGCCTCCTTCGAGTTGCTTTCCAAATATGGGGTTGAATACATCAACACCCCTTTAAAGAAGAACCAGAAGTTCGTCTATGGCTTAAACAAAAATCTCAAGAAGCCATTACTTCTAAAGTTAGAAGTTTCTTTCGACCAACTCATAGATATCGCTCTTCGTCTTGAAGAGGCGGATAGGGAGAATGATGTTGAAGTGGTGGGTTCCAAACCAAACTTCAACAACAAGAAGAGGCCAAACAAATTCAAAGGTCCTTATCCCAATAAGAAAGGGAGGCAAGAAACTCCTGCTGCAAAGACCTTTTCCTCTACTGAAGGGAAATGCTTTAACTGTGGTTCCAGAGACCATTTTTGCGAACAAGTGTTCAAAGCCTCGTACTTGTCGCTATTGTAAAAGCCTGGACCATTTTATGCATGTATGTCCCAAACTTCAAAATAGGAAGGAGGGAAAGCTTAATGTTGCTCAAGACCCTAGCAACACATCTCGTGGCCAAGGTATTTCTCATTCTATTCTGGATGGAATTATTTTATTTCGTGATCATCCTATTCGAGTTCTTTTTGATACGGGTGCGTCCCATTCTTTTATATCAAAAGAACTTGTTGATACTTTTTCTTTGGATGTTTTGTGTTTAATGACTTCTTTGAGAATTGCGAATCCGGTTGGTGGATCTGCGACAATCAGTTTATTGTGTAAAGATGTCGAGATTATTCTTTGTGATTTTTTTTTCCGAGCCGATTTGCATGTCATGCGTTATTTAGGCTTTGGAATGATTTTGGGAATGGATTGGCTTAACCGTTATGAAGCTCATATCCTATGTCCTGAGCGGACTATTCATCTTCGACATCCTCAATCTGTTAAGCAGATTTCTATTAATCTTAAAGATTCGAATTCCAGCTTGGTTGCATCTTTATATTCTTTAAATCCTCGTGATGACGATGATGATGATGAGGGTGATATTATTTCTCTTATTCATGTCGTTCGTGAATTTTCCGACATATTCGAGCCCGTTTTAGGATTACCACCTAAGCGAGCAATTGAGTTCAGAATTAATCTCATTCCTAGAGCTCGACCTATCACTTGCCCTCCTTATCGTATGTCCAATAAAGAAAACGAGGAGATGCGTAAACAATTATCTGAATCGGAGATGAAGCAATTTATTCGCTCTAGTTCCTCGCCTTGGAGAGCTTCAGCTATTTTTGTGAAGAAATCTGATGGAACACTTAGGCTTTGCGTTGACTACCGCAAGCTTAATGATTTTACTATCAAAAATAAATATCCTTTACCTCAGATTGATGATCTATTCGATCAACTTAGTGGTGCTAGAGTCTTTTCACAATTAGACTTAGCTACTGGTTTTCATCAACTTCGTATTGCAGAGGATAGCATTCCTTTGACATCGTTCCGTACTCTTATGGATCTTATGAATGGCTTGTTATGCCATTTTGTCTAACGAATGCTCCGGCTTATTTCGTTGACCTTATGAATAGAGTTTTCAAAGACTTCCTCGACCGGTTTGTCCTCATCTTTATTGATGATATTCTTGTGTATTCAAAAACCGAGGAGGAGCATGAGAAGCATCTTCGGATTGTGTTGGAAACTCTTAGGAGTAATCGTTTGAAAGAAAAATTTTCTAAATGCCATTTTTGGAAATCTCGTGTAAAGTTTCTCGGTCATATTATTTTCGAATCCGGAATTTCCGTGGATCCTTCAAAGATTGAAGCGATTCAAGATTGGAAGAGACTGGAGAGTGTGATGGAGATTCGTAGTTTTCTTGGATTGGCGGGTTATTACCGCCGTTTTATCAAAGACTTTTCTAAGATTGTCGTGCCTCTCACTAGCTTAACGAGGAAAGGTGTTAAATACATTTGGTCGGACAAATGTGAAACGTCTTTTCAGAAATTAAAAGAGCTTCTTTTTGATGCTCCTATTTTTGTTATTCCCGAGGGGAATCAGGATTTCGTTGTTTATACCGATGCTATTCGCGTTGGTTTGGGTGCCGTTCTTATGCAAAGAGAACGCGTTATTGCTTATGCATCTAGGCAATTGAAGCCTGCTGAGACTAGATATGCCACTCATGATTTAGAGCTCGCGGCTATTGTTTTTGCTCTTCGGATTTGGCGTCATTATCTTTTAGGAGAGAAATTTGTTCTTTATACCGATCATAAGTCCTTGAAGTATTTATTCTTTCAAAAGGAACTTAATTTGCGTCCACAGCATTGGCTCGAATTTCTTGCACCATATGATCTTGATATCTTATATACTCCCGGAAAGGGGAATCGCGTTGCGGATGCAATTAGTCGAAAGCAACAAGCGGTTGTTTCTATGATGATATCCGAATGGAACGATCTCGAGATCTTATCCATTTGTGAGATTCGAGACCGCGTATCCGATTTATGCTCATCATTTGTTTTATGTAGCCTTGAGGCTCATCCTTCTCTTTTAGACCGCATTCTTGAAGCTCAAAGGCTAGATCCCGACTTGGCTCTTCTTGGCCAAAATATTAAGAATAGAAGTGATATTGAAGGTTTGAAAGACTTTGATATCGATTCCCGTGGCGGCATTCGGAGATTTGGTAGACTTATCGTGCCAAATATTAGTGATCTTCGTAAAGATATTTTAGAAGATTCCCATCATTCTAAATTTACCATTCATCCCGGTAGTAGTAAAATGTACGCGGATATGAAGCGACTTTATTATTGGGAGGGAATGAAACTTGACATCGCTAACTTCGTTAAGCATTGCATGACTTGCCAACTCGTTAAGGCCGAACATCAAAAACCCGGTGGGTTATTGCAACCTTTAGAAATTCCAATTTGGAAGTGGGACCAAATTTCCATGGATTTTATAGATGGCCTTCCCCGTTCTCGTTCGGGTCATGATAGCTTAGGGGTAATTGTTGATAGACTTACTAAATCCGCCCATTTTATTCCCGTTCGGTCTAACCGAACCGTTCCTCTTTTGGCCAAGCTCTTTGTTAAAGAGATTGTTAAATTACATGGGGTTCCTACTTCTATTGTTAGTGATCCATTGTTTACTAGTGGATTTTGGAAGAGTCTTCAAAAAGCTTTAGGAACGAAGCTTAATTTTAGCACCGCTATCATCCTCAGTCCGATGGACAAACCAAGCGTGTGAATCAAACTCTTGAAGATCTCCTTCGTGCATGTGTTCTTGATTTTGGTGGAAGTTGGGAAGATCATATTTCACTTGTTGAATTTTCCTATAATAATAGCTTCCAATCTAGTATTGGTATGGCACCTTTCGAGGCACTCTATGGAAGGCCATGCCGATCTCCTTCTTGTTGGCTTGAGGCCGGTGAGAAGCTGGTTTTAGGACCAGACTTTATTCGTGATTCCATAGAAAAGATTGAACTTATTTGACATAGGATGAAAGAAGCCCAGAGTAGACAAAAATCCTATGCCGATAATCGAAGAAGGAAGTTAGAATTTTCTATGGGAGATCTTGTGTTCATTCGTGTTTCACCTATGAAAGGTGTTGTACGTTTCGGTCGATCGGGAAAGTTAGCGCCTCGATATATTGGGCTATTTCCTATCACTGAACGTATTGGTTCCATGGCTTATCGCCTTTCTTTACCGGCTCAGTATTCTTCCTTGCATGACGTGTTTCACGTTTCTCAATTACGGAAATATCTTCGAGATTCTGATTCTATTCTTGAGTCCGGTGTTGTGGAAGAGATTGAAGTTTCAACTAATTTAACTTATGAGCAACATCTTATTCGTATTATTGTTTCGGAGGTCAAGTGCCTTCGAAATAAAGATGTTCCGCTTGTTAAAGTCCAATGGTCTTCAAATCCTAAGGATTGTTCTTGGGAATCTAGAGAGTTTATCGAGCGAACACATCCGGACTTACTTTCTCATGCTCTTTGAGGTGAACTTCTTGTTTCAAACTTCTTTTGTGTTGAATATGTTTTTAAGGTTGTTACTATATATCTTCTTCTTAAGGATTGCGGGGACGCAATTTCTTTAAGGAGGGGAGTCTGTAACAACCCGCATATTTGTCGATTTTATATTTAAATAATTTATTTAAATATTTTATCGATACTCGGAAGTTAGTCCGAAAAGCTACTTTTTGCATACGGTCGAATTAGGACTCGGGACCACTCCCATTGAGTTCAAAACGCCGATTACGACCTTTTTAAGTGTTAACTTTGATATGTTTGGAGTTAGTCAAGTTTTGCTACTTTTTCGCTTTGGGTTTGGGTTTGGGTTCAGCCCTATGTTTAACTTATACTCAAATCTGAACCACTTCCCCCCATTCACTCTCACTTCCTCCTCTTTCCAGTTCTAAGGCATCAATGGTGGGAGAGATGGAAAATTAAAACTCCAAAACCCTAGTCTTCCTTTGCAAATCCAACTTCTAGCTCCAAATTCAAGAGAACCCATTGGTAAGCACCTCCTTCATCTTCTCCAACTCTTTCTCCATTCAATTTCAGAAATTTCCTAAACCTAATTTAGGAAATGTTTCTCCTTTAAGCTTAGATTCAAGCTTGTTGGGTTGGAATTGAAGAGTGATTATTCTTACCATTGCACTATAGCTTCTTCTTCAATCGTTTGGGTTCAAAGGTGAGATTTTTATCTCACATCTTAGTCTATAATTATCTTCGATTGTTGGGTATGAATTCCTAACACTTATTTTTGTGCAATTGATTTTGGTTTGGATTGATTTGGTGTATATTCCAATTTTTGGTGTTTTGAAATCAAAATCTATGAAAATCCTATTATGGATATTTGGACATTGATATTTGAGGCGTATCGAAGAGCCGTTAAGACTGGGTTGACGCTCGACGTAATTCCTTAGTTGTTGTCGCTCGATCGATCGCTTTCGGTACCCCTTTGGCCATTTTTTGGCCTAGGTTCAGGGAATGCCCTGAACCCTTCATTCAGACGTCTGAAACATAAGATTCAGACGTCTGAATATTGTTCTGGGAAGATTTCTATTCCCAGATTCAGACGTCTGAATATAAGGATTCAGACGTCTGAATTGGTTCATTTTGAACCAGAAAGGAAATAGGCTAAAAAGTGCCTATTTCAGACGTCTGGATTCAAGGATTCAGACGTCTGAATTCTGTTTTTGGAAAATATTTATTTTCTAGATTCAGACGTTTGAATGCTTGATTTCAGACGTCTGAATCTGCACTCTTTTTGCCTCTTTGCCTATTCGCTTGGGAATTTCGATTTAAATCGATTCGTGATGATCCTCTTTGTTGTTATCATTTATTATGCCTTTGATGACTCCTTTTTAGGGATTTTTGAATATCCATTTCGATGGATTCTTTATCGATTTCTTTGGATTTTATTCACATCTTCGTATGTGAATTTTAGTGATTGATTGTTCCTACAATCTTCTTTGTGATTTGTCACTTTAAAAATATAAAGGTTTTCTATACTAGTAGTAAATATCAAAACTCTTTCTTCAAATGATTTCAACACTATCTTATTACAAAGCTCGTTTTCTCAAACCGACTTCTAATCTATTAGTATATACAAACCTTTACCTCACTCGTATGAGAAATCTAATTAAACGGCTTAGTAAAACTAGTGGTATGAAACGCATGCGTTTACTTCGTCGGTTAATTCTTGGACTTGTTCGATTGAAACTCTTGTGACAATTTTCTAGTGGAGATCTACAATTTGTTCGTAAATATTTAAGTTAAGCCAGTGGTTATGGGACATGAAGCTAAATTTATATATTTACTAGCTTAGTGTAATTGACGCTTTCTTAATGATCATGACAATCATTTTTGTGATTTAGACTAGCAATGTGCGATGTCTCTTTGTCTGCGAGGGAGACTAAACCCCGTTTTGTGGAGTTTCAACTCAAATTGATGGGGTAGCGCCCCATGGTCTTCGGGTCGTTCGTGTGTCAAAAATTAATGGCTAGCTACCATGAGATAGCGTCTCGTTCGTGTGATACATATGTTGGTGAGTTTTCATGCTCCCGTTCGTGTGATAGGCCTTCCCCCTCCCCCCCTCCCATTTTGTGTGATTTTTGGATTTCGTGTGTCGAATTCTGGAATTTTCTTCTTCACCTATTTTTGTGATTTCTATTGATATGATTTATCAATTTTTGTGCATAGGTGAATTCGTGTGTCATTGACTGGATTTCTTGAGATGATTTCTAGAATTTGTGCTTCACCAATTTTCGTGATTTCCATTGATAAGTTTTATCAATATGTGTGCATTGGTGAATTAGTGTGTCATTGACTTTTGTGATTGACATTGATATAATCGTCAATATTTGTGGTTTGGTGAACGAAATAAGGAGTATGACATTTCCTTTTATTCTTGTGTGGATTTGGTGATATTGATTAATCTCTTATTGATTTTCAATTACTTATATATATCACATCTTGGCATTGTGATTATTATGTGTTTAGTCATATCTCCTACTCTATATCATTTCATCTGATATTTATAGTTAGACTGATCCGTTTATTATTTTCTTATTAAATAATACTCGGGTCAGACCGAGATGTTACAGGTGCTTCTGCTTGACTTTACATCCGGGATTACCTCCTTGACTTTTGGTTAACTACTTAGATTAGTAGTTTTTGTTGTATACATTTGAGATATAGACTCCATAATGTATACTTATTCTTTTGTGTAGTTCATGTAACTAGTCTTTCATGATATTGTGGATCTTCTTGACTACTACTCTGATGAACACTTTTATGTGTTATATATATATTCATATCTTCTTCCGCCTTTGTGATATGAATTATCTGTGACTGATTTGTGTTATGTTTATTTCTATTTTCGTTTTCGAAGATTATTAAAGCCACTGTGTAGTAGCTTTGAGTTTGTATCGGTATGTCGGATTTCCTTTTGAAATAAAATGCATGTTATACTATCTGACATATCGGTGCTCGCGCAAAGAAATTACACGGATGGTCGCTCCTCAACAGCCTTATTCTCCGTGCTAGTTGACAACATTACACTGCAGTGTTCTTGGCTAGCGTGGGTATAGAGGTGGGGCGTCACAGTGTGATACCATACTTTAATTATAGTTAAATCCTAAAATAGTGACCATTAAATGAATATAGTTGGGTTTGAGTTGTGCATTGGAAGTGAAACGCTATTCAATAAAGAGTTTGCCTCCTTAGTTGTTTAAGGTTAGTATCATAGTCAACTATAGTCAATTCAAAGTTAAAATCATTTGTCAATGTTGAACAGTTAATAAAAATGTCATGATTGAACCAAGGATTATTTTTATGGACTTGCCGATTTGAATGTGGATGATATTGAAAATTTGAGCAACCTAAATTTCGTGAGTCCTAAAGTGATATAGTGTTGATGAAAATAATTAGTGTCTATAATCACTACAAATACGTACCTCTTAAATTTGTAAAGTTGGATTTTAGAGATTAGGTTTGTAAGTAATGAATTAAGATAAACTGTCATACCACTAGCTAAGCTGACGTATGAACATCAGTATTTTTTTTAAATATTAGTAGCCGACCCAATTCACACCCGTGAGTCGCACAACTAAATTCACTTCAGCCTTCGAAATACTACTCGATTTAATTAGTTTAAAGTGTTATAAGTTAATTAAATTATTAATATTTAAAGAAATATTAATTTTTTGTATTTAATATTTTTTGTGTATTTAGTGAATGGGGTAGCCTCTAGAAATATTCTAAGTGATATTAGTACTTAATTGGGAGTGTATATAAAAATTATCTACTTGCATATCGATAGATGATATCGATAAAATTTTAAATTAGATTTAAATGAAGGTAATTACTAGTGAATTTTGAGATCCATTTAGTCCATTGTCAATCAAGTTTAGGCTAAGAAAAAATGAGGAGGGAGTGGTGGTTTTAGACCAAAACATAATAAGAGTAGATGGTGGACGGTATTTTTATTAGATCTCCTATTAGAGTGAACCTAAGCCTCCACCTTTCGAAGTTGATTATTTTTATTTACCTATTCAACTCTAGGTTGCCATCAACCCCTACATTCACATTCCTATTCGAGCATATTTTCATCCCAAATCAAATAACAAATTCATTCAAGTGGAGATAACTATAAATTTGCACCTTTAAGTAGGGATTTAGGAGATCTAAGAGAAGATTTGAATCGACGTGTGAATCAAAGGCTACTTCTCTCAACTAATCTCTAATTTTATGATTATGTGTTCATTAACATCATTACAATGATTATATATACGTGATTGTCTCCCCATAAATTTTAATGTATTAAATCATAGTAAACAATTAATCTACATGAAAACTATTAGTTTAAATTCAAAAGTTTAAAACTAAATATTTTAATATATATATATATATTAAATTCGTCCACGTTTAAACTTTAATATATATATATATATATAATTTTCTAAATATTATAAATATATCATTTAAATGATTATTTACTGGTTTTAAAACCTACAACACCTAAAAACCAATAAAGCTATGTATATATATATTGATTGAATTTTTGAATTATATTTGACTGTTAATAACAATAAAAATCTATGTTCAAAACATAATTTATATCTATATTATATATTAGTTATTATTTAACGTAGTGTTTACTTATAATATTATATATACATAATTAATTAGTTTTTGATTTTTACTAAAAATAAATTTTTCTTAATGATTGAGTAAGATTTATATATATGTATAGTTTTAAATATTTATTTAATAATGTGTGTATGTGTATATAAATTAATTATACATATTAAATTGGTTCCATTTATTTCAAATCATAAAAAATTAAAAAAATTAATATTTCATACGCTATGTCATTTTATTAATAGTATACTTATTTAAATTTAATTAAGAATATTTTAACCATAACTTTAGGATTTGGTTTCAATTTTTAAAATGTTTTACTAAGTCTTGGATAGATGTTATAGATATAGAATTTGCATTTAAATTTATTGTCTTTGTTAAAATTAGATTTGATATTTTATAATTTATTACAAAGAATAGTTTCGATATTTAAATGTGAGTTTAAATATTTAGAAATATATTACATAATGTTTAAAGACAATTATCACATATAGAAATGCATGTTGTATACAAAGTTGATATAAATCCCAGTGTCTACTTATGTACACATTAACCATATATACTTTGATATGTTGCATATGCAAGACATATACATACATAGGGATAATTTCTAAAATCCATCTATTTTACCTTATGTAGACCAGCCAAATTCCTAAAATCATATCAGAGTCCAAATCATCTATATGGCCTAACTAGTCAATATTTATTGCCAATTAATTAAAACTACTGAGCAAATAGATGTCTTGAAAAGTACTATCTAGGCTTGGGGTTGAATAATCAAGTATTCTCCCCTCCTTAGCATTCGACCTAGGCTAACGAGTGGAGTAAGTCCAAAAGGTTGATACAGATGTGAGAACCAAATTTATTTACACCTTAGACTAATTTTCAAATTAAGATTGAAAGTTTAAGATGCATTTTAAATTTAAATATTTAATTTTAAATAGAAAATGAAATTTAATAAAGGTTATAAAATAAATTAGAATTTATCAAAATTATTTCGAAAATAAAAGGAATTAACTTCGAATTAAATGCGCACACACACACACATATATTGTAACGACCCCACCGCTATACCCATATTATTGAAGAACATTGTAAATAATGACGTCAAATAATATAGAGAATACGACTTGTTAAGGGCGACCAAATGTCAAATAATATAGTTGAATTTCATTTCATAACTTAAGTTCACATTTATCTAATCCACTTGATTATTTACTTCGATACCAAAATCAATTCCATTCAACAACACTTAAGTTATATTCCATTTAACTTTAAATTTACCATTATTTACAACTCATATTCATATAATTTCACTTCTTATATATATAAGTTTATTTCACAATTGTAAATCATTTTAATTATAATTCAATCCTTATAATTCTTTTGCTTATACAATTATTCTTTTATTTGGATTATTTCAAACAACTTAACAATCAACTTATATACACTTTAATAATTCTGAAAAATTATTCCTTTATATATAAAAATATACTCAAGGTAAAATCATTTCATTTACCCAATTTAAAATCAATATCGTGCCGAATTGTTCTATTCAAGTGTTTAGAAACCCCTTCGGCTCAGTTTCGAGGCTGTGCTGACGAAAGTTCATATACCACTCAACAAACCAATCATCACAATATAAAACAATTTTATATTCACTAACAAATACGCTCTCATATTTATTATTACACTCAAACTCAATCTAGAATACTGTTGACTCTATCTCTAATGAGTAATGCCCAACAGAACCATGGTTGTCGCTTAACCATCAGCTCTGATACCAAATGTAACGCCCCGAAAATTTTCGACTTTCGAAAATTCAACATCGATACTCACTTTATCGACTGCCGAGAAATCGAAGGCCGGAAACACGGAATGTTATGGGTTTTAGAAAGAATTTAAGAAAAAGAAAGAAAGAAGAGAGAAGAGATGGAAAATAGAGAGGAAAGAAGATAGACGATTTTTAGAAAACAGAGAATTTTTAAAATAGAACGGGACAGAAAGGAAACAACAGAACAACAACAGAATCTCACAATTCGCAGCGGAACAACATATTATAATAAATGAATAATCTTTAAACAAAGAACTATATCAGTTATTACATTACATTTCATTTCATTACATCATATCATCAGAGTATACAACATCAACAACAAACAGTGCAGCGGAAAAAGAAATACTATATAGCTAGTAATACGCCATGCCATCCAGCTTGCCTCCAGCAACTCCAGAATATCCAGAATATCCTGATAAACCTAACTCTTAACTGCCCGTGTGGAAATTGGTGGGCACCCAGAGTTTAGGAAGGAAAACAATAAACTCCGAGTCAGTCATGTGACTGGTGTGAGAACTCAAAACAGTTTATTTATCTTTAAAACCAAAATAGAGGAATATTTTTAAATTCAATTCGCAATGCTTTTAAAAATGAGACTACCATAAGGCCTCCCGCACACACACACATGCAAACGCAGAATCGGAGGAGATTTCTCCTTATGATAGTCAAAGATGCTTGATACGCATTTTAAAATAACATTTGATATTATTACTAGTGCATAGTGTAATAACAAATCATTTCAAAAATAAAGATATAAATCTTAGCCAACATACGACCATTATCGTATGCCTACTATAGCTACTATCCAAACAGTGGTGACCACCATAAGTGAATAGCAGGTTCTACAACTAATACCGTACAAGTTTCGTATTGGGAATTGGATTTCCAACAAATGGTCAGGCCAAGTGATGCAGCTCAGAACAGAGAAGAAAGGCAACCAAAATTTCTAACAAGGATGAGTCGTACACGACTCATAGAGAGGTTAAGTCGTACACGACTTAGGAAGGCAGGGTTAAGTCGTTTCCGACTTAATGGTGCACGGGATAACAAGTTTCGAGTTAACAACAATTTAAGCCGCATAAAAGAGGCATCGGGTTTGAGTCGTTCGAGCTTGAGTCGTATACGGGATAATGGAACAGGGTTACGACTCAAGGGGAACTTGGAGTGTTCATACTTGATGAGTCGTACACGACTTAACAACGTATCCATAAGTCGTGACCGAGATAGCATCAAGAAGGAGAAGGGTTCAACTGATGGGAACTTGAGTCGAAGGAAGGATGTTGAGTCGTGAGTCGTAGGTCGTTGCCGACCTAGTATGAGTCGTAAATTGTTCTTGAGTCGGAGGCGGAACTTACATGAGTCGTTGGCTTTGTGTTCTGTTGTAAAAGGTTGGAGTTACGTGTGTTGAGTCGGTAACGACTTATGATGAGTCGGCCGAGATGAGTCGTGTATGTTGAGTCGGTGCCGACCTAAGAGTTGGGTGACGAATGTTGTGTTGAGTGTAATGCCTATAAATAGCGTGTGTGTTGTAATTTTTAGGGAGGTTGATTTTTTTGAAAAAAATTCTCTTTTGTTAGCTTTGTGCTTTCATATAAATTGGTAGTTGGGTGTAATCTCCTATCTCCTCGTTCGGATAATCGAGTGCGCTCGATTCAACGATCGTAGAAGCCGATTCACGGAATCTAGTGCGCTAGATCAACGTGCGAAGAATCGTAGATCTTTGAACACGGTATAGTGCGCTATCAACGTGTTTGAGATAGCTAGAGTTCGGTATCTTTGGATCAACGAACTTGGGCATTTTTGGTATCTTCAACTCACCGATTTCTACATTTCATCGATTGAAGTTTTGTTTGATTAATCCGCTGCGTCATTATTGGTATCAGAGCCATACTTAGCCAATCATAGCTAAGTTGATTCTTGGAGCCAAGATTTTGAAGTTTTTGAAGTTTGAAGGAGTTCATCGTGTTCATATTGAAGTTGCATCAAGTTTGGAGTGTTTGATCCATTTCATTTTGGATCAAGGAGTTGGACTTTGTTTGGATTTTGAATTGGTATTTGCGCGCCAATTTTTTGGAGGGTTTTGGAGTAAGTGTGAAGCCAAGCCGTGAAGGGTCAAGGCCGAGACAAGTTGGAGCCGACTATACTTGAATCGTTAACTCGTTGCCGAGTTAGTGTGAGCCGAGACAAGCATAGCCGTGTATTGTTGAGCCTAGATTGCTTTGTTGAGTGGAAAGCTTGAAGTCTTGTGTTGAATTTTTGAAGTCTTGTGAAGTTTACAACCATGCCACCGAGGAGAGCTAACCGACATCAAAACGTTGAAGCTTTGTATCGTAGAGAAGAAGCCGAACTTATGGAACAACGTATTAATGATAAATTTGATGAAGGCATTGGTAAATTGGAGAAATTGATGAATGATTTGAATCAAAGGAGGAGATCACCAAACTCGAACCATGGAGGAAACCGAGTTTCGCCATCGGTTACGGAAGCGAGGAGGGTATCACCACATTCTTGTAGAGATAGAAGAGAAACGTCAATTTCATCACGAAGAAATCATCATGACTATGCACATGAAGAGAGAAGAAATCAACATGAATTTGACCATGAAGCATATAGGGATGAAGAGAGACATAGTCAAAGAAGCATGCATGAACGAAGGGATGATAATGGTCGAGATCGATGTAGACGTACTTTTGATTTTGTTGAAGAAGGTGATAGAGCTAGTATTCATTATCGAGATCGAGACCAAGTTCGACATTCTTATCGGGATGTTGAAGATGATCGTCGATGGGAATCGGGTATGAAGATGGAAATTCCGGAGTTTAAAGGCGGAATGATTGCTGAAGAGTTCTTAGATTGGATTTCTAATGTTGAAGAGATCTTTGATTTCAAAGAGGTTCCTGAGCATAGAAGGGTGAAGTTGGTTGCTACTAGGTTGAGGGGGAGAGCTTTGGCGTGGTGGCAGCAAACTAAACTAACCAGGGAGAGAATGGGGAAGTCAAAGATAGAATCTTGGGAGAAGATGAAAAAGTTGATGAGATCTACTTTCTTACCTTACAACTACCAGTCACTTATGTACCAGAGGTTGCAGAATCTGAGGCAAGGGACAAAGTCTGTTAGTGATTATGCTGATGAATTTTACCAACTCATTGCCAGGAATGATATTATGGAAACGGAAGAACAGCTAACTGCTAGATTCATTGGGGGATTGAGAATGCAGATCCATGATATGGTTAATATGTTTGATCCTAGATCAGTTGCAGAGGCACATCAGAAAGCGTTGGCTTGGGAGAAACAAGGAAGGCGTGGAGGTGGTGTGTTTACTAATTCCAATAATCAAGCAAGGGGTGTTGGTGGAAGTTCTAATGTTCCTAAACCTGTTTCAAAGCCAGTGGTGAAGGAGGCTGAGAAGGCGAAGGTTAGCAGTGGGTTCAAGTGTTATAATTGTCAGGAGTTGGGTCACAAAAGCAACGAATGTCCGAAGCCGAAGAAGAGAACCATGGTTGCAGAGGTTGAGGCAGATGATGGTGAGGAGGCAGAGTATTCAAATGTACCTTATGTTGAGGAGGAAGAAGAAGTGTCGGGAGATGAAGGTTGTAATCTTATGATGAGGAGAAGTTGTCTTACACCAAAGCAAGAGGAGGATTGTAGTTGGTTGAGGAGTAACATATTTCAATCGACATGCACTATTCTGGGGAAAGTCTGCAAGTTCGTTATTGATGCAGGAAGTTGTGATAATATTATTTCTACAGAAGCAGTTAGAAAGTTGAATTTGAAGACTGAGAAGCATCCTAAACCGTACAAGCTAGCATGGTTAAGGAAGGGTGGAGAAGTGAAAGTATGTCGAAGAGCTTGTGTTAATTTTTCTATTGGGAAGAAGTACAAAGATGAAATTTGGTGTGATGTCGTGGATATGGATGTTTGTCATTTGTTGCTGGGCAGACCGTGGCAGTTTGATAGAGCAGTACAACATGATGGTCGTGCCAATAGTTACAGTTTCATGTTCGAGGGTACTAAAATCACTTTGGTTCCTAAGAAACAACAGCAGAAGGAGAGCAAACTAGAAGAGATTGAAGAATTAAAAACTTTGTTGACTTTGAAGGAGTTTGTTAAAGAAGTTGAAGAAGAACCGGAAGTATTTTTGTTGATTGGGAGAGAGAGTAGTGAAGAAGTTGAAATTCCAGAAGAAGCAAAGCCCATTTTGAAAGAATTTGAAGATGTCTTTCCAGAGGAGTTACCTAAGGAGTTACCACCACTTAGAGACATTCAACATCAAATTGATCTTGTTCCAGGAGCAGTGTTACCACATCGACCACATTACCGTATGAGTCCGAAGGAACATGAGGAGTTACGAAGGCAGGTGGAAGAGTTGTTGGAACAGGGACGTGTTCAGGAAAGTTTAAGTCCTTGTGCCGTGCCAGCATTGTTAGTACCAAAGAAAGACGGAACATGGAGGATGTGCACGGATAGTAGAGCTTTGAATAAGATCACTGTTCGTTACAGATTTCCTATGCCGAGGTTGGATGATTTGTTGGATCAGTTGAGTGGGGCAACTATATTTTCAAAGATTGATTTGAAGAGTGGTTATCATCAAATTCGTATCAGACCTGGAGACGAATGGAAGACAGCTTTCAAAACTAGAGAGGGGTTGTACGAATGGTTGGTTATGCCATTTGGATTGTCAAATGCACCTAGTACATTCATGCGGGTGATGAATCAAATTTTTAGGCCCTTCATTGGGAAGTTCGTCGTGGTTTATTTCGATGATATTCTGATTTATAGCAGGAGTACGGAGGAGCATGTTCTACATTTGAGGGAAGTGTTGCTTATTCTTCGTGAAGAACAATTTTATGCTGCTACAAAGAAATGTGTGTTTATGACACCCAGTGTTTTATTCCTGGGTTATGTTGTTTCAGGGAAAGGTATTCAAGTTGACCAGAGCAAAGTTGAAGCAGTCAGGAATTGGCCACAGCCAAAGACAATTTCAGAAGTGAGAAGTTTTCATGGGCTAGCGTCATTCTACCGAAGATTCATCCCACACTTCAGTAGCGTGATGGCTCCAGTGACTGATTGCATGAAAGGGAAACAATTTGTGTGGTCAGAAGAAGCGGGGGTTGCCTTTGAGAAGATCAAGGAATTGTTGACGTCTGCACCAATTCTTGTTCTACCTAATTTTCAGTTATTGTTTGAATTGCATACTGATGCATCGAAGGTTGGTATTGGAGGAGTTCTGAGTCAGAATGGGAAGCCAGTTGCATATTTCAGTGAAAAGTTGTCAGGGGCGAAGATGAGATACAGTACATATGACGTTGAATTTTATGCTGTTGTTCAGGCTGTTAAGCATTGGAGACATTACTTATTTCAGAAGGAATTTGTTCTGTACACTGATCACGAAGCTTTGAAACATTTACAGGGGCAGGATAAAATTTCAGCGAGACATGCATCATGGATTGCTTATCTGCAGCAGTTTACTTTTGTCGTTAAGCACAAATCAGGGGTGACAAATCGGGTAGCTGATGCTTTGAGTAGGAGGAGTCATTTACTAACGACAATAAAGATTGAAGTGACGGGGTTCGAAATGTTGCCTGAGATGATTGAAGGAGATCCTTACTTTGAGAAATATGTTGAGAAAGTGAAGGATGGGAGTACCGATGAATTCATGTTAGTTGATGGTTTTCTGTTTAAAGGAAATCGTTTATGTATTCCGGATTGTAGTTTGAGGATGAAGATTGTGAAGGAGTTGCACGAGGAAGGACATGTAGGCCGTGATCGTACTTTGCAGTTGATTTCGCAATCTTACTTTTGGCCGTCGATGAGGAAAGAGGTGGAAAGATTTGTGGAGCGATGCCATATTTGCCAAGTTTCAAAGGGGACAGCAACAAATGCAGGGTTGTATATGCCATTACCTGTACCGACTAAGCCATGGGTTGATATTAGCATGGATTTCGTTTTGGGTTTGCCGCGAACTCAAAGGGGAAATGATTCGATATTTGTTGTGGTGGACAGGTTTTCAAAGATGGCACATTTTGTTGCTTGCAAAAGGACAGCAGATGCAGTTCGAGTGGCACAGTTATTTTTCAAGGAGATTTATCGACTTCATGGTTTACCAGAATCTATTGTTTCTGATCGAGATACTCGTTTTCTGAGTCACTTTTGGTTGAGTTTGTGGAAGATGGTGGGAACGAAACTGAAATTTAGTAGTGCTTATCATCCACAAACTGATGGGCAGACAGAAGTTGTTAACAGGTCATTGGGAAATTTGTTGCGTTGTCTTGTACAAGATAATTTGAGAAGTTGGGACATGAAGCTATGCCAGGCAGAATTTGCTCATAATCATGCAGTAAATCGAAGCACAGGATTCAGTCCGTTTCAGATTGTTTATTCAAATTTACCCAGGGGGCCGTTGGATTTAGCAGTTGTACCACAGTCAAGGAGAACAGTTAAACGAGCTGCTGATTTTGTTGATGAGCTGACTGAATGTCATAAAATCGTTCGGGAACGATTGGAGAAATCGAATGAGAAGTATAAGAAGTCTGCAGATTTGAAACGTCGAAATGTTGAATTTAAAGAAGGAGATTTGGTTTATGCTATATTGACAAAGGATCGTTTTCCAGTAGGTGCTTATAACAAGTTGAAAGCGCGAAAAATTGGTCCAGTTGAAGTTTTAATGAAAATCAATGAAAATGCTTATCGATTAAAGTTACCAGATGATGTCTATACTTCTGATGTTTTTAACATCAAACATTTAATTCCATATCATGGAGGTGAGATTGTTGAGGAAGAATTTACAAATTCGAGGTCGAATTTTTCTCAACCAGGGGAGGATGATGCAGCTCAGAACAGAGAAGAAAGGCAACCAAAATTTCTAACAAGGATGAGTCGTACACGACTCATAGAGAGGTTAAGTCGTACACGACTTAGGAAGGCAGGGTTAAGTCGTTTCCGACTTAATGGTGCACGGGATAACAAGTTTCGAGTTAACAACAATTTAAGCCGCATAAAAGAGGCATCGGGTTTGAGTCGTTCGAGCTTGAGTCGTATACGGGATAATGGAACAGGGTTACGACTCAAGGGGAACTTGGAGTGTTCATACTTGATGAGTCGTACACGACTTAACAACGTATCCATAAGTCGTGACCGAGATAGCATCAAGAAGGAGAAGGGTTCAACTGATGGGAACTTGAGTCGAAGGAAGGATGTTGAGTCGTGAGTCGTAGGTCGTTGCCGACCTAGTATGAGTCGTAAATTGTTCTTGAGTCGGAGGCGGAACTTACATGAGTCGTTGGCTTTGTGTTCTGTTGTAAAAGGTTGGAGTTACGTGTGTTGAGTCGGTAACGACTTATGATGAGTCGGCCGAGATGAGTCGTGTATGTTGAGTCGGTGCCGACCTAAGAGTTGGGTGACGAATGTTGTGTTGAGTGTAATGCCTATAAATAGCGTGTGTGTTGTAATTTTTAGGGAGGTTGATTTTTTTGAAAAAAATTCTCTTTTGTTAGCTTTGTGCTTTCATATAAATTGGTAGTTGAGTGTAATCTCCTATCTCCTCGTTCGGATAATCGAGTGCGCTCGATTCAACGATCGTAGAAGCCGATTCATGGAATCTAGTGCGCTAGATCAACGTGCGAAGAATCGTAGATCTTTGAACACGGTATAGTGCGCTATCAACGTGTTTGAGATAGCTAGAGTTCGGTATCTTTGGATCAACGAACTTGGGCATTTTTGGTATCTTCAACTCACCGATTTCTACATTTCATCGATTGAAGTTTTGTTTGATTAATCCGCTGCGTCACCAAGGAACTTCCCATTGCCACATGAGAATGCCTCTGGATGGACATCCCCGAGAACCAAACCGGATCTCTACCAACACAAGGCCGGGTTACTCCTAACTGAGTAACAACTGACCGAATATGCCATCCCCCGGTCCTTTGGGACCTTTATCAACCGAGCGCTCGTAATCAATTCACACAATCATAAAGTGTTTTCAACATGAGTAAGTATCTGGGCTCCATACCATGATACCACCCTTTTCCAGAAGGAAATGCACATATCCTAAAGGGCGCTACCCCTCATAACCTTGCTGCATCTTTCCTGTTTTGACCATTTCCGGGATGTGAGGCTCGACGAATTCACGTCCACAAAAACATACTTTATACAAAAGCCATGCTTTGGGTCAACAAATGATCAACACAATGATCACTAAGATAGACGATCAAATAAATGATCCTATCACAAATAATCAACACAATGATCATTTCAGCATCACTCAGCATGTCACATTACCAAATTAGGAATATATCGCTGATAACTTCAACTATATAACCTCTGAGCACATACGTCTCAGAGAAGGGTGTTAAGCAAAAAGAATAAATTCTCCGCCACCAACAGAAATATATTTGAAAGAAATCGGCTTTATATCTCAACTTGTAATGTCAGACATACAATCCATACAAGTCTGTTCCGGGCTCGAACAGAACCGAAGGCACTTACAAAGAAGTCCTTGCAATCCGGATATTCACAATCCTGATCGGATTTCCCATCACTTAGGGAGTTTCTATACCGGCGCGACTCGATGCAGAAACAATCGATAGGTCATCCCATCGCTCTTGCAAATATCCGGTCTTCAACACCGATCTTCAAATGCAATTCACAACGACGTATCACATATTCGGAATGGGTTATACGACCCCATGGTCCTTTCCCGGTTAACCCGAATAGTGAGCGCTTATTCAAAAATAAGTGTGCATTCAAATTCAATCAAATCACATCAAATACCCATTCAAAGGGAAATATTGATAGTCGGCTATTGAACTATCAATGGATATGCATACATCACCAGATTCCAAATAATTTTCCAAATTATTTATTTTCCAAAATATCTTCACATGATATACAATTTCAACACTTCAAAAATAAATCAATATTTATTTTCAAACAAATTCCACTTCACATATAAATTCCATAATGAATTTATATTTCAAAATATTCATGCATATGATTTCAATTTATTCATTTCAATTTATCTTCAAAAAGATAAATTCGAATTATTCACTTCATATTGGAAAAACAATTCCATACTTATTCAATTATAAGTAATTCACAAATCTTTTTATTTTCAACCTTGGAAAATATTCAATATACTTAAATCGAATTAAGTATATATTTCATTCTATTAAGGAAAACATTCTCTTAACATATTCATTTGGGTCAAAACGAATGTTGCGTAAAACATCGTTACGACAACCCAAAATCACTAGTATAGGGATTCGAATTTAAAATAGATATATAAATCCTAATACTACACAAACCATTTCCTTTCGGAAATCATTTACTATAACAACAGTGTTATAGTCCACCATTTCCTTTTATTTCTCGAAAACGTCTATTTCAACAATAAATGTTGAAATCTATGGTTTCGAATCTCAACACATTTAAAACATCGTTAGATCGTTTTAATTCTATTTACAACACCAAATCCAAAACATTTCCTTTAAC
Source organism: Allium cepa (assembly GCA_030765085.1). Taxonomy (NCBI): domain Eukaryota; kingdom Viridiplantae; phylum Streptophyta; class Magnoliopsida; order Asparagales; family Amaryllidaceae; genus Allium; species Allium cepa. The sequence goes on along the minus strand of CM060941.1, from coordinate 317,042,476 downwards.
GTGTTATTCACTATTCAAAAACGTGAATAAACTCCGTTAACAAATTTCATCCTTTTATTCATTTTAATTCAAAGGATTATTCACTATTCAAAAATGTGAATATAACTCTATTCCTAAGTTATAACAATTAACTTATCAAAATAAGTCGTTTGCGAATTTATAAAACAACGTCTATAAATTCCATTTCTATTTATTTCATAACAACTTCCTTTATAAATCTTCTTTATTTACCTATTCGATTTATAATCTTAATTATAAACCAAAAGTCCAAATTATAAGTCAAACACTTATAATTTATTTATTTGCAAAAATCGTTCCTTTGAACTTTACAAATTTTATAAACCTATTGTTTATAAAATTCCATTTATAACCTCACCGTTATATAATTCTATAAATTTCATTCATTAATGAAATTCATTTACAAATCATTCAAACACTTATAAAAAAACTCGTTTTATAATGTCAATATTTCAATTTATAAATATCCATTTATAAATCTCTTAATATAAATCAATTTATATTATTCTTTAAAACGTCTTTAAATTCCTTTATAATTTCATCATTCTGATTTATAAAATAATCAAATTTTATAAATCCTATATTTAAACTTTTAATAATAAACTCTAAAATCTAGTTTAAACTATTTTATAAAATCATTGATCCATATTTCTCAAAAATCAACTTTTAACCGTATTTCTAAGAATCAGCTTTTTAACTATATTTCACAAAACCCATAATTTTATAACTTTAAAAATTATAGCGTTTAATTATTTAAAATGGATCAATTCCAAAAATATAGTATATTCTCAAAAATCACTTTAAAATCATTTTAAAATCCCAAAATTTGGTTCAATGATGCTACACACCAAATAGTCTGTAACAACCCGGCATTTGCATCAATTAAAAACCGACATTAAACGATAAATATTGTTGCAAATTGCCTATTGAAGTTTTTAAATTGAATTAATATTCTTTTCTAAAGTGTTAAAAAGATTAATGGGCTTTGAAAATTTAATTGTGGCCCATGTTTTAATTGTGGCGGAGAAAATTTACAAAAGAAAGTAGCCGTCCCTTTTTCTTCATTTTCGTTCGACCCAACCCCCCTTTCTCATTTTTCGTTCGAAATCCCTAAAATAAAAATCGAACGTTAATGGTGGCCTCATTCGTTTCCCCCCTTTCGAAAATTAGGGCATTCGAAGGCGCTGGCCTCTGGTCGATCGAAGCTCCCTCCTCGTTGCTCACTTCGGCAGCTTCTTTTGGTTGAGTTCGCCTTCGCATCGGTCAAGGTGAGTGGTTCTCCCCTCACATCTAATTCGAGTCGTTTTAATGATTTCTGGCTTGTTTAAATTCGTGATTTTTGGTTGCTTGATTAATTGATTCCCACGGTTTAAAAATTTGTTTGCTGTGGTGATGATTTTCGGGTTCACTTGTTTTGGATTTCTGGCAATTGACTTTTATGAAAATTTCGACTTTTGCTCGACCTAGTACTGTTAAGTTTTGTTCGACCCTACCATCACCATTGTAGTGATATTGCTTCGGCCACCCCCGTGTTCACCTCTGTAGCAATTACGACTTGTCTTCGGTTTAACTTTGACCTTCGTGGTTAAAACTTGCTACTGTTGACTTCATTGTGATTCCAGCTTTTGCTCTGCTATTTTGACTCATTTATATTTGATTCGAGCTCTGCATTGAGTTACATTTGTGCATCAATTATGTTGTTCAAAACTGATCAGCTTATTATTGTGGTCTTTGTTTCTTTGTAATGTTATATACTGGGAATGGGTTCATATGAATTCTAGACATTGCCACCCAGTGACATTTGTTGGCATCCTCATCCTTGCGGTTCCAGTGATTTATACTTATATAATAATTGGGTTTTTCTGGGTGTCATTACTTTGGATTACTCCATTTTCAACACTTTTATGCACTTTGTAGCATTATATCTGGGATTCCTCGATTGTACACAAGACGTTGAGGTACTCGCTTCATTTTGATGGCACTGCCCAGTTTTAATTAGTTGTTTACTTGAGCAATATGTTTTCACTGCATATATGTTTGAATGCTACTGAGTTGTATTTTTGATGCAGTCTCCATACATTTGGTTTTACTTTGAGTTACAATTTGTAACCCCCCTCTGTTTTGAGTTTTGCAGGGCACTTTTGTCGATTCACTGCAACTTCTGTCTGCATATTATATATGCAGATAAAATTGAGCATTAGTAGTTGCACTGCAACTTCTGAATTCATATTTAACATGCAGATAAACTAAGCATTCATAGTCTTGCCACCTCTGTTTGCATTACTGATGAGTTTGCATTTTTTTTACCACTAGTGTTCATGTAGCTCTTTTTGCATTCTTAATGCCTTGGTTTCATTTAGGCTTCACTGGAATTTAGTTCGAACAACGACTTTGTTATTTCAGTCATATAGACATGAATAAAGTCACTTTGTTGATTGGTCATTGGCTTTCAATACACTTGTATGTGCTGGAAGCCCTGGTACATATGTGTATATGAGTTTGGTTTCACTGGTGATATTATTTTCAATTTGAAGCAACATGGTGGTTTCATTCTTACTTGAGTTTATATTTGAGTGCACTGCACTTGAGTTTGTGTCTTAGTACTCAAGTTTGGTACTTGCATATTCATGTACCATTCTTTTGCTCACCTCTGCACACCACTGTCACTATTGCATTTGTGTACTGTCATGTACACTTGTGTTCAAGCTTGCCTTTTGCATCTGTACTACTCTGTAGTTTGGTCTGGTCATCTCCTTGTTGACTTCACTGTGTAGTTGCTGTGCATTGTGCATGTCACTGCACAGTATCGTTTCACTGTTGCAGGATTATATGCATTTCTTTGAACTGTGCATTCATTGTTGTGATGATTTTAACATTTTTATGTGGCGAGGCAGTGCACGCATGCGTGTACTGCAGCCACGCAGTTTTAACATTCTTTTGTGGCGCGGCAGTGCACGCAAGCGTGAACTGCAGCCACACGGTATTTATTGGTTACATCATCACTGTTGTGGCGCGGCAGTGCACGCAAGCGTGAACTGCAGCCACACGGTATTTATTGGTTTCATCATCACTGTTGTGGTGCGGCAGTGCACGCAAGCGTGAACTGCAGCCACACGGTATTTCTTTGATTAATATTCTATCTGCTTTTGATTTTAGGATATTTTTCGTATTATTACTGCTTCTATGCACTAATAACTGAGTTTGAATTAGACTGACCCGGGTATTATTTTCTTTTGAATTTAATACTCGGGTCAGACCGAGTATTTACAGGTTGTAGATTTTTAGCTTCGGGATTGCTGCTTGAGCTATGAAGTTCTTTCATATCTTTTGGAGTAGTCGTCATGTATAGTAGTCGATATAATTGTATATGAAGATATGTATTCATGTATATTATATTGAAAATGTACTTGTATGTATAACTTCCTGAGTCAACTGTTGTAATTGTATCATATGTACCGTATCAAATGTATTGTAACTGCCATCAGTTATTATATATATGAGAATTTTCTGTTTAATCTGTGTTCCGCATTTATTTATATTCTTTTGTATTATCGTGGATCTTGTTAGACCACTTCTCTGATAAACACTTTTAAGTGTGGTATATTCATATCTATTTCCGCCGTTGTGATATGAATTATCTGTGACTGATTTATGTTATGCTTATTTCTATATTCGTTTCCGAAGATTATATATAGCCACCGCGTGATAGCTTTGAGTTTGCATCGGTATGTCGGATTTCCTCCTTAAATGAAATGCATGCTATACTATCTGATATATCGGTGCTCGCGCAAAGAAATTATACGGATGGTCGCTCCTCAACAGCCTTATTCTCCGTGCTAGTCGACAGCATTACATCGTAGTGTTCTTGGCTAGCGTGGGCATAGAGGTGGGGCGTCACAGCTTGGTATCAGAGCCAAACTTCGGAACAATATGGAATTACTATAACAAGGATCATCGTCCTAAGTCTAATTTAGGAGTCGTGCTTTAGGATTTAATTCGGGTCTTCGTACCGTTCTATCCTATTCTCTTTATGATTCCTTGTTTTATCAATCAAGTTTGATTGAAATTCATTTTTTTGTCAATACCATTTTCTTCTTCCTTCTTTCTTTTCTTAAAGAAGAAGAATTGGTTGGATCTGGCAGTCTTAGTGCTATTCAATCCAGTAGTCCATCTCTGGATGGCATATTCATATCTGCCCAACAACTTTTGGATCTTGTAAAGAATCAAAAGTTTATCAGTGCTTAGTTGAGATAGAGTCGCTGACTTGATCGACTTTTGCCCTGCTATTTTCTGTCTCGAGTACCTTGCTCGTTTTGCTTTGATTTTTCCAATTGATAATCGATTCTTCTTTTCCGTTTAGTTGTTATCGCCTTTATCGACTTTGATAACTTCTATTTCTGGAATTTTTGGGTATTCCAACTTTGACGGATTTGGAATCGAATTCTTTGGATTTTTATTCACGTCTTCGAATGTGAATTTTAGTGAATTGATTTGATTTCTAAATTTAATCAATTCTTGATTATTTCCCGGTTTGTTGCTATCATTTATTAGCAACTTTGATGACCTTGTCTTCGGGATTTTTGTGAACATACTTTTTGAAGGATTCAATATTGATTCCTTCGGATTCTATTCACATCTTTGCATGTGAATTCTTGTGAATTGATTTGGTTTCCAAATTTTAATCGATTTCATTCGATTCTATTCACGACTTCGAACGTGAATTCTTGTGATTGATTGTTTATACAATCATTTTTGTGATTTGTCACTTTAAAAATATAAAGGTTTTAATACTAGAAGTAAATATCAAAACTCTTTCTTCCAAACAATTTCAATTCTATTTTTAATTACAAAAGCTCTTTTCTTAAACCGTTTTTCAATCTACTAGTATATACAAATCTTTATTTCACTCGGATGAGAAATCTAATTAAACGGCTTAGTAAAACAAGTGGTATGAAACGCTTGCGTTTACTTCGTCGGTTAATTCTTGGACTTATTCGATTGAACCTCTTGTGACAATTATATTAGTGAAGATTTACAGTTTGTTCGTAAATATTTAAGTTAAGCTAGTGGTTATGGGACATGAAGCTAAACTTTTATATTCACTAACTTAGTGTAATTGACACTTCTCGTTGATCATGACGATCATTCTTATGATTTAGACTAGCAATTGTGCGATGTCTCTTTTCGGTTAGCCTAGACACCATTTGTGTGATTTTGACTCACACATATCTCTTTGTCGGCGTGGATAGCTTAGGCCTCGTCGGTGTGATTTTGACTCACACATATCTCTTTGTCGGCGTGGATAGCTTAGGCCTCGTCGGTGTGATTTTGACTCACACATATCTCTTTGTCGGCGTGGATAGCTTAGGCCTCGTCGGTGTGATTTTGACTCACACATATCTCTTTGTCGGCGTGGATAGCTTAGGCCTCGTCGGTGTGATTTTGACTCACACATACCTCTTTGTCGGCGTGGATAGCATAGGCCTCGTCGGTGTGATTTTGACTCACACACATCTCTTTGTTTGTGAGGTTAGTCTAGACCTCAATCTGTGTGATTCCGACTCACACATGTGGGGTAGCGCCCCACGGTCTTCGGGCCATTCGTGTGTCAAAATTTGTGGCTTGCAACCATGAGATAGCGTCTCGTTATGCGTTGCACGTGTTGATGAGTTTTCATGCTCATGTGTAGGTGAGATTCCGTGCTCCCGTTCTCGCTTTGCGTTGCACGTGTTGATGATTTTTCATGCTCGCGGGTAGGTGAGATTCCGTGCTCCCGTTCTCGCTTTGCGTTGCACGTGTTGATGATTTTTCATGCTCGCGTGTAGGTGAGATTCCGTGCTCCCGTTCTCGCTTTGCGTTGCCCGTGTTGGTGATTTTCATGCTCACGTGTAGGTGAGATTCTGTGCTCCCGTTCTCGCTTTGCGTTACATGTGTTGATGAATTTTCATGCTCGCGTGTTGGTGAGTTTCCATACTCTCCGTTTGAGTTTTCATACTCTATTCGAGTTTTCATACTCCGTTTGAGTTTTCATACTCTGTTCGAGTTTTCATACTCCGTTTGAGTTTTCATACTCCGTTTGAGTTTTCATACTCTGTTCGAGTTTTCATACTCTCGTTTGAGTTTTCAGACTCCCATTTGAGTTTTCATACTCCCGTTTGAGTTTTCGTACTCTCATCTTGTGATTTCTGGATTTCTTGTGTAGTCTTCTGGAATTTGTGCTTCACCAATTTTCGTGATTTCTACTGATAAGTTTTATCAATTTTTGTGCATTGGTGAATTCTTGTGTCATTGACTTGTTATGAATACAAGTTTAGGGTATGATATCCCTTTCTATCTTTGAGAAGATTCTTGTGACATCTTTTATGAATGAAAATTCATTGGTATTATATTTTGATGCCAATTGCTACTGATGTCGCTGTTTTAATCACGTGTTTTAAAAAAAAAAAAATGTATTAAAATAAAAATTGTTTTCAAAATTTTTACAGTTTACGCTTTCAAAAGAATGAGGAAGCGATTTAAACATTTCAGCAAAATCGAGGACTATGACCCCTTTCTTTTACTGATTCGTTTAATTCCGGACTTGTCCGTTTGAGATTGGAAATTGTGAATTTCTTTTATGAAATTAAAAGATGATTTTGTGATTGCATTGCCCATTAAGTGCTTTAAGAATTCTGGTCGATGCGCTTGATCAACGTTATCGATAGGAATCTCCTAGACGCTTTGATGAGACAATCAGACACAGTAAATTGAATTTTTAAAATGTAAATTTTTCTAAAAAGATAATTACATAAAGTAAATTGTAAATTTCGAAAGTTTTAGCTTTTCGGGAAAGAATATTATTTAAAACAACTCTTTTCCGATACTTCTATTCTTGCGATTTCCGAGTGGAATCAAGACCTTATCTTGTGTACCAATGCTAATCGTATTGGTTTGGATGTCGTTCTCTTGCTAGAGAAAACATGCTATTTCTTGTACTTCTGAATCATTTATGCCTATTGAGACTAGATATGCCACTCATGATCTAGTGATCGTGGCTATTGGTTTCGCTTTTTAAAACTTTGGCATCATTATTTTTGGGTGAGAAATTTGTTCTCTACCATGATCTTGATATTCTTTACCACTCCCGGATGGGGAATCTTGTTACCGATGCACTTGTCGTAGGCAAACAAGTGGTTGTTCTTTGATGATGTCTGAATGGAATTATCTTTTTACTAGGTTCATCAGACGTTTCGATGTACTTCGTTTTATTGAGCTTCGTCTCATTCCTTTTATGGACTTACGTCTGATGTTCTTTTATGTTAATCGGTTCGTTGGACGTACCGTTTTTGTACTACGTCGGCGTTCCGAATTAATGAAGCTTTGATTCATCTAGCGTATCGTTATTGTACTACGCTGTTGTTCCAAATTATTCGTGTTTCACCTACGAAAGGTGTTGTGCGTTTCAGTCGGTCGGGAAAGTTAGTGCCTCGTTATATTGGGCCATTTCCTATCACTGAACGTATTGGTTTCTTGGCTTATTGCCTCTTATTACCGGCTCAATTTTCTGTTATTCATGACGCGTTTCACGCGTCTTTCTTTTACGGGAATGCCTTAGGGACTCCAATTTATATTCTTGAGCCCGGTGTTGTTGAAGAAATTGAAGTTTCACCGGATTTGACTTTGAGCAACATTCTATTCACATCAATGTTTCGGGGGTTCAGCACCTTCGAAATAAAGATGTTCTTCTCGTGAAAGTGCTGTGGTTCTCAAATCCTATGGATTTCACTTTGGAATCCAGAGAATTCATCGAGCAAACACGTTCGGGCTTTTTCTTTCATGCTCTACATGGTGAACTTCTTATTTTCAAATTTCGTCATTCTTATGGTGATAGGCTTTTATGGTTGTTACCTTTTGTCCATTATTCCTTATGATTGCGAGGACGCAATTTCTTTAAGGAGGGGAGTCTGTAACAACCCGGCATTTGCATCAATTAAAAACCGACATTAAACGATAAATATTGTTGCAAATTGCCTATTGAAGTTTTTAAATTGAATTAATATTCTTTTCTAAAGTGTTAAAAAGATTAATGGGCTTTGAAAATTTAATTGTGGCCCATGTTTTAATTGTGGCGGAGAAAATTTACAAAAGAAAGTAGCCGTCCCTTTTTCTTCATTTTCGTTCGACCCAACCCCCCTTTCTCATTTTTCGTTCGAAATCCCTAAAATAAAAATCGAACGTTAATGGTGGCCTCATTCGTTTCCCCCCTTTCGAAAATTAGGGCATTCGAAGGCGCTGGCCTCTGGTCGATCGAAGCTCCCTCCTCGTTGCTCACTTCGGCAGCTTCTTTTGGTTGAGTTCGCCTTCGCATCGGTCAAGGTGAGTGGTTCTCCCCTCACATCTAATTCGAGTCGTTTTAATGATTTCTGGCTTGTTTAAATTCGTGATTTTTGGTTGCTTGATTAATTGATTCCCACGGTTTAAAAATTTGTTTGCTGTGGTGATGATTTTCGGGTTCACTTGTTTTGGATTTCTGGCAATTGACTTTTATGAAAATTTCGACTTTTGCTCGACCTAGTACTGTTAAGTTTTGTTCGACCCTACCATCACCATTGTAGTGATATTGCTTCGGCCACCCCCGTGTTCACCTCTGTAGCAATTACGACTTGTCTTCGGTTTAACTTTGACCTTCGTGGTTAAAACTTGCTACTGTTGACTTCATTGTGATTCCAGCTTTTGCTCTGCTATTTTGACTCATTTCTATTTGATTCGAGCTCTGCATTGAGTTACATTTGTGCATCAATTATGTTGTTCAAAACTGATTAGCTTATTATTGTGGTCTTTGTTTCTTTGTAATGTTATATACTGGGAATGGGTTCATATGAATTCTAGACATTGCCACCCAGTGACATTTGTTGGCATCCTCATCCTTGCGGTTCCAGTGATTTATACTTATATAATAATTGGGTTTTTCTGGGTGTCATTACTTTGGATTACTCCATTTTCAACACTTTTATGCACTTTATAGCATTATATCTGGGATTCCTCGATTGTACACAAGACGTTGAGGTACTCGCTTCATTTTGATGGCACTGCCCAGTTTTAATTAGTTGTTTACTTGAGCAATATGTTTTCACTGCATATATGTTTGAATGCTACTGAGTTGTATTTTTGATGCAGTCTCCATACATTTGGTTTTACTTTGAGTTACAATTTGTAACCCCCCTCTGTTTTGAGTTTTGCAGGGCACTTTTGTCGATTCACTGCAACTTCTGTCTGCATATTATATATGCAGATAAAATTGAGCATTAGTAGTTGCACTGCAACTTCTGAATTCATATTTAACATGCAGATAAACTAAGCATTCATAGTCTTGCCACCTCTGTTTGCATTACTGATGAGTTTGCATTTTTTTTACCACTAGTGTTCATGTAGCTCTTTTTGCATTCTTAATGCCTTGGTTTCATTTAGGCTTCACTGGAATTTAGTTCGAACAACGACTTTGTTATTTCAGTCATATAGACATGAATAAAGTCACTTTGTTGATTGGTCATTGGCTTTCAATACACTTGTATGTGCTGGAAGCCCTGGTACATATGTGTATATGAGTTTGGTTTCACTGGTGATATTATTTTCAATTTGAAGCAACATGGTGGTTTCATTCTTACTTGAGTTTATATTTGAGTGCACTGCACTTGAGTTTGTGTCTTAGTACTCAAGTTTGGTACTTGCATATTCATGTACCATTCTTTTGCTCACCTCTGCACACCACTGTCACTATTGCATTTGTGTACTGTCATGTACACTTGTGTTCAAGCTTGCCTTTTGCATCTGTACTACTCTGTAGTTTGGTCTGGTCATCTCCTTGTTGACTTCACTGTGTAGTTGCTGTGCATTGTGCATGTCACTGCACAGTATCGTTTCACTGTTGCAGGATTATATGCATTTCTTTGAACTGTGCATTCATTGTTGTGATGATTTTAACATTTTTATGTGGCGAGGCAGTGCACGCATGCGTGTACTGCAGCCACGCAGTTTTAACATTCTTTTGTGGCGCGGCAGTGCACGCAAGCGTGAACTGCAGCCACACGGTATTTATTGGTTACATCATCACTGTTGTGGCGCGGCAGTGCACGCAAGCGTGAACTGCAGCCACACGGTATTTATTGGTTTCATCATCACTGTTGTGGTGCGGCAGTGCACGCAAGCGTGAACTGCAGCCACACGGTATTTCTTTGATTAATATTCTATCTGCTTTTGATTTTAGGATATTTTTCGTATTATTACTGCTTCTATGCACTAATAACTGAGTTTGAATTAGACTGACCCGGGTATTATTTTCTTTTGAATTTAATACTCGGGTCAGACCGAGTATTTACAGGTTGTAGATTTTTAGCTTCGGGATTGCTGCTTGAGCTATGAAGTTCTTTCATATCTTTTGGAGTAGTCGTCATGTATAGTAGTCGATATAATTGTATATGAAGATATGTATTCATGTATATTATATTGAAAATGTACTTGTATGTATAACTTCCTGAGTCAACTGTTGTAATTGTATCATATGTACCGTATCAAATGTATTGTAACTGCCATCAGTTATTATATATATGAGAATTTTCTGTTTAATCTGTGTTCCGCATTTATTTATATTCTTTTGTATTATCGTGGATCTTGTTAGACCACTTCTCTGATAAACACTTTTAAGTGTGGTATATTCATATCTATTTCCGCCGTTGTGATATGAATTATCTGTGACTGATTTATGTTATGCTTATTTCTATATTCGTTTCCGAAGATTATATATAGCCACCGCGTGATAGCTTTGAGTTTGCATCGGTATGTCGGATTTCCTCCTTAAATGAAATGCATGCTATACTATCTGATATATCGGTGCTCGCGCAAAGAAATTATACGGATGGTCGCTCCTCAACAGCCTTATTCTCCGTGCTAGTCGACAGCATTACATCGTAGTGTTCTTGGCTAGCGTGGGCATAGAGGTGGGGCGTCACATAGTCAATCACGACTACAACGATATCATATGTCAATATGAAAATCCATCAAATATCCAAATATCTGAAATCAAATAAAAACTGTTGAGGAATCCAGTTGGATCCCTCCAACCTGTTTTCCTGCATCCAAAAACATTAGCACAATACCAATTTCGCTCCAGTTGAAATTATCGCGGTACATGTTTTTAATAAATATTATCCGCTTACTAACGGCGTAATAGGGTCTCATCCGCTAAACAAAAAATGCGGGAAATCAACAACTGCAATATATACATATGCCAATATATATATATTGCTATTATATATAATACCAATTTCACTGTTTATGAAATATTCGCGGTATATGTTTTTATTAAATAACATCCGCTTGCTAACGGCGTATAATGTCTATTTTAACAATCAATAATTTACAGTCATCATTCAAACATGCATTCAAATATTTTAAATCTAACTATTTAAAATAAAATCGAAATCTATTCGATTGAGTGAGAAGTTCTCACCTTGGTTTTAATTTCCGTTTTAGCGATTTATTTCGAATAAAATTAAACGCGCGTTTAATTTTACCCGAAATTCTCACTAACTCCAAACGACTCCAAACCAACTCCATCGCGTAGTGCTCGTCCATACGATTCCAACGCAACTGAGTTTGCATTTTTTCGACCTCGTATGAAAAAGATATGAATTTTACAAGATTGTACACGATTTATATACACAATTTATAACTAACTTTAAAAATTTAAACCCACAGCAAATCCTAGCCACAAGATCCAGATCCAACGGCCCCTGTTCATCTCCTACACCCACGCACATCATCTCCAGGCAACACAATGGAGGCCGAACCCATCCTAGTGATTTAGGGTTTCATTTTTCTCCTTCATCAATCAACGAAACTCGATCAAACCAATGCCAACGCAAAGCACACGACGCAAGCTATCTCCACCAGGAAGAGCTCAAGGCTCGGTCCCCCTATGACGCGCGCGCACGGTGGTGAACAGCCCACGAACGGCCCATCCTTGCCCCTCCATCGTCGCTCCGTTCCCGATCATATCCGTATGGATTTGAAGTATTCGGCGAGCTCTTCGATTCTTTAGTTAACAACTTTTTCTAAAAACGAGTGGATTGAGAAAGATTGAGAGAGGAAGGAGATGGATTCTCAGCCTTTGAAATAAGAGATGGCGGCTGCAATTATGGGCTAGGGTTTTGTTTTTTTTTTTTTGTGATTTTAACTTCTATTTATAGAAAAAGCAAGCGTAAACACTATTCATCCCGGGAATTCCGAACTCCGATTTAGACGCCGTAACCAGCGTTTCTAAGGTTTACCCCGCGTTTCGGACACAATGGAATAGGTTTCGGAAGCTAATTCGGAAGTATGTGCGAGTTATGGCTACAAACGCTCAATTTAAATTAAACCGATTTAAATCGATTTCTAGGCGTTTTAATTTGTACCGGACAAACGGTAAATCCAATTGACTTGAAATTTGAAACCTTACAACAATATCACATTACGGATCCGATGAAACTGGTTTCGTCGAAATCCGAGACTTTTTGAAAAATGGCTATTTTGACTCGCCAAATTTAAATTAAAAATAATTCGATGCGTTTCGAGCTGCCACGATCAAACGATAGCTCCGATTGACACGAAAATTGAAATCCGGTAATAACTAACTATTACGGATCCAATGGAACTGGTTTCGTTCAATTCTGAGACTGTTCAAAAATTGACTATTTTACAGTCGATTATTAAATATTAAAATATTCAATTTTCACAAATTAACTTTTAATTCGATTTTAAAAGTTCTAAAATATTTCTATAACTCCAGTATGATTAAATAAAATTTTCCAAATTATTTACAATCATTTTTAACTCAATTTTCAATTATTTCCATAATTTAACGTATTAAATTATCGATTTAATTATTCAATTAAATCCAAAAATTCAAATAAAAATTTATTTGACTTATAAATTCACTTTTTAATATTTAAAATTAATAAAATATTAAAATTTTAATTTCTAAAAATTCTGGGTCGTTACAATCTTCCCCACTTAAAAGAATTTCGTCCTCGAAATTACAAGTAAGAAAATTACAGAATCTATTAATTTATAAAAACTTCTTACCATACTTTACTAAGTTTTCAAATCATACTTAGTTATCTTTTCAAAAACAACTACCTATTGTTTAACTTTCAACTTCAAAATCAAAGTTGAAGTTTTCAAAAATTTTCCCAATTTTCTCAAATTTTTCTAACGCCTTAAATTTTCGGAAAAATTCGCCATAGTCTCCTTTGCGCGGCTCGATCCGAAAAAAAAATGACAGTATATATATCACAAATATACATCTCATCAAGTAATGAGGCATCCCGAAGGGAAAAAAATGTAAAAGTACGATATTTAATCCGAGATATGTACCTTATATTTTATTAGCAAGCAAATACGGCTAATATAGCGCTAAAGCGAACTCCAAATGCGAAGCAAACGCTATCCGCACCTACTAAACACTCAACAAACAACATGAGAACATGCACATATGCAAATAATCTCAATATACAACATATAGCAACATATCAACTATATATGTCACATAGCAAATGCAACAATAGCAATATACATTCAACCATCAACCAACTACATCCAACTAACATCCATAACCAATAATATTCATTCATATTCTCATTAATATTCAATGAAATGGTTTTCAATTTAAATCACATTTGATTCATTTACATTGGATTTACTAACATTCATTCTCAATTTTAATTAGTTTGCATTCACTAATTAAATCCAATTCACGTTCAATTCTATTCAAATTTATTTACTTCTAATTTGAATTCAATTACATAGCTTTCAATTTCCTTAACACTTAATGAATTACATATAATCAATCAACAATCATATAACAACCAACGTTTATATAATACAATCAAATTCCTTTGCTTATATTCATTCTTGGTTCAACTCCTTAAATTAAATTGATTTCCATTCAATTTATTTAATTAACTTTTTTTCAACTTCCAATAATATTAGATTTAATGAATTTACACTTATATTCATTATTTCATATCAATTATTCACATTCAATTTATTCACAATTCAATTCAATTCCTAAAGTTGAATTTCATTTCATAACTTAAGTTCACATTTATCTAATCCACTTGATTATTTACTTCGATACCAAAATCAATTCCATTCAACAACACTTAAGTTATATTCCATTTAACTTTAAATTTACCATTATTTACAACTCATATTCATATAATTTCACTTCTTATATATATAAGTTTATTTCACAATTGTAAATCATTTTAATTATAATTCAATCCTTATAATTCTTTTGCTTATACAATTATTCTTTTATTTGGATTATTTCAAACAACTTAACAATCAACTTATATACACTTTAATAATTCTGAAAAATTATTCCTTTATATATAAAAATATACTCAAGGTAAAATCATTTCATTTACCCAATTTAAAATCAATATCGTGCCGAATTGTTCTATTCAAGTGTTTAGAAACCCCTTCGGCTCAGTTTCGAGGCTGTGCTGACGAAAGTTCATATACCACTCAACAAACCAATCATCACAATATAAAACAATTTTATATTCACTAACAAATACGCTCTCATATTTATTATTACACTCAAACTCAATCTAGAATACTGTTGACTCTATCTCTAATGAGTAATGCCCAACAGAACCATGGTTGTCGCTTAACCATCAGCTCTGATACCAAATGTAACGCCCCGAAAATTTTCGACTTTCGAAAATTCAACATCGATACTCACTTTATCGACTGCCGAGAAATCGAAGGCCGGAAACACGGAATGTTATGGGTTTTAGAAAGAATTTAAGAAAAAGAAAGAAAGAAGAGAGAAGAGATGGAAAATAGAGAGGAAAGAAGATAGACGATTTTTAGAAAACAGAGAATTTTTAAAATAGAACGGGACAGAAAGGAAACAACAGAACAACAACAGAATCTCACAATTCGCAGCGGAACAACATATTATAATAAATGAATAATCTTTAAACAAAGAACTATATCAGTTATTACATTACATTTCATTTCATTACATCATATCATCAGAGTATACAACATCAACAACAAACAGTGCAGCGGAAAAAGAAATACTATATAGCTAGTAATACGCCATGCCATCCAGCTTGCCTCCAGCAACTCCAGAATATCCAGAATATCCTGATAAACCTAACTCTTAACTGCCCGTGTGGAAATTGGTGGGCACCCAGAGTTTAGGAAGGAAAACAATAAACTCCGAGTCAGTCATGTGACTGGTGTGAGAACTCAAAACAGTTTATTTATCTTTAAAACCAAAATAGAGGAATATTTTTAAATTCAATTCGCAATGCTTTTAAAAATGAGACTACCATAAGGCCTCCCGCACACACACACATGCAAACGCAGAATCGGAGGAGATTTCTCCTTATGATAGTCAAAGATGCTTGATACGCATTTTAAAATAACATTTGATATTATTACTAGTGCATAGTGTAATAACAAATCATTTCAAAAATAAAGATATAAATCTTAGCCAACATACGACCATTATCGTATGCCTACTATAGCTACTATCCAAACAGTGGTGACCACCATAAGTGAATAGCAGGTTCTACAACTAATACCGTACAAGTTTCGTATTGGGAATTGGATTTCCAACAAATGGTCAGGCCAAGGAACTTCCCATTGCCACATGAGAATGCCTCTGGATGGACATCCCCAAGAACCAAACCGGATCTCTACCAACACAAGGCCGGGTTACTCCTAACTGAGTAACAACTGACCGAATATGCCATCCCCCGGTCCTTTGGGACCTTTATCAACCGAGCGCTCGTAATCAATTCACACAATCATAAAGTGTTTTCAACATGAGTAAGTATCTGGGCTCCATACCATGATACCACCCTTTTACAGAAGGAAATGCACATATCCTAAAGGGCGCTACCCCTCATAACCTTGCTGCATCTTTCCTGTTTTGACCATTTCCGGGATGTGAGGCTCGACGAATTCACGTCCACAAAAACATACTTTATACAAAAGCCATGCTTTGGGTCAACAAATGATCAACACAATGATCACTCAGATAGACGATCAAATAAATGATCCTATCACAAATAATCAACACAATGATCATTTCAGCATCACTCAGCATGTCACATTACCAAATTGGGAATATATCGCTGATAACTTCAACTATATAACCTCTGAGCACATACGTCTCAGAGAAGGGTGTTAAGCAAAAAGAATAAATTTTCCGCCACCAACAGAAATATATTTGAAAGAAATCGGCTTTATATCTCAACTTGTAATGTCAGACATACAATCCATACAAGTCTGTTCCGGGCTCGAACAGAACCGAAGGCACTTACAAAGAAGTCCTTGCAATCCGGATATTCACAATCCTGATCGGATTTCCCATCACTTAGGGAGTTTCTATACCGGCGCGACTCGGTGCAGAAACAATCGATAGGTCATCCCATCGCTCTTGCAAATATCCGGTCTTCAACACCGATCTTCAAATGCAATTCACAACGACGTATCACATATTCGGAATGGGTTATACGACCCCATGGTCCTTTCCCGGTTAACCCGAATAGTGAGCGCTTATTCAAAAATAAGTGTGCATTCAAATTCAATCAAATCACATCAAATACCCATTCAAAGGGAAATATTGATAGTCGGCTATTGAACTATCAATGGATATGCATACATCACCAGATTCCAAATAATTTTCCAAATTATTTATTTTCCAAAATATCTTCACAATATATACAATTTCAACACTTCAAAAATAAATCAATATTTATTTTCAAACAAATTCCACTTCACATATAAATTCCATAATGAATTTATATTTCAAAATATTCATGCATATGATTTCAATTTATTCATTTCAATTTATCTTCAAAAAGATAAATTCGAATTATTCACTTCATATTGGAAAAACAATTCCATACTTATTCAATTATAAGTAATTCACAAATCTTTTTATTTTCAACCTTGGAAAATATTCAATATACTTAAATCGAATTAAGTATATATTTCATTCTATTAAGGAAAACATTCTCTTAACATATTCATTTGGGTCAAAACGAATGTTGCGTAAAACATCGTTACGACAACCCAAAATCACTAGTATAGGGATTCGAATTTAAAATAGATATATAAATCCTAATACTACACAAACCATTTCCTTTCGGAAATCATTTACTATAACAACAGTGTTATAGTCCACCATTTCCTTTTATTTCTCGAAAACGTCTATTTCAACAATAAATGTTGAAATCTATGGTTTCGAATCTCAACACATTTAAAACATCGTTAGATCGTTTTAATTCTATTTACAACACCAAATCCAAAACATTTCCTTTAACGTGTTATTCACTATTCAAAAACGTGAATAAACTCCGTTAACAAATTTCATCCTTTTATTCATTTTAATTCAAAGGATTATTCACTATTCAAAAATGTGAATATAACTCTATTCCTAAGTTATAACAATTAACTTATCAAAATAAGTCGTTTGCGAATTTATAAAACAACGTCTATAAATTCCATTTCTATTTATTTCATAACAACTTCCTTTATAAATCTTCTTTATTTACCTATTCGATTTATAATCTTAATTATAAACCAAAAGTCCAAATTATAAGTCAAACACTTATAATTTATTTATTTGCAAAAATCGTTCCTTTGAACTTTACAAATTTTATAAACCTATTGTTTATAAAATTCCATTTATAACCTCACCGTTATATAATTCTATAAATTTCATTCATTAATGAAATTCATTTACAAATCATTCAAACACTTATAAAAAAACTCGTTTTATAATGTCAATATTTCAATTTATAAATATCCATTTATAAATCTCTTAATATAAATCAATTTATATTATTCTTTAAAACGTCTTTAAATTCCTTTATAATTTCATCATTCTGATTTATAAAATAATCAAATTTTATAAATCCTATATTTAAACTTTTAATAATAAACTCTAAAATCTAGTTTAAACTATTTTATAAAATCATTGATCCATATTTCTCAAAAATCAACTTTTAACCGTATTTCTAAGAATCAGCTTTTTAACTATATTTCACAAAACCCATAATTTTATAACTTTAAAAATTATAGCGTTTAATTATTTAAAATGGATCAATTCCAAAAATATAGTATATTCTCAAAAATCACTTTAAAATCATTTTAAAATCCCAAAATTTGGTTCAATGATGCTACACACCAAATAGTCAATCACGACTACAACGATATCATATATCAATATGAAAATCCATCAAATATCCAAATATCTGAAATCAAATAAAAACTGTTGAGGAATCCAGTTGGATCCCTCCAACCTGTTTTCCTGCATCCAAAAACATTAGCACAATACCAATTTCGCTCCAGTACGAAATTATCGCGGTACATGTTTTTAATAAATATTATCCGCTTACTAACGGCGTAATAGGGTCTCATCCGCTAAACAAAAAATGCGGGAAATCAACAACTGCAATATATACATATGCCAATATATATATATATTGCTATTATATATAATACCAATTTCACTGTTTATGAAATATTCGCGGTATATGTTTTTATTAAATAACATCCGCTTACTAACGGCGTATAATGTCTATTTTAACAATCAATAATTTACAGTCATCATTCAAACATGCATTCAAATATTTTAAATCTAACTATTTAAAATAAAATCGAAATCTATTCGATTGAGTGAGAAGTTCTCACCTTGGTTTTAATTTCCGTTTTAGCGATTTATTTCGAATAAAATTAAACGCGCGTTTAATTTTACCCGAAATTCTCACTAACTCCAAACGACTCCAAACCAACTCCATCGCGTAGTGCTCGTCCATACGATTCCAACGCAACTGAGTTTGCATTTTTTCGACCTCGTATGAAAAAGATATGAATTTTACAAGATTGTACACGATTTATATACACAATTTATAACTAACTTTAAAAATTTAAACCCACAGCAAATCCTAGCCACAAGATCCAGATCCAACGGCCCCTGTTCATCTCCTACACCCACGCACATCATCTCCAGGCAACACAATGGAGGCCGAACCCATCCTAGTGATTTAGGGTTTCATTTTTCTCCTTCATCAATCAACGAAACTCGATCAAACCAATGCCAACGCGAAGCACACGACGCAAGCTATCTCCACCAGGAAGAGCTCAAGGCTCGGCCCCCCTATGACGCGCGCGCACGGTGGTGAACAGCCCACGAACGGCCCATCCTTGCCCCTCCATCGTCGCTCCATTCCCGATCATATCCGTATGGATTTGAAGTATTCGACGAGCTCTTCGATTCTTTAGTTAACAACTTTTTCTAAAAACGAGTGGATTGAGAAAGATTGAGAGAGGAAGGAGATGGATTCTCAGCCTTTGAAATAAGAGATGGCGGCTGCAATTATGGGCTAGGGTTTTGTTTTTATTTTTTTTTTGTGATTTTAACTTCTATTTATAGAAAAAACAAGCGTAAACACTATTCATCCCGGGAATTCCGAACTCCGATTTAGACGCCGTAACCAGCGTTTCTAAGGTTTACCCCGCGTTCCGGACACAATGGAACAGGTTTCGGAAGCTAATTCGGAAGCATGTGCGAGTTATGGCTACAAACGCTCAATTTAAATTAAACCGATTTAAATCGATTTCTAGGCGTTTTAATTTGTACCGGACAAACGGTAAATCCAATTGACTTCAAATTTGAAACCTTACAATAATATCACATTACGGATCCGATGAAACTGGTTTCGTCGAAATCCGAGACTTTTTGAAAAATGGCTATTTTGACTCGCCAAATTTAAATTAAAAATAATTCGATGCGTTTCGAGCTGCCACGATCAAACGATAGCTCCGATTGACACGAAAATTGAAATCCGGTAATAACTAACTATTACGGATCCAATGGAACTGGTTTCGTTCAATTCTGAGACTGTTCAAAAATTGACTATTTTACAGTCGATTATTAAATATTAAAATATTCAATTTTCACAAATTAACTTTTAATTCGATTTTAAAAGTTCTAAAATATTTCTATAACTCCAGTATGATTAAATAAAATTTTCCAAATTATTTACAATCATTTTTAACTCAATTTTCAATTATTTCCATAATTTAACGTATTAAATTATCGATTTAATTATTCAATTAAATCCAAAAATTCAAATAAAAATTTATTTGACTTATAAATTCACTTTTTAATATTTAAAATTAATAAAATATTAAAATTTTAATTTCTAAAAATTCTGGGTCGTTACAGTATCACTCATAACGATCTGGTACCAATGATCATCCATACCGTGAAAAAAAATCTCAAAATCCAAGAAAACAAATCCAGACCGGTCATGACGATGGTAGAAAAATCCATGAGTTTACCTCTTAAGGATCTATTAGCCTACATAAACGCCGAACATCAAAAGCGAACACACTTTAAAGTGCCAAATACTATCAGTCTAAGTAATCACGAGAACTTAACAAAAACGTCCCGTACTACCTGGTGGAATTCAAGTATTTACTAGAAGTTGGTAAATCTCACTCGTAACGGGTACGACTGAAAAACCTACATGGTATTCTCTTAAGGATCTATCAGCCCCTTGCTGAACACCAAAAGAGAATTTAAAAAAAGCATCCAAACTACCAGGTGAAATTCAAGTATTCGCAAATGGTTTAGTAAATTCTACTCGAACATTCTATTCAATGACTTATACCATATTCGACAAAGCATTATTTGAAAGCATTTAACCAATCAAAAACACTAAATTGATTATCAGTAACATACCATATTATAGAATTATAGTTCTCAAAATACTTTTATCTCCAAATCCAAAAGCCACAAAAAATTTCCAAATTAACACATAGATAGCCAAAAGTTAAGTTTAATAAAATTCAATAAGAATTTATAATTTGAAAGCAAATAACATGAGTTTACCATGTAAGAAATGGTTTCTAAACTACTTTATGTATATATATACTTACTTTCAAACTACTTATTCAAAATCCGCAAACTCATTAATTTCACAATTATATATACATATATACATACTCTTAAACAAAATACCTTAAATTTCTGATTTGTATATCAAAATTCTTATATATATATATATATATATATATATATATATATATATAATTATTCCAAATTTCTATTGAAATGATCCATAGTTCACATATCATATTCCAAAACTTTATAGGAGTAACCATTTATGAAACCATAGTTACTAATATTCCATACCCAAATTGGTATTTAACATTTGTTTTAAAAACAACTTAGTTTATATTTTTGAAACCATACTTCAAAAATCATAACTGCTTCTGCTAAGAATATCAAATAAATGTACCTATGTATTAAGAATCGTCAATAAAGGAAATTAGATTGATATAGGAACTTAGTTTGAAACTGATATATATATATATATATGTATGTATGTATGTATGTATGTAAACTAACCTTTTGCAAATCTCTTTTATTGAGCCCATATATATTTCAAATAAACATACATATGTCTATAAAACTCTAATCTTTGAATTAAATGAATCAGCAAACATAGATCTCTAGAAATCCCAAATCAATTCAAAAGAAACTCAAAACCTAAAAAGGAATCAATGGAAAATCAAAATGCAACAGCCTAAAACAATAAATAGAATACAGGTATTCAAACTCAAGAACTCATATTTCAAAACTCAAGAAACAAGCAATTAAATCTTCATAAAACAATGCTCAAAACCATGTAAAACAATATCATGAAACCTCAGAATGAAATGCATAACAACTGACATTGGAAGGGGATTGGCACTGCTTGAAAAGCATGTTACAGGTCAGTAGGCACCGATCGACTAGTGTTGATGTCAGAGCATGAAGTTTCTTTAGGCAACAGCCCGATCTTCTCCATTTCGACTTCCACTGACTTGAGTTCGTCACCTCGGACCATCATTTCCATGGTAAATGCATCCTATACTAGTGTAACAACCGCCTTTTTGACCATCGATAGTAAACACCGAATATTACCACCGTGTTCAAATGTCAAACAACTAATGGACAAAAGGGCAGATTGTAAGGGTAAATAAAAAGAAAATAACACATAATAGAGAAAATCAGAATCTCATAGCGGAATCAACAACGTAAAATATAACAAGGACGATAAAAATTATCACTTTAGAAATACAGAGTATATCAGAGTTCAAAACAAACCTTATCAACTGGACAGTTATAAAATCCTAACATTTCAATTGCTGATATGGATACTACATAATACAGTGGAAAATAAAACACTATGATAGGTGAACCTCCAGCTCTCTTTAAGATCTCCATAACGCCAAAGTCAACCTGGGAAAATACTCTGTCTAACCCGAGCATTATAATAAAATAACACCCGAATCAGTCTGGAAATACCAGCATGAGAAAACTCAAATAATGAGGACATACAAAAATTCTAGGAGACCATGCCGCTAATGCGGAACATGTTTTTTTACCTCACAAGAATAACATCCATACAGGAAAGAGTAGAGATAAACAACTGGAAATAAATCCAAATAAGAATGGGCATAAATGGCGTTAAAAACCAGACTTAAAAGAATGAAAATAATCCGAGAAAAATCCAAACTGGATAGAATGGATAAAACAATATAATAGTCCAAAATTGATAGAATGGACAAAACTTATAGTTAAACATCGTGAAGAATGGTTGACTGCGCCCGTGCAATTACAGAAAAATAATTTGAAGGTTCGAATCAAATAAGGAGAATGAATTTATCCAACATAACTAGGAAGGTGCTCCCCCTTTAATAAAAGTATACCTCTAGATAAAATATACTTGAGAGCACACGTGTCACTCTCGGGAACTTCCAAGCTGGACCCCATTTCACACGGGCATTTGAATATTTCATGTCAATCCATGAATGCCGACACCTCTCTAAATAGATGGAACGTACCCTGAAGGGTGCGACCCATATAGCTTGGCTCCCTCTCGCGCTTTGGTTTTAGTTTTTTCCGATGTTGGATACAATGCTCAAAACGAGCAATAAATCATCTTAGAATGACGAAGCACAATAATGACCTGGAGGGTGCACCCCCTTATCTGTGCCGTGTCTTTAGTCATTTTTGATGAAGGATAACCAAGCTCAATGGAGCAGAACATCATCTTAGAATAACGAAAAAAATAAAGAAGATAGCGGAATCGAATCGATAATCAAGAAATCAACTATTGGGAATAAATACGTGATTTGTGTATGAGAATTAACTTGCATACACTTACCACAAATGAAATAAATCAAACGCTTAAAAACATTTTATTCTTGGTTAAGCCTGATTTTTACATTTCAACATTAGTAAAAACACTTTAAAATATTCTTTAAATTGATCTATTAAAAGACAAATTTATAATACTAAGTGTATTACAATAATGGTCTAAACAAAGGTCATTGAAACATTGTTTACTATAAAATCCAAAACAATCTACACTTAACTTTATTTTTAAACAATTATAAAAGATTTTTCATTTATAAACCCTCATTTATAAATTCAAAATAATATTTGTTAACCCAAATAAAATAATTTAAATACCTTTTATAAATTTAAATAATGTTAATCTTCCCGGGGATGATTTATAATACTCTTTTTACAATTTTAATACCACATATATTTTCCAAAGAATATAAATCAAATTTGAATTCTTTTATTAAATTTAAAATAAAGTTAATTATCCTAAAAGTTAATGATCTATATTTATAATCTCTTTTATAAATCTAAAGCAATATTATTTATCCCAAAAGAAATTAATCAAATTTATAACTTCCTTTAAATAAAAAATCAATTATCTTAAATAAAATAATTAATCTCTTCCAAAACGCTTTCTTCAAATCGGTTAATTTACTTTAAACTCATTTATTAAATCAACTAACTTAAAATATTATTTATCAAATGATTCATTAAATCAAAATAATCATTAATTAAAATGAATAATTAATTACAAATCTCATTAAATAAATTGATTAACAAAATTTAAATGCTATTAGTCAAACAATTAATTAAATTCAAATAATCATTAGTTAAATGATTTATCATGTTTCAAATATCATTAATTAAAATGGTTTAGTTAAAAACAAACATCATTAATTAAGATGATTGGCTAAATTTCAAAACACTATTAGTTAAAACAGTTAATTAAATTTAAACAATCATTAATTAAAATGACTAATTAAAGTTCAATATCATTAATTAAAATGATCTATTTTAAATTCTCACTGATCAAAAAGATTAATTAATTTCGAACATCATTAATAAAATGATTAATTTAATTCAAATATCATTATTTAAAATGATTAATTACTTTTAAACATCATTAATTAAAATGATTATTAATTTCAAATATCATTAGTTAAAATGATTATTTAAACTCCGTTATCATTAGTTAAAATAATTAATTAGACTCGAATAATCATTAGTTAAAACGATTAATTAAGTATAAAACATAATTAGCAAAAATGATTAATTAAAATCTTAGAATAAACCAATTTTAAACATCATTAATTAAACTGGTTAATTATTTAAAAATCGTTGATTGAAATGATTAATTAATTATCATTAATCAAAACGATTATGAATTTCAAACACCTTTTTTTTGTGAAAACACAAGATCGAGTTCAAAAGACATACGGGTTTAAGGGGTGATATGCAATAAGTGATGGTATAGCGAAGATCGTTATAACGACCCTTAAACAATTAAATAGAATATCATGGCTAATTTTAATTAGACATCACTATAAACAGCATAAAAAGGTAAACAAATAATTACTGGCGAGAAACCCCTCAGGGCCATTCTACAAATGTTCCCTGCAAAACTATGATTATGGATACTACATATATGTATGGGTTCATTGCAATCAAATTAATAAGTCATATTTTCCAAATGAAAATTCAACCAACCAATCAATCAAACAATTTAACTAACATCCAAGCAATCTAAAATAATTTATAGCATCACAGATATGATATAGTAAAATTGAATGTGATTTAAATTCACATTGATTCCAGTTTTCGTCGAACCATTCCGGTTTGGATAAAAATCGAATAGGCATTCTATTTTAGCACAAATTTTCACTTGTTCTAAATTCGACCAACCTAACTCCATTGCGAAGAGAATGTCCATATGAATGCAATGCAACGAACGACGTTCAAATCCAACCTCGTACGCAAAAGTTATTTCATCAATAAATTATGGATTAAATAAAATTAATTGATAACTAATTAACAAAATAATTACAATTATTACCCTTAATCCTTTCTTCTCCCTCTCCCTAAACACAAACACCTGTGCACGAAAATGTCCCGAACGCAAATATCGTGCACGATATACTACTGACACAGAGAATTGCTCCGCTAAACGACGGACCGACTACATTGATGGTTCCCTCTTCCCGCGCTTGACCTACTAGCCACCACTAAATTCCTCCGACCATCTCCTGACAAACATGGCTTTTCTTTCACCCAATCAACCTGTCATCGATGCGAGTCATCACGAGGCATCGCGACCTCTCAAACTGTAACGACCTGGATTTATCGATGTTTAAATTTGAATATTTAAAAGGTTTTAAATGTTGAGTTTAAAATATTAATTCATTTTGAATATGGAGTTATTGGTTGAATTCGAGAAAAAGCGTTTAATTTTAAAATATAGTGATTTATCGTAATATAGAAAGGTGAATAATTGAAATTTAAATTGAATATGAATCAAAATGATTTCTATGGCTGATATAAACTCTTTTTGAATTAGAATTTAGCCAATATGTTTTAAAGTAGGGATTTTAAGCGATTCCGTTAATTTTTGAAATCGATGATTTAATCGACGCATTAAAATAGCGATCCGAGCCATAGTCTTAGATTTCGACGAAACTAGTTCCATTGGATCCCTAATAGTGTGTTATTATCGGATTTTAAATTTTGTAATATTTAGGGTTATCGTTTGGTCGTACGGAATATAAATGCATTGAATTTATATCGAGAATTTAATATAATAATTGAGTTCAAAAAGATATCTTCCATATATGATGGAGTTAGGTCCTGAATGTGACGCCCCACCTCTATACCCACTCTAGCCAAGGACACTACGGGGTAATGCCGTCAACTAGCGCGGAGAATAAGGCTGTTGAGGAGCGACCATCCACGTAATTGCTTTATGCGAGCACTGATATGTCAGATAGTACAACATGCATCTGGTTAGAGGAGGAAATCCGACATACCAATACAAACTCAAACCTACTACCCGGTGGCTATATGTATTCTTCGGAAATAAATATAGAAATAAAAATAACACAAATCAGTCACAGACATCCATATCACAAAGGCGGAAATAGATATGAATATATAACAAATAAAAGTGTTCATCAGAGTAGTGGTCAGAAAAGATCCACAATATCACAAAAGAATAGTTACGAGTGCTAGACAAAAGAATATGTATACATCAAGGAGTCTATATCTCAAAGGTATACAACAAAATAAACTACCAATCTAAGTAGTTAGCCAAAAGTCTGGATAATAATCCCAGATGAGGAGTCAAGTAGAAGCACCTGTAACAACTCGGTCTGACCCGAGTATTATTTAATAAGAAAATAATAAACGGATCAGTCTAGCTGTAAATATCAGATGAAATTATATAGAATAAGAGATATGACAAAAACGTATGATAACCATAAAACCATACTGTGATAAGTATGTAATTGAGAATCAACAAGAGATTAATCAATATCACTAGAATCTTCTCAAAGATCAAAAAGAATGTCATTCTCTTTATTTTTATTCACCAAACCATAAATATTGACAATAATATCAATTCCAATCACAAAAGTTAATGACACGCAAATTCACCAATGCACAAATATTGATAAAACTTATCAATGTAAATCACGAAAATTGGTGAAAACACAAATTCCAGAAATCATCAATGGAAATCCAGAAATCACGAAAAGGGGGAGGCCTATCACAAAACGAGAGTACGAAAACTCACCGACACGTGTATCACAAAATGGAACGCTATTCCATGGTTGCTAACCATTAATTTTAAGCCGAAGCTCCACAAAACGGCCCGAAGACCATGGGTCGCTACCCCACCAAATTGAGCCAAACCTCCACAGAAACGGGGTTTAGTCTCCCTCGTAGAGAAAGAGACATCGCGCATTTGCTAGTCTAAGTCACAAAAATGATCATCAAGAAGTGTCAATTACAGCAAGCTAGTAAATATATAAGCTTAGCCTTATGTCACATAACCACTAGCTTAACTTAAATATTTACGACCAAATTGTAGATCTCCATTAGAAAATTGTCACAAGAGATTCAATCGAACAAGTCCAAGAATTAATCGACGAAGTAAACGCAACGTTTCATACCACTTGTTTTACTAAGCCGTTTAATTAGATTTCTCATACGAGTGAGGTAAAGGTTTGTATCTACTAGTAGATTGGAAAATGGTTTAAAAAACGAGCTTTATAGCAAAATAGGGTTGAAATCGTTTTGATGAAGGAGTTTTGATATTTACTGCTAGTATTGAAACCTTCGTATTTTTAAAGTGACAAATCACAAAAATGAGTGTAGAAACAATCAATCATAAAAATTCACATTCGATGACGTAAATAAAATCCAAAGAATTCGATTCCAAATCCATCAAAATGGAAATACCCTTGCGACTTAACAGCCACAACTAACGACTGAACACAATACAACATAAGAAATCAGCGGCTCAGCTCATGCGACTCCAAGGCATACGACATAAGGGATTAGTGACATAGCATGCGGCCTAACTGAGTGACCTAAGAAATGGGAGACATAAGACGCAAGTGACCTAAGAAGCTAGCGGCTTAAGGAGTAGGATGCGGCCTAACATGGCGCGACCTAAGGTGCAAGCGACCTAAGGAGCTAGCGGCTTAAGGAGTAGCATGCGGCTTAAAGCAGGAGCGACTTAAAGCAGGCCGACTCATAGCAAGGCGAACGACCTAAGGGGTGCGAGCAAGCCGAGCGACCTAAGTGGTCAGCGACCTAAGGGGTGCGAGCAAGCCGAGCGACCTAAGTGGTCAACGACCTAAAGCAGGCAAAGCGACTTAAGGAGGTAGGCTGAGCGACCTAAGTGGTTGCGACCTAAGGGGTGCGAGCAAGCCGGGCGACCTAAGGGGTCAGCGACCTAAGGCAAGTCGGCCCATAGCAAGGCGAGCGACCTAAGTGGTTGCGACCTAACATGGCGCGACCTAACTGCAGGCCGAGAGACATATATGCAAGCCGAACGACCTAAGGAACAGAAGTCCAAAACTCTCTCAATTTGCAACCAGTTGAGCACGGACGCTAGGGGATTACGCCCATCGGCTACCCAGTCCTATTGGCTCCTCGATGGATCGCCATAAACGTGTTCAAACTTCAAAGTTAGAATTTTTAAAGATTTGAACCCAAAACACTAAAAATTGGGATATTCACCAATTCAATCCAAACCAAAAGCAAATGCACATGAATAAGTGTTAGGAATTAATACCCAACAATCAAAGATAGTTATAGACAAAGATGTGAGATAAAAATCTCACCTTTTCACAAAATCAATGAAGGAGAAGCTTGAAAGCAAAGGAAGAATCAACCACACTTCAATCTCAACACAAGAAGCTTGAATCAATGGCTTCTCATAGAATTTGGAGCTAGAGTTTGGATTTTGCAAATGAACTAGGGCTTGGAGTTTTAGTTTACCGTTCCTCTCTCAATTTTTGATGAAGCTTGAGTGTTAGGAAATGAAAGTGAAGTAATGAAGAGAAGAGGGGGTTGAGCTAGAGTTAATAGTTTAGGCTAATGGGCTGAACCAAACCCAAAGCCCAAAGTGAAAAAGTGGCAAAATTCCACTAACTCCGAACATATCAAAGTTTATACTCAAAAAGATTGCAAATGGCGTTTTGAACTCAATGGAAGTGGTCCCGAGTCCTAATTCGACCGTATGAAAAAAGTAACTTTTCGGACTAAAATCCGACTAACGATAAAATATTTAAACAAAAAAATATTTAGATATTCAATCATAAAATATGCGGGTTGTTACACTGAAACTTGTTTCATTGGGTTCAGAATAGTGGTATAACATTAGAAAAGCCAGGCGACATGCCTCGATAGGATTGTAGATTTTTAGTTAACCAATACGAGATATTTTGGAAATAAAATTATTTATAATTATAAAAGCCAACGCCCTAATCACGTGCCTATAGTCAGACTTATACTCGAAGTTGTTTCTTCCTTTTATATGGCATATTCCTTTCCCTTTTCTTCTTGAAGACAAATCGATTCGAAAATATACATAAAAAAATTGAAAGATCATGGGAAAAAATCACGATGGGAAGGTGCGACTTCGTCCCTGATGTTCAACGGTCTTAAGATGGAGTTCAATGAAATCGGCAGTGAATGGGGTAAACAAGGGTTAAGGATTTGTTAAGCTATTGGAATCGATCTAGATTTTGGAACTCGAATTCGTACAGTTCGATCAGGATTGGTGATCGCGATGTAGTACTGTGACGTGGAGGGTGGGGTTTCAGTCGAGGTCGTATCGCGAGCAATCTGGTGATCTAGGAGCTTGTCGTAGTCGTGAGTCTCAGATGAGTTATAGGCGGTAGCAAGTTGCCTAGGATGGTTGGAAACATTAATCCATGGAGAGGCGGTCTAGGTGTATCGAGGTCGAACAGGGAAAGGTGGATGTCACGTTCTGGTTCGTGAAATTAGAGAAAAGGGATTTTATCTAAGATGGTAATTAATTGTGTGATTAGGTATTCAGTTTAATTTATTCAAATTCATTAACTTATAAGTATCATGATTTATTCCTATGAGGTCCAAAATTCACAAATCAGTCACGTTGGATTCATAGCTGTGAAATGTACAATCTGGAAATAGTTTGGGAATTTTCGAAGTCCGTGAGATTGTAGAAAATTAAAAATCTAGATGTTCGACAGATTAAAAATCAAGGTGAGTAAATCTTACTCATTTGGATTGCTAGTTATAATTTAAAATTGTTAAATCTAAATTATTGATTGGCTGGATGAATTTATATATATATATATATATATATATATATATATATATATATATATATATATCAGTTTGGATGTGTGTATATATATATATATACATATTAGTGTATATTAGTAGTTGGATATATTTCTTGCCGTTGGAGCGAATGAGACCCTATGCGTCTCATATAATAGCGGTTGTTTCTATATTACCATGATATTCCGCCTCGAAGTGGGATTGGTATTTTTATATTCTATAACATCTATGGATGCAAGGAAACAGGTTAGAGGAATTCAACTGGATTCCTAAAAAATATATTAATTGTTCATATATATGGTTATGCGATGTGTGAATAAATCTACTATAGATTGTTATGATTGAAATCTGGATGCTATAGTAGCACTGGCCTTAATTTTGGTACTTTAAATACCATGAATATTATTTTGAATTTTAAGAATTTAAAAGGATATTTTGGATATAAAAAACCAATTATATCAAAAATTGGATTACTTAAAAAGAAATTGATTGGATAAACAATAAATCTGATTTTATCTGAACTTAACTAATCCGCAAATTGTTTTAAATAGAACTTTTAAAAATAATCCATATAAAGGATATTTTAAATAAAATCCTAAAAAAATAAAAAGGAGTTGAAATTGATATTTAAATTTTTATTGAGAGAATAAATGGAATTTATAAGGAAATTGACCTATAAAACGAAATTTTATAAATAAGATTGTTTTAATAAACAAGTAAAACCCAAAGGAGTTATAAAATATTATAAATGATATTATAAATAAGAGAAGAGGTTATAGTTGATAAATTGGGAATATAAATTCATCATGTGAATTTATATCAGAATATGGAAAATTGGTTTGGAAAAAAATAGAATGCTTATGGAATCGGAATGTAATCGATAGGTTGTATATCTAGAGGAATTTATAAATTAATTGGTTATTGATAATTTGAAATTATATTTTTAATATTAAGAAGTTAAGTTGTTTTAAAAGGGGAAGTTTTATTTATCAAACTATGAAATTTTAAACTAGTAAAATTAAAATACATAAAAAACTGAATTTTTCAAATATTTAATATTTATTTTAACAGATTCTAATTTTTAAAATCAGCTTTAAAGATTGATTTGTTTATCAAAAATGAGTTACTGAGGTTTATGAAAGGTGTTTCGATATTTTAAGTAATTACTTGAACATGTTTTACAATTAAATTATTATTCTTTTAAATACTTATTAGATATATAAATATAGATTTTTGTAATGATTTAAATTTTTTTCATATGTCTCCTTAAGAATTAGAAATGGAGTTATTCAGTATATGGGATTTATCATAGAAATTCTCAACATGAAATTTGGGAAAATGTAAGAAAATTTCTGAAGTAGTTAAATAAAAGCGAACTAAGAAGTTAGAAATGGATATTTGGAATTTTTGACAAGTGTTTTAACTTTGAAAATATTAAGGGAAATTGATTAAGGAACCCTGGAACTTATAGAATTTGTTGTAAACAGGTTAAAAAATTTATAATATAAATTGTGAAGGATTTTGAGAAGAAAGAAATGAATGGAACTTTCTTAAGTATTGAGAAGTAAGGGGTTTTTGAAAAATATATTTTTAAATACTTTTTGAAGTGTCGAAATAAGAGATGGTTTAAAATATCCTGATATGGATATAAGTATTTGAGTTGTCTCGAATATTGAAAATTTGGAAGGGATTTGAATATATATCTTATAAAGATATTTTGAAAATAAATTTCGAAAAAATTATAATAAGCCCTGATGACTGTTTATGCATGTTATTTTAATAGCTAAATTACCAACTATCAAAAATTGGCCAAATTCGTTGATTTTTTCGAAGAGATCGGGATCAGATTTAATTATCCGAAAACCACTTCGATCCGATTTGAGCGTTACGAATGGATATCATGAAGATAGTGAAGACGGTGATTCGGTTTGTCCAGACCTAGGAAAACTTATACGGACGAATGCTATCATTGCATCATTACCTTGATGGCATTGTTTGCATTCCTATAATGAATGCTATTCAAAAGGTAAACGTTAGCCTCAAGCCTCATCAACCGAGAATGACTAAAATAGGGGAGATGCAACAAGGGTAAGTGGGTCGCACCCAATTAGGGTATGTTATCATCTTTCTAGATACCCTTGGATATATTATAAATTATGGATATGGTTGTGAATGGAAAAAGTGAGCACTCGATTTAAGGGTGGGAACACCCGGGGTGATAACATATTCGGTACTATCCAAGTTAGGGGTAGATCGGTCTTGTGCTGCCAGGGGATCCCAGCGAGATCCGCGGTACATTTTTCTAGAGGTCTACTATGATGGGCGGTACCTCAGTAACCCAGTCATTATATGGAATCCATTCTCTAATACGCACTATAAGGTTTTGATTGTGTCCAACTATGCTAAAATGTGAGATATAAGTATTTCGGCTATTTTCTATTTACTATCTATAGACACTATTATAATATCAGATGATTTTGATATCAAATGTTTTGGTTATTGTAAGGGAAAAACCCATCGTGTTTATGTGTAACGCAGTCTTACGAGATACCTTTGTTTTTCAAAGGATATGATAACTTAAATAATTCAAATTGTGTGTGCTTTCTCACGCAGGTTTCGCAGACTGCTCAGGTGTTATTTTATTATAATGCTCGGGTCAGACTGAGTATTACAGATTCAGGTTAGGATGTTATGAAGCTCAGGAGACGAGCTGGATGAAAGAGACGTATTTCCATAGTTGATTTATATTTCCGCTGAATGAGGACAAGTTACTATAACGGTCTAGATTGATGTATTGATTGTTGTACTCTGATGATTGTAAGTATGAAAAATTTACATATTCTTTTGTATAAAAATCTGTTATTATATATTATACTTTGTTCTGCTGCTATTGTGAGATTCTATGTTGTTGTTTCTATTTTCTTCTACCTCTTTCTTCTTTACCCCTAGTAATCGGTATTTCCGGCACTTGATTATTTGGCATCTTATACAGTGAATTTATTTATGTCATTTTTCGAGGGTTGAAAATCCCGAGTCGCTACACTTGGTATCAAAGCTGAAGGTTAAGTGAGACCTTGGCTTTGGTGGGGATTGCTTCTTAGACATAGGGTCAGTAGCACCGTAAAATGAGTTTGAGTGCATTAATAGATATGAGCACGTATTTGTTAGTGAATATAGAATGTTTTATATTGTGTTGATATATCTGTTGAGTGGAATATAAATTCTGGCAAGTAGTGGGACACCACTAAATCGATAGGAGTTCCTAAACGCTTGAACACGGTATTGTTTTAAAAGCGGGTAAATGAAATAATTTTACCCAAATTATATTTTGATATAAAAGAAATAATTTTTTGAAACTATTATAGTATATTGATGTGTTTATCAAGACAAGATTATAAAATTGAAATGATTCTATATAACTAAATAGAGATTGTATAAGAATGAATTGTATAAATGAGTTAAAACTGAAAACCTATTCAAACCAGAAATTTGGAAAATTAAATCCCAGGGATTTTTGGAAATGTTTTCAAAAGTATTTTTAAATGAATAATAGTAATATTATTTGGAATATTTTTGAATAGAAATTTGTTTTAAATGGATTTTTGGATGCGACGAAGCACTGAACTCACTACAGTTGTTGGAAAATAACTCTGGTAGGCAGCATCATCAGTGTTTATTTTTGAGTTTCTAACTGACGGATTGCTACTGGAATAATTTAAGATGGATATTTTTGTTTGGAAACAAGGTTGTTTTGGAAATTCCGAGGGAATTTTTTTTGGAATTGAACCAAGTGGATTTTGAAATTTCCAAAGGAATGGTTTGTTAAACCAAAAGGGTTATACATCTATTTTTCAAAATGATTTGAAATAAATACCGGATCTTTGAATTCTAGAAATCCTTATTTAAATGTTTTAGGAAAATAACAGAAAATAAGCTATGAACTTACAAATGGTGAATGATTTTAAAGAACAATGTGGAAATTGAATTTTGGAAATAAAGTTTAACTTGAGTAAGTTAAAATGAATGAAATTTAGGTTGAGCTAAGTCAAATAAAGTTGGATTGGAAATGGTATCGATTGGGATTGAGGTATAAAATTAAATGGAATTGAACTTAAGTCATACTGAATGAATTAAAAATAAATTTATTAACAGTGAAATTTAATTTAAATATGAATAACTCGAGTATGGTTTTGAAATGTGGATTAAAAGGAATTGAAATTTAAATTGGTAATTGAATTTGGGAATGGAATTTAACTTGATTAAATAGAATGGATTGTGGACCGAAAGTGAAATTGAATATCTAACTTAAGTAATATATAAAATTCAACTTATATATAAGCCGATTAAATATATGTTGAATGTGATCAAATAAAATAGAATTGGATTGAAATGGTGATCACTTGAGTTATAAATAAGTTCAATTTAAGTGTCAATAAATTGAATATGGCCTTGGATATCATTTAAATGAGTTCGAGTATGAACTTGAGTATGGAATTAAATTTTGAAGTGGATTAAGTGAACGAACTAATTAAATTAATTAGTAAATGGAATGGAATTTGATTGAATAAGAATTAATCAGAATTTGTTTGTGAGGAAAATAAACTTTAGTTATATGCCTGAAATAATTGAAGATAAATGAGTTAACTTAAGTTAATATTTTGGATGGATGCTTGGCTCAAGTAAAACTATGAAATAATTCATAAGTAAATAGCATGGAATGATTCCAAGCTTAATAAAATGGATTTGAATATAATGAATGTGGATATGAATGGAATGCAAATGAATAGATTGAGAATCAATTTGAAATGGAATAGAATTAAATATAAATTGATTTGGAATAAATTTAAAATAACTATAAACTGAAATGGTTATTTTATTAAATGAATATCACCGAATTCGCGTAGGAAAATTTTGTCTTTTGACGTAAACAGAAGTAAATAAAATTCTATGGATTAATAGAAACTGAATAAATTTATTTTTGGACCAATTCGGGATGGATATGGGTTTATTTGGTATAAATATATGTTTAACATGTTTAGGTTATGGAATATTGTGTTTAACTAGTGAAAAGGTTAAATGTTATTAAAATTTCATGTTTCGGTACTTATGTGTTTAAATTGAGCAAGTACAGGTACCCAAAAGACCATTTGGCTAGATATTGGTCGCGCAAATTGCATACAAAATAAGATCACTCGCTTATGCTAGATAAGGTACGTTTTCAGATTACATACCGCAAAAATATAAATATTGTTACATATTTTGTTTTCCGGCCGTGTGGGTCGATGTATATAGTTTTATCTCTCTTGTCGTATTGGAAAATACTCTCCGTATAAAGGAGACTGTGCTAAAAAAATTCGAAAATTTAGGATGTTCAAAATTTTTTGGACGAAATTTTTTTTGTTAACTGAAAAGCTGATTTCTGAATTATAATGAAAATAAAGGGTTTTGAATTAGAAATAAAAGCTATTTGATTTGGCTGAAACTAAGGAGTTAGAAAAGTGAGATGGCGAGTTTAAAATAAGTGGATTTGTTAAGCTAATGGGTTTGGATCATTCGTCCTACCTTAGCAATTTCAGAGACGAAATTCTTTTAAAGAGGGAGGAATGTAATGACTTGGAGTTTTCAACATTTTAATTTGAAAATTTAAAAGGTTTTAAATGTTGAGTTTGAAATATAAATTCATTTTGAATATGGAGTTATTGGTTGAAATCGAGAGAAAGCGTTTAGTTTCAAAATATAGTGATTTATCGTAATACAAAAAGGTGAATAATTGAAATTTAAATTGAATATGATCGAAATGATTTCTATGGTTAATATAAACTATTTTTGAATTTGAATTTAGCCAATAAGTTTTAAAACTGGGATTTTAAGCAAATCCGTTAATTTTGAAATCGTCGATTTAATCGACACGTTAAAATAGCGATCCGGGATGCAATCTCAGAATTCGATGAAACCAGTTCCATTGGATCCGTAATATATTATCGAATTTTAAATTTTTTAGTGTTTGGGGTTATTATTTGGTCGTACGGGATAGAAATGCATTGAAAGTTATATCGAGAATTTAATATAATAATTGGGTTCAAAAAGTTATCTTCCACATACGATCGAATTAGGTCCCAAAACTTGTTTCATTAGGTTCAAAATAGCAGTATAACATTAGAAACACCAAGCAGTACGCCTCGATAGGGATTGTAGATTTTTAATTAACCAATACGAGATATTTTGGATATAAAATTATTTGTTTATAAAAGTGAACGCCTTAATCACGTGCCTATAGCCAGACTTATACTCGAAGCCATTTCTTCCTTTTATATAGTGTATTCCTTTCCCTTTTCTTCTTGAAGACAAATCGATTCAAACATATATATAAAAAAATTGAAAGACCACGGAATAAAATCACGATGGGAAGGTGCGACATTGTCCCAGATGTTCGACAGTCTTAGGGTGGAGTTCGATGGGTTCGGTAGTGAATGGGGTTAATTTTAAGGATTTGGTGAGTTATTGGAATCGATGTGGATTTTGGAACTCGAATTTGTACAGTTTGGGATTGGTGATCAAAACACAGTACTATGACGTGGAGAGTTGGTTTCGGTGTAGGTCATATCACGAGCAATCTGGTGGTCTGGGAGCTTGTCGTAGTTCTGAGGCTTGGGCGAGTTATAGGCAGTAGCAAGTGTCGTACGATGGTGAGCAGTGTTGATCAATCGAGAGGCGGTGTAGGTATGTCGAAGTCGAATAGGGAAAGGTGTATGTCGCGTTTTGGTTCATGAAATCAGAGTATAGGGTTTTTATCTAAGATGGTAATTAATTTTGTGATTAGGTATTTAATTTATTCAAATTAGTTAACTTATAAATATAATAATTTATTCTTATGAGGTCCAAAAATCACGAAATCAGTCACGTTGGATTCGTAACTGTGAAATATACAATCTGGAATTAGTTTGGAAATTTTCTAAGTCTACCGAGATTTAGAAAATTGAAAATATGGATGTTCAACAAATTAGAAATCAAAGTGGGTAAATCTCACTCATTTGGATTGCTAGTTATAATTTAAAAATGTTAAATTTAAATTATTGTTTGGTTAGATGAATATATATATATATATATATCAGTTTGGATGTTATATATATATATACATATATATATATATATTAGTAGTTGGATATGTTTCCCGCCGTTAGAGCGGATGAGACCCTATGCCCCCCCTCCCCCGCATAATAGTGGATGACGCTATATTACCGTGATATCCCGTCTAGAAGCGAGATTGGTATTTTAATGTTGTCTAACATCTATGGATGCAGGGAAACAGGTTGGAGGGATCCAACTGGATTCCTTAAAAATATATTAGTTGTTCATATATATAGTTATATGATGTGTGTGAATAAATCGGCTATAGATTTTGTTATGATTGAATTTTGGGTGTTATAGTAGCACTGTAACAACCCTAGTTTTTTTTTTGCATATAATTGAAATTTGACTTTATTTTATTTTGAAATTAATTTAAACATGTTTTATTTCAAACATTTAATTTTTAAATATAAATTTTGATTATTATATGAATTATAATTTCAAACGGGTATAAATTGAATATTTTCCTAAAAATGGATGTCAAAACTGGTCAAACTTTCACTTTTAAATTTTAAATTTAAATATTTGAATTCTTAAATTTTGTCTTTTATTATGAAAATGGATTTAATATCATGAATACTGCTTTTCGTTTTGTTGAAACTGGATTTAAATTGTGAAAGTTATACCCTTTACAATATTATGTGTATATAGGGTTATTTAACAATATTCTTTGTTTTAATTTATATAAATGATACTTTTACTTAATATATCTTATTATAATTTGTATATTTATGTTATATTATGTATATTTTGACTTTTAAATAGTTTTAAAGTGATGTTTGAATTTTTCCAAAGCTTATTGAATTTATTTCCAAATTGTAAAGCCTGGTTTCCATTTTTCTTCTATTTTCTTTATTTTAAATTATATTTAAATTTAAATTTATATATTTATTTGTGAATGCATTTTAGTTTTATGTTATTATCTTTTTTATAAATATTTTTACAAGTCCATATAAATTTTCCAAAGTTCATTCTGTTTATTTTCCATTTTTCTAGACTAGTTTGCAATTTTGTGCTATTTTCTTATTTTTACCTTATATAATTAAATAAATATTTATATATATTTTATATTTTGTTATATTTTCGAATTTGTGACTGAAATTATTATTATTTTCAGTAATATAAAATTATATAAATAAATAAGAGAAATTTGAAAGGTTTTGTGACTCTTTATTTGCCTTAGTCCTTTTGCATTCCTGTCTTTTCATTTCAACCATTACTTGCATTTACTATTGGCTGACCTTATCATAATCTTCAGCCGACTTCCCCCACTTCATTTCACGTGAATTATCATCTCTAACCTGAGAAAAATAGTTCGGCCTTCATCTTTGTGAAAAAACTTTGGTAAACTTCTCTTTTCTTTTCACTTTTCAATGTTTTGTTCTTTGAATTTACACTTGCTCTCTTCTACTTCAGGTTTGGCCTCACCACTCCAGCACCATAGCCGCCTCCACCACCACCACATCAGGCCACCACCACCTCCAGGCCACTTCCCATCCATGGCCATGCACCACTTGTTGATCAAACTCCACCAAAATTGCAATATCCACCTTTAAAATGCACATAGCCTAGCTTCTTTGCCTTCACCACCTCAAGCTCCTCCTTGCCGCCACTTGCACCACCACCACCAGTCAATTCTCAACCTGACACACCCTGCCACATCACCTCCAGCCCACCTGAGCAATGGCCGTGCCATCCTTGGCTTTGGCCGAGCCTATATACTTGCATAGAAATCATGTGTTGCCTTGTAGTGTTGGATTCATGTGTTCATACCTTTGTACCATCATTTCCCTAGGATAGGCCGACTCCTATAAGTCCACAACCAGACCTTAGAGCTAGCCTTAGTCGTGTATTTTCCATCCATGGCTGAGCCTATGCTAGATGGAGGCAAGTGCAATTGATTTGGATTTGTTTTGTGCTTGAATTTATAAGTTTTTTAAAAGTTTGTGTAGTGTTTATTAATGTATATTTGAATTGTTTTGCCTCATGTGATCAAGGCAGTTTATCTTTGGCTCTCTCAAACTCGAATCATTTTCGTGCCATAGTACTTTTGAAGATCTTAGATTGTGCATTCGATTGTTGCCTCCAGCTTATACCAGTGAGTTATTCTCACCAGACAGTTTTGTACTTATATAACTAGTAAATCGATCGCCTATGAATCTGTAAAATGCATCACCATATTATATCTGCTATATTATGATCATATGATGTTCACCTATGCCTAAACACCTGTTATATCGTATGTTGCTGTTATATTATGTTGTTCTGTTGTTTATATTAGTTTATCACACTGCAAGTTCCCTTTAGATTAGAATCACTACGGGTTGAAATGATACATACCCGAACGGACTTTAGAATAGGGGAAAATCGTTATGGGCTGAAATGATAGGCCTGAATTATTTTCAATTTATTTTTCATTTACTTGGAACTGCAGGTTTGAAATGATAAAACCCGGATTTTCTTTGTAAATTACGGGTTGAAATGATATATTACCCGTATCACTTTACCTAGGCTAGAAAATTATATACATACCCTTATTTAAAATATATTTTTCTAAAATTTTTAAAATATTTTAGAAATGTAAATATTACTATATTTTGATTTAAACTTAATTAAAAATGATTTTTGTAAAGTACTATTGATTTTCTGGAAATTTATAAGTTAAATAAATTAAGGAAAGGTTAGAAAATTTGAATGTAAGTTATTTTGGAAATTTTGATTTAATTATAATTGGAAATTAAACTAAATATGAAATTATGATAAATTTATTATAATTTGAATTTAAAATGAATTTAAAGTAAATTTATAATATATTAATGATTTTTGAATAAGGTTAAAATGTGGAATGAATGATTATTTAAGTTGAAATTTTGAAATATAACCAAAATGGGAATTTGTGAATTTGGCTTAAAAGTGAATTTTAAGTTAAGTAAATAAAATTGAAATTAAGTCATATTTTGAAATTTTAAACTTAAGTGTTAAGTTGAAACTTAATTCAATGAATTTAAAATTTAATGTTGAAATTTAATAAGTGAATTATTATTAAATCTTGATTTTTGAATGGAAATTTAACTTTATAAAATCATGAACTTAAAGAAAATTAAATGATGTTTATAAATGTGAAAATGTGTGATTTTATAAGTTAAAAATGTTTAAATAAAAATATAATTGGTTGTGAAATTATATTGAATATTTAAAGTTAATTAGCTGCATTTTTGGAATGCTATTAATTGTAATGTAAATGATATTACAGCATTTGTAAATGCGGTAGTTGATGATAATGAACTAAAAAGCTAAATTGAATTAAAGGCTATTATAGCAATTTTTGTAAGTGCTATAATTGTTGAATTTAACTAAGTTTATTTGAAATTTAAGTAAACCCTATTACAACATTTTTAAAAATGCTATCTTTTGTTAAATTGAACTGTTTTGAATGTAACTTTCCGTAGCGTTTTCTAAATGCTGCGAAAAGTGAATTTCCACTGTTTTGATAAACTTAAGTGAATAAATGAACTTTGAAAGCTGAAAATTTTGAATATTTACTAAATTAATTATTAAATATAATAACTTCATTTTTAATGATTTAAAATGATTTTTGAAATATAAACTGCTTTGAAATGTGAATTGAAATGGTATTTTAAATTGAATGAAATGAAATGATTTGAAATGAAGTTTTGAAAAGATATGATATTTTTGATATAGTAAAATGATTTGAAATGAAGTTTTGGAAAGATATGATATTCTGATATATTAAAATGATTGGAAGTGAAGTTTTGTAAAGATATGATATTTTGATATATTAAAATGATTGGAAATGAAGTTTTGTAAAGATATGATATTTTGATAAAATTTGTGACGCCCCACCTCTATACCCACGCTAGCAAAGAGTATTAATAGATAATACCGTCTGCTAACACGGAGAATAAGGATGTTTAGGAGCGACAATCTATAGCATTGCTTTTATTATCTATTGAATACATCGACAATTGCCTTACTAAGCAGATCGACATATCCAATGAATACTTAAAACAAAACCATAGGTGGCTAGAGGATCTATCAGAACAGAATATAACAACTCGAATGCAATATACATCACAGAACAGTAAACCATCATATACACATATACTGATACATAGCAGAGTATACAAAATA
Source organism: Allium cepa (assembly GCA_030765085.1). NCBI lineage: Eukaryota > Viridiplantae > Streptophyta > Magnoliopsida > Asparagales > Amaryllidaceae > Allium > Allium cepa. The sequence continues at coordinate 317,001,114 of CM060941.1, read as the reverse complement.
ATACATGTCAAGTGGTATAGCAAACCACAATATACAGACGAGTTCACAAGAATAAATATCAGAGTTACAACATAATAGGACTACACAAAAGCTATGACAAAAAGAAGCTAGCGAAGTAGTCCATGCGGAAGCAAAATAGGCTAAGTCCAAAGTACCTAACCTGAAACATCTCGGCCTGACCCGAGTATAAAATACACGGGTCAGTCTAGCTAAACAAATCAGTTAGATAAACTGAACAACAATAAACCTGCAAGGTTACAAAGTATAACAAATATCTCTAAAAGAGATAACACAATCATCAACAAAAGATGAATCATATAGAACAAGCCTCATATCATCGGCGACATAGATAAATAAAGGATACAATTATCCCAAATCAAGCCAAAAGGCAAATAACAAATACCCATAAGGTATACAAGTTCCATAAGGTAATCGCTACACATCATGCGGCTCAAAAAGACCAACACCGAAGGGCGACACCAAGGGAATATACATATTAATGAAACATCATAAAATTGCTCGAGCTCAATACTGTAAAACAAGGATCCATGAGCCCGAAGACTCCAAACCCAATATCACCCATGCGGCTCATAACGACCAACATAGAAAGCGATACTATAGGGCACCCCAATATCACCCATGCGGCTCATAACGACCAACATAGAAAGCGATACTATAGGGCAACAAACCCGAAGGCCCAAACCCGAAGGCACATACCCGAAGGTAAAAAACCGTAGTGGTGAAGGTCAGAGACCCAGTATTGGACACCACTAACTGGCGGAATGTGTCACAACTCTCGAAAAGGAATCCGAAAAGTGTTAACGTATGTCCCATAACCACTCGTTCGCACTAAACGGTTTACTATCCGTCAGCCACTTTCACACTTAAAGCAGTACAAAGTTTACCTCATATAATCGATAAACCAAACCCGAAGGTCAAAACGATCAATCGAATAGGTCGGGGTCTAATCGGAAAGATAAACGCAGGGATTCATGGTCCGTGTTTTACCTAACCATTTAATCTTCCTTCCACTCCGCTCGAAGTGCGAAATTGTGTGTTTTAAATAGAATTTATAAATTGGAGAAATGAACTTTTAAATGTGATTTTAGAAGATTATTTTATAAAAACCTGTGGATGAAGTCAAAAAGGAATCATCATAGTCAAATATGCATAAACAACTAATTGGAATCAATTTAAATCGATAAAAGTGGGAATTACAAACAAATAGGCACATTAGGCAAAATGAGGCAGGTCAGTCGACCGGTTCGCTGCAGTCAGTCGACTGATCCAGAGACATAAAAATCCCATTTCCTGCATTCAGTCGACTGACTAAAATGGCCAGTCGACTGGCTGCAGGAAAAAGAGACTTCTTGTCTCTGTTTACGGCCTTGATACGCTAATTGGCTACAGCCAGTCGACTGACTGCAGAAGGTCAGTCGACTGACTAAGCCTTATGGCTGTATCTCAGCCTTTCTAATGAAGGAAACACTCCTTCAAAATGCAATCGACGAGCAACGATGCTAGGGAATTATGCCCAACGACAACCCAGCGCTATTGACTCTCTTACCCCACTCCAAACACATGATCAAACCTCAAACTATGATTCTAGAGTTTTATACTTCCAAAACACCAAAATTTGTAATTTTCATAAAACCAATCCGAATCATAAGCAATTGCACATGAATGATTGTTGGGAATTCATACCTAACAACCCAACATAGTTGTAAACATAGATGTGAGATAAAAGAATCTCACCTTCTAATTCAAAACAAAGAAGAAGGAGTTCAATTTGCAAGGAGAAGACCAACAAATCTCCACTTCAACTCTACTAGCTTCAATCTAAGAATAATACAAGTATTTTCCTAAATTAGGTTTAGAAAATTTCTGAGATTGAAGAGAGAAAGAGATAGAGAAGATGAAGAGGAGCTTACCAATGGCTTCTCTATGATTTTTGGAGCAAGAATTTGGAGTTTGCAAATGGAATTAGGGCTTGCAAATTTCTATTTCTTTTTCCCTTCCACCATTTTCAGTTTTTTCTTGAGAAATGAAATGGAATGGAGATGAATGAAGAGAAGGGGCTGAGTTAGAGGGTTAAGTGGAGATTGGGGCTGAACCCAAACCCAAAACCCAATAGAAAAAGGGTCAAAATTTCACAAACTCCAAACATATCAAAGATTATACTCAAAATGATCGCAAACGCCATTTTGGAACCAATGGAGGTAGTCCCGAGCTCCAATTCGGCCGTTTGCAAAAAGTAACTTTTCGGACTCCAAAAATCCGACTAACGACGCTATATTTAAATTAAACATTTAAATATAAAATCGTTAAATATGCGGGTTGTTACAAAATTAAAATGATTGGAAATGAAGTATTGTAAAGATATGATATTTTGAAATATTAAAATGATTGGAAATAAAGTTTTGTAAAGATATGATAATTTGATATATTAAGATGATTGGAAATTAAGTTTTGTATGATATTTTGAAATATTAAAATGATTGGAAGTGAAGTTTTGTAAAGATATGATATTTTGATATACTAAAATGATTGGAAATGAAGTTTTGTAAAGGTATGATATTTTGATAATATTAAAATGATTGGAAATGAAGTTTTGTGAAGATACGATATTTTGATACATTGAAATGATTGGAAATGAAGTTTTGTAAAGATATGATATTTTGATATATTGAAATGATTGGAGATGAAGTTTTGTAAAGATATGATATTTTTATATATTAAATTGATTAGAAATGAATTTTTGTAAAGATATGATATTTTGAAATACTAAAATGATTGGAAATGAAGTTTTGTAAAGATATGATATTTTGATATATTAAAATGATTGGAAATAAAGTTTTGTAAAGATATGATATTTTGATACATATTGAAATGATTTGACAGGAAGTTTTGGAAAGATATGATGATTTTGAAATGGTTTGGAATTAATTTAATCTTTATTTTGATAAAGATTTGGATTTGAAATGATACTTTATTTTGAAGTATAAACTATGATTTTTAGATTATAACTACGGGTTATAATAACGATTGATTGGCAAAGAGACCGGGATCGGATATCTGGCATACTCTCTGTCAATACCGAAAACCACTTTGACAACCGTGTACGCAATGGAGATCCCAGAATGAAGTAGGATGGTGGCGACGTTCTTGAGGTATATTACGTGGACCCGACTCCCGTGAGTTGGCATAAGGTGGCTAAAACAGGAGCGATCTCGGGCCAAAAGAGGTAGCTCCTCTGGTCGGACACATTCCTTCGATACTATACTTTTACTTGTGATTGATTAGATGGCCATCCTCCGATTTTGATATGGGAGTGTTTCGAGGTGGGCGTATGTGGCTACTGCGTTACCACCAGCCCGTGTGCGTAATTGGTATATCTATCCTGGCATTGTCTTGTGTGCCGTGTCACCTACCATATCGAGCCTTTACTACGAGTTTGATTTTCTCCCGTAGCCCGTGTGATATCCTCTGATAGTTTCCCGATCTGGAGATATCATGATATTGGATGGACTACTGGGACTATTATGTGTGAAGGGTGATATGGGTAGCCCGAAACGCTATTTAAATGTAAGTTTATTTTACTGTAGACATTATTATAATAGCGAAATATTACTACATAGTAAATAGTTTAACGGATCCTTAGAGGATGGGCGGTCCCAGACATCCTTTAAGTTACTTGTACCTTATTACAGTTCACCTGAGTTGGTTTACATTATATAAGTATATATTGTCCTGACTCGAGTGTTTGTATTTTTTTATTTACGCTCGGGTCAGCCTGAGTTATTGACAGATTTGGATTCCACTTTCTGGAGATTTGAATCGCTGGAGATTATCTGCTTATCTAGTTTTATCTATTCCAGTTCTGTTGTTCTATTCAGCTTGTACTTGGTTATCATCTTGAGACTTCTATTGTACTTTATTTATTCTATTATATTTTATTTAACTCTGATATATTTACATAGTAGCATTATGAAATACTATCTCTTTTACCTCCGCTGCATTTCTTACTCTGTGTCTGTGTTCTGTGATTATTATTTACTTTATGTTATGAGATTTGCCAAATTTTATTTACAACGCAGTATTTTGAGCAATTCAAGTCCGACATGTGCGGATGCGAATGGTTGAAAATATCGGGTTATTACAAGCACTGGCCTTAATTTTGGTCTTTTAAATACCATAAATATTATTTTGAATTTTTAAGAAATTAAAAGGAGATTTTGGATATAAAAAATAATTATATCGAAAATAGGTTTACTTAAAAGAAATTGATTGGACAAACAATAAATTTGATCTTAGTTGAACTTAACTAATCCGCAAATTGTTTTAAATAGAACTTTTAAAAATCATCTATATAAAGAATTTTTTAAATAATATCCTGAAAAAATTAAAAAGGAGTTGAAATCGATATTAAAAAATTTATTGACATAATAAATGGAATTTATATGGAAATGAGTTTATAAAATGAAATTTTATAAGTAAGATTGTTTCTATAAATAAGTAAAACCCAAAGGAGTTATAAAATTTATAAACGATGTTATAAATAAGAGAAGAAGATATCAGTTGATAAATTGAAAATATAAATTCATCGTGTGAATTTATATCAGAATATGGAAAATTGGTTTGGAAAAAACTAGAATGGTTATGGAATTGGAATGAAATCGATGGGTTGTGAATCAAGAGGAATTTATAAATTAATTGGTTATTGAGATTTTGAAATTCTATTTTTATTATTAAAAATTTAAGTTGTTTTAAAAAGAGAAGTTTTATTTATTAAACTACATAATTTTGAACTAGTAAAATTGAAATACATAAAAAAGTGAATTTTTCAAATATTTAATATTTATTTTTAATAAATTCTAATTTTTAAAATCAGCTTTAAAGATTGATTTTTTCCATCTAAAAATGAGTTATTGAAGTTTATAAAAAGTGTTTCGATATTTTAAATAATTACTTGAACATGTTTTAAAAATAAAATATTGTTCTTTTAAATACTTATTTTATATATTGAGTTTTGTAGTGAATTTAAAAAATTCTCGAGATTTGGAAACAGAGTTATTCAGTCGACGGGATTTATAAGAGAAATTCTCAACATGGAATTTGGGAAAATGTAAGAAAATTTCAGAAGTTGTTAAATAAAAGTGAACTTTGAATAAATGAATTAGGGTTCATAAAAGAAATTGAAATGGATATTTTGAGTTTTCAAAAAGTGTTTTGACTTTGAAGATATTAAAGGAAATTGATTAAGGAACCCCGGAACTTATAGAATTCGTTATAAACGGGTTACGAAATTTAATATAAATTGTAAAGGACTCAGAGAAGAGATAAATGAATGGAACGCTCCTAAGTGTTGAGAAGTAAGGGATTTTTGAAAAATATGTTTTTAAATATTTTTCTAAGTGTTGAAATAAGAGATGGTTTAAATATCCTGATATAGGTATAAGTGCTTGAGTTTTCTCGAATATTGAAAATTTGAAAGGGATTTGAATATATATCTTATAAAGACACTCTGAAAATAAATTTTGGAAAAATTATAATGAGCCTGATGACTGTTTATGGATGTTATTTTGGTAGTTAAATAAATGACTATCAAATATTGGCCAAATTCGTTGATCATTTCAAAGATATCGGGATCGGATTTAATTATCCGAAAGCCTTTTCGGTCTGATCTAATTGTTACGAATGGATATCGTGAAGATAGTGAAGATGGTGATTTGGTTTATCCAGACCCAGGATAACTTGTATGGACGAATGCTGTCATTGCATCGTTGCCTGGAAGGCAGTGTTAGCATTCCAAGATGAATGCTATTCAAAGGGTAAATGTCAGCCTTAAGCCATATCAACTGGGGATGACTAAAACATGGGAGATGCAGTAAGGCTAAGTGGGTCGCACCTAATTAGGGTATGTTATCACATTCTAGATACCCTCGGGTTTATTATAAATTATGGATATGGTTGTGCATGGAAAAAGCGAGCGCTCGATTTAAGGGTAGGAACACACAGGCTGATAACTAATTCAGTACTATCTAGGTTAGGGGTAGGCATGTCTTATATTGGCAGGGGATCCTGGCAAGGTTTTCTATACATTTTTCTAGAGGTGTACTGTGATGGACGGTACACTAGTAGCTAGTCATTGTATGGAATCCATTCTCCAATAAGCACCGTACGGTTTTGATTGTGCCTAACTATGCTGAAATGTGAGATGCAAGTATTTCGGCTATTTTTATTTACTTTCTATAGACACTATTATAATATCGGATGATTTGATATCAAACATTTTGGTTATCATAAGGGAAAAACCCATCGTGTTTATATGTGATGTGGTCTTACGAGATACCTTCGTTTTTCAAAAGATTTGATAACTTAAATAATTCAAATTGAATGTGTTTTCTCACGTTGGTTTTTTAGACTGATTTGGGTGTTATTTTTTTATAATGCTCGTGTCAGATTGAGTATTACAGATTCATGTTAGGATACTATGGAGCTCAAAAGATGAGCTGGATGACAGAGACGTATTTCCATACTTGATTTATATTTCCGCTGAATGATGACAAGTTACTATAACTGTCCAGATTGTTTATTGATTGTTGTACTCTGATGATTGTATGTATGAAGCAGTTACAGATTCTTTTGTATGAAAATCTATTATTATATATTATACTTTGTTCCACTGCGATTGTGAGATTCTATGTTGTTGTTTCTATTTTCTTCCACCTCTTTCTTCTTTACCACTAGCAATCGGTATTTCCAACACTTGAATATTTGTAATGTTATACAGTGAACGTATTTATGTCGATTATCGAAGGTCGAAAATCTTGGTTTGCTACACAAACTTACTCCGCTCATGGTCATCCACCCCACAGTACCAAAGAACCAAACCTCGACACCCATTTCTACTCCGACAGACGACAGAAATCGAACCCTAATTCGCAACCCTTAGGTCGAGCCTCCCTAAATGTAACAACCCAAAATTTTGGCAATTTGATTTTAAATGTTTAATTTATTTTAAATATTTAAATAATTGTATTTTGGAATTTAATAATCTTTAATCCGAATATGGGGAATATTTAAATATTTGAATTATGATGTAAATGTTAATTAAATGAATTTAAAAAATTTATACAACTCCTTTTAATTAATAAATAATATTGGTGAATTCAATTTATAAATTTATTTACAAATATATAATAGATTGGATAAATATTGATAATTAAATATTTAAATCTGTGAAATTAGCCTTCCGGGCGCAGTCTTGGATTTTCATGAAACTAGTTTCATTAGATCCATAATAGTGAATTATATTAAGCCGTCAAATTTCATGGCGATTAGACGTATCGTTTGATCGTGCGAGATCGAAACATATTTAAATTTATTGGAAATTTAATATAATAACTGGGCCTAAAAACCATCTGCTGCATACATGGCATTAGGTCTCCAAACAAGTTCCATTTTGTTCGGAATATGGGCATAACATATATAATGCCAGGCGGCACTCCTCGTTTGGAGTTCGAAATTTTTGAGCATGTTCTATTGAATATTTTTTTAGTTTTAGCAAGGCTAGTGGGTTGACTGGTCTCGTACTAGATTTATTCATAAAAAAGATAAAGGAAAAAAATGACTATGAACAAGCATATAACCATAAAAACACAGGGATAAAAGCAAGGAGGCACTAAAGGATACAAACAAGAAAAAAGACACAGAAAACATGCACAACAAATTAGAACTATAACCAGATTTCTCTATGAAGATTACTGAAAGCATGATTGCTTGTCCTCATTCTTATTCAATTGCATGCTTAAGACTTGACCATAAAACAGAATAACTCCTGCCCTTGTTTTCAAAGCACCTTATATTCCTTTCCTCCCACCCAAGCTTCAAGTATTTTTTGATTATGAAAAACAAAACAGCACTGTCTTCATTTCTCCACTTTGTTGTCTTTTTTATCATATCCCATTCAATCATGGAAACTTCAGACACATGATTACTACCAACCTTGCCTATTAATTTGCTCCACAAGATCAGTAGGTCAGAACATTCAAAATATAGATGCGGGATACTTTAAACCTGCGCATTACAAGCCTATACCCATGCTTTTCGGCCTATGCCTACCTCCAAACCACCCACGTTCTCACCTCCATACTCTTTCTATCTATTTATATCTACCTAAATAAGAAAAGGGAGTTTTCCCTTCTGCATTTGAACTTCAAAAATAAACAACTAAAAATATATTCAATGAAAAATTCCAAAACAAAGTCCACCGAGTTTGTTTTGATCTTGGCTTTGATGATATAGCCTAGAATTGGAGAACGATGAAGTTTTAGCCAAAGTCAGTTTTAGGGCAGTAGCTAGGGTTCGATGTCGGGAAGGATTTAGGAAACGACTCGTAAAATGGAGGCCGGATTCGAGTTCATGACATCGATTTACACCAAGGCTCGAAGTTCAAGGAGGAGTGGTGGTCGTTTGAGTGTCGCATCATACGGGTGACTGTAGGCGAAACCCATTGTGTCGCGTGCATGGATTTGAGCCCGAGCTAGGAACCTTGGTTTCGGAGAAGTGGAGATCGAGGAGAGAAAGCTGTTGGCGAAGGCGAAACTTGATTTCAGCGAGGAACGAAGGCATTATGCCATGCGTGCACTCATTCGGTGGTGCGTTGTGACATTGTTGTGCATGGATATCGGAATTAGGGAAGAAAGATGAAGGGGGAATCTTGTAATCATCCTCAAGTTTTTTAATTATAAATTTTAATTTTATCGATAACTTATAAAAGTCATATCTTACTTATACTAGGTTGGATTCGGACGCTGTTTTTTGCATTTAACTCGTGTCATCGAGACCTTTGCAGGGGTAAAATCATATGACCGTTTGGTTTTAAACCGAAAGTTGGACGATTCAGCGGAAACGAAAATCAATGTGAGTATAACTTACATTAAATTTATTGTATTGTATCAATGATATTATAAATGTTTATTGATTGCTTAGATCTTAATAAAATTGTTCGATTGATTGCTTGGTTGAATTTCCTTTTGGAAAATGGATGACATAATTATTTGATCATTATAAACCTATTTGATTTTACACATACACACACACATATATACATACATACATACATATACATATATATATATATATATTCCATAACCATTGTTTTGTAGGGAAAATTTGTAGAGAGACCCAAATGGGGCTTCTCACCAGTAAATTATTTATTTTCATCTTTATGCTGTTATAATTGAAATCCTGATATTCCATTTAAATTGTTTAATGCCGTTGTACCAATTTCGCTATATTGTCATTTATACAATTTCACTTCCAAAACCATGTCATATGAACTTGAGCTTGTGTTTCCACTAAAAGGAATATTGAGAATTCATTAATCATTTTGATTAATGATAATTCTGATTTATTTAATCATTTTAAATAATGATTTTTAAATTAATTTGCCAATTTAGTTAACGATGTTTTAAAATGGATGTGACGACCCGCAAATCCATACCCTTTGAATTGACAATAATCCCCACATGTCCAACCCAAAAAGCACCAACTGATGGAAAGTCAAGAGAAAGAAAAGAAGAGAGAACAAGGGAAGAGAAGAAAGAGAGAAGAGAGAAGATAGAACTAAACAGAACGATACAGAATCTGACATCGCAGCGGAAAACATATAATATCATATCAATGATCTTTACAAAACAGAAATTGTATATACATACATCAATCAAAGTACAACAATCAAACAATAGTTATCAGCTTGAACAGTTACAATAATCTGTCCTCACAATTGCTGATAATATACAACAACTATGCAGCGGATAATCAAAACAGATACGTGTATACGAAAATGAAGATGTCCAGCTCGCCTACTGATGCTCCAAAAGCACCAAAACTGAACCTGTAAATATACTCAGTCTGACACGAGCATTGAAAGGGAAGAACGCCCGGATCAGTCTAGTAAACCAGTGTGAGAAACACACTCAACTGAATTTATTCAATTACCAGACTTTTCCTTTATCAAAACAAAAGTATCTCGTAATACGTCCACACATAAACATTGACATGTTTTTACCTTACGATAACTAAAACATTTCATATCAAATCCTCTTATATTATAATAGTGTCGATTGCACAAATAATATTCAAAATAGATGAAATTGTTACCATTATTAAATTCCAGCATACTAGGCTCTAGAAACAAAATGGCAGGTACGTAGTGGAGTTTGGATTTCCATACAAATGAGCAGATGAAGAGACTACCTTCCGGCAGTACATCTTAGAGGAATGTACCGAGAAACCATCACAAAGTTCCTTTAACAACACAAGACCGGCCATCTCTATAACCAGATGGTACTGAATATGTCATCCTCTGATTATTACCGACCTTTACCAAGGGCCCTCGAAGCATACAAACCACAATAATCAGATACACGACGTCATAGCGTGTAAAGGTATATCTAGAAGAAGATGATCATATCCTACTAGGGAATGACCCACTTAGCCCTGCTGCATCTAACCCTGTTTTGGGTATTTCCAGTTGATGAGGTCTGAGGTAACGATTACCTTTCACAAATCACAATCGCATCACTTTTGAATGCCACACGGCCATTTCCGTTGACTACTAATTGCCTTCCATAAAAATAAAACTCTTAAGATCATACGTCTCAAGGAGGGTGTTAAGCTAAGAGAAGTTGCATTCTCCGCCACCACTGATGTACGTTTGTGAAAACCAATGTATGCAATCTTTAGAAACGCAATGTCTGACAAACATACATACAAGTTGTCCAGGAACACAAACCGAAGGTACTTTCCATCCACATCCTATCGGAAAATCCCTAGGATTAGTAGCGACGGCGCTTGCATTGGATATTTCATAATGAAAAGACCACTACTACTATATGTATATTGGGATTTTAACCCCAAACGATCAACAAGCAGTCCCCCACTATGAAAATCCTGAATATCAATATCATCAATAACCTATACAATCGAACGCATGTACGTTGGTCCAAAATGGTTTTTAAATAAATCTGATCCTGGTCTCTCCGCACCAACAACGCAAAAGCGTTTCTCAACCTCACATAGAAACTTAGTCTCATAGACTTATCATGTCTCCCACTTTCAACTTTCTATCCTTCAGGCCAAGAAAGAAGCCCGATAGATTAAAGTAATACTCTACACTAAACGAATCAACATCCTTAACACAAATGATAATCAAGCCTATACAGAAGACTACGTACTAAGTGTACGACTAAATAGTTTCCACATCAAGTCGAGGAATTAAAATGGCCAAATTTGATAGTCGGTTATTTAACTATCAAAAAAACAAACAAATATTAAGCACCACAAGCAATCACTAGGCCCTTTTAATTAATCTTTTATTAATTAAATCATTTGCCAAATATTCACTTCAAATTATCTTTTTTTTAAAGATATAATTTCCAAAACCATTTCAATATTGGAAAACATTTCGAAATACTTATTTAATAATAAGTAATTCACAATTCAATTTATTTTCAACATTTAGAAAATATTACATATACTTAAATCAAGATTAATTATATATATCATTCTTTAAGGAAAACATTCTCTTTAAACACATGTATTTGGGTCAAAACGAATGTTACATAAAACGTCGTCACGACAACCCAAAATCACTAGTATAGGGATTCGAAATTTAGATAGGTATATAAATCCCATAACTATACAAAACAATTCCTTTCGAAAATCATTTACCATAACAACAGTGTTATAGTCTATCATTTCCTTACTTCTCAAAAACATCTATTTCAACAATGAGTGTTGAAATCTATGGTTTCGATACTTAACACACTTTCAAACAACTTTCAAACCATTATAACTTCATTTAAAAATATCATTTTTCAAAAAATTTATTTAATTCAAAGATTATTAACTGTCCAAAATCGTAAATATACTTCATTTACCACATCCAATGTTTCTACACATTTATTGAACGATAATCCACTGTCCAAAATCGTGGATATAGCTCTTTTTACCAAATTTATTAATTCTACATATTTATTAAAGGATTATCCACTGTCCAAAATCGTGAATGAAATTCCTTTAATAAAAATCCATATCTAGTTTATCAATTTAAATTGATTTCACATTTATAAAACAATGTTTATAAATCACATTCATATTTTATAAAAACTTCAAGTTATAAATTCCCTTTGTTAACCAATTCCATATATACCTCAATTACACGTCAAAATCCAAATTATAAGTTAATTACTTATAATTCATTTATTTTACAAAATCATTCATTTTTTAACTTCACAAGTTCGTAAATCTTATTCACTTATAAAATCCAATTATAACTCCATTTTAACATTTACCAAACTCCTTTATAATCCTATTATTTTGATTTATACAAATTCAATTTTATAAATCTTATATATATAAACCGTTTATAATAATTCAAAAATCTTAATATAATTCATTTTACAAAATCATTGACTCCATATTTCAAAAATCACATTTCAATTATATTTCCAAAAAAATCATAATTTTTATAACATAAAAATAATAACTTTTTATTTATTCAAAATAAATCCATTCCTTTAACCATTCCAAAACTAATAAAACATCTATTTTCAAAATAACCATAAAATCCTTTTTAATTTGAAAATCATCGCTTAAATATTTTTAAAATTCCAAAATATGCCCAATGATTCAACAGCACTAAATACATCAATCACGGTATCCAAAATGTCCTATATCACATGATTACAGCATATATCACAATATCTGTAAATAAAATCAACACGGGTGAGGAATCCAGTTGGATCCCTCCAACCTATCACCTGCAACAAATATACATATTAGAATATGTATATAATGTCTGCTTCAAGGCAGACGTGCGTACAAAGGGTCATCTGGTCATACACGGGAATGCATGGGGTCTCATATGATAGGCAAGAATATATCCTACTACCAATTAATGTATAGATAATATACCATATATCATCCAAACAATCATCAATCATCATAAACAATATTTACTTTCGTTTATACAAAAATATGAGTGAGTCAGAAAGAGTGAGTTGTATTCACATTTCTTCCAATAGCAGTTGCAGTGTTTTATTTCAAATAAAATTAAACAAGCATTAAATTTTGTCCAAAATTTACACTAGCTCCAGTCAACTCCAAACCAGCTCTAAAATGTTGTGCTCATCAATACAGACCCAATCAACTTGTTTCGTCAAAAACGGACCTCGTATAAAGAAGTTGTAATATTTTAAAGTTTATACAAATTATATATAATAAAATTTTAACTTTTATTTTTATTTTAAAACCCTACTATAATCTGCACCGCTCATTTTCAATGATGAGATCGCGACCTTCGTTTTCATCTTCTTCCCCATCACGTGAAAACCCCCAACCCAACAAACCCACGTCGCCGTCTTTCCATAAATTATCGTGACACTATCTTCGATCGTGATGATGATTAGGGCCTGCCACCACGAAGACATTTGCGAGCTCTACCCTCGGTATGAACACCGACGATCATGGTCACATCGTCGCCTCGAAAATGTGTTTGAACGGACGACATTCAAACACGAATTTCCATTGATCCTTTGCATAATTTTCGATCATAGCCATCCAAATCAAAGATCTCGACGAACCTAGCATTTTTCCAGTTTGAAGATTTTGATGAAAGTGAGTGGATCGTGAGATATTGAGGAAGAAAGGTTGGAAGTTTCTGGCTGTAGAAAATATAATGGCGGCCTGCCCTAGCTTCATTAGGGTTTGCGTAAATTTACACGCACTATTCATTCGAAAAAATTTCGAACTCCAAACGAAACATGTCGCCTGGCGTTTATAATGTTTTACCTCTATTTCGAACATAATGGAGTATATATCGGGAACCAATTCGATCGTATTTGGAAGATAGGTTTTTGAATCGAATTATTTAAATTCAAAATTCACTTAAACGAATTTCTAAGCGTTTTATCTTTGCCATGACTAACTGTAAATCCGATTAATACGAAATTTGAAATCTTCAATAATAAAACATTACGGACCAAATGAAACTGGTTTCGTCGAAATCCAAGGCTGTTTGAAAAATGGCTATTTTTACACGTCAATTAAATAATAAAATATTCAATTTCTATAAATTAACTTTTAAATCAATTTCGAAAGTTCACTAACATCACTCAAATTCAAATAGAATTTAATCCAACTTTATAAATCATTTTTATTCACATATAATTCAATTTTCAATCATTTCTGTAATTTCAGATATTAATTTAATAATTTAATTATCCAATTAAATCACTATGTTCAAAATATAATTTATTCAGCTTATAAAATTAACTTGTGAATATTTGAAATTAATTAAATATCTGAATTTCAAATGATGAAATTCTGGGTCGTTACATTCTTCCCTACATAAAAGAATTTCATCCCCGAAATTACCAAGTAAGAAAAAGTCACAAAATCCATTAACTTTTCAGAAAAAATTGTTCAAATTAGATATCAAATCCATTTAAACTTTTAACTTTTCCCAAAACTCCATTAGTTAAACTTCTCATAAAAACTTTTCTAAGTTTTCAAATCATATATAGTTATCTTTTCAAAACCAACTAATATCGTTTCAGTTTATAACTCAAAATCAAAAAATTTAGTTATAAAAAATGTTCCAAATTTTCCCAAAATTTTCTATTGCCTTTAATTTTCAAAAAAAATCGTCGATGTCTCGTTTGCACGGTTCGATTTCGATTGTAGTAGGATCACAACATATATATATATATATATATATATATATATATATATATTGTTAGCGTCAAAATTGGTCACAAACCTCAAGTATCGTGAAAGCACCGATGTATGAATATAATTCAACGATATTCAAGCACAAGTCACAGATCTAAGCAAACAACAATCCAGAAATAACGAAAAGAAAAACAAGATTTATAGTGGTTCGGCTATCTCCGGCCTACGTCCATTTCAAAGGTTTGTCTTTTATTGATTATCCTTACTAGTTACAATCGATACAGCAGTTACAATGTAGAAACTCGAGTATAACGGCAATGATGAGATATAGAATTGGATCCGGCAGAGTCTGGATGTCGAATAGTAAAAAGATCCCTTTTTCTGTAGGCTTAAGGGGGCTATTTATAGGTGTAAGAGGCTGATATCACGCTCAAACTTTGGGAGACTCCTTCTGGCACATGAGTGGGCCCACGCGATCGATCCTGGAAAGTTTCGACTCGATCCGTGATCGATACGAACCAATTTCGTATCGATCAAAAAATGACCCAATCGAGCATAAACTTGGCAGGAATGTTCTTTATCTTGTATGCAAGCTCCTGCGAAAATTTCATAGCATTTGGACCAGTGGTTTAGGAGATATGATCGATGCAAGATCACATATTCGTAGCCTGTTGTCTTCGAATCTATGCTTTCATATCCCTCCTATTCGACTCGATCGAGGCATGTGCGTGCGAGGTGACGTGGTGCGGGTTTCCTGTATCGATCCAATCTCTGTGGTGAGTTGATCGAGTTATTCGCACCCAATACCAGAGCTTCGTTCGCATCGACCATTGACTCGTATCCACTCACTTCAGTCCTTCTTCGAATCGATTACCAATTCGCTTCCATTCATCTTCGCCCTTGTTCGTACAGATAATTGTGGGTATATTTCGTATCGATGGCAGCAGATAGCATCGATATGAAATGAACTCGCTTGAGAATGATGGATACAAACAAGGACTCGGATGCTATTGATTCGAACAACCACGAACTGGATGGATACGAGCTATGCTTACCTGTGATCGATACGAACCTGATGGTTTCAAATAGCACAGTCAAGGATCAACTCGAACCTGATCGATTCGAACAGATCGTTATCTTGCTGTTGATCGAGTCGAACTCGATCGATTCGAAATTGGCATCCCTCGATGGATACGAATAGTGTGTCCTTTTTAACTTGTGTCGATCATATCTCCATCACACGAACTCTGATTGACCTGAAATTTTAAATGCTGGATTTCATGGCTTTGCTTGTCATGCCTTATCAATTGTGGCCCAATCTGGACTCGGACAAAATCCATCGATATCCATGGTGAACCTGCAATGCATAATCGATATCCATAACTAGTAATCATTGATTTTCAGTTAATTTTTGGGTATCTCGGCTTTGCCGAAAGGTGGGATAACACTTTGCCCCCTAAAACATGCCATTTTCTAAAAGGTATGTTTTGAACAGTCTCAAATCGAATGTAGCGAATTCGTGTTTAATTCAAAGCGTATAGCGTTGTCAATTAAGTTTGCGGCTGTTTGAAGCTAAATCATTATTCATTTCCTCCTATGGAAATTAAGAATGAAATTCTACGGTCTCTCTGGACTATCAGTGGTCACTCCAAACCCTTGCCAAGTCCATTCCAGACTTAGCGATCGAATAGAAAGATCCTGTTGCACTCCGGCGTTGCTTTCTATCCCTTGCACTTTGGACCTAGCTAGGGCGTATAGCGATGTCTTGGTCATTCTGGACCGATCATAGCCTCTCCGGGCTTGCTGGATCCCATTCTGTCATTCTCTAGTGAAGGGGAAATAGCGTTGAGTGTGCCGATCCTGTCGCTCTCCGGCGAAGCGGCAACACCCCTTGCACTCTGGTTTAGTGTTTCTAAACTTTAAGCAATGTCATGGCCTAAGTATTAGGTCGATCACAGCAACTTCGGGCTCTTATTGCTCCCTGATCCAATCACTCTCCGTTGAATAGGGAACGACGTTAAGTGACTCGATCATGTCGCTCTCCGGCGAAGCAACTCACTTCTTGCACTCCGGACCCCGCCTCTCCGGGTAGGGTCACAAAGCGATTGTTTTCAAGCTGGTTTTCAATGTTCATCCTTTAAATCCCCGGTCAAAGGTTTTATTTCAAGAAATTCGAGTTCATTTATTAAATTGAAGTCCTGGATGTTCAATCTCAAACATCAGGAAAAACTAAGCATTGCCTCTACGGGTGGATCGATCTATCATCATCTCAGAGCATGCCTAGGGATCTCTTCGGTTCCCGTACATGTGTAAGTGGGATAGCCCTTTTATTTTAAAATCAAATCTAAGAAATCTAATCGATCAATGTCCAAATCCTAAACTTGGCCTTTGCCATCATAATCAGTTGATGACGAATCGTGATCCTGATCCAGGATCAGTTCTATTAGGTGGAGGCAGTAGTTGTTCAGGTCTTATGGCCGCTGCTCGTTCTCTGGTATATTGTGGCAATCTACACTCATGGCATGTTCTTCCACCTCATCCTTTATGTGGCGGCATTCATCGGTAGTGTGCCAGTCCAGCTCATGGAATAGGCAATATTTTTCGCTTCTATGTTCCCGCTCTATGGGATCTCTCCTGGTGGTTTTCGATAGGGTAGTTGTCCTTGAGTTTCCGTGAAATCTGTTCCATCTTGTCGTCAGATCTGTGTGTTGCCTGAATCTGGGCTCTCGGAATTTCTTCCGTTTATCAGGACCATCATGTCTGTCATCCTGCTTTCTCTTTCCTTTGTCTGCTCCAGACTATTCTATGGCGGTTCCTTCGCCTTGCACAGCGTCTGCTTCTCGCCTCTCGGCTCATGATTCTTCTAGTCGAATGAATCTTTCAGCTTCATGATAGAATTCTCCAAGATCTTATGGTGGATCTCTTTCCAAAGAATCTTTGAATTCGGTGCCTTCCCCAACACCTGCCGCCGCCGCCATCAAAATCATTGATGGATCCGGGATATCTACAGAAGCCACTGTTGCATTGAATCGCAGTAGAAAATCTTTTATGGACTCCCCGGTCCTTTGCTTTATCGTGGCCAAAGTCATCACACTCTTGGGTCGCGTCACGTGGACCCTAAACTGTCTCATGAAGCAATCTACGAGCTCGCCCGATGTTCTGATCGATCCATTTTCTAGTTTTCTGAACCAAAGCGTAGCCAAATATGATAAAAATAAAGGGAAACATCGTGCCATCACTTCCTCGGATGCTCCTAGCACTTCCAAATGTCTGATGTATTTGGTAATGTGCATGGTCAAGTCTGACTTCCCATTACAAGGGTCCCGCATTAGTAGTTTGAACTTTGGAGGGCTCCTCGCATTTCTGATATTCGGAGTGAACGGGCTCTGGCTAACTTCCTCCAATCCTCCGCTTGACAATCCTCCTCTCATAATTCATCGCACTAGTCCAACCATTCTTTCGTCTCTATCCAAGGGTTGCCCACTTGTCATGTTTCTATCCTGGCCCCGTGTCTCGAAGGGTATTCTGGTAGTATTCTTCATGTGGCTCGTTAACGTTGGCGTTGGCTCTAGCCTGTTGAGCTCCATTTATAGGTCTTACAGTATCAGATCCTGAGGGTCTTCCCCCAAGTCCTTGTTGATTTCCTTTTGGTTCTGCATTCTGACCTCGAGCTTGACCTCCGTTGGTCTCTGCAATTCTAACTCCTTGCTCTGCATTCACAGTCACTATAGTTGGTCCAAGGTTCTGTGCATTCACTGCTCTCATCTGCTCGAAGAAGCTCTGCATCATCTCTTGTTGACTCTTCATTATTCTTTCATACATTGAATTTGCCATAGCCTCCATCTCATCCCTGGTGATGTAGATCGAAGCTTGTCCTTCTCCAGCTCCAGAGGATGCCTCTTGACTT
This sequence comes from Allium cepa, assembly GCA_030765085.1. Taxonomy (NCBI): domain Eukaryota; kingdom Viridiplantae; phylum Streptophyta; class Magnoliopsida; order Asparagales; family Amaryllidaceae; genus Allium; species Allium cepa. The sequence goes on along the minus strand of CM060941.1, from coordinate 316,982,465 downwards.
CCTCCTTGTTGACTTCTCTCAGCTCTTTGTCTTTTACTTGTTTGTCGAGTCATTGTCCCTGAATCTGAATTCTTTAAGCTTTTAAATCTGAACTTTAAATCCGGTGTAGCGGGTGCTAGTTCTTCTCAGTGAAAGCACCAAAGTGTTAGCGCCAAAATTGGTCACAAACCCCAAGTATCGTGAAAGCATCAATGTATGAATATAAATCAACGATATTCGAGCACCAGCCACAGATCTTAGTAAACAACAATCTAGAAATAACGAATAGAAACACAAGATTTATAGTGGTTCGGCTATCTCTGGCCTACGTCCACTTCAAAGGTTTGTCTTTTATTGATTATCCTTACTGGTTACAATTGATTACATCAGTTACAATGTAGAAACTCGAGTATAACAACAATGATAAGATGTAGAATTGGATCCGGCAGAGTTTGGACATTGAATCGCAAAAAGAACCCTTTTTCTGTAGGCTTAAGGGGGCTATTTATAGGTGTAGGATGCTGATATCATGCTCAAACTTTGGGAGACTTCTTCTGGCATGTGAGTGGGCCCACGCGACCGATCCCGGAAAGTTTTGACTCGATCCGTGTCCCATACGAAACAATTTCGTATCGATCAAAAAATGACCCAATCGAGCTGAAACTTAGCAGGAATGATCTTTATCTTGTATGCAAGCTCCTGTGAAAATTTCGTACCATTTGGACAAGTGGTTTAGAAGATATGAACGATGCAAGATCACGTTTTTCGTAGATTGTTGTCTTCGAATCCATGCTTTTGTATCCCTCATGTTCGACTCGATCGAGGCACGTGCGTGCGAGGTGACGTGGCACGAGTTTCCTCTATTGATTCAATCTTTATGGTGAGTTGACCGAGTTATTCGCACCCAATACCGGAGCTTCGTTCGCATCGACCGTTGACTCATATCACTCACTTCGGTCCTTCTTCGAATCAATTACCAATTCGCTTCCATTCATCATCGCCCTTGTTCGTACCGATAGTTGTGGGTATATTTCGTATCGATCGCTGCAGATACCATCGAAATGAATTCTCTTGAACAAGATGGATACGAACAAGGACTCGGATGCTATTGATTCGAACAACCGCGAACTGGATGTATACGAACTATGCTTACTTGTGATCGATACGAACCTGATGGATTCGAATAGCACGGTCAAGGATCGACTCGAACCCAATCGATTCGAACAGATCGTTATCTTGCTATTGATCGAGTCGAACTCGATCAATTAGAAATTGGCTTCCCTCGATGAATACGAACAGTGTGTCCTTTTCAACTTGTGTCGATCATATCTCCATCATACGAACTCTGATTGACCTGAAATTTGAAACGCTGGCTTTTATGGCTTCGCTTGTCATGCCTTATCAATTATGGCCTAATCCGAACTCGGACAAAACCCATCGATATCCATGGTGAACCTGCAATGCATAATCGATATCCATAACTAGTAATCATTGATTTTCAGTTAGTTTTTGGGTATCTCGGCTTTGTCAAAAGGTGAGATAACATATATCTCAAATATACATCTCATCTTCGAGGATGAGGCATCCTGTAGGGAAAAAAGTGTAAAAGTACGATATGTAATTTGAGATATATACCTTATATATTATTAGTGAGCATATACGGCTAATATAGCGTGAAAGCGAGCTCCAAATGCGAAGAAAGCTCCATACGCACCTAGTAAACACTCAATACACAATGAGAAACGTGTATATATATGAAAGTAATATCAATATACAACATATACCAATACCATAACTATATATGCCAATAGAGCAAATGCAACAAAAACAAAAAATCCAACCATCAAACCACTATCATCCAACTAACATCCAACAAACCAATCTCTATTCATACAATCCATAACAATCCAGTATACATTCACTTCTTATTAATATTCATTGAATGGGTTTTCAATTTAAATCACATCTGATTTATTAAAATTGGATTTTTCTAACATCAATCTATTCGTATTCAATTAGTTTACATTCACTAATTTACATTCAAGTTTGTTCACTTCCAAATCAAATTAAATTTAATTCTATTTAAATTTACTTACTCCAATTTGAATTCAGTTATTTAGCTTTCACTTTCATTAATTCAATTTCATATGAATTTCTATTCAATCAACTAATATCCATCTAACAACCAATATATATTCAACATTACCAAATTTATTTACTTTGCTTACATTCAATTTGGTTTAACACATTTAATTCCTAATTGGTTTAATATTCATTTCGATTATATTCTAGTATTCACCATATTCACATTTACAATTAAAGTTGAATTTCATTACATAACTCAAATTCATATTCATCACCTCACTTTATTAACTTCTTATTATTCAACTCTACTTTGCATATTCATTTTATTTATCAAAATCAACTTGATTTAACACCACTTAAATTATGTTTCATTTCAACTTCATTTACATTCACTATACTATACAACTTAAGTTCACTTCTAATTTAATTCAAATTCTATTTTATTTAACTTTCACTTAAGTCAAATTTCAAATCACTATTCAAATTCAGATTTCGTTTTGCTTAACGAAATTGTTTAACCATTTTAACAATTGGTTTTACTTACCTTTTCTCGGTTTATAAGTCACGCAACTTAAACTTTCAAATTCATATTATAATCACTTACCCTTAAGTTTAATTTTTATTCCAATAATTTTTCTAATCCAGTTCAAATCCAATTCAATTTATTTAACTTTACTTTAGTAAAATTTCAAATCATATATTTATTATGCTACTCATATTTACATCAACTTTACTACAATTAAAATTTTATCATTTCATACTATAAGTTCAAATCTTATTTTACTTATATTTATCAATTTCAACTTGGATTTTAAATTCAAATTTGTTTATCAAAATAAAACTTAAATTTTCAATTTACTATTGGTAGCAAATCAATCACACAGAAGCGCGAAAATGGTATTGATGATGCTACAGTCATCACCCTTATTATTTTCCAGCAACAGTAGTGAATTCAGTACTTTATATTATTTTTAAAATTTCCTTTTATTATTTATAAATCTCATTTACAAATCATAATTATAAACCTTCTTACTTGTATAATTTCACTATTTCACTTCACTTACATAAAATCCATTCCAAATCTATTTATCTTATAATAATATAATCTCTTTAACTTTGAAAAACAACTTTCAAAATAAACGGGATTCAAATTTCAAACTCTTAGTTTAAATTCATTTTTATTTATAACTCATATTTGTAAATATATTCATATAGTTCTATTCCTTATATATATAAGATCATTTGACAATTGCAAATCATTTTAATTATAATTCCACACTTTATAATTCATTTTCTTTTATAATTTCATTCTTTTACAATTGTTGTTTCCATTAAGATTATTCAACTTATATATATTCACATTTTCAAACAACCAAACAATTCATTTATATAGACTTTATTAATACTGAAAAATGGTTTCCTTTATAAAATATAATCGTGGTAAACTAATTTCATTTACCCAATTAAAAATGATACTATGTCGACTTGCCTCGTTTAAGTGTTTGGAAATCCTTATCGATAACATGGCGTCCCACATACCGACCAGAATTCACACACGGCTCAACGGATAATAAACACAATATAAAAACATTTAATATCACTAACAAATATGCGCTCATATATATATAATACACTCAAACTCAATCTAGTGTGCTATTGTCCCTATCTATACTGAGTACACATCAAAGCCTAGGAATATAGACAAACGAGTTTTTCGGACCCACCCTGGTAGGCTTTTCAACTATCCGCTACTCTTGTACTATTCAACATGGGGGTACTCCTTCTTTTCAACATAGAGATGATTACATGTGGTACCTCGGATCTACTTTTACGGCAAGCCTCTCGACTATCAACCAACCCTTTCATGTTAGGGACATGTTGGGTTAAGAGTCTAAGCTTCACCACTGTTAATAAAGCGAGAATCCCCTATGCTGAACATAATCAATCAAATCTGATACCCTTTGAATCGATAATAATCCACACATGTCCAACCCAAAAAGCACCGACTGACGGAAAGTCAAGAGGAAAAAAAGTAGAGAGAAGAAGAGAAGAGAAGAACAAGAGAAGATAGAACCAAACAGAACAATACAGAATCTCACATCGCAGCGGAAAACATATAAAATCATATCAATGATCTTTACAAAACAGAAACTGTATATACATACATCAATCAGAGTACAACAATTAAACAATAGTTATCATCTTGAACAGTTATAATAACTTGTCTTCACAATTGCTCATAATATACAACAACTAAGTAGTGGATAATCAAAATAGATACGTGTATACAAAAATGAAGATCTTCAGTTCGCCTGCTGAAGCTCCAAAAGTACCAAAATAGAAGCTATAAATATACTCGGTCTGACCCAAACATTGAAAGGGAAGAACGCCTGGATCAGCCTGGTAAACCAGCATGAGAAACACACTCAACTAAATTTATTAAATTACCAAACTTTTCCTTTATCAAAACAAAAGTATCTTGTAAGACACGTCCACACATAAACACGGACATGTTTTACCTTACGATAACTAAAACATTTCATATAAAATACTCTTATATTATAATAGTATCTATTTCACAAATAATATTCAAAATAGCCGAAATTGTTACCATTATTAAATTTCAACATACAAGGCTCTACAAATAAAATGGCAGGTACGTAGTGGAGTTTGGATTTCCATACAAATGACCAAATGAAGGGACTACCTTCCGGCAGTTCATCTCTAGAGGAATGTACCGAGAAACCATCACAAAGTTCCTCTACCAACACAAGACCTGCACACCTCTAAAACTAGATGGTACCGAATATGTCATCCTCCGGTCGTTATCGACCTTTATCGAGGGTCCTCGAAGTATACAAACCACAATAATCAGATACACGATGTTATAGTGTGTAAAGATATATCTAGAAGAGGATGATCATATCCTACTTGGGAATGACCCACTTAGCCCTGCTGCATCTAATCTTGTTTTGGTCATTTTCGGTTGATGAGGCCAAGGTAACGATTACCTTTCACAAATCACAATCACATCACTTTTGAATACCACATGGCCATTTTCGTTGACTACTAATTACCTTCCACAAAAATACAACCCTTAAGCTCATATGTCTCAAGGAGGGTGTTAAGCTAAGAGAAGTTTCCTTCTCCACCACCACTGATGGACGTTTGTAAAAACCAATGTACGTAATCTTTAGAAATGCAATGTCAGACAAAGATCCATAAAAGTTGTCCAGGAACAAGACAAACCGAAGGTACTTTCCTACCACATCCTGTCGAAAAATCCCTTGGATTAGTAGCGACAGCCCTTGCATTGGATATTTCATAATGAAAAGACCAGTGCTACTACATGTATATTGGGATTCTACCCCCAAACGATCAATAAGCAGTCCTCCACTATGAAAATCCTGAATATCAATATCATCATTAATCTGCACAATCGAACGAATATACATTGGCCCGAAGTGGTTTTCAGATTAATCTGATCCCGGTCTCTTCGCACCAATAATGCAAAAGCATTTCTCAAACTCAAACAGAAACGAAGTCCCATAGACTTATCACATCTCCCACTTTCAACTTGCTATCCTTCCGGCCAAGAAGGAAGCTCGATAGATTGGAGTAATGCTTGCAACTACATGAATTAACATCCTCAACACAAATGATAATCAAGCCTACACAGAAGGCTACGTACTAAGTGTACGACTAAATAGTTCTCATATCAAGTCGAGGAACTAAAATGGCTAAATTTGATTGTCGGTTTTTAACTATCAAAACAAACAAACAAATATTCAGCTCCATAAGCAATCACTATGCCCTTTTAATTAATCTTTTATTAATTAAATCATTTTTCAAATATTCACTTCAAATTATCTTTTTTAAAAAGACATAATTTCCAAAACCATTTCAATATTGGAAAATATTTCAAAATACTAATTTAATAATAAGTAATTCACAATTCAATTTATTTTCAGCACCATAAGTCTATCATTTCCTTACTTCTCAAAAACGTCTATTTCAATAATGAATGTTGAAATCTATGGTTTCGATGCTTAACACACTTTAAAATAAATTTAAACCATTTTAACTTCATTTAAAAATATCACTTTTCAAAACATTTATTTAATTCAAAGATTATTCACTGTCCAAAATCGTGAACATGCTTCATTCACCACATCCAATATTTCTACACATTTATTACTGGATAATCCACTGTCCAAAACCGTGGATATAGCTCCTTTTATCAAATTTATTAATTCTACATATTTATTAAAGGATTACCCACTGTCCAAAATCGTGGATGAAATTCCTTTAACAAAAATCCATATCTAGTTTATCAATTTAAATTGATTTCACATTTATAAAACAGTGTTTATAAATCACATTCATATTTTATAAAAACTTCAATTTATAAATTCACTTTGTTAACCAATTTCATATATACCTCAATTACACGTCAAAATCCTAATTATAAGTTAATTACTTATAATTCATTTATTTTACAAAATCATTCATTTTATAACTTCACAAGCTCCTAAATCTTATTCACTTAAAAAATCCAATAATAACTCTAGTTTAACATTTACCAAACTCTTTTATAATCCTATTATTTTGATTTATAAAAATTTAATTTTATAAATCTTATATATATAAACTGTTTATAATAATTCAAAAATGTCAACTTAACTCATTTTACAAAATCATCAACTATATATTTTGAAAATCACATTTCAATTATATTTCCTAAAAAATCATAATTTTATAACATAAAAATTATAACTTTTTATTTATTCAAAATAAATCCATTCCTTTAACTATTCTAAAATTAATAAAACATCTATTTGCAAAATCACTTTAAAATCCTTTTATTTTGGAAATCATCGCTTAAATATTTTTAAAATTCCAAAATATGCCTAATGCTGCAACAGCACTAAATACATCAATCACGGCATCCAAAATATCATATATCACATGATAACAGCATATATCACAATATCTGTAAATAAAATTGACATGGGTGAGGAATCCAGTTGGATCTCTCCCACTTGTCACCTGCAACAAATATACATACTAGAATATGTGTACAATGTCTGCTTCGAGGCAGATGCGCGTACAAAGGGTCATCCGTTCATACACGGGAAAATGTAGGGTCTCATCTGCTCTAATAGGCAGGAATATATCCAAGTGCCAATCAATATATAGATAATATACCATATATCAGCCAAACAATCATCAATCATCATAAACAATATTTATTTTCACTTATATAAAAATATGAGTGAGTCAAAAAGAGTAGCTGTACTCACATTGCTTCCAATAGTAGTTGCAGTGTTTTATTCCAAATAAAATTAAAAAAGCGTTTAATTTTACCCAAAATTTACACTAGCTACAATCAAATCTAAACTAGCTATAAAATCTAGTGCTCATCATTACGGACACAATGCAACTTGTTTCGTCAAAAATAGACCTCGTATGAATAAGTTATAACATTTTAAAAATTGTATGAATCATATATATAATAAAATTTCAACTTTTGTTTTTATTTTAAAACCCCGCTATAATCTGCACCGCTCGTTTTCAATGATGAAATCGTGGCCTTTGTTTTCATCTTCATCCCTATCACGTGAAAACCCCTAGCCGAACAAACCCACGCCGTCGTCTATCCACAAATTATCGCGACATTATCTTCGATCGTGACGATGATCAGGGCCTGCCACCACGAAAACCTTCGCAAGCTCTACCCTCGGTATGAACACCGACGATCTCGGTCACGCATGCCTTGAAAAATGTGTTCAAACGTATAACATTCAAACACGAATTATTGTTGATCCTTTACGTAATTTTCGATCATAACCGTCCAAATCGTAGATCTCGACGAGCCTAACGTTTTTCTAGTTGGAAGAGTTTGATGAAAGTGATTGGATCATGAGATACTAAGGGAGAAAGGTTGGAAGCTTCTGGCCATAGAAAATATAATGGCGCCCTGCCCTAGCTTCATTAGGGTTTGTGTAAAAATGAAAATGTTGTGTCCTTTTATTATAAAATTTACGAGCACTATTCATCCGAAAATTTTCGAAACTCCAAATGAAGCGTGTCGCCTGGCGTTTATAATGTTTTACCCATATTTCGAACAAAATGGAATATATATCAGGAGCCAATTCGACCGTATTTGGAAGATAGGTTTTCGAATCGAATTATTTAAATTTAAAATTCACTTTAATGAAATACTATGCATTTTAGCTTGCCACGACTAAACCGTAAATCCGATTGATATAAAATATAAAATCTTACAATAATAAAACATTACGGATCCAATGAAACTAGTTTCATCGAAATCCAAGACTATTTGAAAAATGGCTATTTTTAAACGTCAATTAAATATTAGAATATTCAATTTCTGCAAATTAACTTTTATATCAATTTCGAAAGTTCACTAACATCATTCAAATTCAAATAGGATTTAGTTCAACTTTATAAATTACTTTTATCCACATATAATTCAATTTTCAATCATTTCGGTAATTTCAAATATTAAATTAACAATTTAATTATCCAATTAAATCACTATTTTCGAAATATAATTTATTCAGCTTATAAAATTAACTTATAAATATTTAAAATTAATTAAATATCTAAATTTCGAATGATATAAATTCTGGATCATTACAATTGATTTATATTTTGTTTTAAACAAGATCGGATTTAATCAATCATTTTTACTAATTATTTCTTGAGTTTAATTAAATTATTTCAATTAATGATTATTGTATTTAGTAATCATTTTAGTTAATCATTTTTAAATGTAATAAATCATTATAAATGATGACATTTGAATCTAATTGATTATAACGACCCGTAATTTTCTGATAACTAAATTTATTGATTTAATAAGATTTTATGATTAATGTTGAAAGAAAATAAAATTTTAGGATTTAATAATAAGAAATAACTAGAATAAAATGTAATAGTGTTAATTTAAGGTAATTGATAACTACTTTAAATGTAATTCCCATTTTATTAAAATGATTAAGAAAATATGATTGGTTATAGATTTTAATTTAATTGTAATAATATGTGTATTAATTGGTAGTTGGATTAAAGGAGTAATTGATAATTTAAAAGTGGCATTAATTAATGAAATAGTATGTGGTAAATTGTAATTGAATAAAATTAATGTTATGTGAGTAGTTATAACATTTGTCATTTGTCATTTGTAATTGAATAAAATTAATGTTGTAATTGAATAAAACTTAAAAATATGATTAAATTAAGAAAAGGTAACGATTGTCATTTGTTACCAATTTATTTAGCATGTTGAATTAAAGTTGAAAATCAATTGCAATTAATTTACTTAATTAGTGCAGTTAATATAGGTTATGTAACATCCCGCCTTTTTGTACCGTCAAGCAGACACACGTGCCGACTCAAATCATACAAAAGAGCGGATTGTTATTGGGGTAAATAAGAAAAACCAGAAAAAGAAATAAAACAAAATAGAATCTTGCAGCGAAACGATAAAATATAATAATCGAATAAACAGTTCATGAAGCTATTTTACAAAACATTTTATTACACTTATACAACATAGAATCAGAGTTACACATACCAAAGAATAATAAATACAATGCACCGGAACAATATGATGCAGTGGAACAATATAGTAAATAATAGTAATAAAATCTTCATCCTCATCCTCTAAAAGTAAGGCCTTCAAACCTTGAAATGCTCAGGCTGACCCAAGCGAATTGAAAAGACAAAACACTCGAGTCAGAACTAAAAGATCTTATGTGAGTTAAATCAATAGAAAATAATATGAGTGGAATGGCCTTAGAGATGTTTACGGATTTTGACATCTCCTATCTAGTGTCTAACTTCTGTGCAGTAACTTAAGAGACGTTCGGGATTCACATCTTCTAAGGATCCGTTAAACTATTTACTATGTAGTAATATTTAGCTATTATAATAATGTCTATAGTAAAATAAACTTACTTTTAAATAGCGTTAAGGAGTTACCCAATCTCCCCCTTAACACAGTAATAGTCCCAGTAGTCCATCCAGTATCATAGTCTCTTCTGATCGGGAAGTCACCATAGGATACTCCACGAGCTACGGGAGAAAACCAAACACGTACAAGGCGCGATATGGTAGGTGACATGGCACAACTAGGCAATGCCAGGGTAGATATACCAATTACGCTTCCGGACCGATGGTAACGCGTAGCAGCTACTACCGCCCACCTCGAGCCACACCCCCAAAATCAAAAGGGCCACAATCAATCACAAAGTAATAGAATGGTATCGAAGGAGTGTGTTCGATAAAAGGTGCTACCTTCTTAGCCCATCGATCGCTCCTGTTTTATCCACCTTATGCCAACTCATGGGAGCCGGGTCCACGTATATACCTTAAAGGAAATGCCGCCTCCATCCTACTTCATTCTGGAATCTCCACCGCTTACACGGTTGTTAAAGTGGTTTTCAGAGTTGGCAGAGAGTATGACAACTTCCGATCCCGGTTCTTTAACAACCAAACGTTATTATAACACCACGGTCATTTCAACATAATTTATACTTTTAAAACCAAATATCATTGCCCTTTTCAAAACCAAATCAATAAGATATCATTTTCATTTCAAATATATCTTTTCTAAAATCAAAACACTTTCGAAGTTATAACGTTTCGAAATCAAAATACTTGAATATAACACTTTCAAATTATAATACCTTGAAACTAACAACTTTGAAACATAACTTCCACCACTTAAATGGTTTAAATATTTAAAATACTTTATATAATAAATAGCTTCTTTAAATTCACAAATCACTTCCAAAACAACTCGAATTTATAAATTTTATATTAACCAAATCTCAAATCATAAACTTCAATTCAATTCAGTTTCCAAATAAATTATTCCAAATTATATTGATTTCAAAGCAAATTTGATCCACAAAATAAACCATTTCAAATTCAATATATTTCAAACTTTAAGTATTCAACAATTTCAAAAATAAGTTTGATAATTACAGTTCAGTAATTTAATTTTCTATTATTTAGTTTTGAAATATTTTACTTAATAAATCCATTATAATTTAAATAAAACTCAAAATTAAAATAACTAAATATTTCCTTCAATTCATTTATACTTGAAATATTCATTGAATTCACCCTAAACCAAAATCCAGTTATAAAATCATACCTTCTAAAATTTCAAATTTAATAAATTTCGCATCAAACTTATTTGAGTTTAATTCTTAAATAATTCAGTTTCAAATAAATCTCAAAATTTATCTTCTAACCTTAATTTATTTAAATCATTATAAATTCTATATTAAAATATAATCTAAATACTTAACCATATTATCTTCAATAAAAATGCAAACTTATTATTAAGCTCATTCTATGTTAAAACAACTTTATACCTAGCTTAAAAATCAAGAATAAAATAACATTTATATAATATCTAAAACCAATATTTATATAAAACCATATATTTCTATATAAAACCATAGATATCATTTAAAAATATTTATATATAGACCAGCGGTGCTTGCATACAATTTTCTATCCTATGGTCAAGTGATACGGATATTTATCATTTCAACCCGTAATTTAAAATATAAATACGGTTATATATCATTTCAAACCACAATCCCGAATGAAATAAAAAAAATTCATAACAAACTTGCAGTTTATAACAATATAAAATACAGCATCCATTCATCCAATATGAATCATCAAACATTTATCACAATCATCATCCAATTCAAACAATAACATCAATATAGAACATGTAATAAATAACAGGTATTTACTGGCAGTTTATATTCAATAATAAATTAAATAACAATTTAACTGGCAGTTTATATGCAATAATAAATTAAATAACAATTTAACTAACAGTTTATATGCAATAATATATTAAATAACAATTTAATTCAATAAATTCAATTTAACTGAGATGATGATCAAAAATGTGTCAAACAGTCATAGATAAATTTCTAATAACATCATAAATCAATTTAACAAACATATGAAATTTTAGAAGTTGTGAGTGGGTTAAAACAGTTACCTTTGAATTTGAATTGAATTTAAACCCAATTTAAACCCAAAATTTAAACAGTCTCAGAATTCGTCCAAACAAGTGCCAAAATGTCTGGAATTTCAATACGATCCTACCGGAGAAAACCACGCATGAATTGGACCTCTTATGTAAAATTTATACACATCAGAAGATAACAATTTGAAATTTAAATAAAAATAAAATAAAAGTTCACTCACGCCATGTCATTGAGCATGACACCCCTTCCATAACCCTAACACGTGCAATTGAGCATAGCATAGCCGCTGCAAAACATCGACGCTTCAACCAATTATCGCCGTGCCTACGTTCGACAATGGCCAGATCAGGCGAATCCACCTCGACGCTCACCTCCTACCGATTACGTGGGTTCCCACGCGATGAATTCCGATCCCGAAGACGCTCCCCGCCGTTGCCGTTTTGTCACTGATCAAGGTGGTTTTCGATTACCTGAAGACGAACCAGTGGTGCCGATGCGACCTGCTCTACGCCCTCTATGCATCCATGCCCCCCAATCGACCTAAGGACGTAGATCCACCGTTGAATCACCCCGACCATAATGAACCGCCGAAACAAATCCATGGATTCCTGGACAAACAATGAATCTAAATGAATAACGAATCACATATCTGAGATGTGCTCGTCGAGAGCTTCAGATCGATATAAAATTTGATAGTATTTGAGGAGTTTGAAATTTTGTTGTTGGATTTTGAATTGGAATTGAATTGGAAAATTTAGGGTTTACAGCCATTGAGGAAAAGGAGCAACAAAAGTTTCTACACGTACAGAAATGAGAAATAGAAAGGCTGCTAGGGTTTATAACATGATATATATAGGTAGAGTTAAGAAATAGAGGAACAGATGCCATTGGTTAGGACCGTTGAACGATAAATGGCTCGAAAAGCCCGTTTCGACTCCGGGACGAAAATGGGTCAACCCATATATCAAAATATATGTTTTTGAATATTTTAAACTCGATGGAACAGGTTTCAAGTCCTAGTTCCACCATATGAAGAAGTTATGCTAAAATCAAGCTATTTCAAATTGATTTCAATTGATTTCGATTTAATTGATTTCTGGGCGTTTCAGGTCCATACGATCAAACGACAAGTCTGATCATTACGAAACTTGAAATCCTACAATAATTCACCGTTACCGATCCGATGAAACTGGTTTCGTCGAAATCCAAGTCCATGACCAAAATGGCTATTTTCCTATTAATTAAATAAATTAATAATTAATTGATTAAATCACTTTTCAATTCAAATTTAATTATTTACAAATTTATCATTCTGGATTACTTGGTAGATTTACGATCCCTTAAACAATTCCCATGTTAATTTATTATTGGATATCCACCAATTTCAATGTTTAGATTTCCCAATCAATTCAGTAATTACAAATTAAATTCCCTATAATCCAATTTAATTGAACTTTCATCCTATTATTCAATCCATTATTATCAAATGGGTGAAATTAACATTGGTTCATATCTATCACATTAATATTTCCCAATTTCATCTTATTCCAATTAGCATAATATTAAGTTAAAATTTAATTAATTAAACCACTTTTCATTCAAATCTTATATATTTCAATTTCTACATATATTATCTCAATAATTGATTCAACATTCACACTTGTTTTCTTCTATTCAAATTTATAACTAGGTATAACAATTTGCATTGGTTCATCATTGGAGTTTCATTTCAGTTGTTAATAACTAGTTCTAATTACCATTGCTACCTTTCATTTTTAACATTCACTTCATTACAAACTATAAAAGTTTTTTTTTCTTTCTAAATTTAATTACACAAATCTTATTAAATTAACCAATATAATTATTGAAATTTACAGGTCATTACACTCTCCTCCACTCAAAACTTTTTGTCCCCGAAAAGGAAAAAGAATGGAAAAGAAAGAATTTAGTAAACAATACATCTTATTCAAAATATTAATGTTATAAATAAATAAATTTACAAAATTAATTAATTTAAATAAAATATACCAATTTATAACCATTAAATCTTTTTATACTCAAATTAATAAGGTTTGGAGAACATTTTCAAAAAAATTCCAAGTCCAAAATTCACGGAAAATTTTGGCAGAGTCTCCTTTGTACGGGGAGGCTCGGGAGAAAATATAATATCAAATATAACAATATATATAACAATATCTCAAAATAATATATCCTAACCACGGGAAAAACCGTATAATAACGCTATTTATGAGACCAAAAGCAGTAGCAATTGCTTCCATAACCTGTATTTCACATATATAATCTAAAAAGAGTTAACAATTATATAAAATGAAATATTTAAAGTTGTTTCAACCATCAACAAACAAATCAATATAACAACAATCACTTGCAACCACAGCCGATCATCATATAGATCAACATGATTCAATTATCCATCCATATCAAACAAACAAATAGTTGTTCGGGTTCAAAACTTTAAATTGTACATAATGAAAAATAAACTACTAAGTGCCCCATTTTCTCAACATTCTTAGATGAAACCAAATAGATCATTCATACATTCAAACAATTTCGAAGTATCCTTGCCCAAACAACCATAAACCAAATAAAAAACAATTTCAAACAATAGATCAAATTCATTCTTATTAATTTCATTTCATAATATTTGTTTTTTTAATTCTTTTCTTTCATATAATGATTTATCTTTTTAATTTACATTTATTTCTTGCAAATTTTCATTTCCATTCATTGATTCAATGTTTATTTCACTTATTTCCAATTATACTTACATAAATTCATTTTATTTATAGTATTCATGTGTAAATCAATTACTTAGCATATCAATGCATTAACTTAAGTCTACAATCATATATTTACTGCATTCATCTTTTCTACTTATTTATTTATAAATAGCTTCAACCATTTACTTAAGTTTATTATCATTCATTTACAATACTTACATTTCTATTAAATTAGTAGCATTTCAATCATAACTTAAGTTTATAACAATTACAACATCAACTTCTTATTTATTAAAGAATTTCATTGAATACTATCATTACTTCATTACTTCAAGTTTTACTTGTATAATATCCTATTGCATTTTCTTATTAAACATTACAACTTTTAATATTTGGTAAGTTATACATATATGTGCTTTAAGAATGCAATTGGAAGCTATACAAGTTTTTCTCATTTCATTTAATTAATTTAATGTTTAATAATCATATCTTCTATTTTTATAGGTTACATATTTCAACTTCTTGGAAATTTCATTTATGACCTACCATTTAATCTCTTATTTCATTTAGAGGTTCCAATTATTAATTAGTTGCATTCCATTTCACTAAAATAATTGAAACTATTAATTAATGGAAACTTAACAATTAAATACCGGATTTAATTTCAAATCATTTAAAAATAATAGAAAAATGTATATACTTATAACTTATATACTCAATTATATTTAAAACTGTTTAAAATTTATATTTGTTTTCAAAATAGATCTGTAGTAAAACTACTACAGTGGTCTTCCTACTTAGAAACTCGAAAATGAATGTCGATGATGCATGCACTCATCATCGAAATTATTTTCCAACGACAGAGAGGGGAGTACAGAACTTATTTCTTTCCAAATTTTCTTTAAAAAATTCTTTCGAATTATATTGGAATATTTATATCAGAAAATACCTATAAACAATATTATTATATTCCAAAATCCTTTGAAAGAAATTTCCAAAATTCCGAAACTTAAGTTCCAAAATTTCCAATTTTCATTTATTTTATTTTCTTCAAATCTTATTTCCAATCAATATTTATAAATTTCACTACCTAACAACCAATATATTACAACCAAATATAACCTTTATGAAATTTATTACTTTATATATAGAAAATATAATAGGCAAAATTATTTCATTCGCCTATATTCAAAACAAATATTGTGTTGGTATGTCCTATTAAGTATTTTGAAATCCCTGTTGATGTCATAGCGTCCTATGAACCAACCAGAATTTATAAATACAAAACGGAACAAATTAACATAATATCAAAACCATTTATAACACTAACAAATACGCTCTCTCATATATATGCGCTCAACAACTCATCATAAGGTATTACTACCCTATTAATAAAGAGTCAAACCCCACAAAGCAAAGGTTTATCGCTAAACCAAAGCTCTGATACCAATGTAACACCCCGCCTTTTTGTACGTTCAAGAAGACACACGTGCCGACTCAAACCATACAAAAGAGCGGATTGTTATTGGGGTAAATAAGAAAAAACGGAGAAAGAAATAAAACAAAACAGAATCTTGCAGTGGTATGAAAAAATATAATAATCGAATAAACAGTTCATGAAGTTGTTTTACATAACATTTGATTATACTTATACAACACAGAATCAGAGTTAAACATACCAAAGAATAATAAATACAATGCAGCAGAACAATGTGATATAGTGGAACAATATAGTAAATAATAGCAATAAAATCTTCGTCCTCGTCCTCCAAAAGTAAGGCCTTCAAACCCTGAAATGCTCAGGCTGACCCGAGCGAATTGAAAAGACAAAACACTCGAGTCAGAACTAAAAGATCTTATGCATGTTAAATCAATAGAAATAAATATGAGTGGAACGGCGCTAGAGATGTTTACGGGTTTTGACATCTCCTATCCAGTGTCTAACGTGTGTGCAGTAACTTAAGAGATGTTCGAGATTCACATCTCCTAAGGATCCGTTAAACTATTTACTATGTAGTAATATTTCGCTATTATAATAATGTCTATAGTAAAATAAACTTACTTTTAAATAGCGTTAAGGAGTTACCCAATCTCCCCCTTAACACAATAATAGTCCCCGTAGTCCATCCAGTATCGTAGTCCCTCCTAATCGGGAAGCCACCAGAGGATACTCCATGGGCTACGGAATAAAACCAAACTCGTACATGGCGCGATAGGGTAGGTGACACGGCACAACTACGCAATGCCAGCGTAGATATGCCAATTACGCTTCCGGACCTGTGGTACGCGTAGTAGCTACTACCTCCCACCTCGAGCCACACCCCCAAAATCAAAAGGGCCCCAATCAATCACAGAGTAATAGAATGGTATCGAAGGAGAGTGTCCGATAAAAGGTTACCTTCTTAAACCGCCAATTGGTACTTCTTAGCCCGTCAATCGCTCATGTTTTAGCCAGCTTATGCCAACTCACAAGAGTCGGGTCCATGTATATACCTCAAAGGAAACGCCGCCACCATCCTACTTCATTCTGGAATCTCCACCGCATATATGGTTATTAAAGTGGTTTTCAGAGTTGGCAGAGAGTATGACAACTTTCGATCCCAGTCTCTTTAACAACCAAACGTTATTATAACACCACGGTCATTTCAAAATAATTTATACTTCTAAAACCAAATATCATTACCCTTTTCAAAACCAAATCAATACAATATCATTTTCATTTCCAATATATCATTTCTAAAAGCATTACACTTTCAAAGTTATAACATTTCGAAATCAAAACACTTGAATATAACACTTTCAAATTATAATACCATGAAACTCACAACTTTAAAACATAACTTCCACCACTTAAATGGTTTAAATATTTAAAATACTTTATGTAATAAATAGCTTCTTCAGTTTCACAAATCAATTCCAAAACGACTTGAATTTCTAAATTTTATATTTAACCAAATCGCAAATCATAAACTTCAATTCAATTCAGTTTCCAAATAAACTATTCCAAATTATATCGATTTCAAAGCAAATTTGATCCATAAAATAAACCATTTCTAATTCAATATATTTCAACTTTAAGTATTCAGCAATTTCAAAACTAAGTTTGATAATTACAGTTCAGCGATTCAATTTTCTAGTATTTAGTTTTGAAATATTTTACTTAATAAATCCATTATCATTTAAATAAAACTCAAATTTCAAAAAGCTAAATATTTTCTTCAATTTATTTATACTTGAAATATTCATTTAACTCACCTTAAACCAAAATCAAGTTATAAAATCATACCTTCTAAAATTTCAAATTTCATAAATTTCACATCAAACTTATTTGAGTTAATTCTTAAATAAATTCAATTTCAAATAAATCTCAAAATTTATCTTCCAACCTTAATTTATTTAAATCATTATAATTCTATATTAAAATATAATTTAAATACTTGACCATATTATCTTCAATAAAAAAGCAATCTTATTATTAAGCTTATTCTATATTAAAACAACTTTATACTTAGCTTAAAAATCAAGAATAAAATAGCATTTATATAATATCTAAAACCAGTATTTATATAAAACCATATATTTCTATATAAAACCATAGAAATCATTTCAAAATATTTATATATAGACCAGCGGTGCCTGTATATAATTTTCTATCCTATGGTCAAATGATACGGATATTTAGCATTTCAACCTGCAATTTAAAATATAAATATGGTTATGTATCATTTCAAACCTTAATCTCGAATGAAATAAAAAAATCCATAATAAACTTGCAGTTTATACCAATATAAAGTACAACATCCATTCATCCAATGTCAATCATCAAACATTTATCACAATCATCATCCAATTCAAACAATAACATCAATATAGAATAGATAATAAATAACAGGTATTTGCTGGCAGTTTATATTCAATAATAAATTAAATAACAAATAAATTGGTAGTTTATATGCAAAAATAAATTAAATAACAATTTAACTGTCAGTTTATATTCAATAATAAATTAAATAACAATTTAACTGGCAGTTTATATGCAATAATAAATTAAATAACAATTTAATTTAATAAATTCAATTTAACCGAGATGATGATTAAAAATATGCCAAACAGTTATAAATAAATTTCTAATCACATCATAAATCAATTTAACAAACATAAGAAATTTTAGAAGTTGTGAATGGGTTAAAACACTCACCTTTGAATTTAAATTGAATTTAAATCCAATTTAAACCCAAAATATGAACAGTCTTAGAATTCATCCAAATCTGGGCTAAAATGTCTGGAATTTCAATACGATCCTAGTGGAGAAAACGCGCATGAATTAGACCTCGTATGTAAAAGTTATATACATCAGAAGATAACAATTTGAAATTCAAATAAAAATAAAATAAAAATTCACTCACGCTACGTCATTGAGCACGACACCATTTCCAAAACCCTAACATGTTCGATCGAGCACAACATAACCACCACCAAACATTGACGCTTCAACCAATTTTCGCTGCGCCTATGTTCGACAACGGCCAGATCAGGCGACTCCACCTCAACACTCACCTCCGGCTGATCACGTGGGTGCCCACGCGATGAATTCCGATGTCATCACCGCTGCCGCCGTTTTGTCGCCGATCGTGGCGATTTTCGATCACTTAAAGACGAACCAGTGATGCCGATGTGATCTGCTCTACGCCCTCTACGCATCCATGCCCCCCGATCGACCTAAGGACGTAGATCCACCGTTGAATCACCCCGACCACAATGAACGGCCGAAACAAATCCATTGATTCATGGACAAACAATGACTCCGAACGAAAAATGAATCACATATCTAAGATGGGCACTCATTGAGAGCTTTAGATCGATATAAAATTTGAAATTATTTGAGGAGTTTGAATTTTTGTTGTTGGATTTTGAATTGGAATTGAATTGGAAAATTTAGGGTTTACGACCATTGAGGAAGAGGAGCAACAAAAGTTTCTGCACGTATAGAAATGAGAAATAGAAAGGCTACTAGAGTTCATAATAGGATATATAGGTAGAGCCGAGAAATAGAGGGAACGGATACGATTGGTTTGGACCGTTGAGCGATAAATGGCCTGAAAAGGCCGTTTCGACATTGGAACGAAAATGGATCAACCTATATATAATAATATATGTTTTTGAATATTTTAAATTCGATGGAACAAGTTTCAAGTCCTAATGTAACGACCTAGGATTTTAATTTATTAAAATCTGAATATTTAATTAATTTTAAATATTAATAAGTGAATTTATAAGTCGAATAAATTTTATTTCGAATAATTTGATTTAATTGAATAATTAAATCGATAATTTAATACGTTAAATTATGGAAATAATTGAAAATTGAGTTAAATATGATTGAAAATGATTTGTAAAATTTAATTTTATCATATTGAGGTTAGAATGATATTTTAGAACTTTTAAAATCAAATTAAAAGTTTATTTGTGAAAATTGAATATTTTAATATTAAAATCGACTAGTGAAAATAGCCAATTTTTGAACAGTCTCAGAATTGAACGAAACTAGTTCCATTGGATACGTAATAGTTAGTTATTACCGGATTTCAATTTTCGTGTCAATCGGAGTTATCGTTTGATCGTGGCAGCTCGAAACGCATCGAATTATTTTTAATATTAATTTGGCGAGTTAAAATAGCCATTTTTCAAAAAGTCTCGGATTTCGACGAAACCAGTTTCATCGGATCCGTAATCTGATATTATTGTAAGGTTTCAAATTTCGTATCAATTGGATTTACCGTTTGTCCGGTACAAATTAAAACGCCTAGAAAATCGCTTAAATCGGTTTAATTTAAATTGAACGTTTGCAGCCATAACTTGCACAGATGTCCGAATTAGCTTCCGAAACCTATTCCATTGTGTCCGGAACGCGGGATAAACCCTTAACTATTCGGTTTTTCGGCAACGAAAAATCGCGTACGTTACAATGTGGTATCGGAGCATATGGTTAAGCGACAACCATGGTTCTGTTGGGTATTTTCATTAGAGATAGAGTCAGTAGTACTCTAGAATGAGTTTGAGTGTAATAATAGCTATGAAGGCGTATTTGTTAGTAAATATAAAATTGTTTTATATTGTGATGATTGGTTTGTTGAGTGGCATATGAACCTTCATCGGCGCAGCCTCGAAACTGAATCGAAGGGGTTTCTAAACACTTGAATAGAACAATTCGACACAGTATTGTTTTAAAATTGGGTAAATGAAATAATTTTACCTTAATTATATTTTTATATATAAAGGAATAATTTTTCAGAATTATTAAAGTATATAAGTTGATTGTTTAGATGTTTGAATAATCTAAATAAAAGAATAATTGTATAAGCAAAAGAATTATAAGAGTTAAATTATAATTAAAGTGATTTACAATTGAGAAATAAACTTATATATATAAGAAGTGAAACTATATGAATATATTTATGAATATGAGTTGTAAATAAAAATGAATTTAAAGTTAAAGAGAAGTATAACTTAAGAGATGTTGAATGAAGTTGATATTGATATCAAAGTAAATTAATAAAGGTTAAATGATAAATGTGAACTTGAGTTATGTAAATGAAATTCAACTTTAGTAAATTGAATTGAATGAATGGATTAAATATTAACCAATTGAAAGTGATGGTGTTGAAACTAAATTGAATGAATATAAGCAAAGGAATTTGGTTGTTATATGGTTGTTAGTTGATTGTATATAATTCATTAAGAGTTAATGAAATTGGAAGCTAAAGTAATTGAAATTCAATTTGAAGTTAAATGAATTTTAAATAAAATTGAATTTGAATTGGAAGTGAACCAACTTGAATATGAATTAGTGAATATAAACTAATTGAAAATGAATGTTAGTAAAAACATCCACTGTTAATGAATCAAATGTGATTAAATTGAAAACCATTTCATTGAATATTAATAAGAATATGAATGAATATTTATTGGTTATGGATGATAGTTGGTTGATGTTTGCATTTGTTGTTTTGTTTCATTTGCTATGTTGGCATATATAGTTGTTATGGAGATATATGTTGTATATTGAGATTATTTTCATATATGCATGTTTCTCGTGTTGTTTGTTGAGTGATTAGTAGGTGCGGATCGCGTTTGCTTCGCATTTGGAGCTCGCTTTCGCGCTATATTAGCCGTATATGCTCGCTAATAAAATATAAGGTACATATCTCGGATTACATACCGTACTTTTACAAATTTTTCCCTGCGGGATGCCTCATTACTTGATGAGATGTATATTTGTGATATATATACTGTCATTTTTTTTTCGGATCGAGTCGCGTAAAGGAGACTATGACGAATTTTTCCGAAAATTTAAGGCGTTAGAAAAAATTTGAGAAAATTGGAAAATTTTTGAAAACTTTAACTTTGATTTTAGAATTGAAAGTTAAACAATAGTAATTGTTTTTTTTGAAAAGATAACTAAGTATGATTTGATACTTAGTAAAGTTATTATAAGAAGTTTAACTATGGATTTTGGAAGATTAATAGATTCTGTAACTTTTCTTACATGTTAATTTCGAGGACGAAATTCTTTTAAGGGGGAAGATTGTAACGACCCAGGATTTTAATTTATTAAAATTTGAATATTTAATTAATTTTAAATATTAATAAGTGAATTTATAAGTCGAATAAATTTTATTTCGAATAATTTGATTTAATTGAATAATTAAATCGATAATTTAATACGTTAAATTATGGAAATAATTGAAAATTGAGTTAAATATGATTGAAAATGATTTGTAAAATTTTATTTTATCATATTGAGGTTAGAATGATATTTTAGAACTTTTAAAATCAAATTAAAAGTTTATTTGTGAAAATTGAATATTTTAATATTAAAATCGACTAGTGAAAATAGCCAATTTTTGAACAGTCTCAGAATTGAACGAAACTAGATCCATTGGATCCGTAATAGTTAGTTATTACCGGATTTCAATTTTCGTGTCAATCGGAGTTATCGTTTGATCGTGGCAGCTCGAAACGCATCGAATTATTTTTAATATTAATTTGGCGAGTTAAAATAGCCATTTTTCAAAAAGTCTCGGATTTCGACGAAACCAGTTTCATCGGATCCGTAATGTGATATTATTGTAATGTTTCAAATTTCGTATCAATTGGATTTACCGTTTGTCCGGTACAAATTAAAACGCCTAGAAAATCGCTTAAATCGGTTTAATTTAAATTGAACGTTTGCAGCCATAACTTGCACAGATGTCCGAATTAGCTTCCGAAACCTGTTCCATTGTGTCCGGAACGCGGGATAAACCCTTCACTATTCGGTTTTTCAGCAACGAAAAATCGCGTACGTTACACCTAATTCCATCGTATGAAGAAGTTATGCTAAAATCAAGCTATGTTAAATTGATTTCAATTGATTTCAATTTAATTGATTTCTAGGCATTTCAGGTCCGTACGATCAAACGACAAGTCCTATCGTTATGAAACTTGAAATTCTTCAATAATTCATCGTTATTGATCCGATGAAACTGGTTTCGTTAAAATCTGAGTCCGTGGCCAAAATGGCTATCTTCCTATTAATTAAATAAATTAATAATTAATTGATTAAATCACTTTTCAATTCAAATTTAATTATTTACAAAACTTATCATTCTGGATTACTTGGTAGATTTAGAATCTCTTAAACAATGCCCATGTTAATTTATTATTGGATATTCGACCAATTTCAATGTTTACATTTCAATTTCAATCAATTTAGTAATTACAAATTAAATTCCCAATAATCCAATTTAATCGAACTTTCATCCTTTTATTCAATCCATTATTATCAAATGGGTGAAATTAACATTGGTTCATATCTATCACATTAATATTTCCCGATTTCATCCTTATTCCAATTAGCATAATATTAAGTTAAAATTTAATTAATTAAATCACTTTTCATTCGAATCTTATATATTTCAATTTCTGTTAATCATATATTATCTCATTAATAGATCCAACATTCACACTTGTTTTCTTATATTCAAATTTATAACAAAGTATAACAGTTTGCATTAGTTCATTATTGGAGTTTCATTTCAGTTGTTAAAAATTGTTCTAATTACCATTGCTACCTTTCATTTTTAACACTCACTTCATTATAAATTATAAAAGTTTTTTTTCTTTTTAAATTTAATTACAAAAATCTTATTAAATTAACCAATTTAATTATCAAAATTTATGGGTCGTTGCAGGTTAAATTAATAATGGTAGATGTTAGCACCAAAATTGGCCACTAACACCCTTGAGAAAAATTGTGTAGAGGGTTTAATGAAGATAGTAAATTAAAATAGAAGACGGTATGTAAATTTAAATGCAGAGAACAAGAACACCAAATTTATAGTGGTTCGGCGTGGTTGCCTACGTCCACTTTGAAGTTGATTTCTATTGCTTTCCTTGATAGTTGATTACAGATACAATCTGTTTCAAATTACTTGAATACAATTGCAAAGTAAAATATTAAGTCTTGAGTGAGTGTTGAATGCGGCAGAGTTTCCCCAGTGTTCTCGAAAAAACCGATCCCTTTCACTGCGCCCCTGCCTCTCTATTTATAGACGAAGGTGGGCTGGACTTCCCTGGTGGGCCTGGTAGCTGAATACCTCGGTCCGAATAGGGGAGCTCTGCATGCCGACCCATATACGCCAAACGGCCAAATGTCGAACCGTAGTCTTCATGCCGAGCAATGTGAGGTATTGAGTGGAAAGAGTAGGCCGGACGATATCCTTATGCCGATCGAAGTGGGGTGCCAAGTGGCGAGCGTATGTCGAGCAATAGTCGAAGACGATGGGGATGAGTTGAATGCCGAACACCTCTTCATGCCGAACAGTTTTGGGATGCCGAACATCTCTGGATGTCAAGTAGCGTGGAATGCCGAGCGGGTCTGCCGTGCCGAACGTCCAGAGATGCCGAACATCACTTGATGCCGAACGCTTTTGCCTGCCGAGTGTCATTTGATGACGAACGTTCTCTAGATGCCGAGCGTTTCTGGATTGCCGAACGCTCCTTGATGTCGAGCGCTCCTCTATGACATATGGGATGCCGGACGGTTCTACCATGCCGAACGTCTCTTTATGTCGAACGTCCCTGGATTGCTGAACGTCTCTTTATGTCGAACATCCCTGGATTGTCGAACGCTCCTGTATGCCGATGTGATATAAATCAAGAGGGATGGAATTTTTTTTTGAAAAGAAATAATGGAATATATTTAAAATAAGAGAAATGATGATTAATTTGGATATAATCAATGTGATATGAATCAAGAGGGATCTATGAATTGAATTGGTGAATATTGGATTTTCTAAAAAAAATAGACTTTTGTTGAGTAAATAGAAATTGTTTTAAAACGGGATTTTAAATTACCATACTATTTAACTTTTAAAACTATTATCTAGATTTAGAATATTTTGAAGTTAGTTATTTTAATACTTAATATTTATTGAAATAAATTCTAATATTATAAATCAACTTTGTAAATTAATTAGTAACTGAATATGAATTTACAATGCTTTTAAGAAGTTGATATTTTAGTTTGCCTAAAACTATATTTTTAAAAATAAACCATTATTCTTATTTCATATATAAAAATTTTAAATGTTTTAAATTAAATTGTAAACCCTCTCGAGAAGGGAAGCGAAGTTTTATTTAAAACGGATAAGATTTTAGAGGAAAGATCTTATAGTGATATTATGGGAACTTAAATAAAACTCTAAAGCATAAGATAAGCGAAGTTCATAAGGTGAAATAAACTAACAAAGGAAGTAGAAGTGAAACTGTAATTTTAAATGACCATAAACGGTTTTGGAAATATTAAAGGAAATTGACTAAGGAACTCTAAGATTTATAGAATTCATGCAAAACGAGTTGGGAATTTACAAATAAAATTGTAAGTGAATTTTGAAAAGAAATAGAAAATAAATGAATATTTTCCAAGTGTTGAATATCAATGGAGTGGGAAAAATATGCTAAGTATTGGGCAAAGGTTGAAATTTGTTCCGTGAGAATAAAAGGGATTTGAAAAATTATTTTCAAAGTGTTGAAATATGGAAATAATATCTTGAGTAGATATTTTGAGATAAATAATTTAGTGAATTATTTAAGGCCTGATGGTTGCTTGTGAATGTTATTTGATAGTTAAATAACCGACCATCAATATTGGCCAACGCGCTGATCGTTTGGAAGAGACCGGATCGAATTTAATTATCCAAAAACCACTTCTATTCAGTTTGAACGTAGCGAATTAAGACCGTCAAGATGATGAAGACGGTGATTCGGTTTGTCCAGACCCAAGAAAACTTGTATGGACGAATGCTATCAGACCATCGTCATTGGAGGACGATGAGCATTCTAAGTGAATGTGTTCTAAAAATATAATGCTTAGTCTCAAGCCTCATCGACCAGGAATGGCTAAAACAGGGGAGGTGCAGCAAGGCTAAGTGGGTAGCACCCAATTAGGGGAAGATTTCCCCTGTCTAGAGTCCCTTATTCGGCTGTGTGGGCGGTTGATGACCCCAACCATGAGGTGATCTTATTCGGACTATCCAGTGGGGTAGCTCCGGTCTTGTGTTGTAGGGGATCGATAGTGGTCCTCGGTACGCTGAGCTAGACCAGGTACTATGATGGGCAGTACCCCAGTAGCCCTGCCATTATATGGAACCCAATCTCCAATAAGCGCCTGTACGGTTTTGATTTTTCCCAACTACGCTGGAACGTGAGATGCAAGCATTTCAACTATATTCTATTTACTTTCTATAGACACTATTATAATATTAGAGGATTTGATAAAAATCGTCTTGGTTATCGTAAGGTAAAAACCGACATGTTTATTCGTGGCGTGGTCTTACGAGATACCTTTGTTTTAAAGAATTTTCAAAAATATAATAATCTAATTGAGTGTGGTTTTCTCACGCTGGTTTTCCAGACTGACTCGGGTGTTGTTTTATTATGATGCTCGGGTCAGACCGAGTTGAACAGATCTAGGATAATATGCTATGGAGCTCAAGTGACGAGTTGGATGACAGAGACATATCTTCATACTTGGTTATTATTTCCATTATGTAAGGAAAAGTATTAAACTCTCCAAATAAATGGATGATTGTTGTACTTTGGTAATGGTATATATATAACAGTACAGGTTTCTTTGTATTTAAAAGCTGTTATTATATATTATACTTTATTCCGCTGTGATTGTGAGACTTTGATGTTGTTTTTATCTTCTTCTTCTTCTACCTCTTTCTTATTTTATCTTAGTTATTCGCTCTTTCGTACGCTTTGGTTTGAATGAGGTAGAATTATTATCAACTCAAGGGGTACGGAACTATGGGTCGCTACATTAAATTTACATTTTAAGCTATTTATAATCAGATTGAATAGTAAAAGGTGAATATTGTAAGCAAATAATTATAAACTTAAGTTAATGTTGAAGCCATTTATAATTAAAAGTGAATATTATATTAATTAAACTATTAGGACTTTAGAAAATGTGAAATAATTCAGAAATTGATTAAATATTCAATAATACTATATATGAAAGAAATAAATGTGGAAAAAAGAAAAAGAAAAAATTAATTAATGGTGAATTAAATTTGTAAAGAAATTTACATAATAATGAATAATCTAAATTATTGAAATGAATATAACATATGTAAGTAAAGAATGTAAATTAATGAAATAAGCTTTATATGAATGAATGAGAATTAAATTTTTGTAGGTAATGACCATGAATTAAAGAAAATAATTGTATGGAAAAAAAATAAGAAAAGAAAGAAAAAATGAACAATGAATGATGTGAAAAAAGGGTGGGAATTAATAGAATAAACTTAAAATATGTGTTGAATTCTTTGTTTGTTTGGCTTATGGATTAGTTGGGAAAGGGTACTTCTATTTTGTATAGAGTTGTATAAATAATCTATAAATTTTTATCTACGACTGTTGAGTGTATGGTTTACTTCATAGTTTATTTATCATTTTATATGATAAGAGGTTTCTAAACCCGAACAAACCAATTGTTGGTAGCTATGGATGTAAAATTGATATTTTCGACTGTATATGATGATTGTATGATTTGTTTGTAAGTAATTGTTGTTTTGTTGTGTTGATTTGGTGTTATTGATTGAAACAACATAATTATTTCTCTTTGCATAATTCTAACTCTTTTAGATTATATAAGTGAAATACAGGTTTATGGAAGCAATAACTACTACTTTTGGTTTCATAAATTAAGCGTTGTTTGCTCGACAAATAGGTACATTTTTTTATTACGGTTTTATAGCGATATTATATTATTTTTCCGGGGTTTTGGATATATTATTTTGAAATATGTGATATATATTGTTATTATTAATATTATCATTTCTCCAAGACCTCTCTATACAAAGGAGACTCTGCCAAAATTTTCCGTGAATTTTGGACTTAGAAATTTTATGAAAATAGAAATGTTTCCTAACTTTTGTTTACTTGAATATAAAAGGATTTAATTATTTTATATTGATATATTGTATTTAAATCATTTAATTATGTAAATTAATTGTTTATAAACGGAATGCTTTGAATTTAATATATTAATTCCTTTTTTTTCCTTTTCGAGGATGAAAAGTTTTGAGTAGGAGAGAGTGTAACGACCCGTAATTTTCCGATAATTAAATTTATTGATTTAATAAGATTTTTAATTTAACGTTAAAAGAAAATAAAAATTTAGCATTTAATAATAAGAAATAACTAGAATAAAAAATAATAGTTTTAACTTAAAGTAAATGATAATATTTTTAATGTAAATCCCATTTTACTGAACTGATTAAAAAGTTATGATTGGTTATAGATTTTAGATTAATTGTAGTAATATGTGTATTAATTGATAGTTGGATTAAAGTAGTAATTGATAATTTAAAAGTGGTATTAATTAATTAAATAGTATGTAGTAAATTGTGATTGAATAAAATTAATGTTGTGTAAATAGTTATAACATTGTTTGTAGGTATTAAAACTTATAAATGTGATTAAATTAAGAAAAGGTAACGGTTGTCATATGTTACCAATTTATTTAGCCTGTTAAATTAAAATTGAAAATCAATTGCAATTAATTCACTTAATTAGTGCAGTTAATGTAGGTTAAATTGATAATTGAAGAATGTTAATTTAATAAGATGTGACCAATATAAATTTTATTCACAATATGACAATTGATTGAATAAAAAGAATTGAAATCAAGTTTGATTAATTTGTTGGAATTTAAATTATAATAAATGGTTTTATTCCAATTAAATGTAACTAAATACTACGTTAATGAAAACTAAGAACATAATGGTAAAGTATTAGTGTAATAAGATACAAACAAATGATAACTATGTCTATAGAGTAATAACTGATTGAATAACAAGATGAAAAGGCAAATAAATGGACTTATTGGAATTTAAAGTAATAATTATTGTATTTATTTCAGTTGAAATTAAACACTATAATTATTAAAATAATTGAAATTGAACTGATATGTAAATTTGTTCTGAATTATTGTAAATATCCAAGTAATCAAAAATGATAAAATTCGTTGGTCAATAAATTTGAAACGAAAAAAATGATTTAATTAATTTAATAATAATTTATTTAATTAACACGAAAATAGTCATCTTGGCCACTATCTCGAATTTTGACGAAATTAGTTTCATCAAATCTGTAACGGTAAGTTACTGTTGGATTTTAAGTTTTGTAGCGATCGAACAAACTCGAAACGCCTTGAAATTGATTTTATTGAAATCAATTTGAAATAAGCTGATTTTAAAGCCAATTTCTTTATATGATGGAATTAGGACTTGAAACCTGTTCCATTGAATTTAGAATTATCGAAAACATCTATTTTGATATATGGGACGACCAATTTTCGTATCGGAGTCGAAATGGGCTTTTTGGGTCGTTCGTCGTTTCAATCCAAATCCAAGCTGGTCCGTTCCTTTCTATTTTCAAATCTGTCCATATGTAGGGCGTTATAAACCCTAATATTTCTCATACTCTCATTTTGATATGTACAATTCTTTCTGCTTCTCTCTTCTCAATGGCAGCAATCGGTTAAATTACAAATCCTACAATTCAATCTCCAAATTCAAATCAAAATTCAAACTCTCCAAACCCTATCATATTATATATCGTTTCGAAGCTCTTAACGAGGGTAACTCACTGCAATTATTCATTTCTTGAATTGAATCATCGTTTGGCCTGAAATCAATGTTTTGTTCTCGGTCGTCCGTAGGTCATCGTCTCGTTTAGTGGTGGATCTGCGTCTTAGGGTCGGTCGGGGGCATGGGCACGTAGAGGGTGATTAGCAGGTTCAATCCATGCGGCTACTTGGTTTCATGGGTGATCGTAGTTGCCTAGAAATTTGCGATAAGTGGTGGCGGTCGCGTCTGGGTGGAGGTAGTTCCAGAGGTTGTCGAGGACGCACGACCCAAGCATAGGTGCATCTCGAGAAGCGTGTGTCGACAACGTCGCCTGATCTGGATGCAGGCGAAGGAGGCGGCGGCGGTAATTGATGGAACAATGGCGGTGCAAAAATTCTAGTGACGAGGCCGCTTCCTAATGGGTAAGTCTCTTTTATTTTATTTTATTTTATTTAAATTTCATTTTCAAACCATCTAACGACTATAACTCTTGCATATGAACTCAGATTCACACGAAGTTTGATCCGTTGGGATCATATCAAAATTTCAGATAATTTGATGCTAGTTTGAACGAATTCTAGGATGTTCAATTTTGAGCCCTATTTGGATTTCAAATTGATTTGGAATCAAAAGTGTGCTTTAGCTCACTCACAATTACTAAACTATCTTATGTTTGTTAAATTAAATTTATGAGGTGATTTGAAATTAACTAATCGATGTTTCGTATGTTTAAATTGTCATTCTAGTTAAATTTGACTTTTATTGCATTTAATCATCGTTTAATTTAAATTGTAAATTATCAATTTAATACATGTTATTGATTATCAGTTATTTGCTGATGTTTATTTATCGATTTGGATGATGATTGTGATGGATGTTTGATTGTTGATATTGTATGACTGGATGATTCTATTTTATATAGTCATAAACTGCAAGTTCCCTATGGGTTGAAATGATACATACCCAAATGATCTATTGTAACGACCCAAAAATTTGGACATTTGAAATTGGAATATTTAATTGATTTCAAATATTTAAAAGTTAATTTTTAACTTGAATTTCAAATGTAACCAATTATTGGATAATTAAATTATTAAATTTAATAACTAGAAGTTGGGTAAAATATTGAATCTTCAGTTTTAAGCTCGATCAAAATGATTTAAAGGTTTACAAAATTTATATTAATGATACTGAAGATGGTAGAACTTTTAAAATTGAATTCCAAAATGTTTTGTTTAGTTTTAAAAATATATCGTTTAAATTGAAATTTAAAAATAGCCTTCCGAGGTACAGTCTTGAAATTCGATGAAACTAGTTCCATTGGATCAGTAATAGTGTATTATTATCGATTTCAAATTTTATAGCGTTTGGAGTTATCGTTTGGTCGTACGGGATATAAACCTGTTGAAATCTATATCGAAAACTCAATATAATAATTGGATCCAAAAGGTTATCTTCTCCGTACGATCGAAATAGGACTCGAAACCTTTTCCATTGCATTCAAAATAGGGTATAATATTATGAGCGCCTAGCGGTACGCCTCGATAGGAGGTCAAGATTTTAACTTGCATTTATTCGAGACAATTTAAATTTAAATATGATATGTGGTTGTTCGGTCAAGATTTTTCACATCAGCTGTCTTTCCCTTATCACCCCAAGTAAACATCCTAGACGACTACCTTGTACCCAAACCCACCCTCTCACGTAAAGGTTGCGTCCCTCTTTCAACTTCCCAGATCAAATCGCGATGACCATCTCCTTTTTAAAATCTCATGCATATCAGATTCTCGGAAATCACTTTAAAATCGAAGAAAAAAAGAATACAATGACCGACTCTAAAAAAGGGGTGAATGCCTAACCCAATCTCGAATCAAATTGATCAAAATTAATGGCCAAACATAAGTGCTTAGTAAAGAATGAAATCGATATCTCATTCGAAAGGAAACCAAATCATCTCGTTCAACTTGATGGGAGGCTGCGCAACGTGAGTACGGGCAAGGCGGCGCACGTGGTATCGGTAGCCAGAGACGATAGGCTCAACTTAGTCGTAATTTTTAGGGCACTTGAGTTCGGGCTAGTGCTGGGATATAGATGCCCTGATGGAAGCACAGCGTGCGACGTTGAGGTGTGTTCAGTTGTGACGACTCGTGATAGCGGCAAGTGGGTTTCAGGGTCGCCGTGGGTTGCGCACGCGATGCTAAGATGCTCGGCATCATTGAGGAACTGTGGTGGCCGAGCTCGGCGTGAGGTATAGGAATTTTATTTAAAATTTAAAATTTAATAATATATATGCATATGTGTGTGTGTATATGTATAAAGTGAAGGATATATTTATTATTGAAGAGAAAAAGATATAACTCAACATTTGATTTTTACAGTAAGATGAAAAGAAAATTGTTTTTATTTACTGGAAAATAGATAGGACTGAAACGGGGATTTAAAAAAAGCATTTCGATTTGGAAAGTTTATATTAGAAAATTGGACTTTTGGTTCATGTGGATTATTTTTATATTGTATGTGTAGTTTCAAAGAAAAATAAAATAAATATACATATACATATACATATTTTAATTTACTAGTTTATTTCTAATAATGGATTTGGTGATAAATTTGTTTTTAATTATTTTAATTACTAAGAAATTATTTATTAAAGGAAAATTAGTTTAAATTAAATTATTAGTTTAAAAAAATTGTTAGTTAATTAAATTTATTAAAAGGCAACTTATTAGTTGAAATGATAATAAACCATATAATGTTTATACAAGGTCTGAAATCGGGAAGAGGCAAGCCGGTTTGGATTGGATTGCAAATTAAAAGTCAAAGGTGAGTTAATCTCACTCAAATTGGATTGTTGGTTAATGATTGATTGATTGAATTGATAATGCATTATCAGTCTGGATGTGATATATACTATATATAGTAGTCGTATATATATTGGAGTGATTGATATTCCCGCATTATATAGCGGATGAGACCCTATGCGCCCCTCATAGTAGTGGATGACCCTTTATACCGCGATATCCCTCTCGAAGTGGGATTGGTATTTTTATATTGTGCTAACATCTGTGGATGTAGAGAAACATGTTGGAGGGATCCAACTGGATTTCTCAAAAATGTTGAATTTATTTTCATATTCAGTTATATGAAATGTTGAATAATCTGCGATATATTATGTTGGAAAATTAATTTATTTAATGTTAAGATATTGTTGGATATATTATGGCATTTTAAAAATATATATATTGAATTTCAGAAGGGGAATAAAAAGGGAAAATTTAAAGTAAGAAATTTATTATAAAGATGGATAAAATTTAAAAGGAAAGAATTAGGAGAGTAAATAGTTTTATTTTTAAATCCTATTTAATAAATTCCAGAATATGGAAAAGAACAGAGTCTTTGGATAAATATTAATTAAAGGATTTTTAAAAAAAAAGTAAGGACTTAAGCAATATTGATTTTATGTACAAAGAATTTATTTTTAAATTTAAGTTTTAAATGGATTGGGCAAATTAAAGGAGAAGTTTGGAATAAATTTGAAATTGATATTTTAGATTTAAGAAGGTTTTAAATCATAATAGAG
Source organism: Allium cepa (assembly GCA_030765085.1). Lineage (NCBI taxonomy): Eukaryota > Viridiplantae > Streptophyta > Magnoliopsida > Asparagales > Amaryllidaceae > Allium > Allium cepa. The sequence goes on along the minus strand of CM060941.1, from coordinate 316,948,846 downwards.
GAGTAAAACTGGAACTAATGAATTTTAGAACAAATTTGGGTAAATCAAGAAATGAATTTTTAAATGGAATTAATTCAGAAAATCGATTTTTAAGTGCTTTGAAGTAGTGATAAAAGGAATGGGATTATGGGATTTATAAACTGGGTTTATAAATAAAGTGAAATATTTATCGGTGGACAATTTGAAATTATAAATTCATGATGGGAATTTATAAAGAGATGGTAATTCGTTTTAAAATAAATAGTGGTTTTATTTTTAAACTGTGAGTAAGGAAATTTACGGGATTGGGATGTAAATTAAACTGGAGATAAATCGAGTAGTATTTATAAATGAATAGATGGGCTATATTGGAATGCAAAGTGTATTTTTCTGAAAGCCAATTATGATTTCAAAGGAGATTTTTAAGTATAAATTAGAAGTTTTAAAAGTGTTTTTTGAAAGAATGTTTTTGAGAAATTATTATTTAGTTGTTTTAAAATTGTTAAAGTAAATATTTATTTAAGTTAATTATAGCAGTAATTATTTTTAAAGGTTAAATAAGTATTTTGATGTAAAGGATAACTATTAAATATTTATACCTTATATAATAGTTTTATTTTAAAAGTAGTTCTTGGCTAAATTTTTACTTAGAAAATTATTATAGAATTTCATAACTATTATTTTGAATAAAGTGAATTAAGTAGTTTTATTTTAAATGTATTTTTTTGGATCAAGTGATTTAATTTATTTAAAAGCTAAATTTAATAAGACTTGGTGCTTTTCAGTGGAAACAAAATTTTAGGTTGAATGATTGTTAATTTGATACTTAAATAACCGACTATCAATATTGGCAAATGCGCTGATCGTTTCGAAGAGATCGGGATCGGGTTTAATTATCCGAAAACCACTTCGATCCGATTTGAACGTTTACGAATGAAGACCGTGAGATGATGAAGTCGATGATTCGGTTTGCCCGGACCTAGGGCAATTTATATGGACGAATGCTATCAGACCATCGTTAGGAGGACGATGAGCATTCTAAGTGAAATGTGTTCTAAAAAGGTAATGCATAGCCTCAAGTTCCTTAACCGGGAATGGCTAAAACAGGAAAGGTGCGGCAAGGCTAAGTGGGTAGCACCCAATTAGGATAAGGTCATCCCTGTCTAGAGTCCCTTTTGATCTCGACTTTTTAGGCGGTTGCTGATCCCAACCGCGGGGCGATCTTATTCGGACTATCCAGTATGAGGTAGCTCCGGTCTTCCGTTGTAGGGGATCGAGAGGGGTCCTTGATACTCCGATCTAGACCAAAAACTGTGACGGGTGGTACCCCTTGGAATCCATTCTTCAATAAGTGCCCGTACGGTTTTGATTGTGTCCAACTATTACTAGAACGTGAGATGCAAGCATTTCAGCCAAATTCTGTTTTACTTTCTATAGGCACTATTATAATGTCAGATGAATTTGATAAAAATGTTTTGGTTATCGTAAAGTAAAAACCCGGCATGTTTATTTGTGTCGTGGTCTTACGAGATACCTTTGATTTCAAAGGATTTTGAAAAACTTTAATAATTCAACTGAGTGTGTTTTCTCACGCTGGTTTTCCAGACTGACTCGGGTGTTATTTTATTATAATGCTCGGGTCAGACCAAGTATTACAGATACAGGATAGGATGCTATGGAGCTTAGGAGATGAGCTGGATGATAGGAACGTATATCACATATCTGACTTATATTCCGTTGTGTATGGTATGCTGTATATTCAGCCTTGTGAGGACAAGTTATATAACTGTCCAGTATTGTGTTATTGTTTGGTGTTACACTCTGATGATGTAATGTATAAAATAGTAATAGTTCTTTTTGTATGAAGATCTATTTTTATCTATTATATATTGTTCCGCTGCGATTGTGAGATTCTGATATTTTTTTTCTATTTCTTCTTCTACCTCTTTTTTCTTTAACCCCAATGGTTCGTATTTTCGTCCAATTTGAGTTGAATCGATGGAGAATATTGATGACTTATAGGGGTATGGATTTGCCGGTCATTACACTTGGTATCAGGGCTGAAGGTTAAGCAAGAACCTTGGCTCTGGTGGGGATTTCCCATTAGAGATAGGGTCAATAGCACACTAGAATGAGTTTGAGTGTATTAATAGATATGAGCACATATTTGTTAGTGAATATAAAAAAAATTATATTGTGTTGATTGGTTTGTTGAGTGGTTTATGGATTCTAGTCAATACAAGTAATTAACGTTATTGATAGGGATCTCTAAACACTTGTACAGAACAATTCGACACGGTATTGTTTTAAATAGGTTAAATGAAATAATTTTACTTAAATTATTTTTATATATGAAGGAAATAATTTTTCAACAATTATTATAAGTATATATAGTGTGCTTGGTTTTTAGGAAATGATAATATTAGACTATTGTCATTGTTGTTGTGGAAATTGAATAAGGAATTGAAATTATAACTAAAGTTAAGGAATTGACCCATATGACCGAATGGAATTTGTGAATGTGAATTATAAATGTGATTAAAAATTGAGATGGGATAAAATCCAGAGTAATAATTGAATATAAGTTGGAGGGATTTGAAATCGGAAAATTTAGGAAATTAAATTTCCTTTGAGTTTGAAAATGATTTTCAAAGGTTTTGGAGGAGTAATAGTGATATTATTCGGAAATATTTTTTGGATTGGATATGAAATCGGGTGAGATTTGAAACTAAAAATATTTGAAAATGTTTTTAAAGGAATAAAAGCATAAACTCACTTCGATCACTGGAAAATAATTTCGGTGATGACTGCAGCATCATCGATCTTCATTTTCGAACTTCCAAGAGAGGAATTGCTGCCGGGATGTTTTGAATTGGGATTTGTTTGCGAAAATGGGTTTGACTTTGAAATGCAAAAGAATAGTTTGATTTTGGTATATATGATTTCAAAAATGATTTTGAAATACTTAAGTGGTTGTTTAAAAACTCTGGAGTTGGTTTAAAATGAAAATAAATAGGAAAACTTATAGAAGTTTAAAATTTGAATTGAAGTGGAATTTAACTGAATTAAGTTAAATAAAAGTGAACTTTGAGGAAATAAGCCTAAGTAGGCCAACTGGAAATAATTATTGGGATACAAATTATCAAGTTGGAAATAAATTGTGAATAAACAAATTTATTTAGGGTAACTAAATGGAAATTGAAACTAAACATTTGAATAATGTTTAAATTGAATTTTGTTAAAAGAAATGAGTAAAATAAACCGATTAAGTGAAATAAAATGGGAAGGAATGCGTAAGTAGAATATTGGTAAGTTTAAACTTATAAAATGAAAAGTTTGGAAATAAAAAGTGTTTGAGATATGAATAAATTAGTGAGTGGAATTAATTAAAGAAATGGTTAATTAAACATGGTTTGGAATAAGGTGAATAGAATTCAACATTCAAAAATTGAAAGGTAAAATAAATTCAGAATGGAATTGAAAATTTAAGTTAAATAAAAATAGATATAAAAGCCTCAGTGGTAAAGTGAAAATAAATGTAAGGAGTGGATAAAATATTTATAATAAACCTAAGAGAGTAAATGGTGAAATTCTCAAGTGAAATTGGGATTAGGGATAATATTGAGTTAATATACGAATGAAGATTTAATAAAGGTGGGTGAAATGGTAAGGGTGGGTAAGTGAATAGAAATTGAAATAAATGTGAACAAAAAGAAATTGATATAGCTAATCATCAACTGAGATGAATACGTAGGATGTACGTATATTAATTTATTCGCATAGCGATTTGATCTAGATTCGAGCACAGAATTTCGAGATAGTTATATCAATCTGAGTTGGATTTTTTCGCTCGATTTACGACGACGTACCCTGGATATGGATTTTTGATTGATTCTGGAAATTCTTTATCATGGTATAAGTCTATGGAAAGAGAATTACGGTTTTTCATCAAGAAACCAGATATGAGTCTGCGCTAGAAAGTCGGGTGGATGATACTAATTCGGAAGTAAAATTGTTTGATCGAGTGCGCGATCGGATTTGATATTGCGTATGGATGATATATGTGCATCGTATGGGCTTAAGTAAAGCAAATATTGAAAATTTTGAAAAGGAAGTGAATAAAATGATTTTGGATTCTGTGATTGGATATTATTGCTAAGTAGGATATACCGGTGTTTAAAAGCAAGACAAATTGATGTTTTGATTTCAGAAGTTAAATGTGAATTACCCGACAAAAAGGTATGCATTTAAATTTCTTTATGAAAATTTATGGTTTTCTGATCTAGCCACTTGGCTTTGTTTTCTTTTGGAAATTTGGGGGGCCGTAGATGCGTTTTGTAGTTGTTCCGATCTAGCCGCGCAAAAGAGATGCTGGCGAAATTTTTCGAAAATTTAGGGAGTTAGAAATATTTTGAAGAAAATTTTGGTAGTTTAAAATTTGGTTTTAAACTATAATTTGAATTTTTGAGGGGATAATATTATTTGGAACCTATTGATGTATTTGGGAGGTTGGTAAAATGAGGTAGTGTGTTCCTAATAAAAAGATTGTTTTGGAGAGTTGTTAAAAACTGTGTGGTTTTGGAAAATAGTAAGCGGGTATTGGGCCATTCTTCTTGCCTGGCAATTCAAGGGACGAAATTCTTATAAGGGGGAGAAATGTAACGATCCGAAAATTTGGACATTTTAAACTGGAATATTTAATTGATTTTAAATATTCAAAAGTTGATTTTTAACATGAATTTCAAATGTAACCAAATATTGGATAATTAAATTATTGAGTTTAATAATAGTTGGGTAAAATATTGAATCTTCAATTATAAGCTCGATAAAAATGATTTAAAGTTTATTAAATTTATATTAATAATATTGAAGATGATAGAACTTTTAAAATTGAATTCAAAAGTGTTTTGTTCGGTTTTAAAAATATATCATTTAAATTGAAATTTAAAAATAGCCTTCCGAGGTACAGTCTTGGAATTCGACAAAACTAGTTCCATTGGATCCGTAATAGCGTATTATTATCGTATTTCAAATTTCGTAGTATTTGGATTTATCATTTGGTCGTACGGGATATAAACGCGCTGAAAACTATATCGAAAATTCGATATAATAATTGGGTCCAAAAAGCTATCTTCTCCATACGATCGAATTAGGACTCGAAATCTTTTCCATTGCGTTCGGAATAGGGGTATAACATTATAAATTCCTAGCGGCACGTCTCGATAGAAGGTCAAGATTTTAAGTTGCATTTATTCGACACAATTTAAATATAAATATGATATGTGCTTGATCAGTCAAGATTTTTCACATCAGCTGTCTTTCCCTTATCACCCTAGTCAACATCCTAGCCAACCACCTTGTTCCCAAACCCACCCTCTCATGTAAAGGTAGCGTCCCTCTTTCAACTTCCCAGTTCAAATCGCGATGTCCATCTCCTTTTTAAAATCTCATGCATATCAGATTCTCAGAAATCACTTCAAAATCGAAGAGAGAGAAAAGAATAACAATGACCGACTCTAAAAAAAGGAGGCGAATGCCAAACACGGTCTCAAATCGAATTCGATCAAAATTAATGGCCGAACATAAGTGCATAGTAAAGAAAGAAATCGAAATCTCGTTCTAAAGGAAACCAAATCATCTCGTTCAACTCGATGGGAGGCTGCGCGGCGCGAGTGCGGGCGAGGTGGCGCACGTGGATTCGTTAGCCAGAGACGATAGGCGCGACTTAGACGTGATTTTAGGGGCACTCGAGTTCGGGCTAGTGATGGGACGTCTAATGGAAGTGCAGTGTGCGACGTTGAGGTGGGTTCAGTTGTGACGACTCGTGACAGCAGCAGGTGGGTTTCGGGGTCGCCGTAGGTTGCGTGCGATGCTAAAATGCTCGGCATAATTGAGGAACTGTGGTGGCCGAGCTCAGCGTGAGGTATAGGATTTTTATTTAAAATTTAAAATTTAATAATATATATTTATATGTGTGTATATATATACAGTGAAGGAAATACTTATTACTGAAGAGAAAACGATACAACTTTGCATTTGATTTTTACAGTAAGATGAAAAGAAAATTGTTTTTATTTGTTGGAAATAAATAAGATTGAAACAGGAATTTCAAAAAAATCGTTTTGATTTGGAAAGTTTATATTAGAAAATTAGACTTTTGGCTTGTATAGATTATTTTTATATTGTATGTGTAGTTTTAAGGAAAAATAAAACAAATATACATATACATGTTTTAATTTACTAGTTTACTTCGAATGATGGATTTGGTGATAAATTTGTTTAATTAACTTATTTAATTATATTAGTTACTAAGAAATTTTTTATTAAAGGAAAATTAGTTTAAATTAAATTATAAGTTTAAATAAAATTCTTTGTTAATTAAATTTATTTAATGGTAATTAATTAGTTCAAATGATAATAAACCATATAATGTTTACATAAGGCCTAAAATCGGGGAGAGACAAGCCGGTTTGGATCGGATTGCAAATTAAAAGTCAAAGGTGAGTTAATCTCACTCAAATTGGATTATTGGTTAATTTAAATAGTAAAAAATTAAATTATTGGTTGATTGATTGAATTGATAATGCATTATCAGTCTGGATGTGATATATATTATATATATAGTAGTATATATACTGGAATGATTGATATTCCCGCATTATATAGCGAATGAAACCCCATGCGCCCCACATAATAGCGGATGACCCTTTACACCGCGATATCCCCCTCGAAGTGGGATTGGTATTTTTATATTGTGCTAACATCTGTGGATGTAGGGAAATAGGTTGGAGGGATCCAACTGGATTCCTCAAAATTGTTGAATTTATTTTCATATTCATTTATATGAAATGTTGAATAATATGTTATATATCATATTGGAAAATTAATTTATTTAATTTTAAGATATTTCTGGATATATTGTGACATTTTAAAATTATAAATATTTAATTTTAAAAGGGGAATAAAAAGGGAAAATTTAAAGTAAGAAATTTATAGTAAAGATGGATAAAATTTAAAAGGAAAGAATTAGTAGAGTAAATAGTTTTATTTTCAAATCCTATGTAATAAATTCTGGAATATGGAAAAGAATAGAATCTTTGGATAAATGTGAATTAAAGGATTTTAAAAAAAAATTAAAGACTTAAACAATATTGATTTTAAGTATAAAGAATTTAGTTTTAAATTTAAGTTTTAAATGGGTTGGGAAGATTAAAGGAGAAGTTTGGAATAAAGTGTGAAATTGATATTTCATATTTAAATAAGATTTTAAATCATAATAGAGGACTAAAATTGGAATTAATGGATTTTGGAACAAATTTGGGTAAATTAAGAAATGAATTTTTAAATGGAATTAATTCAGAAAATCGATTTAAAAATCGATTTAAGTGTTTGGAAGCAGTGATAAAAGGAATGAGATTATGGGATTTATAAAATGGGTTTAAAAATAAAGTGAAATATTTATCGGTGGATAATTTGAAATTATAAATTCACGATGGGAATTTATAAAGAGATGGTAATTCATTTTAAAATAAATAGTGGTTTTATTTTTAAAATGTGAGAAAGGAAATTTATGGGATTGGGACGTAAATTAAACTGGAGATAAATCGAGAAGGATTTATAAATGACTTGATGGGCTATATTGGAATGCAATAATGGGTTTAATTTATTTAAAAGCTAAATTTAATAAGGCTTGGTACTTTTCAGTGGAAATAAAATAATGGGTTGAATGATTGTTAATTTAATCGTTAAATAACCGATTATAAATTTTGGCCAATGGGTTGATCGTTTCGAAGAGACCGGAATCGGGTTTAATTATCCGAAAATCACTTCGATCCGGTTTAAACGTTTGCGAGTAAAGATCGTGAAGATGATGAAGACGGTGATTTGGTTTGTCCAGACCCAGGGCAACTTGCATGGAGGAATGTTATCAGACCACCGTTAGGAGGACGATGAGAATTCTAAGGGAAATGTGTTCTAAAAAGGTAATGCATAGCCTCAAGCCTCATCAACGGGGAATGGCTAAAACAGAGGAGGTGCAGCAAGGCTAAGTGGGTAGCACCCAATTAGGGTAAGGTCATCCCTGTCTAGAGTCCGTTTTGATCTCAGCTTTGTGGGCGGTTGCTGATCCCAACCGCCTGGTGATCACAATCGGATCATCCGGTTAGAGGTAGCCCCGGTCTTGTGTTGCAGGGGATCGGGAGGGGTTCTCGGTACTCTTATCTACACCAAGTACTGTGATGGACGGTACCCCAGTAGCCTCGCCATTATACGGAATCCATTCTCCAATAAGCTCTCGTACAGTTTTGATTGTGCCCAACTATTGCTGGAACGTGAGATGTAAGCATTTCAACTAGATTCTATTTTACTTTCTATAGACACTATTATAATATCAGACGAATTTGATAAAAATGTTTTGGTTATCGTAAGGTAAAAACTTAGCTTGTTTATTTGTATCGTGGTCTTATGAGATACCTTTGGTTTCAAATGATTTTGAAAATTTTAATAATTCAATTGAGTGTGTTTCTCACACTGGTTTTCCACACTGACCCGGATGTTATTTTATTATAATGCTCAGGTCAGACCGAGTATTACATATACAAGATATGATGCTACGGAGCTCAGGAGACGAGGTGGATGACGGGAACGTGTATCACGTATCTGACTTATATTCTGTTGTGTATGGTATGTTGTATATTCAGCCTTGTGAGGACAAGTTATATAACTGTCCGGTATTGTGTTATTGTTTGGTGTTATACTATGATGATGTAATGTATAAAACTGTAATAGTTCTTTTTGTATAAAGATCTGCTGTTATCTATTATATATTGTTCCGCTGTGATTGTGAGATTCTAATGTTGTTTTCTATTTCTTCATCTACCTCTTTTTTCTTTAACCTTAATGGTTCGTATTTCCGTCTAAATTGAGTTGAACCGATGGAGAATATTGATGACTCAAAGGGGTATGGATTTGCAGGTCGTTACATCTATAGATTCGGGAAAATCATTATGTGTTGAAATGATAAACTTGAGCGGTTTTACGAATTTTATTTAATTCGGGATTGTTGTTTGAAATGATATACAACTGTAAAATTTTAAATTACGAATTGAATTGATAAATATTAGTATCACTTGACCATAGGGTAGAAAATTATATACGGATAGTGGATTGACTAGATCAAATGATTTTTATTCTTTAAATTTTGAATTCAGTTAACGAGTATTTTGAAATAGAAATTGATTTATATAAACGAAATTATATTGATAATCCAAGCATTAATGTTGAAATTAGAATTGATTAATGAATTGTTCAAAGGATTTAAATTGAAATTTCAATGTTGAAGTGTCAAATATAAATGAATCCATCGAAATTGAGTTATTGAAAATGTTTGGATATAACTTTGCAATTTGTTTTAAATTAATTTAAACTATTTTAATCAATTAAATATTTTAATTTATTTTTATCTATTATAACCTATTTAATCCAATTTAATCTATTTTACCTATTTCAAAATAATTAAATTTATTTAATCTATTTTAAATATATTTAATATAGTTTAAATCTATCTAATCTATTTTAAATTTATTTAAACCATTTGAAAATCTACTCAATATAATCTAAATCTATTGGATCCATAATTAATCTATTTAAATCATTTTAAATCTAATTAAATTTATTTAATCTATATTTAATCTATTTAAATCAATTTAAATTTAGTTAAACCTAATTTAAATCTAATTAAACTGTTTTACTATTTAAACTATTTTTGAAACTATCCAAACTATTTATGACTACCTAAACTATTTTCAAAAATTTCAGACTGGGTAAAGCTAAAGTATTTATAGTTAAATTTTTGATGATGATACAACCTAAGTTTGAATTTGAAATTGATATCTTTTATGCAATGACATATTTGAGTAAATATGTTTTGGAAGTGAATATGATTTTGAAAGTGAATATGATTTGAAAATGACATGGTTTTGAGAATATGATATTTTGATATCAATTATAAATTGACTTTTCGAAGTGTAAAATAACTATTCGGTGTGAAATAAGCATTTGGTTGTTAAAGAGACCAGGATCGGATATTGTCATACTCTCTGCGAATAACGAAAACCACTTTAACCAATGTATACGTGGTGGGAATTCCAGAAATAAAGTAGGATGGTTTGGCGAACGATTTTGTATGAGGTATTTACGTGACCCTGACTCTAGTGAGTCAACTTCTTATGGCTAAAACAGCAGCTACGCCGGGCCAAGTGAGGTGATTCCTCCTATCGGACACATTTTTTCGATGTCATTCTATTGCTTTGTGAATGATTTGGTGGACACCACTTGGTTTTGATTTTGGAGTGTATTCCAAGGTGGGCGGTAGTTGATGTTATGCTTTACCACCAGTCCGGATCCGCAATTGGTATATCTACCCTGGGCATTTCCTCGAGTGCCTTGTCGCATGCCTTATCGCGCCTTCTACGAGTTTGTTTTGTACCATACCTATGGAGTGCCCTCTGATAGCCCTCAAGTTTACGGAGGAATTGCGGTACTGTATAAACTATGGGAATATATAAAATGTGTTAAGGGGGATATGGGTAACGCCTTAACGCTATTTTAATACTTTACTTTACTGGAGACATATTATAATAGCGTATTATACTACATAGTAGATAGTTCAATGGATCCTTAGGAGATGGAAATCCTGAACATCTCTTAAGTTATTACACTCACGTTGACACTGGATAAGGATTTCAAACCCCGTAAATATCTCCAACGCCGTTGCACTCATATTTATTTACTATCGATTTAACTTACATAAGATCTTTTAGTTCTAACTTGAATGTTTTGTCTTTTCAATTCGCTCGGGTCAGTTTGAGCTTTTCAGTTTATCAAAGACTACTTTCCGGAGGATGAAGAAGAAGATTTTGTATGATTATTATGCGTTATATTTACTCCACTGCATCATGTTGTTCCGCTACATTATTTATTGTTTTTCCTTGTTTTATATGACTCTGATCTGTATTATAAAGGTTTAATCAATGTTATTTATAAGCAGCTTCATGAACTGTTTTTTTTATTATTATATATTGTCATTCCGCTGTAAGATTCTGTATTTCTTTTTTTTTCTTTCTCACCCCAATAACAATCTGCCCTTCTGTATGGTTTGAGCAAGACGTGTGTGGTTTATCGTCGATTTAAGCTGTACCAAAAGGCAGATGGTTACATTAATCATTTAATTAATGATTGTTTTGAATCTAACTAATTGTTTAACTAATGAGATTTGGAATTTAGTTAAATCATTTTAATTAATGATGTTTGAAATTAAATAATCTATTTGATTAAAGAGATTTTAATGATATGAACATTAATTAATTGTTTAATTAATAGTTGTTTAAATTTAACTAGTTGAGTGTTTGAAAATTAGTTAACCATCTTAATTAATGATGTTTTATAATTAGATAAATCATTTTAACAAATAATGTTTTAATTATTTGTTTTATCTAGAGTTTGAATTTAATTAATCCAATTAATTTATGATTATTTGAACTTAATTAATTGTTTTAATTAATGGAATTTGAAATTACCTATTGTAACGACATGCCTTTTTGGACATTTTAAATCGACGATAAACCACACATGTCAGACTCAAACCATTCAAAGGGGCAGATTGTTATGGAGAAATAAGAAAAATAAGAGAAAGAAAAAAACAAATACATAATCTCGCAGTGGAATGACAAAATGTAATAAAGAAATAAATAGTTCATGAAGCTGTTTTACAAATACATTTAATTATTCTTTTACAACACACATCAGAGTTACATATATCAGAAATAAACAAATAAATGCAGCAGAACAACATGATGTAGTGGAACAAAAAAAAATAGTAGTACAAAATCTTCATCTTCATTCTCCAGAAAGCAGCCATTGATAAACTGAAAAGCTCAGACTGACCAGAGCAAATTGAAGGAAAAAAACACTCGATTCAGAACTAAAAGATCTTATATAAATTAAATCAATGGTAAATATGAGCGAGACGACGTCAGAGATGTTTACGGGGCTTAACATCTCCTATCTGGTGTCTAATGTGAGTGCAATAATGTAACGACCCGAATTTTTGGCAATCGAATATTGGGTGATTAACTGATTTTATTATTGAATTATTGGTTTTATACATTGAATAAATAAATTCCTGATAATTAAAATATTTGAATATATATAAATTGATTTAAACACTATGATAAATATTGAATTATAAAATATATGGACATGATAAATCTTATAGAAAAGTATAAAATATATGTAAGCTCTACTGTTTAAATTAAGGTAAAACATCCATAATATATGTATAGCATATACAAGTTGATGATGTTCAATATAAATAAATATAGGTGTATATAGGTACATAAATATGTATATGGTGATTGAAACCATATATACATAAGTGTATAAATGTATGCTTCTATGAAATAATATAAAAAAATGTGTAGTAAAGAGAATATACATATATAATTACAAAATGCACATAAGTAAGTATAGGAAGAATATGTGTAAAATGTATAAACATATATATATATATATATATATATATATATATATATATGATAAATAAGAATATACAAGCTTATGATGTTTAAATATATGAACAAGTATATAAGTAATATATATATTTATTTACCATATGAACTAATGTACATGGAAATTATAAAAGGAAATTAAGTATAGTATTTGCATACATGTTCATATTAAATAATAAATGTGTAGATAAGCATGTAAATAAAAATAAGTGTAAGCATGTAAATATACGATGACAAATACATATATAATTATGTATTTATATATATGATGTGTAAATGTATGTACACAAGGGGACAACCTCATAAATGCATATCAAATTCAATGGCACATCACACACATAACTTCAAGTCAACCTTATATAAAATCAAATCAGTATTTATCAAATCACTCAAAAGAAAATATATAATAAAAATAAAAAAAATAAAGAAGCATGTACAAGATGTAGCCATCCTCTTTATATTAAGGCTCTGCCTTTATCCATTTTTATTCATTCGAACAAGAGAAAAGATATGTAGCAAGCTGCCATTTAAAATTTAAGTAAAATCAAAACAAGCAAGCAAACATTTTCAGAAGAAAAAAAGAAATAAAAAGGAAACCTTCAAAGATTGAAGTAAAGGAAGAAGCAAAAAGCAACAATTTCTTATCATTTTAACAGGTGAGTAGAATCCTTCAAAAAAGAGGGGAAAAAAGGCTTTACCTTAAACCGTTATGCGTTGGATAAACTCTTTATTAGCCAAGTATGAGTGTTTAAATCAGTTTTCACGTTTATATATGTGTGTTAATTTTGAAAGTATACTCTGTAAAAAATCAAGAGACCTGGTGCAGCCTCTGTCCTCTTAAAAGTTACAGTCTTTGCAACTTAGAAATTTAAATTATCACAATCTAGTCAGTTTGGAGGATGATACCATGAGTAAGGCTGTGTGTTTATGAGTGAGGTTTATTTTAAAAATTGTTTTGTTTGATATTATGAAGCATGTGGAAAATAAGAGGCATTTTATAGGTAAACAACTCAAAAATGTCAAATTTCCCAATACCTTTTTTTATATACTTCGTTTACATGTTTGCGTTCGTCATCAAAAGTGATGATTTTTTAAGGTGATTAGGTAACTTTTATTGACGGATTTGGTAAGGAATTAGGTAATGAAGTTTGAGTTTTGGTCAATTGCCAGTGAACCTCTCGACTTCGAGGATTGGGTTTGGGACAGAAGGGGAGTTGAGAAGATGGGAAGCACGGCAAAAATTATGTGACATTTTATAAGGACGTGTGGCGTTGCGTCAGAGGAGATTTACGGTTTTAGAGGGGTTCCTGTAGGGGTTCGGTCGTAGATGAACTGAGGCGACGTGGTGCAGTCGGAAGGGTGCACGCCTAGGGAAAGGTTTGAGGGGGACGTGACGAACCGTCTGGTGAAGCATCTTGATTTTCGATGGTCGGAGGCGGTGGTACGAGGGGAAGAAGGTGGTAGAGTTCGTTACTGGATGTGGATTCTAGGGAGTTTTTCGAGTTAGGGGTTGTCGTGGGTGTCTGGGTGGCCGGAATAGTCGCATGGGTTGGGGGTGACTCGAAGGAGAAGTTGGCGGTGATTGGTGAGGCCTCATCTTCATGTGCACGTGCACGCCGAGCATCGTGCAGGAGCAAAGGAAAGAAAGAGGGAAAGAAGTGGCAAGCTAAAATAAAAGAAAGCGAAGAAGAAAAAAGGGAAAAGGGAAAAGAAGTGGGCCGTGAGTTTGGGCCGAGAGATAAGAAGGAGGAAAAATATATAAAAGAAAATAAGAAAAGAAAAGATAAGCGAAAAGAAGGAGTAAAAGGAAATAAGGAAAAAAACAGAAAAAGGAAAAAAAAAACCTTTCCATATTTTAAGCCAAAATTATCTTGAGTAAAGTTAAATTTAAATTACTAAAGTAAGTGATTGATTTGATTGGAAATTACCTAAAACTTAAGTTAATAAAATAAGACTTAGCTATTAATTGGATTTTTGATTTTAATTAACTATTTTATTTCACTTATTTATTTTTATTTGTAATTGATTTGGATTAGGAATATAAACGAATTCATTTAATTAAAGTTATTTTCCTGATGTGAAATTAGTGATATTGTTATAGATCGTTGATTGGGTCAACAATCTATATCTTGGTTTGGTCCTATTGAATATTATTTCAAATACCCTTGTCTATACCATCTAAGGGTCAGATATGTTAATAGTAGATTAAAAGTGATGATACGGTCTATTTGAGATAAAATCTGCAATAAATTTCCAAAGTTGAATTTGGTCACCCAGATAATAAATTGTTTGTTTTAAATAATTTACCATTTTAAATTTATTATTTGGATTCGAAGAGTTCGGGATCGAATATCAATGATATCCGGAGCCACTTCAATTTAATAAGCACTGCAAATCTTTATGGGTTTGATTTTTAAGTCCAATAGGCTGGAGTTGAATAAATTAAGAAAATCCGACTATTTTAAATAAGATACTATGCCTGGATATTATTTCAAATATCAATGGATTTTTGTAACAAGTGTTTGGCTATAACAGGATAAAAACTCGTAGTGTTGTACGAGTTACCTTGGTTCCAAAGAAATTTTTTAACTTAATATTTCATTTAAATGGTTTTACTCACGCTGGTTTCAATCCTGACTCGGGTGTTACTTTATGGTAGTGCTTGGGTGGACCGAGTATTATAGATTTTCAAGTTAGGTGTTTAGAGCTCAGGAGACAAGCTGGATGGCAGAGACGTATCGATTAGATTTCGCTGTGTACTATGAGATGTATAGACAGTATTTAGGGACGAGTTATTATAACTATCCAGATTTATTTATTGATAAGTGTACTCTGATATCTTGTATGTATATTGACAATTACAGCTTTTCTTTGTATAAATGATGTCATTTCATATTATATTTTGTTCCGCTGCAATTGTGAGATTATGTGTTGTTATTTCCTATTCTTATTCTATCTCCTTTTCTTCTAAACCCTAAAAGTCTGGGATTTTCGATACTCGATCGCTCAGCACCCTATACAGTGGACGTATTTGTGTCGATTTTCGAGGTTGAAAATCTTTCGGATCGTTACACTTGGTATCAGAGCAGAGGCTTAAGCGAGAACCTTGGCTCTGGTGAGGATTACACATTAGAGATAGGGTCAGTAATACCTTAGAATGAGTTGAGTGCTCTATATGAGGGCGTACTTGTTATTTTCTTATATCATGATTTTAAAAGTGATTTTAAAATAAGTTTTATGTAAGGTTATATTTCGATATAAAGAAATAATATTTTTTTCTAATTATTATAGTGGATAAAGGGAATTGGTTGTTGTTATTAAAATTAAATAAGATAATGGTAAAATACATATAATCAAATAGAAATTTAGGTAGCAATAAATTATGCAAGTAAGTTAAGCTAAAACGGATTCAAACCTGAATTTAAATCCTGGAAAATACAAAAGAATTTTTAAAGTATTTTAAATAATTTACCCTGATTATATTTTTCCAGAAAACTATGATGAAAAATATAGTTTATTTGATTACTAGATATGGTAATTATCATAGATTGAGTAATTAATCTTAATAAAGGATATTTATTACAAAATAAACAACGATGAAATAGAGTGAAATGTTTTAGGGAAGTAAAAATTTTATATAAGTATGACTTATAAACTAAAATGAATTTAAATTATGAAGTTTTAAAATCTAAGTCCAGAAAATTTTGAAACTGTTTCAAAGTGTTTAAGGAAATAATAAGTAATATTATTAGAATATATTTTGAGTATAGAAATTTTGTTTTGAAGAAGGATTTGTTAAAGATGAAATTGTTTTGGATAAAAAACCCAGGATGGTTTAAAATTTAAAAGTGGACTTGATGTGTGAATGGATAAATATGTGTGTATATATGAGACATATATATATATATATATATATATATATATATTTCAAAGTTGATTTGAAATAAATACCAAGTATTGCATTCTAAAACTCCCTGAGAATGAGATGTATAACCCAAAGAGAAATAAAATTTTGAACTTATAAGTGGGAAGGGATATTGATAAGAATTTAAATTTGGAATGGGAAAATTTAAATGGAGTAAGGGTAAATGGATTGAATGGATTGGATATTTACTTAAGACAAGTTGATTAAGTTTGAACTTATGATCTGAAATTGGAAAATTTCAATTGGAAATTGAAAATTTAACTTAGGGAAGTTAAATGAATTAAATTTAAAGAAAAGTATGGATTTGAGGTATGTATGAATAATTTCATACAGCTTTCAAAATAAAAATAAGTTTCAAATTCTCGAAATGTGTGATGGATGCTATTGGCTGATGTTTAGATCATTTGGATATTTATTTACTTTGACATATCTTGCTATCATTCTGTTTGTTATTGACAGTATATATAAAACTGTAAATTGGATTAATTCAATAAAGTTGAGAAGTGGAGTGAAATGATAAATATATTCATTCTTGATATTAACAGAAGTAAAACTTTATCCTGAATTTATTTAAATGATTTTGATTCTTAGAAATAAAATTGAATTTATGGAAATGAAATCGTTTTGAACTTAAGTTTGAAATGTCAAAAATAAGCGTGTTAACCAAAACTGTTTAAGAATTGGATTTCAAAGTTTGAAGTTATAATTGGGTAATCAATTGAATTCCAAAACTAATTCGTTTAAAAGGATTTGAACTCTCACTCGAATCCTTGGAATAGGTTTAAGTAGAAGTAACTTAAAAGAATATATGGAAATTGGGCTCAAAATTGAATTATTTTAAAGACTTGGGTTGTTAAATTAAATGTTAGATATTAATATGATTTAAGTGATTAAATCCACATTTTGAAAACCGAATCCGAATTTATAAAAATCGAGATGGGTTAAAATTGGGGAATGAAATTGGAATTAATTCAAATTTGAAATTGAATTAAATTGAATTAAATGGGAAGTGTAATCGAAGTTGAATTAGTTAAATTCAATATGGGAATTGATTTGAATTTGAATAGGAATCGAAGTTAATTTGAATTGGAACTTGGATTGAATCAATTTAAGTGGGAATGGAGATTGAAATTGATTTGAATTGGAGAACCATTTTGACTCTGCAACTATTTTCAAATAAATTATTTTAACATAAACTGTCTTAAATCTATTTTCTTAAATATTCAAACTATTTTGATTTTCCAAGCTATTTACTACAAACCTTTCTTTTAAAAAAACTCAAACTACCTTATATTAACAATTTGACTATCTAACTATTTTATAACTATTTCACAACCATTTAACTATATTAAACATTCCAAGCTATCTTCTAAATTCAAACTAGTCAGAGTGGAAATTACTTATATTTAAATCATGGATTAAAGTACCAATTTGGGTGAAACTGAAGTTATAACCTAAATGGAACTTGAAGCAATTCTGGATTGGAACTGAATCGGATAATGAAGTAGAAATGGTTTTTCCAGTGAAAGAGTATATTTTTGAGTAAATATGGTGATTTTCAAATGAAGATTGGATAGTGCCAAAACTAAAACTCACTTTATAAGAAGAAAATAATGTTACAAATGACTTTGAATAAGAAAATCGAACTTGGAAATTTTAATTTGGCATCAAGAAACTATAACCGAAGGAAAATGATTTTTGAAGTGTATTTGAAATATAAAGTGGAATTTATATAAGTATGAAGTGATTCAAAAATTATTCAAGTTGAAAGAATAATCATATATATATAAGAATGATTTTATGAGAATGAAATTGAAAGGTGTTTCGGAACTCACTGGTTTTAAAGGCTTTTGATTTTGGGAAAAATCAATTTTGGGAATTGGAAAGCCAAGCTTGAGAACTATCGATTTTGACATATCGATTTTGAAGTTTATATGTGATACATATGAAGAGTATGATTTGAAAGGTAATATATGTGTATAGTATGAAATTATTTTGAGAATGCAATGGGGAAAATGGCGCTCCTAATTAGAGTTGAAACTTATAGTAGGAGATCCACTGGGTGGGTCTGCCTTGGGCCCTAAAGGGGGTTCTAATTTTGATCCCAGAGGATGTCCGGACAAAACTGTAGTTCATGTGGATTGTGGTTGGGGTAGCGTAATTCGAGGGTGCTGATGCCTACAAATACATTGGGGTTATGCTGTGACGACAACGTAACTCTGGTGTAACTATGATCTACTGCGTTTCCATAGCATAAGTCGAGGGGCAGTGATTGCCTAAAATCTACATTTGATTTCGCTGGAAGAGCGACGTAACATCGGTAGATTTCGCTCTGTGTGGTCCATAACGATAGTCGTGTGGTGCTGGTGCCTACAGGCTACATTGGGACTCGACTGGTGTAGTCTGCGATCTATGTGGTGAAGTTTCATTTGGCAGCGAAATTCGAGGGCGCTGATGCATATATTACATGGTTTTTCCGTGATGGCAACGCAACCCTAGGTGTATCTGCGATCTGTGGCAGTTCCATGGCGAAATCGAGAGGTGCGGATGCCTACAGTTACTATGGATTTCGCCGGGATAGCGATGTAATCATCGTGCTAACTACGACCCATGGAGAGGGTGATGATTTCCATAGTATTCTCACAAAAGTTTTTTTCTAAGAATGTTCACTAGGTGTTGAAAATGGGTTTACTAAGTACTTATAGATTTTCAATCCTACGTCTGATCAACGTATGACTGAATCTATGAGAACAAGGATGGATATGTTGAGACATCGAGTTATATTTTTATAAAACTAGTCTGGTAATACTATAAATTTTAAAGTGTTTTAAAATTGTATAATTAAGAGAATAAGGAGCAAAATGTTTTAGGATGGTTTAAGTAATAATAAACATCAAAATTAAAATTCTGGCTTCGTTCCTTTTCGAGGACAAAAAGTTTTAAAGGGAAGACGATTGTAACGACCCAAATTTTTGGCCATCAAATTTTAGATGGTTAACTGATTTTATTATTGAATTATCGGTTTTATAAGTCGAATAAATAAATTCCTGATAATTAAAATATCTAAATATATACAAATTGATTTAAAAACTATGATAAATATTGAATTATAAAATATCTGGATATGATAAATCTTATAGAAAAGTATAAAATATAGGTAAGCTCCACCGTTTAAATTAAGGTAAAACCTCCATAAATTTATGTATAGCATATACAAGTTGATGATGTTCAATATAAATACATATATACACATATGGGTACATAAATATGTATATGGTGATTGAAAACACATATACATAAGTATACAAATATACAAGTATATAAATGTATGCTTCTATGAAACAATATATAATAAAAAATGTGTAGTAAAGAGAATATACATATATAATTACAAAATGCACATAAGTAAGTATAGGAAGAATATGTATAGAATTTATAAATATATATATATATGATAAATAAGAATATACAAGCTTATGATTTTTAAATATATGAACAAGTATATAAGTAATATATATTTACCATATGAACTAATGTACATGGAAATTGTAAAAAGAAATTAAGTATAGTATATGCATACATGTTCGTATTAAATAAGAAATGTGTAGATAAGCATGTAAATACAAATAAGTGTAAGCATATAAATATATGATGACAAATACCTATATAAGTATATATATATATGTATGTATGTATATATGATGTGTAAATGCATGTACACACGGGGACAACCTCATAAATGCATATCAAATTCAATGGCACATCGCGCACAAAATTTCAAATCAACCTTATATCAAATCAAATCACTATTTATCAAATCACTCAAAAGAAAATATATAATAAAAATAAGTAAAAAAGAAGAAGCCTGTATAAGATGCAGCCATCCTCTTTATATTAAGGCTCTACCTTTGTCCATTTTTATTCATTCGAACAAGAGAAAAGATATATTGCAAGCTGCCATTTAAAACTTACGTAAAATCAAAACAAGCAAGCAAACATTTTCAAACAATAAAAAGGAAACCTTCGAAGCTTGAAGTAGAGGAAGAAGCAAAAAGCAACAATTGCTTATCATTTTAACAGGTGAGTAGAATCCTTCAAAAAAGAGAAAAAAAAGACTTTAACATAAACCTTTACATGTTGGATAAACTCTTTATTTGCCAAGTATGAGTGTTAAAATTAGTTTTCATGTTTATATATGTGCGTTAATTTTGGAAGTATACTCTGTAAAAAATCAGGAGACCTAGTGCAGCCTCTATCCTCTTAAAGTTATAGTCTTTGCAACCTAGAAATTTAAATTCTCACAATCTAGTCGGTTTTGGATGATGATCCCAAAAGTAAAGTTGTGTGTTTATGAGTGAGGTTTATTTCAAAAATTGTTTTGTTTGATATTATGAAGCATGCGGAAAATAAGAGGCATTTTACTGGTAAACAACTCAAAAATGTCAATACCATTTTTTTATATACCTCGTTTATGCATTTTCGTTCGTCATCAAAAATGATGACTTTTGAAGGTGATTAGGTAATTTTTAGTGAGGGGTTTTGTGAGGAATTGAGTAATGGACAATTTCGGGTTTTGGCCGATCGCCGGTGAACCTCTCGACTTCGAGGGTCGGGTTTGGGACAGAAGGGGAGCTGGGAAGATGGGAAGCACGGAAAATATGGTGTGACATTTTATAAGGACGTGTGGCGTTGTGTCGGAGGAGATTTAGGGTTTTAGAGAGGTTCCTGGAGGGGTTCGGTCGCGGTTGAACTGAGGTGACATGGTGCAGCCGGAAGGGCGCGCGCCTGGAGGAAAGGTTTAAGGGAGATGTGACGAAGCGTCTGGCAAGCATCTTGATTTTCAGTGGTCGGAGGCGGTGGTACGAGGGAAAGAAGGTGATCAAGTTCGTTACTAGATGCGGATTCGAGGGTGTTTTGCAAGTTAGGGTTACCGTGGGAGTCTGGGTGGCCGAAATAGCCGCGTGGGTCGCGAGCGACTCGAAGGAGAATTCGGGGTGGTTAGTGAGGCCTCAGCCTCGTGTGCACGTGCACGGCGAGCATCGTGCAGGAGTAAAGGAAAGAAAGAGGGAAAGAAGTAGCAGGCAGAAATAAAAGAAAGCGAAGAAGAAAAAAAGAGAAAAGGGAAAAGAAGTGGGCTCGGAGTTTGGGCCGAGAGACAAGAAGGTGGAAAAATATATAAAAGAAAATAAGAAAAGAAAAGATAACGGAAAAGAAGGAGTAAAAGGAAATAAGGAAGAAAAACATAAAAAGGAAAGAAAAAAAAACCTTTCCCTATTTTAAGCCAAAATTATCTTGAGTAAAGTTAAAGTTAAATTATTAAAGTAAGTGATTGATTTGATTGGAAATTAATTAAAACTCAGTTTGATAAAATAAGACTTAGTTATTAATTAGATTTTTGATTTTAATTAACTATTTTATTTCACTTATTTATTTTTATTTGTAAATGATTTGGATTAGGAATATAAATGAATTAAGTTAATTAATGTTATTTAATCCTGATGTGAAATTAGTGATATTGTTATAGATTGTTGATTGGGTCAACAATCTATATCTTGGTTTGGTCCTATTGAATATTATTTCAAATACCCTTGTCTGTACCATCTAGCGGTCAAATAAGTTAATAGTAGATTAAAAATGATGATACGGTCTATTTGAGATAAAATCTGCAATAAATCCCAAAGTTGAATTTGGTCACCCAGATAATAAATTAGTTATTTTAAACAATTTACCCTTCAAATTTATTACTTAAATTCGAAGAGTCCGGGGTCGGATATCAGTGATATTCGAAAACACTTCGATTTAATAAGCAACGCAAATCTTTACGGGTTTGCTTTTTAAGTCTAATAGGCTAGAGGTGAATAAATTAAGAAAATCCGACTATTTTAAATAAGAAACTATGCCTGGATATTATTTCAAATATCAATGGATTTTTGTAACAAGTGTTTAACTATAACAGGATAAAAACTCATAATGTTGTACGAGTTACCTTGGTTCCAAAGAAGTTTTATAAGTTAAGTATTTCATTTAAATGGGTTTACTCACACTGGTTTCCAGCCTGACACGGGTGTTACTTTATGGTAATTCTTGGGTCAGACCGAGTATTATAGATTTTCAGTTTAGCACGTTTGCAGCTCAGAAGACGAGCTGGATGGTAGAGACGTATCGATTAGATTCCGCTGTTTGGGCTGTATAGACAGCATTTAGGGACGAATTATTATAACTGTCCAGATTTATTTATTGATAAGTGTACTCTTATATCTTATACGTATATTGACAGTCACAACTTTTCTTTGTATAAATGTTGTCATTTCATATTATATTTTGTTCCGTTGCGATTGTGAGATTCTGTGCTGTTGTTTCCTATTCTTATTCTATCTCTTTTTCTTCTAAACCCTAATAGTCTGGGTTTTCCGGTACTCGATTGCTCGACATTCTATACAGTGGACGATTTAATGTCGATTTTCGGGGTTGAAAATCTTTCGGGTCGTTACAAATAACTTAAGAGATGTTCGAGATTTTCATCTCCTAAGGATCCGTTAAACTATCTACTATGTTGTATAATACGCTATTATAATATGTCTATAGTAAAGTAAAGAATTAAAATAGCGTTAAGGCATTACCCATATCTCCCTTAACACATTTTATATAATGATGTATTCTATACAGATACTGTAAACTCCACCCGCAGTTGGGCTATCAAAGAGCACTCCATAGGTACGATACAAAACAAACTCGCAGAAGGCGCGATAGGGCATGCAACACGGCACTCGAGGCAATGCCAGGGTAGATATACCAATTACACTCCCGGACTGGTGGTAACGTATAGCAGCTACTACCGCCCACCTCGAAACACACTCCCAAATCAAAATCAAGGATGACCACCAAATCAATCACAACTTAGAATATAGTATCGAAAAAATATGCCCGATAGGAGGAATGACCTCACTTGGCCTGGTATAGCTCTTGTTTTCGCCACATCGTGCTGACTCACGAGGGTCAGGGTCACATAAATACCTCATACAAAATCGTTTTCCAAACCATCCTACTTCATTTCTGGAATCTCCATCGCATATACGTTTGTTAAAGTGGCTTCGATATTGGCAAAGAGTATTACAATATCTGATCCCAGTCTCTTTAACAACCAAACGCTTATTTCACACTGGATGGTTCTTTTATGTTTCAAAAAGTTGATTCACAATTTGTATCAAAATATCATATTCAATTTCAAATCATATCCCTTTCGAAATCATATTCACTTTAAACTATATTCACTTTCAAAATCATGTACTTCCAAATCATATTCACGTTTGAAATTCACATTCACTTTGAAATTATCGATAAGTTCCGTTAATTAAGTCTTCATTTCAAAATCATCGTATTCACTCAAAATATGTCATCACAAAATGGTATCAATTCCAAATTCTAACTCAGGTTGTAACATCATCAAGGATTCAATTATAAATACTTCAACTTTACACAGTCTGAAATTTTAGAAAATAGTTTAGGTAATTATAAATAGTTTATATAGCTTTAAAATAGATTTAAAATAGTTTAAACAGTAAAAATAGTTTAAATAGATTTAAATTTGATTTAATTAGATTTTTAAAATAATCCATATAGATTTAAAATAGATTAAATAGATTTAAATGATATTAAATAGATTTAAAATCGATTAAATAGATTTAAATTATATTAAATAGATTTAAAAAAGATTAAATAAATTTAAGTAGTTTAAAATTGGTAAAATAGATTAAATTCGATTAATAGGTTATAATAGATAAATATATATTAAAATAGTTTAAATTGATTAAAATAGTTAATTTAATGAAAATAGTTTAAATTAGTTTAAAATAGATTTTAAAGGTATATCCAAACATTTAAATAACTCAATTCTGATAGATTTGTTTATTTATTCCACTTCAACTATGAAATTCCAATTTAAATCCTTTATACAAATCATTAATTCAATTCCAATTTTAGCCTTTACGTTTGGATTATCGAAAATAATTCGGTTTATGTAAATACAATTTCTATTTCAAAATACTAGTTAGCTGAATTCAAAATCTAGAGATTCAAAGATCATTAAATTTAACCAATCTAGTGTCCATATATAATTTTCTACCTCAGGGTCAAGTGGCACGGACATTTATCATTTCAATTCGCAATTTAAATTTTTTCGGTTATATATCATTTCAAACCTCAATCTTGAATTAAATAAAACCCATAAAATCGCTCGAGTCTATCATTTCAACCCATAACGATTTTTCCTTAATCTATAGATCGTTCGGGTATGTATAATTTCAACCCATAGGGAACTTGCGATGTTATAACAATAAAAAAATACAACATTCAGTCATCCAATATCAACATTCAAACATCCATCACAATCATTAACCAAATCAATCAATAACATCAATAGATAACTGATAATTAATAACAGCTATTAAATTCACAAAATTAAATTCAATATTAAATTAAATGTTGATTAATTGCAATAAAAGTAATTTAACTAGAATGACAATTTAAATATACCAAACGTCGATCAATGAATTTCTAATTACGTCATAAATTTAATTTAACTAACATAAGATAACTTAGTAATTTTGAGTGGGTTAAGACACTCACCTTTGATTTTAAATCGATTTAAAATCCAATTTAAGTCCAAAATTCAAACGTCTCAGAATTTGTCTAAACTAGCGTCAAAATGTTCAAAATTTAGATACGTTCCCAACAAAATAAACCGCACGAACCTCGTATGTAAAAGTTATGCTAGTTAGAACATTTGGAAATCAAAATTAAGTTAAAAATAGAATAAATAAACTTATGTGTTTCTGCCACATCACCCCAACAACCCCGTTCCTACGCGTAACCATTGAGCCCATCATCTTCGCTCGAAAGCCTATCGCCACAAATTCGCCGACCAAGAAACAACCCCGTGACGCCGCCGAGTGACCAACCACCACCTATTAGAGATTCGCCTGGCCGCCTCCACCATCGGT
Organism: Allium cepa; assembly: GCA_030765085.1. Classification (NCBI taxonomy): domain Eukaryota; kingdom Viridiplantae; phylum Streptophyta; class Magnoliopsida; order Asparagales; family Amaryllidaceae; genus Allium; species Allium cepa. The sequence continues at coordinate 316,923,377 of CM060941.1, read as the reverse complement.
GACCCTTTTCATCGCCGAACGACACATGAACCCTCCCCCCAAAGCCGCTGCCGAGTTTCGAACCCTAATTAAATTAATCCCTATGATCCAACCATTGAAATGATGAACAGGCTATGTCGATGGACAACGCGCGACACTCTCCACACTATGGTATCATCGATTTGATGATCGGTCGCTGTTGACCGACGCATGACGAACAGTTGAGAATTAATCGTCAATTTTTGGCCACACAGAAACTCAAATCGGAAAAAAAAAACTACAGACTTGACTTGCGCTCGTCGAGAGCTTCAAACCGATATATAATTTGACATATTTTGAGGAGTTTAAATTTTCGATTTGATTTTGACTTGCAATTGAAATTGGTGTTGGTTTTGGTTTGTCTGCCATTGAAAAGAGAGAAGGGATAGAATTATACGTACAAACAAATGGAATAAGAAATAACTAGAGTTTATAACTGGCTATTTATAGGCAGATCAGAAATAGAAATGAATTGACAAGATGTATTTGAAAGTTGAACGATAAACGACCCAAAAACCCCATTTCATTCCTGAAACAGAAATGGGTCATCCCAGATATCGAGATAGATGTTTTTGATATTTTTAAACTCAATGGAACAGGTTTTCAAGTCCTAATTTCATCGTATGAAGAAGTTAGCGATAAATCAGCTTATTTCAAATTGAATTCGATTGAATTGATTTTTAGGAGTTTCGAGTCTGTGCGATCAAACGAAAAGTCCAATCGCTACAAAACTCGAAACCTTATAATAATTCACCATTACGGATCCGATGAAACTAGTTTGGTCGAAATCCAAGTCAGTGGCCAAAATGGCTATTTTCACTTTAATTAAAATAAATTAATATTAAGTTAATTAAATCAATTTTTAATCCAATATTTATAAACTAACAAATTTCATCATTTTTATTACTTAAACATTTATAATAACTTAAAACAAATTTTCATAACTTTTCAATGTTTAACACTAATTACAGTGTTCAATTTCAACTATAATTGAATCCAATTAATTAAAATTAAATTCCAATAAATTGTTTTAATTTGATTTCAGACTTTTATTCTAGCTATTACTAGTGCGAACCTGTGCTTCACACACGGATGTGGTGAAAATATTGTGGTTACATAGAAGATTGAAAAAATAGGAAAATAAATTCTATGCTATGTCAATGCGATACACATACTTTGAAATAGTATTTATAAATAATTCATTTAAATATATTTATAATATATATATATGATAAAATTATTTAAATTTATTTAAAATTAATTATGAGAAATTATATAGACTAATGCAAACTGGTGCTACGCCCGTAGATTTGACCAAAATTGATGTACAAATTTAAATAAATGTAATTATAGCCTAATATCATTGTAAATTCAATTTTGGATGTCACTATTTTTGTTTCGAGTGTTTATTACAAATACATGGAATCCCCATATAAATGAAAAGCAAGAAGTAGTAGATTAGAATAGTCTGTGCAAACTAATCCATCATTAATTTATCAACAATTAAAAAATAAAATCAAATAATATCCTTGGCAGGCCAAACCATAATTTAAAACTAATTTATATTTATCTATTTTCAATATAATTGCGCAACGCTTGTACATTAAAAAATAGCATTGTTTGCTTAAAAGCGTAAATAGAAACAAACGGAGTAGATTAATTGGCTTTGCGATGGATTATATAAGTTGTGATATTTGTATTCTTATCTTCCTAGGGGAGTGCAATGAAAACATGGGTTACATTATATCATAAAAGTAGGAAATACACAATATTGAAATATATATGTAGTCAGCAATTGGTCAAGACCAAAAGATGAATTTCTTTGTTGAGAGAAGCTGATGATACCAAGATCACAAACTCACTATTTGGTCATAGTTAAAAAAACAAATTTAAAAAATTGAGAAATAATGGAAAATTTTGCAACATAACAGTAGCAGTAGTGTATGGTATAACTATATAATAACTATATATGAACCGATATACGAAATAACCAATATAAGAATGTATTTTGAAATCTGAATACCATAAGTTTCAACATATAAAAGACGTTAAAACAGAGGTGAATGAAACATAAAATAGCACACACAGTAGCATAATATGTGCAAAAATTGTTGTTGCATAGGTTTTTTTATTATTGAAATACCAAAAGCAGCTAAATGAAAATAGAAGTCATCATGATGCAGCTGCCTAAAAAGCATCTGAAACATAGCCATTAGCTTTATTCAGCCTAAAAAACAGCAAAAGAAAGCTGGAAAAAATAACAAAAATGCCAGTTAATAAATCTACTATCATCCATATATATACATATATATATATGTATGTATGTATGTATGTATGTATGTATGTTTGTATGTATGTATGTATGTATGTATGTATCGGTTAATATAACCGATGCATACATGTATATATATCGATTAATATAACCGGCATGAATTACTGAGTTACACTATTTATGCAAACTATTATGAAACCTTGTAAAAAAATTACATTTTAAAAGATTGAAAGTACAGTTTAGTTAAAACACATATTTGTAATGACCAAACCAAATTCCCAAGAAGAAGAGAAAACTGAGCATGTTGGGATATGCTAAGCATCTTTTGCTTTTATACTTTTATTTATGGAGTTTCTTGTACAATAGGGGAATGGCCAATAACTTCCATAGGTGGAAGGCTAAATTATTGTGTATAGGTCAGTACAACGAAGCTTGTGATGATAATGAACTTTCAATGTTTTTTCAGCTGTAATAATTTGACAGTAAGTGGTGAAATGTATAGTTTTGTACTTTATGTTATACAGTAAGGAGAATAATTTGTAAAACGCTGTGCATTTTTCAGTAAACTATTACCTAGTTTAGTTCTAAAATTCAAGCGGACACCGAGAATAATATGAGTAGTAATATGATTCCCTCGCCCACTAACTTTAGGCATATTGTTGTAATCATCGTTCATTTTTTTTCATTTTATTTGGAATATGACTTTGATAAAGCTAACTTGTGATGATATCAAAATGAACCCATACTATGCATATAGCCATTTTCTATAAATAACAAAAAATCAATATGATAATGCAGAAACATATACTAATGGATAACAAGTAAGCAGGGAAAAAAAATAGTCTACAACAATAATGATTTTTTGTGGTGAAATGATCATTATAGATACTTCCATGAAACACTACAATCGATCAAGAATTGACCCAAGAAACAAAGAAAAATGTAATTGTTAAATTAAACATATGCCATGAATAAAGATTATACAGATGCATGTGGTAATACAAAAAGTGCACTGCATATGCATATACATAGACATGGTTTTACTTGGAATTGCTAAAATGACTTTTGTACGGACTAATGTAACAATTTAAGAGGATACGGTAAAACCCAGCTATGTACATACATAACGGAGCAATCTAATTTGCACACTGAGCCACATTTTTCAAGTGGGCAACACCAAGTATAGCAGGTCCAAATATTGCAGTGATATTTGAGGAACGACAACTTAGAAGTTGAATGAATAAACGATATATGTCTTCTTTAACCAAAGCCAGTCAAGCATGGCTGTTAATTATCAACTTCCAGAATTAAGCAGTAGTCATAAAATAAATATGCACGGCAACTATATCAGCAAGATGTAATCTATATCTTGCGAATAACATAAACCCTAAGATCTAGAATTACATGATTATCACATATGTAATGAATCAATAAAACATACCTCCAGAGATCTCGTATATGAATCAGCAATGGTTGTTGTCGAAAGCTGTTTTAATGGATAAAGGAAATGGCTTCTCTCTTTTTTCCTATATCTTTCTTTATGTGTTTTTTCTATATCCTTTGTGATGGGCAAAGGTTAATATTTATAGGTAGAGAGAGGACCAAATTTTCAGATTTGTAGACTTAGTCTTGATCGTCCATCAAGATCAAGATGAAAGAAATCAACGCTCTAGATTATAACCGTTTTATTGATTAGCATATTAATATGAAAACCCTTTATATTCTAATGACCACAAAATGAGGAAGGAAACGTTTGAGGAAGGAAATGGTCAAATTTCCTTACAAAATAAGGAAAATCCATTAATGTTTTCGTATTAATTTCCTTACAAAATGGTCAAATTTCCTTACAGTCTCCCACTTGGTCAATAGTAAAATCCATTAATGTTTTCGTATTAAGGTCATAAGGTGCGCATGATATGCTAAACTTTTCTTTAGTCGGTTATTATAAGTGTCTTGGCTAATCTAGTGGTCAATGGAAGTCATGACATGTACATGTTATTTTGCAACATGCTTACTTCCATGTACTATGACATTGACAACTTTCATAACTAGACCGTAGATGAGCATAACTTAATGGTCACATAATGTCTTGAAGCAAAAGACTATTTCTGTTATCATTTATCTAAATATAAATGTGTACACATTATAAAACAGAAATAAAAATGTCCAAATTATTAAGAGCTTAATAATTGTTATGTCTAGCTAAGTACAAAATAAATGGCATAATAAGAAGATAATTAGAAACTATCTGCAAGACCCATGCTATTAGTATGTCTCTGAAAGGTCTTTGGAGGTAGTCCTTTCGTGAATATGTCTACCACTTGTAAGTCTGTACTTATCGATTCAACAACAATTTTCTTTAATTCAACATCTTGCTTCAGTAGTAGGTCTTTCAGGTCCATGTGTTTAGAACCTTTGGTTATCCTATCATGCTTGGAGAAAAAGGTTGCAGCTTTATTGTCGCAGTGGACAGTTAGTGGCTTAGAGATAAAACTTAAAGTGCCAAATTGTGAGATAAAATTACGCAGCCATGTTCCCTAAATTGAAGCCTCATAACATGCTACGTATTCAGCCATCATGGTGGATCCGAAAAGCATCTAAGATTTCTGGCTTCTCCATGATATTGCACATCCACATAAGAGGTACACATAGCCAAGAGTGCAAATTCTAGTGTCAGGACATCCAGCAAGGTCTGAATCAGAATAACCAGTTACCTGTAGGTAACTTGATTTTCTATAGGTGAGCATGTAATTCCTTGTTCCCTTTAGGTATCTCAGTACCTTCTTTGCAGCTTTCCAATGAGCGATTCCAGGGTTACTTTGAAATCTACCCAGCATACCAAATGCATGACTGATATCAAGTCTTGTACAGACCTGTGAATACATCAAACTCCTTACAAGAGATGCATAAGGATATTTGGTCATTTCTTCTCGTTCCATAGGAGTCTTTGGGCACTGCTTAAGAACAAGTTTGTCTCCTTTCTGCAGTGGGACAGGACTAGAGGAACAATTCGTTATGCCAAATCTCTCAAGAATTTTGTCAATATATGCTTTTTGAGACAATCCTAGAATTCCTTGTGATCTATAACGGAATATTTCTATTCCTATCACATAGGAAGCCTTACCCATATCTTTCATTTCAAAGTTCGTTGAGAGATGATCCTTAGTTTCACGTAATAAACCAAGGTCGCTGCTAGCTAATAATATGTCATCAACATGCAGAATCAAAAATATGAACTTGCTCCCACTGAACTTGAGATATATAGAAGGGTCAACTATGTTTTCTGTGAAATCGAAAGCGGTAGTGATTTCATGAAACTTTAGATACCATTGTCTAGAAGCTTGTTTCAATCCATATATTGATTTTTTAAGTTTGCAGACCATGTCTTCCTGTCCTTCAATTATGAAGCCTTCAGGTTGACGCATGTAGACTTCTTCTTCCAAGTCTCCATTTAGAAAGGCTGTTTTCACATCCATTTGATGTAACTCGAGATCATAATGAGCTACTAACGCCATGGTAATTCTAAGAGAATCTTTCCTGGAAACAGGATAAAAAGTTTCATTATAGTCAATGCCTTCTTTCTGAGTAAAACCTTTGAAAACAAGTCTGGCTTTATATCATTCAATTTTACCATTGCAGTCACGTTTGGTCTTGAAGACCCACTTACAACCGACTACTTTATGTCCTTGCAGCAATTGAACGATTTCCCAAACTTGATTATTATCCATAGATTTCAGTTCATCTTTCATGGCATCAATCCGTCTAATAGAATTAACATCCTTAATGGCTTGTGAATAAGAAATTGGGTCCGTAGTTCCTTCAGATTCTATTAGATAAAGCATATAATCATCAGGAATAGCTGATCTTCTTTGTCTTTGAGATCTTCTTAATGCTTGTTCCTGTGGTACTTCATCAACATTATGATTGGTGATAATTTCATTATGGAGTTGTTGATCATTTATTGGGTTTTCCTCATTGTGAACAGGTTCAACAATGGGATAATTCCCAATATCTTTTGAAATAGAGGGTAAGATAATGGGTACCCTTATTTCATGAATGACCACTTCTTATTGCTTTGTACTCCCACTGATTTCACCATTCTCATAGAATTTGGCATTGCCGGTTTCAACAATTCTTGTACTATGGTTAGGACAATAAAATCTATATCCTTTAGATTTTTCTGGGTAACCTATAAAGTAACCACTGACTGTCTTAAAATCCAATTTTTTTTCATTTGAATTGTACAGTCTAGCTTCAGCTGGGCAACCCCAAATTTGGAGATGTCATAAACTAGGTTTCCATCCTTTCCAAAGTTCAAAAGGAGTCTTTGGAATGTCCTTACTTGGAACTCTATTTAAGATGTAGACAGTTGTTCGTAATGCATCCATCCATAATGATATAGATAAATTTGCATGACTCGTCGTGGATCTAACCATTTCCATGTATGTACGATTTCGCCTTTCAGCTACACCATTCTGCCATAGAGATCCAGGCGTTGTGTATTGTGCAACAATTCCAAGTTTTTGAAGAAGTCTAGCAAAAGGTCCAGGATGTTGTCCCGTTTCATCATACCTTCCATAGAATTCACCACCCCTATCTGACCTAATGATTTTCACTTTTCTTTCTAATTGCCTATCGACTTCAGTAATGAACACTTGTACAGCATCCACTGACTGAGATTTTTCATGCAACAGATAAAGATAGAAATAACATGAAAAATCATTGATAAAAGTGATGAAATATTTCTCTCCTCCAAAATTTGGAATATCGAAAGGTCCACAAATATCTGTATGTATTATTTCAAGAAGTTGTGTACTTCTTGTGGCTCGTTTCTTTGTGTTTTTTGTTGTTTTTCCTTTAATACAATCAACAAATGCTGTAATGTTAGTGAAGTCTAGGTCTGGTAGGACACCATCTTTCACTAACCTCTTGATTCTTTCACTGGATATATGACCCAGATTTTAAGCCACAAGAAGTAAGAATCATTCTTGGATGACTTTCCTTTTGTTTCTTTTCCATGCAGGGTGAGTTGGATTTTAGCATTTTGTTTAAGATGAAGTTTATAAAGTCCATCAATTAATATTCCAGAACCAATAAGACTAGAATTTTTAAATAAACTTAAATTTCCATTTCCAACTTCAAAAGAATATCCAAATTTATCAAGTACACTTACAGAAATCAAATTACAAGAAATAGACGGAACATAAAGAGTTTGACATAAATCTAACTGATAACCGCTATCTAAATAAGACGAAAAGTTCCAATAGCTTCAACTGGAGCTTTATCTTTATTCCCCATGAAAATGAAATTTTCACTTGGGTTTGTGGTTTGGATCGTAATGAATCCCTGCATAGAATTCGAAACATGAACGTTAGCAGTAGTATCAATCCACCAATTAGAAGAAGGTACATTAGTAAGATTTGATTTGAAATGACTTACAAAACCCATTGGGTTACCTTTCTTTTCGAACCATGCTTTGCGCTTAATGTAGTCTACCTGGAAGTGTCCAGGTTTCTTGTAGAATTTGCAGACATCATCCTTCTTTTTCTTCTTGGATGGTTGAGTGGCATCACCAGATTTGGGTGGTGCTTTTTTGTGCTGTGAGTTGTTCTTTTTGCCAGCTTGTTTTCTAACTCCTTGAGTGAAATAAGCAACTTTAATGCCTTGCGAGCCTTGCCTAGACTCCTCTTGAACCAGTTTGTTAGTCAATTCATTTAGACTCCACTTTTCCGTAGTAGTGTTATAATGAATTTTGAATGGTTCATACCGAGGAGGTAAGCTAGTGAGAATGAATTGGACGAGAAAAGTATCGTCCATAACCAATTCCAAGTTATTAAGTTTGGAAGCAAGGTTAATCATTTCAATGACATGAGCGCTCATTGAGCGAGAACCATCAAACTTCATGGTTACAAAATCTGTCATAAGTTTCCCAACAAGGGATTTGTCTGTAGTCTTGAACCGATTCTCAATGGATTGCAAATATTCTTTTGCGCTTTCAGTTTTGGGTAGGGAGGTTTCGATGTTGGTATCAATCACCATTCGCATAAACATCATGCTGAGCCTATTAGATCGTTTCCAATTATCATGGAGTTTGTTTTCCTCAGGCGTACTTGTGTTGGTAAGTGAGGCTGGCTTTTCCTTAAGGAGATCCATGCCCAGTTCAAGTATGCCCAAAGAAAACTCAACTTGCTCTTTCCATTCTGAGTAGTTGGTTCCATTGAGTCTGACGATAGACGTAGCGTACGAATTAAGGTTTGAGTGCATTGCAACTGCAGATATAAAAAAATTTAGGCTTCTTTATTAGAACAAAAAACACATGTCATAATAAGAGGTTAGATTTAGCGCCTCCTGTAACGGCCCGTAAATTTTGAAATAAATTTGTTAATTTAATTAAGATTTTGTAATTAAATTTGGGAAGAAATAAAGATTTTATAATTTATATTGAAGTAAATGTCAAAAAAATGAAATGCAACCATGGAAAAGCTAAGTATTACAATTGAAATGGAAGTATGATTAATTGAAGTAATGGGAATTGTTATACTAGGTTAAGAATTTAATATAAGAAAACAAATAGGAATATTTTTATTAACAAATGAAATGATATAATTAGTGGTGATTGAATAAATTCAAGGTTACATTAACCGATGTAGTAATACGTAATAAATTGAAAATTTACGCAATCAATGTAGATAAGTGATTGTAATGTTTGTTGTTGATAATAAACGTTACATAAATGGTAATTTATATAATAACGGAAAGCGTGAAAGTATAAATTTGTGTAAATGAAACATAGGTAAACAAATGTTAGTATTGAATTAATTAATGAAATAATACAGTGTTAATGGTAAGCAATAAAACTTGTAAATGCAGTTAAAAGTAAGCGATGGCAATAATTATGTGTTGCCCGTTTATTTAATCTATTAATTGAAATGAGAAATCAAATTTTTATAAATATAAACAAAAGTTACATTAATGTGAAGTAATACAATGTATAGAAGTTGTTAAATTAGAGTATATTTGGAAATAAAGAATTATTAATGTAAAACTTAATAAATGGATAAATTGAAATGAAGGGTCAAATGAGATATTGAAATTGTTATGATTGGTTATGAGATTGAATTGTAAGAAACGAGTGTAAATACTACATTAGCTAATGGAATAATAATAATATAGTTAGTGTAATTAAATAAAAGTAGAAGTATTTAAGAACTGTAACGGTTGCTTGAAATAGGGAATGCATGAGTGTAAATATAAGGCATGGTAACACTTGTTATATGTTACCTGTTTATTAGGTTTAATAATAAAATTGGGAATCCATTAGAGTTAAATGAACCTTAATGTTATATTAATGAGAATTAATGAAATAACTAATTTAGTGCAAATAAATTTATGGAACCAAGATGAAATAATTAATTTGATTTAAAATCTAAATTTGTATTTGTGCATTAATTTATAATGGAATATATAAGGTAATTTATAATGTAAAATGTTGACATCACCTTTAAGATGATAAGTTTATAATTGGTTCATAATAAGGAAATCAAATGAATGGATTTATTGAATGGCAATTGACATTGATGAATTTATTAAAATTGTAACGGTCATAATTGATTGCATTAAATAAATTGGAAAATAAATTTCATTAAAGGTAATTAATATTATCTTAATGTAAATTAAGATAATATTTGGAAGTAATGTTAACTCCATTCATAAGAGGATAATTTAGGGTAACATTTGGTTTGTAAACATATATTTTTAGTTACCTGTTCAATTAGTTGGTGGAATTTGAATTTGAAATAAAGGTTAATAAAATAAATAAATGTTACATTAATGGGAAATGTAATAAGATGTGTAGGAGTTGTCGAATTTGAGTATAGTAAAAGTAATAAAAGGTTAACTAGGTTGTAAGTAGTAATGAACTTAATAAAAGGGGATTGGAATGGAAACATACCAATTTATTGAAATTTAATATATATATTAAGTGGAATTTTCGTAGCAAATGGAATTTAATACTACGATGATCAGAACTAAGAGGAATTTGGGAAACATTAAGGTAATATTTACGAACCAAAATAATTATACCATAATAAAAATGTATTGAAAATAAATGGAATGCTAATTTCATTGAAAATTTTGGAAATTTAACGTATAATCTATAAATAATAGAAATAGAAGTTAAAGCTTTGAAAGTGTGGAATTTGCAACATCTAATCTATATGAGGAATCTTTAAATTAAAAGGAAAGAGAAGTTAATTGAAATTTATGGCATTTAATATAAGAAACGTACATTTTGGGTTAAATAGAAAGAGCATTTTTAGTGAAAATAAAAGAACGGTTTGAGATAAATAAAATGAACGTTTCATTTTAAAGATAAGTAAAATTTTATAAAAAAGGAAAATTTTGAATTTTTAAACAACATTTTACAGTCATTTTATAACAATCAGAGGTAATATAGAAGTGATTTTAATGCTAACCTTATATTTTAAAGTAAATTAAATATTTTGAATCGTGATTGCGCGCTGAGAAAAACGCCGTTTTTATATTTGAATTTCCAATCTCGGTTCATCTTTTATTGTATGCAGCGGCGGTCCCCAATGGCATTAATTGGAGTGTTACATTTTATTAAATTTGTGTTAATAAAATTTAATTGGGTGTTAAAAGGTGTATATTTAGGGTTAATAGAAATTAATTTAGCGGAGTAGACGTTTTGAAATTAGATCTCAAAGTTTTGGTACAACTGGTCCCTTTGTTACTTTATATTTATTATTCATTACTACCACTTTGTTTGCAATGTCTAAATTTTCATTTTGCTACCTGAAGCATTCATTTCATTGGTTCCATCCTCCTTTAGCTTCATTTCAATTTTCCAATCTCACTGGATTTCATTTTGCAAACATGACCCTATTTTATTTTCTCCCTCACCTGCTTGCAACACTTTTTCCTAATCCTTCTTGAAGCTTTGAGTTACGTGAAAGCCTCTCCACCTCACCCAAGCCTTGCCACCACCTTGTCAGCAAGTACCCAAATCTCCTCATCCCAAAACGTGAAATTTAATATTTATTTTGTTTATTTTAATATCACTATATATATGCACTTTATTATAGCAATAGTCATCTTATAACTTGAATAACTTTCGCATACAATGTCCGATTTACGCGTGATTTTTTTATGTTAGGATCGTATTGAGATTTCTAACATTTTGACGTTGGTTTAGACGAATTTGGAGACCATGAAATTTTTGAATTTAAATTGAATTTAAATTCAATTCAAATTCAAAAGGTGAGTGTTTAACCCACTCACGACTTCTAAAATTTCTTATGTTTGTTAAATTAAATTTTGTTGCGATTACGCATTTATTTATGACTTTTTCGTATATTTTTATTCATCATCTCAGTTATTGCATTTATTTAAATTAAATCGTTATTTAATGTATTATTGAATATAACTGCCAGTTAGTTACTTGTTATATATTATCAGTTATATATGGATATTGATTTATTGTTTTGGATGATGATTGTGATGGATGTATGATTTTTATGATGGATGAATGGATGTTTTGTTTATATCATCATAATCTGCAAGTTATTATGCATTTTTATTTCATTCGGGATTGCGGTTTGAAATGATAGATAACCGCAATTTTTATTTTTAATTACGGACTGAAATGATAAATATCCGTATCACTTGACCATAGGATAGAAAATTATATACAGACACCGCGGTCTATATATGTAATAATATTTTGAAATGATTTCTATGGTTTTGTAAAGAATATATATACGATTTTATGAGATATTGATTTGGATATTTGATAAAGGTTATTTTATATATAGTTAAATTTCGGGTTTAAGCTATGTATAAAATTGGTTTAAAGTATAAAATAAAGTTTGATTTTATTAAATATAATATGGATAAGTATTTACTTAAATTATATTTAATATAGAGGTTATATTGATTTTATAAATCAAGATTTAGAAGATAGTTGAAATTGATTGAGATTTTATTTAATTAAGAATTATATTTAATAAGAATCCATTCAGAACTTATTGAAATTTAGATTTTAAAAGAATATAGTTTTATAACAATGCGGGGTTAAGGTGATTTAAGTGAATATATCAAGTCTAGATAAATTGAGAAATATTAAATTGTTGAAATTTGAAGTTTATTTAAAGGATACTGGATTTATTAGTTAAATATTTCAAAACTAAATAGTAGTCAAGTAAATTCGATGTGTGTGTGTATATATATATATATATGAATTATAAAATTTAGTTTTGAAACGTTGAATATTAAAGTTTTGAAATTTATGAAATTTGAAATGGCTTATTTGAGGATTTAAATCTGTATTGGAATTGATTGCGAAATTAAAGAAGCTAATTTATTATATAAAGTAATTTAATAGCAAACCATTTAAGTATTGGAAGTTATGATTCAAAGTTATGGATTTCAAGGTATTATGATTTGAAAGTGCTATGATTTTGGGAAAAGGATGTAGTTGAAAAAAATATGATAGTATATCGATTTTGGATTTCTTTAAAATGATATCATATTGATTTGGTTTTAAAATAGAAATGATATCGTGTTTATAATGTTTTGAAATGGATATTATATTCTGCTTTTTAAGTAAAATTAATTTAGAATGACCGCGGTGTTATAATAACGTTTGGTTGTTGAAGAGACCGAGATTGGAATTTGTCATACTCTCTGCCAACTCCGAAAACCACTTTAACAACCATGTATGCGGTGGAGATTCCAAAATAAAGTAGGATGGTGGCGGCATTTCCTTTGAGGTAAATACGTGGACCCAACTCCCGTGAGTTGGCATAAGGTGGCTAAAACAGGAGCGATCGACGGGTTAATGAGGTAGCACCTTTGATCGGACACATCCCTTCGATATTATACTCTGACTTTTGGATTTATTCGGTGGCCACTTTTGATTTTTATTTGGGGTGTGGCTTGAGGTGGGCGGTAGCTGCGCACTACGCATTACCACCGATCCAGAAGCGTAATTGGTATATCTACCCTAGCATTGCCTAGTTGTGTCGTGTCACCTACCCTATCGCGCCTTGTACAAGTTTGGTTTTCTCTCGTAGCCCGTGGAGTATTTAGGATAGTCTCCCGATCTGGAGATGCACTGATACTGGATGGACTACTGGGACTATCACGTGTTAAGGGCTATATGGGTAACCCCTTAATGCTAAGAAAAAAGTAAGTTTATTTTACTATTAGACATTATTATAATAGCGAAATATTACTAAATAGTAAATAGTTTAATGGATTCTTAGGAGATGTGAATCCAGAGCATCTCTTAAGTTACTGCACTCATATTTATTTCTGTTAATTTAACTCACATAAGATATTTTAGTTCTGACTTGAGTGTTTTGTCTTTTCAATTCGCTCGAATCAGCCTGAGCATTTCAGGATTCGAAGACTTTAGCTCTGGAGGACGAGGACGAAGATTTATATTACTATTATCTACTATATTATTCTACTACACCATTTTATTCCGCTGCATTGTTATTATCCTTTGGTATGTGAACTCTGATATTTATTGTATAAGAAAATCAAATATTTTATAAAACACTTTCATGGACTGTATATTTATTATTATATTTTATCAATCCGCTGCAAGATTCTGTTTTGTTTTATTTTGTCCTTTCCTTTTTCTTATTTACCCCATAACAATCCGCCCTTCTGTATGGTTTAAGTCTGACGTGTGTGGTTTATCGTCGATTTAAACCGTGCAAAAAGGCTGGGCATTACACCTGGTATCAAAGCTTTGGTTTAGCGATAAACCTTAGCTTTGTGGGGTCAGACTCTTTACTAATAGGGTAGTAATACCCTGTGGGAGTCGCTGTGTGTATATATATATGAGAGAGCGTATTTGTTAGTGTTATAAAAAGGTTATAATATTGTGTTAATCTGTTCCTTTTTGTATTTATAAATTCTGGTTGGTGCATGGGACGCTATGACATCAAAAGGGATTTCTAAACACTTAATAGACAGACAGACATGATATTTGGTTTTAATATAGGTGAATGAAATAATTTTGCCTATTATATTTTCTTTATATATGTAGTAAATTTTATAAAGGTTATATTTGGTTGTATTATATTGGTTGTTAGGTAATGAAATTCATAAATAATAGTTGAATAAGAATAAAAAATAAAACAAATCAAATTGAAATTTTAGAACTTAAGTTCCGGGCTTTGAAACTTTTTTTCGAAGGATTTTGAAATATAATAATAATATTATTGGAACTATTTTCTGATATAGATATTTCAATAAGATTTAAAAGAATTGTTTTAAAGAAGATATTGGAAAGAAATAAGTTATGTACTCCCCTCTCTGTCGTTGGAAAATAATTTCGGTGATGAGTGCACGCATCATCGACATTCATTTTCGAGTTTCGAAGTAGGAATGCCACTATAGTAATTTTATTGCAGATTTATTTTGATACTCAAGTACAAATTTTTAATTTGTTTTGAAAATAATTGGAAATATATAAGTTGTAAGTATATATGTTTATCTACTATTTTAAAATGATTTTGAATAAAACCCGGTATTTAATTCTTAAGTTTTCGTTAATTAATAGTTTCAACTAAGTGTAGTAAAATGGAATGTAACTAATTAATAATTGAAACCTCTAAAGGGAATAAGAGATTTAGTGTTAAGTTATAAATTAAATAAAAACAAAATTTAAATTTGTAACCTATAAGACAAAGGGTATTTTTATTGAACATCTAAATAATTAAAAGAAATGAGAAAACTTGTATAATTTTCAATTACATTCTTAAAAGCATATATATAACTTACCAAATATTAAAAGTTGAAATGTTTAATAAGAAAATGTAATAGAAATTTGTATAAGTAAAAATATGTAATGAAATTATTCAATGAAATTCTTCAATAAATGAGAATTTGGTGTTGTAGTTGTTATAAACTTAAGCATAATTGAAAGACTACTAATTAAAATAGAAAGGTAAGTATTATATATGGAATTTAGTAATAAATGAAAGTAAATAAATGAAATTAAGTAGTATAAATGAATGGTAATAAACTTAAGTAAACGGTTGAAGCTATTTATAAATAAAATAAGTAGGAAAATGAATACAGTATGTTGGGTGCATTTCCACCGCCACCGGTCCAAAAGAAAAGGAGCCAAGCCTCTCCACCTCGAAGCCGACCCAAGGTCCACACCGGACCGGCCCATGCCGAACCAACCTACCCCATGTGCCTGCCGAACCAAACATGCTCCTACCACCGAACAAGAATTCCACCGGACCATCCATGCTACTGCCGAACCAAGCAACCACCGGACCATACCATTACCGAACTATGTCCTACCGGACCAAACCCACCACCGAATCAACCCAACACCGAACTGACCCTTCTACCAATCAACACCGATCCAAGCCTCCATCTCCACGCAACACTGAATCACCTACCACCGAACCAAAGCCCCAATGATCCATTCATCTCCTGCCACCGAACCAGATGTGTCAGTCCAGATTGCTTCAGCCCAGGCCCACCAGCAGCTATATACATCCAAGACCCCTGCCCCCAGCCTCACTCTATAAATAGAGGGGCAGGGGTACAACAATGGCAGACAAGTTTGAGAGCTCAAGCAAGGAAGGAACTTTCAAACAACTTTCTTATACTTGTACTTAAAGCTTTGTACTTGTAATCTGAAAGAAAAGAGAGAATAACATATAAAGTGGACGTAGGCACGTTCTGGCCGAACCACTATAAATCTACGTGTCTTTTACAGTTTAGCCCCTGCTTTTTTCATATTTGCATAAGTAACCTAAAATCTTGAAAATAACATATAATCAACTAAATTATACGGATTGGAGGTATTTGCCCATTTTTTGCGCAAACATTTTTGGTGCTTTCACTGAGAATTGGAACTCGAAGCTTCAGCTTCCCTCATTCAACCTTCTTTCCCAATAGCACCCTTCATTGCCTAGGAAACATGACTTCCAGGCCGAGATAAGACGCCAATAAGGGAAAGAACGTTGCAACCAGCAGCGCTCCAGATCCAGTGGATCCAGATCAAGATAACCATCCCACTAGGACAGCAGATCAGGCAAATCCGACAGCCCCTGCCGCGGAACAACCGGCAGCAATCACTAGGGCAGATCTAGACAGAGTTGTGACTGAAGTAACTAACCGCTTCGCATCCCAACAAGAAGCTTTGGTGAACCAGCTCATGTCACGCTTGAGGGATGCCAAAGAATCCAACCGCAACACTGAATCATGGGGTGAGTCTCAATCTGGAGGATCTCAGAGACAGCAAAGGTCTTCCCTCTTCGAAGAAGCTATCAACAGGAACAACAATGATAGGGGCCGCGTCCGGACTCAGCCCGAACTCCGACTCGAGGAAGCGCTCGGAACCGAACCCAATGGGGGAGGCACCAGGCGAGGGTCGGATGTAGCTGACCCGGTCATGCCGCCTAATCATAGAAACCCCGCTGAACGGAGCCGAGCTAGAACCCAGCCCGAAGTTGACCCCATGGAAATGCTCGAAGCAGAACCCCACAGGGGAAGATCAAGGCAGGGGGCAACTGTAGCTGGTCCTAGCATGCATCCGAGCAGCCAAAGACAGCCACTGGATAACGTCAGAAGTGATAGGCTATACCATCCCTACAGGTCATTTGGACGAGATCGATCCCGCAGGGAAGAACCAAGCTCATTTTTGTCCGCTCCAAATTCTGATGAAAGAATGGCACGATTATTCAGGGAATGCGTCCGACGGGAGCAAAGAGATCGAGGGATAGGCGCTATGGTAACCAGCCCTTTCACCCGCGACATCGAAACCACCATCACCCCTCGAGAATGGAAAATGCCGACGATGGAACCGTACAAGGGAACTTCCGACCCCGTTGTACACCTACAAAGATACACAAAACATATGCTCATGAGCGGGGCAACGGAAGGAGTATTATGCAAATTCTTTCCACTATTTTTAGCAGATCTAGCTACCTCCTGGTTCTGCCATCTACCCCAAGGATCCATCAGTTCATGGGAAATGTTGAAGGAAAAGTTCATTAGCCAGTTCCGCATTCATGTGGAACAACCCAAGGATGCTTATTCTCTATCCAATGTCAAACAGAAATCCGGAGAGACACTGCAACAATATCTTACCTGGTTCAACGCCGCAGCGGCCGCAGTCCAAGATGCCGATGAGAAACTCACCCTAATGGCCCTCTGTAGTGGTGTGCACCCAGATACCAAGTTTGCTAGAAGACTAACTAAAGAAAAACCAGCTACCTTGCCCGATTTCTTCCATGAAGCTGGAAAGTACATGAGACTCGAAGAGGCTGCCGCTGAAAGGCAGACAGGACCACAGACTAAGACGGCTCATGGAAACGCCCCCGCCGCAGCGAAGGACATTCGGAGAAACGACTCCAGAGACAATGCAGGGGGCAAGAAGGGAGAAAAGCGCTTGTACCGACCAGGACCGAGATTTGACGCTTACACTCCCTTGAATGAAACAGTCGAGAACATCTTCCTGGCCACCCAGGACGAACTTACATACAAGCGCCCCCCGTACAAGAAAGAGTCAGATCGCGCAATCCAGTCCGGAAAATTCTGCTGTTTCCACGAGTCTCATGGGTCCGATACCAATGAATGCCGCCATCTCCGAGACCTAATTGAAGAACACATCAGGAGAAAGAAGCTGGAACGCTATGTAAAGGGCCAGGACAGGACTCCAGCTCCCGCCAAAGAAAACCCAGGGCAGCTCCACCCAGACACAGGCGGAGGAAACCGCAACACCAGCGGTTCCAGCCAAGAGAAGATAGTGGTCCATACAATATCAGGAGGGCCACACATCGCTGACAAGAGCTGGGCAGAAATGGAAAGATATGGAAACTCACTCAGAAGCGAGGGAGACTGCGTCAATTCTGTTATGGAAGAACGCCACCCTAAGCGGAAGGAAAGTAATGATATCACATTCAGCGGGCGCGACCTAGAAGGAAGGCAATACCCTCATATGGATCCTATGGTCATCTCTACCTGATTCGGTCCAGCCAAAGTTTTCTGAATTTTAATAGACACTGGAAGTTCAGTAAATATCCTATTCAAGCATGCTTTCGACAAAATGAAGCTGCCAATGAAGGATGTATCCCCCTGTAACAAACCACTAACGGTTTCACTGGAGAAGCAAAGATGCCCCTCGGACAATTGGATCTCTTTGTTGAATTGGGAAGTCATCCCCGCTCCGCCGTTCGGAAACAAACATTCGTGCTAATAGACAACCACTCGGCCTACAATGCCTTTTTAGGAAGACCAGCCTTGTCCGACTTCCAAATTGTCCTAGCCCCATGGTGTCTGTAGATGAAATTTCCAACAGATAACGGAATAGGAGAAGTGGAGGGAGATCAAGACGCTGCTCGAGACTGTTATGTAACTGAACTTCGCAATAACCGCAGGAGAGATAAAGGGAAGAATGCAGAGACTGTTCTCTGCATGAAAAGCTTGGAAGCATAGCAACTAAAGAAAGCCCCTCCTCTTCGGTATACCAGTGATCCTTTCAATGAATTAGACCCTAGGGACAAAGAGGAGGAGGCCACCACCAAGCCTGTAGAGGCTATGGAATTCGTATCTGTAGACAAACGCAACCCGAGTAAACTGCTGAGAATCGGATCTCAGTTGAAAAGAGAATTAAAGAACCAACTCATTGATTTTCTTCGCCACAACATGGATATATTTGCATGGACGCACGCTGATATGACTGGAATCTCCCCGGACATAGCATGCCACGCACTAAACATCGATCCTACCAACGTACCAGTAAAGCAAAAGAAGAGAAGTATGGGGGCAGAACGATCAGCGGCCCTCGAGGAAAAAGTAAAGAACTTACTGGCCAATGACTTCATACGTGAAGCCATCTACCCGGAATGGATTGCCAACCCGGTACTGGTAAAGAAAGCTAATGGGAAGTGGCGAACATGCATCGATTTCTCCAACTTAAATGACGCTTGCCCGAAAGACTGCTTCCCACTCCCCTAAATCGACCAACTCGTGGACAGCACTGCCAGACACGAACTCTTATCCTTTATGGATGCATACTCAAGATATAACCAGATCCCTATGCACACCCCCGATCAAGACCACACTAGCTTCATCACTGACCGAGGATTGTACTGCTACAAGGTAATGCCGTTTGGACTTAAAAACGCCGGAGCTACTTATCAGCGCATCATCAACAAGATGTTTGCAGAACTGATAGGATGAACTATGGAAGTTTATGTGGATGACATGCTGGTAAAATCGAGGAAAGCCAACGACCATATAAACCACCTGGACGAGATGTTTCAAGTAATTCGCCAATATGGAATGAAGCTGAACCCTCTAAAGTGCTCCTTCGGAGTGTCATCAGGAAAGTTCTTGGGATTCATCGTCCATGCCAGAGGGATCGAAGCAAACCCCGAGCAAGTCCGAGCCTTGCAAGATATCAAAATACCATCCACTCGGAAAGAAATGCAAAGCCTAAACGGGAAGGTGGCCGCCCTAAGCAGATTCATCTCCAAAGCGACTGACAAGTGTGTCCCTTTCTTTAAAGCCCTAAAGAGAGACAAAGGAAAGTTCGAGTGGACCGACGAATGTTCAGCAGCTTTCCTTAACCTAATCGAGCACCTCCAACGGCCACCAGTATTCTCGACTCCAAATGAAGGCGAAGAACTGTACCTATATCTTGCTGTGTCATCCCATGCTCTAAGCGCCGCTTTGGTAAGAGAAGAAAACCGCACACAACGGCCAGTGTACTTCATAAGCAAGAGGTTTACGGGGGCAGAAGCCAGATATCCTAAACTTGAGAAGCTAGCGTACTGCTTACTAATCACATCAAGGAAGTCGCGACACTACTTCCAGTCTCATTCCATCCGAGTTCTAACCGATCAACCACTAAGGCAAGTACTTCATCGTCCCGATACCTCTGGGCGGTTACTTAAATGGTGCATTGAATTGAGTCAATATGATATCACCTACCATCCCCGCACCACCATCAAGGGACAAGCCATAGCCGATTTCATCACCGAATTCACTATCAACGAAGGCTGGGACCAATCTGAAATAGCTGAAGACATCAAGTGGAATCTCTTCGTAGATGGAACGTCAAACGAACAAGGCTCGGGGGCAGGCGTTATGATCATCACTCCCAGGGGAAGAAAGCTGCATTATGCACTAAGATTGGAATTCGCTGCCACCAACAATGATGCCGAATATGAAGCAGTAGTAGCCGGATTAGAGCTTGCCCTGGAGATCGGAGTCAGTTCCTTATGTCTTCACAGTGATTCGCAACTCATCGTAAATCAAATACTAGGGGAGTTCCAGACTCGAGGAGAGCGGCTCACGGTATATCTGAAAAAGACCAAGCGGCTGCTCAATCAATTGGATCACTACTCGATCAAACACATTCCTCGAGAAGAAAATCAAGAGGCCGACGAGCTGGCAAAGCAAGCTAGCATGGGAGATGATGCCACTTCTAGAACGATAACTGTCTCAAGGCTACTAACCCCGAGTTTTGAGCAAGTAAATCTGATAGCTGCAACCGAAGAAGAAACATGGATGACCCCTATCCGAGAATACTTACAAAACGGCACCCTACCCGACGGGCGAAATGAAATTAAGAAAATTCTAAGGAAAGCTTCCCGCTACACAATGCAAGAAGGCGTTCTCTGTCGGCGCGGCTTCTCTAACCCCTTATTGAGGTGCGTTGAGGGAAGAGAAGCCAAGGAAATTCTATCCAATATCCATCAAGGAAGTTGTGGAGACCACACCGGAGGGCAGACCCTAGCAAAAAATATACTCCGATATGGGTATTTCTGGCCCACTTTAAACAAAGACGCCTTAGACTTCGTCAAAAAATGTGACAGATGTCAGAAATTTGCCAAAATCCCTCGACTACTAACCAATGAAATTACTCAGATGACCAGCCCTTGGCCATTCGCAATATGGGGGATTGACTTAATTGGCGAACTGCCAATGGGCCGAGGCGGAGCCAAATATGCTATAGTGGCAGTTGACTACTTCACCAAATGGGTGGAGGCGGAACCTCTAAATAAAATATCTTCGGCAAAAGTTATCAACTTCTTAATCAAAAATATTCTGTGCAGGTACGGAACACCACTCAAAATCGTATCAGACAATGGACTTCAGTTTGACAGCGAGGAATTCACCGACTAGTGCCAAGAGCACGGGATTCACAAAAGCTTCTCATCCGTGGCTTATCCCCAGGAAAACGGCCAAATAGAAGCTGTCAACAAAATTCTCAAAACCTTAATCAAGAAGAAACTTGAAAAGTCGAAAGGCGCTTGGGTGGACGAACTTCCTACGGATCTTTGGGCCTATCGCACATCTTACAGAACTTCAACGGGGCATACTCCCTTCTCTTTGGCATACGGATCGGAGGTTATGCTCCCAGTTGAAACTATAGTGCCCTCTCACCGTAGGATCCACTACAACCCGGAAGAAAACGAAGAACTCCTCCACATGTCTTTGGATCTAATTGAGGAGAGAAGAAATGATGCAGCAATCAAAGCAGCAGCTCACAGAAAAAAAGTGGCAACACTATACAACTCCAAAGTCAAACATCGCAGCTTACAAGAAGGAGACCTTGTCCTCAAGAGAATCTTTCCGCGCCCCGGGGCACTGGACCCCATCTGGGACGGACCATATGTAATTCATAAAGATCTCCACAACGGAGCTTATATTTTGTCAACAGTGGACGGAGAGGTGTTCCAGAGGGCATGGAACATCCGACACCTCCGTCGATACTTTTCTTAACTTGTACTGCCCATATGAAGTGAATTAACAAAGAGAATCGGTGGACGTAGGCATTTTCGTGCCGAACCACTTTAAAAAACTTGGCTCTCGTTAACTTGTTCCTTTATATCTTGGCTACTTGTTAAGCTTTATCCTTTGTTGTTGAACAAAATCCTTTGCAGATGACATTTCAATCCAGAACTTCACAACACAACTCCACCTGGACAAAATCTAACAGGTACGCTGCGCTCCTATACCCTCGCCAATGAGACACTTTGCTCTGGTATCCCTCTACTGCGAGTTAACTCATTGTTTGCCTCGGCCCTTAAAGCCGACTGTAATAAGCCGAGTATAAGTCATCAAAAAAAGGCCGACTATAGCCGATGGCAGCTCATTACAGCGATTCGGCTCGCCGGCAACTGTGAACCAATCATAAGCCCCAACA
Source organism: Allium cepa (assembly GCA_030765085.1). Taxonomy (NCBI): domain Eukaryota; kingdom Viridiplantae; phylum Streptophyta; class Magnoliopsida; order Asparagales; family Amaryllidaceae; genus Allium; species Allium cepa. Next base: position 316,900,872 of record CM060941.1, on the reverse strand, counting down.
TAAGGTGTGGCCAAGCAGGGGCAGTTCACAGTTGACGATCGACCCCCACGCTAGCCGGCCACAGTAAATCGAATAATACCCACGATTACGGGCCATAATGGCCCGGGTAGTTACTGTGCGCGATCGGCTCCGATGTGTCTTAAGTGCGGCTGTGGTAAAAAAGAAAACTCCCTGCAGAGGCGTAAGATGGGTGACAAATGTCTCCAAGACCCACAGCTAGGGAAAGTGACTATAAAACCCGTTTGCCACGAACTTAAGCACATCGACGGCCTTCCGTGACTGGAAGTTTTACTTTTTCTATATTTCCATTTCATTTAAAACTTTTCTCCTATTCTCCGTAATGGTGCTTGAAAGTACAGGACATGAAATAGGGAACGCTCGGTAATGGGAACAGAAACTTACAATCGGATGACGAGACACTTAACAGCATTCCGTGTTTAGTCTTACAGGGCGCACGAAGTTGTCGTCCACAGCCGAAACATGAAGGGCGGTACCTTCTACTTTTATACATTAATGCATAACTGCAGTTCATATTCACACATCACATTTACGTTGCAAAATGAGGAAATTATACTTTAAGCAAAAAACTTGGCATCAGGCACAGTCAAGTCACTAGTAACATGCATAATTACATCACTTACATAGCACAGCAAAATAGCGATAACATTCCAACATAAAGGAATTAGCTTATATTATGAAATTGCATAAAGTCATTCATCACAAACAATATTATTACAGTTACATCAATGTTTCGGACTAACATGAACAACAATAAAAAGAAATCAAAAGGTGACCAGCTGCGTTCACGCTTCGCCCTCATCCTACCAACTCTCCAAGCCTACTTAGCCGCAGGGTCGGAGCTCCCAACAGGGTGACCGGAAGTCCCACCTGTCCAATTCAGAAGAGGAATTCATTAAGAGAACAGTAAGCGATCAAGTTATGAAAATCTAAAAAGAAAAGAGAAAGAGAAAAGAGACTCACCAACGTCTGCCGCTTGATCCTCATCAGCCAATTGCACACCCGCTTCCTCTGCAGCAAGCAGCCGCATCCCTTCCTTCACCGCTACCTTCTCCTCCTTTGAGAACTGGGCGGTTACCACGTCCATCCTAAATGCCGCTCCACCTTCCTTATCTGCATCAGCCTTGACCCCCTCCAAAGCCCGGAGATATATCCTAGCCATGATCCGGGGATAGTCATCCATCCAGGATAGATTACCCTGCTTCCAGGTACGGAAGTACATATCCTCCAACATCTCATCCATCATCCCCTCATTCTCCTCAAACTCCCTCACCCGGGCCTCGGAGGACAACAACTTAGCGACGGCAGCATCCCTCTCCGATCGATATCTCAAGCGGTCAGCCTGGAGAGACCTCCTCATTTCCTCCATCTCTTCCTTTAGCTTGGCCTGAGCAAGCTCTGCGGCCTCAAGCCTCCCAGACAACTCTTCAATCCGCTCAAGATCCGCATTCCGAACCTCGTACACCGTCGCAATGGCCATATCAATCTGCCCCTTGCAAGCAGCCTCCATTTTTCGCAATTCTGCCCTACTGGCCTTTTCCAGATTCTCCTTCAACTTCCTGGAGGCTGTCTCATGCTGAGAAATCTGGATAGCCTGATCGGCAAGCTGCTTGGCCTGATCAGCAACCTGTAGCCGCAGCCGGATGTTAGCACTCCCGATTTCCTCCCCAGCCCTAGCCAGTCGAGCATGATTCTCCATCAACTTCTTCACCTCCTCCGCGACCCGGTCAATGTTGGCCTTGGCTTCGTCCCCCATAGCAGCTATCCGAGTAGTGAGCAGATCCAGATCTAGGGACTTAGCCTCATCAAGAATCCGAACCATGGGATTGCGGGGGAGAAGATGCTCGCCCGTGGCCTCGTCAAATAATATATCTTGAAAGCTTGGGTCCAAATCCGGGTGGCCGACAAAGGGATTGCGAGGCACGTCGGGACGTTTTATGCGAATCACAGTAGGATTCTCGGAAGGAGGCGGAGAGGGGACAAACTCCGTGGTCTTCTCCGTGGTATCTCGAGGAGGCTGAATAGGAGACTGAGGACCAGGTGGTGAATCAAACAAGGAACGCCTCCTCTTCCTCTGCTAGATATCTTCCTCAATGACTCCAAGAAGAGGGCGATATTTAACTACATCCCTGGAACGGCCAGTTGGCGGCTTAGTAGCAGCTCTCATCAACTTGAATTGTTCGAGGCGGTGTCGAACGTCTGAAGTTTTGGCCACCTCGCCTGCCCTTGTAATAAAGAACAAGTGTTACGAACGTACAATGGTCCATAATTTGAGAAATATGTTAAGTTAAAAAGAGTGAGAAGACACATCTATTATACAAACCCTGCGGAGGAGTAGGATCCTGCAATAAGTCCTGGATTTCATCCCAGGACGGGAGCGAGCCATAAAATATTCCTAAGTCCTTATCGTAAATGGAATCTGCGGAAGTCAAAAGATCACCTTGCACCGCCGGAGTCACCCTCGCCATGGAGCTCTTGGGGGATGGATCGACGCCAGCCCCAGCCTTGTCAACCTCCTTTGCCTTCTTGCCGAGGCTGATCTTTCCTCCAACCCTTCAAAAGCCTGGTGGAAGGCATCATCCGTCCACTCCTGGATCTCCCCTGCCTGCTCAGAAGACAAAGCCCCGACACCACTGCCACCCTGTCCTTCACCTTCTCCATCTCCTCCGCTCTCCTCTTCGTCTCTTTCCTCCTCTCCACCTTCCTCCTCCGGAATATCTGGACATGTACTGGGAGAGGGTCCATCAGACTTCTTAAGCTTCTTTCCCCCAACGGCTAGAGGCACCGAGAAAGGTCTCTGCTTGCTACTCTTCACAGTAGCCCCATCCTTGGCTTTAGCAGCCCTCTCATCGGCTGTATCTCTCTGTTTAACCACAGATTGATGTGGCAGAATCAAGTTATACTCCAGGAGAGTGGCGTTCCTGATCAGGAAAGAAGCCGATCTATCCCTTCCCGAAATGGCCTTTATTTCAGTAGCCATCCGAGCCAAGGAATCAGTCTCCACAACCGCAAAGCCACCTGTTGCTAGCAAGGAATAAAAGCATATAAGAAGAAGCATTGTGATCGGGACAAGAAAATATAAATGAAGTTCAACTTACAGCCGGAAGTGAAAAGGCGGAAAGAAACAGAGTCATCCCTAATGAAAAACCATTCCTTCTTGAACATACTAAAGTTCGAGTACAAATCCAGAATAGGCTTGAAGGGCACGGCCGCTTCCAAACTGATATATGGAGACCCCTTCTTGTAGCCTCTCAAGTTGTACAGATATCGGATCTTCCGGTTGGAAGGTGGACGCCCATATCTCCTCTGAAAGATGACGAAAAGACTCACCAGAATGGCGTAGGAGTTAGGCTGAAGCTGGAATGGAGCCACCTTCAGATATGTGATAAAGCTAACTATCCAGGCGTTGAGAGGCGGGATAGCACCACACATGCAATGATATTTGTTGTAAGCAAAGTAGCCTTCGGGGGGGTCATACGGCATCACTCCTTCCCCCGGCAATAGCATGCGCGCTCTATCTATTTCGAAGGAACGAGATATAACATCGAGTTGCTCCTCCTTCAGAGAGCTAGGAAAGCAATCGGGAGGGGAGACCAGAAGCTCCTGGGGACCATACCCATCCACTAACGACCTCGGGGCAGGTCCATGTTGCGCCGGTCTTGGTTGGGCTGGGGGCACGGAGGAGGACTCTCCTTCGCCCTTAGACTTCCGTTTATCTGATCGAGTTTCCGCTTTGCGAGACATTTATCTGCATACACAAAAGTGAAAGACATGTTGTTAGAACAAGGAGTATGGAAATATAAACAGATAGGTCCAAGTTTCGTTCGGTATTGAAGGTCCAAGTTTCATTCGGTATTGGAGGTCCAAGTTTCATTCGGTATTGAAGGTCCAAGTTTCATTCGGTGAAGCAAAAGTAAAAATTCATTCGGTACTTAGTACTCCACGGTTTCATTCGGTAGTCCAAAAAGCAGAGCCATTCGGCAAAAGGAGGCGAATTACCTAATTCGACGACCTAAACTGATTCGGCAATCTAAAGTGATTCGGTAAAGTTGATTCGGCAAAGGAGGGTCTGATTCGGCTATCAGGCTTGGTAGGAAATAGCGAAGGCCTAACTCCCTTATTTATAAGCGAATATCAATCACCGGATCAGTTGGTTCGGCGTCAGAAACCGGATGGAAACACACAAGCTAAAAACAAAGCGCGACACGTGCAAACACCACGTGCCCCACTTTGGGGGGCAAGTGTTGGGTGCATTTCCACCGCCACCGGTCCAAAAGAAAAGGAGCCAAGCCTCTCCACCTCGAAGCCGACCCAAGGTCCACACCGGACCGGCCCATGCCGAACCAACCTACCCCATGAGCCTGCCGAACCAAACATGCTCCTACCACCGAACCAGAATTCCACCGGACCATCCATGCTACTGCCGAACCAAGCAACCACCGGACCATACCATTACCGAACCATGTCCTACCGGACCAAACCCACCACCGAATCAACCCAACACCGAACCGACCCTTCTACCAATCAACACCGATCCAAGCCTCCATCTCCACGCAACACCGAATCACCTACCACCGAACCAAAGCCCCACCGATCCATTCATCTCCTGCCACCGAACCAGATGTGCCAGTCCAGATTGCTTCAGCCCAGGCCCACCAGCAGCTATATACATCCAAGACCCCTGCCCCCAGCCTCACTCTATAAATAGAGGGGCAGGGGTACAACAATGGCAGACAAGTTTGAGAGCTCAAGCAAGGAAGGAACTTTCAAACAACTTTCTTATACTTGTACTTAAAGCTTTGTACTTGTAATCTGAAAGAAAAGAGAGAATAACATATAAAGTGGACGTAGGCACGTTCTGGCCGAACCACTATAAATCTGCGTGTCTTTACAGTTTAGCCCCTGCTTTTTTCATATTTGCATAAGTAACCTAAAATCTTGAAAATAACATATAATTAACTAAATTATACGGATTGGAGGTGTTTGCCCATTTTTTGCGCAAACACTGTAAATAAATGAAATTAAGTAGTGAATGAATGTAATGCAATAAAAAGAAAACTATTTGATATGAATAAATAAAAATGAAAATTTGCAAGAAATAAATGTGAATTAAAACATAAATCATTATACGAATAAAAAGGAAATCAAACAATAAATGCTATGAAATTGGAAAATTAACTTGATTTATTGTTTGGAAGTGCTGTTTGTTTGGTTTATGGTTGTTTGGGTGAGGGTACTTTAAATTTGGATTGGATGTATGAATAATCTATTTGGTTTCATCTAAGACTGTTGAGTAATTGATGCAGTTAGTAGTTTATTTTCATTATGTACAATTTAAAGTTTTAAAACTTGAATAACTATTTGTTTTGTTTAATATGAATGAATGATTGATGTGGGTTGATTTTATGTGGTGGTTGTTTGCTTGTTGCAAGTGATTGATGTTTGTATTGATTTGTTCGTTTGTGGTTGAAACCACTTTAAATATTTCATTTTATATAATTGTTAACCTTTTTGGATAATGTAAGTGAAATATAGGTTATGGAAGCAATTGCAATTGCATTTGGTTTAATAATATAAGCGTTAATTGCCCGACAAATAGGTACGTTTTCGGATTATGGTTTTATAGCGTTATTATATTATTTTTCCCGTGTTGGGATATATTAGTTTGGAAAATATATGTTATATATTATATTTGATATTATATTTTCTCCCGAGCCTCCCCGTACAAAGGAGACTCAGCCGAAATTTTCCATAAATTTTGGGCTTAGAAAATATTTTGAAATTGTTTTCCAAACCTTATTAATTTGAATATAAAAGATTTAATTGTTTATAAATCTGTATATTTTATCTAAGTTATCCAATTCTGTAAACTTATTGTTATGAAAATAATGTTTTGAATAATTTATATTGATTTATAATTCTTCTTTTCCCTTTTTTTCCTTTTCGGGGACGAAAAGTTTTGAGCGGGGGAGAGTGTAACGACCCGTAAATTTTGATAAGTAAATTGTTTAATTTAATTAAGATCTTGTAATTAAATTTGGGAAGAAATAAAGATTTTATAATTTATATTGGAGTAAATGTAAAAAATATGAAATGCAACCGTGGAAATTAAAGCTAAGTGTAACAATTGAAATGGAAGTACGATTAATTGAAGTAATGGGAATTGTTATACTAGGCTAAGAATTTAATAAAAGAAAACAAATAGGAATATTTTATTAACAAATGAAATGATATAATTAGTGGTGACTAAATGAATTCAAAGTTATATTAACCAACGTAGTAATACGTTATAAATTGAAAATTTACGCAATCAATGTAGATAAGTGATTATAATGTTTGTTGTTGATAATAAAAGTTACTTAAATGGTAATTTATGTAATAACAGAAAGCGTGAAAGTATAAATTTGTGTAAATGAGACATAGGTAAAAAAAAATGTTATTATTGAATTAATTAATGAAACAATACAGTGTTAATGGTAAGCAACAAACTTTGTCAATGCAGTTAAAAGTAAACGATGGCAATAATTATGTGTTGCCCGTTTATTTAGCCTATTAATTGAAATGAGTAATAAAAAATTTATAAATATAAACAAAAGTTACATTAATGTGAAGTAATACAATGTTTAGAAGTTGTTAAATTAGAGTATATTTGGAAATAAAGAATTACTAATGTAAAACTTAATAAATGGATAAATTGAAATGAAGGGTCAGATGAGATATTGAAATTGTTATAATTGGTTATGAGATTGAATTGTAAGAAACAAGTGTAAATACTAAATTAGCTAATGGAATAATAATAATATAGTTAGTGTAATTAAATAAAAGCAGAAGTATTTAAGAACTGTAACGGTTGCTTGAAATAGGGAATGCATGAGAGTAAATTTAAGGCATGGTAACACTTGTTATATGTTACCTATTTATTTGGTTTAATAATAAAATTGGGAATCCATTAGAGTTAAATGAACCTTAATGTTATATTAATGAGAACTAATGAAATAACTAATTTAGTGCAAATAAATTTATGAAACCAAGATGAAATAATTAATTTGATTTAAAATCTAAATTTCTATTTGTGCATTAATTTATAATGGAATATATAAGGTAAATTAATAATGTAAAATGTTGACATCACCTTTAAGATGATAAGTTTATAATTGATTCATAATAAGGAAATCGAATATTGGATTTATTGAATGGCAGTTGATAATTAATGAATTTATTAAAATTGTAACGGTCATAATTGATTGCATTTAATAAATTGGAAAATAAATTTCATTAAAGGTAATTAAATATTATCTTAATGTAAATTAAGATAATATTTGGGAGTAATGTCAACTCCATTCATAAGAGGACAATTTAGGGTAACATTTGATTTGTAAACATATATTTTTAGTTACCTGTTCAATTAGTTGGTGGAATTTGAATTTGAAATAAACATTAATAAAATAAATAAATGTTACATTAATGGGAAATGTAATAAGATGTGTAGGAGTTGTCGAATTTGAGTATAGTAAAAGTAATAAAAGGTTAACTAGGTTGTAGAGTAGTAATGAACTTAATAAAAGGGGATTGGAATGGAAACATACCAATTTATTGAAATTTAATATATATATATATATATATATATATATATATATATTAAGTGGAATTTTCATAGCAAATGGAATTTAATACTACGATGATCAGAACTAAGAGGAATTTGGGAAACATTAAGGTAATAGTTACGAACCAAAATAATTATACCATAAGAAAAATGTATTGACAATAAATGGAATGCTAATTTCATTGAAAATTTTGGAAATTTAATGTATAATCTATAAATAATAGAAATAGAAGTTAAAGTTTTGAAAGTGTGGAATTTGCAACATCTAATCTATATGAGGAATCTTTAAATTAAAAGGAAAGAGAACTTAATTGAAATTTATGGCATTTAATATAAGGAACGTACATTTTGGGTTAAATAAAAAGAGAATTTTTAATGAAAATAAACGAACCGTTTGAGAAAACTAAAATGAACGTTTCGTTTTAAAGATAAGTAAAATTTTATAAAAAAAGAAAATTTTGAATTTTGAAACAACATTTTACAGTCATTTTATAACAGTCAGAGGCAATATAAAATTGATTTTAATGCTAAACTTATATTTTAAAGTAAATTAAATATTTTGAATCGTGATTGCACGCTGAGAAAAACGCTGTTTTTATATTTGAATTCCCAATCTCGGTTCATCTTTTATTGTGTGCGGTGGTGGTCCCCAGTGGCATTAATTGGAATGTTACATTTTATTAAATGTGTGTTAATAAAATTTAATTGGGTGTTAATAAGGTGTATACTTAGGGTTAATAGAAATTAATTTAGCAGAGTAGACGTTTTGAAATTGGATCACAAAATTTTGGTACAACTGGTCCCTTTGTTACTTTATATTTATTATTCATTACAGCCTCTTTGTTTGCAATGTTAAAATTTTCATTTTGCTACCTAAAGCATTCATTTCATTGGTTCCATCCTCCTTTAGCCTCATTTCAATTTTCCAATCTCACTGAACTTCATTTTACAAACATGACCCTATTTCATTTTCTCCCTCACCCGCTTGCAACACTTTTTCCTAATCCTTCTTGAAGCTTTGAGTCGCGTGAAAGCCTCTCTACCTCACCCAAGCCTTGCCACCACCTTGTCGCAGGTACCCTAATCTCCTCATCCCAAAACGTGAAATTTAATATTTATTTTGTTTATTTTAATATCACTATATATACACACTTTATTCTGTCAATAGTCATCTTATAACTTGAATAACTTTCGCATATAATGCCTGATTTACGCGTGATTTTTTTGTAAGGATCGTATTGAGATTTCTAACATTTTGATGCTAGTTTGGACGAATTTGGAGACTATGAAATTTTTGAATTTAAATTGGATTTAAATTCAATTCAAATTCAAAAGGTGAGTGTTTAACCCACTCATAACTTCTAAAATTTCTTATGTTTGTTAAATTAAATTTTGTTGTGATTATGCATTTATTTATGACTTTTTCGTATATTTTTATTCATCATCTCAGTTATTGCATTTATTTAAATTAAATTGTTATTTAATGTATTATTGAATATAACTGCCAGTTAGTTACCTGTTATATATTATCAGTTATATATGGATATTGATTTATTGTTTTGGATGATGATTGTGATGGATGTATGATTTTTATGATGGATAAATGGATGTTTTTTTATATCATCATAATCTGCAAGTTATTATGCATTTTTATTTCATTCGGGATTGCGGTTTGAAATGATATATAACCGCAATTTTTATTTTTAATTACGGATTGAAATTGATAAATATCCGTATCACTTGACCATAGGATAGAAAATTATATACAGACACCGCGGTCTATATATATAATAATATTTTGAAATGATTTCTATGGTTTTGTAAAGAATATATATATGTGTGTGATTTTATGAGATATTGATTTGGATATTTGATAAAAGTTATTTTATATATAGTTAAATTTCGGGTTTAAGCTATGTATAAAATTGGTTTAAAGTATAAAAAAAGTTTGATTTTATTAAATATAATATGGATAAGTATTTACTTAAATTATATTAATATAGAGGTTATATTGATTTTATAAATCAAAATTTAGAAGATAGTTGAAATAGATTGAGATTTTATTTAATTAAGAATTATATTTAATAAGAATCCATTCGGAACCTATTGAAATTTAGATTTTAAAAGAAAATGGTTTTATAACAAAATGCGGGGTTAAGGTGATTTAAGTGAATATATCAAGTCTAGATAAATTGAGGTATATTAAATTATTGAAATTTGAAGTTTATTTAAAGGATACTAGATTTATTAGTTAAATATTTCAAAACTAAATAATAGTAAAGTAAATTCGGTATATATATATATATATGAATTATAAAATTTAGTTTTGAAACGTTGAATATTAAAGCTTTGAAATTTATGAAATTTGAAATGGCTTATTTGAGGATTTAAATCTGTATTGGAATTGATTGCGAAATTAAAGAAGCTAATTATTATATAAAGTAATTTAATAGCAAACCATTTAAGTATTGGAAGTTATGATTCAAAGTTATGGATTTCAAGGTATTATGATTTGAAAGTGCTATGATTTTGGGAAAAGGATGTATTTGAGAAAAAAATGATATTATATCGATTTGGGATTTCTTTAAAATGATATCATATTGATTTGGTTTTAAAATAGAAATGATGTCGTATTTTTATGGTTTTGAAATGGATATTATATTCTGGTTTTGAAGTAAAATTATTTTAAAATGACCATGGTGTTATAATAACGTTTGGTTGTTGAAGAGACCGGGATCGGAAGTTGTCATACTCTCTACGAACTCCGAAAACCACTTTAACAACCGTGTATGCGGTAGAGATTCCAAAATGAAGTAGGATAGCGGCGGCGTTTCCTTTAAGATAAATACGTGGACCCAACTCCCATGAGTTGGCATAAGGTGGCTAAAACAAGAGCGATCGACGGGTTAATGAGGTAGCACATTTGATCGGACACATCCCTTCGATATTATACTCTCACTTTTGGATATATTCAGTGGCCACTTTTGATTTTTATTTGGGGGTGTGGCTCGAGGTGGGCGGTAGCTGCGCGCTACGCGTTACCACCGACCCGGAAGCGTAATTGGTATATCTACCCTGGCATTGCCTAGTTATGCCATGTCACCTACCCTATCATGCCTTGTATGAGTTTGGTTTTCTCCCATAGCCCGTGGAGTATTTAGGGTAGTCTCCTGATCTGGAGATGCGCTGATACTGAATGGACTACTAGGACTATTACGTGTTAAGGGCTATATGGGTAACCTCTTAAAATTAAGAAAAAGTTAAGTTTATTTTACTATTAGACATTATTATAATAGCGAAATATTACTACATAGTAAATAGTTTAACGGATTCTTAGGAGATGTGAATCCCGAGCATCTCTTAAGTTACTACACTCATATATATTTCTGTTAATTTAACTCACATAAGATATTTTAGTTCTGACTCGAGTGTTTTGTCTTTTCAATTCGCTCAGGTCAGTCTGAGTATTTCAGGATTCGAAGACTTTAGCTCTGGAGGACGAGGACGAAGATTTATATTACTATTATCTACTATATTATTCCACTACACCATTTTATTCTGCTGCATTATTATTTTCCCTTGGTATGTGAACTCTGATATTTATTATATAAGAAAATCAAATATTTTACAAAACAGCTTCATGAACTGTATATTTGATTTTTATATTTTATCGTTCTGCTGTAAGATTCTATTTTGTTTTATTTCTCCTTTCCTTTTTCTTATTTACCCCATAACAATCCGCCCTTCTGTATGGTTTAAGTCTGACGTATGTGGTTTATCGTCGATTTAAACTGTGCAAAAAGATTGGGCGTTACACCTCCTACGGGTAGCCAGTAGAACCATACTCATGGAAGAATGATAAACATTAATGTTTCATGCGTTATTGTGCAAGCAGCAGCCGCCTGCGGACGGGACTGCATGCATCAGACCAGTGGAACAAGGAAATTAAGCGCGGAAGCGAAAAACTAAAACAAGAGAGAAAAGAGGGAAACCGGATCGAACCAGGTGGTCACCTACTTTGTTTTTTTTTCATAAACATTTTCCATTCTTTCAAGTAATCCAAGTAAATTCCATACATGAATTTAACATATAAACAATTATTCTGCAAATCATATATAAACAATTATCTTGCAAGTTCCAAATCATGAATTTAATGTCAAACTAGGAAACAATTGTTTTCAATATGTATACTTTCTGAAAAGTATTCGTATACAATAAGTTGTTCCATATTATACAGTAGGTCAAACATTAAAGTAGAAAAAATTAACTTTTGCGAAAATATAAACTTTCCAGATCCAAATCTAAGCATACAGTCAATAGAACAATATTGATAATCATGATTACTATAGCAACTTAAATAATATGAATATTAAACTTGAATCATATTAACACTAGTAATCATTATCATCATCATAGTAAAATTACAAACATCACATCACAGATCTATGCTAGTTTCGTTTTATATATTGATGGATAATCATGAATTCTAAAACCATGCTCCGATACCACATGTAATCTATATCTTACGAATAACATAAACCCTAAAATCTAGAATTACATGATTATCAAATATGTAATGAATCAATAAAACATACCTCCAGACATCTTATATATGAATCAGCAATGGTTGTTGTCGAAAGCTGTTTTAATGGATAAAGGAAATGGTTTCTCTCTCTTTTACTATATCTTTCTTTATGTGTTTTTTCTATATCCTTTGTGATGGGCAAAGTTTAATATTTATAGGTAGAGAGAGGACCAAATTTCCAAATTTGTAGACTTAGTCTTGATCGTCCATCAAGATAAAGATGAGAGAAATTAACGCTCTAGATTATAACCGTTTTATTGATTAGCATATTAATATGAAAATCCTTTAGATTCTATTGACCATAAAATGAGGAAGGAAATGTTTGAGGAAGGAAACGGTCAAATTTCCTTACAAAATAAGAAAGGAAAATCCATTAATGTTTTCGTATTAATTTCCTTACAAAACGGTCAAATTTCCTTACACAAGCTTCACCTTTACTGGTCATGCCTACGGTAATATGAAACAAACAATATCAGAACCCCTTAATCTACCTAGTCAAGCTAAATTGCAATAGTTACATGTTAAATAAGCAAGCATCAGGGACGACAGCATCCAGATCATCAACGAAAAAAGGTCAATGGCCAGTGCACAGATGTAAAAATTGTGGAAACGATGTACATCGGCTTGAATCAAAGCAGTTGTAGTGCAAGTTGAACTTCAACTGAAATTCAGCAATAGATCTACAATGTGCATTGCCTTTTGGAACCAAAGATGCTTTCTGGCCTGCATCATTGTTGAATACGGGAGATGATAAACACATATACAGTAAATCAAACATGTACTATCAGTATCAAGTTTATTACAAAGCATACATACAGAGTGCAAAAATTTGGAACACAAGGTGGGATGAAAAGAATGTTAGGAAACAGAAAGAAGTACATCATTAATCAAAGCTGCCAATCAGTACATCAAACCATCACCTATAAAAATTGATTTGTAGACCATGTCATACAATAGTAAATAATGAACCGGCATGGAAAATAAGGCAGCAGGTAGATCATCTTAATTTTTAGACAAACTACTGAAACCAAAATTATTATTACTAAGGGCTCTTAGAAGATTAAAATATTTTTAAAATAACCATAATATATTATGGGTGGATGATGTGAAACAGCACTACAATATCTTCATCAGTCAAGGATTGGATTCCACTTCAATTGCCATAATAGTTCGACCGAAACGTTTGAGTCGATTCAAAAGGAAGTCCGTGAAATTGTACGGTCAATCAACAAAAAGTCTTCAAATTCATTGGAAAAAAATTCAAAACAAAAACATAAAAATTGGCTAATTGCTAAAATTAAATGCAGACATTTAACTTTGTTGTCTTCCATTACATATAAATTAGTGGAAATTAGTCACAAGGGCCTCTTTAGCAAGTGTAATTAGTTTCTAGGACACACACCTGAAATAATTACTTTTAAGGACAAAATGCAAAATAATTAGTTTCTAAGGCCTAAAAACCTATGAAATTATGTCCTTGAAAGTAATTGGACTGTTGACTTTGTCCTTATAAATAATTATTATGCTGAATTTGGCCTTGAAATTAATTTCTGTGGATGTGTGTCCTAGAAGCTAATTGGACTGCAAAGTTTGTCCTTCTAGTGAAATGCCCCAATAAATTATTACGTCCTCGCAAGATACATAGAACAATGTTATGGCTATTTGGAATGTTAGATGATAGCCTAAGGTAGTAGACTGATTTTATTTATGTTGTATGTCCAGTATTATGACAGTAAAGTATTTGTTGATTTAAATTTGTTTAAGATAATTAGATCGAAATTAGCCTGGAAGCTTATTTGTGTATTCTCTCGTTGTTTTCTTCTGTTTTTCAGTTGAAGATAAAATAGTAAAAGAGATAAATTATTTTTGCATATCTTGTATGTAGGAATCATGTCTAATTCGGTAATTGAACAGTTGATAAATCAAACACTTACGTATTATTAAGCTGAAAACGTAGGAAGAAAACAGCATACAATAAACTCCATATGCATCATTATGATAATTGATAATGTTGACTAAATATTCATGGAAACTATTACCATATTGTATACCATTTTCTATTTATATTCTAAAAAACTGGGTAAAGGTCATAAAACTTCCATACATGTTCTTTCTCATTGAATTTGTGAGCATATCAACCAATAAAACTATCTTCTAATATATTGTTGCATTATATAACATTGTCTATAAACAATTAGTTGGATCGTGAATAATGTTTATTACTTCTTGAATCGTGATGCAAGAATTATGATCCCACTTTCAATATTGTTTTCCAAATTGCAATCATCACGTTGTCTAACAAAGCTTAGTAAGAAGGAAATGCTTGAAGTGATTGTGTGAAATTGAAGTTCTATTTCATATTTTGAAGCTGCATATGCTTAGCCATGGTTCATGTTATATTGTACCAATTATTAAGTTGGAGATTTAAATAGGTGAAAGCTAAGATAATTTATACTATTGATGCCATTTATTTCAAGTTAGCTTTGATGATATCTCCAAAATGTCTCTAGCTATCTAGCCAATTTAATAGCTTAATGCTTTACTAATAAAGACCATTGCTTCAACTTAATGATCAATACTGCAAATATATACAAATAGAAAAAAAGGAAAAGGAATAAACTGAGAAAGTTGTACAATATGGTCAAAGATAGTTATTGAACCTCAGTCTTCTTCGCATTTCAATATTAAGGGTGACCTCTACAAAACGAATGACGATATCAGTGTTTTGCCAAAATTACAAAGGAAAACCAATGTTGATGTAATGAGTATTTAATTAGTTAATTAGTCAATGATATACCCAAAAGATTATAGTTCCTTGACATGGCTCTTAACATAATCTTTTTCTCTTCCTTTATTAGCTAAATGCTATCAAACAGGCTCCAAAAAAACCAAACATGGTAGTGCTAAATGGTTAAATAACTTAAAATTCTAAATACTCACTAAATGTATTTATAAATAATATGAAGAGTGAAATCATTTAAGGTATACAATGGAACTCTAACCGTTACTCATTTTTTCAGCTCAACAAAATTATATGAACACCACCAATAAAAAATTACACATCTAATTTCATGGTATCTACAACACATTCTTGAACAATCAGGTTAGACAAAAGTTGTTTGTAGCAAGCTAATGCAATATAAAAATTGGAATTCTATATCAAATCAATTACTTTATAGGATTAAACGGCCGATAGTTCATTTTGTATACGTGAAATAAATAAATGATTTTGTAATGAAGTGATTAGCGCTTGCAAAAAAATGAATGATTTGGGATGCCAAAAATGCGTTAGATATAATGCTAAAGGGAATAATCTAATTGACTCATGGCATAAATGATCTATCAGTTAAGGTTGAAGATGATTTAATATTCATATTATCAAATTTCTAACGTCTCTTCATAGAAATAAATAAATAAAGTGTAAAGATATTTCTTAACATATAGAAAGGTGAAAGAAAAGTTAAATTATGTTTAATTAACAACTTATGCTTAAGATCACATTCTTTCCATACATTCAAAGTTACTTGACTTATTTTAACAACATTGTATTATATATGTGGACTTAATTATAATGAATACAATGGCCAAATTTAAATTTAAGAGTTCAAAATCGAAAAGGAGAATGTGAATAGGAAATAAACATGAATATCTTAAAATCCAAATGTGGAAACATAATTTACCATGCTCAAATCTTGCATACTGAAAACACACAATTTTAGCTTATCCAATTATCGTCTAATACTAACGTCAATAAATATTTAACTGCTAATAATAATAAAAAATCAAAAAACCATAAAATTGTATTTTTATAGTTGGATTAATTCTATAGCCAGATTTTTCATGTCATTTGCCAATTCCATATAGCACTTTCTTTATAAAGATCTTTCATCTTTGTTAAGAGTTCATGAAATTGGATGTCCAATGCTTGTAAAAATTGTTAAAATTAGCTAGAGTTTCACATTCAATATATGATAGATTATTTTATTCTATTTTGAAAGTATTAGTAAACATGAATAAGATTTATTTGATGAAACGTTTCTCAACGTACTATTTTTACTATGGAAAAAAGGAAACTTTTATTTGGTACAAACTCGGATGGAATTGAAAATGAAAAATAAGGATTCTTTATCTTTTAATTTTTTCATATGCTATAATATTCGAATTTCAAACCCACCATTCCAAGAATAAATGGACAAATAACCATCTATTTCATCCATACTTGACCTAAATATCCAATGTCAAAGGATATTCTAAAGAAATAACATGATTTTTAGGGAAATCAACATGGAGAGTTTTACTCATCTAAATAAAAAAGGATATAAAAAATGAATAGGTTGAATCCAAATATAGATATTAGAATTTTACCCATCATAGTTAAAGCTTAAATTTAAAATAAAAGTAATTTTTTTAAGTATGTGGTATATATAAACTACTGCTAATCATATCTAAATATGAAATTTCCTAAAATTAATTCCAAAAATATGGAAGGTTGAATCAAAATAAAACTAATTATTTGTAGCAACTCGTTAGACCTTGAAGATATAAAGTAAAATTTGTGAAACAAAAATTTACCCTTTGATTTACTTCCATGCCTTTTCTATCTTTTTTAAAGCCTTAGTGGTCACCTCCTAGTTAATTTTCAAATTTTAGTACAGATAAGGTATGATCATTAAGTATAATCTACACAATTGCATAGTTAATTTCATGTAGCCAAAATAAAACTAATTAGTTGTAGCAACTCATTATACTTTCAAGATACAAAGTAAAATTTGTGAAACAAAAATTTACCTTTGAATTTATTCCATGCCATTTTTTATCTGTTAAATCCTTAGTGGTCACCTCCTAGTTAATTTTAAAATTTAGTATGGTTGAGGTATGAGCGGTAACTATAATCTATACAATCTCATAATTAATTTCATGTACTTCGATACTTGAAAGCTCGTTTTTTTAGTTTTGCATTTACTTGCCAAGAAGTTATTATCATTTAAGTAAAAGGGGATATATGCACAGAGACATAAGATAAAGTCACTTGTAATAACATGGAGTTTGATCCTCTTGTAATATATTAAAGTCACGCATTTACAATAATTTAGAAATTAGAATTTGACACAGCTTCCCTTTGTTTCCCACGTCCAAAACCCAATACATGTTTAGACATGAGGTTCATTACGTGTGAGCTTCTATTCTTCTTTCGTATGTTTCAGGATTATTTGTAGCTTTAGGTAACCAATATATGTTTGTTCATCAATCTGAAAAATAAATATGCACAATATTTTAAATAACTTGACTTTTGTCTATTTACGCTTGATTTTTTTATTTCGTTAATATATGTTTGTTTATCAATTTGAAAACTGCCCGATTCTAAATATGGTCAAAAATCATGACTATAAAACATATGAATGTGTCCAAATTATGAAAAAAGAAGGAGAGAAAGAAGAACATACGATTTGTGATTACCTAAAATAATTCTGAAACCTGGTTTAAGCAGTGTTTTGCTGGGTGTATGTTGAGTCCTTTATGAGGTCAACTCTATCAACCATCTCATACTCCTAAATGGACAATTCTGCCTAAACCTGATAGAAGAAAAGAGAAAACAGAATTCATAGTTTTATAAATAATGAAAACATAAAAAAAATATGGTGATTCCTAATCAATGTTAACTATAACACTAATTATATAAAAATAAATAATACCCCACCAATAATCTAAATGGAAAATAGGAAAATGATGCCTTTGAATCTTGTTATAGAGATAAATTTGGTATGGGGAAGAAATTTCCTAACTGAAGTTGCAATTAACATATAAAATAACCATAACTATATGATCTTTTTAATTTAGTTGTTTAAGGTTGGTGGAATTGGAATATAAATAATTGATAAGCTATTAGGTAGCTACAGCAAATCCTAAGAAATGCGAGCAATTCTTAGCAATGCGAGAGAAAAATTGTTGTACAACAGATCTTATGTAACGTTCGAGATTTTTCATCCACGAAGGCCGACATCAATACGTCCACTATATCAACTGCCATGCAATCGGAGGCCGGAAAACCCTTCCGTTAGGGTTAAAGAAGAGGTAGAAAATAGAAGAAGAAAGAAAGAAAAAGAAAACAACAGAAACAACATCAGAATCTCACAATCGCAGTAGAACAACATATAATAGATAAATGAATATCTTTAAAACAAAGAACTATATCAGTTATTACATTACATCACATTATATTACACACACAATGCAAACGCAGAATTGGAAGAGATTTCTCCTTATGATAATCAAACATATTTGATATGCAAATTTTTTTGATATTATTACTATAAGTGCAAAGTGCAAGAAAACATTTCGAAAGTACAATATTAATCTTAGCCAGCATAGGTACCATTATAGTATGCCTACTATAGCTACCATATTAGATGGCAGGTTCTACAACTAAAACCGTACAGGGCTCGTATTGTTTCTTTGGATTTCCAACAAATGGTCAGGCCAAGGAACTTCCCATTGCCACATGAGTACGCCTCTGGAAAGACGCCCCGAGAACCTAACCTAACATTACGGTTAGATCTCTGCCAACACAAGGACGGCTTACCCTAGCTGGGTAACTACTGACACGAATATGCCATTCCCCGGTCGCAACCGACGTAAATCCCGGGATTCACCAACAACCACGAAGTAATAAGTTTGCAGCAAAACATAGGTTAAGTATCAGGGCTCCATACCATAATACCACCTCTATCCAGAAGGAAATGACATACACTAAGGGGGTGCTGTCCCCTAATAACCTTGCTGCATCTTTTCCTTTTTTGACCATTTTCGGGGTGTGAGGTCCAAGGAAGTCTCATCCACAAAGCGTATTATACAAAAGCCATGCTTTGATCAACAAATGCACAACAGCACTTCGTATGCCACATTACCAATTTGGGAATATATCACTAGTAACCATCAACCACATAACCTCTGAGCTCGTACGTCTCAGAGAAGGGTGTTAAGCTAAGAGAATAAATTCTCTGCCACCAACAGAAATATATTTGATAGAAACCAGCTTTACATCTCAAATTGTAACGTCAAACACACATCCATACAAGTCCGTTGTGGGATCGAACAGAACCGAAGGCACTTCCAAAAAAGCCCTTGCAAATCCGGATATTCACTCATCACGATCGGATTTCCGATCACAAAGGGTGATAAAATCTCTATATCGGAGATCAGCCGATGCAGAGTCATTCGACGGTAATCCTTCCATTTTCAAAAATACCCGGTCATCAAATGCTATCCATTACGACATACCACTTATTCGGAATGGGATTTATGACACAAAGGTCCTCTCCCGGCTAAACCGAATAATGAGCGCTTATTTCAAAATAAGTGTAGCATTCATATTCAAGCAATCATAACAAATACCCATTTAAAGGTAAATATTAATAGTCGGTTATTTAACTATCAAGGCCAACAACCAAATATCCAGCACCATAACAATCACTAGGCCATTTTGATTAATCTTCCATAAATTAATAATTCGCCAGATATTCACGTTAATTTATCTTTAAAAAGATATATTCTCTAAACCCTTTCAATTTCTTCACTGGAAAACATTTCCAAATACTTATTCATTTTCAATTTATCTTTAAAAGATAAAAATCCAAAATATTTCACTTCATATTGGAAAACAATTCCAAATACTTATTTAACCATAAGTAATTCACAAATCTATTTATTTTCAATACTTAGAAAATATTCAATATACTTAAAACACGATTAAGCATATATTTCATTCTTTAAGGAAAACATTCTCTTAAACACATTTATTTAGGGCTAAAACGAATGTTGCATAAAACATCGTTACGACAACCAAAAATCACTAGTATAGGGATTCGAAATTTAGATAAATATATAAATCCCATTACTATACAAAACATTTCCTTTCGAAAATCATTTACTATAACAACAGTGTTATAGTCCATCTTTTCCTTCTTTCTCGAAAACGTCTATCTCAACAATGAATGTTGAAATCTAGGGTTTCGATCCTTAACACATTTTAAAACAACTTCAAATCGTTTTAATTCCATTTAAAAGATCACTCCCTAAACATTCCTTTGATATATTATTCACTGTTCAAAATCGTGAATACAAATCATTAACCAAATTCAACACTTTTACATATTCAATTTTAAAAATTATCCACTGTCCCAAAATCATGAATATACTGTTTTAATAAGCTATAAAAATTAACTTATCAAGTTCAATCAATCTTGAATTTATAAATCAATGTTTATAAATTCACATTTATATATTATAAAATTTTCAAGTTATAAAAATCTCTTTATTTACGAATTCTATTATATCTTATTTAGTTGCTAAATCTAAATTATAAGTAAACTTAACTAAAAAAAATCTTTATTTTACAAAATCTATTCATTTTATAACTTCACAATTTATAAATCTATAAATTTCATTTACTTACGAAATCCATTTATATTTCATTCTTTTAACGCTTATAAAAACTCGTTTTATAATTCCAATATTTTAATTTTCTAAATATCAATTTTATAAACCTTTTATATAAACCATTTATAATAATTCAAAAATCTCAATTTAAACTATTTTATAAAATTCATTAACTCCATATTTCAAAAATCACATTTTAACTATATTTCTCAAAAATCATAAATTTTATAACATTAAAATTATAACGTTTATTTATTTAAAATGAATCAATTCCAAAATTTTAATAAAACGTATACTTTCAAAATCACTTTAAAATCCTTTTAAATTTTGAAAATCATTCCTTTAACATTTTTAAAACTCCAAAATAGGCCCAATGATGCAACAACACCAAATAATCAATCACGGCATCCAAACATCATATATCATCATATGATAATCAACAAATATCACAATATCTGAAATCAAATAAATACTGGTGAGGAATCCAATCGGATCCCTCCAACCCGTTTCCCTGCATCCACAGACATTAGCACAATACCAATTCCATTCCAATACGGAATATCGCGGTATATGGAATTTATAAAAGTATTATCAGCTACTAAGCGGTGCAATAGGGTCTCATCCGCTATATAATGCGGGAAAATCAACTCCAAGTACATATATAATACCAATTCCAATCAAGATGGAATTATCGCGGTATATGTTTTTAATAAATAACATCCGCTTAATATACAGCGTATAGGGTCTATTTCAGAACAATAGATAATAATTTATCATTCAATCACATAATCAAGCAATTTTAAATCTAACTATTTAAAATTTAAATCGAAACAATTTCGATTGAATGAGAAGTTCTCGCCTTGGTTTCAATAACAGTTCAGCGTTTTATTTTGAATAAAATTAAACAAGCGTTTAATTTAACCCGAAATTATCACTAGCTCCAAACGACTCCAATCCAGCTCCATCGCGTAGTGTTCGCGAATACGAACCCAACGCAATTCGTTTCGTCCAAAGCGGACCTCGTATGGAAAAGGTTACAATATTTTAAGTTTACACGAATTTAAAATATAATAAATAGCAATTTATTTTTATTTTATAACCTTCAAACTATCTCTGTCGTTGATTTTGATTCATGAAAATCTCGGCCGTTAGCTTAAGCTTCTTCTCCCACGCGTATAACCCAGGCCGAAGAAACCCATTTACTTCCATGCTAGGGTTCGAAACGCACACCCCCAAACGACGACCAGCCTCCAATCAAGCAACGCCATTGCGTGCGCCTCCACGTGCACGACCCTCGGCTCCAATAGCAACGAACTCGGTCACCCCTTTAGCACGTAAATCGATGACAAACAGCCTGACTTCATGGCAAAAATCCACCACCACGTCGCTCCGATGATCATCATCACTGTATGGATCTATAGTTCTCATCTTCCTCTTCATCTTTGCAGTTGACAACTTTCTCTATTTCATGATGGATTTTGAGAGATTGAGGGAAGAAGGAATTGAAATTTCGGCCATTGAAATAGAGAGAGGCGGCGGCTCTGTTGAAACCCTAGGTTTTACTTTTGTTTGCAAATGTGAAATTAGAGGTGCTTATATAGAAAATTTCACAAAACACTATTGATTCCAAATTTTTCGAACTCCAAACGAAGCATGCCGGCTAGCGTTTCTAGGGTTTACCCCACGTTCCGGACACAATGGAATAGGTATCGAGAGCCAATTCGATCATCTGTACGAGTTACAGCAATAAACGATCAAATTTAAATTAAACCGATTAAACTAATTTCTATGCGTTTTGGCTTGCCCCGGACAAACCGTAAGTCCGATTGACACGAAATTTGAAAGCATACCATAATTTAACATTACGGATCCGATGAAACTAATTTCGTCGAAATACGAGACTGTTTGAAAAATGGCTATTTTAACTCGTCAATTAAATATTAAAATATTCAACTTTCACTAATTAACTTTTAATTCAATTTTAAAAGTTCTAAAATATCGTTCTAACTCTAATATGATTTAACATAACTTTATAAATCATTTTTAATCAAATTAAACCCAATTTCCAATTATTCCTGAAATCTCACATATTAATTATCGATTTAATTATCCAATTAAATCCAGATATTCAAAATCTAATTTATTCGACTTACAAATTTTACTTGTTAATATTCAAAATCAAATAAATATACGAATTTCAAATGACAGAACTTCTGGGTCGTTACAAACTTCCCCCTTAAAAGAATTTCGTCCTCGAAATTACCAAGTAAGAAAAAGTTACAGAATCCATTACTTTTCAAAACCATTCGTTCAAATTAAATTTTAAATTCATTTGAGTGCTTAACCTTCCCAAAATCCATAGTTAAACTTCTTATAAAACTTTACTAAGTTTTCAAATCGTACTTAGTTATCTTTTCAAAACCAACTAATATCGTTTAACTTTTATAACTCAAAAATCAAACTTTTAGTTTTCAAAATTTTCCCATTTTCTCAAAAATATTCTAATGCCTTAAATTTTCAAAAAAATTCGCCATAGCCTCCTTTGCGCGGCTCGATCCGAAAAAAAATGATAGTGTATATATATCACAAATATACATCTCATCAAGTAATGAGGCATCCCGTAGGGAAAAAAGTGTAAAAGTACGATATGTAATCCGAGATATGTACCTTATATATTATTAGCGAGCATATACGGCTAATATAGCGCGAAAGCGAGCTCCAAAAGCGGAGCAATGCGCAATCCGCACCTACTATACACTCAACAAATCATCATTCATATATGAAAATAATATCAATATACAACATATACCAACAACTATATATGCCAATATAGCCAATGCAATCAAAAGCAATAGATTCAACCATCAACCAACTATCATCCAACTACATCCAATATCTATCCAATTAATCAATATTCATTCGTATTCAATTAGTTTACATTCACTAATTCATATACAAGTTGGTTCACTTCCAAATCAATTTCAATTTCATAGCTTCCAATTTTTTTATCAATTCAGCTTCATTAACACTTAATGAATTATATACAATCAACTAACAACAAACGTATAACCAACATAACCAAATTTATTTAATCCGCTTACATCATTCAATTTGGTTTAACACTTTTTATTTCCAATTGGTTTAATATTCTATTGATTTCCATCCAATTTTTCAACTTCCAACTTCATTAGCTTCTAATGAATTAACAACTACATCCATTATTCCATATCAATTCATTACATTCGATTGATTAATATTCAATTCATTAGTTCAATTACCAATTTATTTTAAGTTGAATCTCCTTTATATAACTCAAATTCACATCATTTAATTCACTTTATTATTTTACTTCGATACCAAAATCAACTTCATTCAAAATTACTTAAGTTATATTTCATTTCAAACGTCATTTGTTTAACTTAACTTAAATTTCCACTTATAAATCCAATTCAGATTCCAATTCCAATTCTATTTACTTACAAATTCGAAATGGATTACAATTTCATTTTCTTGCACTTGCAAATTTTATTTATTCATTCAAAATTTATTTTCCAACTTAATAATTGTATTCCAATCATTTTATATGACATTCCAGAGTCTTTTCAATCTTTCAAAACCATTTTTGAAACCAATTTAATTATCCTTTGAATTTCAAAACCCAAACCCAAATTTTCCAAACAACTTTCATTTAAAACAATTTGGCAGCAATCCCTCTTTTGGAAACCCGAAAATGAACACTGATGATGTCGCGATCATTATCGGAATTATTTTCCAGCGACCAAAAAGAGTTTAGTGCTTTCTTTCCTTCAAAACAATTTTCCAAAACCCTTGAAAATCATTTTCGAACTTCAAAGAATTTAAATTTCCCAAATCTCAAATTTTCAAATTCTATTAATTTGTTTTCAAATATTACTCTAGAATTCTATTTCAAATTATGAATCACAGTTTACAATTTATATTTATAAATATATTCATATAATTTCACTTCTTATATGTAAGATTATCTCACAATTGTAAATCACATTAATTGTAATTCCATACTTATAATTCTTTTGCTTATAAAATTTATTATTTTACAATTGCTTTTATTTAGATTATTCAAACATCTTTTAATTTACTTATATATATTCATACATTTTCAACAACCAAATAATCAATTTTATATATACTTTTATAGGTAAAATTACTTCATTTACCCAATTTAAAATGATACTATGTCGGTTTATCTCGTTTAAGAGTTTAGAAACCCCTATCAATAATATGGCGTCCCATCTACCGACCAGAATTCACAAACAGCTCAACGGATAAGCAAACACAATATAAAACATTTTTATATTCACTATCAAATACCCGCTCATAACTATTATTACACTCAAACTCATTCTAGAGTACTGCTGACTCTATCTCTAATGAGTAATTCCCAACAGAGCCAAGGTTGTCACTTAACCATATGCTCTGATACCAAAATGTAACGTTCGAGATTTTTCATCCACGAAGGCCGACATCAATACATCTACTGTATCAACTGCCGCGCAATCGGAGGTCGGAAAACCGTACTGTTAGGGTTAAAGAAGAGGTAGAAAATAAAAGAAGAAAGAAAGAAAAAGTAAACAACAGAAACAACATCAGAATCTCACAATCGCAGCGGAACAACATATAATAGATAAATGAATATCTTTAAAACAAAGAACTATATCAGTTATTACA
This sequence comes from Allium cepa, assembly GCA_030765085.1. NCBI lineage: Eukaryota > Viridiplantae > Streptophyta > Magnoliopsida > Asparagales > Amaryllidaceae > Allium > Allium cepa. The sequence goes on along the minus strand of CM060941.1, from coordinate 316,875,523 downwards.
TTACATCAGAGTTTACAACAACAAACAGCGGAAAAGAATACTATATAATAATTGATACGCCAAGCCATCCAGCTTGCTTCCAGATCTCTACGGCAACTCCTGAATTCCTGAATAACCTGATAACCTAACTCTAGACTGCCCGTGTTAAAATTGGTGGGCACCCGGAGTTTAGGAAGAGAACAATAAACTCCAGGTCAGTCATGGGACTGGTGTGAGAACTTAAAACAGTTTATCTTTAAAAACAAACAAAGAAATGTTTTAAAATAGATCCAAAATGCTTTTTAGAAAATGTAACTACCATAAGGCCTCCTGCCACACACATAATGCAAACGCAGAATTAGAGGAGATTTCTCCTTATGATAGTCAAACATGTTTGATATGCAAATTTCTTTGATATTATTACTATAAGTGCAAAGTGCAGGAAAACATTTCGAAAGTACAATATTAATCTTAGCCAGCATAGGTACCATTATAGTATGCCTACTACAACTACCATATTAGATGGCAGGTTCTATAACTAAAACCATACAGGGCTCGTATTGTTTCTTTGGATTTCCAACAAATGGTCACGCGAAGGAACTTCCCATTGCCACATGAGTACGCCTCTGGAAAGACGCCCCGAGAACCTAACCTAACATTACGATTAGATCTCTGCAAACACAAGGCCGGGTTACCCTAGCTGGGTAACTACTGACACGAATATGCCATTCCCTGGTCGCAACCGACCTAAATCCCGGGATTCACCAACAACCACAAAGTAATAAGTTTGCAGCAACAACATAGGTTAAGTATCAGGGCTCCATACCATAATACCACCTCTATCCAGAAGGAAATGACAGACACTAAAGGGGTGTTGTCCCTCAATAACCTTGCTGCATCTTTTCCTGTTTTGACCATTTTCGGGGTGTGAGGTTTGACGAAGTCTCGTTCACAAAGCTACGCTTTATACAAAAGCCACGCTTTGACCAACAAATGCACAACAGCACTTCGTATGCCACATTACCAATTTGGGAATATATCACTAGTAACCATCAACTACATAACCTCTGAGCTTGTACGTCTCAGAGAAGGGTGTTAAGCTAAGAGAATAAATTCTCCGCCACCAACAGAAATATATTTGATAGAAACCAGCTTTACATCTCAAATTGTAACATCAGACACACATCCATAGAAGTTCGTTCCGGGATCGAACAGAACCGAAGGCACTTCCAAAGAAGCCCTTGCAAATCCGGATATTCACTAATCACGATCGGATTTCCCATCACAAAGGGTGATAAAATCTCTATATCAGAGATCAACCGATGCAGAGTCATTCGACGGTAATCCTTCCATTTTAAAAAATATCCGGTCTTCAACACCGGTCTTCAAATGCTATCCATTACGACATATCACTTATTCGGAATGGGATTTATGACACAAAGGTCCTCTTCTGGTTAAACCGAATAATGAGCGCTTATTTTCAAAATAAGTGTAGCATTCATATTCAAGCAATCATAACAAATACCCATTTAAAGGTAAATATTGATAGTCGGTTATTTAACTATCAAGACCAACAACCAAATATCCAGCACCAAAACAATCACTAGGCCCTTTTGATTAATCTTCCATAAATTAATAACTCGCCAGATATTCACTTCAATTTATCTTTAAAAAGATATATTCTCTAAACCCTTTCAATTTCTTCATTGGAAATCATTTCCAAATACTTATTCATTTTCAATTTATCTTTAAAAGATAAAAACCCAAAACATTTCACTTCATATTGGAAAACATTTCCAAATACTTATTTAACCATAAGTAATTAACAAATCTATTTATTTTCAGTACTTAAAAAATATTCAATATACTTAAAACACGATTAAGCATATATTTCATTCTTTAAGGAAAACATTCTCTTAAACACATTTATTTGGGGCCAAAACGAATGTTGCGTAAAACATCGTTACGACAACCCAAAATCACTAGTATAGGGATTCGAAATTTAGATAGATATATAAATCCCAATACTATACAAAACATTTCCTTTCAAAAATCATTTACTATAACAACGGTGTTATAGTCTATCTTTTCCTTGTTTCTCGAAAACATCTATCTCAACAATGAATGTTGAAATCTAAGGTTTCAATCCTTAACACATTTTAAAACAACTTCAAATCGTTTTAATTCCATTTAAAAAATCACTCCCTAAACATTCCTTTATTATATTATTCACTATTCAAAATCGAGAATATAAATCATTAACCAAATTCAACACTTTTATATATTCAATTTTAAAAATTATCCACTGTCCCAAAATCGTGAATATACTCCTTTAATAAGCTATAAAAATTAACTTATCAAATTCAATCAATCTTGAATTTATAGATCAATGTTTATAAATTCACATTTATATATTATAAAAATTTCAAGCTATAAAAATCTCTTTATTTACAAATTCTATTATATCTTATTTAGTTGCTAAATCTAAATTATAAGTAAATTTAACTAAAAAAAATCTTTTATTTTACAAAATCTATTCATTTTATAACTTCACAATTTATAAATCTATAAATTTCATTTACTTACGAAATCCATTTATATTTCGTTCTTTAACACTTATAAAAACTCATTTTATAATTCCAATATTTTAATTTTATAAATATCAATTTTATAAACCTTTTATATAAACCATTTATAATAATTCAAAAATCCCAATTTAAACTATTTTATAAAATTCATTAACTCCATATTTCAAAAATCACATTTTAACTATATTTCTCAAAAATCATATATTTATAACATTAAAATTATAACGTTTATTTATTTAAAATGAATCAATTCCAAAATTTTAATAAAACGTATACTTTCAAAAATCACTTTAAAATCCTTTTAAATTTTGAAAATCATTCCTTTAACATTTTTAAAACTCCAAAATAGGCCCAACGATGCAACAGCACCAAATAATTAATCACGACATCCAAACATCATATATCATCATATGATAATCAACAAATATCACAATATCTGAAATCAAATAATTACTGGTTAGGAATCCAGCTGGATCCCTCCAACCTGTTTCCCTGCATCCACAGACATTAGCACAATACGAATTCCGTTCCAGTACGGAATATCACGGTATATGGGATTTATAAAACTATTATCCGCTATTATGCGGCGCAATAGGGTCTCATTCGCTATATAATGTGGGAAAATCAACTCCAAGTACATATATAATACCAATTCCAATCAAGATGGAATTATCGCGGTATATGTTTTTAATAAATAACATCCGCTTAATATGCGTCGTACAGGGTCTATTTCAGAACAATAGATAATAATTTATCATTCAATCACATAATCAAGCAATTTTAAATCTAACTATTTAAAATTTAAATCGAAACAATTTCGATTGAGTGAGAAGTTCTCAACTTGGTTTCAATAACAGTTCAGCGTTTTATTTCGAATAAAATTAAACACGCATTTAATTTTCCCCAAAATTATCACTAGCTCCAAACGACTCCAATGTAGCTCCATCGCGTAGTGTTCGCGAATACGAACCCAACGCAATTCGTTTCGTCCAAAACGGACCTCGTATGAAAAGGTTACAACATTTTAAAGTTTACACGAATTTAAAATATAATAAATTAACAATTTCTTTTTATTTTATAATCTTCAAACTATCTCTATCGTTGATTTTGATTCATGAAAATCTTGGCCGTTAGCTTAAGCTTCTTCTCCCATGCGTATAACCCAAGCCGAAGAAACCCATTTACTTCCATGCTAGGGTTCGAAACGCACCCCCCCAAACGACGACCGGCCTCCGATCAAGCAACGCCATTGCGTGCGCCTCCACGTGCACGACCCTCGGCTCCAATAGCAATGAACTCGGTCACCCCTTTAGCACGTAAATTGATGACGAACAGCCTGACTTCATGGCAAAAATCCCACCACCACGTCGCTCCGATGATCATCATCACCATATAAATCTATAGTTCTCATCTTCCTCTTCGTCTTTGTAGTTGACAACTTTCTCTATTTCATGATGGATTTTGAGAGATCGAGGGAAGAAGGAATTGAAATTTCGACCATTGAAATAGAGAGTGGCAGCGGCTCTGTTGAAACCCTAGTGTTTTATTTTTGTTTGCAAATGTGAAATTAGAGGTGCTTATATAGAAAATTTCACAAAACACTATTCATTAGAAATTTTCCGCACTCCAAACGAAGCGTGCCGGCTAGCGTTTCTAGGGTTTACCCCACGTTTCGAACACAATGGATTATGTATCGAGAGCCCATTCGATCATCTGTGCGAGTTACAACAATAAACGATCAAATTTAAATTAAACTAAATTCTATGCGTTTTGGCTTGCCCCGGACAAACCGTAAATTCGATTGACATGAAATTTGAAACCATACAATAATTTAACATTATGGATCTGATGAAACCAGTTTCATCGAAATCTGAGACTGTTTGAAAAATGGCTATTTTAACTCGTCAATTAAATATTAAAATATTCAATTTTCACATATTAACTTTTAATTCAATTTTAAAAGTTCTAAAATATCGTTCTAACTCCAATATGATTTAACATAATTTTATAAATCATTTTTAATCAAATTAAACCCAATTTCCAATTATTCCTGAAATCTCACATATTAATTATCGATTTAATTATCCAATTAAATCCAGATATTCAAAATCTAATTGATTCGAGTTACAAATTTTACTTGTTAATATTCAAAATCAATTAAATATACGAATTTCAAATGACAGAAATTCTGGGTCGTTACATCCTAAGCTATGTTAATGGGTGTAGATGAGATATAGTAGATGAAATGTGATAGAAGAAGGGTGTGGGTGTATCAAATAAGACAGTTTGGATATAGTCTTATCCTGTAAACCTTTTAACATCAATGTTCTATCATTTAAACCAATCCATCCATTACCGTAGTTAGAGAATAGATCACTTTTTATTGAAAAAATCCAATAACTCTGCTTTATGTAGGAGTTGTGAAACCTTAAAATTATGTAAGTGCATTAAACATACTATATTATTGAAATAAGTCTAGTAGGTGTTTCAAAAGAAAATTCTTCATATCTCTACTACTAATAAAGAAAATTCGTTGAACTAATTTACTCAGTGTCTTTTTGAAATTTCAAAAATGCCCTTGCTTTCCGTTTACATATTTGCGCTCAAACAAAATACCATCATATACAATAACACAAACAACCCGTGTGCGAAGCACGGGCCCATACTAGTTATAATAGGAGGAACATTTAAGAGACATATAATTAGTACTTTGCACATTTTAATATATATCTTTGGCCCTGTTAGCAATAAGATTTCATGTGCAAATATGATCAAGTTCATAAGCCACCACCTGAAATCATATCATTCTGCAATGTCATCCAAGTGATAAAACCAAACAAAAGGAGAATAACAGAAATTAAAAAAAGTACAAAATATTCAAGTAATAAGGCATATAAAGTAACTAAAAATATATCCAAAATCATTTTAAGTTCATATTACCTAGAAAACTATATGTTCAAAGACTAAAAATGCAGTTATAAACATACTACCGGTTTAGAATTACAATTCATGGTATCTCAAGTTCATCATTCTACAGTATATGTAAAGCAACATGGTTTGTTAGGATTACAATGATACACAATTTTGAAAATTTACTGAAACAAATCAAATTGCATGAAGACGATAGTAAAATATCATTAGAAAATCAAATTGAGCATGCAGCGATAGAATAAAAATTCCAACTTAAAGAGAAAAGGTTATTAGTGTAGTTTTTTAATGACTGAGGTTTGAAAAGATGGAAGTATGAAATAGCTGAAAATAGACGTAACTTAAAGATATGTTCAAGTCATCAAACTCTAATTCTAAAAAATTATAACGATAAACAGTATGTTAACTAAAAATATTAGAAAAAAATATTTTCTAAAATTTTTTTATTAGAAAATAATGTAATAGGTGACAAAGAATACGATTTTAACAAGTTCAGAGAGAACAGAAATTTCAACAACGATATTTATGCGTGTAATTTATAAAGTAATGTAATTTTTCATCAAATAGTACTGCGGTGTAAAAATATATAATTTTAAAGTGTAGAAGTAAAATCAAATTCACATAAAATTTTCATTATAACAATTATTGCAATAAACCAGTAGCTAAAACGATTATAACAGCATTGCTTTTATATATAGCATAACAAAAGACTAAACAATATATAATAGAAGGGGAACTCCCATAAATGAAGTCTCCTTAACCAAACTAATCATTTTTCTTAACTCCATCCATTAAAATTACGTTTCCATCTTACGTACATAAACAATATGACTTATACTCAACCAAAAAACCTGAAAATATGATTTGCTATATGAAATAGCCATTTATTCCTAGCACGATTTTAAACTCAGTTTAACGTTCTGCTCATCCTTTTTATTTACTTAGGATCTCCGAAATAAAGAATGTGAATCTCCTATTAAAGCAGTAATCCAATCAAATTTCTAGAGTCCAAATAATGGATCGTTTGAAGTTCAAGATATCATCTCCTAATTTTACTTTGGTTTAAACTATTCTGATGTATTAATCCTAAACCTTGTAAGGTATCGAATAGGACCTACTGGTTTTACAATTAAATCTGTATGTATTAATCGAAACATTATTCGCAATTAAACTTGAAGCACGGCCCATTATTATGTGATAGTTTTTTAACAGTTTCATTAAAGCTTTAGTATTTAAAAATTTGGGTTTTTCAGTTATACTAATATCATTTGTTTCTAGGACATGTTAGCATGGTCCTAATTTTAGAATCGCGGGCGAAAATTTATCTTACTAATGATAGATGGATAGAGTTCAGTCGCATATGATAGAAATTATTTTTTTACCCTTAAATGTGGATGTAACTCTACCATCAAAAGTCATATTTACTCATGTCATAGGGTTGTGAATATGAAAACATAAGACAGTGTTGTCTAGAACCTTTACATAGTAATCAAAAGAAGCGACTAATACTCTTCCTCAATTCTAGAATTCATTCAATTTCCAAATAAATGCACAAAGGTGTAGTAGTATAGTGTCAGTTTTACCTCATATTCCAATGGAAGATCTGGGCTTATTATTTCACAAAGGTCTTTGACGATGAGCTGTAGGGTGAATTTAGCATGGTTTGACACTGTATTCATGTACCAAATTCCATAAATGGAAAGTGCCTGCAATCTCTGAGCAAAAACGTTTCTCCGATTATAGTATCTCCTGCACAAACCTAAAATAAATTGCCAGCTAGTACCTACAGATAAGAATATGGTACTCTAAGATGTAATCATGGGAATATGAATTACCTGAACCAAAATCAAACTGGCTAACCCTCGACAATAACATAAAGGTTAGATTTAAACAACTATGCAAAATAAAGTAAATAGTATAATGAATTGAGCCAGGAATTAAATTTGACAGCAGTCAATGCTAAGATTACCTGTAACAAAATCGAATTCGAGAGAGGTGGAACAGTGGAGGAGTAAAACATACGCAATAATGGAACGATCTATCCATATTTCCTTTGATTAGTCGACTGATTGACGTTGAGGTGCCAACCCGCGAGATATTTTAGGAAAAATGGTGCTCACTGACGATGGGTAACGAAAATAGATCTAAAAAGTGCCTTGTTCCATTGTGGCAGAGGAACCTACACCTGGTTAGAATAAGGTAATTTTGTGGTTGTACGTTTGTTCATCGAAGATTAGGTCAGGCAGAAAAGCATAGGAGAATGAAGCATGAAAATAAATTATGGAAATAGGAAGAAGTGATACGCAGTAGAAGAAGGGAAAAAACGCGACCCTTCATTTCCCAAAATAACGAGGGATGTTGTGCGTGCTTGAAATGCAACTCGGTAATAGTATAGATTACTCTACAAACATAATTAACATTGTTTATATCTTGTTACACTAACCTTCTGCCATTATCATCTTAGCTTTCATTAACGTAGTATTTAATTACATTTAATTGCAATAAATCCATTTATTATAATTTTAAATTCCGATGAATTGGTCAAACTTGATTCCAATTCTTTATATTCAACTAATTGTCATATTATGCATAAAATTTTCATTGGTTACATCTTATTGAATTAACATTTTACCATTATCAATTTAACCTACATTAATTGCACTAATTAAATGAATTAATTGCAATTGATTTCAAATTTAATTTAACAGGCTAAATAAATAGGTAACATATAATAATTGTCCTCATTAACTTTGAGTCGCATCTTTTTAGTTTATTATCCATAACAAGTGTTATAATTACTATTACAACACTAATTTTATTCAATTGCAATATATTACACGTTATAACATTAATCAATCAACATTTAAATTACCAATTACTCTTTTAATCCAATTATTAATTAATACACACATTACTATAATTTATTTGCAATCTATACCAATTATAACTCTTAATCCTTTTAATTAATTGGAATTACATTTAAAGCAGTTACCAATTACCTTAAATTAATACTATTTCATTTTATTCCAGTTATATTCTTATTATTAATCACAAATTTTTATTTCTTCCAACATTATATCACAAAACCTTATAGAATTAACCATTTTTAATTATTAAAATTTAACGGGTCGTTACCCTCTCCCCTACTCAAAACATTTCGTCCTCGAAAAGGGAAAAGAAGAATTTAAGTAATCAATATATCTTATTCAAAATTTAAATTTATAAACAATTAATTTACATAACTAAATAACTTAAATAAAATATATCAATTTATAATAATTAAATCCTTCATATTCAAGTTAACAAAAGTTTGGAAAACATTTTACGAAAAAATTTCTAAATCCAAAATTTTCGAAAAATTTCGGTAGAGTCTCCTTTTTACGGAGAGGTCTGGAAGAAATAATAATATCAATAATAATAATATATATCATATTTTTCAAAATAATATATCCCAAACAATGGGAAACAATATAATATCGATAGAAAACCATAATCAGAGAACGTACCTATTTGTCGGGCAAACAACACTTAAATTATGAAACCAAAACAGTAGTAATTGCTTCCGTACCTGTTTCTCACTTATATAATCCAAAGAGGTTAATAATTAAGTAAAAGAGAAAATATTTAAGTTGTTTCAATAAATAAATAAAAAATCATTACAATATAACAATAGTCATTTGCAAACAACATTATAAACATTATTTTCAACAAAGAGAGTAATCATCCGTCCACAAGCTCAAATGGAAAAATTATTGACATCTGAAGTTTTCAAATTTAAAATAATTCCAAAAAATTCAAAATTTGAAATTAAATAACGTTTACATGAAAAGAATTAATTAGGTTAACATTAAGGGGTACTTAACGTTTAAGAAAACTTTAGCGTTAGTGTTAAAATAGGTATAAAATATATCCAAATATGAGAGGACTAATTGGCCTCCTCACTAAGACCGTTCGACCACTAATGGTCGACCGCTTGATGGTGAGCCATCAACCAGTATAGTTGAGGTGACTAGGGTTTTTTGAGGCATGAACGAACCTATTTTATTATTTTAAACCGACTTAAATGCAACGACTCTGGTGCCTTCTAACCACTATAAATAAGAGACTAGTTTCCTCACTTTTATTCACAAATTATTTGGAATGCTAATAGAACTCGGTTATCTTCTTCTTCTCTATGATTCAAAATTACTTAGGATTTTCATACAAGGGATTCTAGATATTTAAATATTCAATTTCTAATTCTATTCTTCTCCAATCCTCGATTTTGAATCTAATTTATATATAATCTAATTGTTGTGCATTCCAAAGAGAAGAGATCTGAAAGAAATTAGGATTGGGTGTGAATCAAATCCAAAAGGGAGTATGCAAATTCTTTGTGAGTGAAAATCTTAGTTTTATTGATTTTAATATTTGTATAGTAGATGTTTGGATTTTTTTTATGTCTTGGGGAATTTTTTTTCATGGAAATACTAAAACCAAAACCCCAAAATCCACCCAAATAAAGTGCCAATTCTTATGCTTATTGGAATCTCAATTATTTTGTACCAAAACAATAGAATTTCTTTTACTGTTGCAATCTGAATACTTCATATTCTATTTCACTTTAAACTCTTCACTAATGTTGTGTTAAAGGGTTCTAAAAAGAAAAATAAGTTAGGAAACAGCATGTAAAGTACGAATTCCTTTATTTGTATTTTGTACTTCCTATTTCCCAAATTTAGACAAAACGAATCTCGTTTTCACTTTAGGTTTAGATATGGAAAAGTTGAGTAGAATAGGATAGCCGTATATAGAGAAGTTAAGTACAATATAAAGATTTAAATTACAAGCTTTGTTTTCTTGAGATAGAGGCGTTAGTTCTACTATATTAATATAGAATAAGTTTGGTTATGATTCTATTTTATTTATACAATTCTATTCTGTTGGCTAAGCATATTCGCTAGTTTAGAAGTCATTATGTAAAGTTAGATTTGTATATGAAAGTTTGATATTTAACGATTAGCATAGATGCATAACCTTCGCACATTTGGGAATATTTAGTTAACCTAATTTACGTACACGCGTGTGGATTTATGCATTGATATTAGCGTATTGGTATACTAATAACGCACAATTAATAACGTATTAATCGCGTAGTATGATTAGGTTATTAATTAGCATTAAACCCCTTAAGAAGGAAGTGAAGGATAATTATGGAAATTAGTCCTTAATTAAAGGCAAAAAAGGGGTTTTCCTTATATGGCCGTAGTATGTAAATGCGGGTGAGGTATATATGGTAGTATGTCAAAAGAGTGGAATTATGACTAAGTTATAGAAATGCAAGGCTAATCAAAAGCACATAGAATTCATCCCAACAAATCTGGCCAACTATAGTGTGACTTTGAGACAGATGTGAGACATTGCCTACAATAAGTTACTCAAGATGGGCACGAGATTAGTTCCAGCTCTGTAGGGTAAGTCTATCCAGGTAATCTGGCTGCGAGCGCCTATGAATAGTTGAACTAATACGAGACGTCACAGTTTGGATTACGGGTCACAATACATAGGACCTTCTTTTGGGTTGGGAGTATTAATTGGTTATTATAGGATTTGCCTCCTTCCCATTTAAGAAATATTAAATTGTCGAGATTATCATTTAGGTATGGTAGTAAGGACCTCGGGAGGGGTCTGCTTCAAGCTTGAGGTATTAAATAACTATTGTAGGGTCCACCTCTTCTCATAAAGAAGTACTAAGTGGCCTGTTTAGATTCCGTGCGATGTCAGTTAGGGAGTACTAGAGACAGGTCCATCTTGAGTTAGGTATTAAATGATGATGATCTGCTTAGGATATATGTATTAATTGGTCAGATTCTGCCTAATTCCCATTAGAAAGGTATTAAGTGACATGGGTATTTTCTTTCACATTGTTAGGACATGACTAATGGTAGTTCTATGGAATTAGAAAGGGCCTTTGGCCTATAGTTGACGGTGAGTTATAAAGTTAGAATGGAGGAGTGTAAGTTATAGAGTTGGACTGGGATAGCTTTCGGGCTTACAGTTGGAGGTATCATATGTATGATATAATATGGAATGCGTAAGACATATTACTTATCTAAATGATACTACCAAAATACTAGTATGGTAAGATTTGTGATTTTCATTCCCCAAACATTGTTGTTTTGGCCCACTTCTCATTACAACAAAAAGGTTAGGTGAGATAGTGTTGATTGTGAGGCTGAAGATGGAGGTGTGGACTTGTGGCTATTATCAATGTATTTATGTTTTGATATATTTTGATGTACCCATTTCAAACATGATGTTTTTATTTTGAGATATTGCATTATGACATTGGGATGTTGTTTTATGTTTCTAAGATTTTGATTTTTATATAATGAGTATTATTTATGATATTATATTTTATCCTTCCACTGTGAAATTCTGAAAGTATAGATAGATAGCTTTGTATATTTTTCATTATCTCAATTTCACGAACTAACGGCTAGCCTTGAAGTGGGCCTAAGGTTCGATGAGCTTTTATTGGATTGAAAATTAGGCCTATTTCGAGGAGGGTTGTTACATTTTATACCAGAGCATAGGTTACCCAATCAACTGGGATAAGTATACGTACGAGTGCATACTTATTATTTTGAAAATATTTTTCAAAACCCTAATATACACACACACACTTATTCAAACATATGCAAACACACTAGGCAGAGTTATAGTTAACCTACTTGTTGGTTTATTGCGACATTGAAATCTCATGCTCACTTTTAAGCGATTTACCACTTGTTTTCTTAAAATGTTTTAAGATGGTTTCCGAACTTGACTTTTGTTTTTAAACCTTTTGCAAAGATTTAGAGTGGGTTAATTTTAGAAAGAAATAGGGTTTAAAAGTTATTTGATTTACAAAAATGAAGTTTAAAAGTTACGGTTCTTATAGCGATAGTCGTTATGAATGTAGTTTGAAAATAGATGATTTTCGTAAAGTAAAAAGAGTTGTCCATTTTAGATATTTTGAAAAGTATTTTTAAATGTTCATATAAATATTTAAATGGAAGTTTGAAGTTTTAATTTTTTAAGAATTTATCTAGTTATTTAAACAAGTAGTTTAAATTTTACTCGTTTGTTTCAAAGTTAAGTTTTGTTAAAAGTCGTCACCTTTAGAGGGATGTTTTATATACAAGTTTTAAATTTGTTTTGAAGATTTTTAAAAGTAATTTTAAATAGAGGAAGCATGGATTTCAACACTATTGTAATAAATGTTTTCGAGAAAAGAAAAGAGATTATGGACTGTAACATTTTTTGTCATAGTAAATGGTTTTGGGAAATTGAAAAGGAAGTCGATTTATAATACTTCTTTATTATTAAATAAGTTGTTTACTTGTGAAATGGGAAGATGTTTAAGACCAGTTTGGAATTTACCAATTGAAAAGTGTTTGCTTTTATAAAGGAAAAGATGCCGCCTTTTTAATCAGACTTTGGTTTACATAATTGATTTTAGAAAATGTTTTTAAGAACAAGCATATTAGAACTCTAGGATCCTACTTTAATTTCTAGACTTTAAGGTATGAAACTTGCTTCTATTTTGAAAGTTAGATGTGTTGTTGAGTCTAGGCTTGAGAGGTAATGATACCCCAACTTAAATGGTTTCATTTCTAACCAATGAAAAGTACGAATTTGAAATTGAAGATTAGAAATAAGTTTTCGGAGTTGGATTTTTCGATTATTTCAAAAAGACTTTGTTTTATGCAATGATTTCTTTATCGGTGCCATTAACTGTCACAAAACAAATATGATAAAGCAGTGCTAAAATGTTATATGTTTAAGGAAAATAAGTCATCTTATATTTAGCACTAAAAGCCGACGAGTAGATTTTTCCTCTATATGTGAGATCCAGAATTGTAATATTTTAACTAAGGCAAGACCAGAGCAACCAATGCTTTGACTTAATTGACTTTGATTCTAGGCGAGGGATAGCGAAATCGAAATGTCGGAAATGTAATAAGTATAAGAGGGTTAATTTCGATAAATGGATCATGATTAATTAAGTATATGAAAGGTACTTCATCTTACACTCGACACTAAATTTTGTGGTATTGAAGCCCATTTCTATCTGTGAGAGTTTACGAATATACGTCGAGACAATAGTAGTTCTCTAACTTGTCTGACTTCATTGTTAATCGAGGGATAGTACGAGGTTGAAATTGAAAAGTGGTAATAAGTATATAATGTTCGATTTTCCATATGCAAAATTTATACTTACACTTGATAATAGTTTGTCCACTATCGATAATTGACCTATTTTGACTTAGGAAGTATATGAAAGCTTTGTGATTTCATACGGTTTGAGATTCCCTTGGGATAACTCATTCCGATGAAACATCTCTCGCTTTAAGGGCGAATATTCGAGACCCCTTGGGACTCTTATATCGTCCGTTTACTTCTGAAAAACCGAAATTGAGTCAGCCGAAAACTATTGATTGTTCGTTCGGGGATACGGGGATCGGATAAGCATGAGTTATCCGAAAACCACTTCGAACTGGCGTAAGCGTTCGAATTGAAGACATCTTAAAGATTATTAAATCGAAGATGGAGTTATTTGAAGTGCATATGCTACTTGCTACTAATCCAAGGATGTAATAGAAGTAATGCCTTCGGTTTGTTTATAACCTAGACAACTTGTATGGATGAATGATGGCATTGCATTATTGCCTAAAGGGAAGCGTTAACATTCCAAATGGGATTTGGTAAAAAGGTAAATGTATCCTTAAGCCTCACACTGGGTAGTAACTAAAATAAGGGATATGCAGCAGGCAATGTGGGTCGCACCCATTATGGTATGGTCATCACTTGATTTAGATCGAAATGTATATATTTATGAATGCTCGAGGCTTCTTAAAGTTGTTGGCCACAACTAGGGTGGTGACATATTCGGTACTCTTTAGGAAGGGGTAAGCCGATCCTATGTTGGCGAAGGTCCATGTGAGCCTCTTGATACATTTTTCTAGAGGTGTATTGTAACAGAAGGTATCCCAGTAGCCTTATCATTGCATGGAATGCATTTTCCAATACGTGCCTTACGAACTTAGTTGTATACCAAATATGTTGGAACATGTGATGTAAACATTTCAGTTATGTTATATACTTATTTTAAACCATAGACATTATTATAATAGCACTGAATTTTTATTTGAAATGGTTTGGTTAACGTAAGGTAAACACCCATCCGTATTTATGTGCGGCATGGTCTTACGAGATACCTTTATTTTGAAAGGGTTTTATAAATATAACAATCCATATGATTTGAGTTTTTCACGCTAGTTACTAGACCGATCCGGATATTATTTTCTTATAATACTAGGTTTAGACTCGATCACTTTTCATAGATTTAGCGATGGATGCTTGGAACTTCAATAGACGAGCCAGATGCTTCCAAGACTTCACGTATTTTATTTTCCATTGTATTTCTTATTTTGTATTTATCAATATTTGTAAAGACAAACTATTATAACCGTCTAAGCTGATGATAGGTTAGACTCTGATTTGTTGTATGAATATTAAGGTTTTCTTCTGTAAAGATCATTGGGATATTACATATTACACGTCACGATATGAAATTCTGTTCTATCTTTTCTTTTCTTTCACCCCAACAATCTATCTTTTTGACATCTGAATGCTTGACACATGAATACCGTGGATGTATCAGTGTCAACTTCTAAGGGTCGGAAAGGATTTAGTCATCACAAAAACCCTTAGGAAGGAAGTTAAGGATAATTATGGAAAATAGTCCATAGTTAAACTCAAAATAAGGGGTTCTTCTTATATGGCCTTATTATGTAAATTCCGGTAAGGTATATATAGTAGTATCTTAGGAGAGTGGAATTATAAATAAGTTATAGGGATGCTAGGATAGTCAAAAGTACACAAAAGTCTGTCCAGCAAATTTGGCTACCAGTACTGTGATTTTGAGACCGATGTGAGACATCGCCTGTAATAAGTACCTATGATGGACGCAAGGTTAGCCCCAATTCTGAAGGGTAAGTCTACCTAGCTAATCTGTCTATTAGTGCCTACACATAGTCGGACTAATATGAGGCACCATAGTTTGGGTTATGGGTTATAATACGTTGGACCTACTTCTGAGTCGGGGGTATTAAATGGTTGTTATGTAGTCTGCCTCCTTACTACTTAAGAAGTATTAAATGGTAGAGATTATCGTTTAGGCACAGTAGTAAGGAATATCGGGAAGGGTCCGCTTCAGGCTTAAGGTATTAAGTGGCTATTGTAGGGTTCGCCTCTTAAAGTAGTATGTGGTTAATGAGAATCCATGCGATGTTAGTTAGGAGTACTGTAGTGGGGCTCGTCTTGGGTTAGGTATTAAGTGATGAGGACTTGCCTAGGATATACGTATTAAATGGTCAGAGTCTTCCTAATTCCGATTAAAAAGGCATTAAGTGATTTAGGTGCTTTCTTTCACATTGTTAGGACATGATTGATGGTAGCCACGTGGGACCAGGAAGGGCCTTTGACCTACAGTTGAAGGTGAGCTATAAAGTTAGAATGGAAGAGTGTAAGTTGTAGGGTTGGACTATGATAGCTTTCGGGCTTATAGGTGGAGGTATCTTATGTATGATATAGTATAAAATGCTTAAGACATTTTACTTATCTAAATGAAACTGATGAATGACTACTATGGTAAGATTTGAGATTTTCATTCATGAGACATTATTGTTCCGATCCACTCCTCATTACAACAAAAAAGTTAGGTGAGATGATGTTGATTGAGAAGCCTAATCATTTAAATCTAGATATAAAATAATAAATCATAATACATATATTTTTTAAAAATTGTACATATTTGAAAACAATCGGCAGTAAATATTATATATATATATATATATTATTTTATTAAAAATTAGTTAAGTACATAGAATGCATTTATATATATACATAAATAATATATAAAAATATGGAAGATTATACATAACATGAAATATATATATATATTGTAATTTTGAAAATAATTTTTAATATATAATTTTTATTAAATCTGTACGACTTTTATATTTTTTTATAAGTATTTATGTTTAAAATTTAAACTGAAAATAACCAATTATAAAATTCTTTTGACCAAAAATAATAGCAGTATTTACGTTTATTATAAATACATATGTTTATATATATATATATATATACACACATAAATTTTATTCAATACTAGTCCTATGTGTGTATTATAAATTAATTAATTTTTTTAGCCGAAAGCATGGTATCTATATTTATCTTAAAAAATATATTTTATATACATATAAATATATGTATATGCATATGTATTAATTTATTTAATACCAGTTATATGTTTATATTTACATACATTATACATAAAAATTAATGAATTTTTTTACGGATTCATAATCTATGATATATATATATATATATGTAAATTATTATACAAATTAATATTTAAAATAATTTTATTTAATTATATATATATATATATCTTATATACATATGTATATCTATATGTCATAAATGCCTTATACAAATAATTTACAACTAATATTTTATTATAATTATAAAATTAATTTTATACATATATACATTCCTTTATACAAAAATTTGATGTACATATATGTATATCTGGACAACACATTTGTATACACAAGGAGCAAAAATGTTCGTTGCGGTGTAAATCCTGATATCTATACACGGATATGTTGAATCATGTACACCATATTTATATTGTATACACACACACACTTATGTGTATATGATACACACATATATGTAATAAAAATTATACAAATAAAACTTTATTTATAAATTCAAACAAAATATTGATTTTATTTCAAATAAATTTAAAAAAGTTCTAATTGGTTTAGACTACATAGACCAAATAAAAATCTAAATTGTCAACGCGTTAGTTTTGAATAAATTTTTGAAATTTACCCATTTACTCAGCTGCGTGCTGGTTCAGTTCAACGATGTCACGTGGCTAGATGGAAGAAAAAAGCCTAGTGGTTTAGTAGTTTCATTTGACGTTTCAGAATGGAAGTGGAAACAACCTTCAATTTCATAACGGTTTGCCGAGGAGCCACCGAGAAACTGAGAGCGCCTGTGTCATTGATAATTTGACAAAAAATGTTGTTTTCATCTTCGTTAAGTCTACTGGAACCACAATGCCATTAGTCATTATGTCTATAAAAAAATATGCCGAGATTGTATTGCATTGATTTTGTTACGTAAGATTACTCTAGTTTAACTTGATGTCTGTCTTTTATGACATCCGAGAGGTGTGTCGAACTTGATGTTTTTGTAGTAACTATGGATGTTATAGATTGTGGATCATTTTACCACGTCACACACGATGCGGGTGAAATTCAAACGAATATTTGTCATTTCGTCAAGCTTGGGTTTAAATTGAATGTTCAATAATCCTAGTAACAGATAAAATTGACGGAGGAGCACATGGAATAGAGGACCTACGACAGCCATCTCGTAACAACTGCACTAATCTATACTATACTATTATTAGTGAGTTGCATTTCAAGTGCACAGAAGGCCCCGTGAATTTTGACATTGAAGCGTCGCAGACTAATTTTTTCCCTCCGTGTTTACTTCCCTCTCTCACCTTTTCAGCCTTCTCTCTCCCAGATACTTCCGACCGCAAATTTATCCCATACCCTGCTTTCTCAAAACCCTAGATCTTTGTTTTCTTCCAGTAGACCATGTCCTCCTTCCAGCTGTGGGTCAATTTTCTAATTTCAAACCTCCAAAAAGTCGATGGCAACCCCCAGTTCGACCATCTGCCGAACTGTTGTTTCGGCAGTTCAACGCTCCTTCGAATTCCTACAGCTCAATTAGGTCGTCATCCGTATTAGCGCAACCAACTTTCCCTCTCTGCTGGAAAAAAATTCAATATTTATAGTGCTAATTTCAGATCTACTGCAATTAACCTTCATTTTCGGTATGTTCTCATTGCAAAATCAGTTTTTCAATTCCTTTTAGTTTGACAATTGTGAGCAAAAAAATCAATTGGTAGTTTTCGTTTGATCGACTGGCTCTCTGGTTGGGTTTCCATATGGGTTGTTATAAACATACTTTATTTTGTTTTAGGTTTAATTAACAATAGATTTCCTACCCATCTTCAAAGATTCGGCTGCATGAATCTTTGGCTTAAAGTTTGTGATTATCTGAAAAGATTTACACCTTTTGAGTGTTGAAAGTATGTTTTGATATGTAGGAGAAGCTCATTGGTGTTGACCTCTTGGTTGTTTCTTCACATGAAACCGCTACTGTTTTCACATTTATTCAAACATTGCACATGCTTAGTTCAAATCTAATCTCCGTTAACTAAATAATAAAGGAATAATTATCAGTATGGATATGTGGATATTAACCAAATTTATAACAAGCTAGAAATGGATCATATTACATTAATGTGAGCAAGTCAGAACATCGTTAGTGGTCCCCATTGCTGTTGATATTCAGTCCAGTCAAATCCAGCCTATAGCAATGCCGATGGAAAAGCATACAGTGATTACATTATACAGTAATAGCTCAAATCTAAATCCAACATCATAGATTCACAATTGCACACCATGTTATCCAAGTGTTTTAACTTAAACCACCTGATCTCAAAAAGTCAGCTAATTAGCAACCACTTAGCAGCTACTGTTCTTCATGCTTAATTTATTGAACAAGTACAACTACCTTATGTCACAATTATGTTTTGGTTAGAAAAATCTGAATAGAAAGTAATTCAAGTTTCAAGATTTGCATGATTATATTAGGTAGTGGTTTAAATGTATTTAATACTACAAGATTGGCTTAGGAATCGGGTAATAGTTAATAAGGCATCATATTCCATGCATATGTTTTTGGTCTTCTGATTCTCTACACAGGGAGATACTGATAATGCAAAACAATATTTCCATTTTTAATCTTTTCTTTCCTTTTACATAATATGAATTTTATTTTTGTGATTGAGATGTGAGACTAGGGCGATAAATGTATTGTTGTAATAGCGTGTTTTGGAATTTTTATGGTAAAGCGATGTTGTTGATGGAAATGAAAGAATACCGGTAACTTGGTTTGTCATATTTTATATTCACTATTTTCTTATATATTTTAGCATCGTTAGTTGTGATCCTATGATTTGGAAACTTATGGTCCAATTCCATTATTTTTTTGCAAAAAAATTAACCAAAAGGCTAACTTTACGTTATTTTTTTGGTAAATTGTTCTTTTTATTTTAGTGATTTTTTAGGTTTAAGATCAGTTAATGTATTTTGTTTATTACTGATTACTTATTTCTTGATAATTCATAAACAGTGGAAGAAAAGGAGAGGAAACATAATAAGGCTACTTGGTTTCAGGGCAATGGACGTAAGTGTTGAATTGTTATTCTTAAAATTAATCGAATTTTTCTCTTTTTTAATTTTAAGATATCTATTCTATTATATAGAAAGCCAATATAGTGTTGACTTTTTCCTTGCACCCTATTTGTTCTCAGCTATAATCCTTCCTTTTAAGGAATTTGCATGATATTTTACAATTTAGCCATCCAAAGAAAAATTTCTTTGCAGCCTTTTCAAAATCTTCCATTTCAACCATTTATGTTTTACCCCGACCGATACGTTTTCCCCAAAGATATGCTATTATATACCTGTATACGGAATGCTCCTCTTTCATTTTCCCTTTCCACTATTAATCTTAGATTCGCTGCGTGAAAGGTAATTTTAACCACCTAATATTCTCCTTCGTTGTGTTGATTTAATCTTATATGTGTCAACTTACTATTGTGCATGGTTCCAGTTTCAACATACCATGGGCTGCTGAGCTTTGTTTCAGTATGGTTTTTCCTATAATCAGATTTCTTAATTCCATTAGTAATATATTCGATTTTGTATATCTAATTTTAATTTCTCATTAAAATCCATTTTAGCATTTTTTAATTTTTATGTTTGCTAATATAGGGATATTCAGTTCCAATTAGGTGACCAAGTTGGTACGGTTGATTTGCTACAGCGATTACGCTTTGGTGATTTCAATTTTGTGCGGTGAAAGTGCATAAATTGTTGAGGGTTTTGATATACAGTCTCTATTTAATTGGCAGTCAACCAATCGTAGTAACCTACCTTTTCCATCCTAACACTGCTCTTGAAGTCTTCAAAATTGCAAGGATAACAAAATCAATAACTCAAGGTAAAATAAATCTTATTTATAAATCATAATATTTTAGTTGCATCAAAAACTGCATGTAGTTAACATACATAAATTTTACTCATGCCATTACACATTTTTCTATGACTTTACGTCTTAGTTTCTATTCTAATTAGAAAAAAATAAAGCTGCTATTTTTGAATTTGAATACTATAGCTAACCTATTCCATTAAATGAGTAATGTACATGTTCGTTTCTTTTTTTCACTAATTTGTTTTCAATTTATTTCTCAAAATTTTAGTATGGTTGTCCAATTTAGGTTTACAAGTTTATTATATTTTTGTGCAACTATAACATTATTTCTTGATATTTTAGCAATGTAGGCATTATAGAATAGAATACTAACTAATTGTGAATTCATTATTAACTTCAATTATATGGTGCTAAACCTTATATTAACTGTGTTATCATAATCTTATGTTATGGTTACTCTATCTACAATAGACAATTGTGGTTAAACCTGTTTTATATACTATCGCAATATAACACTAAGTTTAAGTGTCAAAATGGTCCCCGTTGTTTTTTGTAAATATATGAAACCAATTTTACAATATGCATGTATTTTAATTTGTTTTCTATTCTTCTTTAGAAAGCCATCGATCTGAAATTGAAAACTGTCAACATGGTCCATATATAGTGGTTGATCAGGCTATAGTTAAGCTTTAATTGTGTAGTAAATTTTAGTAGTTTCTTAATATCTTCATTTTTCGTAAAATGTCTTAGACCTATAAAGGAACACTTTCGGATGCAAAAGACAAGAGGAAAACAAATGAAAAATGATGCATAACCTATTTTCTTACATGCAATGACAGTAATGCTTTAGCAGTATAAAGAATACAATGGTAATTTGACATGACAGCAAATAAGTTGATTAGTTATAAACCCTTAATAGTTACAAATGATTTATTTCAATTTTTAAACCAATTTCCATCGTAATTTCAATTTTTAAGTACTTCAACCTTTTACTATTTCCCAAAACTACTTACAAGTTTCTGTTTGAAACTACTTTTGAGATTTATTTGTTACAATAGGGGTATTAATCATTTTCACACAGCTAAAGTAAAGAAAAAATGAAAATTAGTTAGGAAACTTATTGAACTTTTTGCATATAATGCAACAAAATAAGAATTTGGGCAACATATCAATAGTTCTCAGAATTTTTTTTTATGTGCTATAGTTCTCAAGTTACATACTCAATGGTGCTATAAATAATCTATAAGCAACCTACATATCAATAGTGCAATATAGTTACTTTAGGCATACAAAAGGTACTAAATCAAATAAATAACTTTTCATTTATACAGGACTGTTGTCACGACTGTAGGGAATGGCACGAGTAGGCTTGAAATATGACATGAACGCGTTGAAGATCCTGAATTAGCTTGAATGAGAAACTGCTAAAGCAAATCCAAAGCATAAACATTAGTTGGATAAGGTCACTTGAGCTGAAACCTGTTCTGCACTACTAGAACAGAAATTGAATTATGAAGCATGATCCAAATCTGGACAAGAGTATAGACACGATAGGAAATGGTATATGCAAGGTCTGAAATGTGAAACTAAATTGGGCCAGCAAAGCATGAAGCTAAACTAAAACTACTGCCCATGCTATCAAATGCTTTTGTTGCTTCAATTTGGTACATGTAGGTTAGAATGCACTTGATCTATTGTTTGATTGCCCATGCTTGCTGAACTTTGAAGATCAAGATCCTTGAAGCACCTTCAGTAATTCATTAGAAACTTGCAATTATATACAATGGGTGTTTGTCTTGAGACTAGAAACAATAGTTATTCATTTTAGAACACATCATTAATGTATAATAGAAAGATAAAACCGATTGTTGGGCATAAACAAACAAAAATCTATCAAATGAGTCTGTACTTCTACTAGCTATAGGTTGTAATCAGTTAGCAACTTATGATATTGGTTCGCAGGTTGTTATTGATGCTTTATAATATTATTGATAAAATATCAAAATTTTACTAACTTATATCAGTAATGGTAATCTAAATTACACTATCTTCACTAACTTGCAAAGATTCTCCTTTGAATTTGGACTAGGCTGGTACCGATGTGTTGTCCCTACATCAGAACATAACAAGAGGTTGTGACTTGAGAAAGTTTTGGATGGAACAGTGATATAGATACATGTGTGTGTCTCTGTGAGTATGTATTAATAATTCGTAAATAATTTCTGATATACAGCCGTCATAGATGATTTTATATTTACAAACAATATTACTTTTGGCGGCACCTCTTAATCTACGTTCCAAATTTTAGTTCAGCGAGTTGATATTATGAATAACATCGGTATATATTAATTTACAAAATACTTTCTTCTTCGATTTGCATTATTGTACTGTAAATACAAAAAGCTATAATTGGTTAAGTTTACAAAGGTTTAGTAATACTTTTCTATGATTTTCTGATGGATCGCATTTGATCACTCTTTTTCTACTCTTTAATAAAAATAGACTCTCACTACTAACTTTGTTGTAGTACAAAATTATTCTATGCTTTCATATTCCACTAGGGTGTTATGCACACAGTTCAAAGGATATACAATGGAAATACCTTTCAGCCAACATACAATTGCTATAACAGACTGCTGTAAAACAAATTAGAACACAAATTAGAAAGATATTCTATGCCGTCATTACACATTTTTTACTACTAAGGTTTAAAACCAACATAAAACTGCTATAACAGATTGATGTATAACAACTTAAACCACAAATAACAGTATACCTTGCTTTACTAAATTCGATTGCTAACTTGCTATGCATATGACAGTTGGATGGGATGCTTTTTTTGACCACGGAATAATTAGTATACTCTTCTTCTTAATCCATACATTAATGGAACAGTTATTAAGTCTTCACTGTAATACTGACAACAATATGGCTGTGCGCAGGACTAGCTTAAGGAGCATCTTTTGAAGTGGTTAGGATAAGGACAGTTGCTAGGACAGATTCAGCACTAAGAAGAAAATGCTGCAGCGTTCGGTACATATTGTTTACCACCGCATTAAGCGCTAGGGAAAAAATTGTGTTGTACCAATTTTTAAGGATCTTCAGCAATTACTTTTTTTTCTTGCATTTTTCCAAGCTAGATTTGAACTGCTATATATGTGACGAAACAATATTTATGTATCTTTGTTAATGTGTGAATTTAACTTTAATGCAAAACGACATTGTAGCTATTCTGAGCATACAAATTTGTTGCTTTTGCACTGTCCCTTTTGACAGCAACCGACCGTACTATAACTGTTTCACTGAGTAAGTTTTTTCCCCACATATTACTTCCTCTGTTCTTCCAAGACCACGTGACAAGAAGTCCATTGTATGTTAAATACAATATTTATGCACGGAATTCCCTTGGTGTGTATATATTATCTTGCTGTCTTTGTATATGTCCTTTCAATTCTCAGCATTCAAACAATATGCTATACAACTATGTCCACATATAAAAATCATTGATTGAATGTAGGTAACAACCAATGCCAACATCCAATGCATTTGTCCAACTTCGCATCCATGAAATGTATATGGAATTTTTTTTACTTATATTGTGCAATTCCGTGTGCGGAGCAGGAGTTCACACTAGTTTTATTTTATTCGTTAGCTTATCAATAATAAAACACGAGTTCCACATTTGGCGTTTGCGAACGTGAAAGATGATCCACCAGCTTATGCGGCTCTTTTGTATTAATCTAAAATCAAATCGAAATAACGACGGTACCTAGAATGAACCCAATTTCCCCTTTCTCTTCAATTCTATATTTTATTATCACGATCACAACAATATGGACCGCACTCATCTTCAGCGCTGCTAATGGCTGCAGCTACACCTCTATTTTTAGCGTTGGCGATTCCATTGCAGATACTGGAAATTTTCTCATTTCTGTAGGTAGTAATTCTTCTCATATCGCCAATTGGCCATACGGCGAGACTTTCTTCCATCAGCCAACCGGCCGATTTTCTGATGGTCGTCTCATCATTGATTTTATCGGTTTGTCTTCTTCACTTTTTCCAGTATTCTCTACTGTGACTTTTATCGATTTCATCTGTATATTTCGTTTTATTACAAAGGGATTGAACAATTTCATCTTTACAATGAACGCTAAAAAGGGACTTATATGTTGTTTTATAAGATGGTATGTACAATAAAGCTCAATCCCAATTTGGAAATTTTGATTTGGTATCTTGTTTGATATGTACAGAATCTTTTATGTTTAAATGTGCAGCGGAAGCTCTAGGAAAGCCTCCAATTCCTCCATTTTTAGGTGGGCAAAAGTACGAAGCAGGAATGAATTTTGCGGTAGGTGGGGCCACTGCCATTGATGCAGGCTTCTTTTATGAAAGAGGATTGAAGCCAGGGACAAATTTTTCACTGAATGTTCAAATGCAGTGGTTTAGACAATTCTGGGCTTCGTTCTGCGCTTCACATGCAGGTACAATTTATACTTCATTAACATTAGCAGAAAGTTGAGAAATATGTCTACCACATATACATTTAGGTACATTATTGTTTTCACTGTTGAATATCTTTTTGTTCATATTTAAATGCCTCTTGTCTTTTTAGAATACAACTTTGTGCACTACTTTATGCCAAAAGTGAAACCTCCCATTAGCAATGAAGGTTATTAAGGGACCAAATATTATCTGAACTCAATTTTACTTGAACTATAAATACGCAGCATACTACAAAACTTCCAATTGACATCAAAGAAACGTATAATATTAGTAATGCGTTTTGGCTAACAAGATTTTAACGAAATATGTATAGTAATGTTGACCTATTAGCATTTCACAACAGTTTTTTATTAGTTTATCTTTTGTTACCCTATATTAGTGGATTGGATATGTTAATATGTTGTAACTGGGATTTAAGAAGCACAACACCAACATTCCAGGTTTCAAGATGGATAAATCAAGCATATATTAGATAATTTGAATTCAAAAAGTAGGTGGATTGCATCTGTTTCAAAGGAAATCCGATTCTATATTCAATGGTTAAGTATTAACATTGAACCGGTGTTTGGATTGTTTTTCTGATCAAAACTGAATATTTATTCTGTTGAAAACAGTATATGGATTAACTAAACTAGCTGTTGGAAACAATAATCTTCGGCTGAGTCGTGGAATATGCCACTGTCTTGAAGATGTTTAGACGATCTGTTATACGGGCAAAGCAGTTCGGATCAATAGCCGCCGCCTCTAGGATAAAACAGCTTCTCTGTATTTGTAGTATCGATTCGCTTGCACGTACGAAACCGATTCTGTATGCACTCAAAAGTATTGTTCGATTTCGTGGTAAAAAAAATTTCGTGGATCTGAACAAGATGTGGTTCTTTCTGTTTTCGTCTTCTTATCAGTTAAGTAGACGGAATAGTAAAAGAACGTTACTGGTTGTGGGAGACATGGTCTGAAAAAATGGATCTGAGAAAAGAACGGGTCAAAAAAGAATGAACGTTAAAGAACGTTCTCTAATATGGGTCTGATCCGATCCGATCGTTTCAGCCCGGTCAACAAGATTAAAAAAAAATTGTACCAAAAATATAAATGCTACACCACTATATGCCCGGCCCGGGTTGGGTCGAGTCGGTCGGTATGCGCGCGCGTGTGGTGGTTAAGCATGGTCTTTCTCCTCACAAAAGAGCATCATTGGGTGCCCAAATGGTCCAATTTAACTTCTAAGAATCTCCATTTGTTCTGCAATGTGGGACTATTCATATAGGAGCTACAAACACTTATTCTATTTGTAGTAATTAATTTTTGTTATTCAAACCTTTTTCCAACAATCCCCCACTTGAATTTAAAATAATATTTTCGAGCAATTTATGAAAAACATAAGATTATGCATAAATAAAGGTGTCTTTCGACTTGAACATTTACATAGTGGATAAGATTCAATTTTTACTAGAGTGACACGTAGTTTTGAACTCTATTCCTAACATCAGACCACACAAAATCGTTCTAGAGTGCAATCAAATAAGCCCATGCATTTATGACCATGCACGTCTATCCCAGTTTAGTGAATGCTCTAGGAATTTTGCACAGAGCTCCATAGGAAACGGTCAAATTTTCATATTCACACAGGTGAGTCTATCAAGTGTACTCCTGAAGGTAGGTACTCCAGTCCTAATAGAGTATAGATCTGATTAAGAGTTTCTATTAACTCATCCTCTAATCACTTTAAGAATACATGCTTTTATATATACGAAAATAACATGTTCAACTTATATCACTTCACAACTTGTTCTTACCCATTGAACTAAATTCTTGGCATCTCCAGTCATTAAGTCGGTTGCCATTTTGCGTGACTCAACAATCTAAGGGCAATAGTCTCGTTTTTTTAGAAATTTTAAGGACTTTCTCTCTTGTCAGTCTTTTCGTCAAATGATCTGTCAAATTCTCATCGCTGCATATGTGATCCACTCTAACAGCTTCTGAAGAGAGTAGCTCTCTAACAGTGTTGTGCTTACAACGTATCTATCGTCTCTTACCGTTATAATAACGGTTCTGTACTTTTGCAGTAGTCTCAGTATTATCGCGGTGGATCAACACAGTTGGAATCAGTTTTTCCCATAAGAGAATCTCAGCCAGTAGATTTCTTAAGTACCCTGCTTCTTCACTAGCTGTGGCTAGTGCTATCTCTCAGACTCCATGGTGGACTAAGCTAAAATAGTCTGTTTCTTGGATTTTCAAAAAACAGCCCCATAGCAATGCTAAAGATGCAGCCACTGGTTTCTTTTGAATCATCATATCAAGTATTTCAGTCTGCAACGGTATAACCTTCAAGGACAGCTGAAAACTTTCCATAATGTAATCTAAGGTACATGGTTCGTTTTTGGTATCTCATGACCATCTCAATATCGTGTCAGTGCTCTATATGAGGTCTACTAGTAAACCTGGATAACAATCCCACAACATAGGCAATGTCCGGTCTAGTACAATCAGTGGCATACCGAAGGCTGTCAATGATGCTCGCATAATCAGACCGTCTTACACCTTCACTAGTGTTTTTGAATAGCTTTACACTAGGATCATATGGTATATATGCAGGTTTACAGTCAAAGTAATTGTATTTCTTTAAGATCTTCTCAATATAGTGAGATTGATCCAAAAAAGTCACTTTTCGGATCTAGTAATCTTAGTATCACGGATTACACTCGCTTCACATAAATCTTTCATATCAAAATTGGCATTTAACAAAGATTTAACAGTGTTTATGGCATGAATGTTTGACCAAAAAATAAGTAGATCATTTACATACATGCATGTTATAGTGCAAATGTAATTCTCAGATTTATAGTAAATGCATTTGTCACATATATTAACTTTTAAACCATTTGAGATTATTAAGTTATCAAAATTTTCATGTCATTGTTTACGTGCTTGTTTTACCATATAATGATGTATCTAATTTGCAAACTTTATATTCTTGACCATGAATTACAAAGCTTTCAGGTTGGTCCGTATAAATTTCCTCTTTTAATTCACCATTTAAAAAAGCAGTTTTAATATTCATTTGGTGTATCATTAAATTATGAATGGATGCTAGTGAAATTAGTACTCGAATGGATGTAATTCTAGTTACAGGTGAAAAAGTATCAAAAAAATCTACATTTTCTCTTTGTCTAAAACCTTTAGTTACCAAACGGGTTTTATATTTATCAACTGTGTCATCAGGTTTTAATTTCTTTTTAAGTACCCATTTACATCCCATAGACTTACAATCAGGTGGTAAATCTACTAAGTGCCAAGTCTAATTGGATTCCAAAAAATCCGTCTCATCATTTATAGCATCTTGCCAAAATGGCATCTGATGAAGATAAGGCTTCTTGGAAGTTTATGTCATCCTCCTCTATAGTAAAAGTACAAAAATCTAAGTCAAAATCTTTATCAACTCTTACTCTTTTACTTCTTCTAGGTTCATTTTCAGAAGATTCATTAAGTTCTGTTCTAATAGGCATGATGTTATTTGATGTGCCTCCACTATTCTTCAACTTAAAAGGAAATTTAGTTTTATACAAATTAGCATCATTAGATTCTATTATATTATGTGTATTCTGGTCATAAAATCTATATGCTTTGCTATTAATAGCATAACCAATAAATACACATTCGTATGCTCTACTTGCTAATTTTATTCTCTTAGGGTCAGGTATACGAACATATGCCAAACTTCCCCAAGTTCTAAAGTAAGATACATTCGGTTTATAATTTTTTAAAATTTCAAAATGTAAAATTTTGCTTTTTGATTTAGGATTCTATTCAATACATAGCATACAATCAATAAAATATCCTCCTACCAATGTTTGTTGCACCCGAATTTAATAAACTAGCTACAACTAATTCGAAAAAGGTCTTATTTTTTCTTTCAGCTTTACCGTTTATTTCAGGTGAATAAGGTGCAGTTCTTTCATGAATTATACCATGCATTTTATAAAAATCAAGAATTGAAATAGACTCATATTCTGTTCCTCTATCACTACGAAGTTTCTTAATTTTTCTTATTAGATTGATTCTCGATTCAGTTTTAAATAAATTAAATATCTCAAATGCATCACTTTTATTTTTCATAAGATATACGTAAGTAAAATCAGAATCATCATCAATGAAAGTGATAAAGTAACGGTATCTATGTTTAGTCAAAGTGTCATCAAGCTCACATATGTCAGAATGAATCAAATCTAAGGGTTTAGAAATTCTAACTGATTTATGGGGTTTTTTTAGTGATTTTTGTTTGACTACAGAATTCACATTTATCAAAATCAGTTTGTGACATTTTAGAAATTAAATCTAAGGTGCTCATGTTATTAATTATATGTTTATTTACATGACATAATCTAGAGTGCCAGATATTAAAATCACACAACATATAAGCAGAACTGGTTACTTTATTAGATTCAACATTAAGTCTAAACATACTCTCACAAGCATAACCCTTCCCTACAAACATGCCCTTATAAATCAAAGTATACAAATCAGCCTCTGTAACTAAAGTAAAACCAGCCATATTAAGGAGAAAAGGAGAAAATCAGAAACCGGATTCATTTTCGTCTATGGAGTATGCATCACATTTTTCAGAAGAACTGTCTTTCAAGAGGTAAACTTGATTTTCACATTTCCAATGCCAGCAACTGTAGTGGTGTGAGAATCTTCCAGCATCACTTTCGGATCATCGACAGCTGTGTATGTAATGAACATAGCACGATCATAGCAAACATGGCGGAAAGCACCGGTATCTACCCACCAACCCTTTGATCCACCAACAAGGTGAATCTCAGAAATCATAGCCGTAAGAGGCTCCTCAGTCAGGTTAGCCTGCGGCGCCGGAGCTGATCTGTTACTACACTTGCGTGCAATATGACTTGGTTTTCCACAGTTGTAACACAGAAACAACCGTCCAGAGTCATTCTTTTGAATCGGTTTCTGCCGTCTCTTTTGGTTCCCTTGCAAGTTTCAATTCTGTTTGTTGCGGTTGTGGTTCTGATTCTTAAAGGTTTTCGGATTTGATTTCAGAACTGTTGGTTTGATCTTTTTAATGTTGTTGTTGGTGACAACAAGCACTTCCTCTTTCTGATCCTGCTTACGAGCCTCCTCCTCAATACAGAGATGAGTGATCAAGCTCTCCAAGGAGAATTCTTTAGTCTTGTGCCTAAGCACGTTCTTAAAGTCTTCCAACCTGGGGGCAATTCGTCAATAATAACATCAATTTGAAATTGTTCGTCCAAGCTCATACCTTTGAAGATGATCTTATGAGCAATTTTCTCAAGCTCATGAGACTGCATCTCTATTGACCTGTCATCTGTCATCTGCTATTTGAGGTAGCGGCTGACTGTATATTTCTTTGCTTCAGCTTCTTCTATATCATACTTCTTTTGCAGCGCTTCTCAGATTTTCTTAGTTGTCTTGTCTGAATTGTAGTAGCCGTAGAGATCATCGCTGATGCCATTGAGTATGAAGTTTTTGCACAAGTAATCATGCTCTGTCCAGTTCTGCAATTCATTTGATGTTTCTGTCCAAGCTCGCATTAGATTTGCTTTTGCTTCGTCGGGTTTTTCTAGCAGCTGCGGTTTGTCTGTTATCAGCACAGCCACCACCTTTCTCATGGTCGGAAAGAATTTCATTTTCTGTTTCCAACGCTTGAAGTGGAGGCTTTCGAACCTGAAAGGCGCAACAGAGACCATTGGGATTTAGAACATCGACGTAGGGGCAGCATCGTCTAAAGTTGCAGCAGAAATCATTGTGGTTGGCGTCGTCTTCAATTTGCTGAAAATAATGATCTTCGGCTGAGAGTGTACTATGTCACTGTTTTTATGACGTTTCGACGATCTGCTATATGGTGCAAAGCAGTTCGGATCAATCGCCGTCGTCTCTAGGATAAAACAACCTCTATGTATATGTAGTATCGGTTTGCTTGTACGTACGAAACCGATTCTGTATGCACTCAAAAGTATTGCTCTATTTTGTGGTAAAAAAAATTCGTGGATCCAAACAAGATGTGATTCTTTCTGTTTTCGTCTTCTTATTAGTTAAGCAGACGGAATAGTAAAAAAACGTTACTAAACGTGGTTTGAAAAAACGGATCTGAGTAAAGAACATGTCAAAAAAGAATGAACGTTGAAGAACGTTCTCTAATACGGGTCTGGTCCATTCTGATCGTTCCATCTCGGTCTAAAACAGTAAAAAAAATTGTACCAAAAATAGAAGTACTACACCACTACAAGCCCGGTCCGAGTCGAGTCAACTACAACCTAATTTAGTTTCTAAGAATCTAGTATAAATACTATATTCTTTTCATTTGTCCTTCATTTGTCCTACAACGTGGGACTATTCATATAGGAGCCACGAACACTTGTTCTACTTTATTAATTCAATTTTGTTTTTCTAAACTTTTTCCAACACTAGCTCAAAGATTTTATGTCATTTGAGAAGAGTAGAAACTGCGATTGCAAGGAAAACATATATGATTTGTTCATTCATTGAAATCAGACGTACAAGTACCCATTAAGATAGTTTAACACCTGCAGCTTTCAAAACAAGACTGGCAGGAGCCCCATTATGGGCTTGCTTGGATGTAATTTCAACATTTAGGGACCATGTTTTGGGTTTTCACTGCATATGGTATATCCTGTGTTCCTTTTTTTTCTTTCTTTTTTTTCTTTTTTGATGTTATACTTCCAATTTCAAATCATCGTTGAAAATAATATAGTGACATCGAATAAACATTCACTTTTATTTCATAATAAGATTTCTCTTTTGCGAAACTTTCTACAACATTAAAATTCTCCCTTTCGTTCAGCTATTTTTCAAGCAAACTTGATAATCATTTCATTTTCTTCTTCCTTTTTAGTTCAATCTGCTGACTACATCTATATTCTGTGTCATATGCACCTACTTGTCCAGGAATGGATGTACCAGTTTTCATACTCCCGTTGCAAATAAGTGAATAACAATTGTGGTCAGATAAACTTTTTTTTCTTCACGGAAGTCACTAATACTGAACTTGGTGAATTAGAACTTCGTACAATGTTTACATATAAGTCAACACTCCTGTGTTGCTTACCTCCTAATCTTACTCAACAGTCATGTACAATTTATAATTAAGAAGCATAAATATTGCATTTCATACGTGTACATGCACAGGCTATACATATAATGTTTCTCTGAATATAAAATTTAAAAAAAAAAAATTTCTCTTCATTTTAAGCAGATTGCACCAATCACCTGAGCAAGTCACTTTTTCTTGTGGGTGAGATTGGAGGCAACGACTACAACGGTCCTTTTCTCCAAGGAACTGATATTAAAGAGATATTAACATTCATTCCACTGACAATAAATGCAATTAGTTCAGCCATCAATGTAAGTATGTATAATTCTTCATTTGTTTAGTTGATTTTGAAGCACTTTTTTTAAATCGTTTCTTAAAATGAAGGAATTAATCGAACTCGGTGCTAGAACACTACTGGTCCCAGGAAATTTTCCAATCGGATGCAATCCAATGTATCTAACACATTT
Organism: Allium cepa; assembly: GCA_030765085.1. Taxonomy (NCBI): domain Eukaryota; kingdom Viridiplantae; phylum Streptophyta; class Magnoliopsida; order Asparagales; family Amaryllidaceae; genus Allium; species Allium cepa. The sequence goes on along the minus strand of CM060941.1, from coordinate 316,842,791 downwards.
TAAAAGCTCACAAGACAAGGAAAACTACTATGATAAAAGGACTGGTTGCATAAACTGGTTAAACGACTTTGCAGAGTACTTCAACAGTAAGCTTGTAGAAGAGTTAGAAACGCTTCGGTTGCTTCACCCTTATGCAAACATTATATACGCAGATTACTACAATGCAGGAATGAGCATCTATGCCTCTTCCAATCCTTTTGGTAGGCTACATCATTCAATCTTTTTTTTTTTCAATTTGTTCACAAGTATTCACACTTTCATTTATTCAGGCTATGGAGCTGTTCCTTTACAAGCATGTTGCGGAGGCGGTGGTCTTTATAATATTAATTTATCTGCTCCCTGTGGCACAAAAAATGCAAATGTATGCTCTGAACCATGGAAATATGCAAACTGGGACGGTCCTCATTTTACGGAAGCAGCTTATCATGTCATGGCTAATGGACTTCTTAATGGCTCTTTTACCGTTCCTCCCTTCAATAAAATTTGCCCTGACACTAAATTTGGATATGCAGTAGATATGTGATGCACCTCGTGTCCTTTGTATTCTGCCAGCACAAGTTCTTCGTTATGGTTGCATTCTTAGCTGTTGTTGGCATGAGGCGATTCTCCTTCTAGTCCTGTTGATATCACTTCTATCATTTGCTCTTCATTGTCGTCTTTTACAAATAATTTGGATATGGTATCATTTAGGATAATAGTGCGGTTGCAGTCATCGGGGGTTGTCTTGATTGTGATCTTTTTACTCGCATGTATTAACATCCACAAATATCGATCAAACGTCGAATGCTAAAATTCCTCAGTAACTCATGTTGTGAGACAATAATGAGAGAGTAGTTGACAGCTCGTGGGTTATCCTTTTCTACTTTGGAAATGTTGAATAAAGGAACTGCTTCTGCTCATATTCCAAGTTCCTGGGTTATACTTTGCTACATTGAATTATAAAGAATATTTGGAGCCCTTAGTTGTTTTGCAAACACAAGAGCAACTCATTCTAAATCCCTCTTTCAAACGTTGCCTGCAGCCAAGTGGTACAAATCAAAAATAACGAAAATATGTCTGTCATCTACAACTAGTAAAAAGTGAACTTTTGACCAATGAATATAAACAAATTAGATATTAACAACAACAAAAGAGAAGGGGACCTCGACAAGGTTAGATCTTCAAATTGGATGCTAGGGGTAAAGGTGAAAATCTAAACCTGTTGTAGATTTAGAATAAATTTCTTTAGATCCAAATGATCCGATAAAGATATTAATAGTTGAAAAGAATTTGAATAAGAATTTAAATGTTTAACTTGGAACTTTTCTAGAAAGCAAACTTAGACGTCTTCGCATGGGCTCATTCTGAACGATAGGAATTGACTCAACAATAACATGTTGCGTTTTTAATGTAATCCAAAAATTATGTGATTTACGTCAAAAGAAAAGGCAATTATATAATGTTTAAGTAGTTGCATTACAAAAGGAAGTAAAAAGATTGTTAGAAATAATTTCAAAGGAGAGGTTTATTATCCAATATGCTTGGCAAGTCCCGTACTGTTAAAAAACCAAATGATTTTTTTTTCCGTATATCAATGTTACAAACATAAACAAAGGTTATCCCAAAATCATCAAGCCTAGAAAAGATCAAGAACCGCCGACCAACAATGACATTATGAAGAAAAAAGACGGCCGGATTTTGACAAACACCTATCAGAAAACTGGTAAACAACCACTGTAACCTCGAAAACCGACAACTTTTCTTTGAATAAAGAACAAGGCCATAGATCTTGAGCTGATATAGTTTCAAAGCAATCAAGGGAACAAAAAGAAGACGACTACAGTCTTGAGACTATTTCACCTTTCATGATCAACAACAAGAAATACGGTTTGGTAAAGGAGACGGCATGCAAAAGAGCCATTGAAAGTTGGAATAACTCGGTTATCGTATATGTTGTAGGTATCAAACCTTATTTCTTGTATTTTAAAGAGTATATAAAACGCGTTTGGAAACCAGTTGGAGATTTTGAAATATTTTCGAAAGAAAATGAATTCTTTTTTTGTTAAGTTCAATGAATCTCAAAACTACAATACAATAATTCAAAATGACCCATACTTTTACAACGTCAAACTCATCATAATGAGAAAGTGGTCTGAATTCCTGAAATTGGAAAGAGATTTACTGACAACTATGCCGATATGGATAAAATTAACCAGTGCTAAACTTAAATTGTGGGACCGCGAGGCTTTTAGCGTGATCATGAGCATTATCGAAAAACCCATAAAAATGGACGCGGCCACTACCATAAAGACGAGATTGAATTACGCTCGCCTTCTTGTGGAAGTGTCTGCGAATGTTGAACTTCCTGAAGAGATCAATCTCACTCTTTACAATGGTGAAATCATTACACAAAAAGTTGGGTATGAATGAATTTCACATAAGTGTAGCATCTGTAAGTGTTTCAGTCACATTAGAGAGCAGTTTAAATTAAAACAAATGTGGATACCCAAAACCAGTAATCTAAACAGAGATTTTATTCAAGAAAATAGATCGATTGAGATTCAAGAACCAAATTCCAATAAAGAGACGGAAAATCAGTCAAGAAATCAAAGGAACAATGATCGAATCAACCAAGATTGTATCCTTTTCGATCAAGTAATAAATTTAAAAACGCTCACTGATCAAGATGATCAGATCCTTGCTATGGATGTTCATCATTCACATGATTGCTAAAAAGTTCAGATGATTCAAACCAGCACGTTACAAAGGAGGGTAATATTATTAAAAAGGTCTTTACTCTGAAACCCCTCCTATTTCAGAGCCACGTTTAGTTACAAAAAATATTGGTACAAAAATAAACAATATCTCTTATCAAAGTAATAGTCAGAATAGGGACAGTGATATGGAGGAGGAATCTCCTTCTGAACTTGCTGCAGAAGTTGAGGACAGAGACTGCATCAACTCACCCTTGCCTCGCAAAAAAGCATCTCCCCCAAAGCAGGTTGCAATGGTTGAGTGTAGTGACTCAGCCATGCCTCGTACAACTAATCTTTTTGATATCTCTCTGATTAAGGTCCCAGAGTCAGTGCAAAAGGAAGGAACTGAATCTGAGATGGTTGATGCTAATGACCAGTTTGATATCTCAGAACTGCATATTCCAAAACCAATAGCAACTGGTAATTTAAAGAGAAACAAAGAGAAAAAAAGCTTTTAAACGGAAATACATCTCTATCAATCTAGAGTGGGATGAAATGTCTACAAGACTAAAAGTTAAGAGTGTTGATAATAAAAAGGAGAGGTAAAGGTACTACAATGTCATGTACCATTTAATTTTTATTTTATAGATTATATATATGGCTATATTTGCTTGGAATGTCAGCGGGATGAACATCCCTGCTAAACAGTCTGATATCTTACATATGTTGAATGTTTATAAGCCTTTTATTATAGCTTTAATTGAAAATAAACTAAATGATGAGAACTATGAAAATTTTTGTCTCAAATTGTCTAGTAATTGGAAATCTATAAATAATAATGATAGTGGCTATAAAGGAAGAATCGTTATTATATGGAATTCTAATATCTGGACAAACTTAAATACTAACAAAGATAACCAGTTTATAGATTGTGAATTCAAAAATACTGGGGTTTTTCTCTGCAAGTTGCTAGTATTTATGGTAGTAATCTTGAGAATGAAAGAAATGGTTTGTGGCGTAAACTTTAATCTTTGAATTTAATATATAATTTTTTCTGGATTATTTTGGGTGATTTTAATACTGTTTTTCATGTCTTTGAAAAATTCGGAGGCAACAAAATTCCTCAAAGTAAATTGGACAGAGTTAATGAATTTTTATTAGATACAGGTCTTGTTGAACCCATTATTTGTGGGAATAAATATACTTGAAAATCTGGTTATGCTAAATATATCCACTGTAAACCGGATATTATTTTAATTAATAAAGAATTTTCAAAAAAAAATTCCTAATTTTGTCTGTTCCACTCTTGAGCAAAATTCTAGTGACCACACTCCTTTACTGGTCACTCTTTTTGCTAATGTGGATTTAAATAATAAAATTTCTCCTTTTAGATTTAAAAATAGTTGGGTTTTAGAAGAGGAATATAAAGTTTTGAGGAAAACCGCATGATTTTTCCTGTATTGGTACTAAACAATTTTAGTTTCATATGTTTTTGAAAAATGCTAAAAGCAATCTTAAAATAGAAATAATTATATGAATAAAAACAAGTTGATCAGCCTAAGAAATGAAGGTAAAAGTTTACAAGATATGTCTAATATTGATCCGGATGATATCAATGCTGCGAATAATTTTTTTTCAATAACCAAAAAAAAAAAAATCTTTCTGTTGAACTGTATAAGGATTCAGTTAATGCCAGACAAAAAAGTTAAAGTGGATTGGCTTAATCTGAAAGATGACTGTACCAAAAATTTCATGCTGAAATGAGTAATAGAAAGCATTTAAAAAGCATTGGTAACATTATTGATAATGAAGGTATTTTGTCTAATGCTAGTGATAAAGTTGTTAAAGAAGCTATGAGTTTTTATGAAGAGGTCTATTTTTTCGATAATAATATAAGGAATTTTCCTCAAATTACCGATAAAAATATTCAGAGAGATAATGCCTCTGAGATTTTACTTGCACCACTAACTATAGAAGAGATTAACATATTATTTTTAATGCTGGTAACAATAAAATCCCGGGCCTTGATGGGTTTAATGCTAAGTTTTATAAAAATCATTGGGATAATATTAAGAGGCAGTTTATGAGGTTGTTAAAGAATTTATGGAAAAAGGTAAAATTCTCAAAAGTATAAATCACACTTTTATTACTCTTATTCCTAAGAATAAAAATCCCACTAGTATTGGTGATTATAGACCTATTTGTTGCTGCAACTTTATTTACAAAACTATTGCTAATGTTCTTAGTAAAAGAATTAAAGTTTTTTTGCCTTTTCTAATTTTTGAAAACCAGAGTGCTTTTTTTCCTAGGAGATTTATTTATGAGAATTCTTTGTTAGCACATGAGATGGTCAGAAAATTTTCAATACAAAACAGGGTGATAATTTATATATTAAAATTGATTTGCAAAAAGCATGTGATAAAGTAAACAGACATTTGTTTATCATATTATGAAATGTATGGGTTTTCCTATAAAGTTTTGTGATATGATTCTAGAATGTATTAATACCCCTACCTTTTCTATATTTATTCAAAGCAAAGTAGAAGGTTTTTTTAAAAGCAATAAGGGTATTAGGCAAGCTGATCCCTTAGCACCATATCTTTTACTATGGTTATTAAGTATTTTTCTATATTAATGAAAATTGAAGCTATTAAAGAGAATATTTATCCTATTAACAGAATTCAACCCTGTATAAACCATCTAATATATACTGATGACTTATGGTGTTTGTTAAAGCTAATAAAGTTAATGCAGACACTATTATATTTTTTTTTTGAGAATTTGAATTCTTATGTAGTGCTGCAGCTTAAAATAAATAAAAGTAAAGCATATTCTACTAAATATAGTAAGTATAAAAGAGATGTTTTAGATGTTTTCAAAATTGCAAAGGGAAAACTTCTTATTAAATATCTGGGATTCCACTTTCTATAAATCAAATTAAAGATTCAGATTGTTCTACTCTTATTGAAAAAATTCAAGAAATAATGGAGACCTGGTCTTGCAAATTACTTTCTATTGCTAGTAGACTTGAACTTATTAAAACTGTTGTATATGCTATCATTTTATATTGGCTGCAGACTTTTCATATTCCAGCTACATCCAATAAGAAAATAGAAAGTAGGCGTGCTGATTTCTTATGGAGGGGAAAATATCATAAGATTAGTTGGGATAAAGTTTGTAGGCCAAAAAATGAAAGGGGTTTTGGCATTAGAAGCGTGAAAGACCTTAGTATTACTTGTCATTTAAAATTATTTTGGATATTTCTCAATGCAGACTAACTGTGGGCTAGATGGATGAGATCTAGATATTTGAAAATGATAATTTTTGGACAACCTTGCCTAACAGTAACAGTTCTAATGCATGGAAACAAAATTTAAACTGTAGAGATATTGGAAAAACCTTACTAGAAAGAAAATTTAAGCTAGGTAAAGAAACTAGCTTGTGGTTTGATCTTTGGTTTAACTGTGACTCTTTTATAAATAAGGTTGGGTGGAATAGTTTGGTTATTTGTGGTGGTACTAATGCTAAACTGTCTGAAATTATTAAAAATAATCAGTGCAACCAAAGTTACACCCAATTACCAACCCTCATAAATATGAAATTTGAAAAATTCAACTTGATCCTAATGCAGATAACGACTATTGGGAATGGAAAGTAAGCAGCAAGGGGAAGTTTTCTTTCAAAATCACTTGGAATGTTATTAGAAATAAATTCCCAAAGGAAGATTAGAATCATTGCATATGGAACAGAGTGAACAGTCCCAAGATGGTTTTTGTATATACTTTCCATTAATAACGGATTTCCAACTTGGGATAAATTAAAAAAATGGGGCAATAATTCAAATTCACTCTGTTTCTTATGCAATACTTTTAATGAAGTGTTAATCACTTATTTTTTGAATGCATTTATTCATATTTTATATGGAATCAAATTAAAGATATTCTGGATATTCATGACAATAGTCAGATGGATCTTATGCATGTTATTCAAATCATCAACAACAAATTTAAGTCGAAGTATTAGAAAAAAGACTATGCGCATATCCTCTTAACTACTGCTGTTTTTAATATCTGAAAAGAGAAAAACTTGCGTATGCATAATAAAGTTAAAAGGAACAAAGAGCGGATTTGGTTTCTTATAAATACTGACAGCAGAATTATTCTTTAGAAATCAAAGAAAAATTTAAAAGATCAAACCAATTTCGCTTCCTTAGCTGATGATTGGAGCTCTGAAGCTGGAAGCAAGCATTTAGAAGCTTATTTAAAGTGGCGGAGAAGCTTCCAAACCAACAAGCCTGTTAATGATGTTACTCGAGAGACTAGCTCCCACAACCAGCAAGATTTTGTTGCCAACACAGCTAATAGGAGCTTGAAAGTGGCTGAGAGCAATGACTATCATTTCCGGCATGTTTTTGATGTCAATACTATGAATCAAAGCTCTGACATGGATGGTAGCAGCAATTTGTAGAGGGTTTTGTCAGATCTGGGTCGCGATGATGCCAGATCTAACAACCCCTCTCTCCTCTTTAGCAGTCTCAGCAATTTGAACAGCTATGGTAGCCGTAAGGGTATGAGGAGCGATTTTAATAAGAGCTTATCATATTGGAGCGTAGAGAACTAGTGGTGTGAAGAACGACAGAAGAATTGCTTAGTTTTGATGAACCACCGTCCGCCCTTTTTTATTTCTTTTGGTGGCTTTGTTGAGCTTTCATTTGTTATGTCGACAACCCTAAATAGGGTTTGTTTATGTTTGTCTTTCGGATAGTGGTTGTATGTTACTTACCCAAACTTATTTGTATTTGTACCTGGGCTGGGCCCTTTTACCCATCTTAAAAAAAGTAATGTCATTAGGATTAAATATGACACAACAACCTACCAACAACTTGGTAACGAAATGTTCAAATATCAAATTTGAAGAAACATAGAATTTTATATTGATGACATGTTGGTGAAATGGGATAAATGGTTAATGCTTGAGAAATTGATGAAAATTAACACATTCCCCACTTGAGACTCGAAGATGAACATCGCAGATGCTGCAGTCATCATCGGAATTATCTTCCGACGACGAAAATGAGTTCAGTTTGTTAATTAATATAGATCAAGTAAACTGAGCAGCAAAATATCTTCATTACATCAAAATTTGAGTAAGAAATCTTTATAATACTTCCATTAATCCAAATACATGCCCATGTAGGGGTCAAAAATAATAGAAAATAACATAGCAAAAAGTGGGGTCAGCATATGATAACGTGGCCTGAACTCTTTAGTACATCGAAAACAAAATTCTTTATTATCTGCAAGTCTCCTACCCTGTCTTTAATCTTCGTATTGCGGCCCTTATTTCACACCTGTCTAAGCGCATAAACTCATCCTAATCAAATGATCATCCATGTGTTTATAGGGAATAAATAATAAAAATACAGATCAGACATAAAGTCTAATGTGAATAATACTTACCATAAAACAATCATACAGTGAGATTAAACCGTACCACATAGGTTGTGATTTTCCCTTACTATTCAAACATCAAGAGTGGAACATTCAAAATACTAACGCAATTGGTTCTTACCTACATCTCCAATTTAGGCTTCACTAGTGGTCAACATTTACTTCTGCATCCCAGCGCAGTCCCCACTAAATTTCTAATTTAGTTCATTCCTTAAATTTATTACAATACTTTACTGATGCGCACTCTACACAGTCCCCGCTTGGTTCCTCTTTAGATTATTCTTTAATCCAATGAATGACTTGCTAGTGCTCTCTACCGCGCCTCATGCATCTTTTTACGCATAACTTAATTATTTAATACTACGCCATGAGCATCTTCTTATTGCTTCATTAATTGTTTAATACTACACGCGTAGGTTTTACTTATCCTTTGACGATTTGATTCAATTCCCCGCTCCGGTCTTATTTTTGTTCTTTTTTAAAATATGTCATATTGCGCCATAGGAAGTTCTTACTTATCTCTATACTTTTCTTTGAAATATTTAGTACTGCGGCCCACATAATTGAATGCATTTCTTCATCTTCCCCAGGTATGCATTTGTGAATGTACCTCCTCAACTTTCCAAGGCGTGCATAAATAGTTTTTTTTAACTTACGGAACTGCCTCATAATCCTTGAAAGTTAAATGTCTATACTCACCTTTCCAAGATGTGCATTCAAGTGAGTGTTCCGACCCATCTTCAATATCCCTTCCAACCATAATTCCTGCATATAAACCCTTTCTCATACTGTAACGGTCCGCCTTTTTGACATTCGAATGTCGACACCAATACATCATCGGTATTCACGTGTCGAGTACCCAATTGCCGGAAAGATAGAATGATAAGGTAAAAATAAAATAAAAGGAAACAGAACAAGAAAGAAGAACACAACATCAGAATCTCACATGCAGAACGATAACATATAATATCTCAAAAGGCCTTTACCACAAATGAACTTTGATATATATACATTAATCAAAGTAAACTGACCTATTATCAGCTTGGACAGTTATAAAAACATGTCCTTACAATTGCTGATAAATACAGATCATGTAATGCAACAGAAAATAAAATATGGTAGGAAATCATCTTGCTTCTCTTCAAGAGATCCAATGAACCACAGCTAAATCTGAAAATATACTCGAGCTGACTCGAGCATTATAAGAAAATAACACCCTGATCAGTCTAGTAAACTAGCGTGAGAAACTTAAATCATATGGATTGTTATATTTATAAAACCTTTCAAACGTAAAGGTATCTTGTAAGACCATGCCACAGTTAAACACGGACGAGCTTTTACCTTATGATAGCCAAACCATTTCTATTATAAAATCAAGTGATACTATAATAATGTTTAAAGTGTGAAATAAAAATAATCATGTAGCAGTGATGCACGTGAGTGTGCATCACAACAATGATAGGTATACAATCACAAACGCTAAGTCACGTTCGCTAATCGTATAGGATTTCCACGGAGGTGCCCTTAGTATTCGAGAACGACCCACTTGCACAAGGATCAGAAATATCCTTTTGAGAATCATATATATCTAGATAAAAAATACTATAGGAAAAACACAACTTGTCCATGCTCGAACACGTGGCACTGGGTCACATCACTCCTGCATGCATATTCATAAGAATCACTAGAATGGAGTGCCTGCACCTATTAGGTTAGCTAAACCCAATAGGCCATGTCTCCTATCTCTAGTTTCTATCACTACCGATGGTGAAGTCACGTTTAGCATCCAAGCACACGAGTCACAACTCGAACAGATCTTCCACATGAGCTCCAACTCGAATAGATCTCGGAACCACATATGGATTCCCATACTTCAACAGCTCTTAGAATCACACATGGATTCCTACATCTCAAAATAGATCATGACCAACTACATGTGTTCGAGCATCTAAAATACATCTTGAATCTCCACATAGATTCCAAGAACTCAAACCAATCACGAACCTTTTTCAAAGCATAGAATATTTATACGGTTTGGTTTTAGAGTGGTTATGGTTTCAAATTATCCCATATAAGTCCGCTGCTTACCAGATGCTTCAAAACTAATCGATCGATTTTTGGTAAACTCAACTCCGGTTCTGTGAAAAATAAACAGAAAATAGATAAGAGAGGATATCACCTCCTCTGTTTTAGCCATTCCCGGTTGATGAGGCTTGATGCTATGCGTTACCTTTTTAGAACAAATTCACTTAAAATGCTCATCGTCCTCCAATGACGATGTTCTGATAGCATTCGTCCCTACAAGTTGCCCTGGGTCTGAACAAACCAAATCACCATCTTCATCATATTCACGGTCTTTATTCGCTATGTTCAAACCGGATCAAATTGTTTTTCGAATAATTAAATCCGATCTCGGTCTCTTCGAAACGATCAGCGCATTGGCCAATATTGATGTTCGGTTATTTAACTATCAAATTTAAACAATCATTCAACCAATTGTTTTATTTCCACTGAAAAACACCTAGTCTTATTAAATTTAGCATTTAAATAAATTAGATCACTTTATCTGAAAATATACACTTAAAACATTTTAATTAAAACTACTTAAATCACTTTATTCAAAATAATAGTTATGAAATTCTATAATGATTTTCCCAAGTAAAACTTTAGCCAAAAACTACTTTCAAAATAAACTGTTATATAAGGTATAAATATTTAATAGTTATCCTTTGAACCGTAATACTAATTTAACCTTTAAAAATAACTAACTACTATAATTAACTTGATTAATAATTACTTTAACACTTTTAAACAATTACATAATAAATTTCTCTAAAAACATTCTTTTTAGAAACACCTTTAAAACTTCTAATTTATAGTTAAAAATCTTTCTTTGAAAACATATTTAGCTTTTCAAGAAAATACACTTTCCATTCCATTATAACCCGTACAATCATTTATAAATTCTTCCCAATTTATCATCAGTTTAATTCACGTCACAATTCCATAAATTTCTTTTCCCACATTTTTAAAAATTAAACCACTATTTATTTTTAAAATGAATTACCCTTTCCTTATACATTCCCACCCTGAATTTATAAATTCAAATTATCCACTGATAAATATTCACTTTATTTATAAACCCAGTTTATAAATTCCATAGTCTCGTTCTCCTTTTAATCACTATTTTCAAAACACTTAATCTATTTTCAAATCGATTCTCTGCATTAAATTCCCATTAAAATTTATTTCTCGATTTATCCAAATTTATTCCAAAATCCATTAATTCCAGATTCACTTCTTTATTATGATTTAAAACCTTATTTAAATCTGAAATATCAACTTCATACTTTATTTCAAAATTCTCCTTTTATTTTTCCCAAATCATTTAAATCTTGAATTTAAAATAAAACCTTTAATTCATAAACAATATCGCTTATGTCCCCAAAACTCGTTAATTCATATTTATTCAAAATCTCTATTTTCCCATACCTTGGAATTTATTATATAGGATTTTAAAATCAAACTTTTTATCATTTTCCAATTTCATTCTTTTAATTTATCCAAATTCACTATAATTATTGTACTTAAAATTCTCTCATTTTATTTTCTCTCAAAAAGCCAATACTTATATTTTTAATATTTTAAAATGCCAAAATATATCCAGCAAGACCATAACATTCAATATTTTCAATTTCCAATATAATCTATCACCGATTATTAAATAAATCACATCACAGACTATGAAAATTAATTTCTTTATTTTTGAGGAATTCAGTTGGATCCCTCTAACCTGTTTCCCTGCATCCACAGATGTTAGCACAAAATATTATATTATTTTCCGTGTTGGGATATATTATTTTGGAGAATATTGTGATATATATTGTTATATTTGATGTTATATTTTCTCCCAATCCTCTTTGTACAAAGGAGACTCTGCCGAAATTTTCCATAAATTTTGGACTTAGAAAAATTTTGAAAAATGTTTTACAAACTTTATTAATTTAAGTATAAAAAGATTTAATGGCTATAAATTGGTTTATTTTATTTAAATTAATTAATTTTGTAAATTTATTTTTTTATAAAGTTAATATTTTCGAATAAGATGTATTGCTTACTCAATTCTTTCTTTTCCCTTCTTTTTTCCTTTTCGGGGATGAAAAGTTTTGAGTGGGGGAGAGTGTAACGACCCGTAATTTTTGATAATTAAATTGTTTTATTTAGTAAGATTTTTGTAATTAAATTTAGAAAGAAAAAATAGAAAAAAAACTTTTGTAATTTATAATGAAGTGAATGTTAAAAAAAATGAAATGTAGCAATGGTAATTAAAACTAATTATTGACAATTGAAGTGAAACCCCAATAATGAAATAATGTAAATTGTCGCACTAGGTTATAAATGTAATATAAGTAAATTGGGGTAAGTGTTGTAAATGAATGAATTAGTATAATTAATGGTAATCGGATGAAGTCAGTATTATGTAGGTTATTATAACAATTAGTTGAATATAAAATAAACTTAAGTGTAAATTTAGGATTATGATAGCAATCATTATAAATTACCTATTTAATTTGTCAATGAAATTAGTTGGGAATCAATTACATTTAAATGAAAGTATATTTTATTCATAAGATAAGAAAAAAAATGAAACCGAGTTGAATAAATCTAATGAGATTGTAATTATGATAAATGTATATATTTGACAAATTTCAATATAACTGAATTATAGCAGTTATTACACAATAAGTGGAAATAAAATAGTTAATACAAATAAAGATGAAATTTGAAGTAAATCAGCGTAATGAAACGTAAAACAAATGTTAAGTATGTTTATAAGGTAATAATGGATTTAATAGAAGAATTGAAAATTTGAACCAAACCAATTTATTTGGAATTACTTATGAATTAATTGAATTTAATTTCAATGGAAGAAACACTATAAGTAAATAAATTAATTAACTTTAAATTGATATCTAAATTGTTTAAGGTACTGTAATTGTTTAAGAAATCAAAAATGATAAGATTTACTAATTATGGAATTGAAATTTGAAAATTTTGATTTAATTGATTTAATATTTATTTATTTAATTAATTGAAATATTGTCATTTTGGCCACTGACTCGGATTTCGACAAAACTAGTTTCATCGGATCCGTAATAGTAAATTTTTATAGTTTTTCAAGTTTCGTAGCAATCGGACTTGTTGTTCAATCGTACGGACTCAAAACGCCTTGAAATCAGATTAATTGAAATCAATTTGAAATAACTTGATTTTAGCATAACTTCTTCATTTGATGGAATTTAGACTTGAAACCTGTTCCATTAATTTTATAATATTTTAAAACATCTAATTTGATATATTGGTTGATGCATTTTCGTTCCGGAGTCGAAACGGGCTTTTCAGGCCATTATCATTCAATCAAATCTGGTCTATCTATTTCATTTTCAGCTGCGTCTATATATACCTTGTTATAAACCCTAGCCTATTCCTTATTCCTCATTTCTATACGTACAATTCTATTTGCTTCTTCTCTTTCAATGGCAGACATAACCCTAAATCCCAAATTGCAAATTCAAATCAAAAATCAAACTGAAAATTCAATCTTCTCAAACAATATCGAATTTTATATCAATTTGAAGCTCTCGATGAGCGCAGGTCAAATCTGTGACTTATTTTTTGATCGGGTTGCAGAATGACAAAAATTTGATGATCAAGCCACGACCGTCCGTTTATCACCATCTCATCTAACGGTGGATCTTCAATCTGGTTGCGATTAGGTGGTACTGGAGTGTGGCGTTGGTCGAGGGGCTTCGATCTGTACGGTTGATTCGTCGTAGAAGGGTCATAATTCACCACGTTTGGCTTGTCTGTAACAACCCGCATATTTTACGATTGAATATTTAAATATTTTATTTAAAATAATTCATTGTTAGTCGGATTTTTGTCCGAAAAGCTACTTTTTGCAAACAGTCGAATTAGAACTCGAGACCACCCCCATTGAGTTCAAAATGACATTTGCGACCTTTTTGAGTATAAACTTCGATATGTTTGGAGTTAGAGGAATTTTGCAACTTTTTCGCTTAGGGCTTTGGTTTGGTTTCAGCCCATTAGACCCAAGCTCCACCCCCCCTCTTCTCTCCATTCCTTCATAATTTTCCTAATACTCAAGCTTTAGCAACAATGGAGAGAGGAATGGGAAATAAAACTCCAAGCCCTAATCACCTTTGCAAAATCCAAGCTTTAACTCCAAATTCATAGAAAAAAGCTTTGGTAAGCCTTCTCTTCGTCTTCTCCAACTCGTTCTCTTTTCAATTTTAGAAATTCCTAAAACTAACTTAGGAAAGGTTTCTCTTTTAAGCTTATATTCAAGCTTGTGGGGTTGGAATTGAAGTGTGATTGTTCTTGCCATTGCTCTATAGCTTCTTCTTCATAGTTTTGGGTTTAAATGTGAGATTTTTATCTCACATCTTTGCCTATATCTATCTTTGTTGTTAGGTATGAATTCCCAACATTTTTTGATGTTCATTTGCTTTTGATTTGAATTGGTTTTATGAATATTCCAATTTTTGGTGTTTTCGAGTCCAATCTTTAAAAATCCTATCTTTGAGCACTACACGAAAAATGGTCATTTATAACGCCATGTAATAACGCATTGTTTCATTGTGTTATTGTTGATTCTAATTTCTTTTATTTACCGCCTGTCTTTACTGGGTAACGCATTCTATCCCCAGATGTTTCTTTTGCCGCCTCTTTGTCCAATTATTTTTCTCTTCCCTCCTCAATTTTTCCCCATCTTCTATTCTTCCCTCTTCCCTCTTTCTAAAACAATTTCCTGTCCTCAAACACAAAATTGGCAAATCCCAGTCGTCGTCCATATTCGCATGTTTTGAGTTCGGCAGTTCAAAGGGGTTCGAGGCGGTTCGCGAGTTGCTTGTAGTTTAGGCGATGGGTGGTTGAGTGTCGCGATTCAAGGAAGCAGAGGAAGGAGTTAATTCTATGAACGGTTCGAAGAAGGCGTGGTGCTAATTCTATGAAGGTCAGGATTGGGATGTTGGTTTAACTGCAAATTTCAGAGAGAATGGAAGAGATGCTAGAGGGGTTGCAGGAGTCAGATGGCAGGCAGTTGCGGCAGTTATAAACGGGAAGATGTTACCATTCACATTTCTTTATATTTTTGTTCTTTGACTTATATTTAGTTTTCGATTTTGATTTCAATTTGATTTTTCATTTCGTTTATTTTCATTGCCGCATTTTAATTATTGTTTTGTGGAAGGTTAATCTGAGTTTTTATGTGAAAGAATAAGAGATGGTTAATTTAAGATATATTTTGAACCATGACAATAACGAACCAAATGTTTGTAATGTAAAGGACTTGATGGTTTCTTTGTTTGCTTGCTCCTTTTTAGGAACCCCTAATAGCTTAACTGATTGCTGCGTAAACGAAGAAGTGTAGCATGGATTAGTGTCCATTTCTATATTTGTCCGGGTTGGATCTTTATATAAAACCAAAGAATTTCAAATGAGCATCTAAAATATGAAACTAATAACTAGAAGAAATTGAAAATATTTTGAACTAGTTGGTAAGCTCACATGTTTTGAAGAACCTGCAGTTTTTGCTTTGCTTTGAAACAGAGCAAAAATGTAGTGGAAGAAATTAGTTAGTAAGCTCAGAAATCCTGAATGAAGCTTTGGTATTAGTAGGTGTACTAGATGCATCTACTAGGGTTTGTTTTCCAAATAGGCGTAATGAATGAATCAACGTTATGGTAATCGGTACAAATTTTATACATGCCTAAAATTTTATGCGGAAGGTTAATATGGAAGGTTAATCTGCATTTTAATTATTGCTTTGTATTATTGTTATCAGCAGGATAATTATGATATATTTGAAGCTCTTTCTGAATAACATTCTTACATCATTTCTCTTATTCTGTTAAATGCAGGCTGCCTTCCTGAAGCTTTTGCCGCTACGTTCTATATCACGCATGTGGGGATTTCTCATGAGTATGGTACGTATCAGTAGAAGTTGTGTACATTTGGTTCCAGATATTTCTATTTGCAGCATTCATGTTAAAAAAAATCATGTTTCCCACTTCTAAATTCCTTTCGTTCATTTATATTTTTTTTCAAACCACCAATTAACTTTCAAAGTTCGCTCTTATTTAAGATTTGATTACTAGGGAAGCTCCAAGAATGCTTTAACTTTGTGATTTTGTATCGGTTGCCTCAACTTCTTCCTAACCACCATTTCCAATGTTGAATGCTGAAAATGCTTAAAAAATATACTACTGTGAAATTGATGTTTCAAACAGAATGTGATACTGATTTGTTAAATTTCCACATAATTTTCATGTTCTTATGATTAGTTTTTTGAAGGCGACCTTAATTAGTTGTAACCATCATTATAGATCGTGCACCGGTCCTTGGTATCAGGTAGCTCCTAAGCATTGTTGAGAAAAATGACATTATACATACGATGAATTTGTTGGTGAATTTTACCTGTGTTAACTAACCATGAAGTTTCTTAGATGACACATCCATTATCCACAATGCACTTGTTATAATTCATAACCTGCTGCTATTTGCATATCAGTGGGTGAAGCATTTGCAGATATCTGCATTAAAATGTGGCAATCAGTCATGGTCATCGCGTTTAACTTAAATGTTTCATACATCGACGTATGGCAACTTATATTGAACATGCATCGCCTTCCTTCAGTTAGTATAATTAACTTAAGATATTTTCCCCTCATTGCATCTTTTTTGTGTCAAGAAGATAATACATTAAACTTTTGTAATTTCAGGAACTTCCTGTTTTCATCCGTCCTACTGTTTACAAAGGATGGGCTCGAGCATTTCACACAAGTATATATTTCTTCCTCTCACTGTTTTAACTTTAACTATAAAGATAGATTATGATCAGTTCATTCTTCTAAATAAATAAGGTTTTCTTCAACATTGTGTTGTACTTATCTTGCAAGCACACACAACAGACCTATACACACACCCACCTAACATTTCCATCTGTGACAATGTCTGATGGGGTACTATGTAATGTGATGATGCTCTATGTGTAGGTTTAGAAGAAGCTGCCATGCTCTATGTGAGGAGAAGAGTTGGTTTGATTATGTATCAGAGTGGTGACTGACTGGGCACAGGCATTGGCGGTGTGGGAGGTGATGAAGACGGTGTTTGAGGCGTTTTTGATGGTGTTGCTGGCGAGAGGGAGCAGGAGATGGTACTGGATCCCCTGTTTACTCTACCGTCATCGTGGAATACCTCGCTACTGAGGTTTTTTTTCGTTGCAAGCTAACTTTTATTTTTTGAAATAAACATTCCTGTCCTTTGATCGTTGATGATATAATCATATATTGTATCCTGAGTATTTAATAATTATTGACAAATTATCTATTAATGATCAATGTGCACGCGTGTCCCATTGATATATGAGATATTTATGTATTTTTCTTTAGATGGAAATATTTGTCTATTTCAATCAATATTTGTCTATTTCAATCAATGTTTGCACTGGAAAACTCAAAAACATGGCTAATAAATTTCTACAACTTTTGTTTGATATCTTTTTTACTACACCATTCTAATGAATATTGGTCAACAGTTTTCAGGCATCAACGATAGATTTTTGAATGAGCAGGTGTTGAAGTTCTCCTCTCTAATCTCGGACTCGCTGATTCTTCAGCCTCAATTCTTATAAATGCATTGGTTACTCTACTATGCTTCCATCTATCGGGCATTGCTAAGAGACTCATAGACATAGCTAGAAGAAGGTTTTCTCTAAACTTTAACTTATTTTTCTGGTGTAACTAATACAAAAACAAGCTTTAAGGAATAACTAGAAATTAGAAATACCCTTGCTATCCAGCCTCACAGTAGTTAGCGTAATAAGAAATTTTAGTATTTTGGTTCAGGGTGTTGTACCATCCCATAGAATAGCATGTTATAAACAAAGTGAGACATACGTAAGTTTGAACTGAATTTTATCAGAAAAAATCAATAGTGTTAGTGTAATTTGTTTGACAGGTGAAATGAACGTGACACACGAACAAAAAAGTGAAGGGAAAGATTCAAAATCTCAATCTCCTAAGGTTCTAAATGTGGTTCAACCATAGATTGACCGCTTAAAAGAAGATATCTAGCTACTAGAAGCTTTTATCATATAAGCTACATCTTCTTACAAAACAGTTATATGTTTGCGTTACAGGTGATTAAACGAATGCAAAGAATCTGAGTGCTTCTGCGTAAGTTAGTTATTTTTATTACTAGGATACAAACATCCTATGTTTCTGCATGAAGCTGATTTTCTAAATCTTGAAAACGAACAAAACAACGATACGTTGATCGATGTCGTGATACCCAGGATGCACGTATTGAAACATACACGATTGTGTCTGTACATTGTGTTTCTTGTTATCTTCCCTCAATATAATCCTCAGTGTCCAAGATTCCTACTTTTTCTTAACATCAATCCATTATGATCTTGATTCTCGTTTCTTGTTTTGTAATATGCTTATTTTATACCCTTTTCTTCATATTTCATTTCAGCAATTCTATACTTTTAATGGCTGAAAATAACAGAACTGTTTGTTGTAGGGGCAACACCAAAACTATTTCTTCACTTAATGAATGTTAAAGGACTTTCCATTTCTCATGTTTAAAGTCATCTTCAGGTAAAAAAAAATATAAAACTGTTTGTTTGTTTATTTATTTTTAACTATATGTTTTCCTCATGTAAAAATTTCTCATGTTAAAATTGTCGTCAGATGTACAGAAGCATGAGATACATATAGGCAGGAAAGGTACTAAAGTTTTCTATTTTGCGAGTACATATTTCTAAATGTTGATAACCCTATATTCTTTCATTTATTTTGCAATATTCGGTTTGTTCTTTTTGTTAGGCATATAATATATGGTGCAATCTTAGCAATAAATGCTTGTTTTCTGTTGCTGGATTTAAAATCTTTCAAAATTTGTGCCATTTCTCACAATTTTTTGTCTGACAATTCTATGGATATCATTTTTTCTATAGTATGGGAGAAGTTGCATAATGGATGATCGTTGGGGTTGTGGATTTGGGTTCATTTTGGTGTTTGTTTGTTTTTTTCCTTTTGGTGTGGTGAGGTTGTTGTTTTGGGATTATGGATTGGAGTTTGGTGAGTTAGTGAGGTGTTTGGGATGTTTGGAGAGGGTGGTGCTGAAGTGGGTTGTTGAGGCAGTGGTGAGAATGAAGTGCAGGTTGAATGTGTTGATGAAGTATAGGTTGCAGGCAGTTAACAGGTTGGAAGGTTTGTTTGGTCGATTGGCTGTGGGTGGTTTCTGGTGGTGATGTGCTGATGGTATAAGAGGTGAATGGTGAAGGAGAGTGGTGCTAGCTAGTTGGAGGTAGTGGAGTAAGTGGTGAATTGATTTGGATGGAATGTTCAGGGTGGTTTGAAAGCAGGGAGGAACAGTGGTGGTTTGTTGCGTGATGAAATATGCACGGTTTGAAGGCAGAAAGGAGTTTTATATGCAATATGCAGGGGCATGAAGAAGGAGTTGTTGCTAGGTTGAATGTGTGCAGTTTTGGTTGTTGTGAGGTGGTGATGTCTGGGGAGTAGAGAAAGTGTGTATAGGAGATGGTAGAGGAGGTGATTCAGGGGGAAGTGAATGAAGCTGGAGATTGATTTTCAGGTCATGGTTTGCTCTTGGCAAAGTTTGATGAGTATAGTGATTGAGTTGTATTCAGGTGGCTATGATGGGTTGTTGTTGGTAGAGGTGTAGTGATCTGGTGGTTGGAGATGCAGTGTGATGGAGTTGCAGTTGAACAGTGGTATATATGCTACTGGAGTTAACGTTGATGATGTGGGAAGGAGAAGTAAAACAAGGTCCTTTATTTTTTTCTTTATTATCTGCTTATTACTGCTTTACTACATGGCATGATTAAATATTGGTTTTGTTTACTCTGCTCCCGAAAAAAGTACCAAGCCTAATACTGCAGGCGTGAGTTTCACCAGTTATTTTACAGTGTATTTGATGATCCTAATATAGCAATGGTTGCTATTATCAAAGGGAAAGAAGCCTTTGCCTTTCAGGTATCATCTCTTCTTCTATAATGTGTTCAGTGTGCTCGGTCATAAATTTTTTATGATGTTTTTGTTATCTTTCCTAACTAATTTGCTACTATATTGGTTTTGATGTAGATTCAAATGGATAGTAACATGTACGAATATAAAATGAGACATGCAATAATATGCAATAATTTAGTTTTTTGTTACATGTAAAAACATCTATCATTAATTATGTATCGTTCTTAATGTAATTATTTATCTTATTTGCAGGTGTGTGAAAGAAGAAGATGCTAAAGCTGTGATCTTCATTTTAATGCAAACAATCAAATATGTACTTGTTTTTTTTTGTTAAACTATGCTACCATTTTTTGGGGTGTGCTTAAAATATTTGCTACTACGTTTTGATGTGTATGAATATTTGGTATGTTTAATGTAATGTGTTACATCTCTATATTTATTATCTTTTATGATTATTATTGTGCTTTTTGATATTGGTATTTAATACTGCAGTTTATTAGTAGGATGTAGAAAAGCGCTATGGTATTACAAAAAGCGCTATAAATAATGATGAATGATAGATCAGCAAGCGCTATAAAATAAGATATTATAGCAGAGTACAAGCGCTATTGTAGCTGACTTTTTATAGCGGCATATTGGAGTTGTGACAAGTTACCGTCTACAATAACCTATTCAAATACAGCGCTAATAATCCGCTATTAACACTTTCTATAGCGCAATATTAGTGCTATCTTAGAAAAAATAAAAAGTATTTTGTGGCTAATAACGAATTTCATAGCGGGCTAATAGCGCTGTGATATTAATTAATAACGCCTATTTTGTCGCTATAAAAATAAATAACATAGCGCAATATTTGCGCTATGAAAGTAACAATTTTTATAGCGATTTTTTTGTGCTATCTAATGTTGGTTGTTTTTAATCACATGTCGTTATACAGCGTTTATCGAACCACTATAATATCCTTTAATAGCGTTTTCCGGGTGCTATAGTAGGGTCTTTTTGTTGTAGTGGAGGTTTGAAAATGCTTTTAGTGATGCATCGAGGAGCCCATAGGGCCGAGTTGTCGATAGGCGTAAACACCTAGCGTCCGTGCTCTATCGATCGCAAGTTGTTGGAATTTTGCCCCTAGGGGGCATAGGCTGAATACACTGGAAAGTGCAGTTCAGTCGATTGACTCAGAGTGGCCAGTCGACTGAACCGAACCCAGGAAATTTCCTGGGCCAATGTCAGTCGACTGAACACTCTGAGTCAGTCGACTGAACCTGGAAACAGAGAGTTTCCAGGCATGATTCAGTCGACTTACCACTCCAAGTCAGTCGACTGGACCTGGAAACAGAAAGTTTCCAGGATCTGAGTCAGTCGACTGACCACCCTGGTCCAGTCGACTGAATTTGCTGTTTTTGCCCGATTTGCCTTTTGGGTTTGGGTTTCCACTTTTTAATCGATTATTCTTTCTCCTACTAGTTGTTATCACCTTGTTGGCTTTGATAACATCTTCTTTGGAATTTTTTTAGGAATATCCATTTTGATGGATTCGGTACCGATTTCCTTGAATTTAATTCACGTCTACGAATGTGAATTTTTATGATTGATTGTTTCTACAATCATTTCTTTGATTTGTCACTTTAAAAATATAGAGGTTTCAATACTAGTAGTAAATATTAAAACTCTTTTATCAAAATGATTTCAACTCTATTTTCAATATCAAGCTTGTTTATAAAACCGTTTCCAATCTATTAGTATATACAAACCTTTACCTCACTCGTACGAGAAATCTAATTAAACGGCTTAGTAAAACAAGTGGTATGAAACGCTTGCGTTTATTTCGTCGGTTAATCCTTGGACTTGTTCGATTGAATTTCTTGTGGAAATTTTCGAGTGGAGACTTACAGTTTGTTCGTAAATATTTAAGTTAAGCCAATGGTTATGGGACATGAAGCTAAACTCATCTATTTACTAGCTTAGTAAATATTTAAGTTAAGCCAATGGTTTCTGTGGAGCTTCTGCTCAATTTGGTGGGGGTAGCAACCCATGGTCTTCGGGCCGTTTTGTGGAGCTTCGGCTCAAAATTAATGGTTAACAACCATGGAATAGCGTTCCATTTTGTGATACACGTGTTGGTGAGTTTTCATGCTCCCATTTTGTGATAGGCCTCCCCCTCTTGTGATTTCTGGATTTCTAATTAATGATTTCTAGAATTTGTGTTTTCACCAATTTTTTTGTGATTACATTGATAAGTTTTATCAATATCTGTGCATTGATGAATTTGTGTGTCATTAACCTTTGTGATTGGCATTGATATAATCGTCAATATTTATGGTTCGGTGAACAAAAATAAAGAGTATGACATTATTTTTGATCTTTGAGAAGATTCTTGTGATATTGATTAATCTCTAGTTGATTAGTTGCATACTTATTACAGTATGGCTTTAGGGTTATCATACGTTTCTGTCATATCTCTTATTTTATATCATTTTATCTGATATTTATAGCTAGACTGATCCGTTTATTATTTTCTTATTAAATAATACTCGGGTCAGACCGAGATGTTACAGGTGCTTCTGCTTGACTCCTTATCTGGGATTATTATTATCCTGACTTTTGTCTAACTACTTAGATTAGTAGTTTTTGGTTGTATACATTTGCGATATAGACTCATTGATGTATACTTATTCTTTTGTTAAGCACTTGTAACTATTCTTTTGTTATATTGTGGATCTTGTTTGACCACTACTCTGATATACACTTTTATGTGTTATATTCATATCTTTTTCCGCCTTTGTGATATGGATATCTGTGACTGATTTGTGTTATGCTTATTTCTATATTTGTTTCCGAAGATTATATAGCCACTGTGTAGTAGTTTTGAGTTTTCTTCGGTATGTCGGATTTCCTCTTGAGTTGAAAAGTTATATTTTTATCTGGCATATCGGCACTCGCACAAAGCAATTATACAGATGATCGCTCCTTAACAGCCTTATTCTCCGCGCTAGTTGACGACATTACTCCGTAATGTTCTTGGCTAGCATGGGTATAGAGGTGGGGCGCCACAGCTTGGTATCAAAGCCAATACTTCGGAACAATGTAGAATAATTTAACAAGGATCATCGTCCTAAGTCCATGTCAGGAGTCGTGCCTTAGGGTTTTATTCGAGTCATTGGACCTGTTCTATCCTATTTTCTTTGAGATACCTTGTTTTATCAATCATTATTGTTTGACATTCATTTTGTGAATAACCTTTTTAATTCTTATTTCTTTCTTTCTTAAAGAAGAATAATGATTAGACCTGGCCGTCCCAGCGCCAGTCAATCTAGTGCTACTCCTCAGGATGGAGTATTTATGTCTGCACAGCAACTTCTTGATCTAGTAAAGAACGCTCAGGCAGCCGGACCTAATCCAGAGCCTACTCACCCTAAGTCTGGATTTGCACGCTTGTGCAACGATTATATCAGCTTGGGTGGGAAGCCATTCAAAGGTTCTGAAACCATTATTAAAGTCCTGGCTTGGCTAAGAACATGTGATCCAATCTTTTCTCGCATGAATCTTATCGATCTTCACCTTGTCCAGGTGGACTCTAGTATGCTCCATGAAAGAGCATTATACTGGTATGAGCTTCTAATTTCTGAAATAAATGAAGCGGATCTTACTTGGGAGAAATTCCGGGAACGATTCGAATTAAAGTTTGTGCCAGAAGCTGAGAAGGTGGCATTGGCTCGTCGTTTCATTGACCTCGTTCAAGGTGAATCCTCTGTGGAAGATTATGTCGCATCATTCGAGTCACTTTCTAAATACAGGGTCGAATACATAAACACCCCGTTGAAGAAGAACCAAAGATTTGTCTATGGCTTGAACAAGAATCTCAAAAAGCCATTACTTCTGAAATTGGAGGTTGCTTTCGACCAACTTATTGATATCGCTCTTCGACTTGAAGAGGCAGATAAGGAAAGTGATGTTGAAGTTGTGGGTGCCAAACCAAACTTCAACAACCACAAGAAAAGGCCTAATAAGTTCAAAGGTCCTTATCCCAATAAGAAAGGGAAGCAAGCAACTCCGGTGGCAAAGACTTCTACCTCTATTAGTGGGCAATGCTACAATTGTGGTTCTAAGGACCATTATGCAAATAAGTGTTCAAAGCCCCGCGCTTGTCGCTGTTGCAAAAGCCCGGATCATTATTTATCTGCATGCCCCAAACTCCAAAACAAGAAGGAGGGAAAGCTTAATGTGGCGCAAGCCCCTTGCAACACTTCTCATGGTTAAGGTATTTCTCATTCTATCCTTGATGGCATTATTGTGTTTTGTGAACAACCTATTCGAGTTCTTTTTGATACGGGTGCATCCCATTCTTTTATATCAAAAGGACTTGTTGATACTTTTTCTTTAAGTGTTGTTGCTTTAATGACTTCTTTGAGTCGCGAATCCAGTTGGTGGATCCGCAACAATTAGTTTGCTTTGTAAAGATGTCGAGATTATTTTGTGTGATTTTTCTTTCCGAGCCGATTTGCATGTCATGCGCTACTTAGGCTTCGGAATGATTTTGGGAATGGATTGGCTTAACCGCTATGAAGCTCAAATCCTATGTCCTGAGCGGACTATTCATCTTCGACATCCTCAATCTGTTAAGCAGATTTCTATTGATCTTAACGATTCGGATTCCAACTTGGCTGCATCTTTATATTCTTTAAATCCTCATGATGACGATAATGATGATGAGGAAGATGTCATTTCTCTTATTCACGTTGTTCGTGAATTTTCCGACATATTTGATCCCGTTTTAGGATTACCACCAAAGCGAGCAATTGAATTCAGAATTAATCTAGTTCTTGGAGCTTTACCTATTACTCGTCCTCCTTATCGTATGTCCAATAAAGAGAATAAGGAGATGCGCAAACAATTATCCGAATTGGAGACGAAGCAATTTATTCGCTCTAGTTCCTCTCCTTGGGGAGATTCGGCTATTTTTGTGAAGAAATCCGATGGTACACTTAGGCTTTGCGTTGACTACTGCAAGCTTAATGATCTTACTATCAAGAATAAATATCCTTTACCTCGGATTGACGATTTACTTGACCAACTAGTGGTTCTAGAGTCTTTTCACAATTGGACTTGGCTACCGGCTTTCATCATCTTCATATTGCAGAGGATAACATTCCTTTGACATCATTCCGTACTCGTTATGGATCTTATGAATGGCTTGTTATGCCATTTGGTTTAATGAATGCTCCGGCTTATTTCGTTGACCTTATGAATAGAGTTTTCAAAGACTTCCTCGATCGATTTGTTCTCATCTTTATTGATGATATTCTTGTGTATTCTAAAATGGAGGAAGAGCATGAAAAGCATCTTCGGATTGTGTTGGAAACTCTTAGGAGCAATCAATTGAAAGCAAAATTTTCTAAATGCCACTTTTGGCAATATCGTGTTAAGTTCCTCGGTCATATTATTTCCGAATCTGGAATTTCCGTAGATTCTTCAAAGATTGAAGCGATTCAAAACTGGAAGAGTCCGAAGAGTGTGACGGAGATTCGTAGTTTTCTTGGATTGGCAGGTTATTACCGCCGTTTCATAAAAGACTTTTCTAAAATTTTCGTGCCTCTTACTAGTTTGACAAGGAAGGGAGTTAAATACATTTGGTCGGACAAATGTGAAGCTTCTTTCCAGAAATTAAAAGAACTCCTTTCTGATGCTCCTATTCTTGTTATTTCCGAGGGGAATCAAGATTTTATTGTTTATACCGATTCTAGTCGTGTTGGTTTAGGAGCCGTTCTCATGCAAAGAGAACGTGTTATTGCTTATGCTTCTAGGAAATTGAAGCCAGACGAGACTAGATATGCCATTCATGATTTTGAGCTCGCGACTATTATTTTCGCTCTTAAAATTTGGCGTCGTTATCTTTTGGGAGAGAAATTTGTTCTCTATACCGATCATAAATCTTTGAAGTATTTATTTTCTCAAAAGGAACTTAATTTGTGTCAACAACGTTAGCTCGAGTTCCTTGCATCTTATGATCTTGACATTCTTTATACTCCCGGAAAGGGAAATCGTGTTGCCGACGCCCTTAGCCGAAAGCTACAAGCGGTTGTTTCCATGATGATATCCGAATGGAATGATCTCGGAATTTTATCCACTTATGAGATTCAAGATCGTGAGTCCGATTTATGTTCATCTTTGGCTTTATGTAGCCTTGAGGCTCATCCTTCTCTTTTAGACCGCATTCTTGAAGCTCAAAAGCTAGATCCCGAATTGACTCTTCTTAGCCAAAGTTGTAGGGATAAAATTGGTACTGAAAGTTTGAAAGACTTTAATATTGATTCTCATGGCGGTATTCGAAAATTTGGTAGACTTATCGTGCCAAATATTAGTGATCTTCTCAAAGATATTTTAGAAGATTGTCATCGTTCTAAATTTACCATTCATTCCGATAATAGTAAAATGTATGCGGATATGAAGCGACTTTATTGTTGGGATGGAATGAAATTTGATATTGCTAACTTTGTTAAGCGTTGCATGACTTGCCAACTTGTCAAGGCCGAGCATCAAAGACCCGGTGGGTTATTGCAACCTTTAGAGATTCCAATTTGGAAGTGGGATCAAATTTC
Organism: Allium cepa; assembly: GCA_030765085.1. Classification (NCBI taxonomy): domain Eukaryota; kingdom Viridiplantae; phylum Streptophyta; class Magnoliopsida; order Asparagales; family Amaryllidaceae; genus Allium; species Allium cepa. The sequence goes on along the minus strand of CM060941.1, from coordinate 316,815,987 downwards.
CATGGAATTTATTGACGGCCTTCCCCGTTCTCGTTCGGGTCATGATAGCCTATGGGTGATAGTTTATAGACTTACTAAATCCGCCCATTTTATTCCCGTTTGGTCCAATCGGACCGTTCCTCTTTTGGCCAAGCTATTTATTAAAGAAATTGTTAAATTTCATGGAGTTCCTACTTCTATTGTTAGTGATCGTGATACATTGTTTACTTGTGGATTTTGGAAGAGTCTTCAAAAAGCTTTGGGAACGAAGCTTAATTTTAGCACCGCTTATCACCCTCAGTCCGATGGACAAACCGAGCGTGTGAATCAAACTCTTGAAGATCTTCTTCATGCATGTGTTCTTGATTTTGGTGGAAGTTGGGAAGATCATATTTCTCTTGTCGAATTTTCCTATAATAATAGCCTCCAATCTAGTATTGGGATGGCACCTTTTGAGGCACTCTATGGAAGGTCATGTCGATCTCCTCCTTGTTGGCTTGAGGTCGATGAGAAGCAGGTTTTTGGTCCAGATTTTATTCGTGATTCCACAGAAAAGATTGACCTTATTCATCATATGATGAAAGAAGCTCAAAGTAGGCAAAAATCCTATGCCGATAACCGAAGAAGGAAATTGGAATTTTCTGTGGGAGATTTTATGTTTGTTCGTGTTTCACCTATGAAGGTTATTTGCGTTTCAGTCGATCGGGAAAGTTAGCACCTCGATATATTTGTCCATTTCCCATCACCGAACGTATTGGTTGCGTGGCTTATCGCCTTTTATTATTGGCTCAATTTTCTGCTATTCATGACGTATTTCACGTTTATCAATTACGGAAATGCCTTCGAGATTCCGATTCTATTCTTGTGCCAGGTGTTGTGGAAGAAATTGAAGTTTCGCCTAATTTGACTTATGAGAAACATCCTATTCGTATCATTGCTTCGGAGATTAAACGCCTTCGAAATAAAGATGTTCCTCTTATGAAAGTTCAATGGTCCTCAAATCCTAAGGATTGTTCCAGGGAATCCAGAGAATTCATCGAGAGAACACATCCAGACTTACTTTCTCGTGCTCTTTGAGGTGAACTTCTTATTCCAGATTTCTTCTTTTGTGTTGATATGTTTTTATGGTTGTTACTTTTTATTTATTTATTTCTTATGATTGCGAGGACGCAATTTCTTTAAGGAGGGGAGTTTGTAACAATCCACATATTTTACGATTGAATATTTAAATATTTTATTTAAAATAATTCATCATTAGTCGGATTTTTGTCCGAAATGCTACTTTTTGCAAACAGTCGAATTAGGACTCGAGACCACCCCCATTGAGTTCAAAATGATGTTTGCGACCTTTTTGAGTGTAAACTTCGATATGTTTGGAGTTAGAGGAATTTTGCTACTTTTTCACTTAGGGCTTTGGTTTGGTTTCAGTCCATTAGACCCAAGCTCCACCCCCCCTTCTCTCCATTCCTTCATAATTTTCCTAATACTCAAGCTTTAGCAACAATGGAGAGAGGAATGGGAAATTAAAACTCCAAGCCCTAATCACCTTTGCAAAATCCAAGCTTTAACTCCAAATTCATAGAAAAAAGCTTTGGTGAGCCTTCTCTTCGTCTTCTCCAACTCGTTCTCTTTTCAATTTCAGAAATTCCTAAAACTAACTTAGGAAAGGTTTCTCTTTTAAGCTTAGATCCAAGCTTGTGGGGTTGGAATTGAAGTGTGATTGTTCTTGTCATTGCTCTATAGCTTCTTCTTCATAGTTTTGGGTTTAAAGGTGAGATTTTTATCTCACATCTTTGCCTATATCTATCTTTGTTGTTAGGTATGAATTCGTAACACTTGTTGATGTTCATTTGCTTTTGATTTGAATTGGTTTTATGAATATTCTAATTGCTGTTTTGGAGTCCAATCTTTAAAAATCCTATCTTTGAGGTTTGAACATGCTTTTGGTGATGCATCGAGGAGCCCATAGGGCCGGGTTGCCGATAGACGTAAACCCCTAGCGTCCGTGCTCTATCGATCGCAAGTTGTTGGAATTTTTCCCCTAGGGGGCATAGGCTGAATAGATTGGAAAGTGCAGTTCAGTCGACTGACTCAGAGTGATCAGTCGACTGAACCGAACCGAGGAAATTTCCTGGGCCAGTGTCAGTCGATTGACCACTCTGAGTCAGTCGACTGAACCTGGAAATAGAGAGTTTCCAGGCATGATTCAGTCGACTGACCACTCTGAGTCAGTCGATTGGACCTGGAAACAGAAAGTTTCCAAGATCTAAGTCAGTCGACTGACCACCCTGGTCCAGTCGACTGAATTTGCTGTTTTTGCCCAATTTGCCTTTTGGGTTTAGGTTTCCACATTTTAATCGATTCTTCTTTCTCCGACTAGTTGTTATCACCTTGTTGGCTTTGATAACATCTTCTTTGGAACTTTTTTGGGAATATCCATTTTGATGGATTCGGTATCGATTTCCTTGAATTTAATTCACGTCTTCGAATGTGAATTTTTATGATTGATTGTTTCTACAATCATTTCTTTGGTTTGTCACTTTAAAAATATAAAGGTTTCAATACTAGTAGTAAATATCAAAACTCTTTTATCAAAACGATTTCAACTCTATTTTCAATATCAAGCTTGTTTATAAAACCGTTTCCAGTCTATTAGTATATACAAACCTTTACCTCACTCGTATGAGAAATCTAATTAAACGGATTAGTAAAACAAGTGGTATGAAACACTTGCGTTTACTTCGTCGGTTAATCCTTGGACTTGTTCGATTGAATTTCTTGTGGCAATTTTCGAGTGGAGACTTACAGTTTGTTCGTAAATATTTAAGTTAAGCCAGTGGTTATGGGACATGAAGCTAAACTCATCTATTTACTAGCTTAGTGTAATTGACACTTCTTGATGATCGATGATGATCATTTTGTGATTTAGACTAGCAATGTGTGATGTCTCTTTGTCTACGAGGGAGACTAAACCCCGTTTCTGTGGAGCTTCTACTCAATTTGGTGGGGTAGCGACCCATGATCTTCGGGCCGTTTTGTGGAGCTTCGGCTCAAAACTAATGGTTAGCAACCATGGAATAGCGTTCCGTTTTGTGATACACGTGTTGGTGATTTTTCATGCTCCCCTTTTGTGATAGGCCTCCCCCTCTTGTGATTTCTGGATTTCTAATTGATGATTTCTAGAATTTGTGTTTTCACCAATTTTTTGTGTGATTACATTGATAAGTTTTATCAATATTTGTGCATTGGTGAATTTGTGTGTCATTAACCTTTGTGATTGGCATTGATATAATCGTCAATATTTATGGTTCGGTGAACAAAAATAAAGAGTATGACATTCTTTTTGATCTTTGAGAAGATTCTTGTGATATTGATTAATCTCTAGTTGATTTTCAGTTGCATACTTATTACAGTATGGCTTTAGGGTTATCATACGTTTCTGTCATATCTCTTATTTTATATCATTTTATCTGATATTTATAGCTTGACTGATCCGTTTATTATTTTCTCATTGAATAATACTCGGGTCAGATTGAGATGTTACAGGTGCTTCTGCTTGACTCCTCATCTGGGATTATTATTATCCTGACTTTTGGCTAACTACTTAGATTTGTAGTTTTTGGTTGTATACATTTGAGATATAGACTCATTGATGTATACTTATTCTTTTGTGAAGCACTTGTAACTATTCTTTTGTGATATTGTGGATCTTGTTTGACCACTACTCTGATATACACTTTTATGTGTTATATTCATATCTTTTTCCGCCTTTGTGATATGGATATCTGTGACTAATTTGTGTTATGCTTATTTCTATATTTGTTTCCGAAGATTATATAGCCACTGTGTAGTAGTTTTGAGTTTGCATCGGTATGTCGGATTTCCACTTGAGATGAAAAGTTATATTTTTATCTGGCATATCAGCACTCGCACAAAGCAATTATACAGTTGGTCGCTCCTCAACAGCCTTATTCTCCACGCTAGTTGACGACATTACTCCATAATGTTCTTGGCTAGCATGGGTACAGAGGTGGGGGGCCACATTGTCCTTGGCAGCGGTGGTGAGCGTCTTTGACACATCGGAAAGAGTCGCCTGGGTATGGACAGGGGCGGCCGATGATGGGCAGTTCAATGGAAGTGGTCGATCGATTTGCTGTTGTTTGTGGCGAGCGGAAAAATTCGAGCAAAGGTGGAGGCTACTTGGGTTAGGGCATACGTGTGGCTAGGTTTGATCGTGATAGAGCTAGGGTTCGCGAAACAGTAGAGGACACGTGGCTGTCATCGAGTGGTAGCATGTTTTATTTATTTTATTTTATAATTAAGAATCGTTTAATGTTTTAACTCGATTAACTTTTGCATATGAGATCCAACTCACGCGCGGTTTTCTCCGCTAGAATCGTATTGGAATTCTAGGCATTTTGACTCTAGTTTGGACGAATTCTGAAACTGTTTGAATTTTGAATTTAAATTGGATTTAAATTCAATTTAAATTCAAAAGGTGAGTGTTTTAACTCACTCACAACTTCTAAAATTTCTTATGTTTGTTAAATTGCTTTATGATGTGATTAGAAAGTTATTTATGAATTTTTGGCATATTTTGAATCATCATAATTTGAATTTATTGGGATAAAATAGTTATTTAATTTTTTATTGAACATAAACTTCCAGTAAATTCCTATTATTTATTATCTGTTCTATAGTGATGTTATTGATTGAATTGGATGAAGATTGTGATAAATGTTTATGATTGATGTTGGATGAATGAATGTTGTATTTTATGTTGTTATAAACTGCAAGTTGTTATGGATTTTTATTCCATTTGGGATTGCAGTTTGAAATGATATATAACTGTGTTTATATTTTAAATTACGAATTGAAATGATAAATATCCATATCACTTGACCATAGCATAGAAAATTATATACAGACACCGTGGTCTATATATAAAAATATTTTGAAATGATTTCTATGGTTTTGTAAAGAAATATATGGTTTTAGATAAATATGGATTTAAGATATTAATAAATCTTATTTTATCCTTGATTTTAAGCTATGTATAATTTTCTTTAATATAGAATAAGCTTAATAATAAGTTTGATTTTTATTGAAGATAATATGGTTAAGTATTTAAATTATATTTTAATATAGAGTTTATAGTGATTTAAATAAAATTAAGGTTGTAAGATAAATTTGAGATTTATTTGAAATTGAATTTATTTAAGAATTAAACTCAAATAAGCTTGATGTGAAATTTACTAAATTTGAAATTTTAGAGGGTATGATTTTATAACTTGATTTTGTTTAAGGTGAATTAAATGAATATTTCAAGTATAAATAAATTGAAGGAAATATTTAGTTATTTGTAGTTTGAGTTTTATTTAAATGATAATGGATTTATTATGTAAAATATTTCAAAACTAAATAATAGAAAATTGAATTGTTGAATCGTAATTACCAAACTTAGTTTTGAAATTGTTGAATACTCGAAGTTTGAAATATATTGAATTTGAAATGATTTATTCTGTGGATCAAATCTGTTTTAAAACCGATTAAGTTGGAGTAGTTTATTTGGAAACTGAATTGAATTGAAATTTATGATTTAGGATTTGGTTAAATATAAAATGTAGAAATTCGAGTTGTTTTGGAATTGATTTGTGGAATTGAAGAAGCTATTTATTATATCTAGCATTTTAATATTTAAACCATTTAAGTGGTGGAAGTTATGTTTCAAAGTTACGAGTTTCTAAGTATTATGATTTGAAAGTGTTATAATTTCAAGTGTTTCTGTAACGATCCAGAATTTTCGATCCCGAAAATTCTAGATAGTTAGAAAAGAAGAGAAGAGATAGAAGAAGAAACTGGAAACCAAACTCAGTATCTCACATTCGCAGCAGATAAAATATAATACCAAATAATATTCTTTACACAAAGAATAGCCGAATTAATCAATTACATTTTAATACATCAGAGTTACAATATTTAACATTCACTGGCAATTAAAAATAACTTGTCCCGCAAATACAAACAATATATCACAAAGGAATACACTCCATACATTCTTGCCATCCAGCTCGCCTCCTGAGCTCCAGAACGTCCTTACTTGAAAATCTATAATACTCGGTCTGACCCAAGCATTACATCAAAGTAACACCCGGGTCAGGCTAGAAACCAGCGTGAGTAAACCCATTTAACATGAAATTTCAAATTCATAATCTTATTTAAAACCCGGGTAACTCGTACTTTACTAGAGTTCTCAACTTATTATGGACAATACTTTTCACACATCAATTTCTAAGTACCAAATTTAGATGAAATGGTCCAATTTACTTAAATCATTCTATTCCACCCTATTTATTTCACATATCAATCTATAAAGAATTGAAATGGTTTAGGGTATTTACTAATACCCGACTCCGGTCTCTTTGAATCCAATGTCATCTTAACTCAAGTTATTCAAGTGATCACAATTTAATTTTGAATACTGGATGTCACCTTTACACAATAATTCATCATTGATGGATAACCACATTAACACTGTTCAAACCCATCACATCACAAACATTTCATATCAAAAATATAAATCAACTATTTATAAGCAAGTTGAATTAGTCACACCATAAATTAAATTAATTACTTTAATTACTTTCAATCCTGCTTACTCATCATAATTTAAAGAAATTAATTAATCACCGCTTAATTATCATCTCTAATTATATTAAGTAATTATCCTTTAATTAATTATCCAAATTAATTAACCATCACCATTTCACATCAATTCCATTTATCTTTAATTAATTACTCAAATTAATTATTCTATAATCACTTACATTGATTAATTATCCTTTAAATTAATCATACTCATTAATTAACTAACCCTTAATTAGTTTCCTTAATTAATTAGTTCATTAATTAACTACACTAAGTAATTAAACCTTAATTACTTCCCTTAGGTAATTTACCTTTAATTACTTCAATCAAGTAATTATCCCATTGGTAAATTATCCTCAATTAATTTAATCTTTAATTTATTAATTAAATTAATAAATCCTTAACAAATTTATCCTTTAATTATTAATTAATTTAACCCTTAATTACAAATTAAATTAAGTAATCCCTAACAAATTAATTCTTAACAAATCAATTCTTTAAATTACTTACCTGAAGTAATTATCATTTATTAAATCACACTTATTAATTATTATTTAATTAAAGTAATTATCATCAATTTTCATTAATTAATTAATTACAACAATCGACCCTTAATTATTTTTATTAATCTTTTAATTGTCAAACAATTAATTACTCTTTAATTACTTTATTGATTAATTAACCTTAATCATCCAAAACTTAATCAATTAAAGGATAAGTCATTTACCTTAATCAACTTCTTAATTATCATTTAAAATCTTATTAATGAAGTAAACTTTAAGAATTAACTTACTAAGTTAAATGATTAATTCAACTTAATTAATCAACCATTTAAATAAATACTTTATTTATCAAAAAATGATTAAGTGTATTATTAAAAACTTAATTATGTTTAACCATAAAACATTTTGATTCAATTTATCATTACTTGAAATAAAACCCAAGATTCCTCAAACCCAACACAGAGTACCATACTTCTACTCTCATGTCTTTTTTTTAAAAAAACTTGTCTAAATAAATAATGAAATGGTTACAGGATTATCTCAAATCACGATCGACTCGATGGTTAACCCGAGCAAAACTTCTTCCAGCTCGAGTTCTTCCCAAGACAATCTTCATCTTCACAAACACTGATACCCAAACCATTGTGCACGTACATAGAGGCACTCATCCCCTCCGATCATCGGTACCATCACCGATCAGTCTATCCTGATCTAAATACTCGACAACAACCACTCGTGCTTTAAATCGAACTCGATATCAAAATCGAGCTTGCATGAAACCCAAACTGGAAGAACCATCACTAGAGATTCCCTTAATGCTACCACCTCCGGCCACCAGACCTCTCGATACTCCGATCATCTCTTCTTCACATGCCCATGCACCTATACTCTACTCGCGACCCAGCCCGAAGCTCTGTCGACGTCGCAACGACCAAATCCCCGATATCGACCCAAAACTAATCCCAAATCCTACTCCGACGATTTGCCTCCGCCGTGGAGAACAAAAAATTTAGTTATAAATTTTGCCAACAATGTCAATCCCCACACTAACCTCAGAACTGATCCCAAGTCCCCTGAATTTCCCGATCAAGAGGAAATGCTCGAAATCCATTTTCTGTTCTATTTGTCATTTTTCTCGATTATCAAGTCTAAAAATCATGATTTTAATTTTAAAAATCATAAATTTCAATAACTCATTAGATCAAAAACTTGAATCATCCAAAGATTAATATCGAGATCTTGTTCTTCTTCCTTTTTTAGCTAGCTTCAGATTTAATCTAGAAATATTTTTTCAAAATTTATAATCTTAATATAACAAACAAATTTTTTTTATATATTGAAGTCTTGAGAATATTAGATGCAGAATAGTAAATTTTTTCTGAATCCTATTTGCACTGTAAGTGAAAACAAAACAAAACACCTCAGAACAGACAGGCACTCAAATATATACTCATAATATACATACATATGAAATCGTATAAATCAATCAACAAACACATTTTATAATTTTCTTAAAATTTACCGCATGCAAAAAGGTTCAAAACAGATTTGAATTTGTTACCCACTTGTTCGATGATGAACAGAGAGCTTAAAGAAAAAGCTTTGATATAGGGTTTTGTTTTAATCTGACTCTTATACGTTATAATCCAGATATGCTTAGTTAAAGAGAATTTGAATTAAAATGTTAATTGGGTTTGTTATGACCAGACAGAGACATGCACAAGAGTACCTATAGCAAAATCAAACTATATGCCCAGGAAATCCATGCAAGCAAATATATTGAGACACTTTTCGACTATCAATTGCAAACAGTAATAAACTAGAAATTTAGGCTTCAAGATGGTAGATTTACTCCCTTCTTTGTGAAATAGAGAAACACAGAAGCCTTTGAAGTCAAAACTGTACTTGAAATTGAAACAGCAGGCTTTCTCATCTTGATTTGTTGATCTTAAACTTGAACCCTTGCTTTAAGTCTTTTGCTTAGCTTGGTTTCAGATTTGTAATAATTGAGAAAAAACTGTTGCTGGGTTTGATTACTGTTTGAATTAATTTCTGGGTTGAGTTTGTTCTACTGACTTGTTCTTTTCTATTTTTTTATGTTACAGGTTTGTTTTCCTTTGATCTGATTTCTTTGTTTTGATTTAGGAAATGAGCTGATAAAAGAAATGAAAGAGATGGATGGAGATGTTTATATAACCTCTTCTATTTTTATTAATTAATTTTAAAAGAAATAAAAGAAGATTACGACACTTGTAGAAATAATTTACACTTGCAGTTACATTTTATAATTGTTTACACTTGTTGTAAAGCATAAGAATTAGTTTACATTTGTAATTTTTTGTATTAATATGTTTTTAATATTTATATTTATAATATTTTCCATTTAGTAATTACTTTCCTTAATCTATATAAATATGATATTTTAAAGAAAATATTCAAATTATATACTAATAAAATCATATTCATATATATTTTATAATTTATTTTAAGATTATTCTTTGAATTTCTAATTTGGTTTTACATTTATAAATGTCTAAAGTGTATAAATATTTAAACTTTTTTTATTTATCTTTTATAAAATCCTTTAAAGAGAATGTTATAAAACAAATCATATATATGTATTATTTTAAACTCAATTTATAATTTTAAAATGTTTATAATTTGAATTTCAAATTCAAATTCTCTTTTTAAAAATACTTAAATATATATGTTCAAATTAATACCAATTTTATTTATCTAGGGAAAAGAGTAAATCTTATATTGTTATAAAATGATTATTACATTTTTTAATTACCTAGAAATTTCCGGAATATCACATTCCTCCCCCCTTTGAATTTTTTCGTGCCGAAAAGGAACGATGCCAGAATTATTAAAATGCTTAAAATTAGATAAATTTCCTTGATCATTTTTAAAACACTTTAAAATCTATATAATATTGCCAAAATAGTTTTTATAAAAGTACTTTTATAACTTGATGTCTTAACATGTCTATTCTTGTTCTCACAGAAATTTAGTCATACTTTGATCAGGCGTAAGACTGAAAATCTATAAATACTTAGCAGACCCGTTTCCAACACCAAGTGAAAATATTTGGAAAATAATTTTACTGAAAATATAGAAACATTTTTGAAAATATAGGAAATATCTTTGGTGAGAATTCTCTGGAAATCATCACCCCCATACACGGTCGCAGTTAACCTGATGGTTACGTTGCTATCCCGACAAAATCCATAGATACCTGTAGGCCTCCTGCCCCTCGATTACGCCATGGAACCCGCCATAGATTGTAGTTACATTCCAGGGTTACGTTGCCATCACAGCAAAAGTCCATGTAATTGTTGGCATCAGCGCCCTCGATTTTCGCTGCCAAAAATGAAATTTCTCCACTCCCACATAGGTCGTAGTCTGCTGATGTAATCAAATGTAGACTGCTGGATCTCAGCAGCACACACGACTTCCGCTATGTCACCATAGGTCGCAGTCTACTGATATAAAATTAAACTAGACCGTTGGCTCTTAGCAGCACACACAACTTTCGCTATGGTCTGCAGTAGATCGCAGTGACATCGAGTTACGCTGTAGTCACAATATAACCTAAATGCCTCTGTAGGCATCAGCGCCCTCGACTTTCGCTACACACTGCACATAATCCTCAGGAACTAGTGTTGTCTGGACTCCTTATAGGATCAACTTTAGAACCTCCCTTAGGGTTCAAGGCAGTACCACTCTGTGGCACTCCAGAGAAGTTCATTCCAAGGGAGTGCCTTTTTCTCCTGAGCCATTTTCAAAACACTTTATACTATACATATATAGCATCTTCCAAATCATGCACCTAGTATGAATCTCATATAAATTTCCTTTCTCAAAATTGATTATTCCAAAATCGATAATTCTCAAATTAGGCTTTCCAAATTTCAATATTGATTTTTCCCAAAAATCAAAAAGCCTTTCCAAATCCAAAGGTTCCAAAAACCTTTCTCAAAATCGTTCTCATAAGATCCTTTACATATATATATATATATATATATATATATATATATAACTTTAAAAATCTTTGGATCGCTTCAAACTTGTATAAATTCCCTTTTCAAACTTCAAAAACTTTCAAAAATCCTTTCCTTCCGGCAATAGATTCAACAAGGGGAGATTTATTTTATATAACAAAGATGTATAATTTTGTTTATTCAAAATCAAATATTCAAATTTGATTACTCTATAAAGTCACTTACCAGTTTACTTACTTCCATAAAGTAAATTTTTACCATTGAAATATCCAATTTCCACTTTACTTCATCATCTATTCCACAAAATATACCTTTCATTTCAAAAACCATTTCACATTTCTTATCCACAAATTCCCAGCATCAATTTCATTCAAATCCATACAATGTACACATATCATCCGTACGCCATATCAATCTGATCGCTCACTCGATCACACAATTTCACTTCTGAACTGGTATCGTCCACCCAACTTCCTAGTGCAGACTCAGATCTGGTTTCTTGATCAGAAACCGTTATTCTCCTTGCATAGGCATAACTATGATAGATAATATCTAGAACCAATCAACAATCCATATCCAGGTTCGCCGTTGAAAAATCCCAACTCAGATTTGATAAACTATCTCGAAATTCTGTGCTCGAATCTGGATCAAATCACTATGCGAATAGAATAATATACGTACATCCTACGTATTTATCTTTATTGCTTATTAGCCAAATCAATCTGCTTTTCTATTCACATTCACTTTAATTTCTATCCACTTATTTACAATTGTTTCAATTCCATTTGGATTATCACTTTAATCCTTATCTCAATTGGGTATTAATCATAAACAGTTTGCACTCTAACCATCTTAAAATTAGAAAATAATTTGAAAAGTTAAAAGTAGATGAAAAATAATTATTAGTTGTAAAATAATTATAAAATAGTTAAGTAATTGTAAAATAGTTGTAAAATAGTCAAATAGTTATAGAATTTTTTTTAAATAATTCGCAAAATAGTTGTAAAATAGTAATTAGTTATAAAGTAGTTGGAAAACAGTAATTAGTTTATAAAAAGTTGAAAAATTATTAAATAGTTCCAAAAATAATTGTAATACAAGTATAAGATAGTTTTAAGTTTAAAAAGAAAAAATGTATAGTAAATAGTTTGGAAAAATAGATTTATATTAAAACAATTTATTTTGAAAATAGTCCAGAGCCAAACTATTCAACTTCCCAATCTCCATTTCCAATTAATTTCCCATCAATTCAATTTAAATTACCACTCTCATTTAAATTGACTGAATAATTTCAATTTCCATTGAAATTGATCTAACCCCAATTCAAGTTGAATTAATTTCTTTCCAAATTCAAATCAAATTCCATTTGAATTTGAACTCATTCAACTTCAATTTCATTTCAAATAAATCCAATTCAAATTTTCCATTCGAATTTCAAATTTATCCATCTTCAATCACAATTCCAAAATTCAAATCAAATTCCATTTGAACTAATTCAATTCAGATTACAAATTTAAACCATCCCGAATTATATAAATTCGAGTTAAATTTTTAAATGTTGATTGAGTCCTTTAAATCAAATAAACTTAAATCTTTGAAATTCAATTCATCACCAAATTTCAACTTTTGAAACCAAACCTCAAAATTTTCAACTTGATTTAATTTCAAATTCCATTTTATCTTAATAATGGATATATCACCACACCCCATTTCTTCATTCATTTAAACAAATCCAATTTCAGCTTAAAGATTATTAATAACGACATGATGGTATCATTCAAATTATTTTAAAACATCCATCCATTTCCAATTTCCAGATCTCAAACCATTTTGAGATCACACAAACTCCTAATTCAAATTAACTATTTAACTTTCCAAGTTAAATCCCAATTTCATCTTGAAATTTCCAATTCAAGTTATTTGTTAAATTATTTAACTTTCCAAAGTTAAATTCATTTTACTTAATCCAGCCAACCTTACCCAATTTGAATTCTCATTTCAAATTTTAAACTTCTTATAAATAACCTTCCCACTTATAAGTTCAAAAACTTATCACTTTGGGTATCACATCTCATTCCAAATTTAAAACTCGACATTTAAAGTTTATTTCAAACCATCTTTGATATTATGTATATTCCTTATACATACATATTTATTTCCTTTACACACCAAATTACATTTAAATTTTAATCCACCTTTGGTTTTAAATTCTAAACAAAATTCCTTTAAATTTTCAAACAACTCTAGTTTGAAACGGAACCCTTCATTCAAATACATTAGATAACATTATTTATTATTTCCTTATCACTTTGAAACAGTTTTCAAATTTTGGACCCAGATTCAAAACTTCACAATTCAGATCATCTTCAGTTCCAATTTATAAGTCATACTTGCCTAAATGTTTTACTTCCCTAGAACATTTCATTTTGCTTACTCATTAATACACATTTTATTATCAAATACAACAACCATTTATGATAATAACCAAGATTATCATATCTGGAAACCAATTCATTATTATCTTATTCTAAAACTCCTTCCCAAATTCAAGATTTAAATTTTAGTTTGAATCCATTTCAAACTTATCTTTATTTAATTTCAATTTGGTTGTATTTCTATTACCACTTAATTTAATTCCAATAATTTAACAACCAATTATCTTAATATTTATTAGAAAGAAATATTGCTTTGTATATCAAAATATATTATTATATTAAATCATTTTAAAGCTTTATATAAGAAAATAACAAGTACACTCTCATAAATATACACTTAACTCATTCTAGGTACCATTGAACTTATCCTTAATGAGCAATCCCACTACAGCCAAGGTTCTCGCTTAACCTGTGGCTTTGATACCAAATGTAACGACCCAGAATTTTCTATCCTGAAAATTCTAGATAGTTAGAAAAGAAGTGAAGAGAAATAAGAAGAAGAAACAGGAAACCAAACTCAGTATCTCACAATCACAGCAGATAAAATATAATATCAAATAATATTTTTTACACAAAGAATAGCTGAATCAGTCAATTACGTTTTAATACATTAGAGTTACAATATTTCACAGTCACTGGGCAACTAAAAATAACTTGTCCCGGAAATACAAACAATATATCACAAAGGAATATACTCCATACGTTCTTGCCATCCAGCTCGGCTCTTGAGCTCTAGAACATCCTTACTTGAAGATCTGTAATACTCGGTCTGACCTGAGCATTACATCAAAGTAACACCCGGGTCAGGCTGGAAACCAGCGTGAGTAAACCCATTTAACATGAAATTTCAAATTCATAATCTTATTTAAAACCCGGATAACTCATACTTTATGTTCGTAGACGGAAATTCTATCGGTTTAGAAAACCGTCGAACGAATTAAAAATAACCGCAAGCGCACGGTGTACGTATGTAGCACGCGGCGAATACGGGTCGATCCGCAGAGAATTGATGATTTTAAAATTCTATTCAATCAAATTAACCAAAGTTGAAAGTGTGATTAGATAAAAATGTAAGAAACTAACAAAAACTAGCAAAAGAAAATGATAAAAATATGAGAGTCAAAAGAACAATTTAGAGATAAATCCACTCTCTAGATCATATAAATCAACAAAATGAAGTTATGATCTCTCTTTTCTTTTCATTAGTGTAATTAGTTGATGTGTTTATCATACGTATGATATATTTGTGCTATTAATTAGCCCAATATAAACCATCAAACTATAACACAACCACTAATACACATTTAACTCTCATGAAATATGACAACAAAGTTGAAATAAAAATCTATTTTAAGCATAGCCTATTAACTATTGTTTAGAAATATAGGCTATCAAATTTCAATTTCAACATTCACTTCTTTGCCATAATCATATTTAGATGAAGAGGCAATTTGTGTTATGTTTGTTTAAGCGTAGCCTATTTGTTATGAACAACATAGACTATCAAATTCAAAGCTAAACAACATCATTAAACCACTTCAAGTGTTTCCATTAAAGCACAAAAAGAGAGTATAAACATCAAAATGTTGCAGCTACATACTAGAGAGCTTCATTACCCCTAAATTGTAGGGATTAAGCTCTCATATTTGTTATCAAATCAACAAATGTAGAAAGCAACATGAAAGCAAAAAGAAAGGAAAATGAAAGCTAATGGAAAAGACAACTAATCTAATTGCATAAAGGTAAATCTATACTATTACATAAGAAGAGAAGAAGCATGTAAATAAAAGAGAATTAACATTGCATAAAAGAAAAGAAAATTACATGAATCAAAATGGCTAAGTAGCCATGGAAAGAAAGAGAGCTTTGATTTATTTTCTAAACTAAAACTAACTAATTAAGAGGAAGATGGCTACATGAAACATAAGGGGTATTTATACAAGTGTTAAAACCCTAATTCATTTTTTTGGGGAATGCCCAAAATGCCCCTTAGGAAGTGTGGAGGCCAATTTATCATTAACATGTCTTAATCCCCCATTAAGTGTATATGAAGCCATTAACTTCAAAAGCATGTGCATTAGCCTTTAATTTGTACATTAAGGTAGGTGGGTAGGTGGGGTCCTCCATGTTCTTCACTTTGAATTATTTCCATCTTCATTCCTTTGTATTAATTTTGTGCATGCATATCTTCATGAAACCACTTCTATTTGAGATCAATTTCCTACAAAAATATATACAAATTTTCAATTAATTTTTCTAAAACAAATATATGCACACAAATGACCGTTTTGCCCATATATGAAGATGAATATGTGACAATTTGGAATAATTTGAATTTTTGGTTTAAACAAGTTAAAATACCCGATATGATCATTTATTTAATTCAAATAGATTAAATATGTTGGTAAAAAATGCACATTTATGTGCACATCACTTTACTACGAGTTCTCAACTTATTATAGACAATATTTTCACACATCAATTTCTAAGTACCAAACTTAGATTAAATGGTCCAATTTACTTAAATCATTCCATTCCACCCTATTGATTTCACATATCAATCTATAAATAATTGAAGTGGTTTCGGGTATTTACTAATACCCGACTCCGGTCTCTTCGAATCCAATGTCATCTTAACTCAAGTTATTCAAGTGATTACAATTTAATTTTAAATACTGGATGTCACCTTTACATAGTAATTCATCATTGATGGATAACCACATTATCACTGTTCAAACCAATCACATCACAAACATTTCATATCAGAAATATAAATCAACCATTTATGAGCAAGTTGAATTAGTTACACCATAAATTAAATTAATTACTTTAATTACTTTCAATCCTGCTTACTCATCATAATTTAAAGAAATTAATTAATCACCGCTTAATTATCATCTCTAATTATATTAAGTAATTAGCCTTTAGTTAATTATCCAAATTAATTAACCTTCACCATTTCACATCAATTCCATTTATCTTTAATTAATTACCCAAATTGATTATTCTATAATTACTTACATTGATTAATTATCCTTTAAATTAATCATACTCATTAATTAACTAACCCTTAATTAATTTCCTTAATTATTTAGCACTAATTAACTACACTAAGTAATTAAGCCTTAATTACTTCCCTTAGGTAATTTATCTTTAATTACTTCAATCGAGTAATTATCCCATTGGTTAATTATCCTCGATTAATTTAATCTTTAATTTATTAATTAAATTAATAAATCCTTAACAAATTTATCCTTTAATTGTTAATTAATTTAACCCTTAATTATACATTAAATTAATTAATCCCTAACAAATTAATTCTTAACAAATCAATTCTTTAAATTACTTACCTGAAGTAATTATCATTTATTAAATCACACTTATTAATTATTCTTTAATTAAAGTAATTATCATAAATTTCCATTAATTAATTAATTACAACAATCAACCCTTAATTATTTTTATTAACTTTTAATTGTCAAACAATTAATTACTCTTTGATTACTTTGTTGATTAATTAACGATAATCATCCAAAACTTAATCAATTAAAGGATAAGTCATTTACCTTAATCAACTTCTTAATTATCATTTAAAATCTTATTAATTAAGTAAACTTTAAGAATTAACTTACTAAGTTAAATGATTAATTCAACTTAATTAATCAACCATTTAAATAAATACTTTATTTATCAAAGAATGATTAAGTGTATTATTAAAAACTTAGTTATGTTTAACCATAAAACATTTTGCTTCAATTTATCCTTACCTGATACAAAACCCAAGATTCCTCAAACCCAACACAGAGTTCCATACTTCTACTTTTTTTTTTATTTTTTTTTATTTTTTTAAAAACTTGTCTAAATAAATAATGAAACGGTTACAGGATTATCTCAAAACACGATCTACTCGATGGTTAACCCGAGCAAAACTTCTTCCAGCTTGAGTTCTTCCCGAGACAATCTTCATCTTCACAAACAATGATACCCAAACCATTGTGCACGTACACAGAGGCACTCGTCCCCTCCGATCATCAGTACCATCACCGATAAGTCAATCTTGATCTCAATATTCGACAACAACCACTCGTGCTTCCAATCGAACTCGATATCAAAATCAAGCTTGCATGAAACCCAAATAGGAAGAACCATCACCAGAGATTCCCTTAATGCTACCACCTTCGGCCACTAGACCTCTCGATACTCCAATCATCTCTTCTTCACATGCCCACGCACCTATCCTCTACTCGTGACCCACCCGGAAGCTCTGTCGACGTCGTAGCGAAGAAATCCTCGATATCGACCCAAAACTAGTCCCAAATCCTACTCCTATGATTTACCTCTGCCGTGGAGAACTAAAAATTCAGCTACAAATTTTGCCAACAATGTCAATCCCCACACTAACCTCAGAACTGATCCTAAGTCCCCTGAATTTCCCGATCAATAGGAAATGCTCGAAATCCATTTTCTGTTCAATTCGTCATTTCTCTCGACAAGTCTAAAAATCATGATTTTAATTTTAAAAAATCATAAATTTCAATAACTCATCCGATCAAAAACTTGAATCATCCAAAGATTAATATCGAGATCTTGATCTGTTTTAATTTTACTGTTCTTCTTCCTTTTTTAGCTAGCTTAAGATTTAATCTGGAAACATTTTTTCGAAATTTATAATCTTATTATAACAAACAAATTTCTTTTATATATTGAAGTCTCAAGAATATCACATGCAGAATAGTAAAAAAAAAATTTGAATCCTATTTTCACTGTAAGTAAAACAGAACAAAACACCTCAAAACAGACGGCCACTCAACTATATACTCATAATATACATACATATAAAATCATATAAATCAATCATGCAAACACTTTTTATAATTTGCTTAAAATTTACTGCACGCATCAAGGTTCAAAACAGATTTGAATTTGTTACTCACTTGTTTGATGATGAACAGAGAGCTGAAAGAAAAACCTTTGATCTGGGGTTTTGTTTTAATCCGACTTTTATACGTTATAACCCAGATATGCTTAGTTAAAGAGAATTTAAATTAACATGTTAATTGGGTCTGTTAAGACCAGACAGAGACATGCACAAGAGTACCTACAGTAGGATCAAACTATATACCCAGGCAATCCATGCAAGCAAATATATCGAGACACTTTTCGACTACCTATTGCAAAAAGTTATAAACTAGAAATTTGGGCTATAAGAAGGCAGATTTACTCACTTGTTTGTGGAATAGAGAAACACAGATGCCTTTGAAGTTAAAACTGTACTTGAAATTGAAACAGCAGGCTTGCTCATCTTGATTTGGTGATCTTGAACTTAAACCATTCCTTTAAGTCTTTTGCTTAGCCTGGTTTCAGATTTGTAATAGTTGAAAAAAATTGTTGCTGGGTTTGATTACTGTTTGAATCGATTTCTAGGTTGAGTTTGTTCTACCAACTTGTTCTTTTTTTTTATGTTACAGGTTTGTTTTCCTTTGATCTGATTTCTTTGTTTTGATTTAAGAAATGAGCTGATAAAAGAAATGAAAGAGATGGATGGGGATGATTATATAACCTATTCTGTTTTTATTAATTAATTTTAAAAGAAATAAAAGAAGATAATGACACTTATAGAAATAATTTACACTTGTAGTTACATTTTATAATTGTTTACACTTGTTATAGAGCATAAGAATTAGTTTACATTTTTAATTTTGTGTATTAATATGTTTTTAATATATATATATATATATATATATAATATTTTCCATTAGTAATTACTTTCCTCAATCTATATAAATATGATATTTTAAAGAAAATAATATAAATAAAATTATATACTAATAAAATCATATTCATATATATTTTAAAATTTATTTTAAGATATTTATTCTTTGAATTTCCAATTTGGTTTTATATTTATAAATGTCTAAAGTGTGTAGATATTTAAATTTCTTTTTTTTATATTTTATAAAATCCTTTAAAGAGAATGTTATAAAACAAATCATATATGTATTATTTTAATCTCAATTTATATTTTTTAAATGTTTATAATTTGAATTTCAAATTCAAATTCTCTTTTTAAAATTACTTATATATATATGTTTAAATTAATACCAATTTTATTTATCTAGGAAAAGAGTAAATCTTATATTGTTATAAAATGATTATTACATTGTTTAATTACCTAGAAATTTCCAGGATATCACTGTTTCGGTTTCGAAGTGTATAACTATGAAAGTGCTACGACTTTTGGAAAAGGATATATTTGAAATAAAAATGATATCGCATTGATTTAGTTTTGAAATGGAAATGATATCATATTTATATGATTTGAAATGGCAATGATATTTCGGTTTAAAGTATAAATTATTTTGCAATGACCGTGGTGTAATAATAACGTTTGGTTGTTAAAGAGACCGGGATTGGAAGTTTTCATATTCTCTGCCAACTCTGAAAACCACTTTGACAACCGTGTATGCGATGGAGATTCCAGAATGAAGTAGGATGGCGGCGGCGTTCCTCTGAGGTATATACGTGGACCCGACTCCCGTGGGTTTGCATAAGGTGGCTAAAACAGGAGCGATTCCGAGCCAGTGAGTTAGCTCCTCTTATCGGACACACTCCTTCGATACCATTCTATTACTTTGTGATTGATTGGGGCCAATTGTTATTTTTGGGGGTGTGGCTCGAGGTGGGAGGTAGCTGCGCGCTATGCATCATGACTAGTTCGGATAGTAATTGGTATATCTACCCTGGCATTGCCTAGTTGTGCTGTGTCACCTACTCTAGCGCGTCTTGTACGAGTTTGATTTGTGTCGTACCTATGGAGTATCTTCTCGTAGTCTCCCGATCAGGTGATATACATGTACTGTATAGACTACTGGCACTATTACGTGTTAAAGGCTATATGGGTAACCCCTTAACGCTATTTAAAAGTAAGTTTACTTTACTGATAGACATTATTATAATAGCGTATATTGCTACATAGTAAATAGTTTAACGAATCCTTAGGAGATGTGAATTCCAAGCAACTCTTAAGTTACTGCACTCACGTTTGACACTGGATAGGAGATGTCAAATCCCGTAAACATCTCTGACGTCGCTCCACTCATATTACTTACCATTGATTTAACTTACATAAGATATTTTAGTTCTGACTCGAGTGTTTTGTCTTCTCAATTCGCTCGGGTCAGTCTGAGCATTTCAAGGTTTGAAGACCTTATTTCTGAAGGATGAAGACAAGGATTTTATTACCATTATTTACTATATTGTTCCACTACATCACAATGTTCTCCTGCATTGTTATTTATTATTCTTTGGTGTGTGTAACTCTGATTCTATTGTACAAGTATAATTAAATGTTTTGTAAAACAACTTCATGAACTGTTTATTTGGTTATTATATTTTGTCGTTCCGCTGCAAGATTCTATTTTTCTTCTCTGCTTTTTCTTGTTCACCCCAATAATAATCCTCCCTTCGGTATGGTTTAAGTCTGACGTGTGTGGTTTATCATAGATTTAAAGCCTACAAAAAGGCGGATTGTAACATTTGGCATCAGAGCTTTGGTTTAGCGAAAACTTTAGCTTTATTGGATTTGACTCTTTATCAATAGGGTAGTAATACCCAGTGATGAGTCCCTGAGTGTATATAAATATATCAGAGAGCGTATTTGTTGGTGTTATAAAAAGGGTATTGATATTGGGTTAATTTATTCCATTTTGTATTTATCAATTCTGGTTGGTGCAAAGGATGTTATGACATCAATAAGGATTTCTAGACACTTAATAGACTATAATGACCCATAAATTTTGATAACTAAATTATTTAAATTTATAGGATTTTGTAATTAAATTTAGGAAGAAATTAAAATGTTTATAATTCATATTGAAGTAAATGTAGGAGTGAAATGCAACATTTGAAATTAAATCTAAGTATTAAAAAAGAAAATGAAATTTCGATGCATTGAAGTAATGGGAATTGTTATTCTAGGCTAAGCAAATTTAATATAAAGAAACAAATGGAAATATTGTATTAACTAATGCAATGATAAAATTAGTGATAATTTAATGAATCAAATATTATAGTAATCGATGAAGTAATACGCAAATAATGGAAATATATACAATCAATGTAGATAAGTAATCTTAATGACTGTTGTAAATAATAAACGTTACCTTAACGGAAATAAATAAATAACGGGACTGAGAATCGTAAATTAAAGTAACAAATGATGTAATAAAAGAATGAAATCAATATAAGATAATAAATGCAATGATTGTGGGTTAATAATAAAGTGTGAATAGGGAAATGATTGTTTATAGTAATTGAATGGAATTCCAATTTGTTGGAATAGAGTAAATGTATACTTGGTAATAAATTTAATATAGGAAAACGAACTTAAATATTGAATTAATTAATTTATATATATAAGGAATGATGATTGAATAAAAACATTAACTCTGTAAATAACTATAATATTGGAGTGGAAATAATAAACTTATAAATGTGGATTAAGAGTTTTTGACAACAATTATTATGAGTTATATATATATTTAGTTCATTCAATTAAATTAGAAATCATTGCAATAAAATCTAAATTTAATGTTACGTTAAAATAAATTAAGGTAAAAATAGGGATTTACGTAAATAATTCTTCATAAAATGTTGATTTGTGAATAAAAAGAATGGAAATAAAGCTTTATTAATTGATTAGAATCTAAAATTGAATAAAAGTATTAATTGCAATTAAATGGATTAAATCTTTAAAAATTACGTAAATATTAATTTGGATGAATTTGAAGTTATTTATGTAATAAAGTATGAATCTATTATTAATTTTATTTATAAAATTACAGTTGGGTAAATGAAATGGATGCAAAAATAAGCTTTGTCAGCATATGGAAGTTTAATGTATGATAATAGGTTTAATTGAAATAAATGAAAATTTAACATCAAAATATTACGTTAATAGAGATTTAAGTGTAATCTAAAAATATTAAGATAATAGATTTTGAATCTAATATTAAATCCATCTATTTGAAATTTATGAATGGAATAATCATTGATTTATTTAATTTAATAGAATTATTAGAAAGTTAATTTATAATTTTGAATATAATGAAATTGAAGATTTGACACTGCAATTGATAGAATAATCAACTTTAAATTGACATCTAAAATTTTTTAAAATTTTTTTAGATGATTAAGAAATATAAAGGTGATAAAATTTTCGATTATAAAAGTACAATTTAAAATTTGATTTAATTGATTAATTTTTAATTTATTTAATTAATGGAAAAATAACCATTTTGGTACTGACTCGGATTTCAACGAAACCAGTTTCATCGGATCCGTAACGGTGAATTATTGTAGGATTTCAAGTTTCGTATCGATCGGACTTATCGTTTGATCGTACGGGCTTGAAACGCCTTGAAATAAATGAAATTGAAATCAATTGAAATCAATTTGAAAAATATTGATTTTAGCATAACTTCTTCATACGATGCAATTTGAACCCGAAACCTTTTCCATCGCGTTTAAAATATTTTTAAACATCTATTTTGATATATGGGTTGACCCAATTTCGTTCCGGGGTCAGAACGAGCTTTTTGGGCCACTTTGTCGTTAGCGCATACATCTATCTTACCCGATCCATCCTATTTCAACTTTGCATATAAATATCTTACTATCAACCCTAGCCTCCCTAATTCTCATTTGTCTATACGTAAATTTATTACTATTCCTCCTCCTCAATGGCAGACAAAATTTCAGATCCAAATCCATTTCAAAATCAAAGTCAAAAATTCAAAGTCCTCAAAAAATTTCAGAAAAAATATATGTTGAAGCTCTCGACTAGCGTAATTCAATGGTGGTGTTCGTTTTTCGATTCGAGTTTTCGTGTGTCCATAATTAAATAAATAACTACCGACCGTTCATATTAGGTCATCAGAATTGACGGTGGATCTTCCACGATTCATCGATCAGGAAGTCTAGGCGCATAGAGGAGGCCGAGTGCTTTCGATCGGCACGGTTCGTTTGGGGTAATTGTCGCTAGAATCGCCACGATCGGCTTGTTAAGGGGCGGCGGCTGTGAATGCCTAGGGCGTACTGGAGTTGACTACGACCACGGGGAGGTTGCGCTTGGAGGTGGTGAGCACGATGGTATCACCTGATCGGGGGTTAAGCGATTGAGGCAGCGACGAAAATTTACCAAAGAAGTGGCGGCTCCGGTGGCGTGCGTTCTAGGGTTTAGCTTGAAACCAACGTGTGTGTTTCCTGTACACGGAGAGATAGTGATGGTGACGTGGAAAATAAATTTAGGTAAGTTTGATTTTATTTTAATTTTGTTTCAAATGATTTAACTTGAATAACTTTTACATACGATGTCAGATTCACACGCAGTTTCTTTTGTTAGGATCGTATTGAAATTTCGGGCACAATGACGCTGATCTGGACGAATTCTGAGACTGTGCAATTTTTGGGTTTAAATTGGATTTAAATCCAATTTAAATTCAAAAGGTGAGAGTTTTAACCCACTCACAATTTCTAAAATTTCTTATGTTTGTTAAATTGATATATGATGTGTTTTAAAATTTATCTATGGTTGTTTGGCATATTTTTAATCATCATCTCAGTTAATTTCATTTATTTAAATTAAATTGCTGTTTAATTTATTCATTGCATATAAACTGCCAGTTAAAATTGTTAACTTATTTTCATTGCATATAAACTGCCAGTTAAAATTGTTAATTTACTTTTCATTGCATATAAACTGCCAGTTAAATAGTTATTAAATTTATTATTGAATTAAACTACTATTTAATACCTGTTGTTTATTTTCTATTATATATTGATGTTATTGATTTAATTGAATGATGATTGTGATAAATGGTTGATGGTTGATATTGGATGAATGAATGTTGTATTTTATATTGTTATAAACTGCAAGTTATTATGCATTTTCATTTCATTCGGGATTGCGGTTTGAAATGATATACAACCACATTTTTATTTTAAATTACGAATTGAAATGATAAATATCCGTATCACTTGACCATAAGATAGAAAATTATATACAGGCACCGCGGTATATATATATAATTATTTTGAATTGATTTTTTTTGGTTTCGTAAAAAAATATATATGGTTTTATGAAATATCGATTTAGATATTTGATAAAGGTTATTTTATATATAGTTAAATTCTTGGTTTAAGCTATGTATAAAATTGGATAAAGTATAAATAAATTTAATAATAAGTTGATTTTATTAAATTAAAATATGAGAAGTAGTTATCTAAATAATATATTTTTATATAGAGTTTTAATAACTCAAATAAAAGTAAGGTTGAAGATAAATGTGAATATGATTTGAATTGAAGTATTTAAGAATTATCCTCGAAAAATTTGTTTTGAAATGTAAATAAATTTAAATTTAAAAGGTATGATTTTATAACTTGATTTTGATTAGAGGATTTAAATGAATATCAAAATGATTTAAAGAATATTATCAAGTTAATTTAATTAAAAGAATATCTTGTTATTGAAGTTTAAGGGTTTACTTAAATAATATTTGTTTTATTAAGTAAACATTTCAAATTTAAATAATAGGAATTGGATTTGATATATATTAAATTAGCAAAGAATCCATTTTGAAATAGTGGAATATTTAAAGATTGAAATATATGAACTATAAAAATTTAAGTTTTAAAATGTAGAACATTAAGCTTTTAAATATATGGGAATTAAAATGGTTTATTTGGAGGTTCAAATTGATATTGGGAATTTATTGTGAAATTTAAAGAAGCTATTCTACTATATAAAGTAATATAGTATTTAAACCATTAAGTATTAAAGGTTATGTTTCAAAGCTATGGTTTCAAGGTATATAGATTTGAAAAAGCTATGATTTTGGGAAAAGGGATTTAAAAAAATAAAAATGATATCATATTGATTTGGACTTTAAAAATATAAATGATATCGTATTTATATGGTTTGGAAGGGATATTATATTCTAGTTTTGAAGTATAAATTATTTTGAAATAACCGCGGTGTTATAATATCGTTTGGTTGTTGAAGAGACCGGGATTGGAAGTTGTCATACTCTCTGCCAACTCCGAAAACCACTTTAACAACCGTGTACGCGGTGGAGATTCCAGAATGAAGTAGGATGGTGGCGGCGTTTCCTTTGAGGTAGACCCAACTCCTGTGAGTTGGCATAAGGTGGCTAAAACAGGAGCGATTGACGGGTTAATTGAGGTAGCACCTTTGATTGGACACATCCCTTCGATATTCTACTCTGACTTTGGTTTTATCCGGTGGCCACTTTTGATTTCTTTGATATAGGGGTGTGGCTCGAGGTGGGCGGTAGTTGCGGCTATGCGTTACCACCGACCCAGAAGCGTAATTGGTATATCTACCCTGGCATTGCCTAGTTGTGCCGTATCATTTACCCTAGTGCGCGTTATACGATTTTGGTTTTGTATCATACCTATGGAGTGCCCTCTGACGACGCCCAGTACGGGAGAGATTACGGTACTGTATGGACTATGGGAATATATAAATGTGTTAAGGTCGAAAATGTAAAGCCTTAACGCTATTTAAAAGTAAGTTTATTTTACAATTAGACACTATTATAATAACGAAATATACTATATATTAAATAGTTTAACAGATCCTTAAGAGATGTAAATCCCGGGCATCTCCTGAGTCACCACACTCATATTTATTTCTGTTTATTTAACTTACATAAGATCTTTTAGTTCTGACTCGAGTGTTTTATCTTTTCAATTCGCTCGGGTCAGTCCGAGCATTTCAGGATCGAATACTTTATTTCTGGAGGACGAAGACGAAGATTTCATTATTATTATATTATATTGTTCCACTACACTGTATTCTGCTGCATCGGTTTTTATTCGTTGGTATGTGCAACTCTGATATATATTGTATAAGTAAAATTAAATATTTTGTAAACAGCTTCATGAACTTTATATTTGATTATTGCATTTTATCCTTCCGCCGTGAGATTCTGTTTTGTTTATTTCTTTCTCGTTTTTCTTATTTACCCCATAACAATCCGCCTTTCTGTATGGTTTGAATTGGCACGTGTGTCGATTTAAAGCATACGAAAAGGCGGGACGCTACAATCTGGTATCCGAGCTTTGGTTTAGCGATAAACCTTAGTTTTATGGGGTTTGACTCTTTATTAATAGGGTAGTAATACCCTATGGGAGTTGCTGAGTGTATATATATGAGAGAGCGTATTTGTTAGTGTTATAAAAAGGTTTTAATATTGTGTTAATCTGTTCCGTTTTGTATTTATAAATTCTGGTTGGTGCATGGGATGCTATGACATCAATAGGGGTTTCTAAACACTTAATAGGACAGACCGACATAATATTTGTTTTTAATATAGGTGAATGAAATAATTTTGCCTATTATATTTTCTATATATAAAGTAAATTTTTATAAAAATTATATTTGGTTGTAATATATTTGGTTGTTAGGTAATGAATTTTTTTAAATAACAGTGAAATAAGATTGAAAATAAAATAAATGAAATTGGAAATTTAGAACTTAAGTTCCGGAGTTTTGAAATTCCTTTTGAATGATTTTGAAATATAATAATATTATTAAAAGAAGTTTTTTTTGATATAATTATTTCAATATAATTTGAAAGAAATGTTTAAAAAGAAATTTTGGGAAAGAAATAAGTTATGTACTTCCCTTCCTGTCGCTGGAAAATAATTTCGGTGATGGCGGCCGCATCATCGACATTCATTTTCGAGTTTCGAAGAGGGAAGGCCTCTGTAGCAGTTTTACTGCAGATTCATTTTTGATAAACAAATATAAATTTTAAATTGTTTTAATTATAATTGGATATGTAAATTTTGGGTACATATTTATCTGTTATTTTTAAAATGATTTGGAATTTAAACCCGGTATTTAGCTCTTAAGTTTCCATTTAATTAATAGTTTCAATAATTGTAGTGAACTTGAATGTAAGTAATTAATAATTGAAACCTCTAAAGAAAATAAGAGATTTAATGCTAAGTTATAAATAAAAGAAATTAAAGGATAGGTTATAAATGAAATAACAAGAAAGTTGAAATTGTAACTTATAAAACAAAATATATAATTACTGAACATTAATTAAAAGAATTGAGGAAACTTGTATAACTTTCAATTACATTCTTAAAAAGCATATTTATAACTTACCAAATATTAAAAGTTGAAATGCTAATGAGAAAATGTAATAGATATTATACAATTAACAAATTTGAGGTAATGAAAGTAATTAATGAAATTCCTTAATAAATAAGAATTGATGTTGTAATATTATAATCTTAAGTGTAATTGAAAAGACTACTAATTAAAATAGAAAGGTAAGCATTATAAATGGAATTTAGTACTAAATGAAAGTAAATAAATGAAATTAAGTAGTATATATGAAAGATAATAAACTTAAGAAAATGATTGAAGCTATTTATTAGTAAAATAAGCAGAAAGATGAATACTGCAAATGAATGAAACAAAAAGAGGATAAACCATTATATGTATGAAAAGGAAGTCAAACAACAATAGTATGAAATGAAATTGACAAGAATAAACTTAGTTTATTGTTTGGATTTATTGTTTGTTTGGTTTGTGGTTGTTGGGTAAGGATACTTTAATATTGTTTGGATGAATGAATAATCTATTTAGTTTCACCTAAGACTGTTGAGTGAAGGGTACACTTAGTAGTTTATTTTTCATTCCGTACAATTTAAAGTTTTGAACCCAAACAACAATTTGTTTATTTGATATGGATGGATGGTTAAATTGGGTTGATTCTGTATGATGGTTGTACGCTGTTTGTTGCAATTGATTGTTGTTGTACTGATTGTTGTTTGGGGATTGAAACAACCTTAAATATTTCATTCTATCAAATTGTTAACCCTTTTAGATTATATAAATGAAATGCAGGTTAGGAAAGCAATTGCTACTGCATTTGGTTTCATAATATAAGTGTTATTTGCCCGACAAATAGTTACGTTTTCGGATTATGGTTTATAGCGCTATTATATTGTTTTCCCGTGTTGGGATATATATTATTTCGGAAATGATATGTTATAAATTGTTATATTTGATATTATATTTTCTCCAGAGCCTCCCGTACAGAGGAGACTCTGCCAAAATTTTCCGTAAATTTTGGACTTAGAATTTTTTTGAAAATGATTTCCAAACTTTAATAATTTAAGTATAAAAGGATTGGCATATTTTATTCAAAATAATAAATTTTGTGAGTTTGTTCATATAAAGTTAATATTTTTGAATAAGATATATTGTTTCCTTGATTCTTTCCTTTTCCCTTCTTTTTCCTTTTCGGGGACGAAAAGTTTTGATGGGGGAGAGTGTAACGACCCGTAAATTTTGATAACTAAATTATTTAAATTTATAGGATTTTGTAATTAAATTTAGGAAGAAATTAAAATGTTTATAATTCATATTGAAGTAAATGTAGGAGTGAAATGCAACATTTGAAATTAAAGCTAAGTATTAAAAATGAAAATGAAATTTCGATGCATTGAAGTAATGGGAATTGTTATTCTAGGCTGAGCAAATTTAATATAAGGAAACAAATGGGAATATTGTATTAACTAATGCAATGATAAAATTAGTGATAATTTAATGAATCAAATATTATAGTAACTGATGAAGTAATATGCAATTAATGGAAATTTATACAATCAATCTAGATAAGTAATCTTAATGACTGTTGTAAATAATAAACGTTACCTTAATGGAAATAAATAAATAACGGGAATGAGAACGTAAATTAAAGTAACAAATAATGTAATAAAAGAATGAAATCAATATAAGATAATAAATGCAATGATTGTGGGTTAATAATAAAGTGTGAATAGGGAAATGATTGTTTATAGTAATTGAATGGAATTCCAATTTGCTGGAATAGAGTAAATGTATACTTGGTAATAAATTTAATATAGGAAAACGAACTTAAATATTGAATTAATTAATTTATATATATAAGGAATGATGATTGAATAAAAACCAATACTCTGTAAATAACTATAATATTGGAGTGGAATAATAAACTTATAAATGTGGATTAAGAGTTTTTGACAACAATTATTATGAGTTTTATATATATTTAGTTCATTCAATTAAATTGGAAATCATTACAATAAAATCTAAATTTAATGTTACGTTAAAATAAATTAAGGTAAAAATGGGGATATAAGTAAATAATTCTTCATAAAATATTGATTTGTGAATAAAAAGAATGGAAATAAAGCTATATTAATTGATTGGAATCTAAAATTTAATAAAAGGATTAATTGCAATTAAATGGATTAAGTCTTTAAAAATTACGTAAATAGTAATTTAGATGAATTTGAAGTTATTTATGTAATAAAGTATGAATCTATTATTAATGTTATTTATAAAATTACAGCTGGGTAAATGAAATGGATGCAAAAATAAGCTTTGTCAGTATATTGAAGTTTAATGTATGATAATAGGTTTAATTGAAATAAATGAAAATTTAACATCTAAATATTACGTTAATAGAGATTTAAGTGTAATCTAAAAATATTAAGATAATAGATATTGAATCTAATATTAAATCCATCTATTTGAAATTTATGAATGGAATAATCATTGATTTATTTAATTTAATAGAATTATTAGAAAGTTAATTTATAATTTTGAATATAATGAAATTGAAGATTTGACACTGCAATTGATAGAATAATCAACTTTAAATTGACATCTAAATTTGTTTAAATTTTTTGTAGATGATTAAGAAATATAAAGGTGATAAAATTTTCGATTATAAAAGTACAATTTAAAATTTGATTTAATTGATTAATTTTAAATTTATTTAATTAATGGAAAAATAGACATTTGGCCACTGACTCGGATTTCGACGAAACTAGTTTCATCGGATCCGTAACGGTGAATTATTGTAGGATTTCAAGTTTCGTATCGATCGGACTTGTCGTTTGATCGTACGGGCTTGAAACGCCTTGAAATAAATGAAATTGAAATCAATTGAAATCAAATTTGAAAAATATTGATTTTAGCATAACTTCTTCATACGATGCAATTTGAACCCGAAACCGTTTCCATCGCGTTTAAAATATTTTTAAACATCTATTTTGATATATGGGTTGACCCAATTTCGTTCCGGGGTCAGAACGGGCTTTTTGGGCCACTTTGTCGTTAGCGCATGCATCTACCTTACCCGATCCATCCTATTTCAACTTTGCCTATAAATATCTTGCTATCAACCATAGGCTACCTAATTCTCATTTGTCTGTACGTAAATTTATTCTATTCCTCCTCCTCAATGGCAGACAAAATTTCAGATCCAAATCCATTTCGAAATCAAAGTCAAAAATTCAAAGTCCTTAGAAAATTTCAGAAAAAATATATGTTGAAGCTCTCGACTAGCGTAATTCACTGGTGGTGTTCATTTTTCGATTCGAGTTTTCTACATCCAGAATTAAATAAATAACTGCCGGCCTTTCATATTAGGTCATCGGAATTGATGGTGGATCTTCCACGATTCATCGATCAGAAAATCTAGGCGCATAGAGGAGGCCGAGTGCTTTCGATCGGCATGGTTTGTTTGGGGTAGTTGTGGCTAGAATCGCGACGATCAGCTTGTTAAGGGGCTGCGGCGGCGAACGCCTAGGGCGTACCGGAGTTGACTGCGACTGTAACAACCCGCATATTTATCGGTTGTATATTTAAATATTTTATTTAAATATAACGTCGTTTGTTGGGTTATAGTCCGAAAAGTTACTTTCTGCAAACGGTCGAATTGGGTCTCAAGACCGCATCCATTGAGTTCAAAACGTCGTTTGCGATCTTTTTGAGTATAAGATTCGATATGTTTGGAGTAAGTCGAATTTTGCTAATTTTTCTATTGGGTTTTGGGTTTGGGTTCAGCCCACTAGCTAACTAAATACCCTAACTCAACCCTCTCCTCTTCATTCACTCATTTCCACTCCTCAAACTCAAGCTCCAACTGAAAATGGTGGAAAGAAAAGGGAATTAGAAACTTCAAGCCCTATTTCTTCTTGCTAGCTCAAATTCTTGCTCCAAAATCAAAGAGAAGCCATTGGTAAGCCTCCTCTTCATCTTCTCTATCTCTTTCTCTCTTCAATCTCAGAGATTCCTAAACCTAACTTAGGAAAGTACTTGTTTTGATCTTAGATTGAAGCTAGTAGAGTTGAAGTAGAGATTGGTTGGTCTTCTCCTTGCTATTGAGCTTCTTCTTCTTTTTCTTCTTCTTCTTCTTCTTCTTCTTCTTCTTCTTCTTCTTCTTCTTCTTCTTCTTCTTTGTTTTTGAGTTAAAGGTGAGATTTTTATCTCACATCTATGGCTATAATTATCTTTGGTTGTTGGGTATGAATTCCTAACACTTCTTCATGTGCATTTGCTTTTGGTTTGGGTTGAATTAGTGAATATTCCAATTTTTAGTGTTTGGGTTCAACTCTTTGAAATCCTAACTTTGATGTTTTGATCATGTTTTGGTAATGCATCGAGGAGCATATAGGGCCGGGTTGTCGATTGGCATAAACCCTTAGAGCCAATGTTCGTCCGGTTGCATTTTGGAAGAGTTTGCTCTTCATTTGGATAGGCTGAAAAACAGCCCAGCCATGGTTTAGTCGACTGAATCTGGAACCCGAAAGTTTCCAAGCATGGTTTAGTCGACTGAATTCTCTATTCAGTCGACTGAAACTGGAAACGGAAAGTTTCCAGGCAGAATTCAGTCAACTGAAAATCTCTGTTCAGTCAACTGAATTTGCGGTTTAGTCAACTGAATTCTCTGTTTAGTCAACTGAATTTGCTATTTCAGCCCACTTTGCCTTTTGGGATTGAATTTCCAATTTGAATCGATTCGTGATGATCCTATTTGTTGTTATCATTTATTTTGACTTTGATAATTCCTTTTTAATTTCAATCCACGGGTTTTTATAAAAATAATCTTTTAAATTGTATTAAAAGCTTGCTTCTCTAATTTATAAATTCTATTTAAAACACACACAATTTCGCACTTCGAGCGAAGTGGAAAGGAGATTAAATGGTTAGGTAAAACACGGACCATGAATCCGTGCGTTTATCTTTCCGATTAATCCCTGACCTATTCGATTGATTGTTTTGACCTTTTGGTCTGGTTTACCGATGAGATGAGGTAAACTTTGTACTGCTTTGAGTGTGAAATTAACTAACGGATAGTAAACCGTTTAGTGCGAACGAGTGGTTATGGGACTCACATTACCACTTTTCGGATTCCTATTCGAGAGTTGTGACACATTCTGCCAGTTAGTGGTGTCCAGTACTGGGCCTTCGGACCTTCACCACTACGGTTTGTTGCCTTTGGGATAGTGTCTTCGGACTGTCTCCTTCAGATTTGTTGCCTTCGGGTATGTTGCCTTCGGGTATGTTGCCTTTGGGTTTGTACCTTCGGGCGTTTGTGCCTTCGGGTTTGTTGCCCTATAGTATCGCTTTTGGAGTTGGTCATTCGTCACCGCTCGAGTGATATTGGGTTTGGAGTCTTCGGGCTCATGGATCCTTGTTTATACAGTACTGAGCTCGAGCAATTTTATGATGTTTCATTGATATGTATATTCCCTAGGTATCGCCTTCGGTGTTGGTCTTTTTGAGCCGCATGATGTATAGCGATTACCTTGTGGAACTTGTGTTACCTTCATTGGTATTTGTTATTTGCCTTTATGGCTTGTTTTGGGATATTCCTATCCTTTGTTTATTGTGTTGCCGATGATATGAGGCTTGTTATGATATGATTCATCTTTTGTTAGATGATTGTGTTATCTCTTGTAGAGATATTTGTTATACTTTGTGACCTTCCAGGTTATTGTTGTTCAGTTTATCTAACTGATTTGTTTAGCTAGACTGACCCGTGTATTTTATACTCGGGTCAGACCGAGATGTTTCAGGTTTGATGCTTTTGGACTTAGCCTATTTTTCTTCCGCATGGACTATTCAGCTTGTTCCTTTTTGTTAAAGCTTTTTTGTGTAGTCCTTTTTATTGTAACTCTGATATATGTATTCTTTTGACTCGTCTGTATATTGTGGTTTGCTATACCACTTGACATGTATTAGTTTGTATACTCTGTTATGTATCTGCATATGTGTATATGATGATCTACTGTTCTGTGATGTATATTACATTTGAGTTGTTATATTCTGTTCTGATAGATCCTCCAGCGACCTATGGTTTTGTTTTAAGTATTCATTGGATATGTCGATATGTTTGTATGACAATTGCCGATGTGTTCAATAGATAGTTAGAGCAAGGCTATAGATGGTCGCTCCTATCAAGCCTTATTCTCCGTGTTAGTTGACGGCATTACCCCGTAGTATCCTTGGCTAGCGTGGGTATAGAGGTGGGGCGTCACAGCGACCACGGGGAGGGGGCGCCTGGAGGTGGTGAGCACGATGGTATCATCTGATCGAGGGTTAAGCGATTGAGGCAGCGACGAAAATTTATCAAAGAAGTGGCGGCACCGGTAGCGTGCGTTCTAGGGTTTAGCTTGAAACCAACGTGCGTGTTTCCTGTACACGGAGAGATAGTGATTGTGACGTGGAAAATAAATTTAAGTAAGTTTGGTTTTATTTTAATTTTGTTTCAAATGATTTAACTTGAATAACTTTTACATACGATGTCAGATTCACACGCAGTTTCTTTTGTTAGGATCGTATTGAAATTTCGGACACTTTGACGCTTGTTTGGACAAATTCTGAGACTGTTCAATTTTTGGGTTTAAATTGGATTTAAATCCAATTTAAATTCAAAAGGTGAGTGTTTTAACACACTCACAATTTCTAAAATTTCTTATGTTTGTTAAATTGATATATGATGTGTTTTAAAACTTATCTATGGTTGTTTGGCATATTTTTAATCACCATCTCAGTTAATTTCATTTATTTAAATTAAATTGCTATTTAATTTATTCATTGCATATAAACTGCCAGTTAAAATTGTTAATTTATTTTTCAATGCATATAAACTGCCAGTTAAATTTTTTAATTTATTTTTCATTGCATATAAACTGCCAGTTAAACAGTTATTAAATTTATTATTGAATTAAACTGCTATTTAATACCTGTTGTTTATTTTCTGTTATATATTGATGTTATTGATTTAATTAGATGATGATTGTGATAAATGGTTAATGGTTGATATTGGATGAATGAATGTTGTATTTTATATTGTTATAAACAGCAAGTTATTACGTATTTTCATTTCATTCGGGATTGCGGTTTGAAATGATATACAACCGCATTTTTATTTTAAAGCGGATTGAAATGATAAATATCCGTATCACTTGACCATAAGATAGAAAATCATATACAGACACTGCGGTATATATATATATATATAATTATTTTGAAATGGTTTTTTTGGTTTCGTAAAGAAATATATATGCTTTTATGAAATATCGATTCGGATATTTGATAAAGGTTATTTTATATATAGTAAAATTCTTGGTTTAAACTATGTATAAAATTGGGTAAAGTATAAATAAATTTAATAATAAGTTGATTTTATTAAATTAAAATATGATAAGTAGTATCTAAGTAATATATTTTTATATAAAGTTTTAATAACTCAAATAAAAGTAAGGTTGAAGATAAATGTGAATATGAATTGAATTGGAGTATTTAAGAATTATCCTCGAAAAATTTGTTTTGAAATGTAAATAAATTAAGGTTTAAAAGGTATGATTTTATAACTTGATTTTGATTTGAGGATTTAAATGAATATTAAATTGACTTAAAGAATATTATCAAGTTAATTTAATTAAAAGAATATCTTTTTATTGAAGTTTAAGGGTTTACTTAAATAATATTTGTTTTATTAAGTAAACATTTCAAATTTAAATAATAGGAATTGGATTTGATATATATTAAATTAGCAAAGAATCCATTTTGAAATAGTGGAATATTTAAAGATTGAAATATATGAACTATAAAAATTTAAGTTTTGAAATGTAGAACATTAAGCTTTAAAATATATGGGAATTAAAATGGTTTATTTGGAGGTTCAAATTGATATTGGGAATTTATTGTGAAAGTAATATAGTATTTAAACCATTAAGTATTAAAGGTTATGTTTCAAAGCTATGGTTTCAAGGTATATAGATTTGAAAAAGCTATGATTTTGGGAAAAGGGATTTAAATAAAAATAAAAATAAAAATGATATCATATTGATTTGGGCTTTAAAAATATAAATGATATCGTATTTTATATGGTTTGGAAGGGATATTATATTCTGGTTTTAAAGTACAAATTATTTTGAAATAACCGCGGTGTTATAATATTGTTTGGTTGTTGAAGAGACCGGGATCAGAAGTTGTCATACTCTCTGCCAACTCCGAAAACCACTTTAACAACCGTGTACGCGGTGGAGATTCCAGAATGAAGTAGGATGGTGGCGACGTTTCCTTTAAGGTAAATACGTGGACCCAACTCCCATGAGTTGGCATAAGGTGGCTAAAACAGGAGCGCTTGACGGGATAATAGAGGTAGCACCTTTGATCGGACACATCCCTTCGATATTATACTCTAACTTTGGTTTTATTCAGTGGCCACTTTTGATTTCTTTGATTTGGGGGTGTGGCTCGAGGTGGGCGGTAGCTGCGGCTATGCGTTACCACCGACCCGGAAGCGTAATTGGTATATCTACCCTGGCATTGCCTAGTTGTGCCGTGTCACCTATCCTGGCGCACCTTATACGATTTTGGTTTTGTACCATACCTACGGAGTGCCCTCTGACGACGCCCAGTACGGGGGAGATTACGGTACTGTATAGACTATGAGAATATATAAATGTGTTAAGGTGGAAAATGTAAAGCCTTAACGCTATTTAAAAGTAAGTTTATTTTACAATTAGACACTATTATAATAGCAAAATATACTACATAATAAATAGTTTAACGGATCCTTAAGAGATGTAAATCCCGAGCATCTCTTGAGTTACTGCACTCATATTTATTTCTGTTTATTTAACTTACATAAGATCTTTTAGTTCTGACTCGAGTGTTTTGTCTTTTCAATTCGCTCGGGTCAGTCCGAGCATTTCAGGTTCGTAGACTTTATTTCTGGAGGACGAAGACGAAGATTTCATTATTATTATATTATATTATTCCACTACACTGTATTCCGCTGCATCGGTTTTTATTCGTTGGTATGTGCAACTCTTATGTATATTGTATAAGTAAAATTAAATATTTTGTAAACAGCTTCATGAACTGTATATTTGATTATTATATTTTATCCTTCCACTGTGAGATTCTGTTTTGTTTATTTCTTTCTCGTTTTTCTTATTTACCCCATAACAATCCGCCCTTCCGTTGGTTTGAATTGGCACGTGTGTCGATTTAAAGCGTGCGAAAAGGCGGGACGTTACAAGGACAGACCGACACAATATATTTTTTGAATATAGGTGAATGAAATAATTTTGCCTACTATATTTTCTAGATATAAAATAATTTTTTTATAAATGATATATTTGGTTGTAATATAATGGTTGTTAGGTAGTGAAATTTTCGAATATAGGATGGAAATAAGATTTGAAAGGTAAAATAAATAAGAATTAACTGGAAATTTAGAACTTAAGTTCTGGGGTTTTGAAAATTTCTTTCGAATGGTTTTAGAATATAATAATATTATTATTTAGAAGTATTTTCTGATATAAATAATTCAATATGATTTGAAAGAATTGTTTTAAAATAACTTTGGAATAAAATAAGTTCTGTACTCCCCTCTCTGTCGCTGGAAAATAATTTCGGTGATGAGTGCACACATCATCGACCTTCATTTTCGAGTTTCAAAGTGGGAAGGCCACTGTAGTAGTTTTACTGCAGATTTATTTTGATAAACAAATGTAAATTTCAGATGGTTTTAAATATAATTGGATATATAAATTGTAAGTGTATACATCTATCTATTATTTTAAAATGATTTGAAATTTAATCCGGTATTTAGTTCTTAAGTTTCCGTTAATTGATAGTTTCAATTATTGTAGTGAAATGGGTTGTAACTAATTAATAATCGGAACCTCTAATTTAAAATAAAAGATTAAATGCTAGTTATAAATGAAATTACAAGGAAGTTGAGATTAGTAACCTATAAAAGAAAAGATATGATTAATGAACATTAAATTAATTAAAAGAAATGAGACAAACTTGTATAACTTTCAACTACATTCTTAAAACATATATATAACTTACCAAATATTAAAAGCTGTAACATTTTAATAAGAAACTGTAATGGAAATCGTACAAGTAAATCTATGTAATGAAAGGGTTCAATAAATTGCTTTTATTAGTAGGAATTGATGTTATAATTGTTGTAAACTTAAGTGTAATTTGGAAGGTTATTGAAATTAAATGTGATAGAAAAGGGAACATTGGAAGTAAAAGATTTTAAACTTAAGTTAGTGAAATTAATTTGCCAAGCAACTGAATTAAACATGAATATTATTAACAAATGAATGTAGATAAATGAAATTAAGTGGTGAATAAATGAATGTAATACAATAAAAAGAAAATTTACATGATATGAAAATGAATTTATGCAAGTATAAATGAAACAGATGGAATGAAATTAATAAGAATAAATTTAAATAGTGCTTGGCTTTGGTTGTTTGTTTTGGATTATGAAAGCGTTTGGGGGATGATACTTCTGATTGCTTAGGGTGTATGAATAATCTATTGAGTTTTATCTATGACTGTTGAGTAAGTGGTATACTTCATAATTATTTGTCATTCTATGTGATTAAAAGTGTCTAAGTACGAACAAACTATTTGTTTTGTTTGACATGAATAGATAATTGATTTGTATTGACTTTATATGATGATTGTATGCTGTGATTGCAAGTGATTACTGTTTTATATTGATTTGTTTGTGGTGGTTGAAATAACTTTAAATATTTCATTTATATAATTGTTAACCTTTTGGGATTATATAAGTGAAATACAGGTTGTGGAAATAATTGTTATTGCTTTTGGTTTCATAAAATAAGCGTTAACTGCCCGACAAATAGGTACGTTCTCGGATTACGGTTTTATACCGTTATTATATTGTTTCCCGTGTTGGGATATATTAATTTGGAAAATATTGTGATATATATTATTATATTTGATATTATATTTTCTCCCAATCCTTTTTGTACAAAGGAGACTCTGCCGAAATCTTTCGTAAATTTTGGACTTCGAAAAATTTTGAAAAATGTTTTACAAACTTTATTAATTTAAGTATAAAAAGATTTAATGGCTATAAATTGGTATATTTTATTTAAATTAATTAATTTTGTAAATTTATTTTTTTATAAAGTTATTATTTTCGAATAAGATGTATTGTTTACTCAATTCTTTCTTTTTCCTTCTTTTTTCCTTTTCGGGGATGAAAAGTTTTGAGTGGGGGAGAGTGTAACGACCCGTAAATTTCGATAATTAAATTGTTTTATTTAATAAGATTTTTGTAATTTAATTTAGAAATAAAAAATAGGAAAAAAACTTTGAAAAAAAACTTTTGTAATTTATAATGAAGTGAATGTTAAAAAAAATGAAATGTAGCAATGGTAATTAAAACTAATTATTGACAATTGAAGTGAAACCCCAATAATGAAATAATGTAAATTGTCGCACTAGGTTATACTTGTAATATAAGTAAATTGGGGTAAGTGTTGTAAATGAATGAATTAGTATAATTAATGGTAATCGGATGAAGTCAGTATTATGTAGGTAATTATAATAATTAGTTGAATATAAAATAAACTTAAGTGTAAATTTAGGATTATGATAGCAATCATTATAAATTACCTATTTAATTTGTCAATGAAATTAGTTGGGAATCAATTACATTTAAATGAAAGTATATTTTATTCATAAGATAAGAAAAAAATGAAACCAAGTTGAATAAATCTAATGAGATTGTAATTATGATAAATGTATGTATTTGACAAATTTCAATATAACTGAATTATAGCAGTTATTACACAATAAGCGGAAATAAAATAGTATGCAAATAAAGATGAAATTCGAAATATATCAGCGTAATGAAACATAAAAAAAATGTTAAGTATGTTTATAAGGTAATAATGGATTTAATAGAAGAATTGAAAATTTGAACCAAACCAATTTATTTGGAATTACTTATGAATTAATTGAATTCAATTACAATTGAAGAAACATTGTAAGTTAGTAAATTAATTAACTTTAAATTGATATCTAAATTGTTTAAGGAACTGTACTTGTTTAAGAAATCAAAAGTGATAAGATTTGTTTATTACGGAATTGGAATTTGAAAATTTTGATTTAATTGATTTATTATTTATTTATTTAACTAACTGAAATATTGCCATTTTGGCCACTGACTCGGATTTCGACAAAATCAGTTTCATCGGATCCGTAACAGTAAATTTTTATAGGATTTCAAGTTTCGTAGCAATCAGACTTGTTGTTTAATCGTACGGACTTGAAACGCCTTGAAATCAATTTGAAATAACTTGATTTTAGCATAACTTCTTCATACGATGGAATTTGGACTTGAAATCTGTTCCATTGATTTTAAAATATTTTAAAACATCTAATTTGATATATTGGTTGACGCATTTTCGTTCCGAAGTCGAAACGGGCTTTTCGGGCCATTATCATTCAATCAAATCTAGTCCTTCTATTCTATTTTCAGCTTCGTCTGTATATACCTTGTTATAAACCTTATCCTATTACTTATTCCTCATTCCTGTACGTACAATTCTATTTGCTTCTCCTCTTTCAATGGCAGACATAACCCTAAATCCCAAACTGTAAATTCAAATTAAAAATCAAATTGAAAATTCAATCTTCTCAAACAATATCGAATTTTATATCGATTTGAAGCTCTCGATGAGCGCAGTTCAATTCAGTGACCTGTTTTTCGATCTAGGTTGCTGAGTGACCGGAATTTCATGATCAAGCCACGACCGTCCATTTATCACTGTCTCATCTAACGGTGGATCTTCAATTCGGTTGCGATTGGGTGGTACTGGAGTGTGGAGTTGGTCGAGGGGCTTCGATCTGTATGGTTGATTCGCCGTAGAAGGGTCAGAATTTGCCACGTTTGGCTCGTCCTTGGCTGTGGTGGCGAGCGTCTTTGATGCATCGGAAGGGGTCACCTGGGTATGGACAGGGGCTGCCGATGATGGGCAGTTCAATGGAAGTGGTCGATCGATTTGCTGTTGTTTGTGGTGAGCGGAAAAATTCGAGCAAAGGTGGCGACTGCGTGGGTTAGGGCATATGTGCAGCTGGGTTTGATCACGATAGAGCTAGGGTTCGTGCAACAATAGAGGACACGTGGCTGTCATCGAGTGGTAGCGTGTTTTATTTATTTTATTTTATAATTAAGAATCGTTTAATGTTTTAACTCGAATAACTTTTGCATACGAGGTCCAATTCATGCGTAGTTTTCTCCGCTAGGATCGTATTGGAATTCTGGACATTTTGACTCTTGTTTGGATGAATTTTGAGACTTGTTGAATTTTGGATTTAAATTGGATTTAAATTTAATTTAAATTCAAAAGGTGAGTGTTTTAACCCACTCACAACTTCTAAAATTTCTTATGTTTGTTAAATTGCTTTATGATGTGATTAGAAAGTTATTTATGACTGTTTAGCATATTTTGAATCATCATCTCGGTTAATTTGAATTTTTTGGGATAAAATAGTTATTCAATTTATTATTGAATATAAACTGCCGGTAAATTCCTATTATTTATTATCTATTCTATGTTGAAGTTATTGATTGAATTGGATGATGATTATGATAAATGTTTGATGATTGATATTGGATGAATGAATGTTGTATTTTATATTGTCATAAACTGCAAGTTGTTATGGATTTTTATTCCATTCGGGATTGCGGTTTGAAATGATATATAACCGTATTTATATTTTAAATTACGGATTGAAATGATAAATATCCATATCACTTGACCATAGGATAGAAAATTATATACAGACACTGTGGTCTATATATAAAAATATTTTGAAATGATTTCTATAGTTTTGTAAAGAAATATATGGTTTTAGATAAATATTGATTTAAGATATTATATAAATCTTATTTACCCTTGATTTTAAGCTATGTATAATTTGCTTTAATATAGAATAAGCTTAATAATAAGTTTGATTTTTATTGAAGATAATATGGTTGTCTTTAAATTATATTTTAATATAGAGTTTATAATGATTTAAATAAAATTAAGGTTGTAAGATAAATTTGAGATTTATCTGAAATTGAATTTATTTAAGAATTA
Organism: Allium cepa; assembly: GCA_030765085.1. Lineage (NCBI taxonomy): Eukaryota > Viridiplantae > Streptophyta > Magnoliopsida > Asparagales > Amaryllidaceae > Allium > Allium cepa. Next base: position 316,774,092 of record CM060941.1, on the reverse strand, counting down.
AACTCAAATAAGCTTGATGTGAAATTTATTAAATTTTAAATTTTAGAGGGTATGATTTTATAACTTGATTTTGGTTTAAGGTGAATTAAATGAATATTTCAAGTATAAATAAATTGAAGGAAATATTTAGTTATTTGTAGTTTGAGTTTTATTTAAATGATAATGGATTTATTATGTAAAATATTTCAAAACTAAATAATAGAAAATTGAATTGTTGAATCGTAATTACCAAACTTAATTTGAAATTGTTAAATACTTGAAGTTTGAAATATATTGGATTTGAAATGGTTCATTCTGTAGATCAAATCTATTTTGAAATCGACAAATTTGGAGTAGTTTGTAACAACCCGGATTTTTTGTATTGATTAATATCGTCGCTAGACGATCAAATTTGGTTGTTGATTTACTGATGGAAGTTTTTAATCAGTAGAAATTCTTTTACAATTTTGTTAAAAGAGTATACGGACTTTAAAATCTTGGCCCATTGTTTTCTTTGTTGTTGCCGTGTTACCTCAACCATTTACCCGTCCCCCTTTTATTTTATTTTTATTCGAAAACCCTAGAGTTAAACGATCGAAAGAAAATAAAAATGGCGACTTGATTTCAATCTTCTCGTTCGTTCTCCCCCGTTCGTTTCAAAATTTTAAGTTAGTAAAAATTGAGGCTTCGTTCTTCTCGTGCCCTCTTCATCTACTTGGGGCCGCCTCTAATTAGGTCAAATTCAAAAACGAGGTGAGTGATTTTAAAATTTTCACTCACATCTAGTTTAACTTAGTATTTTGCTTTGCGTTTGATTTGGTTGCATCGCTGATGGTTTTAATTCACTCGAGTTCTTTGCAGTTGCTTTGATGTGGTTGTTTTCTCGGTTTTAATCAAATTCATATAAAATGAAACTTGCGATTTTTGACTGATTCATGTATATGGCTTTGATGATTTTGAGATGTTTGAACTCCTTAGCCATTATGGCTTGACTTTCCTTTTGACTTCGGTCTGATGCTTGTGTTCATCTGGAAATTTGCGATGTTTTGTTTCGACCTTGAGTCGATAAATTTGATTTATGTGAAGCTTGCTATTTCAATTACTTTAAATGCGTGATTTTTATCACTCTGACAATTGAACTCTGTTTAGTGAGGTTTGTTATTTTAAGTCATATCTGTGCGTTCATGAATGTTCGCATCGACTTGTTTCGTTCGGTGGTTTTGGGGTACTGCTTACTGTCATGTTGTAGTGATGTTTGAATTGTTTTTTTTTGTGCTGATTGAAATTGTATTTTGGTTCTGGAATATTATGTTGCCTTGTTGACATGTTGAGTTTATTGCACCTCATGTTAGCATTGGCTAGTCTCGACTTCCTTCTGGTAGCCGTTGTTATGTTGAGTTGCACCATCCACACTACATTTTGATGTTCACCTGACATCACTTGTTTAAACACAGTAGTGCTCCTTGTATTCTGATTTAACTGCCTTTGTTGGTCTTTGTGACAATTGCAGTGGATTATGTAGTTTGAGTTTTTGTTTGTATAACCTGAATCTGTACTAGATTACTGGTTGTCACCTTTATATCACATGAGAATGTTATGCAGTTGTCTTCACTGTAATATGTCTACAACCTGATGGCACTGTGCCTTAGCCTTGTTTGTGCAGCACCATACATCAGTTGCATCCATTGGATTGTTGGCATATATATCACTTACTTGACCCTTGCATAAGTTCTCCGATATATGTTTGAACTGGCTGCTCCACTTGCTTAGTGCATAATTGAATTTGTAGTCTAAGTGGGCTGGTTCATTCATGTTGTTATCCTTTCATCATCACTGTTTTGGGTTTTTGAACAATTGATGTTTAGATTGCGTGCACAATTCATGTATTGCCAATCTGGGTCTGTTGTAACTTGTTGTTCCACTGCTGCATTATATCTGGGCTTCCTCAATTGTACTCGAGGCATGGAGTTATGAGTTTCATTTTGATGGCACTGTCCCATTCATTTTACTGTTGCTTGAAACTTGCTATCCACTTCATTTCACTGTTGCATATATGTGTGATCCTATACGTATATTGCTGCACCACTGTTGTCATCTTCACTTGCTACTTGTGAACTTGATTTTTGTCTCGACTTAGGCTGCTTGCTTTGCATATTTTCTTCAATATGCAGCCTGGTCGACATGTATGTTGTCACTACCCACTCTGATCTATTTCACTGTCATGTGTATATATGTACACATTGTCCATTGCCATTCTGCTATGACCATTGAGGCAGTGGCATTGATGTTTGAATCTTCGGTTGCTTTTGGATCACTGAACTGTTGTATCACTTATTCACATATTTATGTGCTGTTGACATGTGCATTATCTTTGTCTTTGTACCTGTTTGCAATTGTTGTTTCATTGTGACATTTGCTTTGTATTTGCTTCTGTACAGTGAGTTGAACCTGATTCTGGGTTTGACCTTGTGCTCGATTGTGAGCTTTTGTTGGGCTTTTGTGTATTTCATCACTGTATTGGCGAGGCAGTGCATGCGTGCGTGCACTGCAGCCAATACAGAATCTGACGTTTTATATTGATTGATTTCACTTGATTTGTTGATTGATCATTTTGTTGTTGTCTAATTATCTTTTAGATAATTAGATTATGAGTTTCTAATTATTTAAATAATTAGATTTTGTTGTTAATTTTCGTTTAGGCAATTCGGATGTTCTCTAAATTATCTTCATCGATATTCTTTTCATTTGTCTTTGTTGATGATTTAAATCTGTTGATTTGCTGTTTAACACTATTACGTGTTATATTCACCGTTATCCGATTTCTTTTATAAAAAAAGGGTCGGATAGACGTGAATTATTACGACTGTCATCTATTCATTGTTTAATTATTATTGCTTCTGTGCACTAATAACTGAATTTGAATTAGACTGACCCATGTATTATTTTCTTTTGAATTTAATACTCGGGTCAGACCGAGTATTTACAGGTTGTAGAATTTTAGTTATAGGTTGCTGCTTGAGCTATAAAGCCTTTTCATATCTTTTGGGAGTAGTCGTAGTCACATAGAGTAGTCGTTGTATTGGTATAGGATGTTGTATATTCATGTATATTATTCACGATAATGTACTTGTATATGTAACTTCCGGAGTCGACAGTTGTAGTTGTATCATATGTACTGTATCAAATGTATTGTAACTGACATCAGTTATTATATATATGAGACTTTTTATTTATCTGTGTTCCACATTTATATTATCTGTGTTATTATTATATTTATTGTCCTAAACTATTATGAACCATCGTAGTTAGTTTTATACTGGAAATTGGGTAGGTCGATGGGAGTAAATAATAAGAGATGAAAAATAAATATATACCACTCCTATTGAAATAACCAATACTAGTGTAAGGCCTAACTACGGATGGCCGTTCCTATCCAGCCTTATTCTTCGTGATAACAGACAGTATTTTCTTTAATACTCTTTGTTATTGTGAGCATAGAGGTGGGGCGTCACATAGTTTATTTGGAAACTGAATTGAATTGAAATTTATGATTTGGAGTTTGGTTAAATATAAAATGCAGAAATTCGAGTTATTTTGGATTTGATTTGTGGAATTGAAGAAGCTATTTACTATATCAAGTATTTTAATATTTAAACCATTTAAGTGGTGGAAGTTATGTTTCAAAGTTACGAGTTTCAAAGTATTACGATTTGAAAGTGTTATAATTTCAAGTGTTCCGGTTTCGAAGTGTATAACTTTGAAAGTGCTATGACTTTTGGAAAATGATATATTTGAAATAAAAATGATATCGCATTGATTTAGTTTTGAAATGGAAATGATATCATATTTATATGTTTTGAAATGGCAATGATATTTCGGTTTAAAGTATAAATTATTTTGCAATGACCGCGGTGTAATAATAACGTTTGGTCGTTAAAGAGACCGGGATCGAAAGTTGTCGTGCTCTCTGCCAACTCCGAAAACCACTTTGACAACCGTGTACGCGGAGGAGATTCCAGAATGAAGTAGGATGGCGGCGGGATTCCTTTGAGGTATATACATGGACTCAACTCTTGTGAGTTGGCATAAGGTGGCTAAAACAGGAGCGATTTCGGGCCAGTGAGGTAGCTCCTCTTATCGAACGCACTCCTTCGACACCATTCTATTACTTTGTGATTGATTGGGGCCTTTTGATATATTTTTTGGGGTGTGGCTCGAGGTGGGTGATAGCTGCGCGCTATGCATCACTCCGGATAGTAATTGGTATGTCTACCATGAAATTGCATAGTTGTGCCATGTCACCTAACCTAGCGCGTCTTGTACGAGTTTGATTTGTGTCGTACCTATGGAGTATCTTCTCGTAGTCTCCCGATCAGGAGATATGCAGGTACTGTATAGACTACTGACACTATTACGTGTTAAGGGCTATATGGGTAAACCCTTAACGCTATTTAAAAGTAAGTTTACTTTACTAATAGACATTATTATAATAGCATATATTACTATATAATAAATAGTTTAACGGATCCTTAGGAGATGTGAATCCCGAGCATCTCTTAAGTTACTGCACTCACGTTTGACACTGGATAGGAGATGTCAAATCCCGTAAACATCTCCGACGCCGCTCCACTCATATTATTTACCACTGGTTTAACTTACATAAGATCTTTTAGTTTTGAATCGACTGTTTTGTCTTCTCAATTCGATTGGGTCAGTCTGAGCATTTCAGGGTTTGAAGACCTTATTTCTAGAGGACGAAGACGAAGATTTTATTACTATTATTTACTATATTGTTCCACTGCATCACATTGTTCCACTGCATTGTTATTTATTATTCTTTTGTATGTGTAACTCTGATTCTGAGTTGTACAAATATAATCAAATGTTTTGTAAAACAGCTTCATGAACTATTTATTTGGTTATTATATTTTGTCGTTCCGCTGCAAGATTCTGTTTTGTTTTTTCTTTCTCTGCCTTTTCTTATTCGTCCCAATAATAATCCGCCCTTCAGTATGGTTTAAGTCTGATGTGTGTGGTTTATCATCGATTTAAAGCATACAAAAAGGCGGACTGTAATAGACATCCTCCACACTGGTTTGCCATGCTTGCAGACATTGCGATTCCAACTCATGACCTCGCCAATTTCTTCGATTTCGAACACGGTTCCATTTACTCGATTTTGAATAAGGGTAAAAAGAATTGCAGGCTATATTTTTTTTAAACAGCTCGGCCATGATTTTCTCTTCGATCTTAAACTCGAAATGGAAGGGGATAAGAAGAACGTGATTTCGATTTTGAAAACGAAGAGAAGAGGAAGGCCCGACTATAATTTCCTCTCTGCAGATTGAAGGAGGCAAGAAATGATTTAACGACTGAAAAGATGAAGGTAGTGTATACCGAAAGGGAGACATGAAGCGATGTTTAACATGTTTGAATTTGCGTGTAGGAATTATCAAGCTATAGTGCCTTGAAAAAACAAAAGCTAAAGTGAAGGAAAAAGGTTTGATGTGAATAAAATTTCAGCTGATGTGAATAAATTGACCAGTCGACTTATATATAATATTATTCAAATTTAAATTGTCTTGAAATCGTGACTTAAATCTTGACTTCTGATCGAGGTGTGCCGCTAGGCGTTCATAATGTTATACCCCTATTCCGAATGCAATGGAAAAGGTTTCGAGTACTAATTCGATCGTATGGAGAATATGACTTTTTGGACCCAATTATTATATTGAATTTTTGATATAAATTTCAGCGCGTTTATATACTGTACGGTCTAACGTTAACTCTAAACATTTTAAAATTTGAAATTATATTACATTATTTTGATCCAATGGAATTGGTTTCATGGAATTTCGAGACTGTGCCTCGGAAGGCTCTTTTTAATTGTCAATTTAAACGATATATTTTTAAAACTGAACAAAAGACTTTTAAATTCAACTTTAACACATTTTTATTATCTTCGGTATTATCAATATAAATTTTACAGTCCTTCAAATTATTTTTAACAAGCTTAAAACCTAAGATTCACTATTTTAACCAATTTTCAATTGTTTAATTCAATAGTTTAATTACCCGATAAATAGTTATATTTGAAATCCAATTTAAAAATCTACATCTGAATATTTAAAATCAATTAAATATTCCAATTTTAAATATCCAAAATCCCGGGTTATTATATTCCTCCCCCTTATAAGAATTTCATCTCCGAAATGGCTAGTTAAGAAGAATGGTCCACAACCCGTTAACTATTTTCCCAAAGCCAATTATTTTTAACAACTCCTCAAAACAAATTTTTTAATAAAGACATACTAACACCCTTACTAACTTTCCAAACCGATCCATCCATTTCAAATAATATTATCCCCTTAATAATTCAAATTATAGTTTAAACCAAATTTAAACTATCACAACTTTCTTCAAAAAATTTCTAACTCTTTAGATTTTCGAATTTTTTGGCCAGCGTCTCCTTTGCGCGGCTAGTTCGGAACAATTATAGAATGTCCCTACGGGCGCCAAATTTTCAAAAGAAAAGAAAAGCCAAGTGGCTAGGTCAGAAAATCATCAAATTTATACGACATTTTAAATACATACCTATTGTTGGGCAATTCAAATTTGTCTTCTGAAATCCGAAACACTAATTTCCTTTTGCTTTTAATTACTTGCACCTCACTTAGCAATAATATCCAATCGCAGAATTCAAAATCATTTTATTCACTTCTTTACAAAATTTTCAATATTTGCTTTACTTAAGTCGTACGATGTACACATATCATCTATACATAATACCAAATCCGATCGCTTACTCGATCACACAATTTCACTTCCGAACTAGTATCGTCCACCCGACTCTCTAGTGCGGACTCAGATTTGGTTTCTTGATCAAAAACCGTCATTCTCTTTGCATAGCCATATACTATGATAGAGAATTTCAGGATCAATCAAAAATCAATATCCAGGGTTCGCCGTCGAAAATCGAGTGAAAAATCCCAACTCGGATCGATATGACTATCTCTAAATTCTATGCTCGAATCTGAATTAAATCGTTATGTGAATAAATAACATACGTACATCCTACGTATTTATCTCAATTGATTATTACTATATCAATTTTCTTTTTATTCGCATTTATTTTGATTTCCATACACCTATTCACAATTATCCCATTTCACTACTTCCAGTTTAATCTTCATTCAAATATTAACTTGGTATGCCTTCCCAACACCCATTTTACTTAAGAATTTCACCATTTACTTTCTTAAGCCTATTATAAATATTTATATACTTCTTATATTTATTTTCACTTCACCACTTAATTTTTAATATCTATTTTCATTTAACTTAAAATTTCGATTCCGTTCTAAATTCGATTTACCTTCTAATTTTTGAATGTTGAATTCTATTCACCTTATCCCAAACCATATTTAATTAACCATTTCTTTAATTAGTTCCACTCGCTAATTTATTCATATCTCAATCAAATTTTATTCCGAAACCTTTATATTATTTAGTCCTTTCAAACTAATCCTTCATCTTCACTTTATTTAACATAATTCAAATTAGACATCATTCCAATTTTCAATTTCACTTCCATTTAGTTACACTAAATAAATTTGCTCATTCACAAATTATTTCCAGCTTAATGAATTTTATTTCAATCTGCACTTCATTTAGCCTACTTAGACTTTTTCCTCAAAATTCACTTTATTTAACTTGATTTAGTTACATTCCATTTCCGTTTAAATTTTTAACTTCCATAAGTTTTCGACTTATTTAAATTCCATTCGCTACTCTCTTCCAATTTACTTCATCTAATTGGCTTACTTTTCTAACTTATTTCGTTTTCAAACTTATTTTAATTTAACTCTTCTTAAGTTAAATTTTATTCTAAACAAATTTCAAATTTTTATAAGTTTTCAAACCCATTTATTATTCTATAAACATTTTTTTTCAGTTGGCCTACTTAAGCTTAATCTCTCAAATTCACTTTACTTAACTCAATACAAGTTGATTTTCACTTTAATTCAAATCTTATGAGTCTTCAAACTTTTTGATAATCTATAAACATTTTTAAACAAACTCCAGAGTCTTTAAACAATCACTTAAGTATTTTAAAATCATTTTTGAAATCAATTGTATCCAAAAATCATTTAGTATATCCGATTATTCTTTGCAATTCAAAATCAAAAAAGTTTTACCAACCCAAAACTTCAACATTCCCAACATTCAGATAGCAATTCCTCCATTGGAAACTCGAAAATGAACATCGATGATGCTACAGTCATCACCGAAATTATTCTCTAGCAACCGAAATGAGTTTAGTGCTTTTACTCTTTTAAAACATTTTCAAATATTTTAAATTCCAAATCCCACCAGATTTCATATCCAATCTAAATATATTTTCGAACAATATCACTATTTATCCTCCAAAGCCTTTGAAAATCATTTTCAAACCCAAGGAAATTAAATTTCCTAAATTTTTAAACTCCATATCCTTTCAATCTTTATTCAAATATTACTCTAGAATTTTTATTCTATTTCAATCATAAATCACATTCATAATTCACATTTACAAATCCCATTTTGTTACATAATTATTTCTCTTAACCTTTAGTTATAATTTCACTTTTATTCAATTTCCACCACATAATGATAATAATTTAATATTATCATTTCCTAAGAACCAAGCAACCATATATAACCATAATAATTTATGAAAATTATTCCTTTTGTATACAAAAATAATTTGGGTAAAATTATTTCATTTACCCTATTTAAACGACGTTATGTCGAATTGTTCGATTCGAGTATTTAGAGATTTCTATCAATAACGTTAATTACTCGTATTGACCAAAACCCATAAGCCACTCAACAAACTAATCAACACAATGTAAAACAATTTTATATTCACTAACAAATACGCGCTCATATCTATTAATACACTCGAACTCATTCTAGGGTGCTACTGACCCTATCTCAAATGAGTAATCCCCACTAGAGCCAAGGTTCTCGCTTAACCTTCTGCTCAGATACCAAGTGTGGTGGCCTACAAATCCGTACCCCTTTGAGTTGACAATATCCTCCATCAGTTCAACTCAAATAGGACGGAACTACGAACCATTAGGGTAAAAGAAGAAAGAGGTAGAAAAAGAAGATAAAAAACAACATCAGAGTCTCACAATCGCAGCGGAATAAAGTATAATACATAATAACTGATCTTTTTACAAAAAGAACTATTACTGTTTTATACATTACATCATCAGAGTACAACACCAAACAATAACACAATATTGGACAGTTATAATAACTTGTCCTCACAAAGTTAAGTATATAGAATAACATACACAGCGGAATATAAGTCAGATATGTGACATACGTCTCCATCATCCAGCTCGTCTCCTGAGCTCCGTAGCATCCTATCATGTATCTGTAATACTTGATCTGACCCGAGCATTATAATAAAACAACACCCGAGTCATTCTGGAAAACCAGCATGAGAAAACACACTCAATTGAATTATTAAAATTTTCAAAATCCTTTGAAATCAAAGGTATCTCGTAAGACCACGCCACAAATAAACATGCTGGTTTTACCTTACGATAACCAAAACATTTTTTCAAATTCTTTTAATATTATAATAGTGTCTATAGAAAGTAAAATAGAATCTAGCTGAAATGCTTGCATCTCACGTTCTAGAAATAGTTGGGCATACTCAAAACCGTAAGGGCGCTTATTGGAGAATGGATCCCGTACAATGGCAGGGCTACTGGAATACCTCCCATCATAGTACCTGGCCTAGATCAGCGTACCGAGGACCACTCTCGATCCCCTGTGATAGTCCAAAATAAGATCACCCCACGGTTGGAATCAGCAACCGCCTACATAGCCGTGATTAAAAGGGACTTTAGACAGGGATGACCTTACCCTAATTAAGTGCTACCCTCTTAGCCTTGTTACAGCTCCCTTGTTTTAGTCCTTCCCGGTGGATGAGTGTGACGACCCGGAAATTTTTAACCTTTGAAATGGAATATTTAATTGATTTTAAATATTTGGAGATTAATTTAACTTGAATTTCAATTATAAATATGAATTTGACAATTAAATTTTTGAATTTAATTTATTGAAGTTGGATAAAAATTTGAATCTTCAGCTTTAAGATTGTTAAAAATATTTTCAAGGCTTAGGAAATTTATATTGATAATACTGAAGATAATGGAAGCCTCGGAATTGAATTTGGAAATAATATATTCAGTTTTGAAATTTTATTGTTTAAAGCGATGTTTAAAAATAGCCTTCCGAGACACAGTCTCGGAATTCGACGAAACCAGTTTCATTGGATCCGTAATATTGTATTATTATCGGATTTCAAATTTCATAGCATTTAGATTCACCATTTGGTCTTTGATCTGGAAACGTCTAGAAATAATTTAGTTGAATTTAATTTAAATAGTTATCTTCCACATATGATCAAATTGGAGCCGAGATTTGTTCCATTGGGTTCGGAATAGGGTTATAACATTAGAAACGCCAGGCGGCATGCGTCAATAGAGATCCAGGATTTTGAGTTATGCATAACGAGATATTATGAAAATTAAATAATATTATATAATTATAAAGTCAAACCCTATACACCCTAGCCTGCGCTATATGCCTCCCTACCCTTTTGAATTGAGGCGCATTGCCAGTTTTAAAACTCAGACACGCTTCCTCCTTTTTTATATATCGAAATCAAACTCAAAGCTTCAAAAAAAAAAGAATTTCCACTTAATTGAATCGCGATCGAGTTCGAACGTGGCGGTTGGGGTGTGGCTCGCCTAGAGCGATGGTGAGGTCGACATTTTGGTTTTGGGCACGACTGTCTGCCCAAATCTAGAGGGAGTCGACGAAGATGAGTTGGCAACATGATAGCCAGGCAATGGAGGTTGGGTCGCGTTCGATTTCGCATTGGAGATGGATCGCGGCTGTGAATTTGCTGGAGAATTTGGAGTTGAGGTGAAGTTGCATGTTCGAGTGTCACGATGGCAGTTGAGGCGAGTTCGCGATGGAGATAGGATGATGAATGACGTATGTAAGTGTTTACAGTTTGTGGTGATTTCAGTTGCTGATGAGGGAAGTAGATGATGATCGGAAATGTTGAGTGATGCTGTTAATGAGCGGTCGTGGCAATGCTCGTGGTCGCTTGCAGCACTTCGAGTCTGGACAGCGACACTTTGGATTGGAGGCGCGTGCATCAAGGCCAAGTCAGGTAGTTAAGGTATAATCCTGTGATTTAATTTCTTAATTTGGGATGTTAAAAGAAAATTATATACGTTTTATCATGTTTAAAACTGAAATATATATATATATGAATTTTAAATGTGTTTAAAAGTTATGTAAAGTTAGATTTTTATCTGTATAAAATAAATAAATAAAATCATTAGTTAAAATTTAAATTCATTGCTTAAAATTAAATTATTAGTTAGTTAAATTTATCAAATGAAAATTTAATTGTTTAATTCATTTAAATATTAATAAAAATCATATAATTATTTACAAGGTCTAGAACTGTGAAGAAAACAATTTGGAGTGGAAATGTATTGCATGGATAGACTAAGGTGAGATCTTCTCACTCAATCAATATTGTTCTGATTTAAATTTTGAATAGTTAAGATTTAAAATTGATTGGCTGTGTGCTTGGATAATTGATTTATAATAATTATTCACTGGATGATATTATATATAGTAGTATATAGTATATATTGGGTGATTGATTTCCCGCATTATATAGCGGATGAGACCCTATGCGCCGCATAATAACAGATGATATTTTATAAATCCCATATACCGCGATATTCCACCTCGAAGTGGAATTGGTATTTAATTGTTGTGCTAACGTCTGTAGATGCAGGGAAATAGGTTGGAGGGATCCAACTGGATTCCTCAAATATTGAATTTGTTTCATATGTTGTGTGTTGATAATCTCTGTATGATTATATTGTAATTGAAATCATTGTAGGCTAAAATTTAGCCGAGTATATTTTTGGTATCGTAAGATAGCAGAAATAAATAAAGTTTGATTTTTAAATTAAGTAGAAAATCTATAGTGAAATCCTATTGAGTAAATTCCAAGAAAATAGGAAAAGATTTAATAAAGGAATTTGTTTTTAAAGGCAAAAATTTGTAAATCAAATTAAAAAATTGATTTGGTGTTTTAAAATAAATCTTTGGGAAATCAATTTGGAATTTGATTTGATGTTTAAAATAAAATTTGAAATCAAATTGGAAATTGATTTGGTGTTTGTATACGATTCTTGAAATCGATTTAAAATCATATATAAGTGGATATTTGGGAATTTAAATTCACAATGGGAATTTATTAAAAGAAAGGGAAATTTGTTTTAAAAAAATAAATATCGTTTTATTTTTAAAAAGTGTAGAAAGGATTTTACAGATTTGGAACCTAAATTTAAAGTAAATCCAGAAGGATTTATAAATTGATTTGAATGAACCATTTTAGAATGGAAGGTGTACTTTCCCTAGAAAGCCGAGTATGTTTTCAATATAGTCTATAAATATGAAATTTAAGTTATGAAGATGGTTTTAAGGAAAGATTATCTTGGAGAAATTATTTACTTGGGTTATTTTGAAAATCTTCAAAGTAAAGATATATTTTAATTTATTATAGAAGTGATTATTTTAAGTGTTCATTGATATTTGTTTTAGGAAATGGATCATTTAAATAGTTATACCTTATATACTAAGTTTATTTTAAAATTAGTTGGGACTTAAAATCTTATATGTGATAATTAGTATAATGTTTTCATAGCCAATATTTTAAGTAAATATTTAAGATGGTTTTATTTTAAATGTTCCAAGAATGTTTTGGATAAGTGATTTGAATTATTTTAACTCAGCATATTTCCAGTGGAAATGAATAATATTTGAAAATATATTCCGCGTAAGGGAAATGATTTGAATTTTTTTTCCAATGATTGAAATGTGGAAATTGATTTGAAATTTGTTAAAATTATATCTTGCGAAGATATGGCGCAAATGAATAATTGGGGAAAATTATTTGAGAATTGGTGATTGTTGTAAATTATAGATTGATAATTAAATAACCGACTATCAATATTGGCCTTTTAATGGCATTAGGATTTCGATGCGATCGGGGGTCGGATTCCAAGTGGATATCCAAAAACCACATCGAAACTTTGTGATTGTGATGGATCTTTTATTTAAAAGATCAAAGTGAAAATTGTTGTGATTTGTTGAAATCTTAATGTAACACTTATTTTTTTTAAAATATGCGCTCGTTATTCGGATTAGCCGGGAGAGGACCTTGTGTCATAAAACCCATTCTGAATAATGATATGACGAAATAGGATTGCATTTGAAGGCGGTGTTGAAGACCGGGTATTTTCGAAAACGAAAGGATTACCTGTCGAATGTCTCTGCACCGGGTTGCTCCGGAATAGAGATTTTATCACCTTTGTGTTGGGGATTTCGGACGTGATTAGTAAATATCCGGATTTGCAAGGGCTTCTTTTGAGGTGCCTTCGGTTCCGTTCGATCCCGGAACGGACTTGTATGGATGTGTGTCTGACGTTACACTTTGAGATGTAAAGCTGGTTTCTATCAAATACATTTTTGTTGGTGGCGGAGAATTTATTCTCTTTGCTTAACACCCTTCTCTGAGACGTACGAGCTAAGAGGTTATGTAGTTGATGGTTATTAGTGATATGCTCCCAAATTGGTAATGTGGCATACGAAGTGCTGCTGATCATTTGTTGATCAAAGCATGACTTTATGAAGAGTGTAGCTTTGTGGACGAGACTTCGTCGGATCTCGCACCCCGAAAATGGTCGAAACAGGAAAGATGCGGCAAGGTTATGAGGGTCGTGCCCTTTAGGGTATGTCATTTTCTTCTGGAAAAGGGTAGTATCATGGTATGGGGCCCAGATATTCTACCAATGTTATTGTCGCAAATTTATTATACTTTGTGGTTGTTGCTTTGTGGTCGAGGATCCTCGGATACAGGTTCCAAAGGACCAGGGGATGGCATACTCGAGTAGTGACCTAGTTTCAGAGGTAACCCAGCCTTGTGTTGGCAGAGATCCGGGTAGGTTCTCGGGACGTCCCTCCAGAGGCGTACCCATGTGGCAGTAGGAAGTTCCTTAGCCTGAACATTTGTTGAAAATCCAAAGAAACAATACGCGCCCTGTACCATTTTAGTTGTATAACCTGCCATGGAATGTGGCGGTAACCTGCTATTGAACATGGTAGCTATAGTAGGCATACAATAATGGTTGTATGCTGGCTAAGATTAATATTATACTTTCGAAATATTTTCTGCACTATACACTAATGATAATATTAAAAAGGATTTTGTGTATCAAGCATGTTTGACTATCATAAGGAGAAATCTCCTCCAATTCTGCGTTTGCATTGTGTGTGTGGCGGGAGGCCTTATGGTAGTTTCATTTTCCAAAAAGCATAGCGGATTTCTTTTCTTTTCTTTATGAAAATAACTTTTTTTAAGATCTCACACTAGTCCCATGACTGACCTGGAGTTTATTGTTCCCTTTCTAAACTCTGGGTGCCCACAATTTTCAACACGGGCAGTCTAGAGTCAGGTTATCATTATTCGAGAGCAAAGTCAAGAAGTTGCTGTGGAAATCAGGAGTTGGAGATGGATGCCGAGGCGTATCACTTATATATGTAATATTTCTTTCCGCTTTTTGTTGTTGTACACTCTGATAATGTAATGTAACGAACGCGGTTTTGTCGGGATCCGAAGGTCAGCATTCTTACGTCCACTGTATCAAATGCCGCATAATCGAATGCCGGAAAACCGAACTGTTATGGTTAAAAAGAAGAGGTAGAAGAAAAGATAAAAGAAGTAAGGAAACAGAACAGAAACAATATCAGAATCTTACAGTTGCAGGGGAACAACATATAATAGATAAATGAATAATCTTTAAAACAAAGAACTATCTCAGTTATTATAATACATCAGAGTGTACAACCACAATATACAACAATACAAGAATGGACAGCTATACAAACATGTCCCTACAAGTGAATTACACAGCAGAAAGATAATATCATATACAAGTAATACGTCTCGCCATCCAGCTCGCCACTTGAGCTCCATAGCACTTCTGAATCCAGAATGACCTGATAACCTGACTCTAGACTGCCCGTGTGGAAAATTATGGGCACCCAGAGTTTAGGAAGAGAACAATAAACTCTAGGTCAGTCATGGGACTGGTGTGAGAACTCAAAACAGTTATTTATCTTTTAAAACAACAACAACAATAGAAGTGGAAAATATTTGCAATGCTTTTGGAAAATGAAACTACCATAAGGCCTCCCCGCACACACACAATGCAAACGCAGAATTGGAGGAGATTTCTCCTTATGATAGTCATAGACGCTTACTACGTAAAACAAATCATTTTTGATATTATTATTAGTGCATGGCGATGAAAGCATTTCGAAAATAGAATATAAATCTTAGCCAGCATAGGTACCATTATATTATGCCTGCTATAGCTACCATATTAAATGGCAGGTTCTACAACTAAAACCGTACAAGGCTCGTATTATTTCTTTGGATTTTCCAACAAATGATCAAGCTAAGGAACTTCCTACTGTCAATGGAATCGCCTCTGGCGGGACATCCCGAGAACTTAAACAGCTCTCTACCAACACAAGGCCGGGTTACCTTTGTAACTAGGTAGCTACTACACGAATATGCCACCCCCCGGTCCTTTCGGACCTTTATTCGAGGGCCCTCTATCACCAAGCAACAACCACATAGAAAAATGAGATTGGAGCAACCACATAGGTTAAGAATCAGGGCTCCATACCTAACACCACCCTTTTCCAAAAGGGAATGACATACTCTAAAGGGCGCGACCCTCATAAGCTTGCTGCATATTCCTGTTTTGACCATTTCCGTGGTGTGAGGTCTGACGAAGTCTCGTCCACAAAGCTACGCTTTTTCACAAAGCCACGCTTTGATCAACAAATGATCAATAAATAATCATCACACAACAACACTTAGCATGCCACATTACCAAATTGGGAATATATCGCTGATAACCTTCAACTACAAAACCTCTGAACTCGTACGTTTCAGAGAAGGGTGTTAAGCTAAGAGAATAAATTCTCCGCCACCAACAGAGATGTATTTGAAAGAAATCTTCTTTATATCTCAAAATGTAATGTCAGACACGTAACCATACAAGTCTGTTCCGGGCTCGAACATAACCGAAGGCACTTCAAAAGAAGCACTTGCAAATCCGGGTATTCACAATCCCGATCGAATTTCCCATCACAAAGGAAATCTCCGTACGGTAGCTAACAGCGCAGAGACAATCGATAGGTCATCCTATCGTTTTCACAAATACTCGGTCTTCAACATCTGTCTTCAATGCTATCCATTACGTCGTATCACTATTCGGAATGGGTAGTCCGAATAACGAGCGAAATAATTTAAAAATAAGTATAGCATTCAATTTCAACCAATTCACAACAAATAGCCATTTAAGGGTCAATATTGATAGTCGGTTATTTAACTATCAATCAATATTCACAACATCACTCGATTTCAAATAATTTCCTAAATTATTTATTTTCAAAAATATCTTTCCAAGATATAATTTCCACACTTCAACCATTTGAAAACAGATTTCAAATCACTTTTCACCTTTACAACTTTCATTTCAAAATGGTTCATTTAAACCAATCAAATAAATCCTTACCAATTTATTTAATTTACGTTCCAAATCCGTAAATTTATTTCCACACTTTTTAAAAATAAATCGATGTTTATTTTTTAAAAAAAAAATTCCCTTTTAAATTTCCATCGTGAATTTACATTTCCAAATATTCACTTTTTAATACGATTCTTTCAAATCGTTTTCAAATATTCACTTTCTATTTATCTTTAAAAGATATAATCTCAAAACATTCACTTCATATTGGAAAATATTTCCATACTTATTCAATAATAAGTAATTCACCAATCTATTCATTTTCAATATTTGGAAAATATTCAATATACTTAAATCACAATTAAGTATATATTTTATTCTTTAAGGAAAACTTCTCTTAAACACTTTTATTTGAGTCGAAACGAATGTTGCGTAAAACATCGTTACGACAACTCAAAATCATTAGTATAGGGATTCAAAATTAAGATTGATATATAAATCCTAATACTACATAAAACATTTCCCTTCGGAAATCATTTACTATAACAAAAGTGTTATAGTCCACCATTTACTTCTATTTCACAAAAACGTCTATTTCAACAATGAATGTTGAAATCTATGGTTTCGATACTTAATACATTTTAAAACATCTTTAAATCGTTTTAATTCTATTTAAAATATCACTTTCCCAAAATATTTCTTTAATATATTATTCACCGTCCAAAATCGTGAATGTGCTTCATTTACCAAATTCAATTTCTACATATTTTATTTAAAGGATTATCCACTGTCCCAAAATCTTGGATATATCTCCTTTAATAAGCGATAATAATTAAACTTATCAAAATAAGTCGATTTCGGATTTATGAAACAACGTTTATAAATTCCATTTATACTTTATAACAACTTCAACTTATAAAATCACTTTATTAACAAACTCTATCCATATCCCATTTACACGCCAAAATCCAATTTATAAGTTAATTACTTATAAATCTTTTATTTTACAATATCTATTCATTTTATAACTTCATAATTTATAAATCTATAGATTTCATCCACTTATGAAATCCACTTTTATTTCATTTTAATACTTATAAAAACTCGTTTTATAATTCCAATATTTTAATTTACAAATATCAATTTTATAAATCTTTTATATATGTCATTTATAATAATTCGAAAATCCCATTTCAAACCATTTTATAAATTAATCAACTACTTATTTCAAAAATCACATTTTGGTTATATTTCACAAAAACCATAATTTTTATAACATAAAAATTACAACGTTTATTCATTTAAAATGAATCAATTCCAAAATTAAATTTTATTATGAATTCTCAACTTAAATTTTCAAAAATCAAATTTTATTTATTTTCTGCATCTAACGATACCAAAAGTATATTCAGCTAAAATTTAGCCTTCAACTATTTAAATCACAAAGATAATCACGCAGATTATAAATAGATCAATAAATAGATCAACACACAACATTGAAACAAATTCAAATGTTTGAGGAATCCAGTTGGATCCCTCCAACCTGTTTCCCTGCATCCAAAGATGTTAGCACAATACCAATTTCGCTTCAAGACGAAATATCACGGTATATGGGATTTATAAAACATCATCCGCTATTATGCGGCGCAATAGGGTCTCATCCGCTATATAATGCGGGAAAATTAACTCCAAATACATATATAATACCAATTCCATACAAGTTGGAATTATCGCGGTATATGTTTTTAATAAATAACATTCGCTTAATATACGGCGTATAGGGTCTATTTCAATACAACAGATAATAATTATCATCCAATCACACAATCAAGCAATTTTATATCTAACTATTTAAAATTTAAATCGAAACTAATTCGATTGAGTGAGAAGTTCTCACCTTGAGTTTCCGATAACAATTGTAGCGTTTTATTTCGAATAAAATTAAACGTGCGTTTAATTTTACTCAAAATTTTCACTAGCTCCAATCGTCTCCAAACCAGCTCCATTGCGTAGTGCTCGACAAAACGAAGTCAATGCAAGTCGTTTCGTAATTTTTCGACTTTGTATCAAAAAGATACGATTTTTCAAAGTTTATACAATTTGATATATATATAAATTCACAACAAATATTTTATTTTGACCTAAATCAGTTTCTAGCCGCACGATCACCCTGCATGCAATCAAGACCGTTCGCGCACGTCTTCTTCATCACGTTCGGCTACAGGCCGAAGAAACCCAATTGCCACCACTATTCGTGAATTTCGCGACCACCATTCGTCACTTACACCTCGATCAGCTAGCACCAAGACATGCGCCATCAAGCGAGCTACCAACGACCAGAGAGCGGTCGAGCTCGGTCGCTTATTGGCCTCAGTTTTTGTGACGCCCCACCTCTATACCCACGGTCGCCAAGAACACTACGGTGTAGTGCTGTCAACTAGCACGGAGAATAAGGCCGTTGAGGAGCGACCATCCATGTGATTGCTTATCACACGGTGGCTATAAATAATCTTCGAAAACAAACATAGAAATAAGCATAACACAAATCAGTCACAGACATCCATATCACAGAGGCGGAAGAAGATATGAATATATAACTAGCACATGAAAGTGTACATCAGAGTAGTGGTCAAAAAGATCCGCAATAATACAAAAGAATAGCAACACGTGCTATACAAAAGAATACAACTATGAGTCTATGTCTCAAGTGTATACAACAAAAAACTGCTAATCTAAATAGTTAGCCAAAAGTCAGAGTAGCAAATCCCAGGAAGAAGTCAAGCAGAAGCACCTGTAACATCTCGGTCTGACCCGAGTATTATTTAAGAAAATAATAAACGGATCAGTCTAGCTATAAATATCAGATGACACGGTATAAAATAAAAGATATGGCATAAACATAAAATATCCATACTGACATACTACTATAAGTATGCAAATGATGATCAACAGAAGATCAATCAATAAGAGATAAATCGATATCACAAGAATCTTCTTAAAGATCCAAAGAGGGCATCATACCCTAAACTTGTACTCATAACAAGTCAATGACATAAATTCCAGAAATCAACACAAGAAATCCAGAAATCACAGAAAAAGGGAAAGAGGTCTATCACATGACGGTCCGAAGACCATGGGGAGCTACCCCATATGGGTGAGTCGAAATCATCCAGATGAGGTCTAGGCTAACCAAAAAGCATAAAGGTATGTGTGAGTGGAATCACACAAATGGTGTCTAGCCTAACCTCGCAACAAAAAGGTATGTGTGAGTGGAATCACACAAATGGTGTCTAGACTAACCTTGCGGACAAAGAGATATGTGTGAGTCGGAATCACACCAATGAGGTCTAGTCTAACCTTGCACACAAAGAGACATCGCACAATTGCTAGTCTAAATCATAAAATGATCATCATGATCAACGAGAAGTGTCAATTACACTAAGTTAGTAAATATAAAAGTTTAGTTTCATGTCCCATAACCACTAGCTTAACTTAAATATTTACGAACATACTGTAAATCTTCACTAATAAAATTGTCACTAGAGGTTCAATCGAACAAGTCCAAGAATTAACCGATGAAGCAAACGCAAGCATTTTATACCACTTGTTTTACTAACCCGTTTAATTAGATTTCTCATCCGAGTGAGGTAAATGTTTGTATATACTAATAGATTGGAAAACGGGTTAAGAAAAGAGCTTTGTTATTAAAAATAGAGTTGAAATCATTTTGTTGAAAGAGTTTTGATATTTACTACTAGTATTGAAACCTTTATATTTTAAAGTGACAAATCACAGAAGCGATTGTAGAAACAATCAATCACAAAGATCACATTCGAAGATGTGATAAAAATCCAAGGAAATCAGCTCAACAAGTTCTGTTGAATGTTTTTCAGATAAGATCCCCTACGGAGGGGGGGTCCAAGGGGGTGGCAACCCCTTCAGGTGGGGGTGCGGGGGCAACGCCCCTGCTACGGGGTTCGACCTGCCCAGTCAGGTCGCGGGGGTCCAGGGGGCAGCGCCCCGTCCAAAACGGTACGATCTAGTGAAGACAAGCGGCCTATGACCTAAAAAAAAATGAGGTCTAGCGACCTAAAGGGGTGCGCGACCTAAGAAGGTACGCGAGCTAAGGATGAGCGACCTAACAAGGTTCACGACCTAAGAAAAACAAGGTCATGCGACCTAACAGGAAACAAGGTCAAGCGATCTAAGGTGTTACACGACCTAACGTAACACGTGTCAAACGACCTAAGGCATCACAGGTTGAACGACCTAACTGCTTAAGGGACAGACGACCTAAAGAGGTTTGCGACCTAATGGGGTTCACGACCTAAAGGTATTCGCGACTTAACGGGTTATAGGTGTAACGAGCTAACGACATAAAGGCCAAACGACCTAAAGGTGATAGGGTTACGCGAATTAGGGACAAAAGTAGGACCGAGCGACCTACGACCTAGGAGACTCACGACCTACGACCTACGACCTAAGGCCCGTGCGACCTAGTGAAATAGTAGAGGCAATATTAGGTCGGAGACGACCTACGACTTAAGGCCAGCACGACCTAAAGTTTTAACACGCGAGCGACCTAACGTTATAAAGGCCAAACGACCTAAGGCTTAACTCGCGAACGACCTTCGGCTTAAGGCTTAACTCGCGAGCGACCTACGACCTAACGTCCAGGCGACTTTTCCACGCGCGCAAGCCACGAACCCGAGCGACCTAAGGGTCCAGAAGGACCTAAGGCTGGAAATTCACCAAAAACACTAAAAAGTGGAGTTTTTCGCCAATCCAATCCAAACCAAATGCAAATGTGCATGTTAAAGTGATAGGGAACCATTCCCAACAGTCCAAGATAGTTATAAGCAAGAGTGTGAGATAAAAATCTCACCTTTTCACTAAAATGGATGAAGATGAAGCTTGAAGCCAATGGAGAAGCAATCCAAAGCTTGAATCCAATATCTTCTACTTGAATTTAGAGTTGAATGTTGGATTAGCAATTAAATTTGAGCTTGGATTTTTAATTTCCCATTCTCTTCACCATTAATGCAAATTTCAAGTTAGTTAGGAATTTATGAAGAGTGAGGAGATGGGGGTTGGAACTAGGGCTTAATAGGCTAAACTAACCCAAAGTCCAAAGCGGGAAAAGTTAGTGAAATTCCACTAACTCCAAACCTATCAATGTTTATACTTAAAAAAGTTGTAAACGGCATTTCGAACTCAATGGAAGTGGTCTCGAGTCCTAATTTGACCGTTTGCAAAAAGTAGCTTTTCGGACTAATATCCGATTAACGATAAAATATTTAAATATAAAATCGATAAATATGCGGATTGTTACAGTTTTCGTGCTCGACCGACCCACCTTCATCGCCATATTGTCGCCGATCCACCACATAATACTCGATCACCACCGTTGATTTTAAAGAGCATGTCGAGCTCTTCAATTTGTTAGTTGGAAGATTCTGGTAAAAGTTGAGCGATTGGGAGAAAAACGAGGAGGAATAACGTGAATCACTGGCCATATATTTGATAGTGGCGGCTGACATTGAAGATTAGGGTTAGGGTTTTTGCTTTGAAAAAGTGAAGAATGGGGGTCCTTTTATAGAAAAATTCTCAATTTACTATTCATCCGGAATTTCCAAACTCCAAATCTCGCACGGTGGCCGGCGTTTCTAGGGTTTAACCCACGTTCCGGACACAATGGAATAGGTTTCGAAGGCTAATTCGATCATCTGTGCGAGTTACGGAAATAAACGATCAAATTTAAATTAAATCGATTTAAACCAATTTCTATGCGTTTTGGCTTGCCCCGGACAAACGGTAAATCCGATTGACATGAAATTTGAAACCTTACAATAATATAACATTACGGATCCGATGAAACTAGTTTCGTCGAAATCTGAGACTGTTTGAAAAATGACTATTTTCACTAGTCGATTAAATATTAAAATATTCAATTTTCACAAATTAACTTTTAATTCAATTTTTAAAAGTCCTATAACATCACTATAACTCCAATATGATTTAATATAACTTTATAAATCATTTTTAATCACATTAAACCCAATTTCCAATTACTTACGCAATTTCAAATATTAAATTATCGATTTAATTATCCAATTAAATCTAAATATTCGAAAAATAAATTATTCGACTTACAAATTTTACTTGTTGATAATTAAAATCAATTAAATATCTGAATTTCAAATGACAGAAATTCTGGGTCGTTACAAACTTCCCCCCTTAAAAGAATTTCGTCCCCCGAAATTACCAAGTAAGAAAGAGTTTTGAAATCCATTAACTTTTCCAAACAAACCGTTCAAATTTGATTTACAAATCTCCTATGTGTTTAACTTTTCCAAAATCCATAGTTAAGTATATTGAATTATATTTTCAAAACCAACTATATCATTTAACCTTTAACTTCAAATCAAAACTTAGTTTTTACAAAAAAAATAAAAATTCCAAAATTTCCTGAAAATTTTCCAACGCCTTAAATTTTCAAAAAATTTTACCATAACCTCCTTTGTACGGGGGAGCTTTTACAATATCACAATAGATATAAATATATACACATCGACCCACCCGGTCGGAAAAACAGAAAAACAGTTCATATTTCCTATTTTTATTGCGTAGGCGTACCTTTTTAGCATTTTTTAAGCAAAGCGGTTATTTATTTAGCATTTTCCGCAACCAAATCCCGCTAACGGTAGCCCCGGTACCTGTACTTACTCAATATAAATATGTAAGTGTCATATATAAGAAGTTATTAACAATTTACTCTTTTAAACAACTAAAACACATGCATATTAAAAGAAATGCATACTAAACAAGGCTTATAAGCAACTTAAATGATTTCGACATTACTTGTAATTGTTTACAACCAATTCACATACAACGATATTCAATTATTCATTTTCAATTAGTTTACATTCACTAATTTACCCTCACATTTGGTTCACTTTCAATTCAAATCAATTTCCATTCAATTTAAATTTACTTAACTTCCAATTTGAATTTAATTGCTTTAGCTTTCAATTTTGTTCATTTAATTTCATACGAACTTCTATTCAATCAATTAATAATAATCTAACAACCAATGTACATCCAACACAACCAAATTTATTCACTTTGTTTACCTTCAATTTGGTTTAACACATTTAATTAGCCTTAAATGAATTTACACTTATATCCATTATTCTATATCAATTCATTACATTCGATTGATTAATATTCAATTCATTAGTTCAATTACTAATTTATTTTAAAAATAAAGTTGAATCTCCTTTATATAACTCAAATTAATATCCATTCAATGACTTCATTTCATCAATTCATTTTGATACCAAAATCAACTTCATTCAACATTACTTAAGTTATATTCCTTTTAAACATCATTTGTTTAACTTAACTTAAATTTCCATTTATAAATCCAATCCAGATTCCAACTCCAAAGTAAATTCTATTTAACTTTTACCAAAGTCAATTTTTTTATCACTTATTCAGATTCATACCTCGTTTTGCTTAACAAAGTTATTTAACCATTTTAATAGTTGGTTTTTACTTGCATCTTCACATTTAATAAGTTATACAACTTATTATTCAACTTCCAAATCTGATTTAATTTATTTAACTTAATCCCAATCAAATCTCATTTCAATTTATAAAACTCATTTATACATTCACATTACCAATTTCATCCCATTGATGAATTTTATTCCAAATTACAAATCACATTTTTTTTCTTCATACTCAAATTCCATTTGTATATTAATTCATTCCTTTGGTTATTATTTCAATTCCTATATAATAATGATAATACTTCAATACCATCACTTCCAAACAACCAAGTAATCATATATTATAAACATTTACACAAAATCATTTCCTTTATATACAAAATAGCTTTGGGTAAAAAAATATATTTCATTTATCCTATTTCAAAACAATACTGTGCCAGTTTATCTTGTTTAAGAGTTTAGAAATCCCTATCGAAACAGTTGGCCAGACTGCACCGACCAGAATCTATAAACAATCAACCGATAAGTCAACACAATACAAAACAATTTCATATTCACTAACAAATACGCGCTCAAACCTATTATTACACTCAAACCCATTCTAGAGTACCACTGACTCTATCTCAAATGAGTAATTCCCAACAGAGCCAAGGTTATCACTTAACCATATGTTCTGATACTAAATGTAACGAACGTGGTTTTGTCAGGATCCGAAGGTCAGCATTCTTACGTCCACTGTATCAAATGCGCATAATCGAATGCCGGAAAACCGAACTATTATGGTTAAAAAGAAGAAGTAGAAGAAAAGATAGAAGAAGTAAGGAAACAGAACAGAAACAATATCAGAATCTCACAGTCGCAGCGAAACAACATATAATAGATAAATGAATAATCTTTAAAACAAAGAACTATCTCAGTTATTACATTACATCAGAGTGTACAACCATAATATACAACAATACAAGAATGGACAACTATACAAACATGTCCGTGCAAGTGAATTACATAGCGGAAAGATAATATCATATACAAGTAATACGTCTCGCCATCCAGCTCGCCACTTGAGCTCTATAGCACTTCTGAATCTAGAATGACCCGATAACCTGACTCTAGACTGCCCGTGTGGAAAATTATGGGCACCCAGAGTTTAGGAAGAGAACAATAAACTCCAGGTCAGTCATGGGACTAGCGTGAGAACTCAAAATAGTTATTTATCTTTTAAAACAATAACAACAATAGAAGTGGAAAATATCCGCAATGCTTTTGGAAAATGAAACTACCATAAGGCCTCCCCGCACACACACACAATGCAAACGCAGAATTGGAGGAGATTTCTCCTTATGATAGTCAAAGATGCTTACTACGTAAAACAAATCATTTTTGATATTATTATTAGTGCATGGCGATGAAAGCATTTTGAAAATAGAATATAAATCTAAGCCAGCATAGGTACCATTATATTACGCCTGCTATAGCTACCATATTAAATGGCAGGTTCTACAACTAAAACCGTACAAGGCTCGTATTGTTTCTTTGGATTTTCCAACAAATGGTCAGGCTAAGTAACTTCCTACTGTCAATGGGATCGCCTCTGGCGAGACGTCCCGAGAACTTAACCAGCTCTCTGCCAACACAAGGCCGGGTTACCTTTGTAACTAGGTAACTACTACACGAATATGCCACCCCCCGGTCCTTTGGGACCTTTATCCGAGGGCCCTCTATAATTTCCCATTCTCTTCACCATTAATGCAAATTTCAAGTTAGTTAGGAATTTATGAAGAGCGAGGAGAAGGGGGTTGGAACTTGGGATTAATAGGCTAAACTAACCCAAAGTCCAAAGCGGGAAAAGTTAGTGAAATTCCACTAACTCCAAACCTATCAATGTTTATACTTAAAAAAGTTGTAAACGACATTTCGAACTCAATGGAAGTAGTCTCGAGTCCTAATTTGACCGTTTGCAAAAAGTAGCTTTTCGGACCAATATCCGATTAACGATAAAATATTTAAATATAAAATCGATAAATATGCAGGTTGTTACAGTTTTCGTGCTCGACCGACCCACCTTCATCGCCATATTGTCGCCGATCCACCACATAATACTCGATCACCACCATTGATTTTAAAGAGCATGTCGAGCTCTTCAATTTGTTAGTTGGAAGATTCTGGTAAAAGTTGAGCGATTGGAAGAAAAACGAGGAGGAATAACGTGAATCACTGGCCGTGTATTTGATAGCGGCGGCTGACATTGAAGATTAGGGTTAGGGTTTTTGCTTTGAAAAAGTGGAGAACGGGGGTCCTTTTATAGAAAAATTGTCAATTTACTATTCATCCGGAATTTTCGAACTCCAAATCTCGCACGGTGACCGGCGTTTCTAGGGTTTAACCCACGTTCCGGACACAATGGAATAGGTTTCGAAGGCTAATTCGATCATCTGTGCGAGTTACGGAAATAAACGATCAAATTTAAATTAAATCGATTTAAACCAATTTCTATGCGTTTTGGCTTGCCTCGGACAAACGGTAAATCCGATTGACATGAAATTTGAAACCTTACAATAATATAACATTACGGATCTGATGATACTGGTTTCGTCGAAATCCGAGACTGTTTGAAAAATGACTATTTTCACTAGTCGATTAAATATTAAAATATTCAATTTTCAAAAATTAATTTTTAATTCAATTTTTAAAAGTCCTATAACATCACTATAACTCCAATATGATTTAATATAACTTTATTAATCATTTTTAATCACATTAAACCCAATTTCCAATTATCTACGCAATTTCAAATATTAAATTATCGATTTAATTATCCAATTAAATCTAAATATTTGAAAAATAAATTATTCGACTTACAAATTTTACTTGTTGATATTTAAAATCAATTAAATATCTGAATTTCAAATGACAGAAATTCTGGGTCATTACAAACTTCCCCCCTTAAACGAATTTCGTCCCCCGAAATTACCAAGTAAGAAAGAGTTTTGAAATCCATTAACTTTTCCAAACAAACCGTTCAAATTTGATTTACAAATCTCCTACGTGTTTAACTTTTCCAAAATCCATAGATAAGTATATTGAATTATCTTTTCAAAACCAACTATATCGTTTAACCTTTAACTTCAAATCAAAACTTAGTTTTTACAAAAAAAATAAAAATTCCAAAATTTCCTGAAAATTTTCCAACACCTTAAATTTTCAAAAAAATTCGCCATAACCTCCTTTGTATGGAGGAGCATTTACAATATCACAATAGATATAAATATATATAAGTCGACCCACCCGGTCGGAAAAACAGAAAAACAGTTCATATTTCCTATTTTTTTTGCATAGGCGTACCTTTTTAGCATTTTTTAAGCAAAGCGGTTATTTATTTAGCATTTTCCGCAACCAAATCCCGCTAACGGTAGCCCCGGTACCTGTACTTACTCAATATAAATATGTAAGTGTCATATATAAGAAGTTATTAACAATTTACTCTTTTAAACAACTACAACACATGCATATTAAAAGAAATGCATACTAAACAAGGCTTATAAGCAACTTAAATGATTTCGACATTACTTGTAATTGTTTACAACCAATTCACATACAACGATATTCAATTATTCATTTTCAATTAGTTTACATTCACTAATTTACACTCACATTTTGGTTCACTTTCAATTCAAATCAATTTCCATTCAATTTAAATTTACTTAACTTCCAATTTGAATTTAATTGCTTTAGCTTTCAATTTTGTTCATTTAATTTCATGTGAACTTCTATTCAATCAATTAATAATAATCTAACAACCAATGTACATCCAACACAACCAAATTTATTCACTTTGTTTACCTTCAATTTGGTTTAACACATTTAATTAGCCTTAAATGAATTTACACTTATATCCATTATTCTATATCAATTCATTACATTCGATTGATTAATATTCAATTCATTAGTTCAATTACTAATTTATTTTACAAATAAAGTTGAGTCTCCTTTATATAACTCAAATTAATATCCATTCAATGACTTCATTTCATTAATTCATTTTGATACCAAAATCAACTTCATTCAACATTACTTAAGTTATATTCCTTTTAAACATCATTTGTTTAACTTAACTTAAATTTCCATTTATAAATCCAATTCAGATTCCAACTCCAAAGTAAATTCTATTTAACTTTTACCAAAGTAATTTTTTTTATCACTTATTCAGATTCATACCTCGTTTTTCTTAACAAAGTTATTTAACCATTTTAATAGTTGGTTTTTACTTGCATCTTCACATTTAATAAGTTATACAACTTATTATTCAACTTCCAAATCTGATTTAATTTATTTAACTTAATCCCAATCAAATCTCATTTCAATTTATAAAACTCATTTATACATTCACATTACCAATTTCATCCCATTGATGAATTTTATCCCAAATTACAAATCACATTTTTTTTTCTTCATACTCAAATTCCATTTGTATATTAATTCATTCCTTTGGTTATTATTTCAATTCCTATATAATAATGATAATACTTCAATATCATCACTTCCAAACAACCAAGTAATCATATATTATAAACATTTACACAAAATCATTTCCTTTATATACAAAAATAGCTTTGGGTAAAAAAAATTATTTCATTTATCCTATTTCAAAACAATACTGTATCAGTTTATCTTGTTTAAGAGTTTAGAAATCCCTATCGAAACAGTTGGCCAGACTGCACCGACCAGAATCTATAAACAATCAACCGATAAGTCAACACAATACAAAACAATTTCATATTCACTAACAAATACGCGCTCATACCTATTATTACACTCAAACCCATTCTAGAGTACTACTGACTCTATCTCAAATGAGTAATTCCCAACAGAGCCAAGGTTATCACTTAACCATATGTTCTGATACTAAATGTAACGAACGCGGTTTTGTCAATATCCGAAGGTCAGCATTCTTACGTCCACTGTATCAAATGCCGCATAATTGAATGCCGAAAAACCGAACTATTATGGTTAAAAAGAAGAAGTAGAAGAAAAGATAGAAGAAGTAAGGAAACAGAACAGAAACAATATCAGAATCTCACAGTCGCGGCGGAACAACATATAATAGATAAATTAATAATCTTTAAAACAAAGAACTATCTCAGTTATTACATTACATCAGAGTGTACAACCATAATATACAACAATACAAGAATGGACAGCTATACAAACATGTCGGTACAAGTGAATTACACATCGGAAAGATAATATCATATACAAGTAATACGTCTCGCCATCCAGCTCGTCACTTGAGCTCTATAGCACTTCTGAATCTAGAATGACCCGATAACCTGACTCTAGACTGCCCGTGTGGAAAATTATGGGCACCCAGAGTTTAGGAAGAGAACAATAAACTCCAGGTCAGACATGCGACTGGTGTGAGAACTCAAAATAGTTATTTATCTTTTAATACAATAACAACAATAGAAGTGGAAAATATCCGCAATGCTTTTGGAAAATGAAACTACCATAAGGCCTCCCCGCACACACACAATGCAAACGCAGAATTGGAGGAGATTTCTCCTTATGATAGTCAAAGATGCTTACTACGTAAAACAAATCATTTTTGATATTATTATTAGTGCATGACGATGAAAGCATTTCGAAAATAGAATATAAATCTAAGCCAGCATAGGTACCATTATATTATGCCTGCTATAGCTACCATATTAAATGGCAGGTTCTACAACTAAAACCGTACAAGGCTCGTATTGTCTCTTTGGATTTTCTAACAAATGGTCAGGCTAAGGAACTTCCTACTATCAATGGGATCGCCTCTGGCGGGACGTCCCGAGAACTTAACCAGCTCTCTGCCAACACAAGGCCGGGTTACCTTTGTAACTAGGTAACTACTACACGAATATGCCACCCCCCGGTCCTTTGGGACCTTTATCCGAGGGCCCTCTATCACCAAGCAACAACCACACGGCAAAATGAGATTGGAGCAACCACATAGGTTAAGCATCAGGGCTCCATACCTGACACTACCCTTTTCCAGATGGGAATGACATACCCTAAAGGGCGCGACCCTCATAACCTTGCCGCATATCCCTGTTTTGACCATTTCTGCGGTGTGAGGTCTGACGAAGTCTCGTCCACAAAGTACGCTTTTTCACAAAGCCACGCTTTGATCGACAAATGATCAATAAATAATCATCACACAGCAACACTTAGCGTGCCACATTACCAAATTGGGAATATATCGCTGATAACCTTCAACTACAAAACCTCTGAACTCGTACGTTTCAGAGAAGGGTGTTAAGCTAAGAGAATAAATTCTCCGCCACCAACAGAGATGTATTTGAAAGAAATCTGCTTTATATCTCAAAATGTAATGTCAGACACATAACCATACAAGTCTGTTCCAGGCTCGAACATAACCGAAGGCACTTCAAAAGAAGCACTTGCAAATCCGGGTATTCACAATCCCGATCGAATTTCCCATCACAAAGGAAATCTCCGTACTGTAGCTAACGGCGCAGAGACAATCGATAGGTCATCCTATCGTTTTCACAAATACCCGGTCTTCAACACCGGTCTTCAATGCTATCCATTACGTCGTATCACTATTCGGAATGGGTAGTCCGAATAACAAGCGAAATAATTTAAAAATAAGTATAGCATTCAATTTCAACCAATTCACAACAAATAGCCATTTAAGGGTCAATATTGATAGTCGATTATTTAACTATCAATCAATATTCACAACATCACCCGATTTCAAATAATTTCCCAAATTATTTATTTTCAAAAATATCTTTCCAAGATATAATTTCCACACTTCAACCATTTGAAAACAGATTTCAAATCACTTTTCACCTTTACAACTTTCATTTCAAAATGGTTCATTTAAACCGATCAAATAAATCCTTACCGATTTATTTAATTTACGTTCCAAATCCGTAAATTTATTTCCACACTTTTTAAAAATAAATCAATGTTTATTTTTAAAACAAATTTCCCTTATAAATTTCCATCGTGAATTTACATTTCCAAATATTCTCTTTTTAATACGATTTTTTCAAATCGTTGTCAAATATTCACTTTCTATTTATCTTTAAAAGATATAATCTCAAAACATTCACTTCATATTGGAAAATATTTCCATACTTATTCAATAATAAGTAATTCACCAATCTATTCATTTTCAATATTTGGAAAATATTCAATATACTTAAATCACAATTAAGTATATATTTTATTCTTTAAGGAAAACTTCTCTTAAACACTTTTATTTGAGTCAAAACGAATGTTGCGTAAAACATCGTTACGACAACTCAAAATCATTAGTATAGGGATTCGAAATTAAGATAGATATATAAATCCCAATACTACATAAAACATTTTCTTTCGGAAATCGTTTACTATAACAAGTTTTATAGTCCACCATTTCCTTCTATTTCACGAAAACGTCTATTTCGACAATGAATGTTGAAATCTATGGTTTCGATACTTAATACATTTTAAAAAATCTTTAAATCGTTTTAATTCTATTTAAAATATCACTTTCCCAAAATATTTCTTTAATATATTATTCACCGTCCAGAATCGTGAATGTACTTCATTTACCAAATTCAATTTCTACATATTTTATTTAAAGGATTATCCACTGTCCCAAAATCGTGGATATATCTCCTTTAATAAGCTATAATAATTAAACTTATCAAAATAAGTCGATTTTGGATTTATGAAACAACGTTTATAAATTCCATTTATACTTTATAACAAGTTCAACTTGTAAAATCACTTTATTAACAAACTCTATCCATATCCCATTTACACGCCAAAATCCAATTTATAAGTTAATTACTTATAAATCTTTTATTTTACAAAATCTATTCATTTTATAACTTCACAATTTATAAATCTATAGATTTCATCCACTTATGAAATCCATTTTTATTTCATTTTAATACTTATAAAAACTCGTTTTATAATTCCAATATTTTAATTTATAAATATCAATTTTATAAATATTTTATATAAGTCATTTATAATAATTCGAAAATCCCAATTCAAACCATTCTATAAATTAATCAACTACTTATTTCAAAAATCACATTTTGGTTATATTTCACAAAAAACATAATTTTTATAACATAAAAATTACAACGTTTATTCATTTAAAATGAATCAATTCCAAAATTAAATTTTATTATGAATTCTCAACTTAAATTTTCAAAAATCAAATTTTATTTATTTTCGGCATCTAACGATACCAAAAATATATTCGGCTAAAATTTAACCTTCAACGATTTAAATCACAAAGATAATCACGCAGATTATAAATAGATCAATAAATAGATCAACACACAACATTGAAACCAATTCAAATGTTTGAGGAATCCAGTTGGATCCCTCCAACCTGTTTTCCCGCATCCAAAGATGTTAGCACAATACCAATTTCGCTTCAAGACGAAATATCACGGTATATGGGATTTGTAAAATATTATCCGCTATTATGCGGCGCAATAGGGTCTCATCCGCTATATAATGCGGGAAAATCAACTCCAAATACATATATAATACCAATTCCATACAAGTTGGAATTATCGCGGTATATGTTTTTAATAAATAACATCCGCTTAATATACGGCGTATAGGGTCTAAATACAACAGATAATAATTATCATCCAATCACACAATCAAGCAATTTTAAATCTAACTATTTAAAATTTAAATCGAAACTAATTCGATTGAGTGAGAAGTTCTCACCTAGAGTTTCTGATAACAGTTGTAGCGTTTTATTTCGAATAAAATTAAACGTGCATTTAATTTTACCCGAAGTTGTCACTAGCTCCAAACGACTCCAAACCGGCTCCATTGCGTAGTTCTCGACAAAACGAAGCCAATGCAAGTCGTTTCATAATTTTTCGACCTCGTATCAAAAAGATACATTTTTCAAAGTTTAAACAATATAATATATATATAAATTCACAACAAATATTTTATTTTGACCTAGATCAGTTTCTGGCCGCAGATCACCCTGCACGCAATCAAGATCGTTCACGCGCGTCTTCTCCATCGCGTTCGGCTACAGGCCGAAGAAACCCAATTGCCGCCACTATTCGTGAATTTCGCGACCACCATTCGTCACTTACACCTCGATCAGCTAGCACCAAGACGTGCGCCATCAAGCGAGCTACCAACGACCAGAGAGCGGTCGAGCTCGGTCGCCTATTGTCCACGGTTTTCGTGCTCGACCGACCCACCTTCATCTCCATATTGCCGCCGATCCACCACATAATACACGATCACCACCGTTGATTTTAAAGAGCATGTCGAGCTCTTCAATTTGTTAGTTGGAAGATTCTGGTAAAAGTTGAGCGATTGGGAGAAAAACGAGGAGGAATAACGTGAATCACTGGCCGTGTATTTGATAGTGGCGGCTGACATTGAAAATTAGGGTTAGGGTTTTTGCTTTGAAAAATTGAAGAATGGGGGTCCTTTTATAGAAAAATTCTCAATTTACTATTCATCCGGAATTTCCAAACTCCAAATCTCGCGCGGTGACCGGCGTTTCTAGGGTTTAACCCGTGTTCCAGACACAATGGAATAGGTTTCGAAGGCTAATTCGATCATCTGTGCGAGTTACGGAAATAAACGATCAAATTTAAATTAAATCGATTTAAACCAATTTCTATGCGTTTTGGCTTGCCCCGGACAAACTGTAAATTCGATTGACACGAAATTTGAAACCTTACAATAATATAATATTACGGATCCGATGAAACTTGTTTCGTCAAAATCCGAGACTATTTGAAAAATGACTATTTTCACTAGTCGATTAAATATTAAAATATTCAATTTTCACAAATTAACTTTTAATTCAATTTTTAAAAGTCCTATAACATCACTATAACTTCAATATGATTTAATATAACTTTATAAATCATTTTTAATCACATTAAACTAAATTTCCAATTATCTACGCAATTTCAAATATTAAATTATCGATTTAATTATCCAATTAAATCTAAATATTCGAAAAATAAATTATTCGACTTATAAATTTTACTTGTTGATATTTAAAATCAATTAAATATCTGAATTTCAAATGACAGAAATTCTGGGTCATTACATGTAATGTGATGTAATGTAATTACTGATATAGTGATTCTGTTTAAAGATATTTATTTATCTATTATATTTATTCCGCTGCGAATTGTGAGATTCTGTTATTGTTTCTATTTCTTCTTCTATCTTCTTCTTCTTTAAACCCTAACGGTTCGATTTTCTGGCATTCGACTGTTCGGCATTCGATACAGTGGACGTATTGATGTCGACTTTCAGGCGTTGAAAAATCGAGACTATTACAATGAGGCTTGAGGCTATGCGTTGCCTTTTAGAACATATTCACTTAGAATGCTCATCGTCCTCCAATGATGATATTCTGATAGCATTCATCCCTACAGGTTGCCCTGGGTCTGGACAAACCGAATCACCATCTTCATCATCTTTACGGTCTTCACTCGCTACCTTCAAACCGGATTGAAGTGGTTTTCGGATAATTAAATCTGATCCCGGTCTCTTCGAAACGGTCAGCACATTGGCCAATATTGATAGTCGGCTATTTAACTATCAAATTTTAACAATCATTCAACCAACTGTTTTATTTCCACTGAAAAACACCCAGTCTTATTAAATTTAACCATTAAATAAATTAGATCACTTTATCCCAAAAAATAAACTTAGAACATTTTAATTAAAACTACTTATAATAGTTATGAAATTCTATAGTGATTTTCCCAAGTAAAATTTTAGCCAAAAACTACTTTCAAAATAAACTGTTATATACTACATAAATAATTAATAGTTATCCTTTAAATCATAATATAATTAACCTTTAAAAATAACTAACTACTGTAAATTAACTTGATTAATATTTACTTTGACACTTTTAAAGAATTAAATAATAAATTTTCCTAAAAACATTCCTTTTAAAAACACTTTTAAAACTTCTAATTTATACTTAAAATTCTTTCTTTGAAAACATACTTAGCTTTTTAGGAAAATACACTTTCCATTCCATTATAACCCATACAATCATTTATAAATCCTTCTCGATTTATCTCCAGTTTAATTCACATCACAATTCCGTAAATTTCCTTTCCCACATTTTAAAAATAAAACCACTATTAATTTCCAAAACGAATTTCCCTTTCCTTATAAATTCCTACCTCAAATTTATAAATTCAAATTATACACTGATAAATATTCACTTTATTTATAAACCCAGTTTTAAATTCCATAGTCTCATTGTCCTTTTAATGACTATTTTCAAAACACTTGATCGATTTTCAAATCGATTCTCTGCATTAAATTCCCTTTAAAATATATTTCTTGATTTATCCAAATTTATTCCAAAATCCATTAATTCCAGATTTACTTCTTTATTATGATTTAAAACCTTACTTAAATCTGAAATATCAACTTCATGCTTTATTTCAAAATTCTACTTTTATTTTTCCCATCTCATTTAAATCTTGAATTTAAAATAAATCCTTTAATTCGTAAACAATATCGCTTAAGTGCCCAAAACTCGTTAATTGACATTTATTCAAGATCTCTGTTTTTCCATACCTCGGAATTTATTAAATAGGATTTTAAAATCAAACTTTTTATCCTTTTTCAAATTCATTCTTTTAATTTATCCAAATTCACTATAATTATTTTACCTAAAATTCACTCTTTTTATTTTCTCTCAAAAATCCAATACTTATATTTTTGATATTTTAAAATGCCAAAATATATCCAGCAAGACCATAGCATTCGATATTTTTAATTTCCAATATAATCTACCACTGGTTATCAAATAAATCACATCACAGACTATAAAAATAAATTCCAATATTTTTGACGAATCCAGTTGGATCCCTCCAACCTGTTTCCCTAATCCACAAATGTTATGAAAAAATAAAAATACCAATCCCACTTCGAGGTGGATATCGCGGTATATAGGGTCATCTGTTATTAAGAAAGGCGCATAGGGTCTCATCCGCTATATAATGCATGAATATCAATCATTTCAATATATATACTATTATATATAATATCACGTCCAGACTGATAATAAATTATCAATTCAATCATTCAACCCATAATTTAAATTTAACTATTTAAATTTACCAGTAATCCA
Source organism: Allium cepa (assembly GCA_030765085.1). Classification (NCBI taxonomy): domain Eukaryota; kingdom Viridiplantae; phylum Streptophyta; class Magnoliopsida; order Asparagales; family Amaryllidaceae; genus Allium; species Allium cepa. The sequence continues at coordinate 316,737,721 of CM060941.1, read as the reverse complement.
ATTTAAATGAGATTAACTCACCTTTGACTTTACTTTGCAACACATTCCAAACTGACTTGTCTTTCCATGATTTTTGACCTTGTATAAACATTATACGGTTTATTATCATTTGAACTAATTGAATAATCAATTACCATTTAATAAATTTAATTAATTAATAATTTTTATTTAAACTAATTTTCTTTTGATAAATAAATTTTAAGATACTAAAATAATTAAATAAGTTAATCTCCATAATACATTATTTTAAAATAAACTAGTAAGTGAAAATATGTATATATATATTCATTTTATTTTTTTTCTTTGAAACTACATATACTAAAAATAACCTATATAAATTTAAAAATCAAATTTTTATATAAACTCTACAAAATTCACAATTCCTATATTTTTGAAAATCTATATATAAATATACTTTTCTGATCACCCACATATGTATATTTTTAAATTGTAAAAAATAAGCTGTTTTATATACCTGATTGAAAATATTTTTCTTTCTTTTTAACATATACAGACATATATATATATATACATGATTAAAACCAAAACAGGTTTATACCTTACTGCCTTAGGTCGAATTCGAGATGTCCACGCCCTCATCACCCCGCCTAACCACCCCTACCAGGCTTCGTCGCCGACAGTACCAACAGCTTTGACCTTTCTTAACATCTCGTGCTTACGTGTCTTCACCTGAGCTCCCCTCCTTCGTCGCGATTCCAATCTCAGAGAGGTCGGACACGCAAGTCCCGATCCCTTTTAATCGACTACATCCCGATCGAAGTCGACATCCCCCACGCCGCTTCGACGTGCTTGTAGACATCGCGATTCCAACTCGCGACTCGCCGATTTCTTTGATTTTGAATGCAGTTCCATTTTCTCGATTTTGAAGAAGGCTGAAAAGAATTGCAACCTATATTTTTTTAAACAACTCGGCTATGATTTCCTCTTCGATTTTAAACTTGAACTGGAAGCGGATAAGAAGAACGCGATTTCGATTTTGAAAATGAAGAGAAGAGGAAGGCCCGGTTATTATTTCCTCTCTGCAGATTGAAGGAGGCAAGATATGATTTAACGACTGAAAAGATGAAGGTAGCGTATACCAGGAGGGAGACTAGAAGCGATGTTTAGCATGTTTGAATTGTTTGCATGTAGGAATTATCAAGCTATAGTGCCTTGAAAAGACAAAAGCTGAAGTGAAGAAAAAGGTTTGATTTTAATAAAATTTCAGCTGACGTGAATAATTTGACCGGTCAACTTATGTATAATATTATTTAAATTTAAATTGTCTCGAAATCGTGACTTAAAATCTTGACTTCCGATCAAGGCGTGCTGCTAGGCATTCATAATGCTACACTCCTATTCCGAACGCAATGGAAAAGGTTTCAGGTCCTAATTTGATCATATGGAGAAGATAGCTTTTTGGACCCAATTGCTATATTGAATTTTGAATATAAATTTCAGCGTGTTTATATACCGTACGGCCAAGCGTTAACTCCAAACGCTTCAAAATATGAAATCCTATAATAATACATTATTTGGATCAAATGGAACTGGTTTCGTCGAATTCCGAGACTATGCCTCGGAAGGCTATTTTTAATTGTCAATTTAAACGATATATTTTTAAAACTGAACAAAACACTTTTAAATTCAATTTTAACACTTTTATTATCTTTGATATTATCAATATAAATTTGACATGCTTTTAAATTATTTTTAACAAGCTTAAAACCAAAGATTCACTATTTTAACCAATTTCCAATTGTTTAATTCAATAGTTTAATTACCCAACAAATAGTTATATTCGAAATCCAATTTAAAAATCTACACCTGAATATTTAAAATTAATTTAATATTCCAATTTAAAACATCCAAAATCTCAGGTCGTTAAAATTTAATAATATTTTACCACTTTAAAATATTACGGGTTAAAAAACAATTGTTATTAAAACATTGTTTACAACAAACCTAAAACACTTTACTTAATCGTCATCTTTAAAATTCCATTTTAAAAATAAAATTACTTTTCAAAAGTAAAATTAAATGGGTTAAAATAAACATTGCCCAAGCATTCTTCCTATAAACCCAAAATCTCTTTTATGCTTTCCATTAACTTTGAAACATTCATTTAAAGCTCAAAATACATCTTCACTTATTAAATACGGTAATATACCTTTTTACTCAATTTTTCAAAACTATCCATTATAACGTAAGTGTTGTAATCCAAAAAATCCTTTATATCCTTTCACAAATACTAAACGTCCTTTTTAAAACTATAGAATGTACTAAAATACCTTTAAAAAGATGCACGCACACATACATATACTAATTTATTTTTTAAACTAAGATATTTAATGAAATACTTTCAACAATTTGAAAGATATTATAATGTAAAAGCCTTTTATTCTTAAATAACATATTTAACTAATTTTACAAAACTTTATATTCTAAAATACACTTTTAAAATAATTATACTATATTTTAAAACATTTATTTAAAACACCATTTACAGATACATATTTTATAATTTGTTTAAAAATCATAAAAACATGTGTTATAAATTAAAACCATTGCTTTAAAATGCATAAATGATTATGAGTAATATATTTAAACCTTGATATTTCCTGGTAACATGTACACTCATGGTACTAAAAAAACGAAGAAGTCTTAGAATGTATTTCAAAATTAACTTTAAAATCGCAGATCACAGCGATTTCAATGTGCATCCATCGCGACCTTTCCGCTTCTAACATTATAACTTCCTTTTTCAATTTAAACAAATGTCCAAACCAATTCCTCTATATTAAACACACCAAAATATGCTCATCAAAATATATATACATACACATTTCCATAATATATTGCAACTTATCCAATTTAACATATGTCAAATATCAAGGATTTCAAAGCAAGTTTATAACGACTCTATCGCTTCAAACATTCGCAACACAATTTTCAACTTAATCAAATATCAATCTTAAATATGTAAAAAAGTATTCGGAGTTACGATATAAGATTGCAAGGGAGATTATACTACATAATAATATTGTCACTTATTTTACAAAATAAGGCGGAGTCCAAAAGCAATAACTTGCACCGTTCGTTTTACAATTTATATTTTAATACAATAACAATTATATACACAAAAATATACAATGAACTAGTGAGTAAACTCACCCAAGCTCAAATCAATCCCAGACGTAGATAATCCCGATATGAGCACAATGACAAAGACAGCTCCTCGATAGGACCTCGTATGCAGAAGTAACAAGTTATATAAGATATAGGATTGATAACTTAATTAATTATCGGACTTAATTAAATCAATTATCACTTACCAAAATAATTCATCTTCCCTCTATCAAATTCAAACTGCAGCTCTAGTAAGATATGTGCGAACCCATCCGAAATTCATGCATGAATTCCAATGATACGGCAATCTACTCGACAGTTCTACAAACCGACCTCGCCATCAGACTTCCTATCCCATGCTTTGACCACGCATGCACGCCACTGTGTCCATCGATAACAGCCGTCGTCGCTAATCATCTCGTCTTTATGTCATTCACCCAACTCCACCAGCTAAATCCCCTCCAATGATCGAAATCAAATTGCGACCTACAGCTCGAAGCTACTATTCCCAATTGTCGCAACCACCAAACCCTTTCCGCATGCCTTCATTTTTTCGTCGCCGACCTACCTTGGGTCAAGAAACCCAATGCCCTTATTGATTTTCCCCAATTTAGCCGCTAACTCCGACTAAAACCAACCTAAGATTAATCGTACAAAGTCGATCACCATCCAACTTCACAGCACATAACACTACGCCCACGGAAATGGAGCTCTCGACCATACACAACCAACGGATTAGGACTCGTCGAATTCCATCGCCTAATTGTGGCGACCCGATTTTCCACTCCCAGAAAATCGCATCATCAATTAAGAAAGAAAGGGATAGAAGAAGAAAAGAAAGAAGAGAAAGAAGAAACAACACTAGAATCTCAACAGCGGAACGAATAAATTATATTAATAACATAAGTATTTACATAATATATAATACCAAACAGAGATACACAGCATACACATCACATATACTAGACAGTTATAAACACCTGTCTAGTATTTACAACTCAATACAATCACAACACAGAGAACACGCAGCGGAACTATATATCTAAAACGCAGAAGCCTCCTGCTCCATTAATCCTCCATTATTCGTCAAAGCTAACCTGAATCCCTTGGCTACTCGTAAAAATTTGAGTACCCAAGAGTTTAAGAAAACAAAGATAAACTCCGGGTCATACATGGGTCTGGTGTGAGTAACAGGTTAAGGTTGCTTAACTTTAAAAACCATTTGAAAAGAAAGGTATCACGTAAGACTTCCCACACATAAACATGTAAAAGTTTTTACCTTACGCTAACCAAAACATTTGATAGGAAATCCGATGATATTATAATAGTGTCTAGGGTTTTCAAGTAAATAAGAAATAGCCGAAATTGTTACATTTATTAAATTCCAGCTACATAGGTATACAAACAAAACCGTAGGGTCTCGTAGGGAAAATGGTTTTCCATCAATGGCAGGGCTACTGGGGTACCGCCAGTCACAGTACGTGGCCTAGATCACCGTACCGAGGAGCCACCCTAACTCCCCTACAACACAAGGCCGGGACCATTCCTTACTGAACAGTCCCAAACAAGACAACCCCGGCAGTTGTTGCAATCAACTGCCCCACACAGCCGAATATAAAGGGACTTCTAGACAGGGGTAAATCTTGCTCTCCAGTGGGAGCTACCCACGAAGCCTTGCTGCACCACCCCTGTTTTAGCCATTTCCGGTTGATGAGGCTTGAGGTTACGATTACCTTTAGAGAACACATCTCTTAGAATGCTCATCGTCCACCTGACGATGTTCTGAAAGCATTCAATCCATACAAGTTCGTTCTGGGTTCGAACGAAACCAAAGGCATTATCTCGTTACACTCATTTTGGAATCACCCTCAGAGTTAACGACGATAACCCTTGCACTCTGAATCTTCATCTCGAACCTATAAGTACTATTCCGTCAACTCATTACGGAATCACCCACAGAGTTATACTGACGTATAGCCCTTACACCTCGAGTCTTCACAAAGCTCCATTTGGATTCACGACCTAACGTTATTTGGAATCGATGTGGTTTTCGGATATCCAAATATGTAAACCCGATCCCGGTCTCATCGAAATCCAAAGCGTGTCTTTTAGGTCTAAGTTGTTTAAAGTTTAAAACAATTCAATTCAGTATTATCTATATACACACAGATAGATAATTCTCAACATCATAATAGATAATCAGTATTATCATAACATCAGATAATCTATATTATCAACTCAAACAGATAAATCATATTATCAACTCAATGCAACCATAACATCCAAATCACACAACAATCATTTATCTCATAACTGAGATCTCAATCATTCAGGGTAATAAATATCAATCATCATTCATAAGCAATGACTTATTAAATCACCATCCTATAATTAATTTAAAATGAATTAAATTAATTATTTCTTCCTTAATTAATTTAAAATGAATTAAATTAATTACTCATCCATATAAATCTTCCTTACATTTTCCTTAATTAATTATAATTCAATCAATTAATTATTCTCAATTAAATTACCCTAATTAATCATCTTGATTAATTATCCTTTAATTACATTCAAGTAACTAACCTCTAATTAATTTTCCCAAATTAATTATTCCAAACCAAACCAGTAATTAACCTGTAATTACTTCATTAATTAATCAATCATAATTAATTACATTAATCCTTAATTAATTACATTAATTAATACCTTCATTAATTAATTGTTCTTAATTAATCAATCCTTAATTATATCATTAATTATATAAATTAATGATCTCAAATTCTTTTATTTTAAATAACTTCATTAAATTAATTATCATTTATCTCTATTGATTAATCATTCTTGATTAAGTAATTAATTACACTAAATTAATTACATCTCTTAATCATTTTTAAATAACTCAATTATCAAAACCTAAATTAATTACACTAAGTAATTAATTATTAATTACTTACTTAAGCAATTATACAACATATAAATTACATATTGATTACACAAAGTAATTAATTTCCAAAACTCCTCCATTAAATTACATCCAGTAATTTATTTCCTTAATTACTTCACTAAGTAATTTTCCATCTTTAATTACATTTGTAATTACTTCTCAAATCAACCAGTGATTAAATTAAATTAATTAAACTTAATTAATCAACTTAATTAATCAAAATAACTTAATTAATTACACTCAATAATTAATTTTCTTAATTACTTTCACTAAGTAGTTCACTTTAACAATTCAAATGATTAATACAATTAATCATTAAAATTAATTACATTGATAAATTATTAAGTTAATGATCCTCATTAACCAATAACAAATCTTTAATTACTTTTCCATGGTAATTAATTGAATTAATCAATATTAATTCTTAATTTATTTATAAAACTCATTAATTAATCTATAATTATTAAATTAATCAAATGATAACTAAAAACTTAATTAATTATTAATTACTTGATTAATATAATTCAATTCATTAACTAAATTAATAAAATCTTATTTAAATTAATTTCTAAATCACACTTTAATCAAATTTAATTAACTTACTTAAAACTTTTAATTAATTAAATAAATCCTTAATTATTTATTTAATTAATCTAATTATTAATTAATTAAATTACTTAATTACAAAACTTAATTACCTATATTGATTAATACATCCTTAAGTTCAAATCAACTTAATGATAATCATTAATTTCATTAATGATTCAATTATCATTATCAAAGAAATTTAAAAACAATTTGCTTTTAAATTTCTTTATATTCCATTTTAAATTAAAATTAAAATGAAATTAAATTTAAACTTAAACAAGATTTTAAGTATTTGAAAACTCTTTAGTTTCATTTTAAAGAATCACTTATTTCTTAAAACAATTCTAAGAGAATAGTTTAACTTTAGCCTATATTCAATTTAAATAAAATAAAAAATACCTTAAATAATTCAGATGATATCGAAACATTTAAATTCAAATCTCATTTACCTTACAATCAAAATTCAAATCATGCTTCAGATTTAAATTCAAAGATTAAAATTTAAAACCCTATTTTAAATTTCATTTCAGTTTTTATAAAACACATGTTATACATACTAAAATATTCAAACTTAATTATAACATTTGAATTTATCAACTTATTCCCCTTTGAAAACTTTCAGATTCAAATTCCAAATTTGAATTCAGGATTTCAAATCAAGATTTAAACTAAATTTTAAATCCTGTTTTAAATCTTATTTCCAGATTTAAAAATCACTTAATATAAAACTGTGCAGGTTTTATTATTTAATTAAATACTTTATTTTATTACTGCAAATTTATTCAAAATCTGGAATTCAAATCTATTTGAATTCATAGTTTAATCTTACTTAAAGTTTAAATTTAAACCCGCTTTACTCATTTTTAAATTTAGTTTTTTAAAAAAAATTAAAACCTGAAACAGATCAGGTTTCAGGAACAACCTGAAAACAAAACTACCCGAGCCAAACAATTCTACTTCGAGTCATTTTACATTTAACTTCGAGTAAAAACAAAGATGACCCGAGCATCCCCCGAGCACCATCTTCATCACATTCCAGAACAACCCTCTCCTGTTGGCTATTGTGCACATGCACATTGCATGTGGATGATTCCGATCATCCACGATGATTAACCCTACTCCACAATCAACTCCAAAGTCCAGCTTAATCACCTAATCATCAGGAAAATCTCGAATTCAAAATCGAGTATAAAAACACAACCTGTAACACTTCAAACCTGGCAACACAGCATGTCTCTCAAATCCTAAACCTGTCAACGACGAACCCTACCTCCTCCTACCGCCAGAAAATCAACGCCTCCGGCCTCACAATCACCAACCCCCAAACTATCATTTCCCGAAGCTACGTTGAACTCGATCACTTCTACAAACAGTGGTGATCGATTTTCTTCACCTAGTTAAAACTAGGGTTCCCACCTCCACATCACAACCACTGCTTCTCTGATGAATTAAATCACCATCAAAAATTTCCTAGGCATCAATAATCACCCCTCTTCCATCTAGAATAACCCAGTCCTCTCCAGTTACAAAGATTTCCAGTAAATCAAGAATTCCTACTTCTAGTAGATAACCCAACTGAACCTTAATTCTATTCCTAAAGATCTTGATTTTAGATTTTAAAATCATATTCTAGTTAGTGTATTACATCTACAATACTGGATTTATATTTTATACTGTATAAATTTTGATTTATATCTACATGCTTTGGTGTTTTATAAGTTTCCAGAGACCATCCAACTTATATTTCTACTTACATAAATCCTTAAATATTAACCTTTGGTAATTCATCAACTTTGATTTATCAACTTCATTCTAGCAGACACCAAATAAGAATAAAAATAAGGATTTTAATTAAATATATAAAAACTTGTACCAGGCAACAAACAGATCAAGTCAATTTTAGACAGTATGCATACAAATAAAATTTTCCACCAGATATTTAACTATAAATATATTCACTAATTATTCATTTCAGTATACTAGTATGTAACATTATTTAACCTTCAAAGTTTTTAAGAAGAAAAGTTACTCACCTTAAATTTGAAGAACAGAGCACCCAGATTTATTGAAAAATTTGCACTTGAATAGCTTTGAACTGAAAACTTTATGTTGCTTCTGATTATCTACTTCATGCATGCAGGTTTTAAAACTACAGGTTGCTTGCAGGCAATTCCAAGAGATGAAATGCAGGCTCTTTGAAAATGCAGACTTGAGATTGAATGAATTTGAAATTGCAAACATGATTTTTCAGAGAAAATGCAGTTAGTTCCCAGGTTGTAAAAATGTAGTCTTGATTTTTATTTGCAGAAGTTTCCCAATTCTACAGATTTTTTTTGTTTTGCAATGCAGGATTTACAATTTGTTTTTGAAGGATTTCATATTTTAAGTGAAGTATTTTCTTTTGATTCAACTAGAACTTGATCTTTAAACGATAATAAGAAAAGTGAAAATGTTTTAAAAAGGCTGAAAATACTTAAATACAAATAAAGAAAAGATAAAAATACAATGACACTTGTCATAAGAGTTACTAACTTCTTAACACATGTAGTTTAATTACTTAAAAAGTTAACACTTATCTTTATTTAATTAAGTTATATTTTATAATGTTTATAAAGAGTTTTTTTAATTTATATATGTTTGTGTGATTTTCTTAATTTTTAGAAAATGTAAATGAAATAATTTATAATTTAAAACTTACACAAATATTTTAAACAATCAAATTATTTGAATTTCAAAATAAAATCCCAAATCAAATTAAACCTTTGAAATCAAAATAAAAATCAATTTATTAAAATGAAGATTCTATTTTCCTTTTCTAATCCTTTTTTTTTATTTATGAAAATAGTATATTTATTAACATAGCTTAAGAATAACGATTTTATATGATTTATAAAGAAATTATAAATCACATTTAATATTAAATGAAATTTAAATCATATGTTATTTTATATTTAGACTTATATAAAATATACTCAATCATATTTAATCAAATAATATTTTAAAAAGAAATAAAATCAACTTTTATTTAAAAATTAAACTAAGACAAAATTTAAACAATATAACATTTATTATAAATATTATCAAACCATAAAGTTATTAATTTAAATAGATTTTTAAAAGCTAAATATTAATTAAAACATAATTTCCTAATTACTCAATATTTTATTAGAATTTAAAAACAAACTTCATTTATTTATTTTCATGTAAGTTAAATTCCAAACAAAGATAAACTATAATATATATACATATATATATATATTATAATTTAAACATTTATTTTAGCTTTTTAAAGATAAAATCACAAATTAAATATTATTTAAATCTGATTATTAAACCAAAACATATTTTATTAATCAATATTGTCAATATCAATTTAATTTTATATAAAGATTATTAAATTGATATTGTCAAAAATTCCGGGATATCACACTAATGCTCTTGAAATTACTGAAGAAATGAAAGAAGTGGTCGCAGCTAAGAAATAAATGAATGGAAATAAAGTGAGAGTGGGAAGAGAAGTTTAGGATGATTTACAATAAGATATTTTTATTATATTTTAAATTCTCAAGTTTATCGTTCTGTGTTTTGAGCTCGTATGATCACATGTGATGCCCGATCGTCCCGGAACTCATGGGCACACCACAACTTAATATTCCTTTCTTGAGGCACTAGTTTCATCAAAATCTAAGGCAGTGCCCATGAATGATAATGTCACACCTTAATTAAAAGAATTATTATTAAAACTAGTTTAATCACTTTTAATTATAAGTTAAAAGTTTACCATTTCATTTCTTATTTAAAATAAAATTAAATAGTCTTTGGAAATCATTTTTATTCCCATTAAATCCATGATTCAATTATTTAAATAATTCCAATATTTAAATATAAAACGTTCGATAATCCGTGTCGTTACATTCTCCCCCTTTAAATGACTTTCGTCCTCGAAATATCGACGAAAGCAACAATTGCACATCAATACCCAACGGTATTGCAATCAATAGCATCAAAAAAATTCATCGCATAATAACTCTACACAGTACTGCAATCACTAGGAGAGAAGCTCACGGTTTTCCCAGGTTCAGAAATCATCTTATCGCACAAGGATGATAAACAATCTACTAAGCATACCTTATGCTCAACTGCCTCATGTATTGCTCAGCCGATCACTCATGCTACCCCAATTATTCAAAGAGTCATCCACCAAACTCTCCACAAGCCAACATACTTAGCATATAATTATTGTTAAAGCATGTATGATGCATATATATCATCCATATGCAATACCAAATCTTATCATTAGCTCGGTCGCATAAATTTCAGTTTAAAACTAGTATATCTCACCTGATCTATCTAGTGCGGATTCTGATCCAGTTCCCTGATTACAAACCTCTTTTCTTCTTACATAGTTGTATACCATGATAGAAAATTTTAGAATCATATCAAGAATCTATATCGAGTGGTCATTGTAAAGAATCGACTGAAAAGTCCTAATTGGACCAGTGTAAATCACCTCGAAATCCATGTACTCGAATCCGATCAAAATCAATTATGCAAATAAATGGATCTACGTATGACTTACATACTTTGTTTAAATGGTTTCTTTAATTACACCAATTTTTTTTATTTTTAATTCACATTCATTATCATTTACATTATTTCTTACTTAAATACTAAAATCACTTATGAACCATTTCATAAAACTTTACTTCAAATTATTAAACTTTCTATCACTTAATTTCATATTCGTATAATACTCTACGACATTCTAAGAGTATATAAAAAATCATCAAATTCACTTTACTTAACATGGATATTCAGTCAATTTAATATTTCTTTAAATTCTACCATCTTTCCAACTTAAGCGTCATATAAAACTTAAATTTTACAAACATTTAGCTTCAAGTTCTCATACAACTTCCAAAGTTTCGACTGTTTGAAATCGTTGAAAATTCCTTTTCATTTTAACAAATGAAAATTAAACAACATATCATATGCATGAACCAAACTACCCTAATGCATAGAATAGTCGAGTCCATAAATTATCTTAACAGATACTTGAGAACTAAACATCCGATTTTCATTTCAAATCATTTTGAAATAATATGTACTTCTAACTTTTGTATATCAAATCATACTTCTAGTGTTTAAATCAAAATATATTTTACCAAAACAATTTTGAAGCAAAACTATTATGGTAGCACTCCCCACTTTGAAACCGGAAAATAAACGTCGATGATGCTGCAGTCATTACCAGAATTGTTTTACAATGATAGAAATGAGTTCGGTACTTTTATCTCGTGTCCTTCGGACTTAACCAAATCATTTCCAAAATGGTACCAAATACTTCGTAAATATTACTAAGTACTATGCTATCACTTTCGTAAATCAAATTCCAAAATATTTACTTTCGAATAACACTAGTATTTTCTTTCTCAAAGATCATAATAAAGAACTTCTTGCAAAGGTAAATTTTAACCCAATATTATCACCAAATGCCTTACGTCAAACTGTGAAACTAAATTCACAAGGTGCTCGTTTCAATGTCCCCATAAGCTACTATCTACCCAACCCATGTAGTGAAAAGATAAAATTACTCATAAACTGGTCGAGCATAATTAATCAAACAATAAATGATAATAATAAAATGCTATCATTTCTAACAAATAAACACATCATAAATAATTTTATCATTTTTTTTGAAATTTATTCTTTTATATATAAAATATAATCATAGGTAAAATTATTTCATTTACCAATTTCAACAATCGTACCATGTCATTTTGCCCTATTTAAGTGTTTAGGGATCTTTATAAATAATTATAGCAATACGTATTGATCAAAATCCATAAACCACTCAACAAACCAATCAACACAATACAAAACATTCATAAAACAATAACAAATACACCCTCTTGTACATATACTACACTAAACTCATAATAAGGCATTCCATTACCCTATCTCTTAACGAGTTATACCCACCAAAGCCCAGGCTCTCGCTTAACCTTCAACACTAATACCAGGTGTAACGGTTCGGTTATTTGACCATCAATTATCGACACTAATAGATCCATGGTATTCACGTACCGAGCACCTAAGTGCTGAAAAGACAAAACGTTAAGGTAAAAGAAAACGAAAAAGACAAAGAAAGAAGAACACAATATCAGAATCTCACATGCAGAATGATAACATATAATATCTCAAATGGCCTTTACCAAAAAAGAGAACTTTGATATACATACATCAATCAAAGTAAACTATCTTATATGTTGTACTATTATAATTGTCCTATGCTATTGAACTTTTATAACTTTCCAGAGATTAATAATAATGTATAATAGCAAAGAACATGATTTCATTGGTAACCATAGACGAGTACATGGAATTTAAAGATAAACATAAAAGATACATGTATTAAAACTATAATTATCCAAACTGAAACTAGAAAATCAAAGGAAATACTAGCTATGAAGAATTGGATGAAGATGAGGACTTTCCACTAAGCTTGTGATAGATCTTTCCAAAGTACTTATCTACTATATTGGAAAGAGACGTAAATGATGCTTCAAGCTTCTTTTGATTATTAAGAAACTTATCTTGGTTTTTGAGAATTTCCTTTATGGATGGATGAATTAGCTTTTTGAAACTCTCCTTATTTCCTCCTCCTCTTGTTCTTCCTCCTCTTCCACTTCCATTCCTTCTTCCTCTTCCTTCTCTTCTCTAATTTCATGCACCTCTTCCTAAGCCAATGTTGTCCTTCTTTGGAAGAGTTTCATAAGTCTCAAAGATGGGTGAAATGTGCATGAAAGAGATATTGGCCTTATTGAAGATTTTTCATGAAATTGTTTCCTTTTTCTCTTAGGTCAACACCAAAATATATGAATACTCTGGTGAGATACATACCATGAAAGAGTGTGTTCTCGTTTCTAGAAATATTCTTAGAATTTTTATCCAAAATAACTTGTTGCCAATTCATATCATAATGACTACAAATTGCAAAAAGTGCTTTGAAAACAGTTTGAGTCAGGTTATTATGATTTCCCATAATTAGAATTATGCTTTGTTGCAAAATGGAACTTAAATTTCTTGCTTTAGGACATAAATTCTTATTTTTAAACTCAAAACCATCATCACTTTCAAAAATATTATAAATAACTTCACGGTTTTGATTTTAATTTTAAAAGTCGAAAGGTCCATTCTACTAGATTTGCATCTAAGAATGTTACTTGGAATTTCATAATTCAAAACAATTTGAGTGCCTTTAACACTGCTCTAAACTTCACCTTCATTTCATTCGTAAAATTTTCCTTTTAAATTAGCATAAAACATTTTTACTAAGTTTGGAAAACACACAAAATCATTTTGAGAAGAATCAATCAAACCAAGAATTCCATTTTGATTACAATGATCATTAAGATCACAAGAAGGAAAATCACCAAATTTGGTGAATCTTCTGAGAGAGAATTTTTCAAAGAAACATATTCCATGTAGGCTTCAATGACCTCTTTATCACGAAAGAGATAGCCTTTGGTTTTCTTTGAAAGCCTTATGGTTTTTGGAGTGTTTCTTAAGGATTCCATTGATGAATTATTTGAAGAGGTAAGAGAGATAATTGATTTTTGAATTTTGAAAATGAGAGTGAAATGAATTGATGGAGATATAACAATTAAATAGAGAACCAACATATATGTTCTCTGATCAAGAGATACCTTTTAAGGACATTGGAGTTGGTGAGAAGATGGGGGGAATTTTGAATTTTGAATTTAAAATGAAAAATCAAATTCTGAATTCATGTGCATATGTCGACATATGCATAATGGGTATGTCAACATATAGCCCGCGAGTTCCAAAAGGTGGAATTGAATAAATTATCCCTATTTACTTATATATATAATTATCCTATAATTATTACCAATCCTATACTTAGTAAATAATTTAAATTAATTTAAATATACTTTTTATATTAATTTTTTTATTCAATATTATATTCTTATTAAAATATTTTTATAAAATTTTCTCTGTACATATACATATACATACATACATACATATATATCTCTATGTGTGTGTATGTATATTATATTCATCGAACATTATTAATCTATAGGTCATTTCTAATAATCAAAAGTAGCCAAAAATCAAATCAATAGTTTAAATTTTAAAAGTGCATCTATTTTTACTCCATTTCTTTGATCTTTTTTGAATTTAATTAATTATTGCTATGAAGCATATATTGGCATTTTTCATATATGGTTCATTAACACTAGAGGAAGTATATGAATCGTCTAATGTTGTAGTATAAGCCTGTAATGATCTGCCTTTTCGACTCTCGGAAGTCAACACTAATACATCCATGTTATTCATGTGCCTAACAACCAAGTGCCGGAAAGATAGATGGTTAGGGAAATGATGAAGAATGAAGACAAAAAGAAACTAAACAATACATAATCTCACATTACAATGAATAATCTATAATATAGCAATGAATTTACAAATGAAAGACTTTTATATACGTACATTCATCGGAATACTAGCCTATTATCTACCTGGACAGTTATAACATATACTCTTACAATTTCTAATAAACACAACAAAGTAAGCAACGGAACTTAAAGAAATATGTAGATACATCTTGGCCTCCAGCTCGTTTCTTGAGCTCCAATGCTTCCAAAGCTGATTTAGAAAATATGGTCAGACTAACCTGAGCATTATAAGAAAACAACGCCCGGATCAGTCTTGTCAAACCAGCATGAGAAACGTAAATCACAAGGAACTTTATTAACTATAACTTGTAAAACCCTTTAAAATCAAAGGTATCTCGCAAGATCACGCCGCACATAAACACAGATGGGCTTTTACCTTACGATAACCAAATCATTTTTAATGAAAATCCAGTGATATTATAATAGTGTCTAGGATACAAATACATATTAATTATAGTCGAAATTGTTACATTAATTAAATTTCAGCATAATAGGTATACAACTAAATCTGTAACATTACGTATTAGAGAATAGATTCCATCAGTGACAAGGCTACTGGAGTATTGCCTGTCACAGTACACCTTCAGAAAAATGTACCGTGGTCAACAAGAACGTCTTGAACCCTTGCTCACATGACCGACCTACCCCTTCCTAGATTGTAGAGAATATATGATCACCCTATTTGCTTTGCAACCTTTTCTGAGCTATCTATCCAAATCCATAAAAATGAATATATATCTAGAAAGGTGATGATACACCCTAATTAGAAGCAATCCACTTAACCCTGCTGCATATCCCATGTTTTAGTTATTCCTAGTTGATGAGGCTAGAGGCTATATTTTTTGTCTTTTTATATATTAAACCCACTTGGAATGCTAACACTGCCCTCCAGGCAACAATGGAGTGCCAGCATTCATCCATACAAGTCATTCAGGAGATAAGTAAACAAAAAGCATTACTACCTATATCCATTTTGGTATCACCCTTATGATTAGTAGTAAGTAACCCTTGCATTCAAAGGACTCCGTCTTCAATCCCATCATCTTCAAGATGCTTCAATATATCGCTTGAGTTGGATCAAAGTGGTTTTCAGATTTTTCATTCGATCTTGGTTGCTTCGAAACAACACTCGATAGTTTTCGGTAAACGTTCTTTTGAAATTAATCAGACAATATATTAGAGCAGGGATCACCACCTTACCATTCAAGTGGACAGATCTCCCTATCATTTGTCCTAAGTGAACAAAATGGGATTAATACGCACAGTATGACATCATCGAAGATACTGTGCCATTTAACTCACTTGTTTCTCTTAGATATTTCCTAAGTTTTATTTCTATTCAGATTTGATAGTCGGTTATTTAACCATCAAATAAACATACATGCAATAATTCAAAGATTTAATTACCCATAGCAACCACTAAGCCTCAAAATCTTTCATTTATTAAATCTCTTTCCAGAATATTTATTAAATATTCATGTACTTATTCCACTAGCATAATTATATTCACAAACATTGTGAAAGTTTTCTTATTTCAACATCATATTAAAAGGATCGAAACAAATGTTATTCAAATTGGAGATGAAGAAAACCTCAAACACTATTCCTTCGGTGTTAAGTATGGAACAAATATCCATACTAAACAAAATTAAGAAGGTCAGCTAAAGGAAATCCAATCTCAAATTCTTTTATAAATTTCTTCCATAAATCCTTTTAATAAATCTTTTTTATTTATGAAATCTCCTTTACTTAAATTCCAAACCCATTTACAGAACACTTTATAAATTTCCAAGTTTTTTTTATAAAACTCGTTATAAATACCCAAAATCATTTATAAAACTCTTTATAATTATCCAAAACCATTTGTAAACTCTTTTATTAATATCCAAAATCATTTATAAACTCTTTATAAATCTCCAAAATCATTTACAAAACTTTTTTCTAAATACCCACTTATAATTCCCTTTTCTAAAACATCATTTATGAATATCATTTGTAAATCTCTATATCAAAATAATTGGACCACTTACAAAATCATTTAAAGCACTTATAATTAAAGTTAATTTAAAAACCATAACTTTTATAAATTTGAAGAGAGGCTTGGTGATCAAAATGGTACTAAATCAAGTTATTATTTATTGAAATTTTGTCTTCCAAATCACATAACGGTCACTTACACAAGTCATCATATATGTAAATGCAATCCATAAACGAATCAGGGAATAACATGATAATATAAACCAATTGGCAAATACAAGTCCAAATAACATAATAGCAGGATGGTGATTTGTCCTACTAAACAGATATCCAAATAATTTATTAAGATTAGTTATGGTAGAACTTCGATTTATTTTGCTAATAGGATGTCCAAATAATCAATTCATTTAAAACTATAGCAGAACGGTGTTTTATTCTACTAACAAATGTCAAAGTCTAGTATAACTTATTCATGTTTGTTGGGCTATTTATTGGCACAGAAAGGAGATCCCTCGGTATAAATCAGTTTACTTATAAAAGAACCGTCTCAAAATAATTTACAAAGTTTAAAACTAAACCTTTATTAAATAATAATTAAATCTTTATTAATTACTAATTAAATCATTATTTGATTACTAATCAAATATTAATTAACTCTAATTTAAAATTAATTAATCCTTAATTAAAATCTTAATTAAATCCTATTAGATTAATTAAACCCCGCTTGATTAGTAATCAATTGCCAATTAACCTAATTAAATAACTAATTAATTAAATGATAACTTAATTATCAAAATTATTTCTTAATTATATTTTAACTTAGTTAATCATTACTTAAACTTCCTTGATTAATTAATTAAGATTAATTAACTTTAATCCTTAATTACTTAACTTAACAACACTTAATTAATAATTATCTTAATTAATTATTACCTCTTAATTAATTACCAAAATAATCAACTTTTGAACTTAACTAACATTTTGAAAAAAAAATTCAAGACCATTTCAAAAGAGAATCATTTTTAAAATCTAAACTCTAACTTTTTCTTGAACGACATTTGTAGCGACTATTGCTATAAATGCAACTCGCTAAAATTAGATTTAGTTTTGATTTTACTCCAACTTCGTTTCTAGCTTCACTCTTAACTTAACTTCTCTTGAAAACATGTGTAAATTTTTTTATTTGGAAAGCTAAATAAAGTTTTAACCTTTTGATAACTTAAAAACAAATAAACAACTTTTGATATTTTCCAAGTGATCTCCAATGTAATTTAGCACATAAAGGTACTAACTTTCTCGATTTATATCCAAACAACCAAGTTTACATATCCAAATTTTCATATAGCATCACAAATACAAGCAAGATAACAACTTTAACGTTGAAAAAAACTTTAGACTACATTTACCAAGGCAAATTCATACCACAACTAATACTGCACATATACAAGTAAGATAACATGAAACAGCAACCAAACTAGCATATTTCACACATATAAATTTCAAGACTTAAAGCTAAAATCGTTTCACAATATAAAATAGTTTGCTCACCAAAATCAACCAAAATCCTTTCTAACTTGAAATAGGCTTATAACTTTGGAAACCCTTTAGCAATAAGTGATTTTTAGACCGAATGAAGACAAAATAGGCCCAGCCAACATGATCATGGGATTGGCCTATATGAAGGAAGGTGGATATGGCTTTGAAATTGAAAAAGAAGGAGAAGTAGGAAGAATGTTTTTTTAACAAGATTTAAAAGGTTTTAAAGTACAAAAATTAGATTTTTAAAACTTCATAATTTCAAGAGGAAGCCATTAAAGAGTTTTTGAAAACTTAAAAAAGGTGTAGTTTTTTACAAAAAGTAGAAAATGAAATGGTGGAGGAGAGAGAAAATTTGAATTAGTTTATGTAAAATGAAAGTATAAAATTACCTAAATTCCCTTAAAGTACCCACTCTCCTCTCAAAATTGAACACATCACCACCTTATTTCTCTATCTTGTTTCACATACCTAGAACCAACGGTTTACCCCTTTTACCTAATGAACAAGGCACTTATTGTATACTAATGAGTAAGAGATGTGAGTGATAAGTGACTTTTCATATTTTATTTTGATTTAAAACTTGAAAATTGTCCCATCTTTCATACTTAAGTACACTTATGTTATTAATCTTCATTTTATTTTCTAATCCATATTTATATTATTTAGGTTACATAAATGTATTAACTAAGGTGTTTGCAACTTTCTAATGGGAAAAACTTGAAAATTTTGAAAAGCTTTCCGGACACATTTTCTAATTTCCTTTAAATTATTTATCTTTGTAAACCAAATTAAAGAAGGAATTTTCTATCATTAGTTTTAAATCAAAAGAGGGCCATTTTAATCATCAAAACCATTAATTGAATATTTAAAATTAATCAAATATTCACTGATCAAAGCGTTAAAATTTTAGGTAGTTGCAAAGCCATTCTTCATTTTCTGAATGTATCGGTATTTGATGAGATTTTCGATTTCTCCGGTTGTAGACAGTCTTTCTACATATGGCCAAATTCATTGCAGTTAAAGCATCTAACAGCATTTCCACTTCTTGGATTTTTGTTATCAGTTATCCTTAGATTATTCATTTTTTGTATTTTAGAATTTTTTTGAAATTTCTGGTCATGAAAGCAATTTCTTCATCACCGTCGTTGTTTGAATCTAGATCATCTATTGTTGGATTGAAAGCGATGGATTTATTTTCTATTGCCTTGCTTTCACTTCTGTTTTGTGTTTATGCTTCAAATGACATTAAATTGCCTATTAACTCTTCAATTTCCAGAGTGCTAATGTCATTAGCCTCTTCAATTGCCAAAGCCTTCTGGTCCCACTGTAGAGTAAGTGAATTGATGATTTTTCGAAATTAATCCTCTTAAAAAATTTTTACCCAATGCAATTAGTGAATGTGCTATATCTTGAAATCTACTATGCATATCAGAAATGGACTCATTTGGAATCATTTTAAATGGTTGAAACTGATTAGTTAACATAGAGATTTTGGTATGTTAGACTTTACTGATGCCTTCATTTGTAACGTGCAATGCTCTTCATATTTTATATGCAGAGTTACAAATAGACACTCTATTGAATTTATTCTTATCTAATGAACAACACAAAATATTCATAGCTTTAGAGTAACTTTGTGCAAGTGTCTTTTGGTCAACGATCCATTGTGAAAATTTTGTTCGAGGCTCAGTGTACACATTCTGCGTAACATGACTTGTGACGACCCGCCTTTCATTCCACAAAAATACGCATCATCATTAAGAAAGAAAGGGATAGAAAAGATAAAAGATAGGAAAGAAAGAACTAAACAATATCAGAATCTCACAGCGAAACGAATAAAATATATTACATCACATAGTTATTACATAATATACATCATCTATCAGAGTTACTTAGCTTAATATATCACATATTAGACAGTTATAAAGACCTGTCTATCATACAACTCAAATACATCACAGATATATTAACACAGCGGGAACACTATATATCTACATATGGTGAAGCCTTCTGCTCTAAGTCTCCTTCAGAATTCGTCAAAGCTAACCAAAATCCCTTGGCTATTCACAAAAATTTTGAGTACCCAAGAGTTTAAGAAAACAGAAAATAAACTCTGGGTCAGACATGGGTCTGGTATGAGTAAACGGGTTAAAGTTGCTTAACTTTGAAAATCATTTGAAAGAAAGGTATCTCGTAAGACCACGCCACAAATAAATATGTCGGGTTTTTACCTTACAATAACCAAAACATTTGATAGGAAATCCAGTGATATTATAATAGTGTCTAGGGTTTTCAAGTAAAATAGAAAATAGCTGGAATGCTTACATCTCACGTTCCAATATAGTTGGGTACAATCAAAACGTATGGCACTTATTGGAGATGGAATTCCATACAATGGCAGAGCCACTAGGGTATCGCCTGTCACAGTACCAGGTCTAGATCAAAGTACCAAGGATCCACCCTGATCCCCTGCAACACAAGGCTGAAACCTTTCCTTACTGGATAATCCCGACTAAGACAACCCCGCAGTTGGCACAACCAACCGCCCACACAGCCGAATAAAAGGGACCTCTAGACAAGGGAAAATCTTATCCTACTTAGGTGCTACCCACTTAGCCTTGTTGCACCTTTCCTGTTTTAGCCATTCCCGGTTGATGAGGCTTGAGGCTACGATTACACTTTTAGAACACATATCTTGGAATGCTTATCGTCCTCCAATGACGATTTTCTAAAAGTATTCAATCCATACAAGTTCATTCTTGGTTCGAATGAAACCAAAGGCACTATCTCGCTACATTCATTTTGGAATCACCCTCAGAGTTAACGACAATAGCCCTTGCATTCTGAATCCTCATCTCGAATCTGTAAGCACTATATCCTTTACACTCGTTTTGGAATCACCCTCAGAGTTAACGACAAATAGCCCTTACACTTCAAGTCCTCATCTTGATCTTCACTTGAGATATCATGACCTATCGTTTAATTTGGATCGATGTGGTTTTCGGATATCCAATTTGGAAATCCGATCCCAGTCTCACCGAAATACAAAACGTCATCTTAAAGTCCAAGTTGTTTAGTTAAAGCCCAAGTTGTTTAGTTAAGTTTAAACAATTTGATTTATACTAAGGGTACATATTCACACAGATAGATAATCCATATTATCACAATGCAACCAATGCATCTCATATCACAGAGAAGCACATATCACATATCAGAGATATCAAATAATCTAAGGCATTCAATACCATTCAATCATCCATAAGCAAGATTAATTAGATGAACAGTGCCTAATTAATTTAACTTAATCTCCAAATAAATTTAATTAATTACTTTGATCCTGCTTACTTAACATTAATTATTTACAACCCAATTAATTAATCATCCTTTAATTATCCGTCTTAATTATTTATCCTTAATTAATCATTCTTAAATTACATTAAGTAATTAGCCTTTAATTAATTATCCTTTAACTATTCACATTAGTTAACCTCAAATTACTCTCATTGATTACATAAGTTAATGATCCTCTAATTACTTTCATTAATTGATTACTCTTTTAATTAATTGCATTTAAAAAGTAATCTTTAATTAATCACATTTATTAATTAACCTTAATTAATCACATTCAGTAATTAATTATCCTTTAATTAATGACATTCAGTAATTAATCCTTAATTACTTCCATTAAGCAATTTCCCTTAATTAATTACATTCAATAATTATCAATTAATTATTTACACTAAGTAATTCTTTATTAATTGCATTACGTAATTTATACTTAATCAATTTCCTAAGTGATTATCCTTAATTAATTAAACTAATTAATTATCTTAAATTAATTGCATTAATTAATTATCTCTTAATCACAAGTTAATGATCCTTAAATTAATTATATTCATTAACTATCCGTTAATTACCTTCATTACGTAATTATTCTTTAGTTATTAACATTAATTAATTGACCTTTATTAATTACATTAAGTAATCATCCATTCATTAATCACATTAAGTGATTAACCTTTAATAAATTTCACAAATTAATTATCCCAAATTAATCACAACCTTAATTAATTAAAGGCAAATTCTTTATCTTCATCGATTACTTATTTAACATCAATAGAAAAACATTTAGGGATCAATTACATGATTAAAAGTATATAATTTACTTTAAAAAAACAATTTAAACATTTAATTTTAACATTTAAAATCTTTGAAAACTTGTTCAAACTTGTTTAATAAATTTAATTAATACTTATTCTGGAAAACTTGATTATCATACCCTTTTAAACTTATTTACTTTAAATATATTCTAAAAACTTGGTTAGACATTTTACTTGGAAAATTTATATATACTTTAACTTGGAAAACTTGTTTTATTTTGCTTTTAAACTTGTACCGTTTCTTTATGCTTTAAAACTTGGAATTTTCTTACTTTTATAAAACTGTACATACGTTTTAACATAACTTATGAAAAAAACAGGTTTTTTTATCAACACAAACCCGAGCTAAAGTAAACTAAACTTCGGGTCATCCCCGACTTACTCACAAACTCTTTCACAAACTCTTTTCCTCGAGGCAATCACGAGAAATTCTCGAGTCTGACCCGAGCCCATCTCTTCTTCCCCAAACCTCGACAAATCCAGACAGACCAAAGTGCACACGTGCATGTGCACGACGACTCCACGCCACTCCGACCAACCTTCCAACCCTCGACAAGTCGTCGACATCCTCGCCGACCTATACGTCCACCCAGATCAACGAATCGACAACAACTCAAAATCGAATCAATCGATTAAAACTATAACCGACCCGTTTCGAAGAACTTCTATTCGCCATCACCTCCGACTACCGGGTCTCACGCCGACCATCCCAACGCTGCCCCACATTCCCACGCTCCGATCCCCCTACATGTGATCGCCTCTGGTGCATCGTCGACGACGTACGAGCCTCGACAACCCCGATGACCAAAACCATCCATTAAACCCTACATTACCTCTGACGAGCCGCCTCGACCGTCGGAAAAATTCCCTACCATTTTTCCTTTGATCCTCAACACACCGGCACCTCCAGACCAAACCCGGAACGTAAACCTCGTCGCCATTCAACGGTAATCGACGAAAGTGCAATATCTAATCAACTCAGGAATTCCCGATACATACAAACTTAAAAATCCAGATTTTTATATCAAAATTCATCATTTTCTACTATGAATTTGTTTACATAATCAAAACATAATTTCCAAATGATCAAATTTTGACCTGTCTTTGATTATCTCTGTAATTTACCATTATTGGAGTAATTACTTAGTTTAAATTCTTGAAACCAATTCTATAATTCACATTGTTAAAGACATTTTACCTTTAGAGATCAAATCATGAATTGATTTGGATAGGAATATATAAATTCATTTGTGTTATTTGAAACTGTGAACATAATAGGGAAAATAATATATACACACGTACATGCATATCCATATACATAGAGCAGTTCATCTATATTCCAGAAAAAAACATTCATGCAAACATATTACAACATTTCCATATAGATGTATCACAGGAATTAAGTAAAGTCTTTGATTAAAACTGTTTTTTAAAAGGAAAGTTTACTCACTTGTTAAAACAGAGAAAAATATTTGTTGTTTCCAGGAATTTTTTTTTGAATTTGTATTTGCTTAGTTGATTTGAATCTGATTCTTTGAATTGGGTTGAATTTGAAACTGCAACTTGCTTTACTCAGGTTTAAGATGAAATAGTTGTTGTTGCATTTGCTTTAGATCAGGTTTTCTTTTGATTTATTTTTTAAGGATGAAGAGAAAAGGATTGAACTGAAAAGAAAAGCCAGGCTTCTCTCTAATACTACATTATTTATAATTTAATTTTTAAATGAAAATAATGTTGCCACTTGTTAACTCAAACTATCCTTAGCTTACAAATGTATAAAACAACTTATTATTATTATAAATGTCAAAGACAAGTGTTATATGAATTACAGATGTTTAAATCTTTATTTTTCTTAGTACTTATGTCTATATTGATATGTTTTATGTTTTATTTATATATATATGTATATATATATATATATATTAAACTCAAGTTTATTTTAAAAAGAAAGAGCACTAATCTTTTATTTAAATCTTTTCTTAAGTTTTATATAAATTTATGTATTATGTTTTTTCATTAATATATGTTTTTATTTTATAAATATACAAACTATGTTTTATTTCAAATAAATTTTTAAAGGATGCATATACCTTTATCAAATCCTATTTCAAACTTACAATACTTATTTTTAGAGTTCTAAACTTTTATATATATTTATATATAAACAAACTACATTTTTTTCCAAGTATAACTTTAAAAGAAAGTATATATACCTTTTTTTAAATTAATAATATTTATTTTTAGAGTTTTTTTTTTGAAAATATAGAATTAGCTTTACATAGCCTTTTTGAAAAACTATTATATTAAATTTAAAACATAACTTCCCAAATCATAATATATTCACACATGTAAATATTATGATAATATGGAAAAATATCTTTTATTAAATTCAAATCAAAGACTTTGAATTTACAATGTATATATAGATATATACATTATAATTAGAAAACATTTTATTAGTTTTAAGAAGATAAATTTGTTTTTGAAAGTATAAATTTTCCAAATTAAATATTATTAGGTTTGGAAAGAATAAACTTGCCAATTTAAAATAATTATAAAAGAAAATAATTAAACCAATATTGCACATATTAAATAATTATTAATGAAGATTATCAAATTGCTATTGCCCAAAATTCTAGGTCATCACATGACTAGTTGACCGTAAATAGATTTTCATTCTACATGGCCAATATGTTTGATTACCGCCATCAAAAAATGGGAGTCTAGTAGTAGATTATCCTTCGAAAAGATGTAACTAACAAGTGAACTAACATTGTTGTTAGTCATTTAAACTTTTTAAAAATCAAAATTACAAATACTTTGAAAACCAATACTCTAATAACAAATGTTAGTTTGCAGAATAAGGATCTTAAGGCTAATTAACACTAGAAGGGGAGGGTGAATAGTATTTAATAACTTTTACGAATCTTTTTGAAATTTTTAAGATTATAGTTTAAATAATGCAAATTGACAATCACATATGTAAACACAGATAGATATAAATGTAGTAAAAGTAAATAGTTAGAGAGACCACGGCAGGATTTTTATACTAGTTTGGAATTACCCTACATCTAGTGCTACATAATTTCTTGTATAGATTTATTTTCAAATATCAAATTTTATACAATCTCGATTTCTATGCTACGAGATGCACCCTCTAGATTTTTCGGGCTCTAGGTACACTCATTGGATAAGGACGGGACACCATCACACCCATTTGGATTCAAATAAGACACCAAGCACATCCACTTGATTCAGACTGGACATAAGCACACCCACTTGGATTTGTCGGACATTAAGCACACCCAAGATTATTTGAATATGATTTGATAGAGTTTAAAAAATCAATTTCTTGATGTTGAGAAAAAAATAATTCTATAACTTATTAAATAGCACTTTGATCTTGATTTGAGTGAGAGAGATCAGAGAGTATACTATAGAGAATCAAATTAATAGAGATTGAACTCGATTCTAATTGAATTTGAGAAGATTTTGAGTAGAATTTCTTTTAGACACCAAGAGAGTGAAAAGGAGAGAAAGTATGAGAAAGTAGTCAAATGAAATCCATTGTAACAACCCATATTTATAGAGAAACAACGGTCATGTCCATTCGTGAAAAGATACAATGGAAAGACAATTTCATTCAAATTTGAATTTTGAAATTTTTGGCTGGTATGTCGACACACATGATGAGGATATGTCAACATATCCTTCGTAAATTTGAAACATCACTACATAAAAATTATTTTGAAAATGTTACGTATTGTAAAATATTTTGATACTCCGTAAAATCATTTAAGCATAATTTATACACATTTTAATCATAATAAAACTTAAGAAAACTTTATAAAATTATTTTAACATTTTAATATAAATAATTTAAACATAAGTAAAATATACAATATATATATATATATAAGGATAAGTGAATGTATATTAAAATCAACATATTAACGAATGTCAAAAATATACTTTTGAATACCATATCATTTAGAAAATATAAAGCCAAAAAGTATATATAAATGTAATAAATTAGTATATTAAAATATAATTGTTTAAAAACTTAATTACTCAAAATGTAGTAAACTTGCTAATAAAAATAAGTTTAAAAAAATCATTTGAAAACTATTTTGAAAAGATGTTTGAAAATTCATTGTGAAAACGGGATTCTTTAAAAATCATTTTTGAAAATTAGGATTTTTGAAAATCATTTAAAATCGAAGAATAGATTTTAAAGACCTTTTTGAAAAATTAAGAAATAACAAAAAAGTACTACTAGGGATTTAATAAAATAATCTATGACTCTATATCTTATCTTGATATCTTGAATCTTCAAACTCATGAGTCTTCAATTTTTGACTATTGAATCCTATTTCGGCTTCTTAATTCTGCTCTTAATGTTGTATAGTCTTCTTAATCAACATCTATCTAATATCCTACTATATATACTATATATATATATCTTTAAAAAAAAACTTTAGTATCTATATTTTATATAATGTCATGTGGCTGTTGTTTTGAAACCAATACTTAAGTTACTAACAGATTCATTTAAAAATGAATACAAGGGAGATTATACTATATAATAATGTTGTCACTTATTTTACGAAAGAAGACAGGGTCCAAAAGTAATAACTTGCATTATTTGATATACAGTTAATATTTTAATAAACAATAATTATATACACAACAATATAAAACCAACTTCTGAGTAAGCTCACCTAAGCCAAAATCAATTCCAAACATAGATAATCCCGATATAAGTGCAACGGCGAAGACGGCACCTCGATTGGACCTTATACGCAAAATTTACGATTTATATAAGATATAGGATTAATAACTTAATTAACTATCTTACTTAATTAAACTAATTATCACTTACCAAAATGACTCATCTTCCCTCTCTCAAATTAAAATTGCCACTTCAATAAGATATGCATGAACCCATCCCAAATTCATGCAAAAATTCCAGTGATACAGCAATTCGCTCAGCAATTCTAGAAACCAACCTTGCCATTGGACTTCCCATCTAACGCCTGACCTATCGATAGATACCAATTTCAACCTCCCCGACGCCTCCCTATTAATCATGACATCCTCCTTTCTCTAACCCTGTATTGTGCTTTGGCTACGCATGCACATTGGCAAGGCCATCTATAATTGCTTCCGTCATCGCCAATCGTCTCATCTTCATCCACGCGTCCAACTCCGCCATTCAAATCCCCTCCGACAACCCAAATCACGTTGCATCCTGTAGCTTGAAGCTACTATTCCCAAATTTTGCAACCACCAAACCCTTGCTACTCCCATCCATTTTTTCGCCGTCGACCCACCTTGGGTCAAGAAACCTAACTTCCTTTTTTCCTTTATTTAGCCCTTAACTCCAACAAGAACTAACCCAAGTTTGACTGTGCAAAGTCGATCACCACCGAACTTCACCGCACACAACTCTACGCTCATAGAAAATCGAGATCTGAACCATATGAAGCCAATGGATCTAGACTTGTCGAGTTCCATTTCCTAGTGTTCTAGAAATAATTAAAGGAATGAAAGAAATGGTGGAGGCTAAGAAATGAACGAATGAAAATAAAGTGAGAGAGGGAAGAGAAGTTGAGGATAATTTATAGTAAAATATTCTATTATATCTTAAATTCTTAAATTTATCCATCTATGTTTTGATCTGTATGACCGCATATGATGCCCAATCACCCCAAAACTCGTCGACGCACCATAACTTATATTCTGATCACGACGGCATTAGTTTCGTCAAAATTGAAGAAAGTGCTCCGGAATGATAATTCCACACATTAACTAAAAAGTTTTTTTTTGTTAAAACCAATTTAATCACTTTTAGTTAAAAGTTTACCATTTCATTTCTTATTTAAAAGAATTTAAATAAGCTTTGAAAATCATTTTTATTCCATCAAAATCCAAGATTCAATTATTTAAATAATTCCGATATTTAAATATAAAACAATCGAGAATCCAAGTCGTTACACATACAAACTTGACCTCTCCCTAAGTCCCACCTACTTCTCTTAGATTAGTATTCATTTTGTGACAACCCGTCATTTAGAATAATTCAAATCAACAATCATCTACACATGTCAGACTTGAATTGCTAGAAATAATAGATTGTTAATTTATATTTGGCAAAACTTAACATACAAAGTAAATAAATCAATCATAGAATCACAGACCCATAGTAGTATAACAATAAGCAGCGGAATAGATAAATAGTAGTCTATGAAGCTACTACATAAACATCAGAGTCTATAATAGAATACAATAGAAATATTAAATATAAAGTAGTCTCAAATACAAAAGCAACTGACAAGACTGAACATAAGCAACTGGAAATAATAGAAATGACTAAAAGCTGAATAGATAGCCAATAGAATCCAAGCAAAGCTCCAAAGGCGAGTCTCAAATGCTGTGACACTTAGTCTGACCCGAGCATAAAGCAAACAAAAAACACTTGAGTCTTACACTTGTAAACCAACTCAAGTGAAATATCCAAGTGAAATGCAAGTTAACTTAGAGGATGTTTGGGATTTCCATCCTCTGAGGATCCATTAAACTATCTACGTACATAGTACAATACGCTACATAGATAATGTATAAAGTAAGTAAACTTTTAAAATAGCCATAAGGCGTTACCCATATCCCCTATAACACAATTTATATATTCATGTAGTCTATACAGATACCGTAAGCTCCACCAAACTGGTGGTTTACTTAGTGAGCACTCCATAGGTACGGTACAAAACAAACTTGTAGTGGGAACAATAAGGCATGTGACAATGCACATGAGGCAATGCCTATGGTAGGATTCTGCTATTTCGCAGAACCGAACTGGTGGTAACGCATAGCAGCTACTGCCGCCCACCTCGAGACAAATTCCTAAAATCAAAGGTGCACCCAATCAAATCACAAAGTAATAGAATGGTATCAAAGAAGCATGCTCGATCGAAGGTGCGACCTCACTTAGCCCAGGTATAGCTCTTGTTTTAATCACATCAAACTGACTCGCAGGAGTTAGGGCTGCGTTAATACCTCATACAAAATCATCGCCAAACCATCCTACTTCGTTCTGGATCCTCCACCATGTACACAATTGTTAAAGTCGTTTTCGGTAGAGAGTATGACAATATCAAATCCCGGTCCCTTTAACAACCAAACGCTTATTTCATACCATGGTCATTTTCGTTTTAAATAGTTCATACATCATATTAAAATATCATATTCATTTCAAAATCACACCACTTTTGAAATCATATACACTTTCGAAATCATATCACTTTCGAAATCATATTCACCTTAAATTGTAATCCACTTTAATTTAAAATTCACTTCCATAATCATAACCATCAAAATAGATTAAACCATCATATCAAAGTATTCACATTTTAAACCCATTAAATTTAAATCATAGCAGTTCCAACTTTATTTTAAATATTGAAAGTAGTTTCTATTTCGTTATAATCATACATTAAAAATAGTTTATAAGTAAAAATAGGTTATAGGTTAAAATAGTTTACATATTAATATATATATATATATATATATTTAATTTTTTTATAAATTTAAAATAATATGTACTAAAATAGTTTATATATTTAAAAGAGTTTATATCAAAAATAGTTTCAATTTAGAATTGTTTCTTCCAAATTTCACAAATCAATTCAAATCAACTTTAGTTCCAGAATTCAATTTAGATACATCTCAGTTCATCAATTTCAATTAAAAAGGTTAAAGGTTCAATTCAAATTTTCATTACGACCATTTTTATTTGCATCGATTTCAAATCCAGGGTTGAACTACAAATATAGACAATTTTCAATTCAACAGGTTTCAAAGTTTAAATACTCAAATATTTACAATAACTTAATTTGATAAATTTCTTTTATATTTTGAAAATTCAACTTAAATTTTATCTAAATTTGAAAGTATTCACTTAATCGTTTTTAATAACATTTAAATAAAATCCCATATTACAAATTTAAATCAAAATTAAATATTCAAATTAAATTTTACTTAAATTTAAAGATATTCCTTTAATCCTCTTTAACCAAAATCAAGTTATAAAATTATAGAAACATATCTTAAAAATCTCAAAATCAATAATTTCCAAAATAATCTTTATTGAAATTCAATTATTAACCAGTTTAACTTTCCAGTCAACTTTAATTTATCTTTCCAACCTCTATTTATTAAAGTCATTACAAAAACTATTAAAAATATTAATATAAATTTTTAAACATATTACATATATATTAGCTAAATTAAATTTTTATTAAATTAAATTAAATTAACCCTCATTAAATCTATTTAAATCTTAATTTATTTATTTTAAAAATAATTAAACATAAGTAAAATCTTAAAATTTTCGTTTTTCAAAACTTAACTTATAATTTTTAAAATTTCCAAAATATATAATTTTAAAATTTTAATTTTTACACATATTAAAATCGAAAATAAACTTTTATAATATATTCTAAAATCAAACATATATATTTTCCTTTTCTCAAAAATTTTGAAATCACTTAATGTTAGACTAACTGTGTCCGTATATAATTTTATGTCCTATGGTCAAGTGATACGGATATTTATCATTTCAATCCGCAATAATTTAAATTTTACGGGTATATATCATTTCAACCCGCAATCCTAAAATTTCAAAATAAATAAAATCGCTTGGGTTTATCACTTCAACCCATAACGATTTTTCATGATCTATAATATCGTTCGGGTATGTATCATTTCAACCCATAGGAAATTCCTAAATATCAGGAAACTTGAAGAGTGAGAACAATATACTAACAACATAAAATGGCATAACATATCGACGACAAGCATATATAATAATTAACAATTCCAATATTATATATTCAACGGGTTATGGCGCCGATATTGTCAATTAACATAAGTTAACAAATGCAAATAATAACATATCATATTTAACAATTTAATCACTAACAAATTCAAATTCAACAACATATTTCAATCGTCATTTCATGTGAATTAAATTTACTAAATATAAGAACATTAATCGTGAGTGATCGCTCACCTTGAATTAATCGTGAGAGAAACAATGATGATGACGAAAGTGACACGGACATGCACATAGATATGCAACCAATCACCAAACGGACACGAACAAACAATGGGATAGCGAAGAACGACAAACTGCTGCTGTATGGATTCTGACAACGGCAAAGCAAAGCAGCACGACCTTGAATTTTTGGTGAGACACACACAGATATATATATATATCATTCTTATATATATACATATTATATAAGAGAACTGCAAGCTGACTGGCTAGAGAGGAGGGTGGAGTGTGTTGAATATGCTAGTATATGATTTTTGTTTGATGATTTAAACATATATGTATATATTCATTTAAATGTATTTTTTTATTGTACTATTTTATTTTTTATTGTACTATTTTATTTTTTACATAATTAAATAAATATTTATTGAATAAAATAAATAACACAAAATTTAAATTCAAACAAATATTTTATTATAATTTTTGAATAGTACAAATTCGAGCTCTCACTATATATACACAATTTCAATTACATTACAAATTTCAATTTACAATGTTCATCTCACTACATATCACCCATTCACTCATATTTATCTTTAAATCTATCCCAGATTGAATCCACATCTAAATTATCTACAAATTAAACACTGACACGGTAAAATTGAAAAAGAAATATCTTTGCAGTGTAAAATAAAATGTGTATTTTTGAAAATATTATTTGCCTCAGTTACGTGGGTTGTTCGTCATCATTTCTTTTGAATTCATCATATACGAACAACTTTTGACATGCACAATGTACCACTGTACATGCCACAAGGCCGTGCACACCGATATACACTTGATAAAACTACAGGGATAGGTGAGCACAAGGTCAAACCCGAGCCATGGGTTGATTCAACTCAGTTACAATACACAAAGACTTCAGACCATCATAGCCAAAGCACATGAAACAAGTCTGGCCACAAGTAACACACACACACACAGATATATGTATATGCAAACAGACCGGGCAAAAGCTTAAACTCAGAGGCAACAACAAAAGTTTTCAAATCAATGTACACATGAACACTTGAGCCAGATTCTAAGAAGATCACAGAAAGATCGGTGGAAGCATACAAGTAAATGTAAAACATGAAGCATCAACATCGGTTCAGATGCCACAAGTCATGTACATATTCAAGTGGTACAAAATGTTTAGAAATGAAGCAGTGGAATAATAATGATGCACATGCATATAGATTTCAAATCGGGGATCACATATAACATCAAGTTGAATGAAACAAAACAGTTCAACTAGAAGCAAGACTTAGGTGAACTAGCAATGTATAACGTGAGTGTGCAGGTCAACATACATCAATGCAGTCCAGGCAGTGAACAAAACAAAGTATCTACGCACATGTATACATATATGCAGTAACAAATAAGACTGCAATACCAAAGTGCAATCAAGTCAATCACACACATATATACATACATATATGTATGTATATATGTATGGAGACATCACATTAAAACTTAAGCTATATTTAGAAAATTGAGAAGGTCGGGTGCAAATGAATACTCAAAACTACACACATGATAACAAACCACCAGACCAACATGAAGACTCTACACAAACATAAGGACTACAACAACAAAAATATGCAATGACAAAGTTTTCAGATACGAAGGGATGTACAAATATGTACAACCAAACCCAAAATGCAAACATATCATGAAGCCCGAGAATCAAAAAGCAGCCATAGCAATCATAGATTAGACCAAAGAGGTGCATGCAGCAACTAGCACATGTATATACACAGTGCATACATATATAACAAAGACTCAACCCAGGTCTTTCATAGTGCAGCATGAACCAGAACCAAACAGTAGCGAACAAAATTGTAACCAACTTCAAGAGCGACACACAATGGTACAAGATAGAGTCAAGATGAATCAGACCAAAGCTGTGACGACCTGAAATTTTTGGATATTTGAAATCGGAAGGATATCTTATTTCACTTTATAAACCCAGTTTATAAATTCCATAGTCACATTTTACTTTTAAAACACCGTTTCAAACACTTAATAAATTTCCAATCGATTTTCAAAATTTACTCCATTTTAAAAAAAAATCTTTACATACTCAATTTTTATTTCAAAACTTATTAATTTCATATTTACTTCTGTATTATGTTTTAAAGGAATAAAGGATTTGTTTTTAAAATTCAAGGTTTATGGCATGCAAGAGGTACAGGGTGCGATCATACCAGCACTAAAGCATCGGATCACATCAGAACTTCGAAGTTAAACGTGCTTGGGCAAGGTAGTACTACGATGGGTGAACTGCTGGGAAGTTCTTGTGTTGCACTCCTTTTTAATTCAAATTTTAAACTTTTATAAATTTTCCAACTTATTAACATTCCATTTACTAATCTCTTTAATTTACTTCATTTTATTGCCTTACTTTTCTAACTTATTTCGTTTTCACCTTATTTAAATCGGAAATATTAATTTCATACTTTATTTCAAATTCACCTTTTATTTTTCCCAAACTCATTTCAAATCTTAAATTTTAAAAAATATTTCTTTGTACTTTACGAAACAATATTGCTTAAGTCCTTATTTAAATAAAATTCTTTTTCCCGTTTATTTAAAATCCCTATTTTTTCCCATCCTTGAATTTATTATATAGGATTTAAAATCAAACCATTGTCTCTTCTCCAAATTCATTCCTTTAAATTATTTGGATTCACTATAATTATTTAACTCAAAAATTTCCCTTTTTATTTCCTTTAAAAATTCAAACTTTAGATATATTTCAGTTTTCTCAAATACCAATATATATTCAACCAAGCCCTAGCATTCAATAAATTTCAATTCCCAATATAATCCACCATAGATTATCACATAATTCCCATTATTGAATATAAAATAAATTCAACATTTTGTGGAATCCAGTTGGATCCCTCCAACCTATTTTCCTGCATCCACAAATGTTAGCACAATATAAAAATACCAATCCCGCTACAAGACGGGATATCGCGGTATATGGGCCATCCGCTATTATGCAGGGCGCATAGGGTCTCATCCGCTATATAATGCGGGAAATCAATCACTCCAATATATACTATATATAATATATCACATCAAAGCTGATAATAAATTATCAATTCAAGCAGACAACCAATAATTTAAATTTAACTATTTAAATTTAAATGGTCATCCAAATAAGTGAGATTAACTCACCTTTATTTTGTTTCATCCCATTTTCTTCTTGACTTGTTTTCTTTACGATTTCTAGACCTTGTAACAAACATTATAAGTTTTATTATTATTCGAATAGACCGAACAAATTAATTACCCATTAACAGTTTTAACTTTAACTAATGATTTAATTTAAACAAATAACTAAATTCTAAACTAATCTCCCTTTAAAGATTTTTAGTAACTAAAATAAATTAAGTAAGTTAACCATCTTAATATTTATTTTTAAAATGAAACAATAAGTGAAAATATTTATTTATTTATTTATTCTTTCATTTTCTTTTGAAATAAGATACTGTCCTAGTCTCAACCATAAATGATGCCGACCAAGGATCAACGGATGTGGGTAGCATGCTTACGTGCCATCCATTTTCGGGGCTAGTTGATTCGATAGGTGAGTTGTTACACACTCCTTAGCGATTTGTCTGGTTAATTCCGTTAACGAACGAGACCTCGGCCTACTAACTAGCTACACGGAGTCATCCCTTCGTGGTCAGCTTCTTAGAGGGACTATGGCCGCTTAGGCCATGGAAGTTTGAGGCAATAACAGGTCTATGATGCCCTTAGATGTTCTAGGTCGCACACCGCTACACTGATGTATTCAGTGAGTCTAATCCTTTTTCGATAGACCGATAGCTAACAAGCACCGCGAGGGAAAGATGAAAAGGACTTTGAAAAGTGAGTCAAAGAGTGCTTGAAATTGTCAGGAGGGAAACGAATGGGGGTTGGAGATGCGTGCTGTATTGATGTTGAACTACTCATATCTAGGGTAGGTTAGCCACTTGGCTCGGCATGTGGATCGTTGCAGGTTGTGCTTGCAGTCCAAGCCTTGGGCATTTGATTTTCTTGATGTAATGCCATCGGCGTAGTCGACGATACAGTGCACTCTTCAATGGAACATCATTTGCGGAGCACTTATGCGCTCCTAGCACAATCTAGAGGGCTCCCAATTCGACCCGTCTCGAAACACATACCAAGGAGTCTGACATGCATGCAAGTCGATAGGGTGTGAAAACTCGGAAGGTGTAAGGAAGCTGATGGGTGGGATCTCCTTTGTAGGGTGCACCGTCGACCGACCTTGATCTTTTGTGAAGGGTTCGAATGGGAGCATGCCTGTCGGGACCCGAAAGATGGTGAACTGTGTTTGAGCGGGGCGAAGCCAGAGGTAACTCTAGTGGAGACTCATAGCGATACTAACGTGAAAATCGTTCGTCTAACTTGGGTATAGGGGTGAAAGACTAATCGAACCATCTAGTAGTTGGTTCCCTCTGAAGTTTCCGTTAGGATAGCTGGAGCTCGCATGCGAGTTCTATTAGGTAAAGCAAATGATTAGAGGCATCAGGGGCGTAACACCCCTGACCTATTCTAAAACTTTAAATAGGTAGGACGGTGCGACTGCTTTGGTGAGCCTGCCATGAAACCGAGAGCTCTAAGTGGGCCTTTTTTGGTAAGCAGAACTGGCAATGCAGGATGAACCAGAAGACGGGTTAAGGTGCCCAACTGTACGCTAACCTAGAACCCACAAAGGGTGTTGGTCTATTAGGACAGTAGGATGGTGGTCATAGAAGTCAAAATTCATTGAGGAGTGTGTAACAAATCACCTGCCGAATCAACTATCCTCGAAAATGGATGGCGCTTAAGCGTGCATCTCATTCATCTGCAAAAACCCATGTTGGAAAACATGATTCAAACCTTACAAGAGGTGCTCAGTCAAAGCCAAAGAGAGCAGAACTAATACAGACGAGGAAAGCAGCAACAAACGCGTTCGTCTCGAAATCTTACCTGCATAAAGAGAAACATGTGATAGATGCCATAAAAGAAAAGTGATATTTCTCTCGGCCCTTGTTTGATATTGTGTTTCTTCAAGTGTGACAACATAGCATGTCTCAGAGAAACTTGTTTCAGGGACCTCATGTTCCCGCACTTGATACTGATCGAATTTGGAATCGTCATCATCATGATACTCACTTGCCTTTAGGTAAGGGAGGATGATGATGCCAGCAGCCCATTAACCTACCTGGTCAACTTTGGGGACAAAAATGTTCAATATTCGGCTGCCTAGAAAGCATATTTTACAGAAGAAGGCTAAAGAAAGAAGGCCCAACAAAATGTAGTTAAAGACAAAGCCCAACTAAATCCCATAGAAGGCTATAGAAAGAATGCTCAATATTCGAAGATCATCATGTTCCGTCTAAAATTATTGTGAGGAAAAACCATCTGGTGCAGTTAATGAGAAGGATCCAAGAGAATCATCATCCAAGAATGTATGATTATTGGCTTATCACTATGTATCTTGTGCATTGCAGTGCGTGGAGTGCTCTCTCTTTACAAGCAAACTACAAAGAAAGTGAGATTTCTTGGGATCAAAAAATGATGCAAGTTGATGTATGCTCTTTGCTGAACCACTTTGCTGAGGTTGTACCACTTCACTGAAAAACTGAGAGACGATAGTATCGAGAACCCGAGGCTGTACCGCTTTGCTGGAGCTACTGAGAAGATGGTGCTCTGGCCAGAATGAAGTGTGCATCCATGGGAGAGCTATGTAGATCCACTGCCACTGAAAAGAGTTATATGACTGGACTATTATATGCGAGTTGAAGTTGTAATGCTATGTGCTAATTGAACTGAAATGAGACACGGAGAATGCTTTAGATGTAATTGAAGCACTGCAGGCTGGGAAACTGAGATGAATTCTTAAGTAGACCCAAAGCAACCACTGAGACTGTGAACGCTGAAGCCTTGACTGCATGAATTAAATGACCGAACTACTGAAGGACTTAACAGACTGGACAAAAGAGCTCAATTTGATGGTTGAAAGGCTGAATAGCATTGTAAGATCAGCTGAATGATATTGAAGTTTAATCCGAAGTATCGAGACTCCGCGCATCTATTCGTATAATTAAGCAAAGTACGAGGCAACTTAGAAAGAAGATGGTAAAGTTGGTTAAGGTTTAATGGAATTACAGTCTTGAGAATCATTGAATTTGACTAGAAAAACCCTAATATCATACCGTTAAAATCATGGCGGTCTGAAGTTTTCCGCCGCCACTCTTTTCCTCTCAATCTTGCTTCCTCCACCCCTTCGTGACTGCACTCACCTTTCTCACATGTTGAATCGGCAAAAAGTTTACAATGCCATTTCTGATACCAACTGTGACAACCCGCCTTTCATTTCATAGACAGACGTATCGTAAGTAGAAAGAAATAGGTAGAAAGGAAAATAGATAGAAAGAAAGAACTAAATAATATCAGGATCTCACAGTGGAAACAGAAAAATATATTACATCACATAGATATTACATAGTATTCATCATAGAATTAAAGTTATACAGTTACAACAACATCACATTAGACAGTCGTGAAGACCTATCTATCCATTACAACCCGAAATACAAAACAGATGATACCAACACAGCGGAATAGATATATATAGATACGCCAAGTCTCCTGCTCCAAGTCCTTTCCAAAATTTGTCAAGCCAACCTGATCACTTGGCTACTCATAAAAATTTAAGTATCCAAGAGTTTAAGAAAAAAAGAAATAAATTCCAGGTCAGACATGGGTCTGGTGTGAGTAAACGGTTAAGATGTTTAACTTGAAAAATCATTTTGAAATAAAAGGTATCTCGTAAGACTCTCCGCAAATAAACACGGACAAGTTTTTCCCTTACGATAACCAGAACATTTGATAAGAAATCTAGTTATATTATAATAGTGTCTAGGGTTTTCAAATAAATATTCACATAGCCGAAATTGTTACATCCATTAAATACCAGCATAAATATGCATACAATCAAGTCCGAGATCACTTATTGGAGATTGGATTCCATACAATGGCAGGGCTACTGGGGTACCGCCCATCATAGTACGTGGTC
Source organism: Allium cepa (assembly GCA_030765085.1). Classification (NCBI taxonomy): domain Eukaryota; kingdom Viridiplantae; phylum Streptophyta; class Magnoliopsida; order Asparagales; family Amaryllidaceae; genus Allium; species Allium cepa. The sequence continues at coordinate 316,698,723 of CM060941.1, read as the reverse complement.
TAGACCACTGTACCAAGGATCCACCCTGATCCCCTACAACACAAGACCGGAGCTACCCCTTACTGGATAGTCCGAATAAGACAACCCCGTGGTTGTGGGAATGTAACGAACCGATTTTTCGACGCCCAAAAATCGACATCAATACGTCCATTGTATCAAATGCCCAACAATCGAATGCAGGAAAACTGAACCATTAGGGTTAAAGAAGAAGGAGGAGGTAGAAGAAGAAATAGAAACAACATCAGAATCTCACAAATGCAGTGGAGCAATATACAATAGATAAATAATCGAATCTTTATACAGAAGAACTGTATCTGTTATATACATTACATCATCAGAGTACAACAAAATCAACAACACAATATAAAAACAATTTTTATTTTCACTAAAAATACGCGCACATATCTAGTAATACACTCATTAGAAATAGAGTCTGTAGTACTCTAGAATAAGTGATTTTAAATATTCTGATTTCAAATATCCAAAAATTCCGGGTCGTCACAAAAGCAGTGTGTCAATAACATATCAGTGACAAACCCATGAAAAGAGGCATGAACAATTTCAAGTGCGCCATGTATATACATAAATGACCAAAATGGATTTCAAAACCATCACACACATATATACATACATGTATGTATATACAAGGAGTGATACGCAAATATACAGTAAAAATGATCAAGCCATAAATCAGAAGTGATAAGGAAATGATGAACAAGTCGAAATCAACAAATATTATCAAAAATTCAAAATGCCCAAGCCAAGGAGCAATTTCAACAATGAAATGATAGTGAATCCATGTGTTATGAAAATGTAGAAAATTATCAGTAGCCAGTAGTGTGAATGTAGTCATAGAGAAAATCAAGTCATGGTTCGAACGATCTACGACTGTTCAAAAAAGTCAATGTCGTATGGATTTCAAAACGAACATGTCAAGCATAAATGCCAAAGTCAAAGCCAGGTGATAACACGAATTAAACAAGTCCAGACCATATCAAAATTCAAATAACAAAGTTGCAGGAGAAAAGGCCAGTGAAAATTCAAACTTATCAAGCAACATGTATGAAATGAAAAAGTCAGAAAACATCACCAACATTCGATTACAAATTAATGGCCGAGCATAGCAATGTGAAAAACTCAAACAGAATTATACTAACGAAAATATAGGGTGTTCGAACCCTATAAATTGGACCCATATCATCATGGGAAAAATCATTGATTCAAGTTAAAAATACCAGAGCAATAAATATCCAAAACTCGAATCAAACAAGCCGAGCAATAATCAATATAAAAAAAGGCAAATCGCAGACCAGTTTTATAACCATTCGATCTCGACAAAATTGGAGTAGCCAAAGTCGAAAAAATTAGCAATAGATTGACAAAGCAATCCAAAGCAAACGCATATTTCGATTGAAGCAATAAAAACAAGTGGCGGCTTCAACACAACAAATCCCTAATTTTGAAAGAGGAAAACAAGAACACGACCGAAGATATTTCATGAAATAAAATAGAAGGAAAGTCGGCTTTTTATTAATTAAGTGGGTCGTTGTTTATTTGGGCTTAATATATTAGAAAGGGTTTTGTTTTTTGTTTTGTTTTGTTTATTTTGTAATTTTCTTTTAAACTTTTATAAAATTCTAGTCGTGTGACTAAGTTACGAACTATGGTGGTGTAGTTCAAGAATTCACAACTAAGTGGCTGAGTTGTGATAGGGTTTTGAGCGTAGAGTTAGGTTAGTCGATAGCGAGTGTCGAAAGTTTACGTGTGTAAGCGTCGACCACTTAATTTCAAGTAGAAACCTTGGGGGCAGCACGTAGGCAGGGTTTTGCCGAAGCTGGGTAAATCTGTGATGTTCTGTTTCTGCTTTTAATTATTCTGCAATTATCTATGCTACAATTATTTTATATATTTCCATATTAATTTTTATTATTATTAGTATTACGCTATTCGACCCCCCTCTAGGGTGAAATCAATCCTACAAAGTGCAGCTACTGCTCGGATCAGGATGGAGTTCGGCTACTCGGAAAAACTATGGTTATGGAAGGCATTGGTACACGACATTAGATAAGAGGCAATTAGGGAGGTAGTCGTGTGGTGGTTGGTTCGAGATGGCTTGCTGGGTTCGGCTAGTTGACTAGGAGCGATGGTCATGAAAGGTTTGCTTGGCTGTGGCGAGGTAAGGCAAGGCGGGGAGGCTGTTAGGGGCTGCGGCAAATGATGGAGGAGGCGGAAAAGCATCCCAGCGAGAAATGGTTGTGTGTTTGAGGTGTGGTGGGTTTCTAGCATGGCAGTGGGCTGGATTGTTGGTGCAATTGTCGGCAAGGATGGTGGTGGGTGTGAGGCTCGGGTGGCGAGCTGACAGTGGGTTGTAGGCGACTAGGGATTGAAGGGCAGGGCTATGTGTGTGTGTGTGTGTGTGTGTGTCTATGCTTATATATTTTAATTTGGTCGTGTAGTCGGAAATGAACTGGAGGCATGGGAAGGGAGGGTTTATCGGCAGTGAAGTGTTCGTGAATTAACGAAACAGGTCAAAGGGTTGCACAGGTTGGAGCGTGTTTGATATGGCGGATCCGGTGGAACGGGTTTGGGTCTGTGCTACTAAGTTGCATGGTAGGTTGATGATCGAATGGAGCAAGGTGGACGGAAATGGTTCAAAGGGGAAACAAAAAAGGTGAGGGGTGAGGTGCTGATGTGGTGCAGGCATTTGTTGGTTGTGGGTTTTCTTTTTCACGGCTATATTTTTCTTGTGGGAGGCGATGTGTTGCTTATAGGCGGCCGAGGAGGAACGAGGCGGATGGCCGAAGGTTTTACGGTGGCGGAGTTTGATTGGTCACAAGAGAGAGGGGTAACGGCCGGAAGGCAAGGCCAAGGAGAAGGGAAAATGTTGAAGGGGAATGGCATGGGTTCAGTGTAACGACCCTGACCCGACCTTCAAAAATCAGCACCGAATACGACACTCATATTCCAATGCCGCAGATCCAAACGTCGAATCTGGTTCGCCAGAGCTTATAACACCATTAAGTACAACACAGCGGAAGAAATGAATATCAATATATATAACAGTGATACAATGACAGATACAACATCTGATACAATATGATACAATAGAATGATACAATGAATATCGACACTATCAGAGATATGATACAGAAAATAGCTGCGGAAAGATAATGATAACACCAATAGCGGAAAGAATAAGTCCAAATGAATGCATTACCGAGTCCTATGCTCCAATCCAAAGCTAGCTCGAACCAATATCACGTGTCACTTAGATAAGCAAGTCTCGTCCTGATCCAAAGACTGGATTAACTCCAGATAATCTACTAAACCTGACTATCTGAAAAAGCCAACTCTAGACTTCCCGTGTGAAAAAATTGTGGGCACCCAGAGTTTAGGAAAGGAACAATAAACTCCGAGTTAGTCATGGAACTGGTGTGAGTAACGAAAACAGTTGGTCTTCAAAACAAACAACAAAAGAATTTAAAATAAATTTGCCATACTTTTTGGAAAATAAAACTACCATAAGGCCTCCCACTGCACACACCATGCAAACGCAGAATTGGAGGAGATTTCTCCTTATGATAGTTAAACATGTTTGATAAGAGAAAATTTCTTGATATTATTATTATAAGTGCACAGTGTAGAAAACATTTCGAAAGTATAATATAAATCTTAGCCAGCATAGGCATTTCGCACTTATGCCTACTATAGCTACCATGTTCAATAGCAGGTTACCGCCACATTCCATGGCAGGTTATACAACTAAAACCGTACAGGGCGCGTATTGTTTCGTTTGGATTTTCCAACAAATGATCGGGCTAAGGAACTTCCCACTATCCATGGGTACGCCTCTGGCAGGACGTCCCGAGAACTTAACCAGCTCTCTGCCAACACAAGGCCGGGTTACCTCTGTAACTAGGTAACTACTACACGAGCATGCCATCCCCCGGTCCTTTGGGACCTTTATCCGAGGCGCCTCTAAACCACGAAGCAACAACCACACAGTAAATGAGATTGAAGCCCACCACATAGGTAAACATCTAGGCCCCATACCATGATACCACCCTTTACCAAAAGGGAATGACAAACCCTAAAGGGCGTGACCCTCATAACATTGTCGCATCTTTCCTGTTTTGACCATTTTCGGGTTGTGAGGTCCTGATGCAGTCTCGTCCACAAAGCTACGCTTTATACAAAAGCCATGCTTTGATCATAAATGATCAACAAATGATCATCAACACACAACAGCACTTAGCATGTCACACTACCAAATTGGGAATATATCACTGATAACCTTCAACTACATAACCTCTAAGCTCGTACGTCTCAGAGAAGGGTGTTAAGCTAAGAGAATAAATTCTCCGCCACCAACAGATATGTATTTGAAAGAAATCTGCTTTATATCTCAAAGTGTAGTGTCGGACGTGCAACCATACAAGTCTGTCCCGAGTTCGAACAGAACCGAAGGCACTTCCGGAAAAGCCCTTGCAAATCTAGGTATTTACAATCTCGATCGGACTTCCCATCACTTAGGGAATCTCTATACTGGCGCGACTTGGTGCAGAGACAATCGATAGGTTATCCTATCGTTCTCACAAATACCCGGTCTTCACCACCGGTCTTCAAATGCTATCCATATCGACGTGTCACTATTCGGAATGGGTTTTATGACACAAAGGTCCTCTCCCGGCTAAACCGAATAATGAGCGCAATATTTAAAAATATATGGATATGGGATTTCAGTTAAGTCATAACTTATAAAATCCAAAACTTGTCCTTTTGAATGGTTAAATAAATTACCATTTCAAATCTTCTTAAATAAAAAGATTCATTTCACAAAGTCCACCCAGTTTCACAAAGATCAATTCAGGGATTTCAAAACAGTTTCTATTTCAATTGGGTTAACTCGTTAAATCTTTAAATCAAAGAGTTAACTTATAGCTTTCAAACCGTTTACATAACTTGGAAATCATTTTCATTTCAAACTTGAAATTCCTTTTAACACAAATTGGACGTTCATTTCTTATGTGAAAGCTTTATTATTTCAAAATGAATAGTTTTCGTTTCGGAAGAATCCAATTATATTTGCACGAGTTAAAGCCTTTGAATTTAAATTCCAATTCCCAAAATAATACCTTTAAAATGGTTTAACCCGTATAAACTTGTATAACATCTTTAATCCCCAGTTTCAAATCATAGAATTCAATTTCAAATTTTGAATTTGAATTTAATTTCAAAACTTTATCAAATTATTCAAAAATAAATTTTATCTTTGAAATTTTGTTTCAAAAGCTTTTCACATTTAACCCAATTCCATTTCCAAACCGTTTGAATTCAAATTGTCTATTTAAAAATCTTTTCAAAAATCTTTGACTTAATCGATTTCCTCGTGAAATCCATATTGGTGTGTGTATAAGTGTAGTCCAGGGGTTTTACACAATAGTGCAATAACATTCAGTCATTACAGATTGCAATCACAACAATATCGATAAGCGGTATATTCCAATAACGCTTATCTATATACACAGATTCACAGATAGAAAATATGAATGCATTATAAATAAATAAACTATATTCATCACAGATCACACTGAAACAACTCATAGCACAAAGCATAGCATATCAGAAATATCAAACAGTTCAACAATCAATAGAATTCAAACATCTATAAGTGAACTCAATTAATTATTTGATTAATTTAAATTAGATGGGTCATCGATCATGGTTAATTAATATTAATTGATTTCGAATCATTCGATTGATTGTCCTTTAATCATTTATTAATTAAATTAATCAATCTTTAATTATTAAAAAATTAACCTTTAATTATTCAATTATTCTTTAATTAATCATCTTTGTAATTAATTTTCATTAACAATTCTTAATTACAAATAAATTAAACACTTGATTATTAGTTTACCAATTTATTAGTTACAAATTGATAAACCCCTAATTAATTACAATTACGAATTAATCAACCAATCTTTACTCACTTTTATAAATTAATCATTCTTAATTACTTTAAAAATAATTAATTAATAATAAATTTATCGTAATTAACATTTTTTAAAATTTCCTTAAACAAATTATTACTAATTTGAAAACTGTAATGTCAATTACATTAAATACTTAACTTAGGTTAATTACTAAATCAAAATATTTATTGAAATTTTAGAAAACATTGTTAAGCATTTTCCTTAAATAATTAAACTTGTAATAAAATCTTAACTTGACATTATCAATAATTAAGTCGACAACACTAAAAATTGTTTTAAAGAAAATTTGCTTAACCTTGGTAATTACTTAATTAATCATTAATTCGTAATTACATTCCTTAATTAATTAACTATTAATCATTCATTAATTAACTTAAGTAGTTAATTACAATTTACTAATCACTTAATCATTAATCAATCTCTAATTACAATTATAATGTAATTATTCTTAGTTTCCTTCCAAAATAATTAATTAATAATTATTATTCTTCTTATTTAACAATTTAAAGCTCTTCTTTAAATTTTGAAAATCAAATTAGTATTAACTACAAAACTTTAATGTTAATAAATTTTATACTTAACTTAAAGTATTTACTTAATTAAAATAATAATTAAGCGTTTAAAACATTGTTAAGCGTTAATAAAGATAATTAAAACTTGTGTTTAAGTTTTTTTTAGCTTAAGTTGTTAAACATTTATTAAATTCAAATGCTTAAATCCTATTGAAACACAAATTGCTTAACTTCTTTATATTTTATTTTTATACTTCAGTTAGAAAAACCCGAGACTTCCCCGGTTCAAAACTCGAGTAACCACTCGCGTATCCCAACAATTTTTCCGAGACACTCACCTATTCTTCTCGCAACCTTCTTCTTCTTCTCCTCTTTTTTTCTTTCTTTTATTTCCAGTTAGGTTGAGTTTAGTTTAAATTCAAACTTTAACATCAGGCAAACATGCTCTCGCGTACCTAGTTCTAACCCGAAGCAATCAACCCCTTCTTCTCGAATAACAACTCGAGTAGATCGCCCCAAAGCTTCTGACATCGAAACAGGATCGTACACGTGCACCACTGCCATGGCTGCCTCCGACCATCGTCATACCCTCCAGCACATCACTCAACAATGCAGCAACCAATATCGATCATCAATCGACACTCAAAAGCCTACAAACAAAATCGAGCTACCCACATGGATTGGAACCCCAAAACAACTTTCAGTAAATCGGTTTTTCCTCACTGTTCTGTCCACCAGAGTTCGTACAACTCCGGCCATCGACTCGTCAACACGACCTCTACTTTCCTCCTGAACCATGTCGCACTCGATCAACCAGAGGTGGTGAATCCACCTCATCTCTGACCTCGTCCAGATTCGAATGTTAAACCCTAAAGTTGCTTCGCTCCATCAATTCATACAATATAAAAATTATTTAACATTTTTCCTAACTCCATTGATGACCAAGCAAGCTTCAAGAAAAATCTCAACATTCAAAAATTCTTCGGTTACCAGAAATTGATCAAAATGCATTTCCAGTTCCTCTATGAACTACTCCTAATTTGCACCACTAAAAATTACCATTTTTATTTTAAAAATCCTATTGCTTTAAAAAGTATTCAAGTTACATAATTGAATTCGCAATTCATCATGTTCGAATTTATCACATATTTGAGTTTTCCCTGGAAAAAATCAGTTTTTCAAATGCTATATAACACTATTATACTTAAAACCATCTTTAGATCTTGATTGAATTATAGACAAACTTGTTTTAATTTAAACTCCAAGCCTAAAAATGATTTGATGAAGGGATATTGAATTTTTTTTGTGATTTTCCATTCTATAATCCAAAAACAGAGAAGACAAGAAATACACAACACAGTCATTTATAAATATATATACAGGTTTAAAAATTGTAAAGAAATTACTCAAACAAAGCACAATATTATTCATGAATCATACACACAGATTTGATTTGTACTTAAATCTTAAAATAGTCGTTTACTCACTTGGAGTTTGAAGGAAGACAGAGGCTGGAATTGAAACAGAAAACAACTTTTGTGTTGAAAAACAAAACTACTGGCTTGATCTCCTGGAACATCTTCTTTTCTGTTTTTTTTGAATGAATTCTTTAAGCTTGTAGATATAGTGATGTTTATTTCTGGAATGCTAAGCTGTGTATGAACGAACAAGAACAAAGAGTAGATGTATATATGTAGAGAGAAAGTGTTTATAGAGGGGAGGTTATAACTGGTTTAGTTTTTTTCCTTTTGATCAGATTCTTTTTTTTTCTTTCTTCCTGCCTACAATTTTTGACCAAGTTAAATCTTATTTTCGGCTGATATGATCTTGTTTTGGTGCTGAAATGATATTAGTTAGTACAAATGTTTCTTTTTAAGCTTACAGCTAATGATTTTTTTTCTTTTGTTTGCAAATATTTTTGTTTGCTTTGTTTAATTATCTTCTTGCATTGCACATACATACTCACAGCAAATACTTGTTATTAATATTATTTTTTCTGTACATAGATATTTTATATGTAACTAGTTTGTTGCTTTGCATTTCTTGCACCTGTATTACACAGGTTATCTTTTCTAGCTTATCCTATATGTTTATGTAAAGTTATTATAATTATTGTTTTGACTTATGTATTTACTTTTGGTCATATATTTTGTTGGTATTAACACTTATTATTTTAAAGAAAATATTTTTAAAATGAACTTCCCATAATTTTAATTTACATAAATAATATTTTCTTAAACCCAAATTATTTTTCTCTAAGTCATTTTATTTAAATTCTAAATTCAAATACAAATTCAATATTTAAAATTCAGATTCTAAAGTCAAAAATCAAATTTACTCATATATATTTCAAATTCAAAATAATTCTAGAATTTATCCAAAATTCACATTAAATATTAATTTAAATTAAAATCAAAATTTGGGATCGTTACAGATTCCCCCATTAAAGAAATTTCGTCCCCGAAATTTGCAGGCACGAAAACAACAAAGATAGATACACAAAGACAGAGAAACAGTTTTCCAGGTCAAACTGGATATCTATTCTGTATTTGGCTTACAAAATCAGAATATTAACAATATGAGAACAAACTCATTCAATGCTACACAAGATACTCGAGTTATCAAATCTACGAAACATGCAGGGGCTCTGGTTAGTTCGAAGGACAACTAACCGTTCGTAGAATATATCTGGACCCATAATAGACAGATATATGGATACAATTTCAAAACTTTTAGTTTAGAACTGAAGTATACCTATTATCCATAGCAATCAAAGCCACCAATTCATCCAAACAAACAATTCCGACCTATTTGGAGTTTATGTCCCATGCAAATATATCAAATCTTCTTCCTGGATCTACCAGGAACTATCAAAGAATCGAAAAGAGATGCTAAACCAAAAGAGATTGATAGATGGATTCAATCCTCTACAATTTCTTAAATACAAGATATGGATTCCAAACTTAAGTCGGAATAGCCCAAAGTGTATACCAACTTGTCCCTCTTCGGATTTCGATATTCACAAGAAATTACAATAGAATTTCAAACTTGGTTTTAAACAAAATCGTTTTATCGATTCAATTCAAATTTAGCCCTATATTCCATTAACTCAATTTAAAATTTCCAATTTATTTAAAATTTCCAATTTCAACTTCATTAGAGTTTAAATCGAAAAGCTGATAAGAAACCAACGAAGATACGAAGTAAAAAATTTCTACAATGATTCGTAGGGCCACCATCACACTGAAACTTCCCTTGCTGCTGCCACGAAGCAATCAAAAGAATTTGGAATCGAATCAAAGGAGATTGATAGAGAAAGTTGTTTCCGCTATTACAGGGTATTGACCATTTGTAGTGGTACTCTCTTGTCCCCTATCTCGTTCTCTTGTTGCACTCATACTCACTATTGGTGGATAGTAAGAAAATTTACTGAGGCACTCGAACGGATATCTTAGGGATACTCATTCTAGGGTATACTTCACCCTATCTCTAATGCACTACTTAATGTGTTATACTCCTGAGCTAAAGTTTTTAACCCTCAGCTCTGATACCAAATGTAGTAGTCTAGGCTTTTCAACCATCGACGGCGGAAAATCTCGACTGGTAGGCTTTTCAACCATCCCAGCCCCGCCGTGGCATACACTGGTACCCCAAACTTGCTTATATGGCCAGCCTGTCACAGCTTAAGCCTAACCAACCTCTTAAAGAGGACGTGTGGGGGTAAGAGTCTCCCGTTCGCCACCAAACGCGAAGCGAGAACCCCCCCATCACGTCTCCCCCAAACAAGCAAGACTGGTGTGAGTAAGAAAACAGTTGGTCTTCAAAACAAACAACAAAAGAATTTAAAATAAATTCACAATGCTTTTTGGAAAATGAAACTACTATAAGGTCTCCCACCGCATACACCATGTAAACGCAGAATTGAAGGAGATTTCTCCTTATGATAGTCAAACATGCTTGATACGAGAAAATTTCTTGATATTATTATTATAGGTGCACAGTGTAGAAAACATTTCGAAAGTATAATATTAAGCTTAGCCAGCATATGCATTTTGCACTTATGCCTACTATAGCTACCATGTTCAATAGCAGGTTACCGCCACATTCCATGGTAGGTTATACAACTAATACCGTAAATGGCGCGTATTGTTTCGTTTGGATTTTCCAACAAATGATCGGGCTAAGGAACTTCCCACTGTCCATGGGTACGCCTCTGGCAGGACGTCCCGAGAACTTAACCAGCTCTCTGCCAACACAAGGTCGGGTTACCTCTGTAACTAGGTAACTACTACACGAGCATGCCATCCCCCGGTCCTTTGGGACCTTTATCCGAGGTGCCTCTAAACCACAAAACAACAACCACACAGTAAATGAGATTGAAGCCCACCACATAGGTAAATATCTAGGCTCCATACCATGATACCACCCTTTACCAAAAGGGAATGACAAACCCTAAAGGGCGCGACCCTCATAACATTGCCGCATCTTTCCTGTTTTGACCATTTTCGGGTTGTGAGGCCCCGATGCAGTCTCGTCCACAAAACTACGCTTTATACAAAAGCCATGCTTTGATCATAAACGATCAACAAATGATCATCAACACCCAGCAGCACTTAGCATGTCACACTACCAAATTGGGAATATATCACTGATAACCTTCAACTACATAACCTCTGAACTCGTACGTCTCAGAGAAGGGTGTTAAGCTAAGAGAATAAATTCTCCGCCACCAATAGATATGTATTTGAAAGAAATCTGCTTTATATCTCAAAGTGTAGTGTCAGACGTACAACTATACAAATCTGTCCCGGGTTCGAACAGAACCGAAGGCACTTCCGAAGAAGCCCTTGCAAATCCGGGTATTTACAATCTCGATCGGACTTCCCATCACTTAGGGAATCTCTATACTGGCGTGACTCAGTGCAGAGACAATCGATAGGTTATCCTATCATTCTCACAAATACCCGGTCTTCACCACCGGTCTTCAAATGCTATCCATATCGACGTGTCACAATTCGGAATGGGTTTTATGGCACAAAGGTCCTCTCTCGGCTAAACCGAATAATGAGCGCAACATTTAAAAATATATGGATATGGGATTTTAGTTAAGTCATAACTTATAAAATCCAAAACTTTTCCTTTTGAGTGGTTAGACAAATTACCATTTCAAATCTTCTTAAATAAAAAGATTCATTTCACAAAGTCCACCCAGTTTCACAAAGATCCATTCAGGGATTTCAAAACAGTTTCTATTTCAATTGGGTTAACTCGTTAAATCTTTAATCAAAGATTTAACTTATAGCTTTCAAACCGTTTCCATAACTTGGAAATCATTTTCATTTCAAACTTGAAATTCCTTTTAACACAAATTGGACGTTCATTTCTTATGTGAAAGCTTTACTATTTGAAAACGAATAGTTTTCATTTCGGAAGAATGCAATTATATTTGCACGAGTTAAAGCCTTTGAATTTAAATTCCAATTCCCAAATTAATACCTTTAAAATGGTTTAACCCATATAAACTTGTATAACATCTTTAATCCCCAGTTTCAAATCATAGAATTCTGTTTCAAATTTTGAATTTGAATTTAATTTCAAAACTTTATCAAATTATTCAAAAATAAATTTTATCTTTGGAATTTTGTTTCAAAAGCTTTTCACATTTAACCCAATTCCATTTCCAAACCGTTTGAATTCAAATTGTCTATTTAAAAATCTTTTCAAAAATCTTTGACTTAATCGATTTCCTCGTGAAATCCATATTGGTGTGTGTATAAGTGTAGTCCAGGGGTTTTACACAATAGTGCAATAACATTCAGTCATTACAGATTGCAATCACAACAATATCGATAAGCGGTATATTTTAATAACGCTTATCTATATACACAGATTCACAGATAGAAAATATGAATGCATTATAAATAAATAAATTACATTCATCACAGATCACACTGAAACAACTCATAGCACAAAGCATAGCATATCAGAAATATCAAACAGTTCAACAATCAATAGAATTCAAATATCTATAAGTGAACTCAATTAATTATCTAATTAATTTAAATCAGATGCGTCATCGATCATGGTTAATTAATATTAATTGATTTCAAATCATTCGATTAATTGTCCTTTAATCATTTATTAATTAAATTAATCAATCTTTAATTATTAAAAAATTATCCTTTAATTATTCAATTATTCTTTAATTAATCATCTTTGTAATTAATTTTCATTAGCAATTCTTAATTACAAATAAATTAAACACTTAATTATTAATTTACAATTTATTAGTTACAAATCGATAAACCCCTAATTAATTACAATTACGAATTAATCAACCAATCTTTACTTACCTTTATAAATTAATCATTCTAAATTTCTTTAAAAATAATTAATTAATAATAAAATTATCGTAATTAACATTTTTTAAAATTTCCTTAAACAAATTATTACTAATTTGAAAACTGTAATGTCAATTACATTAAATACTTAACTTAGGTTAATTACTAAATCAAAGTATTTATTGAAATTTTAGAAAACATTGTTAAGCATTTTCCTCAAATAATTAAACTTGTAATAAAATCTTAACTTGACATTATGAATAATTAAGTCGACAACACTAAAAATTGTTTTAAAGAAAATTTGCTTAACCCTGGTAATTACTTAATTAATCATTAATTCGTAATTACATTCCTTAATTAATTAACTAACTATTGATTGTTTATTAATTAACTTAAGTAGTTAATTACAATTTACTTATCACTTAATCATTAATTAATCTCTAATTACAATTATAACGTAATTATTCTTAGTTTCCTTCTAAAACAATTAATTAATATTAATTATTCTTCTTAATTAACAATTTAAAGCTCTTCTTTAAATTTTGAAAATCAAATTATTATTAACTACAAAACTTTAATGTCAATAAATTTTATACTTAACTTAAAGTATTTACTTAATTAAAATAATAATTAAGCGTTTAAAACATTATTAAGCATTAATTAAGATAATTAAAACTTGTGTTTAAGTTTTTTTTTAACTTAAGTTGTTAAACATATATTAAATTCAAATGCTTAAATCCTATTGAAACACAAATTGCTAAACTTCTTTATATTTTATTTTTATACTTCAGTTAGAAAAACCCGAGACTTCCCCTGTTCAAAACTCGAGTAACCACTCGTGTATCCCAACAATTTTTCCGAGACACTCACCTGTTCTTCTCGCAACCTTCTTCTTCTTCTCCTCTTTTTTTTCTTTCTTTTATTTTCAGTTAGGTTGAGTTTAGTTTAAATTCAAACTTTAACATCAGGCAAACATGCTCTCGCGTACCCAGTTCTAACCCGAAGCAATCAAACCCTTCTTCTCGAATAACGACTCGAGTAGATCGCCCCAAAGCTTCTGACATCGAAACAGGATCGTGCACATGCACCACTGCCATGGCTGCCTCCGACCATCGTCATACCCTCCAGCACATCACTCAATAATGCAGCAACCAATATCGATCATCAATCGACACTCAAAAGCCCACGAACAAAATCGAGCTATCCACATGGATTGGAACCCCAAAACAACCTCCAGTAAATCGGTTCGTCCTCACTGTTCCGTCCACCAGAGTTCGTACTACTCCGGCCATCTACTCGTCAACGCGAACTCTACTTTCCCCCTGAACCACGTCGCACTCGATCAACCAAAGGTGGTGAATCCACCTCATCTCTGACCTCGTCCAGATTTGAACGTTAAACCCTAAAGTTGCTTCGTTCCATCATTTCATACAATAGAAAAATTATTTAACATTTTTCCTAACTCCATTGATGACCAAGCAAGCTTCAAACAAAATCTCAACATTCAAAAATTCTTAGGTTACCAAATTGATCAAAATGCATTTCTAGTTCCTCTATGAACTTCTCCTAATTTACACCACTAAAAATTACCATTTTTATTTTAAAAATCCTATTTTTGAATAAGGATTCAAGTTACATAATTGAATTCGCAATTCATCATGTTCGAATTTATCACATAATTGAGTTTTCCCTGGAAAAAAATCAGTTTTTCAAATGCTATATAACACTATTATACTTAAAACCATCTTTAGATCTTGATTGAATTATAGACAAACTTGTTTTAATTTAAACTCCAAGTCTAAAAATGATTTGATGAAGAGATATTGAATTTTTTTGTATTTTCCATTCTATAATCCAAAAACAAAGAAGACAAGAAATACACAGCAAGTCATTTATAAATATATATACAGGTTTAAAAACTGTAAAGAAATTACTCAAACAAAGCACAATATTATTCATGAATCATACACACAGATTTGATTTGTACTTAAGTCATAAAATTGTCGTTTACTCACTTGGAGTTTGAAGGAAGACAGAGGCTGGAATTGAAACAGAAAACAACTTTTGTGTTGAAAAGCAAAACTACTGGCTTGATCTCCTGGAACATCTTCTTTTCTGTTTTATTTTTTTGTTGAATGAATTGTTTAAGCTTGTAGATATAGTGATGTTTATTTCTAGAATGCTAAGCTGTTGATGAACGAACAAGAACAAAGAGTAGATGTATATATGTAGAGAGAAAGTGTTTACAGAGGGGAGGTTATAACTGGTTTAGTTTGTTTCCTTTTGGTCAGAATCTTTTTTTTTTCTTTCTTCCTGCCTACAATTTTTGACCAAGTTAAATCTTATTTTCGGCTGATATGATCTTGTTTTGGTGCTGAAATGATATTAGTTAGTACAAATGTTTCCTTTTAAGTTACAGCTAATGTTTTTTTTTCTTTTGTGTGTAGATATTTTTGTTTGCTTTGTTTAATTATCTTCTTGTATTGCACATACATACTCACAGCAAATACTTGTTATTAATATTATTTTTTCTGTACATAGATATTTTGTATGTAATTAGTTTGTCTCTTTGCATTGCTTGCACCTGTATTACACGGGTTATCTTTTCTAACTTATCGTATATGTTTATGTAAAGTTATTATAATTATTGTTTTGACTTATGTATTTACTTTTGGTCAAATATTTTGTTTGTACTAACACTTATTATTTTAAAGAAAATATTTTTAAAATGCACTACCCATAATTTTAATTTACATAAATAATATTTTCTTAAACCCAAATTATTTTTCTCTAAGTCATTTTATTTAAATTCTAAATTCAAATACAAATTCAATATTTAAAATTCAGATTCTAAAGTCAAAAATCAATATTACTCATATATATTTCAAATTCAAAATAATTCCAGAATGTATCCAAAATTCACATTAATTATTAATTTAAATTTAAATCAAAATTTGGGATCGTTACATTCAGCAACAAGGAAGAGCGGTAGTTTCTCAAAATATAAAACCATATATATATAAATGAAAGAAATGAAAGGTAGAGAAGAGACAAATGGATGAAGCAGACAAATAAAATGAACCAGCAGATATATTTTGAAACTAGGGAATGTTGAACGTCATGGGTTGAATTTCAAGAAATATTAATTGCTAGTGCCCATTAGTTTCAACCGATGGATAAATGAATGGACACAGAATACTCTAGAGATTCAAAATGGGCACCGATACAGCTAACTGTTTCGCCGATTTCGCCGCGTACCGGACACCGAAATGCACAAAAGAATATAATGAGGAGATCAGCATGACGAGACGAACAGAATTATATACAGATATGAGTGACATGACCCACCTATCAAAACTCAATATTCATTGCCAAACTGCTGTTAAAACGCCGAAACTAAAATAAAGAGGGCTAGAGCAGTTCAAAGTTGGCGAAATAAAATATGATTTCCCACTCTGATAATGATTTACAATTTTATTATGTAAAAATACTTAGGTTTGAAGAATATTTTATTTTCATTCAAATTTAACCGATTTAAACTTATAATGAAAATTCCACAACCGGACTAACTTTCATATTTTCCAATGGAAATATATCATTTGCTATGCTTCAACAGACGCATACCAAATATCAAATTTTCATTGCTAAAATTAAATTGTTTGATTTTATGAAAAATTTAGTTAATTACATTAATTAAATCATTAAAATTTACGGGCCGTTACACTCTACCCCACTCAAAACTTTTCGTCTCCGAAAATGAAAAAGATAGGATAATAGAAGCAAACAGAAAGGGAAGATAGATTAGAAAAACATAGTACCAGATACAATAAATTTTTCAAAACCATATAAATTTCATTAGTTTTTAAATTGATTTATATTCAACTAATTTGATTTCAATCTATTTTATTCAATTAATAAATATTTATTGTATTCACATTTGGTTGATTTCAATTCAATGTATTTTTATTCAATTGATTTGCTTTCAATTTATTAACGGTTATTATAAAAAAGTTCTTTCAAACAAAATTTATTTTATTTAACTCATTTATTAAATCTATTCGACTTCACTTAAGTTAATTCCATCTCATAATTCAATTACAACTATTCTTTGTAATTTACCATTTATTTACAAAGATATGGATTCTTTTATCACCTATTTAGCTACTTAAGTTCATATTTATTTCCTCATTCTCTTTTTATTATTCAGTTATCTCAATTGACATTTCTTATAACATAAATTAAGGGTATAAACATTTATTATAACAACCAATTTTTATTTATTTATTTGAAATTTTCCATAACAAAAATTCATTTTTGGACATCTTATTACTTACATTTTATATTGCATACTATTCAATTATATATTCTCATTAACATTTTACTTGTTTGAATAATTCAGGTTATTTTTATATGTATTAGAATGCAATTAAGTATTATACAAATAAAATTTATCCTAATTCAACTATTTCAAGTTGGTTAAATTTCATTTCTCATTTTAGACACTCCAATTATTCAAAATTTGCTTCATTTCAATAGTTGAAACCATCACTTTACATAAAACTTAAGAATTAAATTTCTAGTTTCACTTCACACCATTTTGAAATAAATATACATACGTACGTACATACATATATATATATTACACATCAATTTTACTCAAGAAATTCAAATCAAATCCATTTTCCAAAAAAAAGTGTAGCAAAGCCACTAAGGGGTCTCCCCACTTTGAGACTCGAAAAAGAATGACGATGATTATGCAGTCATCATTGAAATTATTTTCCAACGAAAAAAGAGAATAGTACTTACTTATTTCTTTTATAATTTATTGGAACATTTTCCATTCGAAAATACTTTCAAATAATAATATTTTCCAAAACTTTGAAAACCAAATTTGGAAAAGCACCGGAAATTAAATTTTCAAATCCTTAATTTAAATTCATTCATAAACCATTTTATAAAATTTCAACTACTTATAACATACAACAATAGTAAATGGTTTAGGAATGTTGAAAAAACAATAAATGATGATCTAGTACTATCATTTCTCACAACCAATTTATTTAACTATCTAATTTTAGGAAATTATAATTTTATGTATGAAATATAATCATATATAAAATTATTTCATTTAACAATTTTGAAAATTATATTGTGTCTGTTTGCTCTATTCAAGTGTTTCGGAATTCTTGTCGATAGCGTTGGCCAGACCAATCGATCGAAACCCAAAATTCAAACTTAACAACTCAAACAACACAATATAAAACATTTTTATATCAATTACAAATACGTTCCCTCGCAGGATGATTCAAGCATGGATTTATAAGAAAAAGAATAGAGATTCAAATATATAGAGACCCTAACAAGGGAAAATCTAACCAAGAAGATAGGCTCGAAAGAAAGATAAGATAATTGAATTACAAAGGGGAAAAGATGGATAGACTTATATTAATCGCGGCGACCTTGACCGGACAATCTGAGACTTAGAAAAGACAAGAATATCATCAACGAAAATCAGGGAAAACTTGATGAGGACATTGTGGAAAACATGATTCATGATATCGACGAAGAAGGCAGGAGCATTGGTTAATCCAAAGGGCATGACTAACCATTCGTAGAAACCATTCCCTAAGAGAAAGGACAACAGGCCGAGCTCAAGATATAAATCGATGCAGAAATCAAATTATCGCTTAGGAAGAAGTGACTTTACCAGAATCATCCGAAAATAGATGGACAACCAAGGTGGAGTATGGATCACACAATTGAGAATCAAACAAAAAGATAAAACTGCCTGCATAATCCTAAGGCAATCGACATTCGATCACAAGAGAATTACCCTGGTCGTCTCAAGAGAAACGGTTCGGGCTTTGCAAGAGATAACAACATCAAAACCGAGGACGTAGAAATCTCCGATGAATCGACGCATGTTGTAAAGGAGTTTCACCCCTTTACAAATCATACTAAGGTTGGATGGACTGTCGATGGGATTAGTCACATATAAGGATGAAGTTGCCAAATGAGGTGGCAAGATGAGCTCAAATTTATTGCAGAGATTAATGGATATAGAGCTATGGGATGCTCTAGTATTAAAAAGAACACAAATAGGGAAAGACAAGAATGGATTAAGAATAAAGGTAAAGATCCAAAATTAAAAAGAAATCCTAATCTAGGAGGATCCTAATGAAGAATTTCAAGCTCGAAAGAAGATGATTCTCTAATTAATTCAACTCATTCTAGCATATTACCACCCTATCTCTAATGAGTTTTACCTCATATGCTAAGTTTTTCCTAAACCAGAGCGCTGATACCAATTGTAATGACCTGTCATTTCGAACCATTCAAATAGACAATCATCCACATATATCAGATTTGAATTACTCGAAATAACGTATTGTTAATTTATATTTGGCAAAACTTAGCATACACTGTATATAAATCAATCACAGAATCACTGACACAGAGTAATATACAATAAGCAGCGGAATAGATAAATAGTAGTTCATGAATCTACTATATAAACATCAGAGTCGATAACAGAATACAACAGAAATCTCAAATACAAAGTAGTCTCACATACAAAAGCAACTGACAAGACTGAACATAAGCAACTGGAGATAACAGAAATGACCGAAAGCTGAATAGATAGCCAATAGACTCCAAGCATAGCTCCAAATACAAGTCTCCAATGTTGTGACACTCAATCTGACCCGAGCATAAAGCAAACACCAAGCACTAGAGTCAGGATTAACATTCTTATACTAGTAAACCAACACAAGTGATAGTCCAAGTGAAATGCAATATAAATTAGAGGATGTTTAGGATTCCCATCCTCTAAGGATCTGTTAAACTATCTATACGTAGTACAATATGCTACATAGATAATGTCAAGAGTAAAGTAACTATTAAAGTAGCGTTAAGGCATTACCCATATCCCCCTTAACACATTTTATATATTCCCGTAGTCTATACAGATACTGTAAGCTCTACCAAATTGGTGGTTTACTTTGGGAGCACTCCATAGGTACGGTACAAAACAAACTCGTATTGGGTGCGATAAGGCATGTGACAAAGCATGCGAGGCAATGCCTAGGGTAGGATTCTACCATTTCGCAGAACCGGAGAGGTGGTAATGCATAGCAGCTACTACTGCCCACCTCGAGACACACTCCCAAAATCAAAGGTGCATCCAATCAAATCACAAAGTAATAGAATTGTATCGAAGAAGCATGCTCGATCGGAGGTGTGGCCTCACTTGTAACAGGTATCGCTCCTGTTTTGGTCACATCAAGCTGACTCGCGGGAGCCAGGGCCGTGTTAATACCTCATACAGAATCGTTGCTAGACCATCCTACTTCGTTCTGGATTCTCTACCATGTACACGGCTGATAAAGTGGTTTTCGGTATTGGCAGAGAGTATGACAATATCAAATCTCTGTCTCTTTAATAAACAAACGCTTATTTCACACCTGGTCATTTTCATTTTAAACAGTTCATTCTTCATATTAAAATATCATATTCATTTCAAAATCACACCACTTTCGAAATCATATACACTTTTGAAATCATATCACTTTCGAAATCATATTCATCATAAATTATAATTCACTTTAAATTATAATTCACTTCCATAATCATAACCACCAAAAGAGGTGAAACCATCATATCAACATATTCACATTTTAAACCCATTAAATTTAAATCATAATAGTTCCAACTTAACAGTTTGAATATTGAAAGTAGTTTATATTTTGGAATAATTATATATTAAAAATAGTTTATAATTAAAAATAGGTTATATATTAAAATAGTTTATATATTAAAAATAGTTTATATATCAATATATATATATGTATGTATGTATGTATGTATGTATATTAATATATATATATATATATATATTTAAAACTTGTTTATAAATTTAAAATAATATGTATTAAAATAGTTTATATATTTAAAATAGTTTATATTGAAAATAGTTTCAAATTAGAATTATTTCTTCCGAATTTCATAAATCGGTTCATATCAACTTTAGTTTTGAAATTCAGTTTAAATACATCTTAGTCCAACAATTTTAATTAAAAAGGTTAAAGGTTCGATTCAAATTCTCATTAAAATCATTTTAATTTGTATCGATTTCAAATCCAGGGTTAAACTACAAATTTAAACCATTTCTAATTCAACAGGTTTCAAAGTTTAAATATTCAAACATTTACAATAGCTCAATTTGATTAATTTCATTTATATTTTGAAAATTCAACTTAAATTTTATTTAAATTTGAAAACATTTACTTAATCATTTTTAATAACATTTAAAAAAATCCCAGATTACAAATTTAATCAAAATTAAATTTTATTTAAATTTAAAGATATTCATTTAATCCTCTTTAATCAAATCAAGTTATAGAAACATATCTTTAAAATCTCAAAATCAATAAGTTCCAAACCAATTTTTATTTAAATTCAATTATTAACCAATTTAAATTTCCAATCAACTTTAATTTATCTTTCCAACCTCTATTTATTAAAGTCATTACAAAATCTATTTAAAAATGTTAATATAAATTTTAAATAAATATTTAAACATATTATATATATTGGATAAATTAAATTTTTACTAAATTAAATTAACCCTTATTGTTAAATCTATTTAAATCTTATTTTATTTATTTCAGAAGTAATAAAATATAAGTAAAATCTTAAAATTTTAACTTTTCAAAGCTTAAATTATAATTTTTAAAATTTCCAAAATATATAATTTTAAAGTCTAAATTTTTACACATATTAAAATAAAAAATAAAGCTTGGTATTATTTTTTAAAATCAAACACGTATATTTTCCTTTTCTCAAAAATTTGGAAATCATTTAAAAATAGACCAACGGTGTCCGTTTATAATTTTCAATCCTATGGTCATGTGATAGGATATTTATCATTTCAATCCCCAATAATTTAAATTTTACGGGTATATATCATTTCAACTCGCAATCCCAAAATTTCAAAATAAATAAAATCACTTGGGTTTATCATTCAACTCATAACTATTTTCCCTCATCTATAATATCGTTCGAGTATGTATCATTTCAACCCATAGGAAATTCCTAAAAATCAGAGAACTTGCAAAGTGAGAACAATAGAATAATAACATAAAATGGCATAACTTATCGATGACAAGCGTATATAATAATTAGCAATTCCAATGTAATATATTTTCAACAGGTAATGTGTCGATATTGTCAATTGACATAAGTTAACAAATGGAAATAATAACATATCGTATTTAACAATTTAACCGCTAATCAATTCAAATTCAATTCAAATTTAACAGCATATTTCAATCGTCATTCCATTTGAATTAAATTTACTAAATATAAGAATGTTAATCGTGAGTGATCGCTCTCCATTCGAGGCTAGAGAAATAATGACGACGACGAAAGTGACACGAACACGGATACGCAACCAATCACCAAACGGACATAAACAAACAAGGGGACAACGAAGAATGATAAACTGCTGCGTATGGATTCTGACAGTGGCAAAGCAAAGCAACACGACCTTGAATTTTTGATGAGACACAAATATATATATATATATATATACATATTATATAAGAGAACTCTAAACATCCTATATTTATCTACTCATATTTCTGTTATATTTTACATCATATAAAATTTTCATTATCTTTCACAATCAATAAAGTAGGGGAAACACATCAAAACATCCCATATTTATCTATCCTTCCCCAAAACATTCATTAAGCCATTCTATTTGTTAATAAAAATCCATATGAACCCCATCATATTTAGAAACAAACAAATATAAACTAAGGCTATATATTAGGGATCGGTGTAGAAAAATTAAGTATTTCCCACGTAAATCTTTAAGATATCTAGTTTTAGTCTTCTTAATCCCTTTTTGCTTACGTTATCTTTATCTTCTTCCTATATTACCCCTCTCAGCCACCACCATTAGAGGTCTTCCTTGGCTTATTTTATTTTATTTTAGGTAGGATGAAATGAATAATTTAAAAAGAGTAACGATAATTGTCCCACAATAATTTGGCTTGGGACCTCATACCCCTTTGCATTTATTTATTTCACCATGTTTTTCTTATTTAAGCAACCATAGCCTTTTAATTAATTTATTTTGTTAATTTAAATGAATTTGCCTAGCTACCTATCCAAAGGAGAGCGCCTAAATTTACAATAATTTGTATTAGGAGTCTAGAGGAAATAAATATAACCCCTAAAAACATATTAGTGTTAACTCAATCTCAAGCTGCAAAATATGGTCAAAATTAAAAAGTGGTATTAAATGCACCACATCATGGATTACTTTTTACCCGGTCTTCATTTTACCCAAGTTCGTAAGTTTACATCCTTCATTTTACCCACATTTTTTTGCACAACCTAATCTTCTAACATTTTTTCATCCATCTTTTTAATCTAAAATTTTCACAGTTGTGCTTTCACTTTCTCTCCAATCTCGACGTCATGTATTCTAGAAGAAAACTAGCTGTCTTAAATAAGAAATCGATGCCATTGTAACCCACATCATTGCAGCCGTCGGCATTGCAAGAAGTTATGGTTTTGTAATTTTTTTTTGATTTTTCTTTTCATTCAAAATTTGTTCGTCGCTGGCATTGATGGTTTGCTGTTGAAAATTTGACAACCTTAATTTTTTTACGCTCGAATGCGACTTCGCAATATGAAATTTTCCATAATATTTTTTGTACAATTTTCATACCGGTGAATGATTTGTTGTACATATGTTTTAAGTCATTCGACGATGTAAAATTATTTGTGGTTGATTTTGTTATAGTGTTATACTACCGAATGAAATGTCTTTTGCATATAAACATACGACATTATAATATTTGTTAAAGGTGTATAACAATCAGCTCTGTACTGTCGTATAAAATGATATTTTTTAATCCATGTATGCAACCCTTCGCCTGTATACAACCGCCCACTGCGGGTAGGATGATATACCATTTTTTGTGAAAGGTAATTTGTAATGTGGTGCATTTAACACCATTCCAATTAAAAGATAACTTGGTGGAAATTCTTTGGAGGCAACCAACTCAAGATCCAATTACAAGATAATAGTGAAATACAAAAAAGATAAGAAATGTAAAAGAAATGTACTTGGACACCGTGGTTTGACTTTAATAAGCTTTTTTTTTGCTTTTTGAAAACAATAATGAAATATATTTTGACTTGAAAAAAAACAAAAAAAAAACCGACTTTACGTCATCCAAAGGGCCTTTAGTACATTACATTCTTCCTTTATGAAGAAATGACTGACGAATTAAATATATCAGCACCTCCTATATCGATTTCATTTATAGATGCCGATCGAGTAAGGCTCAATCCTAATTTGGAAATTTTTTATTTTGGAACTATTTTTCCAGTCATGCGTTTGATATGTTATGTGGTAATTTTATGTTATAAAGATACAACAGAAGCACTAGAAAAGTCATCGATTACTCCATTTTTCGAAGGGCAAAAGTACAGCCCAAGAATGAATTTTGCGATTGGTGGGTCCATTGCCATTGATGCATGCTTTGTTTATGAAAGAGGATTGAAGCCAGGGACAGATTTTTCATTAAATGTTGAGATGTAGTGGTTTAGACAACTTTGGTTCTCTTTCTATGCTTCGCAATTAGTTACAGTTTATGCTTCATTAACATGAGAAGAAAGATGTAAAAACGTGGCTACGACATATATGTTTAGGTACATATTTTTGTTATTCATATTTTAAGTGAATATTAGGCACGCATCCCTAAAAGAAAACTTAATTCTCTAAAACTCCTCCCACAAGAAAACATACTTTGCAGGTCCCTGTTTTTCATTTCGGCTGTTTTTTCTTAAAATACCCCTTCGCTTCTTACACGATTGATTTTAATAATAAGCTTATCTTTCTTGATTTCATCTTCTTCTACATTGGAGAACTTATCTTTCTTGATTTCATCTTCTTCTTCAATGGCAAGCTCAGCTTTCTCGATTTTAATGGAAAACTACAATTATACACAATAGTTGCAGAAATGTTTGTAGTTATATGCAATAGTTGTAGTCATTTCTACAAGTATATGCAATAGTTGCATTTCTGCAACTATATGCAATAGTTGCAGACATTTTTGCAAGTATATGCAATAGTTACATTACTACAACAATATGCATTATTTGCAGAAATGTCTGCAACTATATGCAATAGTTGTAGACATTTCTACAACTATACCATATAGTTGCAAAAATGTCTATAATTATTTGCAAATTTGTAAATTTGAAAAAAAACGAAAATATTCAAAATTTGTTGAATTGTCTGCAAATATATGAAATAATTGCACGTTTACTACAAATATGAATTTTTGGTATCAACAATGGATCTCATTTTAAAGATCATAAAATTTGCTATTTTTTGGTGAAAATGGTATGTTGATCCAATTTTTCTACATAAAGTTATACGCGTTTGAAATGTTAAAAACATAAAGGGTATTTTTGTCTTTTTGTATGGCGAATTTGAAAATAGGGACCGGAAATGTAAGTTTAGTTTGGGAAAGATGTTTTTTCTATTTTGAAACTTATTAGGGATGTGAGCCAAACTTACCCATTCTTATATATGTATGTATAACAACAGAATTTATCTATATAAATTGAAAACAAATCCATAGCAAATAAAAATGAAAAGAGAAGAATATATTTTAAATAGAAATGGAAATGGCTTATGAAATATAATGTTGTAAATGGAAGAGTTTAAAAGTTGGATTTTTCTTACACACACACACATTAGTTAAGAAGAATATAAAAAATATAATATGAACTAAATAAATATAGTTATTAAAAGTAATACATATATATATTGAAAAATTAAAAAAGAAAAGATATATTTGAATATATATGACGATAGAACGAGAATAATAAATATATATATGTATGTATGTATGTATGTATGTATGTATGTATATGTATATGTGTATAAACTTCACCGTTTCAAAACTTATGATAATACAAAGCTTCACGATGGAAATTTCAAACTTGGGATTATATATATATGTCTAAATAAAAATGTAAATGTGTATATGATAAGAAAATCTATATGTAAATAAATATAAAGCTTTATGATGTTTGAGAATATATATAAGCATATATATATTTGTATATGTGTTTATATAACAGTGGACTTGCATAGGTAAGTACGTAATTTTATATATGGTCATACTAGTACATGTAAATTTATATATATACATATGTGTGTGTGTGTATACGTAGGAACAACATGATGACAATATCAAATCAAGTCCATATATAAATCAACTCTCACATATAAATCAAGTCAAGCTCATGAAATAATATAAAGTATAGAAAAAATCAAATCAGCCTCATAAATAAATAAATAAATAAAAGAAAAGTCAAGCCTGTACAAAATCTCCAGCCACACTATTGCTTTCCTTATGCACTTTCGTTCTCTATATAAGATGGCGAAACCTATTCTCATATGGAGTAAAAAAAATCTCCTGTCATAAAATAATAATAATAATAAAAGGCGAAAAATTAAAAAGCTTGAAGGAAGAAGACAGTATTCATCTACTTTTCAAAAACTATGAGTAAAACAACCTTAGTGTTAACTGGTTAATATCTATATGTATGTATGTATGTATGTATGTATGTATGTATGTATGTATGTATGTATGTATGTATGTATGTATGTATGTATGTATATAACTGCGATAATGGTGAAATCTTGGATCTATGTCATGTGTATATGCATCTGCGATGAAAATTTGTGTATGAATGTATGTGCTCAACAATGGTCAGTATCAATTACAACTCAAAAACCCTGTTCTACCTTCTCTGTACATTTTTTTTATAAAAACCGTTGAACATTCAACTCCAAAAATTAATATCTTCATATCTATTTAGTTTTAAATCATGATTTCAAAACAAAAGCTGCTTTTTTTAGTTTACAATATTTCAAAATTTATTTCATTTAATTCTAGCAAGCAGAGAGAGAAAACTATACATAACAGTATGTGGTTCAATATGATGGAAACTCAACTGTTATAGTTTAATGAATGGGTCAAATGGATGTGATTATTATTGAAATTTTTTGTTGTTAGAGGTGCTTTGAGAATTTTCAGTGAACTCTGGAGGGAGAATTTAGAGAATGAACGAATTTGGGTGTTTGGCCAATTTTCGATGACATAGTCGTTGCACGGCATAGGGTTGGTCATGGAGGAGGCTTGGGCAAGGGGGAATCCATGAAAAAGAATTGATGATTTTTAGAAGAGTGTAGAGGCTAGACGAGGTATGATTAGGGTTTAAGGGTGTTGTTTCTTTGGTTCCTGTTCATGGACGAATGTGGCGAGGAGAGAAAGGGAGGGGGTTGCGCATAGGGGGAATAGGTATAGGAGGTTGTGGCGAAGCTAGGGACGAATTATGGTGGTGGACGGTAGTCGGTGATGATGCGGCGAGGTGATGTGGTGGCACGGTCTTCATTCCAGTTTTAGGCAGGCTGTTCGATTTTCGAATCATGCGTTTGTTTCTGTTTCCAGGTATATAAGTGAGTCATGGTTGTCGTAGGCGATGTGGGAGATGGTTGGCGGCGAGCTTTAGTTAGTCGAAGGTGTTATGTACACAGCTTCATATACGGTTTCGTACTCGAGTGAAGAGGGAAGAGAGGAAACTGGAGTCGGTTCATATGGGATGATGTGGTTTAAGGATTCGGCCCGTTTGAACTTAATCGTGATCTTTTCCATTTGATTAGCATAATTGAAAAAAAAATAAAGAAGAAAAAAAACATAGTGGTTAGTGGAACAGGATAAAATGGAACTGGGGAAGGAAGGCATGTCGGTTGCATGGTTGGGCCTTGGGCCGGTTGATGGTGTTGAGAGTAGTTCTAATTTATTTTTAAGTTTTATAACTTAATTAGTTAAAGTATTAAACGATGATATCTCGCTCGTTTCAAATCCAATTGACATGAGGATTTTTGCGTTGTCGTAATGATGAGTACAACATTGTGGTGTAATTTGTGGGTAGTTTTGGATAAGTGTAAATTTATGACATACTGAAACGGGCAGGTTTTAAATCGTGTTATTTTAAAAAATAGCGTCGTTTGAAAAACATATACCATAATAACTGATGTTTATTTGGCCGAATAAAATACCATTGAGTTAAATTGAACTGAATGTAGTTAGTTAGACATCTGTTTAGAGAAATAAAAGACCATTCCGAAATTTTTTGTTTAATTGGACCCCTATTGGCAGAATAAATAACCGTTTTGCCATTATTACTGAATATGAGTGTTTTGGACTTTGGCTAGTAGAAATAAAACCCTATTCTGCTATAATAGTTGTGCGGTCATCTATTTATTATTATGATATTTATATTGGCAGTATGATGTTGAATTAATTATTAAAACTAGATTGTAGTGAATATTAGTATCTGTTATTCTAGATTGTAGTGGAATGAATGGTAACTTGATTAAGTACCATTGAAATTAATAAGCCTCTTTTCCGATTTGGAAGTGACTTTTGAACAAAAATTGTTCTAACGATGATTATTATTTATTAATAATATTTTAAATTTAATTAATAAATATTTTGACAATGATTTAAAGTTAATTATTTTATTATTGTTAAAAAATATTTAAAAAATATTTTATTATTGTTTCAACGTTATTTAATTATTCAAATAGTTTAAAGTTTATAAAATATTAATTAAAGTTATTTATAATGATTCGATTAAGGTTAATTATTACTTAGGAATAAATCGGTATTAACATATTATTATTATTTCAAAGATAATTTGTTCAAATATTAATAATGTTTTAAAAATAATGCATTATATAGTAACCTTTTGTGAAAGAGTATTTTTCCTAAATTAAACTTGGAAAATTTATATAGAAACTTTATAAGTATTATTTGAAGATAAATATTATATACAGTTTTCGAAAAGTAATGGTATGCTTTCATGGCAAAATCGGAGGCAGAGATTGCCTATAGTTAAGTTTGGATTTCTCTGGGATAAAGACGTAATCATGAGCTGTGAATCCATGGTTGATACCGAAGAGTACTTTCAATATTATTTAAAAGAGTTTTAAATATTTTTGAAATGAATGGTCTGCGAATATACTTATCCGGTGAGATAAGTATATACTATTTTGATTAAGTAATTTAATTTAATGAAATTTGAACTAAATAAGGCTTAGTGATTTCGGTGGGAAATGAGATCTTTGGTTGAATGATTGTTACCTGATAGTTAAATAACTGGCTATCAAACCTGGACCAAAGCATAACTTTGGAAATATTTAGAGGAAACACAGGAATTATATGTTACATTTACCGTCGAAAGGTGCTATATTATATGTATAAACTCATTTCGCACTTCTAGGACGATTATAGGGAAATCCGTCCACTAACGGTTAGGAGATGATCTCCGATCTTTATGTCATCTGTTTATTTTCTAAAGAACTGAGGTTGAGTTTACTTAAAATATTAAACGTTATTTCAAAGAGACCGGGATAGGATCCGAAAACCACTTCGATCCAACGAACACATTTCGAAATGAAGACAAGAGAATGAAAACGAAGATGGAGCATTGAAGTGCAAGGGCTAATCGCTACTAATCATGAGGATGATTCCAAAATGGATGTAGTTGGAATAGTGCCTTTGGTCTCATTCAGACCCAGAACGGACTTGTATGGATGAATGCTATCGGTGCATTGTCATTGGAGGGCAACGAGCATTCCAAATGTGAATCCTTTAAAAAGATAATCGCAGCCTTAAGCCTCATCAACCGGAAATGACTGAAAATCAGGGGAGATGCAGCAAGGCTAAGTGGGTCGCACCAAATTAGAGTATGTTTATCACCATTCTAGATACCCTTGGATATTATTACTACAGTGAGCGAAAGAACTCGGAAAGGGTGGGAACACCCGGGGTGATAGCATATCCGGTCTATTCAGGTTAGGGGTAGTCCGATCTTGTGTTGCAGGGTATCCCGGCGTGGTCCTCGGTACATTTTTCTAGATGTGTACTATGGTAAGTGGTACCCCAGTGCCTAATCATTTGTATGAAATCCATTCTCCAGTACGTGCATTTACGGTTTTGGTTGTAGAGCCTAGTATGCTGAAATTTAATTAATGCAACAATTTTGGTTATTTGAATAAGTATTTGTGCTTAGGCATTATTACGATATCAGATGATTTTGATATAAAATGTTTTTTATCGTAAGGTAATAACCCGTTGTTTTTATGTGTGGCATGGTCTAACGAGAAACCTTTATTTTCATAAGATTTTGATAACTTTAATAATTCAAATTAAGTGTGTTTTCTCACGTTGGTTTTACCAGATTGACCTGGCCATGGTTTTTCCTATATGCTCGGGTCAAACCGAGCATATTTCTAGATTAGCTGAAAAGATTGGAGCTTCAGGAGAGGAGTTGAAGGCCAGATACGTATTCATGTAGATGATTTATATTTCCGTTGCATTTTAGTTATGTTTATCAGCAATTATAAGGACAGGATGTTTTAACTGTCTGTGTTGTATAGGTTGGTGTACTCTGATTGTTATCTGTTATGTAAATATTACTGTTTTATCGTAGGTAAAGATTTGTTCCATATTATAGATTATTCGTTTCCGCTGTGAGATTCTGTGTTGTTCTATTTTCTTTCTATCTTCTTTCTACCTTCTTCCTACTTTCTTTTTCTTACTATCCTCCTTTCTGTTCAATTTGGAATGGACAAGTGTGGTAAAGCATCAATTTGAACTATACGAAAAAGTGGGTCATGATATCGTGGTATCAGAGCTGAAGGTTAAGTGAGAACCTTGGCTTTGGTATGATATAACTCATTAGAGATAGGGTCAGTAGCACCCTAGAATGATTTTGAGTGTATTTTATATACGAAAGTGTGTATTTGATAGTGATATAAAAATGTATTGTGTTGTTTGTTCGGTTGAGTGGCTTAAGAATTCCGGTCGATGCGTTTGCCAACGTTGTCGATGGGGATTTCCTAAACACTCCGACAAAACCAATTAACATAATATTGTTTTAAAATAGGTAAATGGCTGAAAATATATTTTATATATAAAAGAAATTTTCCATAGTTATTCTTGGTTATGCTTGGTTGTTAGGGGTGATAGCATCCATCATTATCATCTAGGATATGAACGGTCATGCTCGTCCATTTCTGAGCATTGACTAATATCCATAAATCTATCTTGAATCTTTCTTCGGACATCTAGACTAGGTAATGGAAATTTTGGGAGCGTTGAAATGGATACCTTGTAGATTAAATTTCACAATTTGAATATAAGGCATTTATTGATAATGTTGAGTAAAAATTTGATTTCTAATGGTTGTTTATTTAAAGGAGAATTTGAATATTATTTAGTGAATATTTTAGAAATATAAAACTTGATTTGATTAAGTTTAAGTAAATGTTGTTAAAAGAAAATTTGTGTTATTTTGGAATAATACTTGGAGATAATTGAATGTATAAGTTGGTTGTAATGAATTAGGTTTAATAAAAGAAGTAACTAAAAGAAAAACTTAAATATTTCTTAAATAAATACTTGAAAGATGGTTTATATAAGAAAGTTAGAATATTTTTACAATAAAAAATATATTTGGAAATGGTTTCCTTTAAATGGAAATGACCTATAAATTTGATTTATTATAATGTGCCTAATAAATAAAAGGAATTTAATTCCCGATGATTTTAGTGAAATGGTTTTCAAGGTATAAAGGGCTAATAATAGTATTGAGAATATTTCCGAGTTTCTTAATAGGAGATTGTTACATTAGGACCTTGCTATATAATTGTTTAGAACGAACAATTTTTGATTCAATTTTGAAAGTATGGTTTGATTTAATATAAAGGAAATGTGTATATTATTATTTCACATGATTATGGAGAGAATGAATAATAATTTTGTTTTGAGATAGCTTTGGGTCTTAAAGGGTTTTTGATATGCTAATATTTCGGAAAGAGTTGCTTAGAAGTATATTCAAGGATAAATATCTTTGAAAAAGAAATTTGGTGGAAAAATGGGCATTTCTTTAGATTCGTTTGGGAATAAGTCTAGATTTTTTTTGTGGTGATCAAAATAATCTTCTAAGTGACGATCAGATGTTTGCTTAGGCGAACGGTTTTGTGCACTTAGTAAATTATTCTCTTTATCATTGTACGATTGGGTCGAGTTTGAACCTGAACAAATCCAAAACAAATTGGAATTGGATATTTTGTTGGAATATTTTCCTGGAAATATATTTATATTGTTTCAAAATGGTTTTAAAAAAGTGATTTTTAGTTAACTAGTTCGAGTGGCTCGAAAATAACTAAAATGGGTAAGAGACGCATACGGATGGTAAACGTTTCTCTTGAGTATTATCCTTCTGATAAGGGAATATATGATACTGTTTGGTAGTACTTAGTTCTTTGGTACAATTTTTGGGTTACTCGGGCTATATATATATATATATATATATATATATATATATATTATGGATTAAATATATAATATTATTACAAAAGGTGTTTTGAATAAAAACCGGGTGCCTTAAATTCTTAAGTGAACTCAAAGTTAGATTTTGGATTATGATTCGTATACTCTTAGAGGATGATAGGGGATTTTATAAGTTAAGCTATGCTTCCATAAATAATTAGAGGTAATGTAATTAGTATTAGGGATAACCAATTAAATAAGCATGTGAGATGGACATAGATCGTTTCTTCTTTCCATATAGTTGATCTAATGTTCAAGTATAAGGCATTGAGGTGTTTCACACCATCCAAAAAAGGATCTCTTACTCGATTTTTGATGGTAAGCATTTGATGACGGTTCTTGACATGGAACCAAGATTTTCTACCATAGCTATAGCCAAGCAAGGAGATTAGAGGTTCCTAATCAAGGAGCCTGATCAAGGTCCGCACTAGAAAAACGGGTGAGTGATACTAGTTTGGGAGTGAAGTCATGTATTTGAGTAGTGATCGAATCAGATTCTGCAGATGTATGATCTATGGACATCATGTGGGCTTATAAATAATATTGAGTGTTTTATACTGGAAAATTCGGGGATGAAATTCTTTTAAGGATGAAGGAGTGTAACAACCTAGAATTTTTGTCGCCTTGAGTTTTAAAGATTAATTTTTAATATTCAATAATATGGTATTTTAATCATAATAAATCCCTGTTATAACAATTAGTAATAATATATCATTTTAAAACCAAGATAAATATTTTAAATTTCTAGATTTTATTTATAAAATAGAAAATTGATTTGAATTCCTTATATATGTATGTATAACCATAGAATTTACCTTTATAAATTGAAAACAAATCCATAGCAAATAAAAATGAAAAGAGAAGAATATATTTTAAATACAAATGGAAATGGCTTATGAAATATAATGTTGTAAATGGAAGAGTTTAAAAGTTGGATTTTTCTTATACACACACACACACACACACACATACAGTAGTTAAGAAGAATGTAAAATGCATATATATATATATATATATATATATATGAACTAAAAAATATAGTTATTAAAAATAATACATATATATATTGAAAAATAGAAAAAGAAGAGATATATATATATATATATGAAAATATATTACGATAGGAATGAGAATAATAATAATAATAATATATAAATGTATATAAACTTCACCGTTTCAAAACTTATGATAGTATAAAAATACAAAGCTTCATGATGGAAATTTCAAGCTTTGGAAATATTCAGACCCAGAACGGACTTGTATGGATGAATGTCATCAGTAAATTGTCATTAGAGGGCAATGAGCATTCCAAGTGCGAAACCTTTAAAAAGGTAATCGCAGCCTCAAGCCTCATCAATCTGAAATGACTGAAAATCAGGGGAGATGCTACAAGGCTAAGTGGGTCACACCCAATTAGGGTATGTTTATCATCTTTCTAGATACCCTCGGATATTATTACTACAGTGTGCGGAAGAACTCGAAAAGGGCGGGAACACCCGGGATGATAGTATATTCGGTTTATATAGGTTAGGGGTAGTCCGGTCTTGTGTTGCAAGGGATCCCGGCGTAGGCCTCGGTACATTTTTCTAGATGTGTATTGTGGTAGGTGGTACCCCAATGCCTAGTCATTTGTATGGAATCCATTCTCCAATATGTGCATTTACGGTTGTGGTTGTAGAGCCTAGTATGCTGGAATTTAATTAATGTAACAATTTTGGCTATTTGAATAAGTATTTATACTTAGGCATTACTATAATATCAGATGATTTTGATATAAAATGTTTTGTTATCGTAAGGTAATAACCCGTTGTTTTAATGTGTGCCATGGTCTAAGGAGATACCTTTGTTTTTCATAGGATTTTCATAACTTTAATAATTCAAATTGAGTGTGTTTTCTCACGTTGGTTTGACCAGATTGACCTAGCCGTGGTTTTTCCTATATGCTCGGGTCAAACCGAGCATATTTCTAGATTACCTGAAAGGATTGGAGCTTCAAGAGAGGAGTTGGAGGCCAGAGACATATTCACGTAGATGATTTATATTTCCATTGCATTTAATTCTGTTTATCAGCAATTATAAGGACATGATGTTGTAAATGTCTCTGCTGTATAGGTTTGTGTACTCTGATGTTATCTGTTATGTAGATATTACTGTTTTTTCTTAGGTAAAGATTTATTCTATATTATAGATTATTCGTTTCTGCTGTGAGATTCTGTATTGTTCTATTTTCTTTCTATCAACCTTCTTTCTACTTTCCTTTTCCTACTATCCGCCTTTCTGTTCAATTTGGACTGGACAAGTGTGGTAAAGTGTCAGTTCGAACTGTACGAAAAAGTGGGTCGTGACATGCGAATACCTGGGCTTTGGTGCAAATTTACTCGTTTGAGATAGGGTAAGCGAGACCCTAGGATGAGTTTGAGCGTATATATATGAGCACATATTTGTTATTGATTATAAAAAAATGTTTTATATTGTGTTGATTTATCTGTTGAGTGGCTTATGAATTCTAGTCGGTACGTGAGATGCCACGATATCAATAGGGATTTCTAAACACGTAAACAAGGCAAACTGAACTTTATTGTTTTGAGAATTAGCAAATGAAATAATTTTTCCAAAATTATATTTCTTATATAAAGGAATAATTTTCTTCAAAAATTATTGTAGTTATGTATGTTCTGTTTGGTTGTTAGTGAATGATAATATTTGATTATTATCGGTTGTTGTTATTATAATAAAAGCTGTCGTTATTATAATCTAAACAAGAAGTTGGAGAATTTAAAACCCATTTTGAAAATAATTTTTCGGAAGGTTTTAGAAAAATAATAATAGTATTATTTTGAAAAATATTTGGTTAGAAATACTTTGAAAGGGGATTTAAAGGGAATAAAAGGCACCGAACTCACCATAGTCGCTGGAAAATAATTCTGGTAATGACTACAACATCATCGCCATTCATTTTTAGAGTTTCTAAGTGAAAACTTGCTACCATTTAAGTTTTGTTTTGGTAAAAAAAAATTGTTTTAGATTTTAGAAGTGTAATTTGATATATAAAGGAGTTATGTATATATATGATTTCAAAATAATTTTGAAATAAAATGGGTGTTTAAAATCTGGAAATTTCTATCTAAATGTTGAGAAAACATCAGATAATAAGTTTTTAAACTTATAAGAAATAGAAATGGTATAGATAAGAGGAGAAAGTTTGGAATTGAGATATAAAATTTATAATTTAACTTAAGAAAACGTAGATAAAATGAATTGTATGAGATGAAGCTTAATTTAATAAAGGTTAAATGAAATTGAACTTGATTTGTAATAAATTAATGAAATGGACTAATGAAGTAAATTAGCGAAATGAAATATGAACTTGAGTCGCAGAATAGAATGCAACTTAGATTGTGGAATGGGTATGAATTTGAGTTGTAAAATGAATTGATGAAATGAATATATACTTGAGTTATAAAATGAAATTTAACTTAAGTGTAAAATGAATTATGTATGAAATATAATGTTGTCAAACATAATGTGGATAATTCAGTGTGAACCAATGAATGTGAATTAATTGAATATAGATTAATCGAATGTGAACAATTGGACGAAAAATTAATCGAGCTTGAATTATTTGGATATGTTGGGGGTGTTTGATAAAATTGAATTTGAACTTAAGATTTAAAGTGGAAATAAAAATAAAGTGTTGTATAAAATATTTGAAACAAACTTAAGTAATTGTTGATGGAATGGTTCATAATAATATTAATATTGAAGAATATACTAAGTGATAGTTAAATAAATATTTAATTTAGGAAAGGTTAAAAATGTAATGCTTTTATGAAATGATTCATAAACAAAATTTGGTTAAACATAAATTGAATTCAAGTTGAATGAAATAAAGTGAATGTCGATCAATTGAATGGGAATAAACTGAATGTTAATAAGAGATGAAAGTGTATAAGTATAATGTTGACATTTGAAAATGCAAATTTATATGATGATAAATAAATTGGATGGATGTTATTTGTTTAATAAGTTAACCTGTTTATCCACTAAAATTGCATATAGTAATGGTATAGTCTATGTATATTGTGATATTATTTTCTACGTACATATTCTCATCGATAGTTGAGTGATTAGTAGTTACGGATGGAATATGCTACGCATTTAGAGCTTGCTTTTGTATTATATTGGTTGTATATGCTTGCTAATACTAAAATAAATTACACATCTCAGATTACATACCGTTTTTATATTTTTCCTTACATGATGTCTCATCATCGAAGATGAGATATATATTTGTGATTATATATGTTGTAAATTTTTACGATCAAGCCGCGCAAAGGAGACACTGGTGAAATTATCCATAAACTTAAGGTGCTATAAAAAAATTTAGAATTTTGGAAATATTTTTGTTAACAAAAATTTGATTTGAGTTATAGCCTGAAAAGGTTGAATGGATGGAAATTAGTTGATAATAGTGAATGAAGTTAAGGACTGAAAGGAATTGGAAAATCTATTCCAACTAATTGGCTTGGAAAGTTAATTGGTTTGGGCATTTTTCTTACCTTGGAAATTTCAGAGATGAAATTATTTTAAGGAGGAGAACGTAACGACCTAAAATTCAGTCATTTGAATTTGAAATATTTAATTGATTTTAAATATTGAAAAGTCAATTTTATAAGTTAAATAACTTATATTTCAAATATAGCTATTTATTCGATAATTAAATTATTGGGTTTAATATCTGGGAATGTTTAAAGTAATTGAATCTTGGATTTAATTTAGATAAAAACGATTTCAAAGCTTATTTAAAATTTGTTGATTAAGAATGGTGATAATAAACTTTTAATTTAGAATTAAAGATGACTAATTTGGTTTCATAATAATTCGTTTAATTAACATATAAAAATAGCCTTCTGGAGCACTGTCTCGGATTTCGACGAGACCAGTTTCATTAGATCCATAATAATGAATTATTATATGCTATCGAATTTTATTGCGATTGGACATATCGTTTAGTCATGCGAGTTTGAAACACGTAGAATTTAATTAAAGGAATTTAATTTAATATAACTCGATTTGAAAAGCTGTATATGATGGAATTGGCTTTTAATATATATTCCATTTGGTTCAGATTAAGGGTATAATATATAGGACGCTAGACGACACGCTTCGTTTGGAGTCTGAAATTTTAAAGTGTGAAAAGTGCTTTGGAAATTTGCTATCAAAAAATGTTAGCTATCTTCATTTGCAAACCCTAACCCTAAAACTATTTCCACCCGCCATTAAAAAACCTTAACATCCTACTGCAATGGTTTCACACGATCGCGGTGCGTGCGCGCGGCGTGAAGGCGAGCGAGGCGACAGGTGGCGCAATGGCGGCGTGGTAGTGGTGGTGTGAGGCGACGACTGGTGGTTGCGCATGATCAATTTGAAATATATATATATATATATATATATATATGTATGTATATGTATGTATATATGTATATATGTATATGTATATAATATATGCGGCCTGCTATCGAACGAGAACAAGATGGAGGGAAGGGAAGGTTTAATTTTTTTTCAAATTTTATTTAATTTAGGTTAATTATAAATTTTATTATCTCTAATGTTAATTAATTCATAACTTATTTGTATGAGGTCGGTTTTCAGCACGATGAGGCGTGTTGCGATCGTATCAGCGAGGACTATGCTATGGAGTTGGATTGGAGTATTCGAAGCTAGTAGGAATTTTGAGTTAAATTGAACGATCGTTCAGTTTTAATTCAAACTGAAGCGCTTTGGCGATTTTTGGAATTTCTGTGAGTAAACTTACCTCTCTGGCCTGCATATATTATTATACAAGTGGAAATAAATTTATTTATCATGTTGGTTGCTTGTTTAGATGATTTACTATATTAATTAGTTGGTTTGGATATATTCCCATCTATTGTAGCAGATGAGACCCTATTACGTTCCCGTGTAAGAGCGGATGACCCTTTATATATGAATCCCACCACGAAACAGTTGATTTATATTTTTTATGATTATATACTGTATGTGATGCAGGAGGACAAGTTGGAAGGATCCAACAGGATTCCTCACACTATTGATTTAATTTTTCATACAATTTGATGTATGATACATTGGATGCTATAATTGATGACACGGACACAATTTTGATTATTTAGTGCTTTAGTAGCATCGGACCTTATATTTTGGTATTTTAAAATAAAATAGTGATTGATTTTAAAGGGGATTTCAAAGTGATTTTGGAAATTATATATGTTTAAATAATTGTTCTTTAATTATTTGAAGAAGTAGTTTATTTTAAAGTCGAAGGTATGATTCTATGGATATTATAATTCAATAGTTTTATAAAACATTTTAAATAGAGTTTTTAAACTGTGAATAAAGATTTTTAAAATCTTGGAAAAATAAGCCGGTCTCTATAATAAAGGAATATGGTTTTAAAAAGAAAATAGAAATATTTTGATATAAGTATTTATTAACCATTTTGTATAAAGTGATATATGTAGGTACATATATTATAATTTATAACTATAATAATCTACAAAAGTGATATTTTACAAAGAAAGTGAAGATTTCTAAAAACTTATTTTCATTATTAAAGCATGGATTCATAAACGGTGTTTATAAATAAAAGAAAACTATTATCATTGGATAGATTGGTAAAGCAAAAAATAAATCAAATGGTGGACTTATTATACGATGTGGAATGATATCTTAGAAAATAATTGATTTTATTTTGGAAATGGAAAGTGAGGGTATATTGGGATTGTTAAACGATATTTTATAAATTGAAAGAAATTTATACATATGGAAGCAAGGCTAAAAGCGTTTGAAACTATATTTTAAATAGGAATTTATGAATAAGTGAGATTTATAAAGGAATGTAGTTACAAATGGGGTTCATAAATAAAGAAATTCTACGAAAGGAAGTTTCATAAAATAAAAGAGATTTATAAATATAACTTTATAAATATGGAAACGATTATGTGAAAAGTAAAGTATGAATTTTTATCAAGAAGATATAATTATGTTTTAAAAGTTGTTTACTTATATTAAAATTGTTTTAAAGTTGTTATAAATACTTTAATATTTGAAAGGTCAATTAATTAGAATATTAATATGGTTGTAAATTAAATATCATTATTTATCAATTAGATTTTGGAAATTAATTATTATTAACTATAATACCGTTTATGATAAATTATTATTCTTTTAAGAATGTTTTGAAATATATTAATTATTATTTTAAGATATCTTAAAAATTAATATGTATTTATTTATAATGTTTATTATTATGTAATAGTGTTTTAAAGTAAAAGGTTAGAATTTGTTATAAATGTTTTCGAGATTTATAAACAGGGTTTATAAAAAGATGTGAGTTTTATAAGAGGAATCTTATTCGTGGTTTGTAATATGGTTTGGAAGACTTAAAGGAAGATTGAAAAAGGATAAAAGAGTATTATAATGGTTAGATGATTGAAAACCAATTTTAGAAATGAGTTATAGCTTATAAAAGAATTTTATAAATGGTTTTATAAATTTATAAAGGGTTTATAAATGATTTTAGAGGTTAGAAGAGTTATAAGTAATTGAAATACATTAAAGAGATTATAAGTATTTTTCAGAGATCTATGAGATGGTTTATATATGGCTTTAGAAATTTATTATGGGTTTATAAATGACTTATAATTGTATAAAAAGAGAATCTTCCTCAATATTGGTGAATTTTTATACTGCTGAGACAAGTATATGGATATTTTTCAAGTATTTAAAATATAAGTGTTTGTTAATGAATCTTTATAAAAGTAAGTGATTTGAGTTAATGGAAGGACTTGTTAAAAGAGGCTTAGTGTTGCTTGGTGCTTAGTCAATGTCGGTTTTCCCTACGGAATTAAATCCCTGACTGAATGATTGTTTTTTGATAGTTAAATAACCGACTATCGAATTTGGACCCAAAAAGTATACTTTGGAAATATCTAGGAGAACATGTGAGTTATATGGCACAGTCATCACTGATGACATTGTACTGTGCATATAAACCTCGTTTCATTCTACTAGGGCAATGATAATGAAGTTCGTCCACTAATTGTTCGAAGGTGATCTCAGCTCTTATCTTTGACTATTTATTTCCTAAAGAACTGGGGTTGAGTTTACTGAGAATTATCGAATGTTGTTTTTAAGATACCGGGATCGAGTATGTCATCCGAAAACCACTTCGATCCAACGAATGCGTTTCAAAATGAAGAAATCTTGAGGATGATGGAATTTGAAGACCGAACTCTCAAATGTTTCGTTCAATCCCCGAATGAACTTGTATGGATGAATGGTGATATTGCATGGTTGTCTGGAGCACTATAAGAAAATTCATTTTTAGCAACATTAAATTGCATCGTTTTATACAAAATGCAGTTTATTATATCTCAAATAAAATTAAATATTTCTAAAACGCTGCTTCTCCAACAATGTATCACCTGCGCGCTTTTCTTTTTTGCCCAGCTCACTTCTACTTTTTCCTAAAAGGAATTCCCTCCTGAAATTCTTTTCCCTCTCACTTCCACTTTTCCCCGGTTTCTTTTCTCTTTTAAATTCCCTAATTTCTTTCCCATATGGATCCTTTTTCCCTTCTCTTAATGCTACTCCTCTTTTCCACCACATCCTCTCAACACTTCTCTGATTTGATTTACTGTATCAATTGATTTTTTTAGCAATATGTACCACTTGAATTAATTAGCCCACCTTTCAAATATATCCTCGAATTTATTAAAGTTACCTTCGGCATTCTCCTCTTCCATTATTTCTCTACCACCGAGATCCAAAGCATTCACTCATTCCAAAACTCCTTCATTCACCATTGTATTCACCTAAAAATCTCCACTACGACGCAAGCCAAAAGCTAGGTCATTCTTAATGCCTACAGGGCAGCGTTTCTACTCAAGCTGGGTGGTTCTTTACTTATGATCAATGCATACAAACGACCAACGGTTCTGCTAGTCTAGTGATGCCTATTGGAGTATCCAAAGTCAATAAAGATATGTTCTTTTGCCCTTGATCTCATCATATTTAATGCTTGCCTATTTGGGTAGTTATCTAATGTCTTATATGATTAATTCTATACGTAACATACCCGTTTTTAAATCTAGTTTAAATTGGTAATTAATTTAATTTTTGAAATTAAATTGTGAATTAATTTGGTATTTTCCAAATTAAATAGATATTTGTTTGTTTATTAATATAATATATATGCATTGTAATTTGAAAATTATGATTTAAATTTAATATAATAAATTTTCAAAAAAATTTAAAGTTAAAATTTATATTTTTAAGAAACATATATATAATATGTGTATTTATTTATTTAAGTATAATTAGTTAAAATCATTTTTTTAATTGATATAAGTGTAAATAATAAAAAGATTTATATACTTTCTACTTAGAACTTTTATGAACTAAAAGTACTTTGTATTTATATTTATATATATATATATATGCACATAAATTTAGAAGTATATAACATTTAAAAACATAATAAGTATAAATTTGAAAACATTTTACATAGATAAATATTACAATGCCTAAGGAAAATATAATGTATACATTTTATACAAAAGATAATGCATAGATTAAAACATAAAACATGAATCATAAATGTAATAACATAAGGGTTTAAAAAAAATTATAAATTAAAATGAGTGAAGGATTTAAGCATAAAAATAGATGTAAATGACATTTGTTGTAAACAAGAAAAAATACAAGTGTAAATGTTTTATAATGCAATTTGACAAGTGTAAATTCTTTTTAAAAATTTATAAATGAAATTAAAACAAGGTTTATACGCTCTTCTATCTCTCCCTTTTCTTATTTTCCTTTATGCATTCAAATTAAAGAAGATTAAAAAGCAAAGAAAAATAAAAACCTGAAACAAAATCAGATAAAAGAAATAAAATCTGAAGCATATATGCATTAATTCAAAGCAAGCAATCTTCAAACTGGGGCTAAGAGATGCAGATCCAAGTTTCAGATTATTTTCAAATTCAAGTTCAAACAACAAATTCAAACCTGAAAACAAATTCAAGAACCTTGAAACTATCAACCTGTTTTAAGTCTTCAATAAACCAGAGAATCAAATCAAAATTTTGAAGCTTCAGATTAGAGCATCTTAGATCTAAAGCATGCAAGCTCAGGCAACTCAGTTTAATCAAATCAAAATGCTCCTCAATTTCAAATTCCAGAGCATTTACGGACTCAAGCTCTTCTCTGTTCCCCTCTGTTAACATCTCTCAGGTGAGCAAACTTCTTAACCTGTTATTTATCTTGATGTTTGGGTTAATATTTGAAGTGTGCTATGATAAATGTGTGTTCTATTATTGAATATGCCTGTGTATATATTTATATACATGAAAATTGGTGGGCATGTCTGATATACAGGCAATATTGCCTCTTTTTGGTTACAGGATTCAGAAATTTGTTTTAAAAATCAAGTTCTTCATCTCCAATCCATGTTAAACCTTAAGATATAAACAAAGTTTGTTTGTATCATCAAGTACTAGATCTAAAAAATATTTTTAAGATGAACAAATTAGAGTTTGACTGGAATTTAAATATACAGTGAAAATTTTCAAAAACATTATTAAATCAAATATCATGATTGTTTGATTCACTTATACCATTCATCTCGTATTTCAAAATCATGATTTTTAGAATTAAAAACAGAATTTTTAGTAAAGAATTGAGTGAAGAATTCGAGATTGTGCGGAATCGCTTATTTCATCAAATTCTGGCGATCAACAAGATAATGGACCTCGTGATCGTAACCGTAGCTCGCTGGGAGGTCGGAGAGTGTGGGAAAATGTTCGATAAATTAACATTGCACTATAGCGATGGTACGGCAAGGAATTAGGGTTTAAACCATTAGTTTAGTCAAGGTCGGGTATTTGTTTGCCACGACTTCGTCAGAGCATCGGAGTTGATTACGCCGATGGTGATCGAAACAGGGAAGATAGGTGAAGCTTTGGGTACATACGTGTGACCTCTGATGGTCGGAGGAGGGAGAACGAGATGATCTTGGTGGCTTGGTTTTGTTCCAGAATTGGGTCGTGTAGCCAAATCGTGAGTTTGTCGTCGTTGCATGTTGTTGGGTGGTCAGTGGCCTATGAGGAGTTGTCGTCGACCTGTCGATGATCGTAGCATCGATCAGTGGTGGCTGGAATCATTATGCGTGTGCACAATGTACCTGGTTGTGTCAGGGAGTGGTTTTAAAGAAGGGAGGGGGACAACTCGAAGTAGTCTTTGGGGAAGCAGGTCATGGGCTCGAGTTCTAACTCGAAGTATTTTTGAGTGGCACCAGGTTTAACACTTAAACAAAAAAAATTAAGTTTGCAAAAAAGCATATGGGTTGGTTTTGGAAAGAACTCGAAGTAAACAGGAAATTTTCTTAGGAAACACTCGGGGTTGACCCGAATATGAGCATTTCAATTTTTAAAACTTTAACAATTTAAGTTAATTAAATTTCTAAATTTACTCTTTTTAAACGATGATTGTTTGTTAAGTTGGAATGTGAAGTTAATGGTTTTGAAATAAAATATTTTTAAATTAGTTAAGCTTAAAGATGTTTTAAACTTATATTTTTAAAAGAGTTATTTTAAATAAATCTTAGCAAAGTAATTAAGGAGTTAATCAAATGTTTTTTAATTGTTAACTTAAAGGTTAAGTTAATTTATATTATTAATGATAATTAATAATTACTGATTTATAATTACTTAAAAATTAAAGAATAATTACTTAATGATAGTAGTTAAAGAATAATTAATTAATGATTAAGAGTTGATTGATCAGGTAATTAAAGAATAATTAATTAAAGTATAATTTATTAATGTGATTACTTAATTACGGTAATTAATTAAAGGATAATAAATTAAGGGTTAATTAATTAATATAATTAATTAAGGATAATTAAGTAAAGGATAATTAAATAATTAAAGGCAAATTATTTAATGATTAAAGGTTGATTTATTTAATAATTAAGGTTAATTAAATAATAATTAAAGGTTGATTAAGTTATTATTAAAGGTTAATTAATAAATGATTAAAGGTTAATTTAATCAAAAGGATTTGTAATTAATTAAATTTAATTAACCAGGATTAGCGATTTATTCATAAGTAATAAATCTGGTTTAAATTAATCAGATGATTAATTAATCTTACTTATGGATGTTTGGATTCTACTGGATGTTGAATTGTTTGATAAGCCTGATGTGTGATGCTCTGTTTTGATTTGAGCTGTGATAAATGTAATTTATTTATCTGTGATGAATGTAATTTAATTATTTGTGATGAATTTATATTATTTATCTGTGAATCTGTGAATAAAGATAAGCGTTATAAGATTATACCGCTTATCGATATTGATGAGCTTGAATCTGTGATGATTGATGATGTTACACTATTTTGTAAAAC
Source organism: Allium cepa (assembly GCA_030765085.1). Taxonomy (NCBI): domain Eukaryota; kingdom Viridiplantae; phylum Streptophyta; class Magnoliopsida; order Asparagales; family Amaryllidaceae; genus Allium; species Allium cepa. Next base: position 316,653,907 of record CM060941.1, on the reverse strand, counting down.
CCCTGGACTACACCATACATACACAAATATGGTTTCACAGGAAATCGGTTGAGTCACAGATGATTTGAATTTAATTTAATTTTATTCAAATGATGTATTGGCTTTAAAAGATGAATTTTGAATCCAAAGGGTTTTGGAAATGAAATTAGACTGAATATGAAAGGCTTTTGAAAAGGAAGTTTGAAATTGAAATTTTAGTTTGAATATAATATATCTTGTTTAAAGTTTTGAAATTATTTTGGAAACTATGGTTTGAAAAGTAGTGATACAAGTTATATAATATATATGGATTTTAAACCATCTTTAAAGTATTTTAAAGTATTATTTTGGGAATTTAAAATTAACCCAAGTTTATACTATAAAGGTTATAACTTGTGTTATTTAATCGGATTTTTCCAAAACGAAAAGCATTATTTCCAAATGATAATGGCTTTCATATAAAGAAAGAACTTCCGGTATTTGTTGAAAAGATTTCGAGTTGTAAATCGATTTTGAAATGGAAATAGTTTTGAAAACTATAAATGAATCTTTGTGAAATATTGGTGGAACTTTGTTTTCAAATTGAAGTGGATTTTAAACGTGTATCTTTTATATAAACGGTTTGAATTGTAAATAGTTTTGAAAGCTATGAATGAACCTTTGTGAAAGATTGGTGAACTTTGTGAGGTGAATCCTTTTGTTTTAAAAGATTAAAAGTGGAAAGTGGTTTAAACCATTTGAAAGAAAGGTTTTGGGTAATAAGTTGCGACTTAACTAAGATCCCAATATCCATATTTTTTAAATATTGCGCTCATTATTCGGTTTAGCCAGGAGAGGACCTTGTGTCATATAACCCATTCCGAATAATGATACGACGATATGGATAGCATTTGAGGACCGGTGGTGAAGACCGGGTATTTTCGAGAACGAAAGGATAACCCGTCGAATGTCTCTGCACTGAGTCACGCCGGTATAGAAATCTCCATATGTGATGGGAAGTCCGATCGGGATTTTGAATACCCGGATCGCAATGGCCTCTTTTGAAGTTCCTTCGGTTTTGCTCGAACCCGGAATAGACTTATATGGATGTGTGTCTGACATTACACTTTGAGATGTAAATCCGGTTTCTATCAAATGCATTTTTGTTTGGTGGTGGAGAATTTATTCTCTTAGCTTAACACCCTTCTCTAAGACGTACGAGCTCAGAGGTTATGTAGTTGATGGTTACTAGTGATACATTCCCAATTTGGTAAAGTGGCATACGAAGTGTTGCTGATCATTTGTTGATCAAATGGCTTTTGTGTAACGCGGGACGTGACCTCGTCTGACCTCACAACCCGGGAATGGTCGAAAACAGGAAAGATGCAACAAGGTTATTAGGGGTTGCGCCTCTAGGGTATGCCCGTTTCTTCTCGACAGAGGTGGTATCATGGTATGGAGCCCAGATATTTAACCTATGTGGTTACTGCAAATTTATTATTTAGTGGTTGTTGGTGTCGAGCACTCGGATAAAGGTTGGTTACGACCGGGGATGGCATACTTGTAGGTATTACTTCCGGGCAAGGGTAACCCGGCCTTGTGTTGGCAGAAAGCTGGTTAAGTCTCGGGGCATCACTCCGGAGGCGTACCCATGTGGCAATAGGAAGTTCCTTAGCCTGACCATCTGTTGGAAATCCAAAGAAATAATACGCTATACGGTTTTAGTTGTATAACCTACCATGCAATGTGGCGGTAACCTGCTATTGAATATGGTAGCTATAGTAGGCATATAATAATGGTTGTATGCTGGCTAAGATTAATATTATACTTTCGAAAGGTTTTCTGCACTATGCACTAGTAGTAATATCAAAAACGATTTTGTGTACCAAGCTTGTTTGACTACCATAAGGAGAAATCTCCTCCAATTGTGCTCTTGCATTGGGTGTGTGCGGGGAGGCATTATGGTAGTTTCATTTTTCAAAAAGCATTTTGGATTTCTTTAAAATTCTTTTGTTTTCTTTTGTTAAAGATAAACTGTTTTCGTTTGCTCATACTAGTCCCATGACTGACCTGGAGTTTATTGTTCCCTTCCTAAACTCTGGGTGAAAGTATATAGGACCGTATAATGTGGATAAACAGTTAAAATAGAGTATAGTGAAAATAATGCGGAATAAAAAGCAGTATAGTAAAATGACACTAGAGATTTTATACTGGTTCGGAGCACCGTCCTACGTCCAGTCCTAGACTCTTTCTGGAATTTCACTAACAACAATCCTCACTTAACCCGGAGGAACAGGTATACACAGTCCGAGCAGCAGAATAGACAACTGAGCAGCAGAACAGGATTTTTGCCTCAGCAGCAGAAGAGGACTTCACAAATATAAAAGAATATCTGACATTGTATGTTCTAGATAACACTAATTTGTCTCTGATAGTACAAACCTCCTATCATCAAATCCTTATGTATATATGAACTGTACGTGAAGATATGAAGAGAAGGTAATGCTAAGAATCGAATATTATGAAAGTTATTTGTAGATTCAAAGAAGTAAAAAGTATGTTTACTGTTTGAATGAAAGTAATAGAGCACAAGAAGAATATTAGAGAGTTAGAATGAATTTCGGTAAGTATGAAGTGTTTGGTAGTATATACATATATATGTATATAGTAGTGGAAGGGTTACTGCCATTGCTGAAGGGTTCTGACGAAGAGGAGCGTCCATTTTCGTTCAAAGAAAAGTTGCTTCTCTTCGCAGAAGAAGATGTCCTTTCAGAAATATAACAGTTAGTCTCAGGTCAGTTGGTTGGTCATTCTTGGTCATTCGATTGACTATGAAATATATATTAAAAAATAAACATTGCATGCGTATATGTACACAGTCAGTCGACTGGTCGGGGTTGGTCAGTCGACTGGCTGTGACATTTTTACCACGTATGCTTATGTTTTGACTTTTTATGTGAAATATGAAGTGCGGACTACTTGAGCATAGATTTTAACAAATTTCTAAGATTCAATCATACATACTAGATAGTGAAAGCATAGATTAAAGTCCTGATGTGGCCATAGTCCTTTGATAATCTCTTGTTGTCATGAATTCTCTTTTTCTTCTATATTGCTTTGTCATGAATCAAAACTAGTGATTCAACATTCTCCCCCTTTTTGATTGATGACAAACCTGTATTTATAAACAATCCTAGAGAACAAATTTAAAAACTCCTCCTGAATATATGATACTTCTTGTACCTGCATAAAGATGATTAGGACAATTCTTCTCCCCCTTTGCCATCGACAAAATGGAGATACAGCAAACAAAAATTTCAATATGAAGTGTAGAAATAAATATCAAAGAGAGACTATTTAGTACAAATCTCAAAAGATAATTAAGTAGCAAGATTCAATATGTTTAAATTGACAATAAAGTTATAGATAAAGCAAATAATTCATACCCAACTCACTCACCAAAATACCTATTCATCAAGATCCCAATTGTATTCTCCTTCTGGTGCGGGCTCCTTTCGTGGTCTCGAAGCTCCTTGAGCACCACTGCCTGTGCCACTAGTGTCACTGCTACTATGCTCCTCGGATGTAGACTATATAAATCGAGGTGCGGGGCATTTTACTTGGGCAACAGATGTGGCAGCAGTTGCAGAAGAACATGATAATGCATCCCATAATGTAGAAAATAAACCTTTGATTTATCGAGTTTCTTATCCATTTTCTTAAGTCTAGAATCCAAAATTTGATTGCGGGAGAGAATTTCGATGGATTCACGGGTGCTAGAGGAAGTAGCTAAGCGAATATCGCCTTCTTCTTGTTGTGCTGCCAGTTCTCTAATAGTAGGACCTCCAGATTGTTGTTGTTGAGTCTGTTGAAGCTTCCAATCTTCAAATGAAGTAAAAGGTGGTGGTCGTGTAGGTAGCTTCATAAGGCTTATGGTCTTTATATTTATCATTTCGACAGTAGAGAATTCGGAATCTGGTTGACGAACACCCACATCTAGAAGCAGTCCCATAATATATTCTCCAAAATAGATAACATGCATATTCCCATGTGTGAAGGTGAGAAATTCATCCATAATACGACGCAACCAATTAACGCGTATATTTCCCCATATGGCATAAAGAGCTTTGAAATTTTCCGAATATATTAATTCATACGATCTGGTTCGGGGAAGAATAGATCGCATAAGCGTCTTGTGCAAAATTCTTGCTTTAGGACGAAGAAGCTTAGAACGCAATTCAATCATGTCATCACCCATGAACATATGACTTATTCTATCTCTTTTTCTTGGATTGCATTCAACATCATTTAAATCTATTCCTTCATTCGGAGATTGAAGTATATGTGCCATTCTATCGAGGGAAAAGAAAACTTGTTGTCCACATACTAAACTCCACACACAATTATTTGGATTCGAGGGTTGTTGGTGACCAAGATTTAAATTGGCGAAGAAGAGTTTTACCATAAGATGATTAATATTGTGGCGGTTTGCATTGTAGTCAAGGAGTGACTCTAAACCACATCTTCGCATTAATTCTTGAAGAGGGTAAGCACCAAAATCAGAATAAACCATAAAAGAGCCTTCAAAAATCCTAGAGTTCTTCATCTTCTCCCATCGTTCAATTGCAGTTGCATCATATAGCCAATGAGCAACGTGAGTGTCAACAAAGGATGAAGAGCCTTGTTTTGAGCGTTTAGATCTAGGATGGCCATTAGTTTGAAGTTTTTTGAGAAATTTCTGAAAGAAAAATGGGGGCTAGGGTTTTGGAGGCAGTAAAAACGAAGAAGGTAAAGTGAATAGATGGTGAAACAAAAGTTTAAAAAAGGCAGAAAAGTAATCTTTTTATACAGCCAGTCGATTGGTCGAGGTAGGTCAGTCGAATGGTTGATAACCCAAGAGTTTTTTACTCTGTAATTAGTGGACTAGTTTGAAATATCAGTCGGCTGACTGTAGATAAGAAATGCAGTGAAGCTTCAACAAATTTTTTATTAAAAATCATATGCATAATTGAAATCCAAGTAAGCAAGAACAATAATTATACTAGAAAAGAAGATTATTTAGGAGTGTTTGGAGAGCATTCATGTGGTTCAACCTTGGTGTCTCAACATAAGGTTGCAAAGGAGACAAATAATTTTGGCATCCCATGAATTTGGAGATGCCGGAGGTTGAGGTGGAGTTTGTTCCCATTGTTTCTAGCCAGATGAGTTTGGATGACGAGATGTTGAAGGTTCAACAACGTCATGCTTAGATGATTTTCCACAGAATTTAAGAGCAATTGATTCTATAAGGCTAAGGCGACTGGAGTTCATCCTTTGTTCATAGTATATTTCTCTTTGTAGATTGATTTGCTCCTTTTGATAATGATGTATTTCATCAATTTTTTTTTTTTTTTTGGAGAAACAAACAATGATCTTCGAGACTTCTTAGGTTTTGGAGAAAAACCAGTGTGAAATAGACCTGGTTCATGTACAAGGGTAGGAGTTGGCAAGGATGGAGTAGAGCTACTGGAAGAATTATAGCTACTAGAGGATGTTGGAGTAGTAAAGGACAATTTGGAGTTAGAGGAGTCGTGAGAGGCCATTGAGAGAAACTTGAAGTTTAAGGTTTTTTGAAAAAATTGTAAGGATGTTTAAAAAAAATGAAAGGAATGCAGATTATATAGATGAATTTGAGCTGAGATTGAGTGGTTAGAAACAGCAGAGCATTGATAGCCAGAGAGGAAAAACCGATACAAGGAATGGATGAAAATTGATTGAAAGATGAATGGCTAAGAACGAATGAAGAATAAGACTTAGCAGGAAAACATACATAGCGTAACTGGTAATGATATTGAACTACCAGCTAGGAGACCCGAGTTCCAGCTCCAGCAGCTATGTATTTAATTTTTTGAATGAAAATTTCCAGAATAATTAAAACCAAATTTCTAGTTGAAACAAGAAATAATCATAGCTCAATTGGTAAGAAGCAATTAAAGAACAATAAAGGTGAGGTCATGGGTTCAAGTCTCTCTAGAGTCATAAAAACCCCTTTTTTATTGTTGTTTATTTTGATAAAATTTGAGTGAGAGTTTATATATATATATATATATATATATATATATATATAATTTTTAAATTTTTAAAAGAGATAATTCCAAGTTCTCGTCTTAAATTTACGATAGTGTTTTCATTTAGAGGTTTTATAAAAATATCTGCCAATTGTTTATCAGAAGAAACAAATTCTAGATTTATCAAATCCTTGTCAATATTATCACGAAGAAAATGATGACGAATGTCAATGTGTTTTGTTCGTGAGTGATTAACAGGAAATTTAGACAAACTAAAAGCACTAGAATTATCACAGTAAATAGTTGACTTAGATAAATGAAAACCAAAATCTTGTAATGTTTGTTGCATATAGATAACTTGAGCACATGCCAGAGCTGCGGAAATATATTCTACTTCACATGTCGATAATGAAACACAGTTTTGTTTCTTACTAAACCAAGATACAAGAGACCGTCCAATGAAATGACAAGTCCCACTTGTACTTTTTCTATCTGTCCGGCTTCCTCCAAAATCATCATCACTATATGATACTAATTCAAAAGAACATTCCTTTGGATAGAATAGTCCAAAGTCCTTGGCTTTATTAAGATACCGTAGTATGAGTTTCACTGCTCGTAAGTGTGATTATTTGGGATCTGCTTGAAATCGTGCATACAAACAAACACTCATCATTATGTCAGGTCTACTAGCTTTCAAATATAGTAACGATCCAATCATACTTCGATATAATTTTTGGTCAATACTTTTACCATTTTCATCTTTATCAAGATGTATGGTTGTACTCATAGGAGTTTGTTTGGTAGAAGTATTTTCCATACTAAAGCGTTTAATTAGATTGTTACAATATTTTTCTTGATTAATAAAAATACCATTTTCTAGCTGTTTTATTTGTAAGCCAAGAAAATAATTTAATTCACCCATATGTGACATTTCAAATTCTTTTGTCATTATTTTAGAAACTTCTTAACATAATATTTCATTTGTAGATCCAAATATAATATCATCAACATATATTTGGATAATTAAAATATCCTGCTTATTTCTTTTAATAAAAAGAGTTTGATCAACCTTTCCAATTTCAAAACCAGAATCTATTAAATAACTTTTAAGACGATCGTACCCAGCATGGGGTGCTTGTTTCAAACCGTATAAAGCTTTTTAAGCTTATAGACATGGTCAGGAAATCGTTCGTGTATGAATAATGGAGGTTGATCAACATAAACATTTTCTTTTATAAAACCATTTAAAAAGGCACTTTTGACATCCATTTGATATAATTTAAATTTATGAAAACAAGCAAATGCTAGTAAGATTCGTATTGCTTCTAGTCTAGCGACTGAAGCAAACGTTTCTTCATAGTCAATTCCTTTTTCTTGATTATAGCCTTGAGCAACTAATCTAGCTTTATTTCTAGTAATATTTTCTTATTCATCTGCTTTATTTTTGAAAACTCATTTTGTACCAATAACTGATTGATCAATAGGACGTGGAACTAAACACCAAACATCATTTCATTCGAATTGGTTTAGCTCTTCTTGCATAGCGATTAACCAATTTTCATCAGTAGATGCTTCTTTAATATTTTTAGGTTCAATATGAGAAAGGAAAGCTACATGACCCATTTGATTTAATTGACTTCTTGTTCTAACAGATGAATTTAGTTCTCCAATAACATTAATAGGAGGATGATCTCTTAATACTCTAGGTGGAGATCTTAATTCATTGTTATTGTGAACAATGTTTTCATTAATTTCAAAATTTGAAGTTTCTGTATTTGTTATTATCAGGGAAATCTTCATCATCTCTTATACTTGGAATTAGTTTAAAATTTTCATCGAAAGATACATGAAGAGTTTCTTCGATGATATTTTTCTTTTATTCTAAATTCGATAAGCTATGCTTCGATCCGAATATCCAAAAAAGATTCCTTCATCGGATTTTGTATCAAATTTACCAAGCTGATCCTTTGTGTTTAAAACAAAACATTTAGAACCGAAAACTTTAAAATAAGAAATATTTGGTTTTCGTCCATTAAGAAGTTCATAAGGAGTATTCTTAGTTAGTGGTCGAATAGAAACACGATTCAAAGCATAACAAGCTGTTGCAACTGCTTCAGACCAGAAATATTTTGGTAACGTACTTCCATTTAACAAGGTCCTTGCACATTCTTGTAAGGTTCTATTTTTACGTTCTACAACACCATTTTGTTGTGGAGTTCTAGGAAACGAAAATTTATGGAATATTCCCTTTTTCTTACAAAAATATTCAAAAGCTTCGTTTTCAAACTCTCCTCCATGATCACTTCTTATGTTTTTCAAGCCTTTAAAATTTTGAATTCTTTTGACAAACGTTTTGAAATTATCAAAGGTATCACTTTTATTTTTCATAAAGATAGTCCAAGTATACCTAGAAAAATCATCAACAACAACAAACACATATCTACTATGATTAATGGATTGTAGTTGAGTTGGTCCAAATAAATCCATATGTAGTAATTCAAGTGGTTGTAAAGTTGAAATGACCATTTTAGATTTAAAAGATGACTTAGTTAACTTTCCTAACTGACATGCATCACAAATATGATTAATTTTAAAATTTATTTTTGGTAGACCTTTCACTAAATCATTTTTAGATAGCTTGTTTATAGTTTTGAAGTTAATATGACAGAATCGTTTGTGCCATAACCATGGATCATTTTCTTTGGCTATTAAACACATATCTAAATTATGGTTTATTTTTATATTCAGAACATAGATATTTCTGTCTCTGCTTCCTTCAAAGATAAGATTTTGATTTTGATCGAAAATACTACATTTGTTTTCAGAAAAAGTGATTTTGAATCCTTTGTCACACAATTGGCTGATACTAAGTAAATTATGTTTTAAATTTTTGACAAGTAAAACATTTGAAATAAGAGGTAAAATTGAAATACCGTTGTTGCTCACATCGCCTTTGCCAATGATATAGCCTTTGGAGTAGTCTCCAAAAGTGACGGAGCCTCCATCTGAGTAAGTAATGATAGATAGCATATCTTTGTCTCCTGTCATATGTTTTGAGCAACCACTGTCGAGTATCTATTTTCCTCTTATCTTGAGCGGGACCTACAAAAAATATAAGATAGTATTGGTACCCACTTTTTAATAGGGTCCTAAGAGTTAAATCTTAGGAAACCAAACCAAAGAGGGCTCAGTGTCCCATTTAAAAATGTAATCTTTATTTTTATGAACAGTTTCTAAAAAGGTGTTTATATATTTCTTCCTAGTCAAACTGTTGTTTGTTTTAGGAACCCAAACTTTTATGCTTTTTGGGTAAGAATTCCTTTTTATCTATACTGTAGTAGGATTAATATTTCTTCTAATTTTCTTTATAGGTGAAGCTATTGTTTTCTTAACATATCCTAATCCTTTTCTACTTGAAACAGATTGAGAATTATCAATAATTTTTGATAGAGTTTCTCTTCCTTTATTAAAGTTCGAAACATTTTTGGTGATGCTTTCTAACTTAGTTTTGAGACTAGCATTATCCAATCTTATCAATTTTACCTTTGTTTTTAGTTCATGATTTTCAAAAACAAGAGCGTCATTCTTCTCTTTTTGAGTTTCAATTTCTTGACTCAAGAGAGTGAGTTGAGAATTGATATTAGAGAATGATTCTTGTAATTTTTCAAGTTCTTCCTCTAGTATTTTTTTCTCGTCTTTAAGCATATCTCTTTCGAATTCTGCTTTGTTCTGATATTAACGAATCTCCTTATACTTTCTTTTGAGATTTTTTAGAGTGTTAACTAGCTCTGAGTTTATCTCAATCACATCATCAAAAGTAAAATCACTGACCTTGTTTTTAGTAGCCATAAAACAAACATTTGCTTGCTCGTTTTCACTGTCACTACTGTTTTCTGATGAAGAAGTTTCTGAATCATCCCTTGTTACGGAGAATGCTTTCTTTTTCTTATCTTTTCTACCCTTGTTGAAATATTTTTTCTTTAATTCTGGACATTCCTTCTAGATGTGACCTTTCTTATGACAGTTGAAACATTCTAGAACTGAAGATGATGGTTAGTTTGGAAAGTACCTTTTTCCATTATTTCTGATGTTTTTCTTGAATTTCAAGAACTTTTTGAAATTTTTTGCAATAAATGCTAGATCTTCTTCATCTGAATCTTCATCTTTTTCTTCTTCAGCATGGAAAGCTATGTTCTTTTTGTCTTGTTCTTGTACTCGTTTTGCCTGCAAATTCAATTCATAGGACATTAGATTTCCTATTAACTCTTCAGGTTTTATGGTAGAGAGGTCATTAGCTTCTTCAATAGCCAAGACTTTTCTTTCCCATTCATTCATTAAAGAGTTTAGGATTTTTGACACAATATCAAAATCAGTGTACTTTTCTCCTAATCCTAATAGTGAATGATAGATATCTTGAAATCCAAAGTACATATCATTGATGGATTCATCTTGTTTCATTCTAAAGTTTTGAAACTGATTTTTAAGCATGGAGATTTTGCTTTGTTTGACCTTGTTAGTTCCTTCATGAGTGATTTTAAGCGTTCTCCATATTTCATAAGCAGTTTGACACATGCTAACACGATTAAATTCATTTCTATCTAGTGCACAGAATAATATGTTCATAGCTTTAGCATTGGCAGTAGTATCTAATTTTTGTGTGTTTGACCAAGTGGAGTATTCTCCAGTAGGAAGAGTGTATTCATTCTGTGTGATATTCCATGATTCAAAACTATTTGATTGCATGTAGATTCTCATACGTATAGACCAATAATTATAGTTTAAACCGTTAAAAAATGGAGGTCGTGCAGTGGATTGACCTTCAATAAAACTAGTGTTAGTGACAGCGGTAGTGCTAGTGTTATTTTCCGTATTAGCAAGTTATCAGATAACTGTGTTACGGTTATATGATAACCTTGCTCTGATACCAAATGAAAGTATATAGGACTGTATATTATGGATAAACAGTTAAAACAGAGTATAGTGAAAATAATGCGAAATAAAAAGCAATATAGTAAAATGACACCAGAGATTTTATACTGGTTTGGAGCACCGTCCTACATCCAGTCCCAGACTCTTTTTGGAATTTCACTAACAACAATCCTCACTTAACACGGAGGAACAGGTATACACAGTCTGAGCAGCAGAACAGACACCTGAGCAGCAGAAGAGGACTTCACTAATATAAAAGAATATCCGACACTGTGTATTCTTGATAACACTAATTTGTCTCTTATAGTACAAACCTCCTATAATCAAATCCTCAAGTATATATGAAGTGTATGTGAAGATATGAAGAGAAGGTAATGCTAAGAATCGAAGATTATGAAAGTTATCTATAGATTCAAAGCAGTAAAAGGTATGTTTGCTGTTTAAATGCAAGTAATAGAGCACAAGAAAAATATTAGAGGGTTAGAATGAATTTCGGTAAGTATGAAGTGTTTGGGAGTATCTATATATAGTAGTTGAAGAGTTACTGCCATAGCTGAAGGGTTCTGACGAAGAGGAGCATCCATTTCCGTTCAAAGAAGAGTTGTTTCTCTTCGCAAAAGAAGATGTCCTTTCAGAAATATGACATTTAGTCTCAGATCAGTCGACTGGTCATTCTTGGTCAGTCGACTGACTATGCAATATATTTTAAAAAATAAACAGTGCATGCGTATATGTACACAGTCAGTCGACTGGTCGGGGTTGGTCAGTCAACTGGCTATGGCATTTTTACCAAGTATACTTATGTTTTGACTTTTTATGTGAAATATGAAGTGCGGACTACTTGAGGATAGATTTTAACAGATTTCTAAGATTCAATCATACGTACTAGATAGTGAAAGCATAGATTAAAAGTCCTGATGTAGCCAAAGTCCTTTGATAATCTCTTGTTGTCATGAATTCTCTTTTTCTTCTATATTGCTATGTCATGAATCAAAACTAGTGATTCAACACTGGGTGCCCACAATTTTCCAAACGGCAGTCTAGAGTTGGATTTTTCAAATAATCAAATAGTAGGAGTAGATCCGATAGCATCCAGCCTTTGGATTTGGAGATAGCATTTGTTCAACATGCCTGACCTTACTTAATACAACTTGATGGTGGTTCGAGCTTATTGGATTGGAGTCTTCGATGCTTTTTGGATGATCTATTTGGTTTTGGAGCATTAGAGATGGAGTTGAAGTTTGGGCATTGAATCTCTTTGAAGCCTTTGTTGTTGGTGTTATCTTTTCCACTGTGTATATTGTCTCTGATAGTACGGATATTCATTTGTATCAAATGTTGTTTCTGTTGTATATCAATGATATAATTCATTTTTGTTTCCGCTGTGTTGTTATACTTAATGTGTTATAAGCTCCAGCGAAGCAGATTCGACGTTTGAATCTACGGCAGTCAAATACAAGTGAAGTATTTGGTGTCGATTTTCGAAGGTCGAGATAGGGTCGTTATAGTGGTATCAGAGCTGAAGGTTGAACTTTAACATAGGAGTATAACACATTAGGCAACTCATTAGAGATAGGGATATAAATACCCTATAATCAGTATATCCCTAAGATATCCATCCGAATTCCTCAGTAAATTCTCTTACTATCCACTGAAAGTAAGTATGAGTGCAAGGAGAGGACGAGATAGGGGACAAGGGAGTACGATAACAAATGGTCGATACCCTGCAACAATAAGGAAACAATCCTTTCTCTATCAATCTCTTTGATCATTATCCGATTTCAATTCTTTGATGGCTTCGTGGAAGCTACAAGGAGAAGCTTCGATGTGGTGCTGGCCCTATGAATCGTGTAGATAAGTTCCTATTTCATATTCTGATTATCAATTTCTCTATTAGCTTTTCGTTTATAACCTTAGTGAATTTGAAATTTTAAAATTGAAATAAATTGGTTAATAAAATACGAAGTTAAATTAATTTGTATCGATAAAACGATTTCGGTTAAAACTAAGTTTTGGAAAATTTTGTTGTGATTTTTTGTGAGGATCCAAGTCCGAAGAGGGACAAGTGGTGTATACTTTAGGATATTCCAACCTGAATTGAGTATCCATTGTTTGTTCTATTGGGTTCAGATATATTCTACGAACGGTTAGTTATCCCTTTGAACTAACTGATACACCTGCTTATTTCGTAGATCTGATGACCCGAATACTTCATGAGAAATTGAATGAGTTCGTTCTCATATTTATTGATATTCTGATTTGGGAAGCCAAATATAGAATAAATATTCAGTTTGACCTGGTGAACCATTTCTCTATGTGTTCATCTGTTCTTTGTTGTCTCCCTGTCTAGCAAATTTGAGGACGAAATTTTCTTAAACGGGGAATCTGTAACATCTCTGTTTTTAAATCAAGTTTAAATTGGTAAGTAATTTAATTTTTGAAATTGACTTGTGAATTAATTTGGTATTTTCCAAATAAAATAGATATTTGTTTGTTTATTAATATAAATATATATGCATTGTAATTTGAAAATTATGATTTAAATTTAATATAATAAATTTTAAAAAGTTTTTTAAAGTTAAAATTTATATTATTAAGAAACTTATATATAATATGAGTATTTATTTATTTAAGTATAATTAATTAAAATCATTTTTTTAACTTATACAAGTGTAAGCAATAAAAATATTTATATACTTTCTTCTTATAATTTTTATGAACTAAAAGTAGTTTTTATTTTTATATATATATATATGCACATAAATTTAGAAGTATATAACATTTAAAAACATAATAAGTTTAAATTTGAAAATATTTTACATAGGTAAATATTACAATGCATAAGGAAAGGATAATGTATACATTTTACATAAAAGATAATGCATAGATTAAAACATAAAACATGAATCATAAATGTAATAACATAAGGGTTTAAAACAAAATTTTATAAATTAAAACGAGTGAAGGATTTAAGGATAAAAATAGATGTAAATGTACATTTATAATTTCATGCATGAACAAGTGTAAACAAGAAAAATACAAGTGTAAATGTTTTATAATGCGTTTGACAAGTGTAAATTCGTTTTAAAAATTTATGAATGAAATTAAAACAAGGTTTATATGCTCATCTTTCTCTCTCTTTTCTTATTTTCCTTCATGCATTCAAATTAAAGAAGATTAAAAAGCAAAGAAAAAGAAAAACCTAAAAAAATCAGATAAAAGAAATAAAATTTGAAGCATAGATGCTTTAGTTCAAAGCAAGCAATCTTCAAACCGAGGCTAAGAGATGCAGATCCAAGTTTCATATTATTTTCAGATTCAAGTTCAAACAACAAATTCAAACCTGAAAATGAATTCAAGAACCTTGAAACTATCAACCTGTTTTAAGTCTTCAACAAATCAGAGAATCAAATCAAAATTTTGAAGCTTCATATCAGAGCATCTCAAATCTAAAGCATGCAATCTCAGGCAACTCAGTTTAATCAAATCAAAATGCTCCCCAATTTCAAATTCCAGAGCATTTACCGACTCAAGCTCTTTTTTGTTCCTCTCTGCTAACATCTCTCAGGTGAGCAAACTTCTTAAACCTATTATTTATCTTGATGTTTGGGTTAATATTTGAAGTGTGCTATGATAAATGTGTGTTCAGTTGTTGAATATGCCTGTGTATATATTTAAATACATGAAGATCGGCGTGCATGTCTGATATATAGGCAATATTGCCTCTGTTTAGTTACAGGATTTAGAAATTTGTTTTAAAAATCAAGTTCTTCATCTCCAATCCATGTTAAACCTTAAGATCTAAACAAAGTTTGTTTGTATCATCAAGAACTAGATCTAAAAATTATTTTTAAGATGAATAAATTAGAGTTTGACTGGAAATTTAAATATACAGTGAAAATTTTCAAAAACATGATTAAATCAAATATCATGATTGTTTGATTCACTTATACATTCATCTCGTATTTAAAAATCATGATCTTTAGAATTAAAAACAGAATTTTTAGTAAAGAATTGAGTGAAGAATTTAGGAGTGAACGGAATCGCTTATTTCAATAAATTTTGACGATCAACAAGACGATGGACCTTGTGATCGTAACCGTAGCTCGCTGGTAGATCGGAGAGTTTGGGAAATTTTTTTGATAAATTTACATTGCACTGTAACGATGGCACGACAAGGAATTAAGGTTTAAACCCTTAGTTTAGTCAAGGTCAGGTATTTATTTGCCACGACTTCGTCAGAGCATCGGAGTTGATCACTCCGGTGGTGATCGAAATAGGGAAGGTTGGTGAAGTTTTGGGTACATATGCGTGACCTCTGATGGTCGGAGGAGGGAGAACGAGATGATCTTGGTGGCTTGGTTTTGTTCCAGAATTGGGTCGTGTAGCCAAATCGTGAGTTTGTCGTCGTTTCATGTTGCTGGGTGGTCAGGGGCCTATGAGGAGTTGTCGTCGACCTGTCGACAATCGTAGCGTCGATCAGTGGTGGCTGGAATCATTGTGCATGTGCACAATGTACTTGGTTGTGTCAGGGAGTTGTTTTGAAGAAGGGAGGAGGACAACTCGAAGTAGTCTTCGGGGAGGCAGATCACAGGCTCGTATTCTAACTCGAAGTATTTTTGAGTGGCGCCGGGTTTAACACTTAAACAAAAAAAATTTAAGTTTGAAAAAAAGCATACGGGTTGGTTTTGGAAAGAACTTGAAGTAAACAGAAATTTTTTCTTGGGAAACACTTAGGGTTGACTCGAGTATGAGCATTTCCAGTTTTAAAACTTTAACAATTTAAGTTAATTAAATTTCTAAATTTATTCTTTTTAAACGATGATTGTTTCTTAAGTTGGAATGTGAAGTAAATGGTTTTGAAATAAAATATTTTTAAATTAGTTAAGTTTAAAGATGTTTTAAACTTATATTTTTAAAAGAGTTTATTTTAAATAAAACTTAACAAAGTAATTAAGGAGTTAATCAAATGTTTTTAAATTATTAACTTAAAGGTTAAGTTAACTTATATTATTAATGATAATTAATAATTACTGATTTATAATTACTTAAGAATTAAAGAATAATTACTTAATGATAGCAGTTAAAGAATAATTAATTAATGATTAGGAGTTGATTAATCAAGTAATTAAAGAATAATTAATTAAAGAATAATTTATTAATGCGATTAATTAATTAAGGTAATTAATTAAAGGATAATAAATTAAGTGTTAATTAATTAATGTAATTAATTAAGGATGATTAGTTAAAGGATAATTAAATAATTAAAGGCTAATTATTTAATGATTAAAGGTTGATTTATTTATTAATTAAAGTTAATTAAATAATAATTAAAGGTTGATTAATTTATTATTAAAGGTTAATTAATAAATGATTAAAGGTTAATTAATCAAAATGATTTGTAATTAATTAGTGTTAATTAACCAGGATTAGTGATTTATTCATAAGTAATAAATATGGTTTAAATTAATCTTACTTATGGATGTTTAGATTCTACTGGATGTTGAATTGTTTGATATGCCTGATGTGTGATGCTCTGTTTTGATTTGAGCTGTGATAAATGTAATTTATTTATCTGTGATGAACGTAATTTAATTATTTGTGATGAATTTATATTATTTATCTGTGAATCTGTGAATAAAGATAAGTGTTATAAGATTATACCGCTTATCGATATTGATGTGCTTGAATCTTTGATCATTGATGATGTTGCACTATTGTGTAAAACCCCTGGACTACACCATACACACACAAATATGGTTTCACGGGAAATCGGTTAAGTCACAGATAATTTGAATTTTATTTTATTTTATTCACATGATGTATTATCTTTAAAAGATGAATTTTGAATCCAAAGGGTTTTGGAAATGAAATTGGACTGAATATGAAAGGCTTTTGAAAAGAAAGTTTGAAATTGAAATTTTAGTTTGAATATAATATATCTTGTTTAAAATTTTGAAATTATTTTGGAAACTATGGTTTGAAAAGTAGTGATACGAGTTATATAATATATATGGATTTTAAACCATCTTTAAAGTATTATTTTGGGAATTTAAAATTAGTTTATAATATAATGGTTATAACTTGTGTTATTTAATCGGATTTTTCCAAAACGAAAAGCATTATTTCCAAATGATAATGGCTTTCATACAAAGAAAGAACTTTCGATATTTGTTGAAAAGATTTCGAGTTGTAAATCGAGTTTGAAATGGAAATAGTTTTGAAAACTATAAATGAATCTTTGTGAAATATTGGTGGAACTTTGTTTTCAAATTGAAGTGGATTTTAAATGCGTATCTTTTATATAAAAAATTTGAATTGTAAATAGTTTTGAAAGCTATGAATGAATCTTTGTGAAAGATTGGTGAACTTTGTGAGGTGAATCTTTTTTTTAAAAGCTTAAAATTGGAAAGTGGTTTAAACCATTTTAAAGAAAGGTTTTGGGTAATAAGTTGTGACTTAACTAAGATCCCAATATCCATTTGTTTTTAAATATTGCGCTCATTATTCGGTTTAGCCAGGAGAGGACCTTGTGTCATATAACCCATTCCGAATAACGATACGACAATATGGATAGCATTTGAAGATCGGTGGTGAAGACCGGGTATTTTCAAGAACGAAAGGATAACCCGTCGAATGTCTCTGCACTGAGTCGCGCCGATATAGAAATATCCATATGTGATGGGGAGTCTGATCGAGATTGTGAATACCCGGATTGTAAGGGCTTCTTTTGATGTGCCTTCGGTTTTGCTCAAACCCGTAACATACTTGTATGGATGTGTGCCTGACATTACACTTTGAGACGTAAAGCTGGTTTCTATCAAATGCATTTCTGTTTGGTGGCGGAGAATTTATTCTCTTAGCTTAACACCCTTCTCTAAGATGTACGAGCTCAGAGGTTATGTAGTTGATGGTTACTAGTGATACATTCCCAATTTGGTAATGTGGCATACGAAGTGCTGCTAATCATTTTTTGATCAAATCATGGCTTTTGTGTAACGCGTAGCTTTGTGGACGTGACCTCGTCGGACCTCACAACCCGGAAATGGTCGAAAATAGGAAAGATGCAGCAAGGTTATTAGGGGTTACGCTCCTAGGGTATGTCCATTTCTTCTGGATAGAGGTGGTATCATGGAATGGAGCCCAGATATTTAACCTACGTGGTTACTGCAAATTTATTATTTTGTAGTTGTTGGTGTCGAGCACTCGGATAAAGGTTGGTTATGACCGGGGATGGCATACTTGTAGGAGTTACTTTCGGGCAAGGGTAACCCGGCCCTGTGTTGGCAGAAAGCTGGTTAAGTTCTCGGGGCATCACTCCAGAGGCGTACCCATATGGCAATAGGAAGTTCCTTAGCCTAACCATCTGTTGGAAATCCAAAGAAACAATACGCACCATGTGCGGTTTTAGTTGTATAACCTGCCACGGAATGTGGCGGTAACCTGCTATTGAACATGGTAGCTATAGTAGGCATACAATAATGGTTGTATGCTGGTTAAGATTAATATTATACTTTCGAAAGGTTTTCTGCACTATGCACTAGTAATAATATCAAAAACGATTTTACGTATCAAGCATGTATGGGTGTGTGCGGCGAGTCCTTATGGTAGTTTCATTTTCCAAAAAGCATTTCGGATTTTTTTTAAATTCTTTTTTTTCCTTTATTAAAGATAAACTGTTTTCGTTTTCTCATACCAGTCACATGACTGACCTGGAGTTTATTGTTTCCTTCCTAAACTTTGGGTGCCCATAATTTTCCAAACGGGAAGTCTAGAGTTGGATTTTTCAGATAATCAAATAGTAGGAGTAGATTCGATAGCATCCAGCCTTTGAATTTGGAGATAGCATTTGTTCAACATGACTGGCCTTGCTTAATACAACTTGATGGTGGTTCGAGCTTATTGGATTGGAGTCTTCGAAGCTTTTGGGATGACTATTTGGTTTTGGAGCATTAGAGATGGAGTTGCAGTTTGGGCGTTGAATCTCTTTGAAGCCTTTGTTGTTGGTGTTATCTTTTCCACTGTGTATATTGTCTCTGATAGTACTGATATTCATTTGTATCAGATGTTGTATCTGTTGTTTATCAATGATATTATTCATTTCTGTTTCTGCTGTGTTGTTATACTTAATGTGTTATAAGCTCCGGCGAACCAGATTCGACGTTTGAATCTGCGACAGTCAAATACAAGTGAAGTATTTGGTGTCGATTTTCGAAGGTCGAGTCGGGGTCGTTATAGTGGTATCAGAGCTGAAGGTTGAACTTTAACTCAGGAGTATAACACATTAGGCAACTCATTAGAGATAGGGATATAAATACCCTATAATCAGTATATCCCTAAGATATCCGTCCGTATGCCTCAGTAAATTCTCTTACTATCTACTGATAGTGAGTATGAGTGCAAGGAGAGGACGAGATAGGGGATAAGGGAGTACGACAACAAATGGTCGATACCCTGCAACAACAAGGAAACAATACATTCTCTATCAATCTCTTTGATCATTATCTGATTTCAATTCTTTGATAGCTTCATGGCAGCTATAAGGAGAAGCTTCGGTGTGGTGCTGGCCCTACGAATCGTGTAGATAAGTTCATATTTTGTATTTTAATTATCGGTTTCTCTATCAGCTTTTCGTTTATAACCATAGTGAATTTGAAATTTTAAAATTGAAATAAATTGGTTAATAAAATATGAAGTTAAATTAATTTGTATCGATAAAACGATTTCGGTTAAAACCAAGTTTTGGAAAATTTTGTTGTGATTTCTTATGAGGATCCAAGTCCGAAGAGGGACAAGTGGTGTATACTTTGGGATATTCCAACCTGAATTGAGTATCCACTGTTTGTTCTGTTGGGTCCAGATATATTCTACGAACGGTTAGTTAACCCTTTGAACTAACTGATACCCCTGCTTATTTCGTAGATCTAATGACCCGAATACTTCGTGAGAAATTGAATGAGTCTGTTCTCATATTTATTGATATTCTGATTTGGGAAGCCAAATATAGAATAAATATTCAGTTTGATCTGGTGAACCATTTCTCAATGTGTTCATCTGTTCTTTGTTGTCTCCCTGTCTAGCAAATTTGAGGACGAAATTTTCTTAAGGGAGGAATCTGTAACATCTCCGCTTTTAAATCAAGTTTAAATTGGTAACTAATTTGGTATTTTTCAAATTAAATAGATATTTGTTTGTTTATTAATATAAATATATATGCATTGTAATTTGAAAATTATGATTTAAATTTAATATAATAAATTTTAAAAAGTTTTTTAAAGTTAAAATTTATATTTTTAAGAAACTTATATATAAAATGAGTATTTATTTATTTAAGTATAATTAGTTAAAATCATTTAATTAATAAAAAGATTTATATACTTTTTTCTTAGAATTTTTATGAACTAAAAGTAGTTTTTATTTATATATATATATATATATATATATATATATATATGCACATAAATTTAGAAGTATATAACATTTAAAAACATAATAAGTATAAATTTGAAAATATTTTAAATTGGTAAATATTACAATGCATAAGGAAAATATAGTGTATACATTTTACATAAAAGATAATGCATAGATTAAAACATAAAACATGAATCGTAAATGTAATAACATAAGGGTTTAAAACAAAATTTTATAAATTAAAACGAGTGAAGGATTTAAGGATAAAAATAGATGTAAATGTACATTTATAATTTCATGCATGAACAAGTGTTAACAAGAAAAATACAAGTCTAAATGTTTTATAATGCATTTGACTAGTGTAAATTAGTTTTAAAAATTTATGAACGAAATTAAAACGAGGTTTATATGCTCACTATCTCTTTCTTTTCTTATTTCCTTCATGCATTCAAATTAAAGAAGATTAAAAAGCAAAGAAAAAGTAAAAAACAAAAACAAAATATAAAAGAAATAAAATCTGAAGCATAAATGCATTAATTCAAAGCAAGCAATCTTCAAACTGAGGCTAAGAGATGCAGATCCAAGTTTCATATTATTTTCATATTCAAGTTCAAATAACAAATTCAAGCCTGAAAACGAATTCAAGAACCTTGAAACTATCAACCTGTTTTAAGTCTTCAACAAACCAGAGAATCAAATAAAAAATTTGAAGCTTCAGAGCATCTCAGATCTAAAGCATGCAATCTCAGGCAACTCGGTTTAATCAATCAAAATGCTCCTCGATTTCAAATTCCAGAGCATTTACCGACTCAAGCTCTTCTCTGTTCCTCTCTGCTAACATCTCTCAGGTGAGCAAACTTCTTAACCCTATTATTTATCTTGATGTTTGGGTTAATATTTGAAGTGTGCTATGATAAACGTGTGTTTAGTCGTTGAATATGCCTGTGTATATATTTATATACACGAAGATCGGTGTGCATGTCTGACATACAGGTAATATTGCCTCTGTTTATTTACAGGATTTAGAAATTTGTTTTAAAAATCAAGTTCTTTATCTCCAATCCATGTTAAACCTTAAGATCTAAACAAAGTTTGTTTGTGTCATCAAGAACTAGATCTAAAAAATATTTTTAAGATGGATAAATTAGAGTTTGACTGGAAATTTAAATATACAGTGAAAATTTTCAAAAACATGATTAAATCAAACATCATGATTGTTTGATTCGCTTATACATTCATCTCGTATTTAAAAATCATGATATTTAGAATTAAAAAGAGAATTTTTAGTAAAGAATTGAGTGAAGAATTTGAGATTGAACGGAATCGCTTATTTTATTAAATTCTGGCGATCAACAAGACGATGGACCTCGTGATCGTAATCGTAGCTCACTGGGAGGTCGAAGAGTTTGGGAAAAATGTTTGATAAATTTACATTGCACTGTAAAGATGCACGACAAGGAATTAGGGTTTAAACCTTTAGTTTAGTCAAGGTCAGGTATTTGTTTGCCACAACTTCGTCAGAGCATCGGAGTTGATCACTCCGGTGGTGGTCGAAACAGGGAAGGTTGGTGAAACTTTGGGTACATATGTGTGACATCTGATAGTCAGAGGAGGGAGAACGAGATGATCTTGGTGGCTCGGTTTTGTTCCAGAATTGGTTCGTGTAGCCAAATCGTGAGTTTGTCGTCGTTTCATGTTGCTGGGTGGTCAGGGGCCTATGAGGAGTTGTCATCGACCTGTCGATGATCGTAGCATCGATCAGTGGTGGTTGGAATCATTGTGCATGTGCACAATGTACCTGGTTGTGTCAGGGAGTTGTTTTGAAGAAGGGAGGAGGACAACTCGAAGTAGTCTTCGGGGAAGCAGGTCACAGGCTCGTGCTCTAACTCGAAGTATTTTTGAGTGGCACCGGGTTTAACACCTAAATAAAAAAATTTAAGTTTGAAAAAAAGCATACGGGTTGGTTTTGGAAAGAACTCGAAGTAAACAGAAAATTTTTCTTGGGAAACACTTGGGGTTGACTCGAGTATGAGCATTTCCAGTTTTAAAACTTTAACAATTTAAGTTAATTAAATTTCTAAATTTATTCCTCTTAAACGATGATTTGTTGTTAAGTTGGAATGTGAAGTTAATTGTTTTGAAATAAATTATTTTTAAATTAGTTAAGTTTAAAGATGTTTTAAACTTATATTTTTAAAAGAGTTTATTTTAAATAAAACTTAACAAAGTAATTAAGGAGTTAATCAAATATTTTTAAATTGTTAACTTAAAGGTTAAGTTAATTTATATTATTAACGATAATTAATAATTACTTATTTATAATTACTTATGAATTAAAGGATAATTACTTAATGAGAGCAGTTAAAGAATAATTAATTAATGATTAGGAGTTGATTAATCAAGTAATTAAAGAATAATTAATTAAAATATAATTTATTAATGTGATTAATTAATTGAGGTAATTAATTAAAGGATAATAAATTAAGGGTTAATTAATTAATGTAATTAATTAAGGATAATTAATTAAAGGATAATTAAATAATTAAAGGATAATTATTTAATGATTAAAGGTTGATTTATTTATTAATTAAGGTTAATTAAATAATAATTAAAGGTTGATTAATTTATTATTAAAGGCTAATTAATAAATGATTTAAGGTTAATTAATCAAAATGATTTGTAATTAATTAATTTTAATTATTCAGATTAGTGATTTATTCATAAGTAATAAATCTGGTTTAAATTAATCTTACTTATGGATGTTTGGATTCTACTGGATGTTGAATTGTTTGATATGCCTGATGTGTGATGCTCTGTTTTGATTTGAGCTGTGATAAATGTAATTTATTTCTCTGTGATGAACGTAATTTAATTATCTGTGATGAATTTATATTATTTATCTATGATCTGTGAATAAAGATAAGCGTTATAAGATTATACCGCTTATCGATATTGATGTGCTTGAATCTGTGATGATTGATGATGTTGCACTATTGTGTAAAACCCCTAGACTACACCATACACACACAAATATGGATTTCAAAGGAAATCGGTTAAGTCACAGATAATTTGAATTTAATTTTATTTTATTCAAATGATGTAATGGCTTTAAAAGATGAATTTTGAATCCAAAGGGTTTTTGAAATGAAATTGGATTGAATATGAAAGCTTTTGAAAAGGAAGTTTGAAATTGAAATTTTAGTTTGAGTATAGTCTTGTTTAAAGTTTTGAAATTATTTTGGAAACTATGGTTTGAAAAGCAGTGATACAATCTATATAATATATATGGATTTTAACCATCTTTAAAGCATTTTAAAGTATTATCTTGGGAATTTAAAATTAACCCAAGTTTATACTTTAAAGGTTATAACTCATGTATATTTAATCGGATTTTTCCGAAACGAAAAGCATTGTTTCCAATGATAATGGCTTTCATATAAAGAAAGAACTTCCTATATTCGTTGAAAAGATTTCGAGTTGTAAATACTTCTAGAAAAATACTTGTACGAGTTGTACTGGTAGAAAAATAGGAAAACATCGGCAGCAGACGATCTCTTGAGCATTGGCTCCGTCCATGTACGAGTTATACTTGTACAAATGGTACTTTGGGTCCTTTGTTCCATCGTAATAGGGGATAGTTGGCATAGTGAATTTGCCCGAGTATCTTACATCTAAGATCTGGAGTTCGACTCGGGGCAGATCCCCATTCATCGTCCTTTCGGTCCTTACTCTCATCCATCCATGTCTGCTATGTATGCCTCTGATGACTGATAGTCCTGGGGTGTCAATCAGTCACTACGTCGAGTGTTTGGTTCTGCAAACAGTCTTTGCGTGTGGGCTGAAGTCTAGGCCCTCCTGTCTCCGGGGAAGCTGCTCCCGCGGGACCCCGTTGGCTTGCAGTTGGCCTAATGGGGGCAGTTTGGACGTTTCTAGCATCATCGAATGCATTGATGTTCTCTTCCATCTGATTACCTTGCTGTCCATCATCTAAATCAGAGATATTAACAACTATATCTTCCTGCGGGGTTTTGTCCCCCTGATTCAAATTCAAAATTGGTTGCTTTGCGCCAGGTGGAGTATTCTCATTCTCCTCCATACCGCATCCTGCTGTTAGCTTTCTTTATAGCGCTTTCCATTCCTTCTACGCAGGCCAGAAATAGAGGAATTCTCTTGTTCTACAGTATTCACTGGTTCAGGCATAGCCCTTGGAACGGGCTTTGATTGTAGGGTCAATAGAGTGTTGAGCTTCTCCATCAAAGCCTTTTGACTATTTTCTGATTGATCTCCTCAGCCATCTTATTCAGCTCGTCCTTGGTGACACTTCATGCTGACTGGAGGATGTCGGTGCTTAGTTTCCTAAGTTAGCACCATTTACTTCAGCTTGTTGGAGAATAGCTCCTTCTCCATTTATTACTTCCCCTATGGATCTCCCAGAGGTAGTTCTTCTTCTTCTAGGAGCCATTGGTCTTAGAATAGCAAGTTCTTCAAGCAAAGATTGGGGATCTAGCTTTTGGACCTATAAGATCCAAAGTAGATAGCTAGATTTGGATCTTGAGTTGGGTTCTCAACGAAAGCACCGAATTGTTGATCCAAAAAATGGACCAACACCCTGGTTTGGATTTGAAAGCACGCTCCCTGTTCCGATAGAAGAATATCACATATAACAAGTATAAAGAAAGAACGGTAAAAGAAAGTAGACCAAGAATTTTTATAGTGGTTTGGCTTTTAATGAAGCCTATGTCCACTTTATAGTTTTATTATAGACTGATTACTATTACAATATATGTTTGATTACAAGGCTTTGATTATTTTCTAGCAAGATTGAATCTCCAAAGTTAGAACCCACTGGAGAATCACAATGTATTTTTTGGAGATTGTTGTAAGGGGGATAAAGAGTGAAGAAAAATTCCAGCAGAGCTTCAGCAATGAGTCTGGAGAAGATCATCTTTATGTTGTAGATAGGATGCTATTTATAGAGATTGGAGAGCTTCAGGACCAGGCCTGTCTTCATCAGCTTGCGGGTAGGTTACAAGTGACCTAGGGGGCCTTTTGGCTCGCAAAACGAGCCAAAACAATGGTTCGTTGGTGACCCGTGGTCCATGGGTCGCTCGCGACCCATCGACTTGGTTCATTTTGCGGACCAAATCTTGCCTTCCTTTGATCGTGTTCCATGTCTAGTTTGTTTGATGGTTTGAGCAGAGGCATAAGTTGCTGATGAATTATGAACTTAGGATTTTTTTTGAGTCTAGACTCGAAGATGTTCCCATAGCCTTTTATTGTTGCTCTTACGGTTTTTAAGGCAATTCACTAGCTGTTGACGTTCAACTACTGATTGGATTATAAGAATGCTAATCTCTCGGCTCCGTTGATCTCAGTCGCTGTCTTAGTCGTATCGCTTAGCCATTATTGATCCCTTGTCATGGTTTTTTGGTTAAGTCCTGAACCATCCTTTCCTTGTAAGATTGTTCTGTTCTCTATTGGTTTTTGCTGGGTTAAAAACCTGGATAACACTTAGATTTTCCAAATTTTCCAAAACCAAACACAAGTTAAAAAAATCATCATTTCTGTTAATATTGAGATATCTTAAAATCTAAATGTAACTTTTGAATAAAAGTTATTCTCGTTATTTTTAATAAAAACTATTAATTGTAAATTCTCATTTTAAATAATAAATCTCAATATTAACATTTTACTCTAAACACCAAATTTAAAAAATTGATTTAATCATATTTCAATTTTAAATTGAAATTCACTTTAAGAATTGAAACTTATTTCTTATTTAAATTAAATCAATTATTCATAAAAATTAGATTTAATTTCACAATTAAGCTTCACAAATTACACTTTAGAATATAATTATCCATAATTAAATTTAATTAATTAGGTAATTAAAAACATGATTGTTACATCATTATCCTCCATGTAACTATCTATTGTATTTGGTATATATCATACTTTATGCGGTTATTTTGTAAACTCTGGATTATTGACTACATATGTAGCTATATTTTATTGCCTTCTACTATGAGATCTGAAAGTGTAGAATGTCTTAGATTTTATTCTTGTAAACATATCATGTAATGTTTCAAAAATCAACAACTCGCATTTCTTGGTGCGAAACAAGTTCGCAAGTCACCTCAAGCTTTGGATCAAATGTGTCTAGAGGTGTGGGTTGTTACAACCACCTTTACTTTATTAAAAAAACAACCCAAAACAGATGAAAAAACATCAAAAAAATATAAAAACTAAGTGGTTTATCCTTCTCTTACAAAGCTGGGTGTGGATTTAGTTAGAGTTCTAAGGAGAAATCTCAAACCAAGTGATTACAAAGTGCATGGCATTTCAAGTTCAATTCTTATGTTTTATATTATTTATTCATGATGCTTAAGCTTGACTAAATTTACAATTATGTGTATATTGAATTTCCACTTGTTAAATTATTTTTAAAAACTCTTCTGTATTGTACTTTAATTGCCAAATCAATCAGTGTTTGATTTATATTGTATTTTAATATTTTTTATTGGATCTGAAATTATCAGTTATGTAGATCTATTTTGCTATAAAATTTACATTTATTTTTACAATTCAATTTGCTTGAACTTATGGATTTAATTGTGCAAATAATTAAGTCATGTATGTATATGTTCATATGCTTAAATTTTATGTTATCCAAAATTGTAAATTGATATTAAGTAGAATCTTATACTTAAGTTAATTTTGTTTTTTTAATTAATAAATTCAATGTATTGTTATTTAGTCAATTATGTGTATTTGAAATTTAAATCGTAAGTACAATTTTCACATGTATGTATATGTACATATGTAATGTTTAAGAAAAATTAATCATTTTATTAATTTAAAACATTAGTTATCTCAATAATTTTCTTTTACAATTCTGTTTACATGTTGAATGTGTATTTTCAAAATTTTAAGTTTAAAGTTTGGATATTTTGCTGTGATTAAGTGTGAAATTTATGGTATTAAATCTATACTTTATTATTGTTTGTAAAGGAGGAAATTTGAATTAGCACATGTTTCCTTTTTAGTCTGATTTGATAAGATTTAATCAGATCTAAATTATTGTGAAATTTTGTTTCCTCTTTCATTTCTGATTAAGCATTCTCTTCCTTTGCTACTATCTAATTTTATTGTTTATAGATTTCTTTCATAAATTTATGTGTGTGTAACGATCCAGAATTTTGGATATTAGATATTAGGATATTTAATTGATTTTAAAAGTTTAAAAGGTTAATTTTGACTTGAATTTTAAATATCACTATTTATTTGATAATTAAATTATTGAATTTAACAATTGGGAATTGGGTAAAATATTGAATCTTAGGCTTTAAGCTCGTTAAAAATAATTTGAAGGATTATGAAATTTATATTGATAATGCTAAAGATAATAAAAGCTTTAAAATTGAATTTAAGGGTAATTTGTTCGGTTTTAAAAATATACCATTTGAATTGACGTTTAAAAATAGCCTTCCAAGACACAATCTCAGAATTTTACGAAATCACTTCCATTGGATCCGTAATAGTATATTATTATCGTATTTCAATTTTTGTAGCGTTTGGAGTTATCGTGTGGCCGTATGGTATGTAAACGCGCTGAAATTCCTATCGAAAATTCAATATAATTATTGGGTCCAAAAGCTACCTTCTCCTTACGATCGAATTAGGACTCGAAACCTTTTCCACTGCATTTGGAATAGGGGTATAACGTTATAAACGCCTAGCGGCATGCCTCGATAGGAGATCGAGATTTTTAAGTTGCGAATTCGAGACGGTTTAAAATTAAAATCAATATATATACATTGATTGACTATATTCACATCAAATTGCTTTATGTCTTTTCTCAGCCACCTTGGTTCTGACTTAACCCATTCTAACACACTTTCCCTTTTTAGACTGGGTCAAGAAAAAGAAAAAAATGCAAATCAAATCAATTCAAAAACAAAGATAAAGAAAAACATTTCAAATATAAATTTATGCATACTGGCAACGAAAGCATCGGCCATAATCATTCTTCTCTCTTTCCAGTTGAAATAAAACCATGGTCGTTACTTAAACGAAAAAAGGTAAGAAGAATAAAAAAATAACGGTTGCTTTGAAATAGCTTACCGAACTTCGAAAGGCTACCTCGGTTATACTTCTCTCCCCTCCTCAATTCAGAATTTGAACGCACGGCTTCCTTCTTCCATTTTCCTTCGCGAGTGAATCTAGAGGGTTGTTCTCTGTTTAATTTCATTCGAGATTCGATTGCACGTGAATTTAAGTCCCTCGATTTCGAATTCACGACTCTCGAGATGGACGTGGGATGGTGGAATCGCTCGATTGTGGGCAGCTCGTCGATGGTCTAGCTGGAGCTCGAGGATGGAGCGGTGCAGTTGCTTTGGGGTTCAATCATTTGGGATGGTACTCGAGGCCAACTCAGGGAAGCGTGATTATGGGTTGGAGGAAGGTCGCAGGTCTATGTGGCTACAGGCATGAGGTGCATTAGGGAAGGAAGGGGGGTTGCGTAGTGGTTGTGGATCGATATAGCGTTCAGGCGAACGGGCGGCAGAGAGGTATTTGTAGTTTATTTTATTACAATTCATTCTTCAGTTTAAAATTAATTATATATGTATATATATACAGAGAAAGGAAAAAGGTATTTTAAACTATATTTTTATTTTTAAATATATATATATACAAGAAAAAAGTTTTTACAGTAAAGAAAATTACTGTTTTGGTTATTTACAGAAAAAATAAAAAAATAAATATTTATATATCTATATAAAAATATGCATACCTATTTTCACTTGCTAGTTATTTTAAAATAATGGATTATGGTAATTAACTTGTTTAATTTACTTATTCAATTATTTTGGTCACTAAAAATTATTTATCATAGGAAAATTAGTTTAAAATTAAATTATTAGTTTAAATTAAATTAATAAATGGTAATTTACTGTTCGATTACTTTAAATATTAATAAACCATATAATGTTTGTACAAGGTCTAAAATCGTGAAGAAAATAAGTCGAGATGGAAATGGGTTGCAAACAAAATCAAAAGTGAGATTTTCTTACTCATTTGGATTGCCTATTTAAAATCAAATGTTAAATTTAAATTATTGCATGCCTGGCTCGATTGATAATTTATAATCTATTTGTTGGATGTTATATATATATATATATAGTAGTATATATGTTATTATTGGACTGACTGATATTTCCGCATTATATAGCGAATGAGACCCAATGCGCCCCGCATAATAGAGATGACCCTATATACCGCGATAACCCCCTTGAAGTGGGATGGGTGTTTTTATATTGTGCTAACATATGTGGATGCAGAAAAATAGATTGGAAGGATCCAACTAGATTGCTCAAAAATATTAAAATTTATTTTCATATTCAGTGATATGATTTATTTGATAATATGTGAGAGATTATATTGAAAATTGAAATTATTGAATGTTATGGTTTTGCTGAATATATTTTGGTATGTTAAGATATAAAAAATATAAAGATTAGATTTTTAAAGGAAAATAAAATATAATTTTAAGTAAAGTATATATATTTTTTAGCAAAGGCTAGCGGGGTTAACAGGGCCCCTACCTGATTTTATTGCAACAGAACAATAAAAAACAAGGCTTGTTCAAAGAAGTTAAACAAGCAAGGAAAAAAGAAAAAACACACAGGGAATAACAAAGGATAAAACATGCACACGGAGCAAAACAAGACAAGATACCACAAAAACCACCATCTATCTCCAAGCTTCTCTGAAAACAGCTGGAACAAAGGGTAGCATAATCAAAGATAGATAAATTTTCTCCTTCAACACTTTCCGTAACACCTACCCATCCCTCCTCTTGTTTTCAAAGTAAAGTATATATAGTAAGTTGGATTAATTAAAAAACAAAGGAATTGGGAAAATAAATAGTTTGGTTTTAAAACTATTTAATCAATTCCGAAATATAGGAAAAATAAGGATATTGAATAAATGTGAATTAAAGGATTTTAAAAATAAGGACTTAAGAAATATTGTTTTAAGTATAAAGGAATATATTTTTAAATGTAAGATTTAAATGGTTTGGGAAAAATAAAATGGGAATTTTGAAATAAGGTATGAAATTGATATTTTAGATTTAAATAATATTTTGAACAGAAAAGGCAAGTGAACCTAAAATTTGGGGATGGAATAAATTTGGGTAAATCAAGAAATAAAACTTTAAATGGAATTTAATTCAAGAAAATCGATTTGGGAATCGATTAAGTGTTTTGAAACTATGATTAAAAACAGAATGAGACTATGGAATTTATAAATTGGGTTTATAAATAAAGTGAATATTTATAAGTGGATAATTGGAATTTATAAATTCATGATGGGAATTTATAAGGAGATGGTACTTCGTTTTAAAAATAAATGCTGGTTTTATTTTTAAGAAAATGTGAGAAAGAAAATTTACAGGATTGGGACGTAAATTAAACTAGAGATAAATCGAGAAGGATTTATAAATGATTAGACGTGCTGATTCGAGTGGAAAGTGTATTATCCTGAAAAGCTATCTATGTTTTCAAAGAAAGATTTTAAGTATAAATTAGAAGTTTTAAAGATGTTTTTAAAAGAATGTTTTTAGAAAATTTTATTATTTAATTGTTTTAAAAGTGTTAAAGTAAAAAAGTAATTAAGTTAATTATAGTAGTTAAGTATTTTTTAAAGGTTAAATTAGTATTATGATTTAAAGGATAATTATTAAATATTTATATTTTATATAATAATTTATTTTAAAAGTAGTTTTTGGCTAAAGTTTTACTTGAAGAATTATTATAGGATTTCATAATTATTATTTTGAATAAAGTGATTTTCGTAGCTTTACTTTAAATATTTTAAGTGTATATTTTTGGATAAAATGATTTAATTTATTTAAAATCTAAATCAAATATAAGACTTATTTTTTCTAATGGAAATAAAATAATTGGTTGAAATGATTGTTTATTTGATAGTTAAATAACCGACTATCAAATCTGGACGCGAATATAACTTGGGAAATATCTAGAGGAAACACGAGAATTATATGGTACAGTTACCGTTCGAGGTGCTATACTGTACGTATAAACTCGTTCGTTCTTCTAGGACGTTTGTAAGGAAATTCGTTCACTAATGGTTAGGAGGTGATCTCTGATCTTATTCACGAATATTTATTTCCTAAAGAACTCGGGTTGAGTTTACCGGGAATAACGAATGTTGTTTCGAAGAGATCGGGATCGGATTTGTGATTCGAAAACCACTTCGATCCAACGAGTATGTTTTCGTGATGAAGACAAGAGCTTGGAGTCGAAGATGGAGCAGTGAAGTGCAAGGGCTAATCGTTGCTAATCCTGAGGGTAATTCCAAAATGGATGTCATAGGAATAGTGCCTTTGGTTCCGTTCGGACCGGGAATGCACTTGTATGGACGAATGCTATCAAACTATCGTCACTGGAGGACGGTGAGCATTCTAAGTAAATGTGTGCTAAAATGGTAATCGTAGCCTCAAGGCTCATCAACTGGGAATGGGTAAAACATGGGAGGTGCAGCAAGGCTAAGTGGGTAGCACCCAATTAGGGTAAGGTCATCCCAGTCTAGAGTCCCTTGATCTCGGCTGTGTGGCAGTTGATGATCCCAACCGTGAGGTGATCTTATTCGGACTATCCAGTAAGGAGTATCTCTAGTCTTGTGTTGTAGGGGATCGAGAGTGGTCCTCGGTATGCTGATCTAGACTAGGTACTGTGATGGGCGGTACCCTGGTAGCCCTGCCACTGTACGCAATCCATTCTCCAATAAGCGTCGTGCGGATTTGATTGTTCCCAACTATGCTGGAACATGAGATGCAAGCATTTTAGCTATTTGAATAAGTATTTGTACTTAGACACTATTATAATATCAGTGGATTTTGATATAAAATATTTTGGTTATCGTAAGGCAAAAACCCGGCATGTTTATTTCTGGCGTGGTCTTACAAGATACCTTTGATTTCAAAGGATTTTGAAAACTTTAATAATTCAATTGAGCGTGTTTTCTCACGCTGGTATTCTAGACTGACTCGGGTATTATTTTGTTATAATGCTCGGGTCAGACCGGGTATTTCAGATTCAGGATATGATGCTATAGAGCTCAGGAGACGAGTTGGAGGACGAAACGTATTACACGTACTTGGTGTATTTTTCACTGTGCATTGTAAGCTGTATAGTCAGCTATTGTGAGGACAAGTTACTAAAACTTCCAGTATGTGCTATTGATGTCTTGTACTCTGATGATGAAATGTATTAAAACGGTTATAGTTCTTTTTGTATAAAGATCAATTGTTATCTATTATATATTGTTCCGCTGTGATTGTGAGATTCTGTGTTGTTGTCTTCTCTTTTTCTTCTACCTTTTTCTTCTTCTACCTATTTCTTCTTCTCCCTTAATGAATCGTATTTTCGTCCAATTTGAGTTGAACTGATGGAAAATATTGCCAACTCAAAGGGATATGGATTTGCGGGTCATTACCGTGTGTTTACGTATTAAATATATAGGCGGTAATAAAATATCACACATATACATATATATTTACATGTCACAACCATATATATATATGGTACTATCAATATGTGTATACATACCATATACATATATTGTATTACATTCAAACATATGTATATACTTAGGTATTTATACTCCTAACGAATTTATTACATATGTATGTATAATATATATCTATATATAATAGTTTTAAACCCTAGTATCACATGTGCATGTAGCTGTACACATGTTTATATTATGTTATGTTATTATTGTAAGTATACGTGATAAATTCCAAATTACAGTATTTAGTTGAATTAATTAGTATGATTAGTTAACAAATATAAAATAAAGTTAAATAAAATATGATTTTATTTGATAACTAGATTAGATCTAGTGACTCATTAGACTTCATTGGCCCACTATGATCCAAATAAGGATTTTTTTTTCCTTCAAATCTACATGTTTCAGCCACTATAGGCCTACTCGATTAGTTTAGTAGGCCCATTAGAGCTTCCCATCTTTCCCAATCCATCTCTCCTTTGACCTTCTAAACCTCCGTGTCCATCTTACTTTATCATGACTCGACAGATTTCTGAAAAAAGCAGCTGGTCGTTCCTACATAAAGATACAATAATCCCTTACTGTTCAAGTGACAATATTGGAATAATATGATACTATTCATATGACATCAATGGATCAAGGAAACCCAAGGGCGATAGTTTCAATATGAGCCCTCTATAGCATGATCTCAATAACTAAGATATTGACACACAATCACTTGTACAAGGATTGAATTTTCCTCTCTTACATGCAATATTAGCTAAAGCTTCTATAGTAGATCTCCAGTAACCAAAATTACAAAGCAATAGCCATAATAGTGGACGTAGATCATCATCAAGTTTGAACCACTCTAGATCGCATGTCATTGCATCATATCTCATAACTCTTCATTTTACATTTGTCACATATGTCTTTAGCAAATTACCTTTGCTAATACCTTCTTCAAATCACATATTCGAGGTTGGTTAAAAAACTGGACAATAGAAGTAGAAAACTAAACTAATAGGAAAATTAAAATACTTCTTTCTGATCAATATGATGAGTACGTTGGATATGAACTCCAAAAGTATCTAAAGGAGAATGGGATTCTCTCTTAGGTCAGTTCTCTATATGCTCCTCAACACAATGGTGTTTCAGGAAGGAAAATCGAACTTTGTTAGACATGGTACTATTAATGATGTATAACACTTATTTGCCTGTTTCTTTTCGGGGATATATGCTAGAAACTATGGCATAAATGTTGAATAATGTACCATCTAAATTTGTGCATAAGACTCCATACTAGTTATGGACTGGTAAGAAACCCCAACTTAGTTACCTTAAGGTTGGAGGTTGTCCAACTTAAATCAAGAACATTAACTCCAATAACTTAAGGCAAGATTATTTTTCTTTAAGTTATAGGATATTCTACCATGCTAAGGAACAAAAAGTGTTCATTTCAAGACATATCACCTTTTTGTAAAAGGAATTTTTCTTTTTAGAAATTAGTGGTAATAAGATAGACTTAGATGAGATCCAAGAAACTTTCGTAGTAAACAAGTATTGAGATAGTATTTCAACATCCATGTAAAATACTCAGCCTATTAGAATATCAAGTGGGGAATCTCGCCCTCCAAAGGGACATTACGGGTTTCTAATTAAGGGCAAGAACGCGGATTGCATCATTTAAGATGATGATCTCCTCACGTATCGATAAGCCTTAGAGAGTAAATAATCTGCCGTTTGGCTTACCGCTACGAAATCTAAAATGGATTCTATGTAAAAAATAAAGTTTGTATTTAGAGAACATAACCAAAGATGTGAAACCCATCGGCTGCAAATAGGTCTTTAAGAAAAAGATTTATGTAGATGGAAAGTAGAGGCTTATAAAGTAAGGTTAGTGAAAAAAGTTTCCATCAAATTCAAAGTGTTGATTATGACTGAATCTTTCCATCTATCTCCACATTTCAATCGATTCAGATTTTACTTGCTTATTACGACTATGAAATATCGTATATGGATGTTAAAACAACGTTTCTAAATAGTGTTTTTTAGGAGACTATATATATGCCGCATCCGGACGACAAGGCATGTAGAGTCCCAAGATCAATCTATGGTTTAAGCAATCATCTGGGTGGAGCAAATGTTCTGACAAGGTAATCAAATAGTGTGATTTCATCCAAAAGATAGAGGAATTGTGCATATGTAAGGAAGTGCAAAATGATATTATAACGTTCTTAGTATTATACTGCTACGAGTTGCTACAGATTGGTAATAATGTACCTATGTTACAATCAGTGAAAGCTTGGTTCTCCTATAATTTCTCGATGAAGGAGTTAGGAGGGGCATCCTTCAAATTAGGCACCAAGATCTATATAGACGAATCGAGAAGGTTATTGGGATTGTCCCACTGAATGTACATACCATACTAACACGATTTAATATGCAAAATTCCAAGCGTGAAAATATTCAAGTACAATATGGAATTATCCTTTCTTAGAAGGACTCTCCATTTACGGATGAGGAAAGACAACGAATGGGTCGGATACCTTATGCTTCAGTAATAGGCTCCATTGCGTACATATTCTATGTACTAAGTCGGATGTCATTTTTACACTAGGTGTAATTAGTTGATATCAGTCAAATCCAAGAGAAAATCATTAGACTGTAGTTAAGGTCATCCTAAAGTATTTGAGAAATACTGAAGATTTTTTTCTCATGTACGGAAACAATAAACTCCTCATGAAGTAGTATTCAGACTCGAGTTTTCAGAGTGATGTCGATAGTAGTAAATTAGTCTCAGGTTTTATGTTTACCTATAACCGAGGGCCTTTATTTGGAAAAGTTTCAAATAGGAAGTGTGCATGATTCAACCAAGTTGAGTACATCGCCCTGAATAATGCTACAAAAGAAGTAGTGTGAATGAGAAAATTCATTAAGAGGCTAAGGGCGATCCCAAGCATTAAAAGTCTGATGCTCGTGTATTGTGATAATAATGCATATTCCAAGGAAATGTTGAGATAAATCCTCCAGAAATTCCGCATGATAAGGCAGTTTATCAATGATTTAGAGATCATAATTAAGGGCATATATATAAAAGATAACATTACAGATCTATTCATTAAGGTGCTTTCATAGTATAATTTTGGTAGATTGATCGAAGGCATGAGATAAAGCTCCGTAATTGGCACTAAGTGCAAGTGGGAGACAAGTGGGAGATTAATGAAGTTAAGGATCTGTCTAGGTAAATAGTTATATAACTTAAATTTATAAATAATTTTGTTTAAAATATAGTAAGCTTTTGATTCTATTTTCTTTTATATGTATTGTTATATAGATATATAATGAAATAATTATATTAAACGTATACAAGTAGAAAATCCTTAGAAGAAGTATTTTATCGATTGAAGTAATGAATGTATTCATAATCATGATTATTGAATCCATATACAAGTACTTATCCCTTAAATGTTCATAGTCAAGATGTATCAAGAAAATGATATCGATACATCCTTTGAGACTAGTGTACGTAACATTCTCCATACGATGGATGGTGAATTACTGTTGAGTAGAATCTGATGGTGGTCAACTTAAAGTCAAATTTCTGACTAGAGTAAATCAGTTAATATATGATGGTTATCGGATTGAACTGAGGAATTTAAAGTGGTCTATGCAGTATTAATAGAGTTTTTGACCATAGACCAAACTTTAGATATATTAGTGATATAGTATTGATAAAAAGAATACTTGTAAAATGTCATTACCAGGTAGGTGCACGTTATTAGAAATTGAATTTTTAATTGATTAATAAAGATCGAATCTTCTTTACCCACATTCATCTTAACAATATGATTGATGATCAAAACTCACTTTTTTGCATTTACATTTGATCATGTACAATTTAATAATTAATATATGATTGGAACATGAGCAAGAGGAATTAGATGCTGAGAATTCCTTCCGTTCTATCTAGCCGTTTAGGAATCACCTTAAGGTAAATTAAACTAGGAAACTATCTTATGACAAAAAGTTTAATCATTAATTGAAGATCCTTATAAAGTTGAATACGACTAAAAATTACGTTAATTAAAGACCACATTTAACAATTTTCTATTAAAGACAATGCTAACCATGCTTTAATTTAAGTGGTCACTACATTTTCTTCATTATACACACTTTAAAACGCATTTGCTAATGAAATGAAAAAATAGTAAAATTCTGAATCAAGAAGAAAAGAGTTGCTATCAAATAGCTAAAAGGCACTTCATGATCTGGATTAATATAAAATGTTGATCTAGCTGATTAAAATGCATCAATTTATGGGGTCTATCAAACCAAGGAACAACTACTCTATTTTTATTTTAAATAACAACAACAACAGTAGTAATAGTAAAGTAAGATTTCTGTGTTTATGGTAGATGAAGATACAAAATTCTCTATGTAATTTCTTAAATGATTTTGATTTGGTGGCCCCACTGTTTAATTTTTTTATACAAATACAAATAATTCATGTGAACCGCACTATTTAACTTTTGTTATAAATAATGAACAAAATTGTTTTCGTTGGGTTCTAATATTTAATTTTTATACAAATAATAAACAATTTTGATTTGCTGTGTCCCACTATTTAATCTTTTTATATAAATACAAATAATTTATGTGTGTCACAGTATTTAATTTTTTATACAAATAATGAATGAATGTGATTTAGTGGACATGTCTAAACACACAATTTGATTACAGATGAATTTAATTCTCAGATGAATGGTAAAATGATTCAATGAATGAATGTGATTTGCAAGGAATGTGATTTGCTCGATAGGTGTGAACACACATTGGATATAGATACATTGGATATAGATGAATTTACCTTCCAGATGAATGATAAAATGACCCAACGAATGAATGAGATTTGCTGGCCAAGCGTGGACATACAACTTGAATATGGGTGAATTTAACTCGATGAATAATGAAATGACCCACCGACCTATATATATTAATCTAAAACCAAATCAAAATAGTCAAATTTGACAGTACCAGGATGACTGCATGTTCCCTCTCCTACTCGATTCAATTTTATATCATTAAGATCACAATATTGACTGCAGTCGTCTCTTGTACTGCTGACGGCTGCAGCTTCACCTCCATTTTCAACGTCGGCGATTCCATTTCTGATACTGGAAACTATCTCATTTCCGTAGGTGCTAACTCTACCAATATCGGCAACCTGCCATATGGCGAGACTTTCTTTCATCGGCCAACCGGCCGATGTTCTGATGGTCGTCTGATCATCGATTTTATCGGTTTGCTTTCTTCACCTTTTTTCTGCTATATTTTTTTTAATGATTTCATTTGTACATTTTGTTTCATAACAAGAAACTGAAAATTTTCATCTTTACAATAAATGCTAAAATTAAACTTTGATGTAAGATAGCATGTCGAATGAATAAGGCTCAATCTCAATTTAAAAATTCTGAATTTGGTACAGTTATCCCAATTATGTGTTTGATACGGTACAGAATAATTTAGTTTGTCTACATGCAGCCGAAGCACTAGGAAAACCTCATATTCCTCCATTTCTGGGTGGACAAAATTATACTTCTGGAGTGAATTTTGCAGTAGCTGGAGCCACTGCCATTGACGCAAGCTTTTTTTATGAAAGGGGATTGAAGCCAGGGACAAATTTATCATTAAATGTTCAGATGCAGTGGTTTAGACAGTTCTGGACTTCATTTTGTGCTTCGCATTCAGGTACAAATTACGCTTCATTACTGTGAGCATTAAGTTGCAAATAACATAGGCAACCACAAATATCTTTAGCATATATTATATATTTCATCAACTGCTCATATGCCCTTACCTTTAAACAGACTGCACGGATCACCTGAGCAAGTCACTTTTTCTTGTGGGTGAGATCGGTGGCAACGACTACAACATACCTTTTTTTCAAGGAACTGATATTAAAGAGATATTAACATTCGTTCCATTGACAATAAATGCAATTAGTTTAGCCATCAATGTAAGTATGCATAATTCTTCATTTATTTGGTTGATTAGAAACACTTTTCTAAAACTGTCTCTTAACATGAAGGAATTAATCGAACTCGGTGCTAGAACACTACTAGTCCCAGGAAATTTTCCAATTGGATGCAATCCACTTTATCTATCACACTTTAAGAGCTCAAAAGACAAGGAAAACTACTACGATAAAAACACCGGTTGCATAAACTGGTTAAACGACTTTGCACAGCACTTCAACAGGAAGCTTGTAGAAGAGTTAGAAAAGCTTCGGTTGCTTCACCCCTATGCAAACATTATCTATGCAGATTACTACAATGCAGGAATGAGCATTTATGCCTCTTCCAACCCTTTTGGTAGGCTACGTTATTCACTTTTTTTTTTCTTTCTAATTTATTCAGAAGTATTCACATTTTCATTTTTTCAGGCAATGGAGCAGTTCCTTTAGAAGCATGTTGTGGAGGCGGCGGTCCTTATAATTTAAATTCGTCTGCTCCTTGTGGTACTAAAAATGCAAAAGCATGTCCTGAACCATGGAAATATGCAAACTGGGATGGTCCTCATTTTACAGAAGCAGCGTATCACGTTATGGCTAATGGATTGCTCAATGGCTCTTTTACAGTTCCTCCCTTCAATAAAATATGCCCCCACACTAAATTAGGATATGAAAAAGATATGTGATGCAGCTCTCATAAAAGATCATGTAATCAACAATTTCATCATCTGTACAATTTTGAGCATCTCCCTTAACGTCTCCTTGTCTTCAGCCAGTATTAAGTTTCTCATTTTAAATCCATTATTTGCAATCATTGATAAGATAGCGATTCCTCCTACTAGTCCTCTTGATATTTCTGATATCAGTTGCTCTTTGCTGTCATCTTCTCCATTGTCTTGTTCATGATCTTTTCGTTTGTATGGGAACAAACTGTCTAAAATACCGTCATTTTCAGCGTCATCGTCCAATTTGAATAATGAGGTACCACAGCTTTCATAATGATTAATGTCTGCATCATCCTGCATTTCTTGAAGAAGATAACTTATGGTTGATTTCATAAGGTGAATGTTTTTCAGTATTCTAAGCATATCAATTTCATCATCTATCAGTGGCTTCTTATCTTGTAATGCTTGTATGGCAATTGTAGATATGCGATGAACTGCGAACGTTATTACTTCTGAAAATGCACTGGATTCAGAATTTGATGTTGATCCACAAGTGTTGCATTTTCCAAATTGTGAATGGATCCTAGCATTCCTTTGTATGGAAAATTCATGGGAATAAGGATCCATGGCAGAGTGAGGAATAGGGATTGTGTTTTTAAATCCATTAAAATTGGTTACTTTGTTTTTGAAATTTAGTTATTTGTTGTTTATTGCAACGGATTTAGTTTGTTCACAACAAAAGGACATGGGAATTGTCCAGGTCCAGCTGGAGATTAACGTATTCCTATTATTAGGTCGTTTGTAATGGAGAACACAAAATTAAAAACAGCAAAATTGCTGATTCTCATTCTGTTCTGTTTCTGATCTAAAACAAAATGACATAGATCGTCTTGTGCATAGATACGAAGATAATCTGAAGGTCGGCCCCTAAATTTAGTATGCTTCTGCCAAGAACACAAAATTGCCTACAATTCCATTAAATGGCCCCAGCGCTCCATTAAACGTCCTCCAGAGTACTGATAATTTTTTTTACTAGTGTGATACACTGGTGAACTTTCATCAAAACACATAAACTGAGAGGTGTTTGATGTCAATTACAACAATGTTAGTCACATCATAAGCCACAAAGTTGCACAAGATGCATTTGTTTAATATCAATTGTATTGTTACTTCTTGTTTATATTAATCATTAAATAAAGTCACACAAACTTGATTAAACGTTAGAGACGGTGCCTGACCGAAGAATTGGTTGCCCAAGCTTTTTCTCTTCCCCCATTTTTCTAAAACTTGGAGTGTTAGGAATATTATGAAGGAATGAAGAGGAGTGGGGATGGAGTTAGGTTGATAAGTTGGGGTTAATGGACCCAAACCCAAAGCCCTAAGTGAAAATGTCAAAATTCTACTCAACTTCAAACATATCGATGTTTATATTCAAAAAGGTCGCAAACATCATTTTGAACTCAATGGAAGTGATCTCGAGTCCTAATTCAACTGTTTGCAAAAAGTAGTTTTTCGAACTTTAATCCGACTAACGATGCTATATTTAAATAAAAATATTTAAATATACAATCGTAAAATATGCAGGTGTTACAAACTCCCCTCCATAAAAAAAATTGCGTCCTCACAATACATAAGAAGAAAATAAAGAGTAACAACCATAAAAACATATCAACAGAATTTTGTTGCTCATTGCTATATAAAATTTCAACATTTTTTTACATGAATATTAAGTATAAGATAACGTAAAAGACTATAACATACAAAATGTTCACTTTCCATTCAAAATGCACTGCAGGAAGTTGGTTACAACATTCAAATCAAAAAATAAATAAACTAAACGTCAACTTTTCATACAAAATAATGGTCAACTTTCTTCAAATAGTTCGAAGAAAAAATGCTGCTTCTTGCATTTTTTATCGCAAATTCTTCAATCAAATTGTCATAATTAAGTTTCTCAAAAATTCAATTTCTACTAAGATCATTGATAGCTCATTCAATCGTTCTTGTGACATGCTAAAAGCTCTGTGTAGAAGCAACCATAATCAGAATAGTTAACTAAATCGAATAAGCAAACCATGCACATTGAAATCCACATTCTTCTACATAAGAACTTATGAAATCAAGAATGTGGATCAATTTAACTATTTCTTTAGCTAACATAGTTTGCAAAGCTCTTAAATCTTGAAATAAATCTTTCCTATACATATCACATTTTTTTTTATTGTATTTCAAGTAACTTTCTGAACGAACGCAATGTTCCATTAACTCTTCTTTACCAAGATTCATAAACTTTGCTTTTAACAAATATCCAAAGATATTGTCATAAAGTTCAGTTTGTTCAAATCAATCTTTGAACGGTGTAAGAGCTTCGTCTATGATACGAATGAAATATGAGACTCTAAATATTTCTTTCGGTGAATGACTTTCTTCATTACTAGTTTCAATATCCTCATTAAAAAGTTTTTTTCTACGAATAAATTTTTTCACCTCAAATTTTGGTTCAATACCAATATCCATAGCAAGTTCATTTGTTTCTATCATCATTTCTTCAAACCCATGTATTAAATTTGGTGATACAAAATCACAAACGGAAGAAAATAAATATGTAAAAGAAAGAAAGAAAATTTTTGTTTCCCCTAATTAATAGATATAATTGGTTATATTTATTTCTCTCTCTAATTGGTTAGTCAATTTATTTTTTGGCATATAATATTAGCTTGGAAATTAAGTAATTGATGAATAAATCGAGCCTAGAAGAGACAGCGAAAAAGTGTGGAAAAATATTTGGTATTTCTCTCTTCTTCCGTCTTTTTTCTTTCTCTCCAAACATTGAGATAGAGATCAAATTAGGTTATTGATTCAATTTATATTTGGTTTACTTTTATTTTTTTCGATTAATTGTAAACAAATTTGGGTGAATCAACAAGGAGGGTAGTTGGGTGGAATCTTTTCTGCATTGATTTTTGATTTCATGTTCGTTTATTATCTATCTACAATAATTCTTTTATGATTTGGATGATAAAAGATTTATTGGAAAAAGCTTTCGCAAAGTTTTTCACTACAAATCGGTGTCAGAGCTAGATCATCGCAAAGCTTAGGGTAATTTTGGATTTGAAAAATTATCGAGATGTCGGAAATGATTATTTAAAAGCCTAGGATGGAAGATGTTTTGTACCTCAATGATCTTCATGAGCCAATTGAAGATGATGGGAAGAGATCCTCAAATATAGAGGAAGGTAAATGGATGAAGATGGACAAAAAAGCAATTGTTTTGATTCGTCGGTATCTTCATGATTCAGTTTCCACCATATGGCTAGTTGTAAATCCACAGAGGCTTTGTGGGACAAGTTGGTATTTTTATACGAGTCAAAAAGTGCTACCGCTAAGGCTTTTCTTATTCGAAAATTGATTTAGTTGAGGTTGGATGGAAAGAAGTCTGTAGTAGATAACAAATCAGTTGTCAAGTATGAATGTCAAATTTGATGATGAATTACAAACTCTTTTATTGATGAGTTCTCTTTCAGTGAGTTGGCAAACGTTGGTTGTGTCATTAAATGACTAAATGCTAGTGGAACTATCTCATTGGATACTGTCCGGAATAGTTTTTTGAATGAAGAACTTAGACGAAAATGGTCAATCTTGAAATCAATTAAAGATGAGGCTATGGTAGCAACATACTCAAAGTGGGATACAAAATCGAAGGAAAAAGTCGCTGATGGTAAAGGTATGTCGAAAAGTATCTTTTGTTACTATCATAATAAAATGGGTCATATGTGTAATCGGTGGGAAGCATATAAAGGGATCAAAAGAATGCTATGTATAGTGACGGTGATTCCCATACACAGACGGACATAGCTGAAGGTACCGACAGTGATACCTCTTGTGATGTCCTCATTAGTGATGCTAAGCCTTGGAAGATGGATTCGGGTACTAATTTTCATATATGTAGTGATGTGAAGTGTTTTTTTATAAGAAGACCGCCGACATAATTAAGACCGCCAACGTAGTAGAGCTACCAGTTTGTGGAATTGGATCTATTCGGTTCTGTATGCATGATGAGGTGGTTAGAGAAGTTTCGAACGTGAGGCATGTTCCTATTAGTTCACGTAATCTTATTTCTCTTGGTCAGTTGGACCGCCGTGGTTGCACTTATGAGGGTTGAGGTG
The DNA here is from genome assembly GCA_030765085.1 of Allium cepa. Lineage (NCBI taxonomy): Eukaryota > Viridiplantae > Streptophyta > Magnoliopsida > Asparagales > Amaryllidaceae > Allium > Allium cepa. Next base: position 316,610,142 of record CM060941.1, on the reverse strand, counting down.
GAGTTTTGAGAGTGAAGAAGGGTGGTCATATTGTGATGAGAGGGGTATTAAATAATGGAATCCTTTATAGATTAGGTGGTTGTGTGGTCAATAATACGAAGTCAGCGGCAGTTGAATAGCCTAGTCCATAGGTAGATGGTGGGGTGAATGTGTTCACTGCTTTTGATGGATGTGTTGATAGTCATATTTTTGATAGGGATCTTCATTTTGATGATGCTCGAGATATCAATGGTGATCATGTGGAGAGCTCAGGTCAAATGGTAGATGGACATTGAGTTGGAAAATCCAAAAAGACTTTATCGAGGTCTTTGTAGTGTTACAAATGCTTTTGAGACTAAATGATGTAGTGTATCTCATGGTGGAGGATGCATTACTTGCAGGCGATGGTAGTTTGCAATTTGGTGTGATCGAGAAGAATGGAATGGTGATTGATCTGAAGATGGTTGTCTTTTATGTTTTATTCGATAGGGTCACTTTGTTATTTTTCGCTTTGAAAAGCATTTTGGTTGAAGTTGGAGATCGAGTATATGTTAGAGATATGTGATTTTGCATCAAGATGGAGTGTTCAACTTGGTGATACAAAATTACAAATAGAAGGAAATAAATATGCAAAAGAAAGAGAAAATTTTGTTTTCCATAATTAATAAGCATAATTGGTTATGTTTATTTCTCTCCATAATTGGCTAATCTATTTATATTTTTGTCATATAATGTTAACTTGGGCACTAAATAATTGATATTAGAAATAAAGCCTAGAAGAGACAGCGAAATGTGTGGAAAAGTATTTGGTATTTTTCTCTTCTTCCGTCTTTGTTCTTCTTCTCAAAACACTAAGAAGTCATTGTTATAGAGATCAAGACCCCTTCTTAATTAGGTTATTGATTCTATTTTTGTTTTGTTTACTTTATATGGGGGGTTAATTGTAAATAATTGTTTTTTTGAGAATCGATATAAATAGTTGTTAGGTGGAATCTTGTGTGTTGCTTTTCTTTGTGTTTTAGATCTATCTTCACCATTGTTTATCTTCAAATATTATTATTTTCATCCAATATTATTCCTTTGTACTTGGATGATAGAAGATTCTACGATACGCTTCCTCAACAATATTATCCTTTGTTAGGTTTTGCAACACGAAACTCCTAACACCATGTTCTCTAAAGCTTTGAAAAAAAACAGTAAGTTGTTTTAATCTTGTGATTGTGTCTTCTAAATTCTTATCCTCATGTTGAAGTGCTTTGCTTACTTGATTCACTTCATCTAACAACTTGTACAAAATACAAAGGCTTAATAAGAACTCAAAATTCTTCAAAACACTAACACATAAGCCTTTAGGTTCCGCCATCGCGATACCCTCTTTAGAACTATTTGCAATTTCCATTAAAACACTCTTAACATTGATGGTTTAAATCGAATAGCTCTTACACTTTCAACATGACTTTCTCATCGAGTAGCCGATAATGATTTTAGTGTTAAACATTTCACATATTTTTTAAGAACATCCCACCGATGAGTAGATCCCGAGAATAATGTATAAATCTTTTGTACGAATGCAAAAAAAATTTTGCTGTTACACAAATTTAGCCATATCACATAAAGAATGGTTTGAAATATGACCATGACATATAAAATGCTCGAGGATTTATATTAAGAAATCTTTTTTGTACACTTTGATGCTTACCTTTCATATTAGATCCATTGTCATAACCTTGACCTCTTATATCATCATTGATAAGCTTAAGTTCAGGTAAAACATTTTCAAGTTGTTTGAAAAAGCCAAACCCCAATGTATTATCAACTAAAAACTCTTCTACCTTCACTTCATTAATATCTCTTTTCTTTGAGAAAAATGTGTGATCCTCTACGATTAGAGGAGAGCACACATGCAAATATGTATATATCACGAATATATGGTGCTGCCAACATGCCTGGCAGGTAACAAAAACCAAAAAACATATACAACAAATATTAGGTACTCCTAAGATGAGTCCCGGCAAGGCCACCACCCATCACACCCCAATATCGAGCTCCGGCATGGCCACCGTCCGATATTAAGGTGTCAGAAGTACCTAAAAAAACTAGATGAAAAACAAAAGCTACAAGACGAAGTCCCAGACTAATGAGGAAGCTCAACCAACTGAATCGGAAGAGGTGAATAATCATCTGCGCTGAAGTGGATCTGCTGAAAAGAGAAACCACTCTGAAGTCTCTGAACAATAGAGGGGTACCAAATTGAAGAGTATATCCTCCTGGATGTAGATACTCTGCTCTGGTGAATAAGCATATGCATTGAAGTGGATCTGCTGAAAAGATAAACCGCTCTGAAGCCTCTGAACAGTAGAAAGGGGTACCAATTTGAGGAATATATCTTCCTGGATGAAGATACCCTGCTCTGGTAACCTCTCTACCCTTTGATGTCCAGCAACCTGAAGATAAGAAAACCTGCTAGATGAACCTGATATCCTATCTCCCATAACTGTAACTGAAAAATGACTAAAGAAAAAATTAGAATGATACATACATATATATGTGTGTGTGTGTGTGTGTGTGTGTGTGTGTATTTACATAATAAATATACATATATATATATATATGTATTTAAAAGGATGGAAATAAAAACCTAAATGAGACTAACTGGACAATAACAGTATAAATGAAATACCTGAAAACCAATATCAAACAAAGACTAGAACAAATTATTTAGATGGATCTATCTTATGAATCTTTAATCATAATTAAGTTATGATTAGAAGTGATATTATGACACCCCACCTCTATACCCACGCTAGCCAAGAACACTACGGTGTAGTGTTGTCAACTAGCACGGAGAATAAGGCTGTTGAGAAGCGACCATTCATGTGATTTCTTATCACACGGTGGCTATAAATTATCTTCGGAAACAAACATAGAAATAAGCATAACACAAATCAGTCACAGACATCCATATCACAAAGGCGGAAGAAGATATGAATATATAACTAACACATGAAAGTGTACATCAGAGTAGTGGTCAAAAAGATCCACAACTATACAAAAGAATAGCAACACGTGCTATACAAAAGAATACATCTATGAGTCTATATCTCAAGTGTAAACGACAAAAACTGCTAATCTAAATGGTCAGCCAAAAGTCAGAGTAGTAAATCCCTGGGGGAGAAGTCAAGAAGAAGCACCCGTAACATCTCGGTCTGACCCGAGTATTATTTATAAGAAAATAATAAACGGATCAGTCTAGCTATAAATATCAGATAACATGATATAAACAATAGATATGGCAAGAACATATAGTAACCATAAAGACATACTATGATAAGCATGTAAATGAAGATCATCAAGAGATCAAACAATATCAAAAGAATCTTCTAAAAGATCCAAATTCACCTAAACATAAAAGCTGGAAAATCTTAACAATGAAAGTCATGAAAATAGGTGAAGCACAAATTCCAGAAGACTACACAAGAAATCCATAAATCACAATATAGGAGCATGAAAACTCACAAAATGGGAGTATGAAAACTCACCTACACGTGTAACACAAAGCGAGACGCTATCTCATGGTTGCAAGCCATTAATTTTGGCACACGAATGGCCCGAAGACCGTGTGGCGCTACCCCACATTTGTGATGGCGAAACATCACACAAATACGATGGCGAAACATCACAAGAGTGGGGTCTAGTCTCCCTCGCAGACAAAGAGACATCGCACAATTGCTAGTCTAAAACACAAAAATGATCGTCATGATCATCAAGAAGTGTCAATTACACTAAGTTAGTAAATATAAAAGTTTAGCTTCATGTCCCATAACCACTTGCTTAACTCAAATATTTACAAACAAACTGTAGATCTTCGCTAGAAAATTGTCACAAAAGATTCAATCGCACAAGTCCAAGAATTAACCAACGAAGTAAACGCAAGCGTTTCATACCACTTGTTTTACTAAGTCGTTTAATTAGATTTCTCATACGAGTGAGGTAAAGGTTTGTATATACTAATAGATTGGAAAACGGTTTAAGGAAAAAGCTTTGTAGTAGAATAGAGTTAAAATTGTTTTGATGAAAGAGTTTTGATATTTACTACTAGTATTGAAAACCTTTATATTTTAAAGTGACAAATCATAGAAGTGATTGTAGAAACAATCAATCATAAAAATTCACATTTGAAGACGTGAATAAAATCCAAAGAAACCGATAAAGAATCCATCGAAATAGATATTCAAAAATCCATAAAACCGACCGAGAAGCCCAAGATAGTTTGTCTCGAAGAATGGTCAACTCAGCATCTCAACAAAGCAAGTTCTGTTGAATGTTTTTTGGATAAGATCCCCTACGGAGGGGGGGTCCGGGGGGGTGGCAACCCCCCAAGGTGGGGGTGCGGGGGCAACGCCCCTGTTACGGGGTTCGACCTGCCCGGTCAGGTCGCGAGGGTCTAGGGGGCAGCGCCCCGTCCAAAAACGGTACGACCTAGTGATTAAAGGGGCACGACCTAGTGGTCCAGCGACCTAAAGGGTAAAGGTCATGCGACCTAAAATGGGTTCGCGACCTAACACTCAAACGACCTAAAGAAAATAAGGAGCCGAGCGACCTATAAGAAGCAGCGACTTAAATAGAATCGAGGTCCAACGACCTACGGGTTAGGTCATGCGAGTTAAGGAGGTCAACGACCTAACAGAGACACGCGACCTAATAAAGGAATGCAACCTAAAGGCACGCGACCTAGCGACCTAAGCAGGAAACGCGACCTATGAGGGACATCGACTTAAGTGGGTCAACGACCTACGGAATATAGGTCACGCGACCTAACGGTTTACAAGGTATTGCGACCTAACTGGAAACGTGGTCTAGCGACCTAGTGGTTTAAAGAAGATGGGTCACGCGACCTAAGGAGATAAGGCCTAACGACCTACGAGCTAAAGGTTCAACGACCTAACAGGATGTAGGTCCAACGACCTAACTGGTAAGAAGATCACACGACCTAAAATGCCATAGGACCTAACGACCTAAGGTCATACGACCTAGCGACCTAAAGCCATACGACCTAACGACCTAAGGTCATACGACCTAGCGACCTAAAACCATACGACCTAGCGACCTAAGGTCCATACGACCTAACTCTGAAGACGTTAGAAATGGCCAGAAAGACCTACGACCTAAGGTCCATACGACCTAAAGCCCAACGACCTAGCGACCTAAAACCAAACGACCTACGACCTAATTCCGAGTGCCGAGCGACTTAACGTTGTAGGCCATTTTAAGGTCGGAAACGAGCTATTTTGAGGCCGAGACATTTCCACGCGAACGACCTAGCATAGGCAGAACAACCTAAGTGCAGTTTTTTTTACCAAAAACACTAAAATTTAGGGTTTTTCGCCAATCCAATCCAAACCAAATGCAAATGTACATGCAAACATGATAGAGATTCATTCCCAACAGTCCAAGATAGTTATAGGCTAGATTTGTGAGATAAAAATCTCACCTTTCACTAAAATGGATGAAGATGAAGTTTGAAATGCTATGCGAGGATCAACCACTAGCTTGAATCAATGTCTTCACTTGAGTTTTGGAGTTGATGTTGGATTAGCAATGAAGACATAGCTTTTGGAGTTTTAATTTCTCTTTCCACTCACCATTAATGCAAAAGCTTGAGTTGGTAGGAATTTATGAAGAGTGAAGAGAAGGAGGGGTTGGGCTTGAGTTATAATGGCTAAGCTAACCCAAAGTCCAAAACGGGAAAAGTTAGTGAAATTCACTAACTCCAAACCTATCAATGTTTATACTTAAAAAAAGTTGTAAACGGCATTTCGAACTCAATGGAAGTGGTCTCGATTCCTAATTTGACCGTTTGCAAAAAGTAGTTTTTCGGACCAATATCCGATTAACGACAAAATATTTAAATAAAATATTTAAATATAAAATCGATAAATATGCGGGTTGTTACAGATATCATCATCTAAATTAGAGAAAATATTAATAATACTATTATTGATGTTCAAAAAAATTGTTGTTGAGTTTAAAAAAATTAATATTATGATTAACCTTATTAAGATACCTTTTGAAAAGGATATTTTTAGCTAATTTATATTAGAAGTTAGAGATCCAATTAAAACAAAATGAAGAAATTGCAAAAATCAATTTGTTTAAATGACAATTATTATTATTGAAAATTCTTTGATTTCTTTCATACCAAATAAACCAACTAATAATAATGAATAAAGTGTCTAATAAAAATCTAATATTCTTTTTAAACTTGAATCTATAATTATTCCAATAGAATTCACAATCCGAAATTCTAGTTGTTATATTAAAGTTAAAAATTTTAAGAGTATTAATTAGAATGTAATTAGAATCCATACAATTAAAGTATAAATGATTAATGTCCTCAAGATACATATTACAGTAATAACATTTTTTTTATCATTTTGAATATTTTTTCTCTTTAAAAATTCAATTGTATTAAGTTTTCCATGAAGAATTAACCACATATGAATTTTAGATTTGGAAGGAGCATTAGATTTCCACATATATTTAAATGAGTTATTTATTGTAGCCGAAAAATTAATGAATCTGTAAAAATAATTAGATGTATATTTCTTACTTTTCCTTATCAATATTATAAAGATTTAATCTGGCATAAAGCAAAAAAAGTTGTCTAAAAGTTGAATCAACTGAAATTATGTTAAAACTGAAATTCCAAGGAGGATCATTATCAAGAGAATAAACTTCATTGATTAAAGCATATTTAAAGTTACAAATTTCATATAGATTCTTAAATTCTATCTTAAGAGGCAAGATCGAAATCCAACGTCATGCCAAAATGAAGTACGATTAACAGAATGAACAATTATGTTTATTCCTAAGTTAAAAATCTCATTACAGTTTAATTTTTTTCCCAAAAGTTAGAAATATTATGAGTAGCTGGAGAAGCAATTTGATATAAATTGCTATTTCCATTATAGTAATATTTAGAAATGATCTCTTTCCAAATAGCGTTATCATTAATATCTTTAAACTTTCAAAGCCATTTACCTAACAGAGACAAATTCATATTACGCAAATTAATAACACCTAAACCACCTTCCTTTTTGGCTTTACAGATAGTTTCCTAATTTACTAGACATTTAATATTATTATTAGAGTTTTCGCCACTCCATAAGAAATCTATTCTAATTTTATCGATTTTATCAATAACCCAATCCGGGAACAAATGTAAGGACATCCAATACATCGGAAGAGCTGATAAAACCAAATTTATTAAGACTAGTCTACCTGCTCCAGATAGGAATCTTCCATTCCAGTTAGAAATCTTATTTTTAATTTTATCAATGATAATAAACCAGTCCTCATGTTTAAGTTTGGTGGGTCTAATCATAAAACCAAGGTAATCAAAAGGGAAGTTCATAATTTTGCAATTAAGAGTATTAGCTACTAAGTTTTCAACTTTATCAAAATCATTTAAAACTAACACGAAACTTTTATCAAAATTTATTTTTAAACCTGATAAAAGTTCAAAACTGTAAAGGATAAACTTAAGGGTAATGATGTGACTAGGAAGATGGGAAGAAAAAAGTAAAGTATCATCCGCAAATTGAAGAACCGATAAACCATTACGTGAAATTTCATTGCCTACACTACAAAGAGATCCAATATCCACTGTTCTTTTAATAATTTTAGCAAAAACATCAGCAGCTAAGTTAAATAATAAAGGTGACAAGGGATCCCCTTGCCTTAAACCTCTCTTAGATTGAATTCTATTACCTAATACACCGTTAACCATAATACTAGAGTTTCCAGTTCTAATCAAAGTCAAAATCCAATCGATCCATATATGACCAAAACCTCTAGCATGAAAAATATCAACAAGAAAACTCCAATCTACTAAATCAAAAGCTTTAGCAAAATCAAGTTTTAAAATTGCACAAGTTATGTTATTCTTACAATAGTAATTAATATATTCATGGACAACTGCTACTCCATCAGTGATATTTCTCCCTTTAATAAAAGTCGACTGTGAACAATCGATTAATTCATTCATTCTTTTACTAAGTCTATTTGCTAGAACTTTTGAAATGATTTTAACTAAACAGTTAATCAAAGAAATAGGTCTAAAATCTTTTAAGTTTTTAGCTCCTACTTTTTTATGTAACAAAATAACGTTTGCGAAGTTAAATCTCTCTAACTGCAAATTACCATTGTAAAAATCATTAAACTTATTCACTAAGTCAAATTTTAAAACATCCCAAAAAGTATTATAAAATAAAATAGGAAACTCGTCAGGTCCCGGGGATTTATCACTAGGCATGTCATTTATTGTTTTTCTAATTTCTTCTTCAGTAAAAGGATTATATGATAAATCAATAATAGAATCAGATGGATACAGATCTATCCATCTAACATTGATTCTATGTTTGATTTTAGAACCAAAAATATCCATAATAGTATGTAAAAGCCTTGTTAAGATCTCTTTGATCAACTAGCTCTATATTATTAATAAATATAGAGTTAATTGTATTACTACATTTCTTATCATTAGCTATATTATGAAAATTTTTGGTATTATTATCACCTTCGTTGATCCATTGAATTCTGGATCGCTTTTTCCACACAACCTCTTCCTTTTCTAAAATAGAATTTAATTCATCTTTTAAATTAGCAAGAACATTACATTCACCTATATTTAAAGATCTAGATTCTTCTAACCTATTAATTTTAAGCATTTCATTAAGAATATTTTCTTTTTTTAATTTTTAGATTGCCAAAAATATTTTTGTTCCAGTTTTTAAGAAAACTCCCAAGGTTAGAAACGAAAGCTTTAGCAGAATTTTCCTTATTTCTGATATTATGGAAACTCAAAGAACCCATTTGCCTTTAACTAGTTCACAAAGTTAGATTCCAAAAGCCACATCTTTTCAAATTTAAAATTGTTAATAATAACTCTATGGTATTCACAAGTAAGTATAATTGGACAATGATCGGAGCATGTATAAGGTAAGCTTCATTAATATCTTTAATATCCATACATCTTATAATAATCGACACCGGATTAAAGTCATGAAGAACATATGTCGATTATTATAAGATGTATGTAATAATATCTTTAATATCCATACATCTTATAATAATCGACATCTGTTCTTCATGACTTTAATCCGGTGTGCAATCAAGAATAACCAAAAAATATTTTGCTTTTAAGATCTTGGTTATTATTTTCGGTTTGATCTCATTCGATAATAGAAGTATTACCTCATTTTAAATCTTATGACTAAGATAATGATGTTGAGTTTCTTTATCTACCACACGTCGAAGATGATCTTGCATAACCGGCTCAAATTTCGCAAGAAACTCAATAAATTGGCAAAAAAGTCCATTATACTTTTCATATATCTTCTCATTGCTACCACGAAATGGAAAACTACTCCTACAAAGTGTTTTCACAACTTCGATTATTCGAGTTAACATCATCTTCCAACGAACTTTCTCTTTCTCAATTTGAGCCTCCATTTCTTTATCAACCGTTGCTTTTAAGTTTAGTCCCTTTTGCAAATCAACCCACTTCACAGCATTTTCACATTGTTCCGGATTAGTTTCGTGCTCTCTAGGTTTGTGTAGAAGGTTATGTCAATCATCAATTCCATCTTCTGACAATTTTCTTGCCATTAATTTATTTTTAAATAGCTTGCACCAAAAAAACTTTATTCAATGTATTTGAATATATAAGTCGCTTCCTTTCATGTTCCTCACTATTCGAAAAACGATGAATATAATGCTTAGACGAAAAACTTCTACTTTTTCCAAACTTTATAATGCTTGGAAATTTGTCAATTTTTTTAGATTTTGGTGGGTCCCTTTGAACTATTATTATTCTTTTGGTATCACTAATAGGTCCATATAAACTAGGATCATGATCCACATCAACATCTTTGTTCATATCAAGCATACCTTCTTCGTCCATATGCTCTTCATGATTGTCATTATTTGTCACGAGTATATATGCACGCCTAGATGGGCCTTCATTTAATCACAATGCGCATGCAATTATAGTTGCACATGTGGAAGTAGATTTGATAATACCATAGCTCATAATATGAACCTGAAGCAATAACCAAGAAGACCAAGGCAACTGAAGAACACTCATAGAGCTAATAACCTGAAAGCATTCATGGTTTCTTTTGTTTTGTTTTATTTTACATTACTGGAAATGGAAATAATACTTGTACTTTTACATGTATACGCTCTTTTAATTAATGTGGGTTATGAATAAAAATTTATTTAAATACATCATCACTACACAATTTTATCAACAGCGAGAATTCAATGAACATGATTTCCAACATGTCTTTCTGAAATTTCAATTTGAAAGTGATTATGATATACGACCATGTTTGTAATTTGAAATTTGAATGGTGGCTTTCAATAAATTATTATTATGGCCAGTTTGGAAAACATCACTTAAACTTAAAGATCTCATCGGAATCGTTGGCAATTCAATGACTGCCAATGTCTATGAAAGGTCCAAGTGGTAACTTCTGAAACAACAAAACTGTTCATGACATCATAATGTCGACGTAGTGCATCATGTCCCAATGGTATCATTTCTTATCACTTCAACTAAATGGTGTAAACTTCTGCATTGGCCAGTTTCAATTCTCGACGAATTGAAAATTGAAACCAGTCCAAGTCTCGAATACACCCTAGTTTATAAAAGTTGTTTCTTTATATATATTATGTTCATCCATAACGTCTCTTATTTTTTTACCCATGAAATTACACGTACACTACAAATAAAAATACTTATACTAATCTTTAACGTTGACATTCCTGCTGACTATTTATGATTTGAATAACTTATAATGATTAACTAAAATAATGAAATAAATAACATGATTTTACATTCAAACTTCATCATACTGTAAGAAGTATTGAATAGCAAAAGTTAAATTAAAACCTGTATCAACATTGGACCACTTTTCATAGCTGCAAGTTATTGCTTACTCCATAAAAAGGAAAAAAAGGCTATTACTCTATTCAACTACTAAATAAGTTCCAACATACTACAGCTACAATATATTCACTTGGAACTGTAAATTGTATACAGTTATGTAAATTGTGTACATTTACTAACATCAAAATATATTCTTTTCAAATGCAAGTTATATATTCACTGAACATCAAAAAAGGAATCTTCTACATATATTTGAAAAATGATAATTGAATGTCTATTGGCACAATAAATATCATGTACACTAATAATAAACGGTCCTATAAAAAAGTCAGGGCATTTATATCATATGCATATGTCTTACTAAATGTCGCAAGGACACATTCATGTAAGCTAAATAGTTGAAGAAGTCTTTTAATAGATGCCTACGAAGTTTGCAGCTTTCTTATTAGTTGAACATCCGTATAATAGAAAATATGAAGGTAGATGCCAAAAGTTAATGTATTGTTTTTCCAGTAAATTTACATTTGTTTTTTTGTTGATTTGAACAGATAAATCCAATCCAAGACCTTGATTCTAGAAAACCTTGAGCAGTTGAAACTCATCCACCTTTTGGACAAAGCCTTGATAAAGAAAGTAAAAATAAAGAAAAAGTCTTCTAAATTTATTAATAGCACAGTTGAACGATAATATAATAAAACTTGATTACCAAATGCATATAGTTCAAATCATAAAGCAAAAGAAAATGGTAAGCTAAATATTCATATCAGATGCAATTAAAGAATTGTGTACTTCTTCCATTATCAACTACGTTGATGTTCATACTACACAAAATTACTAAAGAATTGTATGCTTCTGCCATCTACATGTCCCCTAACCAACACCAGCCACATATAAGTTAAAAATAGACAATGTGATCATTGCCAGTATACTCTTGATCCTATTATAGAGTATTCTGACAACAAATGAAATAAAAATAGAAATAACATTGTAGCAGTAACAATGTAATAAATTTGACAATACATCACTTGACCGTCTTCACAGGGTAACAATCAATGCGGCCCTATGAAAATAACAATGAACTTCCACATTTTTGTCATCAAGCAAGGCAAGAAAAGAACATAAATAGTGTAAATTTCCATAACCACGGACAAAATTCAATTTTGTAACTTAATTTACTTCTCCCAAAAGAAAATCATGGTATGCACAAATTTTATAATAATCATAATACTAAAGGTGAGAACGCATGGTAGTTGCAGCAAGAACATAAAGTACAATATTATAAGGATGACATTAAACTATTTATCTAAGCATGCAATTTTCTTTTAAAAGCAGCATTAAGGCAGAAGCATGATTCACATTATATACAGTTCGCACCCAAATTTGGTTGTAGTTGACAATAGATCTTTTCGAACTATCTCCATTATAATCACTATTGCCCACTTGTCATGTTTAGGTTGTACTCTTTTTATAGCTGAACCGACCTGTACAAACGAAAGTAGCTAGTCAAGATGAATATTTCTCATTAATTAAATGGCCATAATGAAACTTATGATGATCACTAACATAATTTTCTAAATGATAAAAGATAAAACTCCAATATTATGAAGTTTTAATCCCCATAAAAAGCTAGCAAAACATCGATAAAACACTGATTAATACTTGAAATTCTATATAAATCCTAGAGAACTAACATAGATATACAATTGAATAATGAACATTACTTAAGAAGATTAATAATAATTTATCTAATTTATTAACAGTGAGAAGGATTAGAAGTCAAATTATCCATAATATAGGTTTTCCATGTTTAAAAGTATCGGTAACAAAGATGATTAATCCCTAAATGTTTCTACTTGTATTTGTGGAAGTTAAATTGCAAACGGAATTGTTGAAAATATATCACTATAATAAATAACAATAATAGTATTAGTAATAATAAAATCGGACCAACTATTAAATATAATTGATTTATGACTGGGAGTTAAATATCTAACCTTCATAGCTGAAGCCAATTAATAGAAAAATTGAAAGAAAAAACTATAATTTAACAGAAAGGAGTCACTTTTGAGTAGTTATGGATCTGAAAAATTATTGTATACAAATTTGATCACACTACCACTTTATATCCTCTTATCAAGGTTAGAAGCCAGGCAATGGACCTGGTGTAGTAAACAAAGATCGAACAATGTTAAGGATAGTTAAAGATGAAATAATATTTAAACAAAAGTATGCAAGTATCTTGAGCATCGACCAAAACTAAGGTATGTTAAGGCCTATCTGATATTTAATATTTAAATAAAGTGTGAGTAAGTTGTAGTTCACACTTTTTATAATAAGATGTCCAGAAATTATAGGCGCTGTGATAGATAATGGATGATGATTGCTCATTCTTCTTCCAAATATAAGATAATACATTGCTTTTTATCAATTGTACGCAAAAAGATAGAATAAAATGATTACAGTAAATTTTATATCAGTATTACTTCAACTTATTCCCATGGAATAGTATGTGTAACTCTATATTGAAAATCAAAGAACTCAAAATTGATTTAATTAAGAACAAATATAATAAATTCAAAAAGTTTTCTAAAATTCAACTATGTGCATATAGCTGAGTTGAACCTTGTTAAGATGAAAACCCTTTTTATTTCATATAAATTCATGGTCTCAAATTGCAATCTAGCTAGCATAAACTTTTTTTTTCTTTGCATTATTTGACTGCCTCGAATGTTTCCCAAACCATACGCATATGCAACTGGATAAGAAGCATTTTAAGATAAAAAAGAGTACTATATGTTATTAAATTTAAATTCCACAACGACATAAAACTACATAATCTAAAAATGGATTTAGTAGTAAGCTTTTACGATATTTCCAATTACATAATCTAAAAATGGATCTAGTACTTAGGTTACCAATTACCATAGCAATGATTTTTTTAGTAGTTCTGTACAACTATCGCCCTTCCACTTTAGAAATTGTGCCATAGGAATCACCAAGTCTTTCTTGTGGAAAATGAAAGATAGACGACATGAACGTGTGTATGTGTGTTTGTATGCCACCAATTCCTAAATGGTTTTCAGCGGCATTAACTGATAAAATAGGAGAGTAATGAAGTGGTTTGGTCTTGGCACATTCTCACCTTCTATATTTTACAGAATCAAATCAATCCATTAATAGAACATATAATTTTATCAACCAGTGATTTCTCAGTAAAGAATAATGATATAGCATTATAGGCTAAAACAGCATCACTCGCTCTTTAAGACCATACCATGTTCTCATTTTCCTCAAGACACATGATTTTTAAGCTAAGCTGGAAGTAAAAGTAATAATTCAAAAGACTAAGGAGATGTTTTTTTGTCACACAAAAAATGAGTAAAATAAAAGTTAATTTTCCAAAAACAAATGCGAGATCTTGTATTTTAAAATTTTAATCAAGAAAATGTGGAATTGAATAATTAAATAGAAAAATTAGAAGAAAAAAAAGAAAAAGAGGAAATTATGAAAACCAAAAAGAATATATGAATCAAAATTTTGAAATGCCATAAAAGGCTACAGTGGTGGATAATACTTTACGGTAATTGTTCAACCAATGCACGATATATTTTACTTTATGGAAGTGTCTGCTTTAATAAATAGAGTTTAAACACTATGGAAGTTTATAATAACTAAAATGAGTAATGCAAAAAAAAACACATTGGTAGACAGTTATATACTTTTATTGTGTGAGCTGAGAGCTTTAATTACTTCTACCAATGAGTCTTGTAATCTTTCTTATTTTAGAGAAATATACATTAAATTCATCATGTTAACAATACATTGCAAACTGTCCCAGACATTAAAATCTCCAAGACCGTCTCTAACAAAACCGAGGCACATTATGACAAAGCTATATATATATATTATAATTAGAAGAACCAAACAAATTTCTTTGTTAAATAAGATCCATCAGAAGTTACAAAAAATTACCTGCTGAGCAGTATCAAGAGACCGCGTCAGTTGACAAAGGGAAGCGACGACAGAATCAAGTCCTCTTACCAAAAGCATTGGATTCTCTTTTTTTTTACTCCTTTCTAACTGAAAGAATTTTACCTACAAATTACACAAAATAATCTTGTAACCACAATATTAGGTGGTGGTGTAGCGGTGATAAGGAGCGTGAATGGTTATGAAACAAACATGAATGGTGATGAGATAGGATTACTAATTTTCCAGGAAGACATGACATAAAATGAATATGAGTGGATGAACAAAATAACTATGCATGGGCATTACTGAAATATCAAAAGGACATTGCGGTTTTCTATTGATTGAATTTCTTTTTTTTTTTAGTAGTAAAGATGAAATCTACCTTCATAGCAGTAACTATTGTTTTTATGCAAAAAGCATAATAGAGGAGAGCTTAGGTTTCCGCATTTTGTTATTTTTCACTTAATTCACTAAGCAGGAAATAAATATTAGACATAAGCAACATCCAGGAAAATGTAAAATTTCAAAATAAAAATTATCATGACAAACACGCAAAAACCTTGAAAAAGAGCCTAAAACAAAAATGAGCATACACCCAGCTTGGCTATGTCTGGTCATGAGCATGTTAGCATTATTTAAGTAGATTTTCTAAGTTACTTCTACAAAATGCACTAAAAAAACTAAAAACTAAATGTTAACCAATATGAGCTAATAATTTGAGTCAACTGTAATTGCATGTAAAATATAAACAATAACTAATACTATTCCTAAAATGGACTTATCTTTGTGCAGAAATCATTTCAATATGATAATTGGAGCTTTAAGTATCTACATACTAAAGACAGTAAATATATAAAGAAAGTGTAATATCAAATTTAGATTATAGACAACTCATAATTTATTGATTAATCCTTGTTTTCCCTATCTTTTTGTTCATGAATCCTCATAGAAAGATTATATTTCTTAAGTAACCTTTAAAATTTTGTAGACTGTTATTAGTTATTTAGAACGTTATGAAATTTAAAGAAATTCAAGTACATTTGTATAATCTATTAACTATTAGTGTCTAATTATTAGTACTACATTTTCATAAATAATCTTATCTGACAAATTTAAGCGTATAAATAATTTACGTATATTTTACTAAAATACCATTTAGAAGAATTTATAAACTATTTAACATATTATTACTTCCAGCGTTTTCATATACATGTAATTTATTTTATAATTTGAGTTAAAACAAAAATATATTTTTAATATTATTGAAGTCATCGAAAAATTATTACATTTTTGGAATATGACAAAAGGTGGGAACAAAAGTAGAAGGCCATCCATTGTTGTTTAGAATATACATACACACACATACATATAGAGTTGCACTTCTTCAAAGTGGAATATTTTAACCAAAATAGTTTTGGTTAACACCTCATTATTTTATTTGGATTGTACCATGTTTATAAAGTTCCAAAGTCCAAAGACTTCAAACTACCTCGTCTCACTCATATACATCACAATATAGCATGTACAGGTAGGTATCTTTACAAACCATTCATTATAAGTAGTAAATACTATTAAAGGAGTTCTACATAGAAATACCTCTTCGTTGTACATGAAATACTTGAAGTATGTTCAAGTAAGTTGCCAACATATCAGATACATTAAGAAGCATATTTGTATATTAGATTTGCCAACATAATACATGAAATGCTTGAAGCATGAAATACTACATGCAGCTGTGTATATACTATATTTTCTATTCATTTCATGTTCGTACAGGCACATGAATTATCGCCCAAAAATGTTTTAGCTTATGTTTATATTCTAAAAAATGCTTAACTTGTGCTTCAGGCGGTTTTTGCAGTTTCTCAAAATTTTGATTTAGAGTATGGGTAGAAGAATCTTATATAATTCTAAATTCGAAATAATTTTTTAGTATATTATTACCATTCAGAGATATAAACAGGCTAGTGAAGAAAAATTTGGAAGTAAGATAGCCAGTTCATCCATCGTAAACATAAACCCATATTTTTTTATGTTTTTCGGTCCAAAAAGTTTAGCTTGTGTTTATGAGCTAAAAAAGCAAGCAATGCAGACCAACAAAAAAAATAAGTGAAGCTTATTTAGCAGTAAGAAATTAAAATTTATTTGTGCATTTTGAGTTACTATTTTCTGAATAAAGCTAAATGTGATTAAAAATAAATAGTCCATCCATTTCATATTGTGCTAGTGCTGTCATGCTCAAGTTTGATTTCTAAGAGATACCTCTTGTTTACTTGATTACTCTTTTTAATGTACATTTTTCACTTAAACGAATACATATCTATGCATGTATATACACTTTTTTCACTTAAGTGTCATTTATGCAGTCCTCGGAATAGACCAAGGTAAAGATGATTTTTTGTACAAAGATCCTACCTTAAAAAATAGCATTACTTTGGCCCCAGCTCCAACATCAGAAATTTAAAATGAGTAAAAGATGATATAAAATTGAAAAATATCAACATGCATTTAATTGAAAAATAGCAACCAAAGCTTATAATAAAAAGTTTAGATTGCATCATGTTCAAGTCTAAAACTGTTTTGCTAACATGAAGAATAAAAGTAAATCAAATTACACAGTTAATCAATAAAAGGTAATCTAGATTTTTACAGTTTGAAACCAAATGATTTTGTAACGTAGACTACATAATGTACTAAAGTAGATTACATAATGTACTAAAGTAGCCTAGATTGTAATCAAATAAAATTTTAATGTGGCAGTAAGTAACTGAATCAATACCGATGAAGTAAAAGTAGTTTTTCATTCTCTTTGCAATGATTAATATGGCAAAAAATAAAAAAATGCATGGAAGAATCAAACCACTATATAATTTGTTAAAAAAATCATCAGAAAAATTATTTGATATTTTATACTTGATAAATATCAAACTATTTTATCACAATCAAAAATCAAACTATTTACTATAATATCAAACTATTTTATCACTACCAAATATCAACAGTAAAGTGTTTCACCGATGTTATCATCAGAAAAAAGACTGGTAAAACCTAAACTATTAGTTAACTTACTTATTCATGTGTGTATGACTGTATAGGAGATTTTGGAATAGGTCTTCGAACAAATTAAGGGCATAATTTTTAATTAAAAAACCTAAATTGCAAAGTAAGGGCATAATTTTTAATTTAAAAAACTACTGCAATGAATTCATGCATATTATTTGTAACATGTATATGACACTTAACAAAAACTACTGCAATGACTTCACACATGTTATTTTGGGTTCCTATGAATGGTAGAGAGTAGACATAAACTAAAAGTAGGCTACATGAGTATGTAGCATGAAGCAGAGATCTACTTTGATGAGCTAAATAATATAAAATGATTTAAGTGTTTTATGTGTTGTGATATAACTAATGTAGTAAGGCTCTTCATCCATCAACTGTATATTTATATGAAAAGCATCATTATTATAGCTGTTTACAATTTTTTTTGAACCATGCACCAGCAACTAAAACTAAAATAGAAGTTCCAGAGAATAAACATGTTTCAAGATCTCTCAAACATTAAATATAAAAAGGTTCAAAGGAAACAAATAATTTCTCAACTATAAATAGACTACACACCTTCAACCTCATATTTTCTATCCTCAATCAATACGATCCACATAACTGCTAATCCTGCACCCTTATTTAAAGCTTATCAAGCTAATCCTGCTAACTTCTTGTAATCATAAATGCATTTCAATAACAATGCGCAATCTTCCTTAAAGTGAAGCAAATAATATAGTAATTATGAAAAAATATTCACAAAGATCTTATCATTGCTAATGTATATAATTATTTATAAAACTGAAAGTGGTACTAAATATTGACATTTAAAAATAATACAGAGAAATTAAATTCAAAGCTACAAAAAAATGCATAATACACATGTCATCTCATGCATTTAGTCCTCCTAGAGAGGATATATAACATGATTTTTAATTTATTAATCTCAAACTAATGCTACATAACAATATCTCAAATTTCTTTTAAACAATCATTCATGTATTGCTATAAAATATATCACTCTAGAATCAAAGATATTCATGTGATCCGTAGGGAGTATAACCAAATGCAGTATTAATATTTTTCATCAATAAAATCAGAATCAGTTGGGATTTTAATTGCACATCATTCAAGATTTTAGTTGCACATCAGTAAGGAGTTTAATTGATGTTTTAAATGCTAATCAAATTAAAATAATTACTACTTAGTATTTGTATAATCAGTGACTATAGCGATTAAATTATTTCATTGTTAAAATTTTGTATGGTCCTGGTGTTGCTGTGTATAACAAATTTTATTCCGTGAATCAAAAATCAGATGAAAAAATTGTAATGATGTCATATGTTCATAAATCAGAGCAGAACCAAAAATAATGAGTAAAGATGTCAAATGTTGTATGGATCAATTGTTTTCATGAGTCGAAAATCAAATTGGAAAATGTATGTTCACCGTTCACAAATTAGATCAATCAAAACCAAAAATAATGAATAATGATGGCAAAAAGTGAAGCAAATCAAAGAATGTAAATATTCTAACTGAAATATATACGTTATAAAGGATTATACCTTCGATTAAAAGAAAAAGGTGATAGCACGCCTGAGCTATCTCTACCGGCCTATCAAATCCCTAGATGTGGATGCTATGTCTCTGGTGATGTTGGCATTAATGATTCGCGAGTGAGAGAAACTGATTTCTGAGATCGGATGACGACGACGAATGAAATCATGGTTTTGAGGAAATGAATTCAGGAATGTACTCGAATTTGGGGAAACGGACGTTTTTATGAACCAATGATGAAAATGGGATGAACGGACGCGAGCTGATGGGAAATGTTAGGGCATTTTGGGAATTCCAAAAAGACACGGTTGAAGCCTGTTGATTGAATTTTCATTATTAGTAGTAGAGATTCATCAACAATTTCATTCATATAAACATCGTCATTGATATGAACTTCATGATCTTCATGTGTTTCTATAACATTGTCAACATTTTCATCAATAGCTTCATCCGTTTCTCCGACTTGATTTGAACCAACTGATTGTTGTGCTTTTGCATTGTATAATTTAGAAATTGAACCGACTAATGATGTAGATATTGCATCTTGACGTTGGTACACCCTTCTGCGTAGATAGTAATACCATTTTGGTAAAGAAGGAACAACTACCCTATTAAATAACAGTTCTACTTACTCAATCGGCAGTCAAGGCTCCATTTGAGAGTCTTATAGCAGCGGTTAAAAGAGATATTGAGAGTATCAGTTTTGATTGGTTTACGTGAAGTATTGTTATAGTCAATTAATGCATACTTGAGAGTTTAACATAAACCGATTATAGGAGTATCTACTAAAGTAATATTACACACACACATATATTCTTATATTTATTATCTAGTTTGTGAAAATTAATTTTTCAACATCGTTAATAGGGGTATAATTGAAAAAAAAAAAGGTTGAACTCTCTTAAAACGCTTCAATTTGATCGGTTGAGAATTAATATTAAAATTACACTACGTCGGTTATTGTCGGTTATTATTAATTTTATAACGAAAAAAAAATTAATAATAAAATCAGTCAAAATTAATAAAAAAAAGCTACCCACCAAGCGTGTGAGGACAATCCAAACCGTTGCACCTCACGTAACCACCTTTGATATTTGGATCCGTGCATCCCGCACTGCTAATCCCTCGATTGCTCCAGCACTTCTCATTAAATGATAATAAAGTCCGAGTGTCATGTTTGACGTGGATGAATGACAATGATCCACCAACTTACATATTCCTCTGAAATCATATCAGAATGATCACAGTATCGAGATGGCTGCACTTTCCCTTTCCTTCTCGATTCAATTTGGTATCATTGCAATCACAATATTTACCGCAGTCATCTCTTGTACTGCTAATGGCTGCAACTACACCTCCATTTTTAGCGTTGGCGATTCCGTTGCAGATACTGGAAATTATCTCATTTCTGTAGGTGCTAACTCTACTTATGTCGCCGATTTGCCTTACGGCGAAACTTTCTTTCATCAGCCAACGGGCCGATTTTCTGATGGGCGTATCATCATTGATTTTATTGGTTTGTTTTCTTCACCTTTTACAGTAACCACTGCTCTATTTTTCTGATGGATTTCATTTGTATATTTCATCATTTCACAACAAGAAATCGAACAAGGTCATCTTTACATTGAACCGCTAAAAATGAACTTTGATGTAAGATCATATGTGGAATGAATCAGGCTCAATCCCAATTTGGAAATTTTGATTTTGGTATAATTTCCCCAATTATGTGTTTGATATGGTACAGAATAATTTTATTTGTATACATGCAGCCGAAGCACTAGGAAAACCCCATATTCCTCCATTTCTGGGTGCTCAAAATTACCCGTATGGAGTGAATTTTGCAGTAGGTGGAGCGACTGCCATTGATGCAAGCTTTTTTTTAAAAAGTGGATCGAAGCCAGTGACAAATTTATCATTGGATGTTCAAGTGCAGTGGTTTAGTCAATACTGGACTTCATTTTGTGCTTCACATTCAGGTACAATTTAGGCTTCGCTAAGGTGAGCATTAAGTTGCAAATAATACTGGCAAACACAAATATCTTTAGCACATACGATGAATATCATTTTATTCATATTTAAATGCCCTTATCTTTCTAGAATACTACCTGTGCACCCCTTTCTGCAAAAGGTGATAACAACTTCCGTTAACGTCAAAAATGGACGTCAACTCCCAAACAATATGAAAGCACCACAAATCCCATAAACAATTCCAAACAGAGTGAAGTGAAGAATAAAATATGACGAACAGAAAATTAAAACATTAAAAAATGAACGCAAGTGTTTTTATAGTGGTTCGGCTAACTTTAACCTACGTTCACTCCAAAGATTTTCCCTTTATTTATACTGCTGATTACAGTTACAATGATTTGACTCCGAGTAATAAAAATAGCAGAATGTTGCCAAAAGAGAAGAAGATCTCAAAGGAAGGAGAAGATTATTTTACATGAGCCAATGATACTGTATTTATAGAAGTAAACAGACAAATATCCAGCTGAAAATCCACGTGTAGAAGATGAAGGACCAGACGAAACCGCTCACCAAAATTGGGGCCCATCTAGGCCATTCTAGGGGATCGGCATCGATCCCTATTGGTGTTGACTGGAAGTCGGCGATCCCTAGTAGTGGTCCCCCATGATGTCCCCAATGATCCTGTATTTCGTGTTTCGATAGTTGTTTGTATAGTTGCCTTGGTGAAATTTGGTGATATTGGTCGATCTCTATTGAGTTGAACAACCGAGTTGGCTGGCCATATCCACAATGATCCAATCTGATCCTCTGCTCAGGGAAAGTGCCAATACATACTTAGCCAATTCTAGGATGTCGTTTGTCTGAATCCGCTTGATTATCATCTATAACCTTGTTTATAACTGATCTTCGATTTTGATAATCATCTCTTCGGGCTTTCTGCTTCGATGATCACGAAATCTGTTTTTTCAAAATTCACGATATTACGGTCTTGTCAAAAGGCAGGATAACAAATTCTAATGATCGGGGTTATGATCGAATCAAGAAAAACCCATCATTCTTTAGATTCGATATTCATAAACTATGTATATGCTAACATGATAAAAATAAGAAAAATGTAGCATACTATAGAACTTTCAAATGAAAACAAGATTGATGAATTTTTTTTTACTAATGTATTTTGGTTAAAAGATTTTCACTGGAATATTTTTGGTAATCATATTCGTTATTTTGACCTATTAGTAGTTAACATAAGTTTTAGATGATTAAGCAATTAGTTCTGTTGAATATTATTTTTAGTTCAAATACATGTTGCTCCGTTAGATCTTTACAAGTTTGATCCTTTCCAATCCACCAAATAAAAGGCTGGACAGAGATCATATTCTTTAAATTATAAATTGATAATGAGCAAAGTTGATTCAATGTGAATACAATCCATTGACATGTTTAGTAATACCGAATAATCAAGTTTTAATGAAGTAAATTGATTTAATTACTTTTTTTGGAACATGGGGCACACTAAAGTTTGGGTTTGAAATCAAAACTTCTTTTCATTCTCAATTTCCTCAAATCTCAAACAAAGTCTCACCCTTTCTCATGGTGGTCATGGTCATTATTTATTCTTGGGGATTTTGCGGTTCGAGACGGATTTGACGGCGATAGCGATGAAGACAATGCTGTACTTCCGACTTCAAGGATCTATGAAATAGATTCTTTCAGACAATAGTTCAACCCACCAGGTACAAACGGGTTATCGAACTATCGACTTTCAGGATTCAATGAAGCCCTATAACAGCGTAATCGGATTCAAAGTTTGTACGACTTTGATCCGACCAAGAACACTTCAGAAAATGTATCTGATGATGCAATTTATATAGAACAGAATGAAGAGGAAGAAGAATACAATCCTGCAACGCTTTCTGAATTTGCAACACCTTCGAGGCGTCACAAAACAGAGCGTTTAGTAACGCTATACCGACGTCGCAGAACTGCTGTAGGAAGAAGAAGAAGATGCGGAACTGATTGCAACTGTTTCTGGGCGTCGCTATTTATAGACGTGAGGATGTGTCTATTCGCCAAGCGTCACGACCGTTTGCAAACGGTTCGTAACTGTTGCGATTCAAACGTCGCGTCCATTCACATTTGCAACGTTACAAATTCCGCCATTATATAAATTCTGAATTCCGGTTCTGGGTCCTTAACGGGCTGAAACATGGCCCGTTACTGTACATATACGGTCCAAAAATATTTTCGGAACCGAACCCGGCCCGGTCGGACGGACGGCGGCGGCGGCGCGCGTGTGGTGTTGCATGACTTCTCTCCTCACAACAAAGCAAACATGTGAGAGCCCCAAGGCCCCATCATCCACTTGAGAAAGCTATACTTATACAAATATCTTGTATAAGTTTCTATGATGTGGGACTTAGTTCTTTCTTCTTCCTTCCTTCTTTCTCTTCCAAACAAAAATCCCAAAGCCCAAATCTTTTTGAAAATTTTCAACAATCTCCCCCAATTTGCAAAATAAGAAAATAAATAAATAGGACGGCTGAATCACTAGAGTGACTTCCTACATACCCAAGTGGGATCAAGCCTATGTAGTTCTAAGATCAAGTTTTGCATCATCGTGAAAACCAACACATAAATAAAAGGTATCTTTTGGATTTGAACCTTTACTTAGTGTAAACCATTCGAAGCCTTATCGAGATTCTATGGTGAACGAATCTTGAACCAAGTATCCCTAATGATAAAACCGGAACAATCACACATGTTGATTTCCTTAGGTAAAGTGTTCTGTATTGCTCAACACGTTAATGGCCATGTGCTTAAATCCTGGTTCATGAGTCTACTTAGAAAGCGGTCTTACTTTCCTAGGAAACGGCCTGATTTCCATACTCATATAGGTAAATCTCTTAAGGTGTTTCTGCGATACACCTTTTAAGGTTTCTTGACTTATTAAGGATATATATCCATCCTTTGTTCTTGCAGAATCCAACACTAAATATTATGGGATTATCAATTTAGTGTTCCATAATCATTCTCTTAACTTGTTGGTACCCATTGAACTTTGTCTATCCTTTTCAAGACATAAGTTGGGTTTCTGTTAAGGATGATCAATCTTCATTCACAGACCTTAGTCTCATTTCTTGTGACTTTATAGAAACCATTGCCTTTGGAAGACCTTTTGTAAGTGGGTCAGCCAAGTTTTTTTTCGTTTCTATGTAGTCAACAGTTATAACTCCTCTTTTGAGTAACTGTCTCACCATTTGATGACTTAGACTCACATGTCTAGACTTTCCATTATATGTCTTATTAGACACATTGTATATTGTTGCTTGATTGTCACAGTTAATCAAGACTGCTGGAGATGGCTTCTTCCACAAAGAGATTTCCATTAATAAATTCCTAAGCCATTCCGCTTCTTTACACGCATCTGCTAATGCAATCAATTCTGACAACATTGTTGAGTCAGAAATATAGGTCTGCTTCTTGGAAGCCCAAGACACAGCAGCGCCTCCTAATGTAAAGATCCATCCAGTCGTAGACTTGGATTTGGATTCTACATTGTTTCAGGTTGCATCACTATATCCTTCTATTACAGAAGGATATCCTTTATAAGATAAACCATATTCAATGGTTCCTTTCAAATAAGCTAAAACTCTGGAAATTGCTTTCCAATGTTCGAAACCTGGATTACTCGTAAATCGACACAATATACTTATAGCATGCGCGATGTCTGGTCTAGTGCAATGCATAGCATACATAAGACTCCTAATAACACTGAAATACTCTAGTTGAGAGATAGTACGTCCAGTATTCTTTTCTAATTTAATACTAGGATCTAAAGGAGTTGGTGCTGGTTTGTCATCGTAATGGCCATACTTTTATAGGAATTTCTCTATGTAATGGGATTGGGTTAGTAATAACTCTCCCTCTTTCCTAACAATTTTAATTCCCAGAATTACATCAGCCTCTCCTAGATCTTTCATATCGAATTTAGAAGACAGAAACTTTTTAGTTTCATTTACACAGGATATATTGGAACCAAATATTAGCATGTCATCAACGTATAAACATATTATAACAATACCGTTGTCATCCGATTTGCTATAAATACATTTATCAACATCATTAACAATGAATCCATATGACAGTGCAACTTTATCAAACTTCTCATGCCATTGCATGGGAGCTTGCTTCAGGCCATAAAGAGATTTTACTAATTTGCAAACTTTCTTTTCTTGGCCTGAGGTTTTGAAACCTTCATGTTGTTCCATATATATCTCTTCTTCTAAATCTTCATTTAGAAAAGCAGTCTTTACATCCATTTGATGTATGACTAATTTATGAATTGATGCAAGTGCAATTAAACAACGTATAGAAGATATGCGAGCAACTGGAGCATATGTATCAAAATAATCTACTCCATGTCTTTGCTTATATCCCTTAGCAACTAATCTGGCTTTAAACTTATCAATGGATCCATTTGTATTCAACTTTTTCTTGAATATCCATTTACATCCTATAGGTTTAGCACCAGGAGGTAAATCAGTTAAAACCCAAGTTTGCTTTAACATTATGGAATTCATTTCATCATTGACAGCTTCTTTCCAGAAATTTGAATCTCTGGAACTCATAGCTTCAGAATAAGTTTTGAGATCATCATCAACGTTCATTACATATTTAGTCACATTAAGGACTTCGTCCTTACTGCCTTCTACAAGATATGTAATGAAGTCAGGACCATAGTCATTCTCTATTCTCGCTCTTTTACTTCTCCGTTGTTCAGTACTATTATCTGGTACTGACACTTCCTTGCTGTTTTGTGCAGGAGCAAAATCATCGTCATTGATATCATTAGTCATACTACGTTCTGGACTAGATGATCTCAATGGGATCTCAACAGTTTGATTTTCAAAAAATTCTACATCTACAGATTCTATAACTTATAGGGTGTCAAGAATAAGAAATCTATAAGTTATACTATTAAGTGAATATCCTATGAAAACACATTTAAATGCTCTATTTTCTAACTTTGGTCGTTTAGGGTCTGGTTTTCTAACATAAGCTAAGCAACCCCAAACTTTAAGTCTAGTTAGGTTAGGTTTCCTATTAAACCATATAATTCATAAGAGGAAATATTATTCTTTTTAAGTGGTACTCTATTTAAAATATAACATGCAGATAACATAGCATCACCCCATAGGTTATAAGGTAAATTAGAACTTATGAGCATGTAATTAACCATTTCTACTAAAGTTCTATTCTTCCTTTCAGCAACACCATTTTGTTGTGGTGTATATGGGGCAGTACAGTGGTAAATTATACCTTGTTGTTTATAAAACAAGGTGAATTCATTTGAGAAATATTCACCACCACGATCTGAATGTAATATTTTAATTTTAACTCCTAATTGTGTTTCGACCTCTGCTTTGTAAATTTTGAATTTATCAAAAGCCTCATCTTTAGTTTTCATTAGATATACATATGCATATCTAGTATAATCATTAATGAATGTTATATAGTATTGGTTACCACCATAGGTGATATGACTTTTTAAGTCACCCACATCACTATATACCAAATCAAACAAACCAGTTTTCCTTTCTACGGATTTAAAGGATTTTCGGTGTATTTTTGCTTGAACGCATATTTCACATTTAGAGATGGTATCGAAATCACAATCAGAAATTAATCCTAATTTATTCATATTCCTAATGGAATTATAATTAACATGTCCTAATCTACCATGCCATAAACTAATAGAATCAACAATATAAACAGAAGATTTCTTTATTAAATTCAACTTAATTATGCCGTTACAAGAGTATCTCTGTCCAATGAATTTACCATTCTTAGACAACACTAGCTTATCAGACTCATACACCATCTTGAATCCTCCTTTGTTGAGAAGGTATCCAGAGACCAAATTCTTACACATATCAGGTACATAAAATACATTGACTAATGTAATAACTTTTCCAGAGGTGAGAGGAAGTTCTATAGTGCCTTTTCCCAGAACTTTACTTGGAACCTTATTTGCTCCAGTAACTTCATCGGCTTCTCCTTTATTTTCTTCGTAACTCTTGAAAAGATTACGCTCTTTGCAAATGTGAATGGTTGCTCCAGTATCGAACCACCAATCATTATTATTGCCACGAACGGAGTTCGCCTCTTGCACTACAGCCACAAGCGAGTCTTCGACCACATTCACTTTTTGTTGTTTCTTCCG
Source organism: Allium cepa (assembly GCA_030765085.1). NCBI lineage: Eukaryota > Viridiplantae > Streptophyta > Magnoliopsida > Asparagales > Amaryllidaceae > Allium > Allium cepa. Next base: position 316,582,438 of record CM060941.1, on the reverse strand, counting down.
CAGACGGCAGTCTCGGGCATAGTGGCCGGGCTTGTTACAAAAATAACAAGCACCGTTCTTTTTGTTGTTAGTTTTGGAATGATTTTTCTTAAACCGTGTCTCATTCTTTGGCTTTAATTTATCAGTAATTTCAACATTATTTGCCTTAGAATGGGACTCAGTTTGCGGATTATTATCTAGATCGCGTTTGCGAGAGTCTTCTTCAATACGAAGATGACACTGTAAACCGTCTAAATTATAATCCGTTTTCGCATGCTTCATCTTTTTCTTATAATCATTCCAACTATGCGGAAGTCTAGAAATTATAACTCCAACAACAAAAGATTCAGAGAGATCAATTCCAGCATCTTTAAGTTGATTCGCCAACAGTAAGATTTTGCTTATTTGTCCAATTATGGACTTATTGGTGACCATTTTGAAATCCATAAAATTAGAAATAAGAAACTTTTTATTACTTGCCTCGGATATGCGGTACTTATTCTTCAGAGCAGTCCAGAGTGCCTTCGCTGTTTTCAAGGTCCTATGAGCATTGTAGACTGGGGTAAATAGCGCATTCAGAATATGGCCTCTGCATAGGAAATCGTCCTCTTTGCGCTTTGCACGTTTAGCCTTTAGAGCAGCATCATCCTTATCAGTTTCCTCCGGGATTTCTTCCAAATCATCTTCCAAGATGTAGAACAAATTGACGGTGACCAGGAAAAATTTCATCGTCTCTTGCCAACGAGTGAAATTGTCGTCATCAAAACGCTCCAAACGAGTTAGATGCTGATTCATCACTTGTAGAGCGCTCGAACCTTTCATGGTTGAAGAGTCTATTGTCTGAAATTTCTTGGGGATTTTGCGGTTCGAGACGGATTTGACGGCGATGGCGATGAATCTATTTCATAGATCCTTGAAGTCGGAAGTACAACATTGTCTTCATCGCTATCGCCGTCAAATCCGTCTCGAACCGCAAAATCCCCAAGAAATTCAACCCACCGGGTACAAACGGGTTATCGAACTATCGACTTTCAGGATTCAACGAAGCCCTATAACAGCGTAATCGGATTCAAAGTTTGTACGACTTTGATCCGACCAAGAACACTTCAGAAAATATATCTGATGATGCAATTTATATAAAATAGAATGAAGCGGAAGAAGAATACAATCCTGCAACGCTATTTACAGACGTGAGGAGGTGTCTATTCGGCAAGCGTTACAACCGTTTGCAACGGTTCGTAACTGTTGCGATTCAAACGTCGCGTCCATTCACATTTGCAACGTTCAGAAAACGTTACAAATTCCCGCCATTATATAAATTCTGAATTTCGGTTCTGGGTCCCGTTACTGTACATATACGGTCCAAAAATATTTTCGGAACCGAAACCCGGTTAGGTCGGACGGACGGCGACGCGCGTGTGGTGTTGCATAACTTCTCTCCTCACAACAAAGCAAACATGTGGGAGCCCCAAGGCCCCATCATCCACTTGAGAAAGCTATACTTATACAAATATCTTGTATAAGTTTCTATGATATGGGACTTAGTTCTTTCTTCTTCCTTCCTTCTTTCTCTTCCAAACAAAAATCCCAAAGCCCAATTCTTTTTAAAATTTTTAACATTTATCAATCATGTGTACACCCTTCCTGCTAAATATTTCAACAGTAACAGTTTTCACTTTTTTCTGTGAAACACACCTTTTGTTCAAACAGGATATGGAAAGAAAACGAGGGATGGAAAAATTATGGTAGGTTGTCATCTAGAGCAATTTGAATATTTCAGTCTGTTTATCATTGAAGCATGTATTTTTCTTATATATGATATTTGCATCTCTAATTTTATTGTTTTGTTAAAAATCATGTTACGCTTACTCCATTTATTGTGATAAATCAATCCTACAAAGAGATGACATGTGAGGATACGAGGATTCTACTGACTGATCTTACATATTACATGGATCTTGACTTACCATGCTGTGATAAGTTTAGCATTTTCCTTTCTTTTGAGTTATTAAACTCCTATGTAGGGCAAGTTATATACAAGACAGATATTTTCCATAGGAAAACACATTATCCATTGCATTTTTTGAGCTATAGCTGGGGAAAAAAATACTACTCTTACTTGTTGAGATTAGTCTTACATCTGGCAATTTACAACATGAATCATGCGTAAATGCTAAGAGACCGCCTTTCACATTACAAATTGGTTTTATGATAATATATGGTTCTCTAACATGGTATCAGAGCGGGTTTAATTGTGTCACACGTCACTCTCAATGAATGTTCATGTGTTTGGTTGATGATGTACCACACGTGTGGGGACGTATTGAAATTAGTCCCACGTCGGACAATTTACGATATGAATTTTGCATAAATACAAAAAGATCACCCTTCACATTACCAATTGGTTTTGTGATAATATATGGTTTTCTAATATTACTTACAACGTTTTAAGTAAAATTCCCTTAAAAGAGAGAAACAAATGCATTGAAAGAAAGAATGCTGTTTATAACTAGCATTTTATTCAATTTTTACATTATACAGAATGTTAGTTATAACTAACATAATATTCATTTTACACCATACAAAGTGCTAGTTATAATTATCATTTTCCTTCAATCCGAAATAAAAATTTGTTGTCTTTCGATCTAATTTTTTCCTATTTAGAGTAATATCTCGTTCTGTTTACTTAGATTTAAGTCATCATCTACAAAATTCTTAGACAAGAAGCATAATTCTGACATCCTATATTTCAAGGACAAATCAGGCATATTATTAAATAAAGTATGTGGATTTCCTTCTTTTTTCCGAATGCAAATTCAGTTCTATATTCAATAGTTGAGAAGTAGCAACTAAACCGTTGTTTGGATTATTATTTTTTACATCAGAAAGGAACATTTTTTCTGTTTAAAAGTGTACTAATTATTTGTTGATGTGGATCAACTAGCTAGAAGATTTTATTATCGTTTGACAAAAGAAGGCATGATTACAAGGAAAACATAAATAACTTTATATTCGTTCATTCAAATCTGATATATGAGGTGGAGCCTTGGTGCAACGGTTAGATCATCCACATGGTGATCTGGGCGTCCAAAATTGAGTTCAGAAACAGCCTTTCGCAATGCGAGAGAAAGACCGTACATTATCGACCTTCTTAGAGTCCGCTATCGTGCGGGAGCCTGGTGCACTGGGTTACACTTTTATTTAAATCTGATATATAAGTGGAGAAATCAATGATACATATATTTGTATCAAAAGTTTGATGTGACCCTTTCACAAACTGCCGTGTGAGCTACATTAAAAATCATGTTTACAAGTGATAAATGTACATAATTTGTCATAATACACACATGGCAGTAGCTGAGTAGTGTTGTATCAAAAATTTGGTACAGATATCTTAACAAAGTCCTCTTTAAGACTGCAGGCAGGCCCGGTTTTAGGACTAGGCGGTCTAGGCGGCCGCATAGGGCAACCCCCCTCGACAGGGCAACCAGTGCTGGTGATGTCAAAAGCAAATGTAGAAAATACGAAGGATAGTAAATAATTTATTCATATTGATCTTTAACTCATCTGGTAGGGCAACCAAAGCATTGGTATTAATGGCGCAGGTTCGAATCTGGGAATAATTGGTGTTAAAGTCAATTTTCTTTTCACATGTAAAGTCATTTTTTTTTCCACTGGTTGCCTAGGGCAACCAGAACTGCAGAGCCGGCTCTGACGGCAGGAGACCCATTATTGCTTAGTTCAGATGTCATATTGGGACTGTTTTTGTGCTTTTTACTACACAGGTCATAAGCTATCTTGTCATTTGTTTCGTTTTGTTAAACTTGTAATTTTTGAGCACTAATTAAAAGTATGATCACATTGGATCGGCATTCACTTTAACTTGGTAGTAAGGTTTGTCCCTTGCAAGTTTTTCTAAAAGTTCAAAATTCTCTATCTTTTGTTTGGGCATTTTCGAGCAAAATTAACAAAATAAATAAAATTTAAAAAAAATATTAGGGAGTTTTTAATGGGATTACACTTTTGAATTAGAAGGGTTTAGGGAACTCTATCCTAAAATAAAATTATTATGGAGGGACATTGTAAATGTAACCAAATCAAACGACTTACTGGTTTATCCTCATTCGAAGCAAATTTTGGCAACACTTCAAAACTGGAAAGAAGAACGATGGATGGTCCACCAAAAACTAAATTCGGACCGATCGAAGAAAAAATCATAAAACTGTTGGGGCTGCCGAAGAAGTTGCATGATTGGTAGGGACGGAGCGAAGATTTTATATCGCCCAGGCTAGGATTGTACTTATGTGAAATGACATTGAATGTAAATAAAATCTACAAAAAAATGATATTAATAATGCATTTGTGAATATTGATAGAAATGCAGGTAATGGTTAAACGTACAGATTTTGTAAAAGATATAATTGGTAAAAGATTCCATGCGAAGGATGTTAAAATGCAAACAGACGTACTTCCCGTGAAAACATGAATTATAAAATTTGATAATGGATCACTTCTGATTTCTCATTCTCCTTTGGAATTTTCTCACTTATCATTATATTTTTATTATTCTTTATGAAATATAATAGAGACTAGATGATTTGACTATAAGCCTAACGATGGACTTAATCCAATAATAAACGATGCACTTGTTTTACTGCAAGAATTTATACTAAAAGTATAATTAAGCCGAGATTAAGGTTATCATTGTACATAATGCATGTTTACAAATCCCAAGTGGGATATAGCCAAAGTGGTTAAGGCGCAAGCCTTGACCCTTGTGCTTTTTGAGTTTTGGATTTTTTTGAGTATTGGGCTTTTTTATGTGTCTTTTATACAAGTTTGATCTATTATTTTACTAACTACAAATTAAATTTTAAACTATATTTTATGATTCATCCAATTATTTAAATATTTTATTAACCAAATTTTAAATTTTAAACCATATTTTATAATCCATTTAACTATTTAACTATTTTATAAATTAAAATTTGAATTTTGCAAAAAGACGCCTCAAGCTGCAAAAAGGTGCACTACGAGCGCCTGAGCCTTTTTTGAGCCTAGGCATATCTAGACGTGCGCCTTCATAACACTGGCTATAGTCCAGGGTCTCTCACACAGCTCCATCCCTTATGATTGGGATAATGATGGAATTATATTTGATTTGTTATGAAGAGACTAATTTTTTTTTATCCCAAAGTATTGTACATAACGAAATCTCTCCTATCCAAAACTGGAGTACCTGTGATAATGTTGAAAAATTTAGTCCACATCTCAGTTCAGTATGACACGCACTTACATGTCCAAGAATGGATATACCGATTACGATACTTCCATTGCGAATAAGTGTAACAATTATGATCAGTTAAATATACTACAGAAATCACTAATACTGAAACTACTGAATTAGAATTCTGTACAATATTTCCGTTCAAATCAACACTCGTGTGTTGCTGATCTTATTTTACCCAACAATAATGCAAAAATAATGAACAAGACGCATAAACTTAGCATTTCATATGTACACATATAATTTGTCCTTGAAGATATAGGTTAAAAAAATTAAAAATAAAAATAAAAATCATGTCACGGTTTTACCTTTTAGCAGATTGCACCAATCACTTGAGCAAGTCGCTTTTTCTTGTGGGTGAGATCGGAGGCAACGACTACAACATTCCTTTTCTCCAAGGAACTGATATTAAAGAGATATTAACATTCGTTCCATTGACAATAAATGCAATTAGTTCAGCCATCAATGTAAGTATGCATAATTCTTCATTTAATCTGGTTGATTATGAAACACTTTTCTTAAACTGTTTCTTAATTTGAAGGAATTAATCGAACTCGGTGCTAGAACACTACTAGTCCCAGGAAATTTTCCAATTGGATGCAATCCAATGTATCTAACACATTTTAGGAGCTCACAAGATAACGCAAAGTACTACGATAAAAACACTGGTTGCATAAACTGGTTAAACGACTTTGCAGAGTACTTCAACAGTAAGCTTGTAGAAGAGATAGAAACGCTTCGGTTGCTTCACCCTTTCGCAAACATTATCTACGCAGATTACTACAAAGCAGCAATGAGCATTTATGCCTCTTCCAACCCTTTTGGTAGGCTACATTATTCGCTTTTTTTCTCTCTAATTTATTCAGAAGCATTCACATCATCATTTTTTTAGGCTATGGAGCAGTTCCTTTAGAAGCATGTTGTGGAGGCGGCGGTCTGTATAATTTAAATTTCTCTGCTCCTTGTGGTAATAAAAATGCAAAAGTATGTGCTGAACCATGGAAATATGCAAACTGGGATGGTCCTCATTTTACAGAAGCAGCGTATCAAGTCATGGCTAATGGATTGCTAGATGGCTCTTTTACAGTTCCTTCCTTCAATAAAATATGCCCCGACTAGATATGGATGTGGAATAGGTATGTGATGCAGCTCTCATAAAAGATCACGTAATTAACAATTTCACCATTTGTTCAATTTCGAGCATCTCTCTTAACGTCCCCTTGCCTTCAGCCAGTACTAAGTTCCTCATTTTAAATCCATTATTAGCTATCATTGATAAGATAGCGATTCCTCCTACTATTCCTCTTGGTATCTCAGCTATCAGTTGCTCTTTCTTATCATCTTCCCCATTTTCTTGTTTATGATCTTTTTGCTTGTATGGGTTTGTCTGGAAAATACTATATAAAATGTCGTCTTCTTCAGCGTCATCATTCAATTCAAATAATGAGGTACCACTGCTTTCATAATGATTAATATCTACATCATCACAAGTTTCTGGAAGAAGATAACTTATGATTAATTTCATAAGATGAATGTTTTTCAGTATGCTAAGTTTAGCATTTTCGTCGTCTATCAATAGCTTTTTATCTTGTAAAAGTTTCTATGGCAATTGTTGATATGCGATGACTTGCGAACGTTATTACTGTTGAAAATGCACTGGATTCAGAATTTGATGTTGATCCACATGTATTGCATTTTCCAAATTGTGGATGGACCCTAGCATTCTTTTGTATGGAAAATTCATACAAGGATCCATGGCAGAGTGAGCAATAGCGATTGTGTTTTTAAATCCATTAAAATTGATTATTTGAACTTTTGTTATTTGTTGTTTATTGTAACGCATTTGGTTTGTTCACAAGAAAGAGACACGGGAATTGTCCAGTTCCGGTTCCAGCTGGAAATGAACGTATTCCTATTATCGGATCGTTTGTAATGGAGAACATAAAATAAAAAATAACAAAATTACCGATTTTCGTTCGGTTCTGTTTCTAATCAAATACAAAAAGACATCGATTCTCTTGTGCATAGACACGTGAGGATCTGAAGGCTGGCCCCTAAATTTAGCATGCTTCTGCCAATAACACAGAAGTGCGAATGGTTCCATTAAACGGCCCCAGCGCTTCATTAAACGTCTTTCAGAATAATGATAATTGTTGTAAATAACCTTAAGAGGATGAATGTATGATAGCTATATCGCTCTATAGTCAATATACAATTAATTGTTTATGAATATGGCTCCATTAACCATGACAACCCTTAGTTCAATGTTTCATTGGTTCAGCCGATTTAGCTATGAATAGATATTCGAAATATTCAAAACCTGTCGGAATCTGTATATGAAAATGTGGATATTATCTAATATTTGAAAAGCGGATACAGATATTCGATATTTGAAAATATTTTCAAATGCGGATACAAACATGAGTGTATCCATATTCGAAAAATATTCGTTCAATTCGAAATTAATTATATGCGGATGTTGATATGAATTTGAATGAGAACGTAGATGCCAGTTTCAAGGTTGGTTCAGTCCCAGAGTGTCTCTGGGCAGAAGTCTCTTTAGAGTTGCAACTCGATAAGGAGAAGTGTAATGCCCCATAATTTTATGTAATTAAATTAAAGAGGATAAATTGAAATATTACATAAAAGACAAAATAGTAATTTTATAGGATAAGGAATTAAGATTTCGAACCTTTCTCATCGCGTCCAGAATGTCATTCACAATTAGAAACGTATATAACTTGGCGAATTTGTTCGGATGGGCAAGAAATTAGAAGAAGTCAAATCCGATAGCATTTTTGTAATATATTAGTTATGAGATTTTAACCTAAACTTAAGTTATTTCAGCCTATAAATAGAAAGTTAAACTCTATTCTCTACTCCTACTTGAGCCTAAACATCTTACCATTGTTCTCCATCTTCTTCTTGTTCTCTTTCTAAACAAATCAGTTCTAAATTAAATGAACTAATATGTGGAATTGATCACCGCGAAGAGTGCTGTGCAAATTAATCGAAGCTATCGAGAAATTTGGTGTTTTTAGACAATGAATTTCTGGACAGCGAAGGAGGAGGATGATCCACCTTGGATTAAAGAAGCACGGTTGATCGGTTAATGGTATTCATCATATTCTTGTGTATATTAGTATGATATAGTAATTCATCCCTTATGGTCGTAAATCACATTATAAATGGTGTAATTGGAATTTAAAAAGTGATTTTTTTTTTATAAACATGATTAGGGGTAAAAGGCCATGGCTAGATGGTTAAAAATCAAATTTTTATCAATTGTAATTAACAAAAGTTAATCTCCTTCTAATGAAAACAGTGGAAAATGCAAAATTGTTTCAAACTAAGCATATTATATATCAATGTTGTAGTTAACGATGACATGATTCCAATGGTAGATTTCGTTTGTCAATTGGATGTACGGTTTGATCAGAAAACATGTCGGAAGTTCAACGAACATGAACCGTCCATTTCCACTCAACGGTGGAACGACAACGATAGGACATGTAGCGGCCCGTAATTTAGTCACTTTGAATGTAAATACTTATATTTTCAAATAACTAAATAATGGATTTTATAACCCAAGTAGACCTCTTTTATATAATAACTGATGGTAGTAAACCCGTTTTGTTATTTTGTTTAAACAATAAGTAGTTCGTAGAAAGATCGAAAATATGACTAGAAATCGTTCTTTGGAATTTCAACTTTTTTCGATCAAAAATTGTCGAAACTTGTGCACATTAGTGACATATGTGCACATACATAAATAAATAGCAAAACAACCTAATCACATTTTAGAACATACTTAAGTATTAAGTAAAAGGAAGACTTTTCTTTTCATTTAAAAATAGAAAAGTACTAAAGACGTACCTAAATAAAAAGTGGTGATGATAAACGTCTTAGGAAAAGTGTGTTGCATAAGTTAATAAAGGGTGGTGGCTTTTACAAAAGAAAGGATAGCATGTTTTAAGGAAGGGTATTTGTAGTCATTTTGCTATTTTACATTTCCATTAAAGAAAAAACCCTTCCTCTCGTTTTTTTCATTTTATTTCATTTTCAAATTTTAGCTTCTTTCTCTCTTTTCTCCTCACTACTCTTTCACCTTAGTTTTTTTAAGTAAGAAATTACTTCAAAACCACTCCTTTTCTTTTCTAAAATTCTTAAGCAAGCCTCTAAAAAATAGACAACCACCTCCCCATCTCAAAACCACCAAAGTCGAACCCAAAACTCCCCCTAGGAATATGCATGACCAAATAAATTCCCATGGAGGCCTTCGAGTCAAGTTTTTCAAGCGGAAGTTAGGTCCTTGTGTGTTTTCAAGGTCGATGAAAGGAAAATTTGCATCTTTGGTTTGATTTGAGTGAGCAAATCTCGCTTAAAAGCAACTTTAAATTTTAATTATTTTATTGTGACCATTTATGCTGTTTTTCTTGTATAATAATATGCAATTACTATTGTTTCGTTTGGTTGCCGCTTGGAAGCATATGACACGTAGAATTTAGACAAAGGTATGGTAAAAGGAATGAAGTTGAAGTGTTCATAGCGAATAGGTCACGACGATACACTTCGAAGTGCATATGACAAGGTTTACAGGGGAGTCTCGTTGTAGAGGGACTCAAAGGAGTTCCTTGCCTTTTTTATTTTTATATGTTTGCTTGTATAAATGCTTATTAATGTTGCTTAGTTATAGTTAATCTACTTGCTATGGATATTTTTGCGATATTGAAATTCCGTGCTTTCTTTAAAAGAAGTTTACTACTTTTTTTTTTCTAAGAATGTTGAAATGAATTTTCCAAACTCGAATCTTGTTTCCAAAATTGTTTAAAGGGTGTTTTAAAATTGTTTGAAATTTATTTTAAAAAGGCGTTTAATTTTATAAAGGAAAAGAGTTACCGTGTTTAATCAAACTTTGGTTTTAAATAAATGATTTTGAAAAATATATTAAATAACTAGTTTGAAATCAAGGACTATTAATAAGTTTGTGAAGTTGGTTTACCGATTATTTTAAAAGGACTTTGTTTTAAACAAGGGATTTCTTTGTTTGTGCCATTAAGTAACATAAAATAAATATGATAAATAGTGATATAATGTTGACCCGTTTATGGAAAGTAAGTCGACTTATATTTAGCACTAAAACCTGATGAGTAAATTTTCCTCCATCTGTGAGATCTAAAATCATAGTGCTTTAACTAAGGCAAGGCAACCAGTGCCTTAACTTACTTGAGTTCGATTTTGGACGAGGGATAGAGAAGTTGAAATGTCGGAAGTATGAAAAGTATAAGAGGGTTAATTTCCATAAATAGGTCATGATTAATTAATTATATGGAAGGAACTGTTAGAACCTCTAATTTATGTTTCAATGATAACTATTATACAATCATATACATATATAGACCTTATCAAGATTGCAGGTATATACTACAAGAAAACATCATGCTCGAAAATATTGAGACTCAAAGAGAAACAAAAATTCATTGACCATACTGCTATTAATGAGGTTATTCTACTGTAAAGGAGTCCTAGATAAAATATTGTTAAGGTCTCTTTGAATATATATATGCATACACGATCACACAAAATTTCATATGCATCAAAATTAAGTTGAAAAACTTATTTTACACCTCATAGACATTTTGAGATAAATCCACAGACGTTTGTGACAATTCTCGGGTTAAAAATTCTCTAAAGTCACATACGTCTGAGGTTTTACCACGGACATCTACCATGTGCAAAATCTGTCAATTTTAAAAAGGCACTTCAGTTTCATTCAGAAAGAAATCACCTTTCAACGAAACGTTGCAGCTACTAAATTGAATAGACTTTTTCAAATAGTAACAACTTTTCATCAGCAACTTTTTGAATCTATAAATACTACTTTGATTGAGACATAGAAATTGTCTAACTTGAATTTATCTATTCTTTACTCTCTTGATTTCTAAACACTCTCTTGGATATACATTGTTCACATACTCTCAATCTATTATAACCAAAATATAATTTTGGTTAAATCACTTCCTACAACTCAAAGCATTCGTATTCATATAATCAAAGGAAATCATGAGAAGACTTGTACTATAAGTCAAAAACTGTGTTATTTGAAACACAAGATTGTCAGAGATATCTTTTCTATTAGCCTATTCCCCCATATGAAGCGAGGGTAATTCGTTTAAAGAAAATACCGAAGGGGAGCTTTGGGATTAGACGTAGGAAGGAAGGTCTGAACCAGTATAAATACTTTGGTTTGCATGTTTTTTATACTGTGCTATTTATTGTCTACTATTGCATTAACATATACACTTGCATATTATACACAAGTTAGATAATATACGATCCACGAAACTTTCAATTGGTATCAGAGTGAGGTTATTTCAATCTATAGCAACACGTAATTGAAATCATTAAAATGGCAAGTACATTTCAAGAAGGTCAATCGACTGCACATCCCTCACTATTTACTGGATCTAATTATGCTTATCGGTCAACACGTATGCGAATTTTTATGGAAGCAAATTGATTAGAAATATGGCTAGCGACTCAAAATAAGTATGAAGCACCTGACATTGATATTGGTACATGGACTAATGCACAAAAAGCAAAGCCATCTAACAATGCCAACGCTATAAATGTTTTATTTTGCGCACTCGATAAAAATGAATTTTGAGTCATGCTTTATACTACTGCTTATGATATATGACATACATTACAAATTACCCCTGAAGGCACAAACAAAGTTAAGCAAACAAAAATTTCTATTCTACAAACTCAATTTTCATCTTTTAAAATAAAATCAAATGAATCAATTATTGATACGTATGCTAGATTTCAAGCTATACAACACTATCTTATGGCACTAGGAGTTAAATTCACTGATTTTGATTTAGTCATATAAATTTTGAACTCTTTGACAAATGAATGTGGAAGAAAAGTTTTAACCATCGAAGAAGCTAACGATCTTTCCCAACTCAAAGTCGAAGAGTTATAGGAAATATGATGTCGTATGAAGCTAATTTACAAGCAAGAAAAGAACAAAATCAAGAAAGGAAAAACATCGCATTTTAGGCAAATAATGACAATTTTAACTTGGAAGAAGATGAGATTGTTTTCATAGCCAAAAATTACAAGTTCAAGAAGTTCAAAATGATGATGAAATTTCAAAACAACAGCAACACAAATTCCTCAAATCAAACATCAATGAAGTGCTTCGGATGTGACAAATTTGTCCATATGAAGAAAGAATATTCACTACTCAACAATGATAAAAAGAAAAACAAATTCGAAAATTTCAAGAAAAAGAGAAGAGTATTTCAAGTAACTTGGGATGACTCTGACTCTTCCTCTTCATCTGATAGCGATAGTGACTCAGAACAAGCAAATGTTTACTTTATGGCTAGCACAAATGAGGTACGTCCTAAATTAACATATGATGAAATTCTTGAAATTAATATAGAATTAGATGACAAGTATAGAGAATTAAAAAGATTAAACAAAGAAAATGTGGAAAAATTAAATAGAGCTGAATTAGAAATTGATCATTAAAAGACGAGAAACTATTTTAGAAGAAGAATTAGAATTAGCACAAAAAGAATGTAAAAAATTATCATCTCAAAATGCTACTTTAACATATGATATAGAGAATGATATAGAGAATAACAAAATAGAGAATTATAAACGTGAAAAAGAAAAGTATGAATTAAAACAAAATTTAGAATTAGCTAATGTATAAATTTCTGATCTCAAAAGTAAATTAGATAAAATTACTAATAATGTTTCAAAATTTAATAAAGGAAAGAAAAATCTGGATAATTTGATAAATATTTCAAAACCATCAGAAAATAGGAAGGGGTTAGGATTTAACGAAAAAATTCATAAACATTCTAGAAATAATCCAGTTTTTTTATAATAATCAAATATTTAAGAAGTATATAATACATTATATACAAATTTTAGAAAAATCAAAATCTAAATATAAAAATAAGGGAACAAAAATGATTAAAATATGGATTTTTAAAACAAATAACAAAATGGTTAGAAAAAAGTACATAAATATATATCTAAAAGATATAGTTTATAATAAAAATTACATCTCTAAAGGTTCCAAACCCTTATGGGTATGGCTACCTTCTCCTACTAACACACGAGACCCTAACGAAGGAACTGGGTACCTATTAAAAAATTTATTATTTTGAAGGTACCAAAAACAAAATTAATAATAAGGAGAAATGGATACTTGATAGTAGATGCTCTAAACATATGACGGAAAATGCACATATGCTATCAAACATCAATTAAATGGACGGTGGCACGGTCACTTTTGGGGATAATTCTAAAGGATACGTTATTTGAATTGGAAACGTCATCAATGTCATTATATCTACTTCTCCTATTATTCCAAATGTAATATTAGTAAAAACTTAAAAACATAATTTACTTAGTATAAGCCAATTATGCGAAAAGGGATTTGGAATCTATTTCGAAAAAGATAAATGCAATATCATTGATCAAAATAAAACTTTAATTGAAGGAACAAGAAATCGAAATATTTATTCTAAACATGAATATCAATCATAATAATGATTTATGCTTAACCGCAAATCATGATGATCCATGGATATAGTATAAAATATTTTGCCACATAAATTTCAAATATATAAACAAATTAGCTAAAAAAATTTGGTAAGAGGATTACCCAAAATAAATTTCATTGTTAAAAATCTATGCGATGCATGTCAACTTGGAAAATTAAAGAAAAACTCATTTAAGTCTAAAAATGAAATCTTTACTAAACAACCTCTTGAATTACTTCATTTGGACTTATTTGGTCCAACTCAAGTATATACGATAAATCATAATAAACGTGTCTTTGTAATTATAGACGATTTTTCAAGATACACTTGGATGCTATTTTAAAACATAAAAGTGATACATTCAAAATGTTTAAAAGTTTTGCTAAACGAATTAAGACTCTAATGGATTTAAAAATAAAAAGTATAAGAAGTGATCATGGTGGAGAATTTGAAAATGATTTATTTACAAACTTTTGTAATAAAAAGGGAACTGGCCATAAATTTTTATTTCCATGAACATCACAACAAAACGGATTAATTCAAAGAAAAAATCGCAACTTGCAAGAATATGCTCGAACTCTTCTAAATGGCAATGGCTTACCAAAATTTTTTTGGGCCGAAGCAGTTGCTACTACATGTTACATATTAAATCGTGTAACTTTTAGACCTATGACTAAAAATACATGTTATGACATAATCTACAAAAAGAAATCATAAGTATCATATTTTCTAATATTTGGGTCAAAATGCTTTATTCTAAATACGAAAGATAATCTTTGTAAATTCGGTTCAAAAGCCAATGAAGGAATTTTTATTGGATATTCCGATCAAAATAAAGCATACAATATTTTTAACAAACGAACAAATGTTATAGAGGAAAGTCTTCATGTCTTGTTTGATGAAAACTTTAAAAAAGTAAATAAAGATGACGAAGAAATTTTTGACATTAATCAAAATAAATCTATTGAAATTATGATTGAAAATAATGATGATAATCAAAATAACATTGATTTGAAATTACCACCCCGTATTTTAAATGATTATCCTATAGATAACATAATTGGAAATCTAGATAATAAAGTTTCAACTAGAAGACAAATAAATCAAATGAGTAATGTAGCATTTATATCTAATTTTGAACCAAAAAATTACAAGGAAGCATCAAATGATGATTTCTGTATTTTAGCAATGCAAGAAAAACTTAACCAATTTGAACGAAATAATGTTTAGGAACTAGTACTAAGGACAAACGATTAATCAGTAATTGGTACAAAATGAGTTTTTGAAAAACAAAGTAGACAAAAGTGGAAATATTATACGTAATAAAGCAAGATTATTGGCATAGGGATATAATCAAAAAGAAGGAATTGATTATGAAGAGACTTTTGCACCTGTGGCACATCTTGAAGCCATAAGAATATTACTTGATTTTGCTTGTCATCATAACTTTAAGCTATTTCAAATGGATGTTAAAAAAGCTTTCTTGAACAATTCTATAAAAAATTGTTTACGTTGAATAACTACCACTATTTGTTCATGAAAAATATCCAGATCATGTTTTTAAACTTACAAAGGCATTATATGGTTTAAATGAGCTTGGTATGATTGATTAAAATCACATTTAATAAATTTTGGTTTTCAAATTGGTAAAATGGATACATTATTATTTATTAAAAGAGAGAAGAAGGATGTATTAATTGTTCAAATTTATGTTGATGATATTATATTTGGATCTACTGACGAAAATTTATGCAGTTAATTTTCTACAATAATGAAAATGAATTTGAAATTTCACATATGGGTGAATTGAATTTCTTTTTAGGATTACAAATACAACAGTTAAATAATGAAATTTTTATAAATTAAGAAAAATACTGTAAAGAATTACTAAAATGTTTTGGAATGGATAATACATCAAGTAAACCCACTCCGATGAGTACTACTTGTTAACCCAAAAAATAAATAACCACCCTGGTTAAAGTTTGAAACCACCAGCCCTATTCTGATAGAGCATTATCACAGATCATAGATGTAGAAAAAGAATAATAAAAGAAAGTAGACAGAAATTTTTTATAGTGGTTTGGCTGTTATTGAAGCCTACGTCCACTTTATAGTTTTATTAAAGACAGATTGCTATTACAAGAGAAGTTTGATTACAATGCTTTGATTATCTTTTGCTAGATAGAATCCCCAGAGCTGGAATCCATTGGAGAGTCACAATGAATTCCTTTGGCGATTGTTGTGAGGGAGGCAAAGAGTAAAGAATAATTCTAATAGAGCTTCAACAACCAATCCGGAGAAGATTACATTTTTTTTGCAGGCAGGATGGTATTTATATAGATCGAAGAGCTTCTGGGCCAGGCTACTTCGTCATCTGCTCATAGGTAGTGTGATAACCCAGATTTTTGGACATCTGTTAATAGGTAGTTAACAGGACTAAATTTATTAAATACTGATTTGTAACAAATAAAATTCTCATAAATATCTGGATATATATATATATATATATATATATATATAGATTGGAAACTATAATAAATGTTGAAAAATAAATCTATGGATAAATGAATAATATATTTCACTATTTAATTCAAGATAACACACGCACGCACGAACGCACGCACACACGCACGCACGCACACACGCAAATTTTATAATGTTGAAAATTTTAAATGAATACACATACAAATATATAAGTGTGTAAATATATATATGTATGTATGTATGCCATGGATGGTAGAATATGGAAATTTGCAAAAGTGTGGACACACACACACACACACACACACACACACACACATATATATCAAAGATTCACATAAGATATTTCTAATTATAATATTTATATATTGTGATTTGAAAGCATGGATTTTAAAAGCTAGTTAAAATTAAATTGACCATTTTTTTAAAAAAACCTTAAGATAATTATTTATTCAATATATATATATATAATAGCTTAAGATTTAAAATAGGATTTAATAAAAAGAGATATAGTACGCTTTCCTTTAAATTCAACATGAAATAAATGTAGTAGTATATATATAAAAAAATTCAAAAAACATAATAGATAAATTTATAAAAAACATATAAAAAATAAAATAAATAATATATATGTTTTGACAATTGTAGCTTGTACATGCCATGCATTAACAAGTGGCACATCTCTTTTCATTTGAAATCAAATATTTATAATTATAAAATGGAACTAGGCTGTAAACATCTGAAACCTTTTTAATATGCATTTCTCAATCACTTCTTCTTCCATCTTTTAAATTAAAACCAAAAAGAAATCAAAACTTTAAGCTTCAAACTGAAATCAAGCAACTTTAAATTCAACTGAAACAAGCAAGAATTCAAGCTTCCAGTTTTTGATCAAAATAAATCAATTCCAGATCAAACGGGAAAGCCTGTTCTCTGTTATCAATATATTTAGGTGAGTAAACTAACTTCTTAAAAAGTTTAAACCTGGTTTAAATTATGATGCATGCAGTAATTACTCGAAATAAAGTGTGATAAGTGTTTGCATGATCGTTTGAATATGATTGCATGTATATATGTATGATGATATGATGTGCATGTCTGTGTACTGGGAAGATTGCCATATTCCAGTTTTACAGGTTTAAAACTTGACAAAAATCAATTTCTTTTTCCCTTGATCTTCTATAGGTTAAGATTTATAAACAAGATATGTTAGGAATAGCAGGATATTTGATCTAAAAATAATTTCAAGTAAGATTTGTAGGTAGTTTTTCACTTGAGGAGAAATTATAGTAAAAACACAAACATATCAAAAATTTGACTTCAATAATTGATTATCTCATTTATATAATCAGATTAGTCTTTAAAAATGGTGAATTTTGATAATAAAATCCCGATTTTTAAGTTAGTGGTTGTGGTGAATTTTCGAGTTGATTAGTAAATGGGTTTCGCTCGATTTCTGGTGATCGGAGTATGGTGGTAGGTCGAGATCATTTCTGGAGGTGGTTTGGAGGTCGGGGATCACGGCAAAAATGGTCGACGAAATTCTCGATCACCGTGGGGGCGCCACGACGAAGTAGTAGGGTTTAAACCCAGTTTTTGGTAATCGTCGAACTTCAAGCTTCTGCATCGTCGTCGACGCATCGAGTTGGGTCAGAGGTGGGGGAATCAGAGTAAGGAACTCTGGTGAGGGTCTGGACGCAGTAGCGAAGCTTCATATCATCAAACGTGGAAAAGCATTGAGGTTTCAGGTGATCGGGTTGTTCCAGGAGATAGTCGAGGCTGCTCGAATTCGATTTTTGTGATCGATTCAGGTTTAGATTGTCGGAATCAAAAGGGAAGGTCGAAGTCAACTCGTGGGCGGTAGCATGGGTGGCCGGATCGTCGCCCTTGATCTGTGCATGTGCACATGATCCTGTTTGTATTTGTGTTGTTGAGCTCGAGGAAGGAGAAGATGTCGACTCGGGTGGGAACTCAGGGGAGAAGGAGTTTGGCTCGAGTGTGGCTTCAGGCATTCGTGTGGTTTAGCTTATTTTTACGGTATTGAAGTTTCAAAAATAAAACAAACAAGACAAGAAAAAAAAAGGGTTGGCTCGGGAAAAATGTTGGTTTGCACTGGAGTCAACTCGGGTCAGTACTATAGGGTATTACCAGATTTTAAATTTTAACTTAAATCAAGTTATAACATTCCTTAATTTATTCTTTTAAGTTTAATAAATGTTTTATTTAAGTTTGGATTATTTTAAAAGTTATAAAATAAATTATTTTAAATAAATTAAGTTTAAAATATTTTAATTTGATTTATCCTTAAGTTTATATAAAACTTAATTAATAATGTAATTAAGTAGTAATTAAGAAAATGAAATGTTTTTATCATTAATGAAATTTTATATTAGGTTATCTTTAAATGTTACAAAAGTGATTAATTAAGGATAATTACTTAAGGTAATTAATTATAGGATCATTAATTAATGTAAGTAATTAAAGGTTAATTATTTAATGTGAATGATTATTTGATTAAAGAATTAATTTCAATAATTAATTAAAGGTTTAATTAATGGTAATTAAGCAAGATTTAAAGATAATTACTTTATTTTGTGATAATTAAATTAATTAGAAATGGGCTAATTAATCTTTCTTATGAATGATAGACCGGAATTGAATGCCTTGGTTTGTTTGACATCTCTATTATGTAATTTGTGATGTGCTGTGATATGAAATGGCTGGCTTGATCTGTTAATAAATGTGAATCATTTATATGTGATAGATTTCTGTGTGTGTGTATGTTATTAAAACAACTTGGTTTAAAGATGACATTGGATTCGAAGAGTCCGGAGTCGGATATCAGCAATATCCGAAACCACTTCGATTAGTAATCTAATGTAATTCTCTATAGATTTGACTTTAGAACCAAAGAGGCTAGAATTGGAATAAATTAAGTAACTTGGCCTTTTAACTGAATAACAATTCTTTGATATTGATTTATAATAAGTAATTGACTACAACAAGTTAAGAACTCGTAGAAAGATACGAGTTACCCTGATATTTAATAAGTTTCACAACTCAGTATTTTAAATTATTTGGGTTTACTCACGCTGGTTTCCAGCCTAACCTAGGTGTTACTTTATCGTAATGCTTGGGTCAGAACGAGTATTACAGATTTTCAGGTTAGGACGTTCTGGAGCTCAAGAGGCGAGCTAGATGGCAGGGACGTATAGAGAATATTCCGCTATGTGTTTGAGAGTTGTATTGATTATTTTAGGACAAGTTGTTACAACTTTCCAGCTTTGATGAACTCTGATGTATCATGTGAATTGACTGATATAGCTTTCTTTTGTGTAAATGCTATTATTTGATATTATAGTTTGATCCGCTACAAATGTGAGATTTTGTTGTTTTGTTTTTTGTTTCTTCTTCTACCTCTTTTCTTCTTCACCCTAACAATTTGGAATTTTCGGCATTCGACTGCTTGACACTTCTACAGTTAACGTATTAGTGTCGAATTTTCAAGGTCGAAAATATCGGATCGTTGCAGTTGGTATCAGAGTGAAGGTTAAGCGAGAACCTTGGCTCTCGTGGGTTACTCATTAAGGATAGGATCAACAGTACCCTAGAATGAGTTGAGTGTATTATATATGAGGGCGTATTTGTTATTTTCTTATATAAAGATTTTAAAACGATTTTAAAATTGGTCTTTGTATAAACTTATACTTTGGGATAAAGCAATAATTTTTCTATTTATTATATATATATATTGAAGTAATTGGTTATTGATTATTGGAATTAAATGTAATAATAAGAATTAAGTGGTAATAGAAATACAACCAAATAAGAATTAGATAATATGAACTATACAAATAAGATAAGCTAGAAATGATTCAAACTGAATTTAAAATCATAATTTTTTTCCAAAGCATTGAAATAAGTTACCTTGATATGACTTTCCAGCAAATGATTATGGAATATAAGGTGTATATGATTTCTATATATGATAACTATTATAATTGGGCATTGTGTCTTAATAATGGGATGTTTATTTTTAAAATAAACAATGATAAATGAAATGTTTTAAGGAAGTAACAATTTAGGTAAGTATGACTTGTAAATTGGAATGAATTTAAATTCTAAGTCTAGAAAATTTGGAATTTGTTTCAAAGTGTTAAAAGAAATAATAAATGGTATTATTTACAATATATTTGAATGAAGGGTCTTGTTTTAAACAGGAGTAGTTTTGAAATTTTTAAAGACATTTGTTTTGAATTAAAAACCCAAAGTGAAATAAGTTTTGAACTTATAAACGGGAAAGGATATTGATAAAAAGTTTAAAAGTTGAAATGGAAAATTCAAATTAAATAAGGTTTACTTGATAAAAAAAATTTGAATTTAACTTAGGGAAAGTTAAATAAGTTTAGAACAAACAACCTGAATTGGAAATTTCAAGATGAAATTGAGATTTAACTTAGAAAGTTAAATGAGAGTTATGTATGGTCTCAAAATGGGTTTGAAATCTGGAAATGTGTAATGGATGCTATGGATTGATGTTTTAAATGTTTAAAATGAACTTGTAAATTGAAATTGTTAAGAATTGGTTTCAAGTTAAAATTTGGTAATAAATTTGATTTTGAAGATTAAATCGTTTAAAAAGTTTTGAACTCCTACTTAAACCTTAAAATAAGTTAAGGGAAATTTGATTTGAAGGATTAAATCAACATTTAAAAAAAAATTAACTCGAATTCATATAATTCGAGATGATTTAAAATTAAGACTGGATTAGATATAAATTCAAATGAATTGAATTAATTGGAAGTGAGATTGAAGTTGAATAAGTTTAAATTCAAATGGGAATTGATTTAAAATTTGGGATAGGAATTGAAGTTAATTCAAGTTAAATTGAAATTGAATCAATTTAAAGGGAAGTGGAAATAGGAAATTGATTGGAAATGAGATTGGGGAATTGAACAGTTTGGCTCTGAACTATTTTTCTAATAAATTATTTTAATATAAACTGTTTTAAATCTATTTTTCCTAGCTATTTACTATACAACCTTTCTTTTTAAAACCCAAACTATCTTATACTTATTTTACAACTATTTTGAAATTAATTACTATTTTACAATCTGTTTTACAAACTAACTAATGTTTTAGAACTATTTTTGCAACTATCGAACTATTCTACAACTATTTAACTATTTTACAACTATTTTATAATTACTTAACTATTCAACTGCTATTTACAAATAATAACTATTTTTCAACTACTTATCTATTTTAAACTTTTTCAAGCTATTTTCTAAATTTGAGTTGATCAGAGTACAAACTGATTTATTGAAGTAATAATTCAAATGGAAATTTGAAGCAATTGTGAATAAGTAAATGGAAATCAAAGTGAAGGTGAATAAAAAGAGAATCGATTTAGCTAATAATCAATGATGATAAATACGTAGGATGTACGTATATTATTCTATTCGCATAGTGATTTGACCGAGATTCGAGCACAGAATTTCGAGATAGTATATCGATCCAAGTTGGGATTTTTCACTCGATTTTCGACAGCAAACCCTGGATATGGATTTTTGATTGATTCTGGAAATTCTCTATCATAGTTATGGTTATGCAAGGAGAATGACAGTTTTTGATCAAGAAACCAGATCTAAGTCCGCACTATGAAGTCGGGTGGACGATACTAGTTCGGAAGTAAAATTCTATGATTGAGTGAGCGATCGGATTTGATGTTGCGTACGGATGATATATGTACATCGTACGTGCTTAAATGTAATTGACATTGAAAATTTTGAAAGGAAAAGTAAAAATGATTTTTAAATGGAAAGTATATTTTGAAAAATATATGATGAATAAAATTGGAGTTTGGATATCACTAAAATTGAAACTTATTTTATAAAAAGTAGTAATGTGGCGAATAATGTTTAAAGGAAATCAAATTTAAATGTTAATTTGGCATAAGTAAAGTTATATATATATATATATATATATATATATATATATATGTTTTATATGATAACTACCCTTGTTGAATCTATAGCCAGAAGAAAAGATTTTTGAAAATATTTGAAGTATAAAAAGAGAATTTATATAAGCATGAAGCGATCCAAGATTTTTCAAGATTATATATATCTATATGTATATAAATGATTTTATGAGAATGATTTTGGAAAAAGGTTTTGGAACCTATGGATTTTGGCAAGGCTTTTGATTTTTGGGAAAAATCAATTTTGGGAATTTGGAAAGCTAAGTTTGAGAGCTATCGATTTTGGGATATCGATTTTGTGTAAAGAAGATTTATATGTGAATCATAAAGAGTTTGATTTGAAAGATACTATATCTGTATAGTATAAAACATTTTGAGATTGGCTCTGGGGAATAAGGTGCTTTCATGAAATGAGCTTCTTAGGAGATCCACAGGGTGATTCTGCCTTGAGCCCTGAGGGGGGCTCTAAATTTGATCCTGGGAGGAAGTCCGAACAAACTGAAATTTCTGAGGATTATGTGTGGGTAGCAAAAGTTGAGGCGCTGATGCTTACATAGACATTTGGGTTATGTTGTGACGACAGTGTAACTCGATGTCATTGCGATCTAGTTCGGACCATAGCGGAAGTCGTGTGGCAGTGAGTGCCAACAGTCTACGTTTGATTTCGTAGGGAGGGCGACGTAACATCGGTAGACCGTGATCTATGAAGACATAGCGAAAGTCATGTGGCAGTGAGTGCCTACAGGCTATATTGGGACTCGACTGATGCAGTCTGTGATATATGTAGGAGTTGAGAAGTTTCATTTGGCAGTGAAATTCGAGGGCGTTGATGCCTACAGTTACATGGGTTTATGCCGTGATGGAAACATAACCCCGGGTGTAACTGCAATCTATGGCAGGTTCCATGGTGTAATCGAGGGGTGCGCAGGCCTATAGTTTTCTATGGTTTTACCGGGATGGCGTCGTAATCATCGGGTTAACTGCGACCATAGAGGGGGTGATGATTTCCAGAGCATTCTCACCAAAAATGTTTTCTATATTTTCAAAAATTGTTTTCTATATTTTCACTAAAATATTTTCCAAGTATTTTACTGGGTGTTGAAAACGGGTTTACCGAGTACTTATAGATTTTCAATTCTACGCCTGATCAACGTATGACCAGACCAAATTTCTGTGAGAATAAGGATGGACTTGTTGAGACATCGAGTTATAAAAGTATTCTTATAAAGCTATTTTGGCAATAGTATGTAGATTTTAAAATGTTTTAAAAATTTTAAATAATGGGAATTGAGAATGTTTAAAGGATAATTTAACTGATAATTAGTAGAATAATTAAAATTCTGGCTTCGTTCCTTTTCGAGGATGAAAAGATTTAAAGGGGATGTAATAACCTGGATTTTTGGACATCAGTTAATTGTTAATTAATATGATTAAATTTATTAAATACTAAATACCGATTTGTAACAAATAAAATTCTTATAAATATCTGGATATATATAGATTGGAAACTATAATAAATGTTGAAAAATAAGTCTCTGGATAAATGAATAATATATTTCACTATTTAATTCAAAATAATATATATATATATAAAGATATATGCAAATTTTATAATGTTGAAAATTTTAAATGAATATATATACAAATATATAAGTGTGAATATATATATATATATATATATATATATATATATATATATATATATGCCATGGATAGTAGAATATATGGAAATTTGTAAAAGTGTGGATACATACATACATACATACATACATACATACATACATATATATATCAAAGATTCACATAAGATATTTCTAACTATAATATTTATATATATTGTGATTTGAAAGCATGGATTTTAAAAGCTAGTTAAAATTAAATTGAGCATTTTTTTAAAAACACTTAAGATAATTATTTATTTAATATATATATATATATATATATAGCTTAAGATTTAAAATAGGATTTGATAAAAAAAAAGATTCAGTGGGATTTCCTTTTAAATTCAACATGAAATAAATGTAGTAGTATATATATAATTTTTTTTAAAACATAATAGCTAAATTTATAAAAAACATATAAAAAAATAAATAATATACATATGTTATGACAATTGTAGCTTGCACATGCCATGCATTAACAAGTGGCATATCTCTTTTCATTTGAAATAAAATATTCATAATTATAATATGGAACTAGGCTGTATTCAGTTGAAATCTTTTCATATGCATTCCTCAATCACTTCTTCTTCATCTTTTAAATTAAAAATAAAAAGAAATCAAAACTTTAAGCTTCAAACTGAAATCAAGCAACTTCAAATTCAACTGAAACAAGCAAGAATTCAAGCTTCTAGTTTTTGATCAAAATAAATCAATTCTAGATCAAAGGGGAAAGTCTTTTCTCTGTTATCAATATATGTAGGTGAGTAAACTGACTTCTTAAAAAGTTTAAACCTGGTTTAAATTATGATGCATGCAATAATTACTCGAAATAAAGTGTGATAAGTGTTTGCATGATTGTTTGAATATGATTGCATGTATATATGTATGATGATATGGCGTGCACGTCTGCGTATAGGGAAGATTGCCCTGTTCCAGTTTTACAGGTTTAAAACTTGACAAAAATCAGTTTCTTTTTTCCTTGATCTTTTATAGGTTAATATTTATAAACAAGATATGTTAGGAATAGCAGGATATTTGATTTAAAAATAATTTCAAGTAAGATTTGTAGGTAGTTTTTCACTGGAGGGGAAATTACAGTAAAAACACAACAATTTCAAAATTTTGACTTTAATAATTGATTATCTCATTTATATAATCTGATTAGTCTTTAAAAATGGTGAATTTTGATAATAAAATCCCGAGTTTTAAGTTAATGGTTGTGGTGAATTTTCGAGTTGATCAGTAAATGGGTTTCGCTCGATTTCTGGTTATCGGAGTATGGTGGTAGGTCATGTTCATTTCTGGAGGTGGTTTGGAGGTCGAGGATCATGGAAAATATGATCGGCGAAATTCTCGATCAACGTGGGAGCGGCACGACGAGGTAGTAGGGTTTAAACCCAATTTTTGGTCATCGTCGAACTTCAAACATCTGCGTCGTCATCGACGCATCGAGTTGGGTCAGGGGGGGGAATCGGAGTAGGGAACTCCGGCGAGGGTCTGGATGTAGCGGCGAAGCTTTAGACCATTAGAGGTGGCAAAGCATGGAGGTTTTAGGTGATCGGGTTGTTTCAGGAGATAGTCGAGGTTGCTCGAATTCGATTTTTGTGACCGATTCAGGTTTGATTGGTCGAAATCGGAAGGGAAGGTCGAAGTCGGCTCGTTGGCGGTGGCATGGGTGACCGGATAGTCGCCGTTGATCTGTGCAAGTGCATATGTTCCTGTTTGTATCTGTGTTGTTGAGCTCGAGGAAGGAGAAGATGTCGACTCGGGTTGGAACTCGGGGGAGAAGGAGTTTGGCTCGAGTGTGGCTTCAGGCATTCGCGTGGTTTAGCTTGTTTTTACGGTATTGAAGTTTTAAAAATAAAACAAACAAGACAAGAAAAAAAAGGGTTGCTCGGGAAAAATGCTGGTTTGCACTGGAGTCAACTCGGGTCAGTACTATAGGGTATTACCAGGTTTTAAATTTTAAATTAAATCAAGTTATAACATTCCTTAATTTATTCTATTAAATTTAATAATTTTTTTATTTAAGTTTGGATTAGTTTAAAAGTTATAAAATAAATTATTTTAAATTAATTAAGTTTAAAATATTTTAATTTGATTTATCCTTAAGTTTATATAAAACTTAATTAATAATGTAATTAAGTAGTAATTAAAAAAAATAAAATGTTTTTATCATTAATTAAATTTTATATTAGGTTATCTCTAAGTGTTACAAAAATGATTAATTAGGGATAATTACTTAAGGTAATTAATTATAGGATCATTAATTAATGTAAGTAATTAAAGGTTAATTATGTGAATGATTATATGATTAAAGAATTAATTTCAATAATTAATTAAAGGGTTAATTAATGGTAATTAAGCAAGATTTAAAGATAATTAATTTATTTTGTGATAATTAAATTAATTAGAAATGGACTAATTAATCTTGCTTATGAATGATAAACCGAAATTTAACACCTTGGTTTGTTTGATATCTCTGTTACATAATTTGTGATGTGCTGTGATATGAAATGGCTGGCTTGATCTATTAATAAATGTGAATCATTTATCTACGATAGATTTCTGTGTGTGTATGTTATTAAAACAACTTGGTTTAAAGGTGACATTGGATTCGAAGAGTCCGGAGTTGGATATCAGCAATATCCGAAACCACTTCGATTAGTAATCTACTGTAATTCTTTATAGATTTGAGTTTAGAACCAAACAGGATAGAATTGGAATAAATTAAGTAACTTAGCCTTTTAACTGAGTAACAATTCATAGATATTGATTTGTAATAAGTAACTGACTATAACAAGTTAAGAACTCATAAAAAGATACGAGTTACCCTGATATTTAATATGTTTTACAACTCAGTATTTCAAATTATTTGGGTTTACTCACGCTGGTTTCCAGCCTGACCCGGGTGTTACTTTGGGTCAGACCAAGTATTATAGATTTCCAGGTTAGGACGTTTTGGAGCTTAGAAGGCGAGCTGGATGGCAGGGACGTATGGAGAATATTCCGTTGTGTGTTTGAGAGTTGTATTGATTATTTTAGGACAAGTTGTTACAACTGTCCAGTTTTGATGAACTCTGATGTATTATGTAAATTGATTGATATAGCTTTCTTTTGTGTAAATGCTATGTTTGATATTATATTTTGATCCCTGCAAATGTGATATTCTGCTGTTTTGTTGTTTTGTTTTTTTGTTTCTTCTTCTACCTCTTTTCTTCTTCACCCTAACAATTTGGAATTTCCGGCATTCGATTGCTCGGCACTTCTACAGTTAACGTATTAGTTTCGAATTTTCGAGGTCGAAAATACTGGGTCGTTACATCTAGGTAGGGAATGACCCAGGGATGGTGTGGCTCGCGAATCGAGGCAAGAACATAGGTCATTGGCGACCCATAGACTTGGCTCGTTTGCGAGCCAATGTCTTGGCATCTTGTCACTACATCCTTAGCTAGCTTGTTTGAAGATTCGTGGAGAGGCATGGGTCGCTGATGATCCATACACATAGGATTTTTCTAGAGTCTAGAAGTAGAGATGTTTCCATAGTCTTTTATCGTAGATGTTTCATTTTCATGGCAATTCACTAACTGTTTGTGCTCAGCCACTGATTGAACTAATAGAATGTTGATCTCTTGGTTTGGTGTAACGACCCACCATTTTGGACGGTTCGAATCGATAATAATCCACACATGTCAGAATTAAACCATTCAAAAGGAAGAATTATTAATGGGGTAAATAAGAAAAAAAGGGAAAAAACACAGAATCTCATAGCGGAACGATAAAATATAATAGTTAAATAAACAGTTCATGAAGCTGTTTTGCAAATAACATTTGATTGCACTTTTACAATTCAAATCAGATTTATACATACATAAGAAATAAACAAATAATGCAGCGGAATATGGAATGCAGTGGAATAATAAATAGCAATATGTACTGAATCTTCGTCTTCGTCATCCAGAAAATAGTTTTCAATACACTGAAAAGCTCAGACTGACCCGAATGTACAAAAAAGACAAAACACTCGAGTAAGAACTAAAAGATCTTATGTAAGTAAAATCAAAACAACTAAGCAACTAAAATAGAAATATTAGTGCGATGGTTTCATAGATGCTAAGGGATTTCATCTCCTATCAAGTGTACAATGTGAATATAATCATTTAAAGGGCTTCAAATAATTCGAAATATCAATCTCAATCGTCTAATTAAAACAAATCCGAAGTTTGAATTAACTTAAACCCTTCAAACAATTCAATTCCAAATAAAAAGTCCAAATCAAGAAATTATATGGGTATACGTTACTTCAACCAGTATCAAAAGTCACATTCCAAATCAATGAAAACCGTTCAGGTTTATCATTCAACCCATAACGATTTTCCCTTAATCTATAAGATCGTTCAGATATGTATCATTTCAACACATAGGGATAACAGATACATAGACATAAATAAGATCCAGTCATCCAAAATATCAACCAATTACATCCATCCAATCACCCAAATATCAACAACTGAACATATAGCACAATCATCATTGAAATAAACCAATAACAACCAACAATTTACTGGTTATCGTTAACAGTTATTTAAATAACAATTTAAATTTCAATATTAAATTAAATGGCAATTAAATTCAATAAAAGTCAGTTTTAACTTGAATAACAATTTAAAATATACTAAACAACAACCAAGCAATACCTAATCAAATCACAAATTCAATTTAACTAACATAAGAAAATCTAGTTGTGAGTGTTTGCTCACCTTTCGTGGCTACGAAGGGGATGATAAAAATGGAGCAATATGAAGATTCCTATTAAAGATCCAAATGAAAAGCTAATCCAACAAAGCTTATACACGAATACCAATCAATAAACAGTTTCAACTACTTCCAACTTCCGAACAACCCAAGATCCAAACTACGGACAAACATGAAACTAGGTCATCTTTAAGAAAATTTTCGGACCAGAATATTACCGAATCTATAAAAGTGACTAACTAGAAAGTTATTGGAAACTAATTTATCTCCACTATCAAAAAATAATCACTTAAAAATCTTCGTTCTTGAGGAAGTTATGGTCAAAACAAACAAAGGTGTTTTCTGAGTTAAAAATCCGAGTTCAAAATACTTTGAAAATATTTGATTTTTTGGCAAAGAAAATTAAGGAATTTGAAGAACTTATCTAAAAGAAAGTTGAAGCCACTGGAAAAATAAATTATTTTAAAAAAAGAATCACATACTTTGATTCATTCATGAAAGAGATATGATTGATACAATATGGGGTATTTTCGACCAACAAAATTGGTCCCGAGAAAGGACTTGAAAAATAGAGTTTTTGGTATAAAAATATTTAGAATGGGAAGAAGGGTTCAACAACAAAGTTGTTTCCATTGAAATTATATATAGTTTCAAAAAAAATTATTTGATTTGTAGTAGTTTAGTGGAATATAGAAGCCATGGAAATAAGGGGAAGAAAGAGGGAAAAAGGGAAGGGAAAAAGAAGAGAAAAAGGAGAAAGAAGAGGAGAGAGAAGGTGGGGATTTGGCCATGGGTTACTGCCATGGGTTGTGGGTGGTGATGGAGGCGGGTAGTGGCAAAAGGAGTGAGGTAGGCTAGGGTTTTGACGGAGGAAGGATGGAATTTGATTTGGATATTTAGGAGTTTTAGGGTTTAGAGTTTTCTATAGATTTGAGCAAGAAGAAGAAGAAGAGTACGCAAAAAGTTACTCGAATGAGGAATTTCTATACGTACTTGGTTTTAGTCAGATAAGAAATAAAAAGTCAATGGGTGGGACAAGAAAGGGTCCAAAGTCTCTTAAGGTGTTTAGGGTCTCTTGGTTTACTAAGGAGCCCATTAGTCTAAAACAAACCCAATAAGACTTGACCAAAAAAAAGAACACAAATATACACTGCAAATGAAAGAAATAAGTTGCAGGTTATTTAATAATTAGGAAATGAAGGTGGAGAGACAAAAATAAACGTCATGTTTTATTTTGAAAGCTTTAGGCATTAATTATGCACAAAGAAATGTACGTAGGAATGGAAAAGTTTGCAAACCAAAGGAAAGTGAAATTTTATATATGCGAATGAGGTTGCAAAAATTAAATACGACCAAAAAATTTATGCTTATGTATTAAAAGAAAGAGAAATGAAAGTATTAATAATGAGACAGCCATTTTAAAACGTACATGCAAAAATTAATAACAAAATAAATGAAGGGGTCATGTACATCGCACAACCTTTTTGAAATTCAATTTGTGAAACTTAACCAAATTAACTTCATTAACTCAAATAATATTTAAATTTGTATGCATTTAGTTTTTTAATCTATGCATAATAAATAAAATTACTTACCTTAAAAATGAAAACGTTCAATTTGGTTTACCCAAAATGATATTTTATTTCCATTAGTACCCTTTCTGTTTAACATAAAAGGTGCATTTCTTTTATTAAATCTATTGATTGCAGTCAACGATTTCTTCCCTTCTAATTGAAATATTTCAATAACATTAATTGTAATTACTTACAAAGTTAATTGCAAAATAGAAAACTAAAATGGATGAACATAGAATAATTGTTTCCTTTGGTCATTTAAACTCCTTTATAAATTTGTTGTTTATATAGCAGAGTAATAAATAACTTACTTAAATAAATTATTTTCCTACTCTTGTAATCCATCTATATGCTAAAACACAGTTCAAATGTACATATATTTCTTCCTTTAAATCAATCATTATATTCTTTATTTTAATTAAATTATACCTACATTCATAAATAAAACATCCATTTTATTTGATATAAATATATTTTTCATTAAATCAACTTTCCTTATATTTTCACAGAACATAAGCTACGTTAATTACACCTATTAATTTACAATTTGGTGTCCTTGCTACCATTAATTGAAATTATTCAATTACATTAATTTCAATTGTTTACAAAGGTGAATTTCAAAATGAATAAAATAAATGTAATGAGAAACAATTATTTCCTATCTAATAGTAATTTAAACATATATATACACTATTGAATACAAAGAGGAACTATACATTTCTTACCACATAATAATTTCTCGTCTCTGCAATCAATCTTTCAGCTACCAAATATTTCAAATAAAAAAACATATGATTTCTTCTTTAATAAAAAATATTTATTATCATTTATTAACATTTATTATTCCAATCAATTGGAAATTTACATTCAGATAATTGTTAATTTCACTCAAACCAACGTTATTAGGATACACAACATTTGTTATCATCCTTACATTATTGCAAACATGTTTCATTAATAGAAATTTTACTTAAGCTCATAACTTTTATTATAATTAAGTTTGTATCGGTAGAATACTAAATCTTTTTTATTCCTAACAATTTTATTCAAAAATCTTATTTAATTTAATATTTTCAAATGTTTAAAAATACGGGTCATTACAATCTCCCCCACTCAAAAAATTTCGTCCTCGAAAAGAAACAAGAAGGAATCCAAAAAATTTGTTATATTTTATTTAAAACAGTCAATTTATAAACAATTAAACCTACATATTTAAGTTTAATAAAATTTGAAAATAACTCAAATTCTACAAATATTTTCCAAGTCTTTAAATTTCAAAAAAAATTTGGCAGAGTCTCCTTTGCGTAGATATGTCCGAAAAATAATGGTATCAATAATTTCAATATATATCATATTTTAAAATAAAATATCCCAAACTACAAGAAAACAATATAACATCGCAATAAAACCGTAATCCGAAAACGTACCTATTTGTTGGGCAAAAAAACTTTATTTATAAAACCAAAAACAGTAGTCATTGCTTCCATAACCTGCATTTTACTTATATAATCTAAAGAGTTAAAATTATGTAAAAGAATAATATTTCAGTTGTTTCAAATCAATAGCACAAACAACATACAATATATCACAATCATATGCAAACAAAACTATACAACCATCATAGGCAACAAAGAATCCATCACACATCCATAGCACCAAAACTAATGGTTTGTTCAGGTTTAGAACTTTAAATCGTACAAGAGTGATAAATAAACTATTAAGTATACCTTATGCTCAACAGCCTTAGGTAATTACTCAATAGATTATTCATACAACCTCAAAACAATTAGAAGTATTCTTTTCTAAACTTCTCATCAACCAAACAACAAGAATTTTAAATTTACTTAAGTTTATTCTACTAGTTTTTTCTCATCATTTACCTTTCCATTCATTTATTTATATAAAGATCAATCATTTACCTATTTTTTTCCATTAAAGATTTAGGTCATTAATGAATCATTTCATAAAATACTACTTAAGCTCCTACTACCTTACCTAAGTTTATAACATAATTCTGTTATAGAATAAAAATTTAAGTTTTTGGTATTCACTTTTGAAGAGAAAATAAATATTTCAAGATATCTAAAATTTCAGTTAAAACATTTAACTTCATTCACTTAGTAAGAATATAAGATATATTTAAAACATCCTCATAGCATTTTGTAAGGATTTTCCAAAAAATTTAAACAATGTTAGAAGTTTATATCAAAACATATGATAAGCTTTAAAAAAATAATAAAGTTCCTTAGATTCGATAATTTATTAGACTCATTATGTTAAAATAAGTATAAACTCTAGATTATTAAACTAAAACTAATAGTATATGAAAATCTTACATTAGATATCCAAATCAAAGTAAGAAATTTCATATCTTCATAATTAATTTTACACATTTGTTTTAAAATGATTATACAAATCATGGTAATAAATATTAATGGTTTAATACAAAATTCAAATAGTAAATAAACCTATAAGTTTACTATTAGTACTTTAAAATTAAGTAAATATTTCAAAATATACTTCCAAAATAGAGATTCAAATTTCTTTGTCAAGTATATTACTATAAATAAACTTCGCAAACCAATTTTTTTTTCCATTTATATAATATCTTTAAATTATACATTCAAAGAAACTTATATAACTTTTACTTGAAACTTCATTTGAAAATCAGTCATCTTTAATACTTTAATAATTTACGGAAAAATTCATCTGTAAAATTTCTTGCTTCATTTATAAATACCATTTAATTTTTTTAAATAATATCTTTATAAATATATGTAAACTATTTGAAAACAATTATTTACATCAGTACTTATATTTAAAAAGAATTGATTGAAAACCTTAAATCCATTATTTATAAATTTTATTAGTTTTAAATCTCAAAAATTCTTTTAAACATCATTAATAAGTCAATAATCGTTAACTTTAAATATGTTTTATTTAATTAATAACTTCTCATAATATTTACAACACTAATAATTTACTATTAAACCATGTTGTGCAAAAATAAAAAATATTTTAAACATTTTAAAGTATTTAGAAATGAAAATATGACCAAAATATCTTTTGTATAATACTTTGTCAAAACACTTTTATAACTCGATGTTTTAACAAGTTTATCCTCGTTCTTGCTGACTCTAGTCGTACGTTGATCAGGCGTAAGACTAGAAATCTACAAGTACTTAGTAGACCCGTTTCAATACCTAGTGAAAAATACTTAAAAATAGGTATGAGAAGTACCACTCAAAATTTGATGTCAAACGACGATGTAACGATAGCAATGGCCCAATGCTGATCCAATGTTTATGCAATGGACACAAAACTTTCCAGAAGATCCTTCCACCTTTCGGATTCTTGAAAAATATCATAGCCATTTCGTAAACAAGGGACCATCGACCCCTGCTGCAGTGGTAACTGCTGATTCAATGATTTACGTGATAGATGCACTTCCATCCCGGAAGATCCATAAACAATAGACCCCAGGATTGAAAGCGCCTCCATTAGGTAAACTAAAGAACCATATATCCTGGAAAAAATCAAGGGACTCATGCGTTTAAGTCCAAACAACCATTTCGGTTCGAATCCATTTCTGAATTCACCCAAGTATATTAGGGTTTATCGGTCAAATCCATTCCTAGATTGCCTAAGTCCACCTGGGTCGAAGCATGTCATACTCTACTTCTTCGTGGAGGGTACTTCCCCATACCTCTTACTTCAAAGTAAAACATACCATATATAATACCCTTTCAAAATCGTAGCTTCAAATATCGCACTTACATAAATTCCATTATATATAAGATTTCATTTTCAAATAATGTTAGCACCAGAATTGGTCAGTAACACCATTGAGAAAGATTGTGTAGAGAGATTAATGAAGAAAGTAAATTAAAACAGAGAATTGTATTCTAAGTTAAATGCAAAGACAAGAACACCAGATTTATAATGATTCGGCATAACTGCCTACGTCCACTGTGAAGTTATTCTTTATTGCTTTACTCAACGATTGATTACAGATACAATCCGTACACTAAATACTTGAATACAATTACTAAGTAAAGAGAACGAGTCTTAAATGCGGCAGAGTCTTTTCAATAATCTCGAAAAAAGGTCCATTTCACTATGTCCCTGCCCCTTTATTTATAGACGAAGATGGGTTGGACTTCCCTAATGAGCCTAGGAGCAAGATACCTCGGCCCGTGGTGAGTGACTTCCGTGTGCCGAGCCGCAAATACCGAACGGAAAATGTCGAGCCACATATCCAAGACGATCGGTACATCTATGCCGAATGAGGCAGTGTGTTGAGTGAAGTGTGTAGGTCGAACGAGACCGGAATGCCGATCAAGGCTGGAGTGCCGTACAAGGCATGAATGCCGAACGAGGCTTCCGCCGAATGAGGTTCATGCCGAACGAGGTTGGAATGCCGAATGAGGTTGGAACGCCGAATGAGGCTTGAATGCCTAACGAGGCTGGAATGCCGAACGAGGTTGGAATGCTAGTGAGGCTGGAGTGCCGAACGAGGCATGAGTGCCGAGCGAGGCTTCTGCCGAACGAGGTTCGTACCGAACGAGGCTGGAATGCTGAACGAGGCTGGAATGCCGAACGAGACTTCTACCGAATGAGGTTCATGTTGAACGATACTCATGCCGAACAAGGCATCATGCTGGTCGAGGCTTCAATGTTGAACGATGCTTAAAACGAGCCTCTTATTACCTGGTCAAACATCCAGGTAGCACTTGCCCCCCAAAGTGTATCATATGGATGAACATGATGCACTTTGAACCATGATCACTCCGTTTTTTCTTTAAGCCCTTATTCTATCCTCTCTATAGTGATCCCCTGAATGCCGGACAAGGTCTCGATGCCGAACAAGGCCTTGATGCCGAACAAAATAGCGATGCCAAACGATCCCTTAATGCCGAACGGCATGTTGATGCCGAACGATACATCGAATTCTGAGCGACATACTGAATGCCGAACGATATTGATGCCGAGCGAGGGAAGTGCTTTGACTGGTTCTACCGGTCGCCGACCATTCGCCTTCCTCCTCTTTATCTATAAAAATTGATACTTCACCCCTTCTTCCCCTTTTACTTTTTACCTCCACTCTAATCACCCTCACGAACTCAACTTTTCCCAAACCTTTGCTAACATCTCAACAACTCCTTTAATCATCAAGTCTCTTTGGTTGCTCCTCGATTTCCTTCAACAGCAAACCTGAATAGATCTCTACTTCCAATTCAATTATCTCGCCAGATTCCAACCCCTTCTCTTAGGTACGAAACTATCGCATACACGACCTTCTTCGATTATATACTTTGGACAAGACTTGAATCTTTGACCTTCCTTTAATCCATAAATAACGGAAGTCTCGTAGATAAGGAAGGTGGATTTCAAAGTTTAAACAAGCCTTAGGACAAGACGAAGAGGAAGATGGAAGAAGGTGTTGGCCCATTAAGAGCCAGTAAGGGTTGAGATGTCCGGTCGCAGGTGTCGTGCGAGTTGAAGTGTGGGAGTATAGGTGTAGAGTTGAGGTTGGGTCTTTCGTGCCGAGCGATGCGGTTTGATATAGCTACGGCTCGACATGATCCTCTATGCCGAACGAGGTAATAGGGAGCGTAGAAGTGAAGAAAGTATGGTTGTGGCTCGACATGAATTCCATATGCCGAACGATGTGAGGGAGTGCTGGAATGAAGTTGGAGTTAGGTTCATCCTGCCGAACGATGTGGCCCGGTATGACCACGGTTCGGCATGTTTCCCTTATGCCGAACGATGGTAGTGGGAGTGCAGGAAAAAAATGGGAGATGGGTAGAGCACCGAACGAGGCAGCTCGACATGACTTGCTGGGTGACTCGCCTGCATCGTGCGGTAGATAGGGTGTGTAGGAAGGGAGTTGGTGTTGAGGGTGAAGTGCCGAGCGATGCGGCTCGGCATGATTGCGGTTCGGCATGTCTGGCCGCATGTCGAACGGTAATGATGGATGGTAGGAGAATGGTGTACAATAAAAATACTAGTCGAACATAATGCATAGTTGACTCAACCTATTCTTTATGCCCGAACATATGACAGTGAATAAGTACATGGACTTAAGAAATTAAGCATATCTGACAATCCAGATTAAAAACTCCTCTGTTTTGATAACTATAAGCTTCAATTTAACTTGATTAAAACGGATGATAACCTTCAACGCACAGTGATGATGTTAAGTTCGAAACATAAACCTTCTTACGATAAGCTTTCACAAACGGTCAACGATGAATGTATTCGAAGATGATAGTTCGAAGCCTAACTTTATTTCACCAACTCAGTGACTTTTAATTTCTTGATACTTATATTTGAATGATCGCACTAGTTCACACACCACATGGGGGGAGTATTTCTGTTGTTAAGTCTAATGTCGATTGTTTTTCAAGTATAGTTCAAACATGTGTTTTGTTAGATTCAACATTCACTAGAGGTGTCCAGGAAATCTAGCTCCACCACGATCTCGGACAGACTCGGGCATCTTCTCAACAAGAAGTAGTTGGAACTTCAAATCCACCGACTGCTCCTATAAAAGACATGCCGAGCCCCACGATTGCATCTGTCGACTTAGCTCCTGATGCCTTGGATGCAGCGATGTTTTTAGACGATCCGATCAATTCCCAAGCCTCGAAGATTAATGAAAGCACGCTTGCCGTATATGTTAAGTACATAGGATTCATTTCGACGATGTGTTGGTCCCATCGAGACAGATTGCCCTCACTTGCCCCCAATAGGGTATACAGCCTGCAACAGATTCATGTGTTGGGTCGGTAGCATGCCACCATTCAACTCCTTTCTTCGGGACCTGTTACAGTATATCGAGATCGCCTCATCGCAGTTACATCCAAACATCAATGCGTTCATATACCGCACTTGCATTCTCTTCACGGGTGTCCTTTACAGGCTCCCAACTCCTGGAGATATCCGCTATATCTATCGCTTCAAGAGACGGTCAGATAGACGATCTTTTGTATTTCTCGAGCCACATAGCAAGTGTCAAATCTTAACCGGGGCATGGAGCAAGTTTGCCCAGTATAAGCAGGAGTGGTTCTACGTACGCTTCCCCCGGCTTCGCAAGGAGATGGGTAGAAGGAAGTAAGTTTTTTTTGGATCAACACTTGCATTTGGCGGTGATTTCTCCTTTTCTAACTCTTTCTCTATTTTTTCAGGTATTAACCCACGTCCCAAAAGGCTTCGGATATTCTAAAGCTGTCGAAGCTATCCGAGCTATTCCTGTAAAAGACCGGGACATCAGATCCCTCATTTCGAATGAATGGATCAAGAAGTTTGGGCTGCTGGAGGAAGGTCGCCGAATAAGCCTCCCCAAGGCGTCACTATAACTAGGCCTGCTTCGGGCAAAGGAAAAAAGCAGGCTGGGTCTTCAACACGTAATGCCCCTGACACACTAGAGGAGGGGGAGATTAAAGAAGCTGAAACGCCCGAAGTACAAGGTGAAAATGCCAATCCCTCTCGGGAACCGATAGTCGAGGTTCAAGATATCGAAATGACGCCTTCCCCTTCGAAGGGAAAGAAGAAAATGACCTACAAGCTGAGGAAGAAAACAGTGGGTGGAACTTCTAAAGTCACCATCACTCCGATGGAGAGACAGCCTTCTCCTCAATGCTTAGAGAGTTCATTGAAAGGCCCGTCGGACATTACTATTCCTGATGATCTACTTAACTAAGGCTTCAATGATTCGGAAGCGCTTAAACTTCATTCACCCACAAGAGGCGATGTAGGCGCTCAAGCCCACGTTTAGGGAGAAATAACTCCCATAAGTAGAGATAAAGAAACTGGTCCGTCGCGGGGAACACTAGGACACACACGGACACGTGCACTTCACCTTTGCACTTAAATTTCTACCATCACTCAACTCTTTGCTAACTTTTCGTTATTTAAATTCTATGTAGGTGACATGGGACGTACGCATGGACTTGACTGTCTTTGTGGTTCATCTATTTTTAACCACTACAGCCGGGATTCGGGTTCCAGCGAGCGTCGAGATAGAGATGACATCGGCGATCAAGACTACCACCACCGAGAATCATCATACCGAAGAAAAACCTATAGTCAGTCCTCCTATCCTCGCGATCCTCCTCCTCAATTGGAGCAAAGTAAAGGGAAGTCCGCACATAAGGGATCCCAGCCTGAGGCCCATCGGGATCAACACTTCGGATTCATCCAGTACCAGGCAATCCCGAGATCCCTACAAAACACCTACAGTCTCCAGGCAGACTCCTCTCACTCCTGTATCTGATCCATCGATAGCAGAACGACTTGCTGAGCTTAAGGCCACGTTCCCAAAGATATGCTTTGATGGCTTGAAATTTCTCCCGACGATTCATCAGATTCCGGGACATGTCAAACAAAGCGCTACTGCTTGTACTAATGACATCTACATCATGCATGATGTGTTTGTTCACTTAGCCTGAAGCTCGAGGCTATTCATGATAAAGATATCATCAAAGCTCAGGACAAAGAGCTCTCTGCGTACAAGTCTCAGCTCGTAGCCGTCCAACCGAGTGCTAAAGATACTACGGAGGCCATCAACCGTCTGGAGACAACTCACAAGAAAGAAATTAATGAGGCGGTCCAACGCTGTGGGGCCCTGGCTTTAGAGAAGGATTCAATGCAAAAGGAAAGGGATGAATTTGCTCTCTGAGTCAAAGAGTTGGAAGATCAACTCCGTAAAGAGAGAGAGGAAAAAATTACTGCCCAAGAAGAGTCGCAATGATATTGCGACAAGATTGTTGCTACGAGACTCTTGAAGGCAAAGCTCGATGACGAGCTCTCTAAGATCGGGATGCTGAAGGATGAAGCTCGTAAAGAGGGTAAAATAATGGCATCCGCGGAGATTGACTCTCGCCTTAAGGTGGCTACAGAGGCTGGAAGGGAGGAGGTCAAGTGGATGTTCGACCCACTTATTTCATAATTCAACGCCCGTGTCCTCATGTATTGGGACTTAACTTTTCTTGGCGAGGGCTACCTCGAATCTCTAGCTGGGGCATGGGAGACTTCAACAAAGATCAGAAAGATCGAGCTGGGCACCGAAGAATTGACGAGAAGGCTTTGGTGAGAGAATTTCTCAGGAGGAACGAGCCTTTAGACTTGTCTGCAGCGAAGGCACTCTATTGCAATGGCTCCTCCTCATACAAAGGGAAAGATGTCATCGCCGGTTCGTCTGGAACTGAGTCTCCAGCCCTTCCTCCTACTCAACCGGCTGACCGACTAGTACTCGATCCATTTGAGCAACATGGTGGTTATGACCCAG
Organism: Allium cepa; assembly: GCA_030765085.1. Taxonomy (NCBI): domain Eukaryota; kingdom Viridiplantae; phylum Streptophyta; class Magnoliopsida; order Asparagales; family Amaryllidaceae; genus Allium; species Allium cepa. Next base: position 316,542,856 of record CM060941.1, on the reverse strand, counting down.
AAGACCCTGGTCTCGACATCCACATTCTATCTCCCATTCCGGAGGGTGAGTCTCCCCGAACGGTTGAGAGCCAGCAAGAAGCTGGTACATAACTTTTCCTTTTAAAGTCCAAAGAGTCGTCGTTTTCAACAAAAGATTATTGTATTCTAATGTTTGTCTCTTGTGATTTTGCGCTGGCCATTCTGATCCCGAACCTACCCCAAGGAGCGATGACGCCAAGGAGGAGAAGGGGAAAAATAGCGAGGCTACTCACAAGGGAGAGACTCTCGGTCCAGATGCTCAAGTGATTAAGGCACTTGATGAGGATAAGTCGACTTCGTCTCCTATCGAAGGTAGTTATGAAATCGAGATCATAAGAGCCTCTGAGCACACTTCTAAAATGAGCATAAAGGAGCGGCTCGCAGAGGAAAAGAAAAGGACGGCTGAAATCAAAGTCGAGCCACGAGTCGTGGACCTAGATGATCCCCTGAACAAGCCTTTGAAGGTCATCCTCCCTGGTGGGTCCAGGCTATTAGAGGTCCCTCGTTCTTCCTCAGTTGTCACCTCCCAAACAAGCAAAACTTCTGAGAGAAAACGAGTGGAGGAGGAGTCGTCAGAGAAGACGAAAGAGGGAAAGAAACTGAGGAAGTCAAAGAGGTAGTTGTTACTCTCCTTCAATGGGAGTTAGTTTAGATTAAGTAATTATTTTTATTTATTTTCGTAGTCAATGTAAATAGACTTTTGACTCCGAGTTTTGGAGGAGTTTTAGTAGAACCTTATTTTAGATAAATAAAACTCAGTTCTTTTGTCTTTCAAAAGACTTTGATCGTTCAGCTTTCTATATAATCGTGGTCAAAACCCAAGCTATTGTGAGTCACATAAACTCCTCAAATCATCTTCATATAATTCAGAAATTATTTGGAATTGTACATCCTTTATTCCACGCTTCGGGTACTTAGAATATTTTTCAGCCATATGCCGAGGACTTGATGACTTCAAGTCATTTGTATCCAAGTCCGCACTCCGGGGACTTAGAGAATTTTAAGCCGTTCATATCTAATCCGAATTCTAGGGACTCAGAGCATTCCAGTTCACACTCAGGGAAGTTGGAGATTTTAGTCGTTTATACTCTAGTCCACACTCTGGGGACTCAGAGTACTCCAGTTCGCACTCAGGGGACTTGGAGGTATAAGTCGTTTATACTCTAGTTCGCACTCTGGGGACTCAGAGTACTCCAGTCCACACTCAGGGAACTTGGAGGTTTAAATCATTTATACTCTAGTCCGCACTCTGGGGACTCAGAGTACTCCAGTCCACACTTAGGGGACTTGGAGTTTTAAGTCGTTTATACTCTAGTCTGCACTCTGGGGACCCAGAGTACTCCAGTCCACACTCAGGGAACTTGAAGGTTTAAATCGTTTATACTCTGGTCTGCACTTAGGGGATCAGAGTACTCTAGTCCGCACTCTGGGGACTTAGAGATTTCGAGTCGTTTATACTCTGGTCTGCACTCAGAGTACTCCAATCTGCACTCAGGGGACTTGGAGATTTCGAGTCATTTATACTCTGGTCCGCACTCAGGGGACTCAGAAGGGGCTTGGAGATTTTAAGTCGTTTGTACTCTGGTTCACACTCAGGGGACTCAGAGTACTCCAGTCCACACTCAGGGGACTTGGAGATTTTAGGATGTTCACGCGTGTTCGTACGTCAGACAGAATAATGTAATCTAGTGGTTTGCCATAGAGTTATCATACATAGAAACATTAATAATCATGGAAAAGATGGCTTCAAGCCTTTATTGATGAAAATAAGCTAAATTGTCTTATTACATGCCGAAAACTAAGAATAAAAATATGCTGGAAATAATTGCAACTAAAATATGAAAGAAATGGACTAAGTATAGTAATGCCGCAAATGCTCGCTATTCCATGCTCGGGGGAGTGTCGCACCATCAACGGTCACTAGCTTGAAAGTCCACTCTCCAAGCTTCCGTTCAATGACGTAAGGACCTTCCCGTGCAGGATTCATATGCAATGGGACCGGGTAAACTCATTTCAAAATGAGGTCACCCATATCAAAGATTCTCGGCCGGACCTTTTCATTGTAATATCGAGCGACTCGGTGTCTGTATGCAGCCGCTCTTAAATCAGCTTCTTCACGTTTTTCACCAATGAAGTCCAGTGATTCCAGCAAATGATCCCGATTCGACTCAGGGTCGTAATAAGTTACCTGTTGTGACGGAACTTCAAGTTCTACGAGTATAACAGCTTCCATGCCATATGCTAATGCGAATGGAGTGTAGCCAGTCGCAGACTTGTGGGTGGTTCTATAAGCCCAAAGCACTATCAGAAGTTCATCCACCCACTTGCCTCTAGCCTTTTCCAAACGCTTTTTTAATATGGACTTGATTATTTTTTTCACGGCTTTCACTTGTCCATTGGCTTTTGGATGAGCAACTGCTGCAAACTTTTCTCAATGCCATATCTTTGGCAAAACTCTTTGAACTCTTTGCTTTCGAATTGAGTTCCGTTGTTTGTAATGATAGTCTGTGGAAGGCCAAAATAGCATATAATGTTTCGTACAACGAAATTAACGACCTTTTTGGTGGCGATCGTGGCCAAAGTCTCTGCTTCTTCCCACTTGGTAAAGTAATCGACCGCAACTATCGCGTATTTCACACCACCTTTGGATATGGGTAAAGAACCGACTATGTCGATCCTCCACATTGCAAACGGCCTGGTGCTAACCATTTATGTGAGTTCCATCGTGGAGCTCTTGGGATTTTTGCATATTTCTGGCATTTATCACATCTTCTTACATAGTCTGCAGCATCCCGATTTACAATTGGCCAATAGTATCCATAGCGGAGGATTTTCTTTGCTAATGTCTTCCCCCCAATATGGTCACTGCATTCTCCTTCATGGACTTCCTTCAGGACTCGTTTTATTTCATCGTGGGCAATGCATCAGATTAAAGGGGTGAGAATCCCTTCCGATACATTATTTTGTCCTGCATTACATATCGCGAAGCCTTACGAATGACCTGTCGTCTTTCGCACCTTCTTTCGGGCAAGACCCCGTGTAGCAAGTATTGCTTGAATGGGGTCTTCCATGATTCCTTCTCGATTTCTGTCTCTAACATGAAATCTACCTCCATCATATTTATACTCGGAGTATGTAAGGTTTCAATGGGAACCAATCCCATTTGTTGTGCATTGCCAATGCTCGCAAATTTTGCCAATGAATCGGCTTCTCTGTTTTTTTCACGCGGGACATGTGAAATATCATAATATTCTAGATTTGTTAGCAGCTCTTGAACTTGTGCAAGGTATGGGGAAAATCTCTATCCCTTCGCTTGATAGTCCCCCGCGCCTGGTATACCACCAGTTGCGAGTCGCAAAATATTTCAACCGATTTTACCCCCAGCTCTTTGGTAAGTCTCAAGCCAGCGATCATTGCTTCATACTCGGCTTCGTTATTTGTCACTGGGAATTCGAGCTTCAAAGCATAACAAACTGATTGGTTTTCAGGAGTCACAAGAACTATGCTAGCCCTCGAGCAGCGGTCGTTAGATGCCCCATCAGTATACATCTTCCATCGAACGAGAGGCATGACATTGTTACCGTCTGATTAGTCTGACATGGTGAATTCAGCAATGAAGTCTACTAGCATCTGCCCTTGTATGGCCCTTCGTGGCAGGTAGGTAATATCGAACTGACTTAACTCGATGTTCCATTTTAACATCCTTCCAGAGGTCTCTGGTCGTTGGAGTACCAGCTGCAAGGATTGATCGGTATAAGCACTGATTGAGTGTGCTTGAAAGTATGGCCGGAGCTTGCGTGATGCAATCACCAAGCAATAGGCTAGTTTCTCAATCTTAGGATAATTTCTTTCTGCCCCCATTAAACGTTTACTGACATAGTACACCGGCTTTTGAACTCGGTCCTCCTTGCGAACCAGAGCCATACCGATAGCGTATTGGGATACAACCAAGTATACGTACAATATCTCATGGTCTACCGGTTTCGATGGTATCAGGGGACTTTACAAATTCCTTACCAGAGCTCGGAATGCTTCCTCACTGTCGGATGTCCACTCAAAATTTCTCTTTCCTTTCTTTATTACATCGAAGAAAGGAATACACTTATCTATGGCTCTGGATATGAATCGGCTCAGCGCGGCCACCTTCCCATTCAAGCTTTGCACTTATTTTATACTTTTAGGCACTTGTATGTCTCTAATAGCTTGAATCTTCTTCGGGTTAGCTTCGATTCCCCGCGCACTCACAATGAAACCCCAAAACTTCCCCGACACAACGCCAAAGGAACACTTCAAAGGATTGATCTTCATCCCATAATGTCTAAGTATATCAAACATCTCCGCTAAGTCCCGAATGTGGTCGTTTGACTGTCGTGACTCCACAATCATGTCATCCACATAGACTTCCATCATTCTACCAATCTGGTCTTTAAACATTCGATTCACCAGACGTTGATAAGTTGCTCCCTCGTTTTTCAATCCTAAAGGCATTAATACATAGCGATATAGCCCCACGTCTGTGACAAAACTGGTGTGTTCTTGGTCTGAAATGTGCATCAGAATCTGATTGTATCCCGAGTACGCATCCGTAAATGACAGTAACTCGTGTCCAGCCGTTGAGTCGACGAGCTGGTCGATTCTAGGTAAAGGAAAACTATCATTTGGGGATGCTTTGTTCAAATTAGAGTAGTCAACGCAAGTTCTCCACTGCCCATTTGCTTTCCTTACTAGCACAGGGCTGGACACCCATTCAGGTTAGAGGGCGTCGCAGACGAACCCATTGGCTTTGAGTTTGTCTACCTCCTCTCTGAGAGCATCAGACCTCTCCAGGTCCATGCCTCTCCTTTTCTGTTTTACAGGAACGTACTTCGGGTCTATGTTCAACATATGACTCGCAATAGCGGGAGAAATCCTGCACATACCAGAATGTGTCCAAGCGAAAACATTAAGGTTCACTCGGAGGAAATCAGTGAGATCCTCGGCCCTTGACGGGTCGAGTTGCGATCCAATCTTAAGAACTCGTGACGGGTCATCCCGGATGACTGGAATGTCAATCGTCAGTTCAGCCGGTGCTGCTTTTGCTTCCCTGGGTTCCCCATCATCATCTCTCGGATCTATGTCTCGATAGATCTGAGAGTGGTGCCCGAGCCAGGGCTCGGGCGCTACTTGTCAATCGCTAGTATCGCGGATGCGGACGGAGCTATCCGCAACCTTTCCTTTCTTTCACCACTGGGCCTCTCTCGTCTCAGCCACATAACATGCACGATCGATCGCCTGATCGCCATGCACCACACTGACTCCTTTGTCTGTCAGAAATTTTAACGTCAAACATCACGGGGCCAAAGCTGCCCTAAACTCCGCTAGGGCCGGCCGACTCAGAGACACATTATATGGAGAATTAACATCCAACATTGTAAACAATAAGATCCGCACCCTCCTATGCTCACCTTCTCCCAGTTCAACTGATAACTCAACATACCCCACCGCATCAGTCGCTGCAGCATTAAAGCCATGGATATGGGATTTAGATGGCTTTAAATCTTTTGTCTCCATCCTCATTTGGTCGTATGCCTTTTTGAAGATGATGTTAACGGAACTTCCACAATCGATTAAAATTCTTTTGACATATGCTGGCCCGATCGTCGTAGATATGACCATCGGGTCGATGGTAGGAGCCTCTACCTTGTCCGCATCTCTGCTCCTAAACACTATATCATATGTAAGCATGCGTTGCTGCTTTGCGAGGGTCCTATCCTCCACATTCGAACAACATTCATAATCCGCATGCCTTAAGGAGTTAAAATATCGCTCCAACTCCTGCTAATTCTTGTCTGTAGGGTGAGGTCCATCGACTATCGTATTTATGGTCAATCTACCCACGATTCGGGTAGGTTCCTCTGGTTGGCGTGAAGCGGGACTACGTCCGGGGTCTGATGTTCCTTGCCTACCCTCATATGGGTTCTTGGCAAATTCCTACAGATTTTTCTGTCTGATCAACTTTTCTATGGCATCGTGGAGGTGTCTACACTCCTCTGTATTGTGCCCATAAGTCTCATGGAAGCGACAGTACTACCCCGTCCGCTTCTGTTCCTCTGTGGACTCCTTTGGGCGTGGCTTTTTGTATTGGAAAGTATTACAAGTTGACAGGTAAATATTCTCAAGAGATGCATTCAGTGGGGTGTATTGTAGATTGGAATCCTTGGCTTCCATTTCCCTGCTTCTCTTTTCTTTCTGGGATTTCCTCCTCCGGCCCCTTTAGATTGCCCATGTGATATCCCAGAATTTTTGGCAATACAAATTTAATAATCTGTATTAAAAATTTAATTGATTTGATAATTTTTGTTAATAAAATTTAATTGATTTAATAATCTTCCTTTAATAAATATTTAATTGAAGAATTTTATCTTTTAAAAGCTAATGAAATATTTTCTATTTATAATGTATATATATACATGTATATATTGTAAATGGATAAGCTTTGGTTTGAAATTTAATAAATAAATAAAATCTTGTTTTTAAATTCTAATATATATATATATATATATATATTTCATAATTTGGAAATTATGATTTAATTTAATATATAACTTTTCAAAGCCATTTAACAAATAACTATATGGTTTTAAATACTTAAGGCAAATGATTAATTGTTTAAATTATATTTTAGCTTAAGTTTAAAATTAAATTAATTTAAAAAAAGATTTGTTTTATTTTCTTTCTTAAATATTACTTGATAAGTATGATTTGAAATTTTATATAGACGTTTAAAATACAATTTGCAAACGATACATTGATTCATTTGAGTAATATAAGTAATTTATATATAACAAGATAATTTCTTTTATAAATTATTTAAAATTGAATAAAAGTGTTATTTCCAAATAATAATTATAATGTGTTATTTCCAAATAATAATTATAATGTATTATTTTTATAAATATATATGGATTTTAATATAAATAGAATTTTTCATTTTTAAAATCTAATGTGTAGTTATAGATGCATATATGTAACTTGAATTTTAAAATTGGATTTTAAAATATTTAATTTGAACTTGAATTTGGAATTTATTTTGAAATTAAAAGGAATAGATACTTAAAAATATTTTGGATTTTAAAGAGATGGGTATAAGCTTTTATTTATATGTATATAATTTGTTTTATTTTATTTTTCTAAAAAGTAATTTACAAATGTATAGGTAAGTATTTAATAAATAAGAAGAAAAGGGCAATTGCTTACTTTTAAATAAATAAAAATAAGTAAAATTACTTAATGGATAAGTGTAATTATAATAAGGCCTCATAATAACATGTGTTAAGCAAATGTAAATAGGTTGGACAAGTGTCATTTTTTTTAGTTTTTCTTTTTAAAACAAATCATCTTAACTTATAAAACATATTTTTCCTCCTTCTCATTTCTTTTCTAAATCTTCATTTTCAAAATTTAAGATAAAAACTTCAGCTGATCAATATTCAAAAAAAAATCAGTAACTAAACTCCTCAAACAAGAAATCATGTTCAAATTCAAAATTAGTAACCATCCATTTCAAAACAGAAATCAAAACCCAAAAAACCCTGTGCAATTTTTCAACACAAAATCCGTAACTTAAATGTTCCTCAAACCAGAAACCTTTTCCAAATCAATAACCTATAGTTTCATTTTTAAGATCAAAACCATAAACTTATTCAAATCAATAGCCTGTATATCATCTTCAAATCAAACATTAAAGCCAGCACTTTCTTCAACCTGAGTTATCCAAAGCAAACCTGTAGATTATCAATAGCAAAATGAAAGCTTGAGCATTTTTTTCAGTCTGGAGGCATGCATGTAGTTTTTAAATCAAGCATTTTATTCAAGCATATTCCAGTTTAAAAGTTTTCAAAAGCTAAGGTATTTCAGTTTCAAGCTATTTGAAAATTTGATGCTCTATTCTGCCTTCTTTAATCAGTGAGTAACACTATAATTTAAATTGTTTAAGTATATAATTATGTTGCATGATTCATCTCTGAAGCTAGTATGTTTGTGAATGTGTTTATAAGTATAGCTCTATGTATATGTATGAATATATTGGTGTGCATGCTGTGTATTAGGATTATCTTTTCTCTGATTCTAGTTCCAGGCTTAAGATCAAACCAAAAATTCACTTGCTCTTGATTCAATCTTTGTTAAGACTTAAGTCTTGAACAAAATATGTTTGTTATATCATAGATTTTAGTTAAAAACTCGTTTAAGTTAAAACAATTTGTATTGCCTCTGAAATAATAAAACAACAGTGCAAACTTAAATAAGATAAAATTCAATTATCATGATTCATGAATTCAGGGATATGAATCAAATACTTTAACTAAAGTTTGATTTTTAAAACTAAAATCATGATTTTTAGTACAGGGATTTAAGTGCATTTCTGGTTTAACCAGAAATTGGAATTTGAGGGATTCTAATGATCTCGTTAGTCTGGGAGGTCGTGATTCTTTCTGGAGGAAGAAGAGTTGTCAGTGACTAGGGAAAATGGTAGAAATGATGGCAGATCACGGTGGCGGCAGCGGCGACCGATTTAAGCTTTTAAACCTAATTTTGGTTAGTTCAGGAATTGTGATCATATCGATCCCTCTAGTTGATCGAGTGTAGCAGGACTTGGCAAATCGGTCGTTAGGACATTGACGAAGGCTTGGCTGGAGGTGCTGATGCTCCGGTGGTCGGAGAGATGAGGTTGAGGGGTTTTCTTTCAGGTTGGTCTGTTTTCCAGGTTCGAGCAGTAATACTCGAATTTGATTTCGAGTTGATAATGGAGTTTTGAAGGTTGTAGTTTGATCTGGGAATGATCGTCGACATGTGGGGATTGTCTTGGATGGTCGGAGGTGGTGGAACTTCTGGTGCATATGCACGGTGAATTGTTTGTGCCTGGTGAAGTTTGGTTTGAAGTAGGGGATTTGTGCTCGAGCAACTCTCGAGTAATTTGGGTATTTGCTCGAAGTGATGAATAGTTTGGCTCGAAGCATTTTTAGGTTTGCTCGGGTCAGTTTGATAGTTACAGTTTTTAAAACTTGTTTGCTTTTGAAATTTGGAAGCATAGGTTTAGACAAAGTTTTAAAAACAAATTTAAAGTATGGATTCAAAACTGAGTTTGTACCCTAGTTTTAAAATTTAAATTAAGTTTTATAAATTAAATTGTTTCGACAACTTAAATTGTTTAAAGTGTATCTTAAGTGGTAAGTATTTAAAAGTAAATTTGGTTTAAATTCTTCAAGTTTCTTTTGTAAGATGAGTATGTTTTTAACATATGATTTCAAAAGTTGTAAATGGTTTTTATACTTTGTTAAATCAAAATTGTTTTCATTTTAATTTTATATTTGAAATGAAAATTCAAAGTAAAATGTTTTTAAATGTGTTTGTGAATGATAATAAAATCATTTATAAGAAAAATATTTTCATTTTAAAGTTAATAAGGATTTAATGATTTGTGATTCATTAAATTATTAAGGTAAATTAATATGGATAATTAATTAATTAATTTATTAAATGGTTAATGATTTGAATTAATTAATTAAGGTTGAAGTTAATTAATTAAGATTAATTAATTTGAAAATAAGATTTTTAATTAATGATTAGAAATTAATTTATCAAGTAATTAAGATTAATTAAGTTAAACACTTCATTAATTAAATAATTAGTGATTAATTAATTGGTTATTAAAGATTAATAAATTTGTGATTAATAATAATTAATTTAAGTTAATTACTCAAGAAAAGTAACTAAAGAATTATTAATAGTTAGTAAAGGTCATTAACTTGAGATTATTTAATAATTAATTAATGTGATTAATTTTAATAATTAATTAGATTAATTAATTAAAGATAATCGATTGTGAAATTATTTTAAGTGTAATTACTTAATGAAAGTAATTAAAGGAATTAATTACTCAATGTAATTAATTAAAGTAATGTGATTAGATTAAGTCAATTAATTAAGTTTAATTAATTTATGATAATCACTGGATGCTTGGTTAAGCATAATTACTTAATGTAATTAATGAAGTGTAATTACTTAGTGAAGTAATTAGTAATGATAATTATAGGATGTAATTAATTAAAGATTGAAAGTAATTTGAGTGTAATTACTTTGTGTAATTAATCAAAGGATTAATTAAAGATTATTAATTATGGAGTAACTAATTTATTTAATGAAGTAATTAAGGGTAGTTAATTATTGAATGAGATTAATTAAGGGTGATTAATAGATGTGGTTTAATTAAAGATTAAATGAAATTAATTTAATAGGATAATTAATTAAAGGTAATTAGGGATCATTAATTAATATAATTAATGATATAATTAAGGGTTGATTAATTAAGATTAATTAATCAATAATAAGTGATAAAAGTGTAATTAATTAATGTAATTAATTAAGGATTAATGTAATTAATTATAGTTAATTAATTAATGAAGTAATTAAAGGATTAATTACTGTATTTGGTTAAGAATAATTAATTTGAGAAATTAATTAAAGGACAATTACTTGAATGTAATTAAAGGATAATTAATTAGGGATGATTAATTAAGGTGGATAATTAGGGAATAATTAATTAATTGATTTGTAATTAATTAATGCTTATGTAAGCAAGTTTTAAAATAATGAAAGTAATTAATTTAATTTACTTTAAATTAATTAGAGATGAAGTAATTAATTTAATTCATTTTAAATTAATTATAGTGTGATTAAATCCTTGCTTATGTATGAATGGATGATATTGATTGCTCTTGAATGGTTTGAGATCTCAGATATAAGATAAGTAATGCTGTGTGATATGGCTGCTTTGGCTGAAGTGTGATGATAATGTGAATTATCTATTGTGATAATAGTATGGATTATCTATTTGTGATGATAATGATAATATGGATTATCTATTTGTGATGATAATATGGGTTATCTATTTATGATGATAATATGGATTATCTTTTGTGATATGTTAATTATCTATTTGTGTGTATATAGATAATGGAATTGAATTGTTTTAAACTTTAAAACAACTGTGACCTAAAAGATGTCGTTTTGGATTTCGATGAGATCGGGATCGGATTTCCATATTTGGATACCCGAAAAGCACATCGATCCAAATTAACGATAGGTCGTGAATCTCAAGTGAAGATGAAGATTAAGAGTGCAAGGGTTATCATCGTAAACTCTGAGGGTGATTCCAAAATGAGTGTAACGAGATAATGCCTTCGGTTTCGTTTGAACCCGAAACGAACTTGTATGGATTGAATGCTTTCAGAACATCGTCAGGTGGACGATGAGCATTCTAAGAGATGTGTTCTCTAAAGGTAATTGTAGCCTCAAGCCTCATCAACCGAGAATGGCTAAAACAGGGGAGGTGCAGCAAGGCTAAGTGGGTCATGCCCAAGTCGGACGAGATTTTCCCCTTTCTAAAAGTCCCTTTATATTCGGCTGTGTGGGGTAGTTGATTCGCGACAACTGCCGGGGTTGTCTTGTTCAGGACTGTCCAGTAAGGGATGGTTCCGGCCTTGTGTTGCAGGGGATTTAGGGTGGATCCTCGGTACGGTGATCTAGGCCCCGTACTGTGACGGGCGGTACCCCAGTAGTCCTGCCATTGATGGAAACCCATTCTTCCTACGCGCCCTTACGGTTTTGATTGTATTACCCACTTTTGTGGCTAATAGCTGGAATTTAATCATGCAACAATTTCAGCTATTTCTTATTTACTTAAAAACCCTAGACCCTATTATAATATCACCGGATTTCCTATCAAATGTTTTGGTTAGCGTAAGGTAAAAACTTTTCCATGTTTATGTGTGGGAAGTCTTACGTGATACCTTTTCTTTTCAAAGGTTTTTCCAAAGTTAAGCAACCTTAACCTGTTACTCACACCAGACCCATGTCTGACCCAGAGTTTATTTCTGTTTTCTTAAACTCTTGGGTGCTCAAATTTTTACGAGTAGCCAAGGGATTTAGGTTAGCTTTGACAAATTATGGAGGAGCAATGGAGCATGAGGCTTCAGCATTGTAGATATTTATAGTGTTCCGCTATGTTGATTTCTCGGTATTGTACTGAGTTGTAATAACCAGATAGGTGTTTATAACTGTCTAGTATGTGATGTATAATCTGTGTAACTCTGATATATGATTGTATACTATGTAATACTTATGTGATTAATATAATTTATTCATTCCGCTGTTGAGATTCTGATGTTGTTTATTCTTTCCTCTCTATCTTTTCTCCTTCTATCTCTTTCTTTCTTAAATTCATGATGCATCTTTCTAGGTTAAGGAAGGCGGGTCGTGACAGTTGGTATAAGTGCGCTAGGTTGAGTGAATACCTAGGCTTTGGAGTGATTTCTTTCTTGAGAGAGCGTAATTGTAATTTTGAATATACATACATACATATATATACACCTATTTGTTGGGTTGCCTGTTTAGGTTTTCCAATATAAGATATAGAAGTAGAGAGGGTAGTGGTGTGTAGCACGACTACCAATGGAAGGAGTCCGAATGTTAAGGTTGAAAGTGTATTTGTCGAGACTGTAGACCCAATCGTCTTGAGTGAGCTTTGCCGTGGTGAAAGGATTTCACCAATCTCTGAAGGAAACCTGTTAAGGTTTAGAGTCCAACTTTGAGGTTTGGATGGGTAGAGTTTGGATCTGTCGGCTAGGCAGAAGCAAGTGACGATATCTTGGCAACCTCAGGAAATAGTAGCTGTGTGACGAGACGCAGTGACTATGGATGTTTCCGAAGATATTTCTATGGGAACAAGTTTAAGGAAGTGTGTCTGTTTCGCCGTTGTGGTTGAGTTCAACAAGGTGTTTCTGTTTGGCTTTGAGGCTTGAGTTTCTCGAGGAGCTTCTAGATAGGAAGTCTTTGGCATCTAGGTCAGCAGTTCAACTCGGAGTATTCTGTGTGCCGGCAAGGAGGTCTTCTGACCGAGCAGTTTTCTAGAGATGGAGTTCAGGAGCCGCAGAGTGGATCCATTTCTTCGATGGATTGGCTAGATAAGCATAAGTTGTTCTGATTGGTAAAGAGAGAACAGTTCCTTTGGAATTAGGTTGGGTTGATTGCAAAAGTGACTTGCGGTAGCTGAGTGTTCTCTTGGGTTATTAGAGATTTTCTAGATGTCTTCAGGAAAGTCAGAGGTTTGTCCGCATTTGAAGATTGAGTTTTCTTGAGAGAGAGTTTGGTGAAGCAGCTCAGGATTTGGTGGAACTTCTGAGTTTTTCTTTTTATGGATCCGCTGAACCATATTTCTGGGATGTGTGTCTAGTTTGTTCTCTTGTTCATCATCAACATTCTCTTCTACTCCCGATCAGAGTTGTACAGTGGAAGCAGTTTGGGGAGTGATTTTGTTATTGTCTTTTCCCGGATAAGAGAAGTAAGATCGGTCTTCTGTTGTTTGAGGAGTAGAGTTTGTGTTCTTGGTTTTGGTAGATCTTGAGAGGATCATTTTGTTGGGTTGTCTTGATCCAGTTTGTTTCGAGAAGTATCAGCAAAGGTTAAACTGATCAGGAAGGATATATGCAGCCAGGATTGTCAGAAGAGTTTGTGGATAAGAGTCGAAGGAATTTGGATTCCAGAGTCGGAGATTTGATTTTGGATAAGATTTCTCTGATCCAAGGAGCTATAAGTTTTGGTAAGGCTGGGAAGCTAGCCCCGAAGTGTTTTGGATCTTTTCTGTATTCTTGTAAGAATAAGTTTTGGTCTTCAGGATTGAATTGCTAGTCTGGATAACAGGGATTCGATGTGTTTCACGTATCTCTGAGGGAGTACGTGTATGATCTATCTCTGGTTGTGAAACCAGCAGTTGAGGAAGGTTTGGTTGTTGAGTCAGACTTGAGTGTGGTCTAGTTTCCTGTTTAGTTTTGGAGATCTAGATGAGTAGTAGCTCTGTAGCTTCGTAGTATAGATTATTTGAGCTCTGTAGAGCGAATATTCCGGTATTTATGCCAGGAAATTCTAGGAAGTTTTATCCACAATTTTGTCTAGATAGTTATATTGTTTGATTTAGTGAATTGGTTGCTATGGTTGTTAGCATATGGTTGATAAGAGATGCTTGTGTTTTAAAATTAAATCTTTAATGAGATTATTAAATTACCTTTGTTTTAAATTTCGGAGACGAAATTCTTTTAAAGGGGAAGGACTGTGATATCCCGGAATTTTTGGCAATATCAATTTAATAATCTGTATTAAAAATTAAATTGATTTGATAATTTTTGTTAATAAAATTTAATTGATTTAATAATATTCCTTTAATAAATATCTAATTGAAAATTTTTATCTTTTAAAAGCTAATAAAATGTTTTCTGTTTATAATGTATATATATACATGTATATATTGTAAATGGATAAGCTTTAGTTTGAAATTTAATAAATAAATAAAATCCTTTTTTTAAATTCATATATATATATATATATATATATATATATTTCATAATTTGGAAATTATGATTTAATTTAATATATAACTTTTCAAAGCTATTTAATAACTATATGGTTTTAAATACTTAAGGTAAATGATTAATTGTATAAATTATATTTTACCTTAAGTTTAAATTTATATTAATTAACAAAAAGATTTGTTTTATTTTCTTTCTGAAATATTACTTGATAAGTATGATTTGGAATTTTATATAGAAGTTTAAAATACAATTTGCAAACGATACATTAATTCATTTAAGTAATATAAGTAATTTATATATAACAAGATAATTTCTTTTATAAATTATTTAAAATTGAATAAAAGTGTTATTTCCAAATAATAATTATAATGTATTATTTTTATAAATATATATGGATTTTAATATAAATAGAATTTGTTGTTTTCAAAATTTAATGTGTAGTTATATATGCATATATGTAACTTGAATTTTAAAATTGGATTTTAAAATATATAATTTGAATTTGGAATTTATTTTGAAATTAAAAGGAATACATACTTAAAAATATTTTGGATTTTAAAGAGATAGGTATAACCTTTTATTTGTATGTATATAATTTGTTTTATTTTATTTTTCTAAAAAGTATTTTACAAATATATAGATAAGTATTTAATAAATTAGAAGAAAAGGGATTTTGTTTACTTTTAAATAAGTAAAAATAAGTAAAGTTACTTAATGGACAAGTGTAATTATACTAAGGCCTCATAATAACATGTGTTAAGCAAATGTAAATAGATTAGACAAGTGTCATTTTTGTTTTTAATTTTTCTTTTTAAAAAAATCATCTTAACTTATAAAACATATTTTTCCTCCTTCTCATTTCTTTTCTAAATCTTCATTTTCGAAAGTTAAGATAAAAGCTTCAGTTGAATCAATATTCAAAACTAAATCAGTAACTAAACTCCTCAAACAAGAAATCATGTTCAAATTCAAAATTAGTAATCATCCATTTCAAAACAGAAATCAAAACCCAAAAACCCTGTACAATTTTTCAATACAAAATCTGTAGCTAAAATGTTCCTCAAACCAGAAACCTTTTCCAAATCAATAACCTGTAGTCTCATTTTCAAGATCAAAACCATAAACTTATTCAAATCAATAGCCTATATATCATCTTCAAATCAAACATTAAAGCCAGCATTTTCTTCAATCTGAGTTATCAAAAGCAAACCTGTAGATTATCAACAACAAAATCAAAGCTTGAGCATTTTTTTCAATCTGGAGGCATGCATGCAGTTTTTAAATCAAGCATTTTATTCAAGCATATTCCAGTTTAAAAGTTTTCAAAAGCTAAGGCATTTCAGTTTCAAGCTGTTTCAAAATTTGGTGCTCTGTTCTGCCTTCTTTAATTAGGTGAGTAACATCACAATTTCAAATTTTTAAGTATATAATTATGTTGCATGATTCATCTCTGAAGCTAGTATGTTTGTGAATGTGTTTATAAGTATAGCTCTGTGTATATGTATGAATATATTGGTGTGCATGCTGTGTATCAGGATTCTTTTTTCTCTGATTCTAGTTCTAGGCTTAAGATCAAACCAAAAATTCACTTGCTCTTGATTCAATCTTTGTTAAGACTTAAGTCTTGAACAAAATATGTTTGTTATATCATAGATTTTAGTTTAAAAACTTGTTTAAGTTAAAAGAATTTGTATTGCCTCTGGAAATAATAAAACAACAGTGCAAACTTAAATAAGATAAAATTCAATTATCATGATTCATGAATTCAGTGATATGAATCAAATACTTTAACTAAAATTTGATTTTTAAAACTAAAATCACGATTTTTAGTAGAGGGATTTTAGTGCATTTCTTGTTTAACCAGAAATTGGAATTTGAGGGAATTCTGATGATCTCATTAGTCTGGGAGGTCGTGATTCTTTCTGGAGGAAGAAGAGTTGTCAGTGACTAGGGGAAAAATGGTAAAAGTGATGGCAGATCACGTGGTGGTGGTGACGACCGATTTAAGCTTTTAAACCTAGTTTTGGTTAGTTTAGGAATTGTGATCATCTTGATCCCTCTGGTTGATCGAGTGTAGCGGGACTTGGGGAATCGGTCGTTTGGACATTGACGAAGGCTTGGCTGGAGATGCTGATGCTCCGATGGTCGAAGAGATGAGGTTGAGGGGTTTTCTTTCAGGTTGGTCTATTTTCCAGGTTCGAGCAGTAATACTCGAATTTGATTTCGAGTTGATAATGGAGTTCTGATGGTTGTAGTTTAATCTGGGAATGATCGTCGACATGTGGGGATTGTCTTGGATGGTCGGAGGTGGTGGAACTTCCGGTGCATATGCACGGTGAATTGTTTGTGCCTGGTGAAGTTTGGTTTGAAGCAGGGGATTTGTGCTCGAGTAACTCTCGCGTAATTTGATTATTTGCCAGAAGTGATGAACAGTTTGGCTCGAAGCATTTTTAGGTTTGCTCGGGTCAGTTGATAGTTATAGGTTTTAAAACCTGTTTGCTTTTAAAATTTTAAATTTGATTTTAAAATTTTAAATCATAGGTTTAGGCAAAGTTTTAAAAACAAATTTAAAGTATGGATTCAAAACTGAGTTTGTACCCTAGTTTTAGAATTTAAATTAAGTTTCATAAATTAAATTGTTTCAACAACTTAAATTGTTTAAAGTGTATTTTAAATGGTAAGAATTTAAAAGTAATTTTGGTTTATATTCTTCAAGTTTCTTTTATAAGATGAGTATGTTTTTAACATATGATTTTAAAAGATGTAATTGGTTTTATACTTTGTTAAAGTCAAAATTGTTTTCATTTTAAATTTTATATTTGAAATGAAAATTTAAAGTAAAATGTTTTCAATTGTGTTTGTGAATGATAATAAAATCATTTATGAAAAAAATGTTTTCATTTAAAGTTAATAAGGATTTAATGATTTTTGATTCATTAAATTATTAAGGTAAATTAATATATATAATTTATTTATTTATTAAATGATTAAGGATTTGAATTAATTAATTAAGGTTGAAGTTAATTAATTAAGATTAATTAATTTGAAAATAAGATCATTAATTAGATAAGTTAGATTTTTATTTTTTGGCAAAGCCAGCGGGGTTAACTGGACCCCTACCAGATTTTATTGCAACAACAAAAAAATAAAAAAATGATTCAAAACAAGCTTTGAATCAAACATGAAACAGGAAAACAAAGAAGAAAAATAGAACTAGAAGTCAATGATCCCATATACTAATCATGAAATTAGGGAAAAGGCAGGCTCTCCTTTTCAATTGCATAAATATTCTTTCCCTAACCTCATACCATAGAGAAGCAAAACTCTTTCTCAGGTTATCAAATACAATTGCATTTCTTTCTCTCCAAATCACATCCATGTAAATTTTAATGCAGATAGCTAATTCTCTTGACTTGAGGGTCCTCCACCTAGTAGCTTTATAAATAATGTTCCAGTCAATTTTTGAATTTGCAGAGGCATTAAAACAACCAATTTTGCATCCAATTCTTTCCACCAGACCACAAAGTAATGGGCAATCAAAAAAGAGATGCTCAATAGTTTCCTCATGCTGCTCACAAAACACACACTCATGGCTACAACAAATACCATACTTGTTCAAAACACTTCTGGTCAGAAGAGCACTGCTAACAACCTTCCACATCATCATATTTTCTCTCGAGGCCGAATCACTAGTCCAAATAACAGTACACCATTTTGCAGCAGGCAAAACATTGGTACCGGCTAAGTGATGGTAACCCTACTTTATAGTATGAGGCTTCTTGTTCCAAGACACAGAGATAGGGTGATCATTACTGAAGAAGTAGCTCTGAATAAGACACCATAGCTGCCTGATCACCTGACTATTATTGTAAGGAAGGTGCATTCTACCATCAGAGATGAAGTCGTTTGCTTTAGCATCACGATGAATACCAGACTGAACTATCATGGCATGCTCAATCAATCTAGAAAGAATCTTTCCTTTACTCATCCATGGGTCATCCCAAAAACTAATATCAGAATTAGGTTGGACATGATACTGTATCAAAGGAAGAAAAACATCCCTGTGTTTCATAATATTCCTCCAAGTCCAACTACTATGTTGTGCTATGTCCAAACACCAAAACTTCACATGCTTGATATTATAATGCCAAGACCATTTGACCCATAAACTGTCCTTATTTAATAGGTCATCAAAGTGCCTGCTGAAAGCAGCAATGTTCCAATTCTTAGCACTAATAATTCCAAGCCCACCCAATCTTAAAGTAGACTCAAATTTTGAAAACGAGCATGGCAACAGTTTCCTATTGTGAATACTACCAGTCTAGAAATATCTATACATGGTAGACCGAACAAGGTGCAGAAGCCTTCCAGAAAGGATAATAGTGCGAGCCCAATAGACAAGGGAAGGAAACAAAACAGATTTTATAAGTACAAGCCTACCACTTTGAGACAAAGTCCTATTATCCCAAGCATTCATGACAGAAGTTATCTTATTGAAAAGGGGAAGACAATCTGCATGGGTAATTCTTTTTATGATTAAGGGGAAACCCAAATACCTCATATTAGTGTGCATACAAGAGAAACCAATTAGCTGATATAAAACAGAAGCATGAACATCACTGACTCCTGCAACAAGCAAGGTAGATTTGGAGTGGTTGATTGAGAGACCTGTCATCATGTAGAAGGACTGCAGTGCATTTAAGATTCCACTCAAAGAGGTAACTTCAGGTTTAGTGAATATCATAACATCATCAGAAAACATAATAGATGAAATTTGATGGTGAGAGCACTTTGGATGATACTTTATGAGATTTTGAGAAAATTTAGTCTTGAGAATTACTGTGAAGACTTCCATGACCAACAGAAATAAGTAAGAGGAGATGGGATCCCCTTGTCTAATACCTTTTTGACTTCTAAAATATCCAGCAGGTCTTCCATTAACAAGCACAGAGTAAGTTGGAGTGGAAATGCAAGTGTAAACCCACGACACAAAGATTTTTGGGAAACCCATAATGGCCATAACCCTCACAATGGAAACCCAATGAATAGAATCATAGGCTTTGGATATGTCAATTTTAAGAGCAGCAGCTGGTGAGACATTACCTTTTCCATATCCTTTTAATAATTCTTGGGCAAGAAGAATATTATCAAGAATATTCCTAGATGGAATGAATGTTGCCTGATTGAGAGACACTACAGAAGGCAGAACACATACTAATCTAAAAGCAAGAATTTTGGAAATGCATTTGTAAACCACGTTACAACATGAAATTGGCCTGAATGAAGAAACTCTGGAAGGAGGAGAAACTTTTGGAATTAAGGCAATGTTTGTGGCATTGACTTCCCCCAGTAATTTACATTTATTAAAGAAATTATGGATTGCCTGAAGAACTCATGTCCAAGCACACTCCAAGTTGAAATGGAAAATGTTACATTAAGACCATCAAGGCCACTAGAAGAATGCTGGTCCATGGAAAAGAGGACTGTCTTAATTTCTTCATCAGTAACAGGTTTAATTAAAGCATCAGCTTCATGGAAGGAAAGGCAAGGTAGGGAAAGGGATGATATTTGGTTTAAGTCAGGAGTAAACCCAGAAGAGTTTCCAAGAAGATTAAAGAAGTAGTCAATGAAGGCTTTGTCAAAACATTGATCAGGAGTAGAAAATAAGTTACCTTGATCATCCATAATGCTAAAAATATTTTCTCTGGCATGCTTAACTTTTAATGAATCATGGAAGAATTTAGTATTCTTATCTCTTTCTTCAAGCCATTTGTTGTGAAGTTGCTTCCTTTTCATACAAGCTTCCAAAAGAAGAGCTTTATTCACCTCCATGTACAATCTTCCTTCCTCAGCAGCTGCATTCTCATCCTCTGGATTATCCATCATGAAATCTTGTTTGACCTTGAGCTCCAACAGGGAGGAAGAAAGCAAACTGCCATGCCCAAAGGTGGAAGAAGCCTACAATTCAAGAGATTGCTTGATGCTTTTTAATTTCCTGTAAAACTTAAACATAGGGTTACCAAAACAATTAAAGGTAGAGTTAACTTGAGAAACTAACACAAGAAAATAATCATGTTTAGCCCAAGCATTAAAAAATTTAAAACTTCCCTTTTCTCTTCTTAAATGGTGATCAAGGGACAAAATCAATGGAGAGTGGTCAGATAGAACAAGGAGACGAAGAAACACTGACAAAGATGGCCAAGTATCGAGGGAGGAGATATTACAAAAAGCATGGTCAATTGTTGTGAAGGTTCGAACATGACTACGGCTTCGATTATTCCATGAATATTTGGCTCCTGATTTATTGACCAAAATGAGATCAGAGTCAGAAACAGCAAGATTAAGTGGAGAAAGGTCACTAGGAAGGAGAGGAGATCCCCCATGTTTACCATCAAAGTCATAACATGAATTAAAATCTCCAAGAAAAACCCAAGGGTGAGTGTTTTGTCGAAGAGGAGGTAGAGATTTAAATAGAAGATTTCTAGAGGGAGAAGAATTATCAGCATAAACAAAAGTAATGTAGAAGGAGGTTTGTGTTTGAGGTGTATGAATTGTCTTGAAGAAAGGATGGGGGATAATGTTAAAACAGAAGGATCATAAAGAACAAGAATTCTACCATAGGAAGCAGTGTCAAGATTGTGATGGTATGCCCAGGCTGGATTAATGTATGATGCTGCTTTGATGGATAAGGGAAGATTGAGTTTTGTTTCAAGTATACCAAAGAGACAAATGTCGTACAAGTTAATAAGGCTTTTCACCTGATCAAGTTTCAAGTTGCAGTGTGCACCTCTTACATTCCATGAAGCAACTTTTTTATTCATGGGATAATTAAAGTGATAAGTGAGATTTATTTCCTCTCTTTGCTGAAAGAGCTCTAGTTTCAATTTGTCGTGATGGCAGAGAAGTGGGGGAGGGCAGATCAAGGGAGGGAGGTTTTGAGGAGGGGGGAACAGGTAGTGAAACAGTATGAGGAACAGGGGTGGGAAGGTTAGATGGCCTACCTGGCAAATCAATGGTGAAGTTATACAAAGGGGAACAACTGAGTGATTATCCACTACAGATTGATGCATGGTAAATATAACTTGCTTTATCTGTGTTTCAAAAGACAAACACCAATTTGTGTCGAATCATGATACGGGAGTATACACATGCTCAATCACTAAAGGTGATACCTTGTCCACCTCCATATTACTAGAGAGAGTATTAGCACTTGATGGAATTTGCTGCACCAAAACATCAGTATTTTGAATAATTTCTTTATTTCTATCAGTATTTTCTTCAGTAGTATAACCATTACACAAGGAATGGTTATTAGCATTATCATTACTGGTCCCAATAAAAATTACTTCACCCTCCTCCACATCTAGCCCTTCCAAATTACCTTGAACATGTTCATCAGATTGTAGCAAAATATACTTGTTATTTTTTGTAACATGATCAGAACTCACAAGGCCAACACTATGGGTTCTGATCCCAACTTCAATACTAGTATTAATTTCCTCATTTACATTTGGTGATGTTTTTTCCTTACTACTTGTCTTATTCATGGTTGCAGTTTGTACTTCTTCACTTATAGTTCTTTTTTTCCCCTTATTATAATTCACTTTATGCAAGACCTGGTTCACTTTGTTATCTTTATCCACCCTTTTACCTTTCTTCACCTTACTTTGATCAACTTCACTATGTTTGAGATGCACATAATTATCACAAGCATTATTATTACCTTCACCAGTTACTTCAACTTTCTTACAACTTGTTATCATATGCCCAAACTCCTTACATGAAATGCATATTTCAGGTCTCCATAGATAATCCACATTCACTATCTAATTTGTACCATCAAGTAACTTATCTGCAAAGTTATCAGGAAGTTCGTGCTGAGGGGAGACTTCAACTAAACATTTAGCAAAGGAAATCCTTTCAAATTTTTCGGTTGATGCATCCATACATAAGAGCTTACCAACCCTGGATGCTAACCAGTTAATACCCACAGGTGACCAAGCATATAGTGGGATATTAGAGAGCTTAATCCAAACAGGAACTGCTTTGATACTACCATAGCTGTTTCCAACATTTTCATCCCATGTCTTCCCAATGAAAAGTTTATTCTTCATCACAATAGGATCTGCTTCAGCAATCCTTCTCTTGTCTTCCGCGTTAGAAAACTTGAATAAAAACAGGAAACCATCCGATTTTACACTAATAGAGCCCTGCAATTTCCATGCTTTTTTGAGATAATAAAGGACAGAGGAGTAAGGAAGAGGATTATCAAGAAAGAAACCAACTAAGTATTCCTTCCACATAGGGTTTCCAGCCTAAACATCTTCAGTTGGGGGCACGATGGCATCACCATTAAACACTAACTGAATGTCACGAGGAACATATTTCCCTACATTGATTGGTTTGGCCTTAAACAAGGAGTTCCAAGCAACAGGAGGAGAGGGATGGGACGGTAGAGGTGGAGACGAGAGAATCAGGTTAGAAGGTAAGGATCGAACAGAGGAAGGGACCGATGAAGGTAAGGTTGACAAGGATCCGACAGAAGCAGGAGGTACAAGGAGAGGCGATGAAGGACAGGGCTGATTGGATGTTGAAGGACGAGATGGGTCGGCGGGAAACAAAATTGAAGGAGGAGGGGACCCCATTAAAGAAGAGAAAATTTGATCGGTATTATATATTGATTATGATAAGTTAAGATTTTTAATTAATGAGTAGAACTTAATTTATCAAGTAATTAAGATTAATTAAGTTAAACACTTAATTAATTAAATAATTAGTGATTAATTATTGGTTATTAAAGATTAATAAATTTATGATTAATAATAATTAATTTAAGTTAATTACTTAACAAAAGTAATTAAAGAATTGTTAATAGTTAGTGAAGGTCATTAACTTGAGATTATTTAATAATTAATTAATGTGATTAATGTTAATAATTAATTAGATTAATTAATTAAAGATAATCGATTGTGAAATTGTTTTAAGTGTAATTACTTAATGAAAGTAATTAAAGAAATTAATTACTCAATGTAATTAATTAAAGTAATGTGATTAGTTTAAGTTAATTAATTAAGTTTAATTAATTTAAGATAATCACTAGATGATTGGTTAAGCATAATTACTTAATTTAAATAATGAAGTGTACTTACTTAGTGAAGTAATTGGTAATCATAATTGCAGGATGTAATTAATTAAAGATTGAAGTAATTTGAGTGTAATGACTTTGTATAATTAACCAAAGGATTAATTAAAGATAATTAATTATGAAGTAATTAATTTATTTAATGAAGTAATTAAGGGTAGTTAATTACTGATGAGACTAATCAAGGGTGATTAATAGATGTGGTTTAATTAAAGATTAAATGTAATTAATTTAATAGGATAATTAATTAAAGGTAATTAGGGATCATTAATTAATATAATTAATGATGTAATTAAGGGTTGATTAATTAAGAATAATTAATCAATAATAAGAGATAAAAGTGTTGTGATATCCCGGAATTTTTGACAATATCTATTTAATAATCTGTATTAAGAATTGAAATTGATTTGATAATTTTTGTTAATAATAATTTAAATTGATTTAATAATCTACTTCAATAAATATTTAATTGGTAGATTTTATGTTTTAAAACTAATAAATTGATTTCTTATAATATAAATATATGGTTTATATTGTAAATAGATTAGCTTTGTTTTAAATTTAATAAATAAAGCATATTTTCTAATTCTAATATTTTTAGTAATTTGAGAATTTTTTTTGTTTAATATAAAGCTTTTCAAAATTATTAAATAAATAATCTTGGTTTAAATTTAATAAATGAATCTTGATTTCAAATTCTAAGATATATATATATATATATATTAATAATTTGAAAATTTTGATTTAATTTAATATTAAGCTTTTCAAAGTTATTAAATAAATAAGTATATGATTTTAAATTGTTAAGGTAAATGTTTAAATTTATAAAAAAATGAAGTTTTAAAAATATGAGTAAGTTTTAAAGTTAAGTTTAAATTTGGAAATCAAAGATTTAAATATGTAGTTTAGTTTTTGAAATAAAAGAAGTTTTTAAATTTGAAAGATTTAAACAACTTTGTATGTTAAATTGTAAATTTAAATTATTGAATTTAAAAATAAATTTAGTTTAAACTCTTATGAATTTCTTTTATAAGACAAGAATTTGTTTGCCATGTAATTTAAAAAGGTTTTTAAATTGTTTAAACTTTGTTGAGTTAAATTATATTCATTTAAATCTCATATTTGAAATGAAATTTTAAAGTAAATTCAAAAGTAAATTGATTTCAAGTGTTTTTGTTAATGACAATTTAGACATAATTAAGAAATGTTTTTATCTTAAAGTTAAATTAAGATTTAATGATTTGAATTTATTAAATTAATGAGGTAATTAAGGAATAATGGGTTAATTTAATTAATTAATGATTAGGGATTAATAAATAATTGATTAAGAATTAATCAATTTGTAATTAAAGATCATTAATTAGATTATTAATTAATGATTAAAGATTCATTAATTAAGCAATTAAGTTATAATCAAGGTTAATTTATTTAAATAATTAAGGATTAATTAAGTTATAGTTAGCACTTAATTAATAAGATAATTAGAGATTAATTGATGGATAATTAAAGATAAATTAATTTGTAATTAATAATGGTTAGTCTAAGTTAATTACTTAATGAAAGTAATTAAAGAATGGTTAATGAATGTCATTAACCATTCTTTAATAATTAATTAATATGATTAATTTTAATAATTAATTAGATTAACTAATTTAATGATAATCATCTGTAAATTTGTTTAAGAATAATTACTTCATGGAAGTAATTAAGGAACTAATTACTTAATGTAATTAATTTAGTTTAATGTGATTGTTTAAATTGATTAATTAAGTTTAATTAATTTAAACACTAGATGATTTGATAATAATTACTTAATGTAATTAATTGAGTTTAATGGGATTTGTTTGAATTAATTAATTAAGTTTAATTGATTTTAAACACTGAATGATTTGATGATAATTACTTAATGTAATTGATGGATTGGAATTAGTTAGTGAAGTAATCAACTGATAATTACTGGATGTAATTAATGGAAGATGTTTTAAGAATGAGAGTAATTTGGATTTAAATTACTTTGTAATCAATCAAGGGATTAATTAAGAAATTAATTAAGGAATAATCAATTTATTTAATGAAGTAATTAAAGTTAGTTAATTACTGAATGTGGTTAATCATGAGGGATTAATCACTGTGGTTTAATTAAGATTAATTACTTATTGTAATTAATTTAAATAAAGTAATTAATTTAAATATAATTAGGGATCATTAATTAATTCAATTAATAATGTAATTAAGGTTGATTAATTAAGAATAACTAATCAATGATAAGTGATTAAAGGTAATTAATTAATGTAATTAATTAAGGATTAATGTAATTAATTATAGTTAATTAATTAATGAAGTAATTAAAGGTTAATTACTATTTTTGGTTAAGGATAATTAATTTGTGAAATTAATTAAAGGATAATTACATGAATGTAATTAAAGGATAATTAATCAAGGGTGATTAATTAAGGTAATTAATTTGAATGATTAATTAATTGACTTGTAACTAATTAATGGTTAGATAAGCAAGATTTATAATGATGAAGTAATTAATTTAATTTAAATTAAATTAATTAAAGATGAAGTAATTAATTCAATTCACTTTAAATTAATTAGAGATGGAGGTAATTAATTTAATTCATTTTAAATTAATTATAGTACGATGAAGTAAATCATTGCTTATGTATGGATGGACAATATTGATTGCCTTGAATGCTTTGTGATCTCAAAAATGAGATAAGTAATGCGGTGTGATATGAATGCTTTGGTTGCATTGTGATGATAATATGGATGATCTATTTTGATGATAGTATGGATTATCTGTTTATAATGATAATGTGGATCACCTGTTTATTATGATAATGTTGACTATATATGGTGATTTGTGAGTTATCTATCTGTGTGTATACAGATAATTTAATTGTTTTAAACTTTAAAACAATTTGGCCTTAAAAGACACGTTTTGGATTTCGATGAGATTGTGATCGGGTTTCCAGATTTGTATATTCGAAAACCACATCGATCCAAATTAACTATAGGTCGTGAATCTCTAGTGAAGACGAAGATTCAGAGTGCAAGGGTTATCGTCGTTAACTCTGAGGGTGATTCCAAAATGAGTGTAACGAGATAATGCCTTCGGTTTCGTTCGAACCCGGAACGAACTTGTATGGATTGAATGCTTTCAGAACATCGTCAGGTGGACGATGAGTATTCTAAGTGATGTGTTCTATAAAGGTAATCGTAGCCTCAAGCCTCATCAACCGGGAATGGCTAAAACAGGGGAGGTGCAGCAAGGCTAAGTAGGTCATGTCCAAGTAGGACGAGATTTTCCCCTGTCTAGAGGTCCCTTTTATTTCGGTTGTGTGGATAGTTGTGAGCTCCAACTATCGGGGTTGTCTTGTTCGGGACTGTCCAGTAAGGGATGGTTGCAGCCTTGTGTTGTAGGGAATTGGGAGTGATCCTCGGTACGGTGATCCAGGCCCTGTACTGTGATGGGCGGTACCCCGGTAGCCCTGCCATTGTATGGAATCCAAAATCCAATAAGTGCCATCAGATTTGATTGTATTACCCACTTTTGTGGCTAGTAGTTGGAATTTAATAATGTAACAATTTTGGCTATTTTCTATTTACCTGAAAACCCTAGACCTATTATAATATCGCTAGATTTCCTATCGAATGTTTTGGTCAGCGTAAGGTAAAAACTTTTCCATGTTTATGTGTGGGAAGTCTTACGTGATACCTTTCTTTTCAAAGGTTTTCAAAAGTTAAGCAACCTTAACCTGTTACTCACACCAGACCCATGTCTGACCTGGAGTTTATCTTCTGTTTTCTTAAACTCTTGGGTACTCAAATTTTTACGAGTAGCCAAGGGATTCAGGTTAGCTTTGACGAATTATGGAGGAGCAATGGAGCATGAGGCTTCAACGTGTAGATATATTGTGTTCCGCTGTGTCGGTTTCTCTGAGTAGTTTCCTTGTATTGTATTGAGTTGTATAACTAGACAGATGTTTGTAACTGCCTAGTATGTGATGTCTAATGTGTGTAACTCTGATAATGGTTGTAAACTATGTAATATTTATGTTATTAATATAATTTATTCATTCCGCCGTTGAGATTCTGATGTAGTTTCTTCTTTCTTCTCTATCTTTTCTCTTTCTATCCCTTTCTTTCTTCAAGATGATATGATTTTTTGTGGTGAGAAAGTCGGGTTGTCACATTTGGTATCAGAGCATTCGGTTGAGCGAATACCTAGGCTCTGGAGGGGTGTCTATCTTGAGAGAGCGCATTTGTAATTTTAATATATATAAATATATTTATTTTTCTACCTATCTGTTGGGTTACCTGTTCAGGTTTTCCAATATAAGTTATAAAGGTAGATTGGGTAGTGGTGTGTGTAACATGACTACCATTGGTTGGAGTTTTGAATGTTTGAAGTTGGAAGTGTATCTGTCGAGACTGTAGACCTAATACCATCTCGAGTGAATTTTGCAGTGGTGTACGGATTTCATCAATATCTGAAGGAAACCTGTTAAGGTTCAGAGTCCATCATTTGAGTATAAGTTGATCGCGCTCGTGTGAGTGGATTTTCGAGAGTTTGGATCGTCGGCTAGGCAGAAGCGAGTGATGGTATCTTGATACCTCAGGAAATAGTAGCTGCGTGATGAGATGCAGTGAATATGGATTGTTTCCGAAGATGTTTCTTTGGAACAAGTTTAAGGAGGTAGGTATGCATCGGTGTTGTAGTTGTGTTCAGCATGGCGTTTCTGTTGGTTTGAAGTCCGAGTTTCTCGAAGAGCTTTGGATTAGGTAGTCTTTGGCATCTGTGTCAACAGTGCAGCTCGAAGTGTTCTGTGTCGGTAGGGAGTCTTCTGGCTTAGCAGTTTCTGAAGGAAGAGTTCAGAAGCAGCAGAGTGGACCCATTTCTTCGATCGATTGGCTAGTTAAGTGTAAGCTGTTCTGTTTGGTAAAGAGAGAACAGTTTTCCTTGGATTTGGTCTGGGCTAATCGCAAAAGTGACTTGCGATAGTTGAGTGTTCTCTTGGGTTATCAGAGTTTTTCTGGATGTCTTCAGGAAGTCAGAGTTTTGTTCCTATCTGGAGATTGAGTTTACTTATCGGCTAGGATTTCAGGAGTGCTACCGGTGGTTCAGTTTAGTAGAAGGATGGTTCCTAGAAATTGAGTTGATGAAGCAGCTCAGACATCTAGAAATTGAGTTAATGAAGCAGCTCAGGTTTTGGTGGGAGCTTCTGAGTTTTTCTTATGAATATGTTGAACCATATTTCTGGATGTGTTGTCTAGTTTGTGCTCCTGTTCTTCATCAGCATTTTATCTACTTCGGATCAGAGTTGTGCAGCGGAAGCAGTTTGGAAGTGCATCTGCTTGTCTTTTCCAAATAGGAGAAGTTGTTATCTTCTGATGTTTGAGGAGTAGGGTTTGTTCTTGGTCTTGGTTGATCTTGAGGAAATCGTTGCGTTGGATTGTTTTTGGTCCAGCTTGTTTTTAGAGGCATCAGCTAAGGTTGAGCTGATCAGGAAGGTTATGAGCAGCCCAGGATCGTCAGAAGAATTTTGTGGTTAAGAAACGAAGGAATTTGGATTCCGGAGTCGGAGATTTGTTTTGGATAAGTTTTTCTCCAATCGATGGAGCTATAAGTTTTAGTAAGACTGGGAAGCTAGCTCTGAAGTGTTTTGGATCTTTTCTGTATTCTTGAAGGTTAAGAGTTTGGTCTTCAGGATTGAATTGCCAGTTTGGATAACTGGGATTCAATGAGTTTCACGTATCTTTGAGGGAGTACGTGTTTTATCTATCTATGATTTTGGAACCAGCAGTTCGGGAGTTTTGGTTGTTGAGTCGGACTCGTCTGTAATCTGATATCTTGTCTGGTGTCGTAGATATAGATGAATAGGAGCTCTGTAGCTTAGTAGTTTCGATTGTTTGAATTTTGTAGAGCGAGTATCCGGGTGTGTATATATATATACACTTAGGAAAACTCGAGGAAATTCTATCCAGAATTTTCCCTGATAGTTAGATTTGTTTGATTGGATTAATTGGTTGCTATGGTTGTTAGCATATGATTGATATATGCTTGTGTTTAAAAATTAAATCTTTAATGAGATTATTAAATTACCTTTGTTTTAAATTTCGGGACGAAATTCTTTTAAGGGGGAAGGATTGTGATATCTCGGAATTTTTGATAATATCTATTTAATAATCTGTATTAAGAATTGGAATTGATTTGATAATTTTTGTTAATAATAATTTAAATTGATTTAATAATCTTCCTTTAATAAATATTTAATTGGTAGATTTTATCTTTTAAAACTAATAAATTGGTTTCTATGTATAATATAAATATATGGTTTATATTGTAAATAGATTAGCTTTGTTTTAAATTTAATAAATAAAGCATATTTTCTAATTCTAATATTTTTAGTAATTTGAGAATTTGTTTTTATTTAATACAAAGCTTTTCAAAATTATTAAATAAATAATCTTGGTTTAAATTTATTAAATGAATCTTGATTTCAAATTCTAATATATATATTAATAATTTGGAAACTTTGATTTAATTTAATATTTAGCTTTTCAAAGTTATTAAATAAATAAGTATATGATTTTAAATTGTTAAGATAAATGTTTAAATTTATAAAAAAATGAAGTTTTAAAAATATGAGTAAGTTTTAAAATTAAGTTTAAATCTGCAAATCAAAGATTTAAATATGTAGTTTAGTTTTTGAAATAAAAGAAGTTTTTAAATTTGAAAGATTTAAACAACTTTGTATGTTAAATTGTAAATTTAAATTATTGAATTTAAAAATAAATTTAGTTTAAACTCTTATGAATTTCTTTTATAAGACAAGAATTTGTTTGCCATGTAATTTAAAAAGGTTTTTAAATTATTTAAACTTTGTTGAGTTAAATTATATTCATTTTAAATCTCATATTTCAAATGAAATTTTAAAGTAAATTCAAAAGTAAATTGATTTCAAATGTTTTTGTTAACGACAATTTAGACATAATTAAGAAATATTTTTAACTTAAAGTTAAATTAAGATTTAATGATTTGAATTTATTAAATTAATGAGGTGATTAAGGAATAATTGGTTAATTTAATTAATTAATGATTAGGGATTAATAAATAATTGATTAAGAATTAATCAATTTGTAATTAAAGATCATTAATTAGATCATTAATTAATGATTAAAGATTCATTAATTAAGCAATTAAGTTATAATCAAGGTTAATTTATTTAAATAATTAAGGATTAATTAAGTTATAGTTAACACTTAATTAATTAGATAATTAGAGATTAACTGATGGATAATTAAAGATAAATTAATTTGTAATTAATAACGGTTACTCTAAGTTAATTACTTAATGGAAGTAATTAAAGAATGGTTAATGAAGGTCATTAACTAGGATTATTTAATAATTAATTAATGTGATTAATTTTAATAATTAATTAGATTAATTAATTTAATGATAATCATTTGTAAATTGTTTAAGAATAATTACTTCATGGAAGTAATTAAGGAACTAATTACTTAATGTGATTAATTTAGTTTAATGTGATTGTTTAAATTGATTAATTAAGTTTAATTAATTTAAGCACTAGATGATTTGATAATAATTACTTAATGTAATTAATTGAGTTTAATGGGATTTGTTTGAATTAATTAATTAAGTTTAATTGAATTTTAAACACTGAATGATTTGATGATAATTACTTAATGTAATTAATGGATTGGAATTACTTAGTGAAGTAATCAATTGATAATTACTGGATGTAATTAATGGAAGATGTTTTAAGAATGAGAGTAATTTGGATTTAAATTACTTTGTAATTAATCAAGGGATTAATTAAGAAATTAATTAAGGAATAATCAATTTATTTAATGAAGTAATTAAAGTTAGTTAATTACTGAATGTGGTTAATCAAGAGGGATTAATCATTGTGGTTTAATTAAGATTAATTACTTATTGTAATTAATTTAAATAAAGTAATTAATTTAAATATAATTAGGGATCATTAATTAATTCAATTAATGATGTAATTAAGGTTGATTAATTAAGAATAACTAATCAATGATAAGTGATTAAAGGTAATTAATTAATGTAATTAATTAAGGATTAATGTAATTAATTATAGTTAATTAATTAATGAAGTAATTAAAGGTTAATTACTGTTTTTGGTTAAGGATAATTAATTTGTGAAATTAATTAAAGGATAATTACATGAATGTAATTAAAGGATAATTTATCAAGGGTGATTAATTAATGTGATTAATTTGAATGATTAATTAATTGACTTGTAATTAATTAATGGTTAGATAAGCAAGATTTATAATGGTGAAGTAATTAATTTAATTTAAATTAATTAAATATGAAGTAATTAATTTAATTCACTTTAAATTAATTAAAGATGGAGGTAATTAATTTAATTAATTTTAAATTAATTATAGTATGATGAAGTAAATCATTGCTTATGTATGTATGGATAATATTGATTGCCTTGAATGCTTTGTGATCTCAGAAATGAGATAAGTAATGCGTGTGATATGAATGCTTTGGTTGCATTGTGATGATAATATGGATTATCTGTTTTGATGATAGTATGGATTATCTGTTTATAATGATAATGTGGATCACCTGTTTATTATGATAATGTTGACTATATATGGTGATTTGTGAGTTATATATCTGTGTGTGTATAGATAATTTAATTGTTTTAAACTTTAAAACAACTTGGCCTTAAAAGGCACGTTTTGGATTTCGATGATACCGGGATCGGGTTTCCAGATTTGGATATCCGAAAACCACATCGATCCAAATTAACGATAGGTCGTGAGTCTCAAGTGAAGACGAAGATTCAGAGTGCAAGGGTTATCGTCGTTAACTTTGAGGGTGATTCCAAAATGAGTGTAACGAGATAATGCCTTCGGTTTTGTTCGAACCCGGAACGAACTTGTATGGATTGAATGCTTTCAGAACATTGTCAGGTGGACAATGGGCATTCTAAGTGATGTGTTCTATAAAGGTAATCGTAGCCTCAAGCCTCATTAATCGGGAATGGCTAATAAATGGGAGGTGCAGCAAGGCTAAGTGGGTCATGCCCAAGTAGGACGAGATTTTCCCCCGTCTAGAGGTCCCTTTTATTTCGGCTGTGGGACAGTTGTGAGATCCAACTGTCGGGGTTGTCTTGTTCGGGACTATCCAGTAAGGGATGGTTCTGGCCTTGTATTGCAGGGGATTGGGAGTGATCCTCGGTACGGTGATCCAGGCCCCGTACTATGACGAGCGGTACCCCGGTAGCCCTGCCATTGTATGGAATCCAAAATCCAATAAGTGCCATCGGATTTGATTGTATTACCCACTTTTGTGGCTAGTAGCTGGAATTTAATAATGTAACAATTTCGGTTATTTTCTATTTACTTGAAAACCATAGACCTATTATAATATCACTGGATTTCCTATCAAATGTTTTGGTTAGCGTAAGGTAAAAACTTTTTAATGTTTATGTGCGGGAAGTCTTACGTGATACCTTTCTTTTCAAAGGTTTTCAAAAGTTAAGCAACCTTAACCTGTTACTCACACCAGACCCATGTCTGACCTGGAGTTTATCTTCTGTTTTCTTAAACTTTTGGGTACCCAAATTTTTACGAGTAGCCAAGGGATTCAGGTTAGCTTTGATGAATTATGGAGGAGCAATGGAGCAGGAGGCTTCAGCGTTGTAGATATTTATAGTGTTCCGCTATGTTGGTTTCTCTGAGTAGTTTCCTTGTGTTGTATTGAGTTGTATAACTAGACAGATGTTTATAACTGTCTAGCATGTGATGTGTAATCTGTGTAACTCTGATAATGGTTGTAAACTATGTAATATTTATGTTATTAATATAATTTATTCGTTATGATGTTGTTTCTTCTTTCTTCTCTATCTTTTCTCTTTCTATCCCTTTCTTTCTTCAAGATGATACGATTTTCTATGGTGAGAAAGTTGGGTTGTCACAAGTGTAATTATTTAATGTAATTAATTAAGGATTAATGTAATTAATTATAGTTAATTAATTAATGAAGTAATTAAAGGATTAATTATTGTATTTGGTTAAGAATAATTAATTTGAGAAATTAATTAAAGGATAATTACTTAAATGTAATCAAAGGATAATTAATGAGGGATGATTAATTGAGGTGAATAATTAAGGAATAATTAATTAATTGATTTGTATTTAATTAATGGTTACGTAAGCAAGTTTTATAATGCAGAAAGTAATTAATTTAATTTACTTTAAATTAATTAGAGATGAAGTAATTAATTTAATTCATTTTAAATTAACTATAGTGTGATCAAATCCTTGGTTATGTATGGATGGATGATATTGATTGCTCTTGAATGGTTTGAGATCTTAGATATGAGATAAGTAATGCTGTGTGATATGGATGCTTTGGTTGAAGTGTGATGATAATGTGAATTATCTATTGTGATGATAATATGGATTATCTGTTTCTGATGATAATATGGGTTATCTGTTTATGATGACAATATGGATTATCTATTATGATATGTGATTATCTATCCGTGTGTATATAGATAATGGAATTGAATTGTTTTAAACTTTAAAACAACTTGGACCTAAAAGATGGCGTTTTGGATTTCGATGAGACCGGGATCGGGTTTCCATATTTGGATATCCGAAAACCACATCGATCCAAATTAACGACAGGTCATGAATCTCAAGTGAAAATGAAGATTTAGAGTGCAAGGGTTATCGTCGTTAACTCTGAGGGTGATTCCAAAATGAGTGTAACAAGATAATGCCTTCGGTTTCTTTCGAACCCGAAACGAACTTGTATGGATTGAATGCTTTTAGAACATCGTCATGTGGACGATGAGCATTCTAAGAGATGTGTTCTCTAAAGGTAATCGTAGCCTCAAGCCTCATCAACCGAGAACAGCTAAAACAGGGGAGGTGCAGCAAGGCTAAGTGGGTCATGCCCAAGTAGGACGAGATTTTCCCCTGTCTAGAAGTCCCTTTATATTCGGCTGTGTGGGGTAGTTGATTTGCGACAACTGCCGGGGTTGTCTTTTTCAGGACTATCCAGTAAGGGATGGTTCCGGTCTTGTGTTGCAGGCGATTTAGGGTGGATCCTCGGTATGGTGATCTAGGCCCTATACTGTGACAGACGGTACCCCAGTAGCCCTACCATTGATGGAAACCCATTCTTCCTACGTGCCCTTACGGTTTTGATTGTATTACCTACTTTTGTGGCTAGTAGCTGGAATTTAATCATATAAAAATTTCAGCTATTTCTTATTTACTTGAAAACCCTAGACCCTATTATAATATCACTGGGTTTCCTATCAAATGTTTTGGTTAAAGTAAGGTAAAAACTTTTCCATGTTTATGTGTGGGAATTCTTACGTGATACCTTTTCTTTTCAAAGGTTTTTCCAAAGTTAAGCAATCTTAACATGTTACTCACACCAGACCCATAATTGACTTGGAGTTTATTTCTGTTTTCTTAAACTCTTGGGTACTCAAATTTTTACGAGTAGCCAAGGGATTCAGGTTAGCTTTGATGAATTGTAGAGGAGCAATGGAGCAGGAGGCTTCAGCGTTGTAGATATTTATAGTGTTCCGCTGTGTTGATTTCTCGGTATTGTATTGATTTGTAATAACTAGACATGTGTTTATAACTGTCTAGTATGTGATGTATAATCTGTGTAACTCTGATATATGATTGTATACTATGTAATACTTATGTGATTAATATAATTTATTCGTTCCGCTGTTGAGATTTTGATGTTGTTTCTTCTTTCTTCTCTATCTTTTCTCTTTCTATCCCTTTCTTTCTTAATTCATGATGCATCTTTCTGGACTAAGGAAGACAGGTTGTGACAGCCCAGGCTTGTTCTGGACGTTGACTTGAACCTTTCCTAAGTTATCGTCGGATTGTTTTACGGCGATGTTGCTTTTCGCAGTCTCTTGAACAGGCCCTAGTGCCTTATCTCGCCTCGTCCATCTAGCTTCTTCACTTCTTACGAATTGATGAGCCTTTGAATAGAAATGCTCCAGCATTGTTGGAGGCTTTCCTGCCAACCAATCTCCAAACTTTGAATCTGGATCTACTCCTCGCATTACCGCCATCAGAATTGTGTGATCGTTAGGGTTGCTAACTTCAGTAACCGCAACATAAAATCTATGCAAGTACTCTTTCAACGACTCCCCTGGAGCCTGGACTACACGAGATAGGGACATCATATCCTTGGGATGAGTGGCGTGTATCCTGAACTGTTCTATAAATTTCATCGCCAATTCGTCAAAGCTGGATATAGACCGTGGGGGACGTCGAGTGAACCACATGGTGGCGATTCCGGATAAAGTAATTGGAAAGCATCTACACTTGGTCGCATCATTTGCTCTAGCCGAATCCATCATCCATTCGTACCTCATCACATGCTGCCTAGGATCGGTCTTTCCTTCGTAGGCCGGGATAGTTGGCATGCTAAACTTCGTGGGATACTCGGCCTATAGAATGGTATCGGTGAATGGAGTATGAATCCTAGATATCCCCCAATCTTCGTTGGTTAAGCCTTGATTTTATCTCATTAACTGGCTGACCATAGTTGGTAAGTCCGGAGTTTGTATGGAGGATGGAAGATTGGGCTCTGTTCTACGGGACCGCTCGAGTTAATGTCCTATTGGCGATCTACGAAACGTGTATCTTGAAGGCCAACTTCATTTGGTTCTGGGTGAGCCGGGCGTTCGATCTCCACACGCGTTCTAGCTTCTAAATTTCCTGTTCCGGCTTAGGTGTGGTCTCCAAGACGTGAGTGATCCCCATTTGATCGATCAGTAACACCTGCTTGTGCAGTTTCAGTTTTACGACGTCTACGCCTGGGAGGTTCGTCGGATGAAGTCGAGCTATCAGATGAATAATAAGGAGCAGGGCTACCTCTAGCATTCTGATGCTGTTGTTGAGTAAGCTAAGTCATAAGGTTAGTGTTAGTTTGAATCTGCTCAATGAGTTGTCTTCTACTTTCCATGGGTTCTCTCATCAAGTCGTTGAACTCTGTCATAGTAACAACTTCCGTCTGGTTATGAGCTCCGACAGTCCATGCACCTAGATTTTCTTGCTGATTGCTAGGTCCTATCTGTTGTACGCTAGCAGTCTCGTTGACGTCCGCATTATGAGAGGCTGATCGGGTACGTGGTCTTTCTATAGTAGAGTTGTTGATTGAAACTCTGAGTAGATTCAATGGACGTCCTATCAATAGGTCGGATCTCCTTCGGGGGATTTATTCAATCCAGTAGCTACAAAGCAGATCCTAGCGGCCTGAGAATTCGATTCTCAGTGAAAGCACCAAAATTTTAGCACCAGAATTGGTCCCTTACACCATCGAGAAAGATTGTGTAGAGAGATTAATGAAGAAAGTAAATTCAAACAGAGAATTGTATGCTAAATTAAATGCAAAGACAAGAACGCCGGATTTATAGTGGTTTGGCATAACTGCTTACGTCCACTGTAAAGTTATTCTATATTGCTTTACTCAACGATTTATTACAGATACAATCCGTACACCAACTGCTTGAATACAATTACTAAGTAAAGAGAATGAGTCTTGAATGCGGCAGAGGCTCCCCAGTGTTCTCAAGAAAAGGTCCATTTCACTGTGCCTCTGCCCCTTTATTTA
This sequence comes from Allium cepa, assembly GCA_030765085.1. Taxonomy (NCBI): domain Eukaryota; kingdom Viridiplantae; phylum Streptophyta; class Magnoliopsida; order Asparagales; family Amaryllidaceae; genus Allium; species Allium cepa. Next base: position 316,505,614 of record CM060941.1, on the reverse strand, counting down.
TAGACGAAGATGGGTTGGACTTCCCTAATGGGCCTAGAAGCAAGATACCTTGGCCCGTGGTGAGTCACTTCTGTGTGCCGAGCCGCAAATGCCGAACAGAAAATGCTGAGCCACATATCCAAGCCAATCGGTACCTCTATGCCGAACGAAGCAGTGTGTTGAGTGAAGTGTGTAGGCCGAACGAGGCGGGAATGCCGAACAAGGTTGGAATGCCGAACGAGGCTGGAGTGTCGAACGAGGCATGAATGTCGAGCGAGACTTTTGCCAAACGAGGCTGGAATGCTGAGCGAGGCTGGAGTGCCGAATGAGGCATGAATGCCGAGCGAGGCTTCTACCGAACAAGGTTCATGCCGAGCGAGGCTGGAATGCCGAACGAGGATGGAATGCCGAGCGAGGCTTCTGCCGAACAAGGTACATGCCAAACAATACTCATGTCGAACAAGGCCTCATGCCGGTCGAGGCTTCAATGCCGAACGATGCTTAAAAAAAGCCTCTTGTTACCTAGTCAAACATCCACGTAACAGATAAAGTACTTTCCAAAATAAATATTCTCGAATATATCAAATCATTCTTATATAAATTCCGTTATATATGAGATTTACCTCTTCAAATAGAATACCTTCAAAAATCAACAGTTTTCAAAATCACCTTATACTTATATAAAGTCCGTCTTATATAAGAATAAAAATTTCCAAAATCAATTTCGTTATATGAAAAGCCATATGGGATCGAACATCTTTGCTTTATAAAAGGTTTTGAATTTAAAATAGTTTGTATATAAAATCGTTTTGTGAAATAGTTTGTATATAAAATAGTTTTGTAAAATAGCTTGTAAATAAAATAGTTTGTAAAATAGTTTTGTAATTAAAATAGTTTGTAAAACTGTTTTGTAAATAAAATAGTTCGTAAATAAAATAGTTTGTAAAATAGTTTTGTAAATAAAATAGTTTGTAAAATATTTGGTAAATAAAATAGTTTGTAAAATAGTTTTGTAAATAAAATAGGATAAGACAGTTTGTATAAGAAAAATAAAAGAAAATAGTTTTGTAAAATGGTTTTAAATTAATAGTAGCTTTGCATACAAGAAAAATACCAATTTAAATTACAAAGATATCCAACCCAACAACTTTAAATTTTTGCATTAAATCATATCAATAATATTAGAACATAAGAAGTACCTATGTCATCATTTTGCAAAATCCCATTCGATCGCTCGCTCGATTACATAAGTTCGCTTTCGAACTAGTATTTTTCATTCGACTTCCCTCATGCGGACTTCGATAAGGTTTCTTGGCCAGAAACCATCATTCTACTTGCATAGCCATATACTATGATAGAGAATGCTAGAATCAAACCCAAAACCTATATCAAATATTCGCCATCAAGAATCGAACGAAAAATCCTAACACAAAGTGGTGTAATTCACCTAGAACTTGTATACTCAAATCCAAATGAAATAAATTTTGCAAACAAAATAATATACATACAACTTATGTAATTATTCCAATTTGTTTCATCACAATTACATTTCAATTAAATTCATTTTTAATCTCATTCACTAACACAAATATCACTTCATACTTTAATATCTGTTTCACAGAATTTCTCCATCTAATATAAAACATTAATATATTCATTCTCATAATATTGCTTATATTTCTCTTCAATTTAAATTACATTCATTTCACATGTAATATTTCTTATTTAATACTACATTTATTTGCAAATCATCATTTCATAAGGAATTCTCTTAAGTTCATAACCAATTTATAAAAGCTTAATACCTTTTTTATAAGACATTATTCGAGTTTAAAGTTATCACAACTTTATTTACAACCATTTATTGCAACATCCATTTATTTCATAATAATTTACAAGTCATGATTTATTTACAATCATTTCACTTTTAATTCTTATTTGCTTATCCCATTTAGCCTTTACCTTTCAATTTATTTATGTTAATTAAGTTTATAAACATATTTTTCCTATTTAATCTCATTTTCAACATTTCATTAATCAAAATTTCAATTTAAACATCCCAAGCCTTAAAGTTCACACTTGTTTACATGCCAAGAATGTATACAACAATTCTATTCATTTACTAGACACATATATAACAAATTAAACCTTGTTTCACTTGCTTTCAAATTAAAGTTATCAAATTCAACTGCATAATTACACACAATTTCTAAGTTTTAACTCATATATTAATTCAAAAGGTTTTGAATATCCACAGCATCCAGTTATTCCATTTTGTTTCAATAGTTGAAACTACCGGTCAACAAATAACAAAATTCACAACAACATTTCAATTTCATAAACAAATATCCTAATTGTTCATTTTATTTTCTTTAATACACCATTATTAAACTAGTGTTTAATCCATTAATTTAATCAACAATAATTAGCCAATGCTTATAAACTGACAAAACTCAAATAATCAACAATAAATGATAATAACTAGATATTACCATTTCATAAATCAAACACATTACAAATAACTATATTAGTTATAAAAATTTATTCCTTTATATACATAATATTAGGAAAAATAATTTCATTTCAAAAGTTATTTAAAACATTTTTATAACACTAACAAATATGTGCTCTCGTATATACACTCAGAAAACTCATTCTACGGTATCACTACCCTATCTTTAATGAGTTAACCCTAACAGGCTGACGTATGTCTAAACCAAAGCTTTGATACCAAGTGTAACGACCCACCATATTGGACGGTTCAAATCGACAATAAACCATACATGTCAGACTCAAACCATTCAAAAAGAAGAATTATATATGGGGTAAATAAGAAAAAAAGCAAAAACAAAAAACAAAAAAAATCTCGCAGCGGAATGATAAATATAATAATCAAATAAACAATTTATGAAGCTGTTTTACAAATAACATTTGACTGCACTTTTACAATTCAAATCAGATTTATACATACATAAGAAATAAACAAACAAAGTAGCGGAACACACAATGCAGTGGAATAATAAATATCAATAATGTACTGAATCTTCGTCTTGGTCATCCAGAAAATAGTCTTCAATACACTGAAAAGCTCATACTAACCCGAACGCAATGAAAAGACAAAACACTCAAATCAGAACTAAAAGATCTTATGTAAGTCAAATCAAAACAACTAAAAATAGAAATATTAGTGCAATGGTTTCATAGATGTTACGGGATTTCATCTCCTATCAAGTGTACAACGTGAATATAATCATTTAAAGGATTTCAAATAATCCGAAATATCAATCTCAATCGTCTAATTAAAACAAATCCAAAGTTTGAATTAACTTAAACCCTTCAAATAATTCAATCCTAAATAAAAAGTCCAAATTCAAGAAATTATCTGGGTATACGTCATTTCAACTTGTATCAAAAATCACATTTCCAAATCAATGAAAACCGCCCGGGTTTATCATTTCGACCCATAATAATTTTCCCTTAATCTATAAGATCGTTTGAGTATGTATCATTTCAACCCATAGGGACAAGAGAGGCATAGACATAAATAACATCCAATCATCCAAAATATCAACCAATAACATCCATCCAATCACCCAAATATCAATAATTGAACATACAACACAATCATCATTGAAATCAACCAATAACAACCAACAATTTACTGGTTATCATTAACAAGTATTTAACTAACAATTTAAATTTCAATATTAAATTAAATGGTAATTAAATTCAATAAAAGTCATACTTAACTTGTATAACAATTTAAAATATGCTAAACAACAACAAAGCAATATCTAATCACATCATAAATTCAATTTAACTAACATAAGAAAATTTAGTAGTTGTGAGCGTTTGCTCACATTTCATGGCTACGAAGGGGATGATAAAAATGGAGCAATATGGAGATTCCTAGCAAAGATCCAAATGCAAAGAAAACACAACAAAGCGTAGATACAAACACGAATCAATAAAGAAGTTTCAACTACTTCCAACTTCCAAACCACCCAAGATCCAAACTACGGACAAACTCGAAACTAGGTCATCTTTAAGAAACTTTATGAACCATAATATTATCGTATCTGTAAAAGTGACTAACTAGAAAGTTATTGGAAATTCATTTCTCTCCACTATAAAAAAATAATCACTTAAAAAGCTTTGGTCTTGAGGAACTTATGGTCAAAACAAACAGAGATATTTTCTGAGTTGAAAATCTGAGTTCAAAAATGCTTCAAAAATATTTGAGTTTTTGGCATAGAAAATTAAGGAATTTGAAGAAATTATCTAAAAGAAAGTAGAAGCCACTGGAAAAATAAATTATTTTAAAAAAGGAATCACATAATTTGATTCATATATGAAGGAGATATGATTGATACAATATGGGGTATTTTCGACCAAAACTGAACCCGAGAAAGGACTTGAAAAATAGAGTTTTGATATTGAAATATTTGAAATGGAAAGAAGGGTTCAATAACAAAGTTGTTTCCATTGAAATTATAAATAGTTTCAAAAAAAATTATTTGATTTGTAGTAGTTTAGTGGAACATAGAAGCCATGGTAATAAGGGGAAAAAAGAGGGAAAAAAGGAAGGGAAAAAGAGGGAAAAAAGAGAAAGAAGAGGAGAGGAAAGGTGGGGCTTTGGCCATGGGTTACTGACATGGGTTGTGGGCGGTGATTGAGGTGGGTGGTGGCAAGAGGGAAGAGGTAGGATAGGGTTTTAAAGGAGGAAGGATGGAATTTGATTTGGATATTTAGGAGTTTTAGGGTTTAAAGTTTTCTATAGATTTGAGTAAGAGGAAGAAGAGTACGCAAAAAGTTTCTCAAATGAGGAATTTCTATACGTACTTGGTTTTAGTCAGATAAGGAATAAAAGGTCAATGGGTGGGAAAAGAAAGGGTCCAAAGTCTCTTAGGATGTCTAGGATCTCTTGGTTTACTAAGGAGCCCACTAGTCTAAAACAAACCCAATAAGACTTGGGCAAAAAAACACAATTATACACTGCAATTGAAAAAAATAAGCTGCAGGTTATTTAATAATTAGAAAATGAAGGTGGAGAGACAAAAATAATTGTCATGCTTTATTTTAAATGCTTTAGGCATTAATAATGCATAAAGAAATGTATGTAGGAATGGAAAAGTTTGCAAACTAAAGGAAAGTGAAATTTTGTATATGTGAAAATGAGGTGGCAAAAATTAAATACAACCAAAAAGTCTAGGCTTAGGTATTAAACAGAAAGAGAAATGCATGGATCAAGAATTAATAATGAGATAGCTATTTTAATACGTACATGCAACAATTAATAACAAAAGAAATGAAGGGACCATGTACATCGCACAACCTTTTGGAAATTCAATTTGTGAAACGTAACCAAATCAACTTCATTAACTCAAATAATATTTAAATTTGTACGCATTTAGTTTTTTTATTTATGCATAATAAATAAAATTACTTACCTTAAAAATGAAAACTTTCAATTTGGTTTACCCAAATGATCTTTTATTTCCATTAATACATCATTTATGTTTAACACAAATGGCGCGTTTCTTTTATTAAATCTATTAATTGCAATCAACGTATTCTTCCCTTATAATTGAAATATTTCAATAACATTAATTGCAATTACTTACAAAGTTAATTTCAAAACAGACAACTAAAATGGATGAAAATAAAATAATTGTTTCCTTTAGTCATTTAAACACCTTTATCAATTTGTTATTTATATAACAGAGTAATAAATTACAAACTTAAATAAATTATTTTGCTACTCTTGTAATCCACCTGTATGCTAAAACACAGTTCAAATATACATATATTTCTTCCTTTAAATCAATCATTCTATTCTTTATTTTAATGAAATTAAACCTACATTCATAAATAAAACATTTATTTAATTTGATATAAATGTTCTTTTCATTAAATCAACTTTCCTTATATTTTCACGGAACATAAGCTACGTTTAATTACACCTATTAATTTACAATTTGGTGTCCTCGCTACCATTAATTGAAATTACTCAATTACATTAATATCAATTGTTTACAGAGGTGAATTTTAAAATGGATAAAATAAATTTAATGAGAAATAGAACAATTATTTCCTATCTAATAGTAATTTAAACATATTTATACACTATTGGATACAAACAGGAACTATACATTTCTTACCAAATAATAGTTTCTCGTCTCTGCAATCAATCTTTTAGCTACCAAACATTTCTAATAAATAAACATATGATTCCTTATTTAATTAAAAAAAAATCTATTATCACTTATTAACATTTATTATTCCAATCAATTGGAAATTTACATTCAGATAATTGTTAATTTCACTCAAACCAACGTTACTAAAATACACAGCATTTGTTATCATCCTTACATATGTTTCATTAATTGAAATTTTACTTAAGCACATAACTTTTATTATAATTAAATTTGTATCAGTAAAATCTTAAATCTTTTTTATTCCTAACAATTTTATTTAATAATCTTATTTAATTTAACATTTTGATGTGTTTAAAAATACAGGTCGTTACAGTTTAGTTGATCCCAATCGTTGCCTTAGTCATATAGCTTAGTCCTTGTTAATCCCTTGTATTAGCTTTCTCGGTTAAGTTCTGAACCATCCTATTTACATGAGGTTTTTCTGTTTCCTATTGGATCCTGCTGGGTTAAAAACCCGGATAACATTTGTGCTAGAGTACGTCTTCGTTGAAAACAAGGCGTGCTCTGGAAGTAACTTCTTTTGAGTCTTCATTTCGTGAAATCTAGTTGATCGTGTCGAGGTTCCATGCAAATTTGGCTTTGACTGTTAAATTTTCGATGTGAATTGTCAAGTCCATCTTAAGATGTTTTTCTCAATTAACTGACTTCTGGCAGCCATTCGTTTTTTGATTTCGATCCGAATTTCAATTCTTGGTATTGACGATTCAATCTTTGCTTCGTATTTTACACAATGGTTTAGGTCAGTAAGTGGGTGAATGATGTAGGTTTGGAGTTGTCCCATATAGTTTTAATTCAACTGGCGGTGAAGCTAAGTTTTATCTCAAACGATTGTAAGCCATTATGGAGCGAAGTCTTGCTTTTTGTCTTTAACTTTTCTTTTCAGGAATTTAGTTAAGTTCCCATCAATGTATTTAAATTCCAATGCGATGATTTATTCCAAAATCGGATATAGTGGATGATTCAATCGTATCGCTCTTTCTGTTTTTGTATTCCAGTGATCCTAAAAAGAAAAGCTTCCCGTGTCGCTTCGGACAGCGAATCTGTTATCAATCGTTGATCGATAATGAGTAATTATGGAAGAGATAATTTCAAAACGACGATATGGATTGTTTTTCAAATGTAAGCAAGCTATCTACACTAGATTCTTTGTTCGCAATATTCAGGATACTGTACACTTCTTATGTAGATAACGCACGGTTTCTACCCCGGTCAACGCTTGCGATCTGATTGGTCAACATACATCGACTTCCCTTGGATTCCAGGTGTTGGTTATATGAGTATTTTATTTAAAGTAATACATACCTGACAGGGTTGTATCCCAAGTTTTATCATTGAAAATGACTTTTCGGTCATCTAATCTTTAGTCTGGCAGAGGCACTCCCACTCCTCCAAAAGTTGGGTCCTTCACAACTTAGGCTTCGCTTATTATCCCTATCATATTGGGATGATTGATTACAGTTAAATTACAAGGCACATTTTTTCTTGTAGAGTTGTAGTGGAAGTTCGATCAGGCATAGTTTCAGCCTTCGGAAACTAGCGAATGAGTTGTCTGAGCGTGATTGTCCTTCCTTTGCGTTTTTGGGAATTCAATGCACATCAACCTACATCTCCAGGGACTATTGGCTTAATTGCTCGATTTCGAGCATTGCTTTTCCTCATGTTTCACTTCTTGTGCTCATGTGTAGCATACTCGTTTACTGTAATTCTATACATGTAAGCAAAACTTCTATGGTCGTTTCGACATATTCTGTTCCATAGCTTTGTTCAAAACTATGAATTAGCTTGGTCAGGCTAGTTTTGTAGCTAATCCCTACTTATTCTCAATTGAGTTTGTTTCAACAAAGTGTTGGTGTAAATGCCTTAATCCGTAGGCTGATTACTTTGAGTAACGAACCAACGTGTTTTGGGAGACTAGGTCTCCTAGGTAATAAGTTTGATTGCCCCAATTTGATTGACATGGTAGCTCCTATCTTCTGGAAATAGGGACTTTGTTGCTTGATCCGTAGATCGGAGTTTTGTAATGATGTCGGTATATGTTAGAAAGATGCATTTCTGTCATCTTTTGTTATAGTAAATTCTTCTGAGTCTAATGTTGAGATCCTAATTATGTGTTGGTTTCTATTTTCGAAAACTTATACACGGATGATTTAACTCTGTGGATTTTTCTTTGATGTTATGAATCTTCAGATAGCATGGGATGCCAAAAGGTAGGGCTGAAGATCCAATCAAATCTTGCTTCTATTTCTGAAACTGATGTATCGATAGTTTCATTTTGGGCTTTCTTCCTAACATCACCAAACTTTGAGTAATGGCATATTCCTGCAAGTTGGAACCAAATAATCTAGTTAGACGGTAAGTAAGTCATTGATCCTTCTCATTGTCGCCAGACTATCAACGACAGTTGATTTTTGAATGCTAAATCCTTCGCTTCCTTTGTTGGCGATTTTGTTGTCAGAATCTGTTTTGTGATACAGAACCATTATCTAATCAACCACGGTTATTTGTGTTTGAACTTTTGAAACATTTCTTTCAATTAGGTATCTATGCTTCTATCCCTTCTTAAGGGACTGGCTATTTCCAATGCCTGTATTTAGGTGACTGAGAGAGATGGAAACCTGTGGGGCGAATTGCTCAATTGCCCCCAATCTGGCTTTCAATCCCATTCTAGAATTGATTAAGTTCGACGATTTTATTTCTGACCTTTCATGATTGCTCCCACTTGTCCTTGGCCATGCATGCTCTTCTTGGTTTTCGACGTTGTCATAAATGTTTTTCTCATATGTCAACTCCTGTCTTTGTGAATTAATAACCTAGCTGCTTAGTTCCAAGCAATATTTCCTCGAGGCTGCATATCTTTTGGCTATGTCTAAATTCTTTCTAAGTTGAATTTTGGAATTTCAATTGTGCATCAGCTTTCATCCTTAGAAATAGTACACGAGCAATTCAATACTAGGATTTTCTTTCGACGTTGCTTTATTCCTGTGCAATGGCTGATTCCTATGATGAAAGGTCGAACCATCCGACCGAGTTATGAAAGGATATGTCTTCCGACCGTTGCCTATCATTGGGCAACAATAGTTTTCTATAGAGAAGGTGGAAACTCAGTTGAGGACTAGATTCCATCTTCGAAAGCTAGTGCATCGATGGTTCACTGCAATGAGTGTTTCTCATCAACCCTGTAGATTAAAGTTTTCCTGGCATTATAGAGGCAATACTGGTACTTAGTGAGTAGAATGTTTCCCGGAGTTGCTGGGACAACACCAGTACTTATGAAATAGAAAGTTTCCTAGCATTGCTTGGACAACACTAGTACTTAGGAAATAGAAAACTTTCCCAACATTGATAAGGCAACACCAGTGCTTAAAAGATAAAAGAAGGCCTTGGCGTTGGTGAGGCAACACCGACACTTAGGAGTTTGGGATCGATTTTTCCCACCAATTTGGCGATAATTTTAGTCCAGATGGGTACTAATTTCGGTCTCCAAAAACCAACAGTTCGTTGATTGGATTATAGAAGTATTTTCTTTAGTGTTGTCTATCTTCGAGTAGTGTTAAAGTCACATTAGTGAGGATTGAATCATTCACCCGATCCTGTAAAGTTGAGTAGATTCCTTTTAATCCAATGTGGTTGTTTTCTCAATGTTGCTTAAATATGAGAGATGCCATGTTCTGGAAAGGTGAGAGTGCCAGGCGTTTTTGCTGCCTAACTTTGTTTATAACCGTCAAGTATTACCCTTGGAGATGCAAGTTTGTTGCTTAACCAATTCCATAGTTATTCTTATTCAAAAAAAATCGAACTTCCTCCTACCTGTTTTTGTTATGATCTAACGACTATTTATGGAACCCTTCACTTCTAGGTGTCAAACTCCAGGTTCTTATAGAAAATCGAAAATTGTGGAGCAAGTCATCACATTGTCCCTGGTACGACCGTGTTCATTCCTATACTAATCATAGACCAGTAGGATTCGGTAGTGTTTGTCTTGAATCCATGGCACTTAACCTTACTTGTTTCAGGCCATATGCATTATTCTGGACTAATAGCATTGTTATGTATATCAAACTTATTCGTTGGTTCCAATCTTCGGGAATCAGTGATTTAGCTGCTCGATTTTGAGCGTTCTCTCCTTGTCGTTGTCTATCTTTAGATAACAGCTAGTTTTTTGCAAGTTTGGGCCTATGACCTCATTCGAGCACCTGCTTCTATCTTTGGAAGCTGGTGCGTTGATGATTTGGTTTTGGAAATGCCTTCCGTCATCGTCTATTTCTGTACGATGGTAAGTTCCTTCTTGTATTGCAATTTGGAGTGATCTTTTATCCCAACTACTGTTAATGTGTTATGTTCCCCTTAGTATGCAAAAATCATCATGAACCAAGCTAACTTTATGGATCACTAGCGATCCATAGGCCATGGATCGCTAAAGATCCATAGTTTTTGGCGATCCATAGCTTCTAGCAATCCATAGTATGGGTCGGCGGCGATCCATGTACTTAACTGATTTCAGTATTTTGTCTTCTGGGGTGCCTATTGGATCATGATGCAAGAGATTTGATTGATCCACGAGTGAACATCATGGATCGCTAGCGATCCATAGGAGACAGATTGCTAGCGACCCATTACCTTAGCATGTGTTTGCTTGCTTTTTCTCCGATCGTTCGTAGTTGGTTCTTTTGTTCCCAATAGCCAATCTTCTAAGTAGAGATTGAGGATCTAACTTCTAGACCTATGGGATCCAATGTAGATAGCTAGATATGAACCCTGTGTTGGAGTTCTCAGTGAAAGCACCAAAATGTTAACCCAAAAAAGGGTAAACATCTTGGTTAGAGTTTGAAAGCACCAGCTTCTAATAGAGAAATATCACAGATCACAGATATAGAAAAAGAATAGTAAAAAAAGTAGATACAGAATTTTCATAGTGGTTCGGCTATTAGTGAAGCCTACGTCACTTTATAGTTTTATTAAAGAATGATTGCTATTACAAGAGATGTTTGATTACAAGGCTTTGATTATCTTTAGCTAGATTGAATCCCCAGAGTTGGAATCCACTAGAGAATCACAGTGAATTCCTTCGGAGATTGTTGTAAGGGAGGTAGAAAGTGAAGAATAATTCCAGCAGAGCTATAGCAACCAATTCGGAGAAGATCCTCTTTTTGTTGCAGGCATGATGGTATTTATAGGGATCGAAGAGCTTTTAGGCTAGACCACTTCATCGTCTACTCATAGGTAGGTAGGGAATGACACAGGGATGGTTTGGCTCCCGAACCAGGCAAGAACATGGGTCGTTGGCGACCTATGGTCTATGGGTCACTGGCGACCCATGGTCTTGGCCGGTTTATGAGCCAATATCTTGGCCTCTTGTCACTACATTCTTAGCTAGCTTGTTTGAAGATTCGTAGAGAGGCATGGGTCGCTGATGATCCAAATACTTAGGATTTTTCTGGAGTCTGGAATTATAGATGTTTCCATAGTCTTTTCTCACAGTTGTTTTGTTTTGATGGCAATTCACTAGCTGTTTATGCTCAGCTGCTGATTGGACTAAAGAATGCCGATCTCTTGGTTTAGTTGATCCCAATCATTGCCTTAGTCATATTGCTTGGCCTTGTTAATCCCTTGTCTTAGCCTTTTTGGTTAAGTTCTAAACCATCCTATTTACACAAGGTTTTTCTGTTTCCTATTGGTTCCTGCTGGGTTAAAAACCCAGATAACACTACTGATCTCTAGACAAAGATGAACATGGAAAAGAGTTCGATCAAAAACTATATCGAAGCATGATAGGATCGTTACTATACTTAACAGCTAGTAGACCAGATATTATGCTGAGTTTTTGTTTATGTGCTAGATTTCAAGCACAACTTAAAGAATCACATCATCAGGTAGTTAAATAGGTTTTACAATATTTAACTAGCGGTAAAGATTATGGTCTATTTTATCCAAAGGCAGTACATTTGAACTCGTATCTTACGGTGATGCAGATTTTGGTGGTTGTAAATAGGATAGAAAAGATACAAGTGACACATGCCACTTTATTGGTCAATCGTTAGTTTCATGGTTTAGTAAAAAGCAAATTGTGTTTCTTTTTCGACATGTGAAGCCGAATATATTTCTGCTGCCATAGCTTGCACTAAAGTGATATATATGCAACAAACACTTAAAGAATATGGAAAATTAATAAACAAATCTCCAATATATTACGATAATACTAGTGTTGTAAATTTATGTAAAAGTCTAATTAATTATTCACGAACAAAACATATAGATATTCATCATCATTTTCTGAGACATAATGTTGAAAAAGAAATAATAACTCTTGAATTTTTTAATACCGAAAATCAAATAAATGATATTTTTACAAAACCGTTAAGTGAACTAACTTTTATTAAGTTAAGACGGGATCTAGCAATTTGTTCGTACAATGAATTGGTTAACTAAATTTGTAGAAATAATATTTTGTTCACTTAAATTTGTAATAGAACTACACAATTAATTTTATACACTTAGATTTTTTTTAACAAAAACCACAAAAAAATTATAATAACAACCATTTAAAAACTAACTAGTACTTGTTAATTTTTTTGGATTAACTCATTTTCCTCAACTTATTATCTAAATATAGCAAAACCTTATTTTATAAATTCAGCTTATATTCTACTTAGAAATAAATACACAAATAAATTATGAAAACAAATAATACAATATCTTTCGATCGCGATTCCACCTATTCAACTATATATCCCTCTCCTCTAATAGCACTTATGCATCATCAACTAAATCCATATCTACATCAGCTCGTTCAATTTCTCTAAATATTGTTGCATCATCAACATATCACACTGGCTTTTCTCCTAAAGAAAAGAAAGCTAAACATTCGATTGATCCGAAATCAACATCTCTCACCGACAAAGTCGATGAGATATATCACTATCAACAAGAAAAGATCGATGTTCAAAATGAAAATTATTATGAGCAACGATGTCAAGGATCTCATCTAAACTTTTTCGAAAATTGTATTCTAGCAATATGTGGTCAGTAAACCAACAAAAAATTGCATACATCAAAAGTCTCCTCAATTATAAGAAACTCCTACAAAAGTGCATAACATTACTCCAAGAAATCTGTGGAAGTCGAGACTATCAAACCAAGCTTGGATTGACACTCCACCTCATCCAAGTTGGTCTTGACTAAAGGCATTAATTAACAGTACAAAAGTTGTACCAAATTCATAGGATATACAACAAATCAATAATTCTGAATTCTCCGACATAGATGTCTTTTGCTGCTCTGGCAACAAATTTTCAACAGCCATATATAAAAAACTTGACCCCTCTCTTCACTTTTACCTCCATTTCGATTCCTAATTTCTAAAACCCTAGCTTTCAAAGCATTCAAATTCGTCAATCAATGGCTCCCAAGAAGGTTACCATCTCTAAAAAGCAAAAACAAGGCCAATCTTCCTCCTCCTCTCAAGCCCTAGTTACGCAAACTCATATAAACCAATGGCTTCGCAATAATCCCAATGCCATCAAACGATTTGAAGTGCTTTCCCAAAAGAAGACCCACTTTGGTACTTTTTATTGGTTTAGTAACATGTTGGAATATGAAAATCTTGGAATAACTACGGATGCCGGTTGTTGCAACCTAATTAGCTATGATGCAAATAAGGTAATCATCGATCCTCTAGCTATTTACCTCTTCTACTCCAATGTATGTAGTACATTGATTTGGAATTCGGAGAATGATGATGGTTGGTTGTAGTCAAGTGTTTATGGAAAAGAAGTTAAAATTGATGTATATAGGATGTTCTTATGAGGGGATTGACTTGATGGATATACCGAATCACAGTCCTTTACCAGATATGAAGTTAGCCATCAAATATGGGAAGATAGGATGCCCTAATGGAAATCCATTTACCTTCGGCCACGTGCTAGACTTCTAAATAGAATGATAATTAACACAATCATTCCTCGTCTAGGTAGTCACGAGCAAATTTATCCCAATGACCAACGGGCATTGTATGCAATATTTGGTTGCCTACTGGTAAATTGGGCAAAATTTATTCATGAACAAGACACAACATCATCGCTCTATGCTCCGTACATAATGCGCATCTTGCAAGATCTTGGAGTTTCTTCATACTTATCACAATAGGAAGAAATTCCAACAAAAGATAGTGGTCCATGATATTGTCACTGCTGCATCTTCCCAAAAGCCCATCTTGTATCAACCCCTTTGGCCAATGGACTCTAAAACAACATCAATAAGAACATCATGGTCCTTTACCAACCAGCACTCCTTAACAGACCTACTCTCCTCATTCTTCACAACAATCACCTTTCTCTAGTCATGGTACCGAATATTATTCAGACTCTGAAATATAAGAAGCTCGTGTTGAACCAATGCCAAACGAATCTCTTCGTGATGTGGCAATCAAAAATCAAAAAATAATGACGCTAATTAGTGAGCTTTAAACAGAAAGATGATTGGATTGGAACATTCTTTCTCTACAAGGATCACAAAGATGGGAAGACTTTGGACAAAGTGATACATGGTCGATCTTCTTCACGCTCATCATCTTTGTCTCCCTCGACACCTTCACCTCATGTTCAAACACCAGTTTATCGCTCTTAAGACTCATCCGAAGGTACGTCTCACAATAGAGGCGACCGAGGAAAGACTCCTATTCACACTCAACCTGAGGAAGAAGAAGACATTTATGACATGTACGTGCCTGATACTCCGCATTTTCAACAACAATCGTACATAGCATTTCAAGGCCTTTCTATTCACGAAGATGAGAAGTACAATGATCAAACGCAATGGTCGGGTACATAAGAGCAGGATCCATCCTCTTACTGGGAGTATTACGAGAACTATGGGGTCTTATCTTATTCACAAAATTAATACAATTAGTGTTTTCTTTTATTTTGCAATTCTTATGCTTGTTTGTTTCCCTATTTACAACTTTACTACAATTGTCTCTAATTTTATTTTGAATTTTGGTACTTTCCATGATCTTAATTGATAACATGCTATGTAGAATATCTCTGTATCTTATATCGTTTTCCTCCATTTCGATAATGACAAAGGGGGAGAAATCTATGCATATACATAGGGGGAGACAAACATAATAATACTTCCATTGTATTGTTGATTTTTGATTGTATAGTTATCATCATTAAAAAAGGGAGATTGTTCGAACCTCCAATTTATGTTTCAATGATAACAACTATACAATCATATACATATATAGATCTTATCAAGATTACAGGTATATGCTACAAGAAGACACCATGCTTGAAGATATCAAGACTCAAAGAGAAACAAAGATTCATGGACCGTACTCTGTTAGTGAGGTTATTCTACTATAAAAGAGTCGTAGATAAAATATTGTTACGGTCTCCTTGAGTATATATGCATACAAGATCACACACAATTTCATATGCATCAAAATTAAGTTGAAAAACCGATTTTACACCTCACAGATTTCCGGGATAAAGCCATAAACATCTATGACAATTCTCGAGTTAAAAGGTAGTTGAAGTCATAAACGTCTGGGGTTCGCCATAGACGTCTTTCATGTGCAAAAACTGTCAATTTTGAAAAGACACTTCTATTTCATTCAAAAAGAAATCACCTTTCAACAAAAGGTTGCAACATTAAATTGAATAGACTTTCTCAAATAGTAAAAAAAAGTTCATCTGCCCCTTTTTGAATCTATAAATACTACTTTGATTGAGAAATAGAAATCATTTAACTTGAATTAATCTATTCTTTACTCTTTTAATTTCTAAACTCTCTCTTGCATATATATTGTTTACATGCTCTCAATCTATTATAACTAAAATATAATTTTAGTTAAATCACTTCCTACAATTCAAAGCATTCATATTCATATACTCAAAGGAGATCATAGGAAGATTTGTACCGTAAGTCAAAAACTGTGTTATTTCGAACACAATATTGTCAGAGATATATTTTGTATTAGCCTATTCCTCCAAGCGAAGCTAGAGTAATTTGTTTAAAGGAAATACTAAAGTGGAGCTTTAGAATTGGATGTAGGATGGAAGGTCCGAACCAGCATAAAAACTCTGGTTTGCATGCTTTTTATACTTTACTATTTATTATCTATTATTGCATTAACTTATACACTTGCATATTGTACACAAGTTAGATAATAAACGAACCACGAGACTTTCAGGTACTTCATCTTTGCTTGACACTAAATTTCGAGGTATGGAAGCCCATTTCTATTTGTGAGAGTTTAAGAATATACATCGAGGTGAAGGTAGTTCTCTAACTTATCTAACTTCATTGTTAATCGACGGATAAAACAGGTTGAAATCAAAAGGTGGTGAAATATATGATTCAGGTTTTCCATATGCAAACTTATTACTTACGCCAAATAGTAGGGCTTTCAATTTCCAGCACGATCCTAAACATGACCCAAAGGTTACACAGAAATTAGCAGGTTAACCCGACCCGGTTAAGTTGGCGGGTTATTTTTGGGTCAACCCGAATTTGACCCGTTTCGTGGGTTTCGGGTTGACCCGTGAACCCGAATTTGACCCGTTTATAACCCTTTTATACTTATATGGGTTGACCTGACCTGATTATGACCCGCAAACCCGAATTTGACCTATTTATAGCCCGTTTATACTTATATGAGTTGGCCTAACCCGATTATGACCCATGAACCCAAATTTGAACCGTTTATAACCCGTTTGCGATCCATTTATAACCCATTTATACCTTAAATGGGTTGACCCGACCAGTTTACGACCTGATCCAGTTATAATCGGGTTACATAGGTTGGGTTGGGTTCGGGTTGAGCTATTTCTGATCCGTTTAATAAATGGGTTGACTCGACCCATTTGAAATCAACCCAAACCCGACTTGACCCGACCCGACCCATTGACAGCCCTACTAGATAGTGGTATGTCCTCTATCGATAAGTTGACCTATTTTGACTCAGGAAGTATATAAAATCTTTACGATTTCACATGGTTTGGATCCCCTGGTGAGGAATCATTCCTATAAAACTTATTTCATTTTTAGGAATGTATATTTGGAATTCCCTGGAGATGACTCTTATATTTGTTTGCATACTTCTAAAAAAATCGAAATTAAGTCAGTCGAGAATACATCACTTTAGTTTAGAGACACCAATTTCGGATAAATATGGTTTATTCGAACCACTTTTAACTAATAAACATTTCGTGTTCTGAACCAGTGTGAAGTATGCTATGGAGTGGTGCAACCTTTCTTGAGGGTGATTTAGCAAGGTTAGTGTGTTTGTTCGACCTTAGAACAACTTATATGGATGAATGTTAGCAATGCATTATTGGCTGGAGGGCAGTGTTGGCATTCAAAGATGTGTTTGCTAAAAATGAATGCTAGCATTGCATTGTTGGCTGAAGGACAGTGTTAGCATTGCAAAATGCCAAGTAGTCCAAGTTCTTACAGATGCATTTTGGAGAAGCATGGAGCAGAAGGCTTTATCGTTACCTGATATATGTTTATTTTCGCTATTGTATGTATATAGTCATTTATCAGTATTGTAGGGGCAGACAGTTATAACTGTTCCTGTTGAAGTTAGTACTTAGTGTAACTCTGATGCTTCATTGTGGGAGTGACTGTATGTGCTATCTTACCATCTATTATATGTGATTTCCATGCATTGTGAGTTCTACTTTCTTTCTTCGTATCTTTCCTTTTCTTTTACCCTAATGACTTGTCTTTTAGATGCCTAGATCATTGGCATACGAATACTATGGATGTATTAAGTGTCGTCTTTATGAGTAAGAAAGGCAGATCGTTACATATGGTATTAGAGCTTAGGTTAAGCAAATACCTAAACCTTGGTTGGGGTTAACTCACTAGGGATAGGGTTAGCAATATCCTATAATAAGTTTAGTCTATGAGAGTGGTATTTTTAATTTTTATCTGAATATATACATACATATATTAAATTTATTTTGATCATTAGTGTGATTGATTTAATATCCTTTTCCTTAAGATAACATCATCTGTGTATTCTAAAGTTATCTTACTATTTAAGTAGTAAGAAATGAGTAATAGAGGAAGGCACACAAGGAAAGCTGGCAGTACTTTGACCATCAATGGTCGAGCTCCAAATGCTAGTTGGGTAGAGGTGTAGAAGATTTAGCACCTATGCAACTTAGAGTTAATTTTGCATCCTTATGCAAAGGCTATACCAATTTGGGAGAGAAGCCGTTCAAGGGTATGAAGTTTATTATTGTTAAACCAAAAACTGGTTTAATGCCCAATATATTGTACAAGGAGGCATATTCGTAGAAATTCCAATAATACCACTTAATTTTGAATTAATTACGAAACCATTTGAAATTTAAATCATATATTTAAGAATAAAATAGGCAAGTCAAAATATGTCATAGATCTTAATTTATTATCATTGGATAAAATAGGCAATGTGTACAAGTCATATCTCTTGTTCAATAATAAGGCATGTAACAAAATAAGTCAAATATATAAATTTCTATTTATTCAAGTCCTTTTATGCATTGTCCATATCATCTTCTTCGTCATTGGCTATTTTCCATTAAATTGGCTCTCAAGCTCTTTATAGAGCTTAGCAAAGTTGTAGTCCAAAAAGTAATTTATGCTAAGAGAGGGAAAGAAGTTAGGGACCCCTTTCCATAAGGGGTGCATCTTTATTTATAGTAGTTGGGAGAAGGCATAGCTTGCATCCATTGGTTGATGTGGGTTGGTATAGATTGATGACTTGGCAAGATGGATGGCTTTGATGGTGTTGCTTGTCGTGGTCTCTTGAAGGTTGAATACTTCACATGGATTACTATCTAGATGGATTTGTCAACAATGAGTATGTGGTGGAATATGAATGCCTTTGAAGCCTAATTAAGGAAAATACACTAAATCCTCTTGATTTTGTTCTCTTTGTATTGATGATTTTCAACTCTTTTTCGTTACATGACTCACGATATCCCCATGAAAATTGATGATTTTTGACATTATTTTGAATACTAGTGATTCACGGCGTCCTTGTCATTTATTGAAATTCGATATCTTTACTAATCTGGTGATATGTGACCACCTTCCACATGCTGCTTCTTAAAGCCCGGAATCCTTTAATTTGTTGGTATTCGATATCTACCTTGCATTGATGAAATACGACATCTCTTATTATATAAATGATTTATGATATCCTCTGAGTATGGCATTCATTCAATATCCTTTACATTTGTTAATATTCAACATCCAACATTCATCATTGCATTTATGATATGTGACATCTCTTAAAGTTTAGCATTACTTGTAAAGATTCAGTATCAGACACAACATCTCCTTCAATGTTAAAGTTTGATATCGCTTAATACTATTAACACATGACAACCTGCCATATTGATAATTTTAGGTATCTCCCTGAATATTGATGAATCACGACATCCTCTTCATATTACAATTATTTAATATCTCGCTTGTTATTTCTTCTGCATGTATACTATTGTCGGTTCTCGATATCTCCTTTTCCTTTGAACCTCAACATCTCTTAAATGTTTTATATCTCCTTGTCTTTAGGCCTTCGACATCTCATTCCATTTGTGGTGCTTCTATATCCTTCCATTGGCATAGTTGCTTTTCTTTTCCCTTGATATTTCTTCTAGCAAAATATATGGATAACAATTATCGAAATCCAAGATTTGCTTTGTTCTTATGAGAAGATCTTTAAGGGGGTTAGTATTTCTAATGAGCAGAAGCACTTCTTGATATCTTGGAAATTGCATGAAGAGACTTTAGCATGGTGGGATTCGGTTACAACAAATGTTTCAGAGGATGAATTTTCTTGGGCAAGGTTTAAGGAAGTATTTGAAGATCAATATATTCCTACAGTAGGAAAGACCCTTTGCATAAGTTTTCTAGATCTTAAGCAAGGGTAAATGATTGTAGCCGAGTGAAACTAAGTAAAATAAGTTGTCATGCTTCGGGCAGGGACTGATTGATAATCCCCTTAGAAAGAATGAGATACCTGTAGTGGGGATGAGGGAAGAATTTCATGAGAAGATGATTGCTCACCTAAAAGGCTCTATTCGTAGACCTCGTTAATATGGCTTTGTGTTCTAAAGTTCTTGAGAAGAAGAAGCCTGCAGTAGCACCAAGCAACAATGGCAACAATCTCAACAAAAGAAAGTTCAATCAGTAAGGAAAGAAGCAAAGGGATGGAAAGCCTAATGGAGGGGCATAGGGAAACATTTACAAGAATTATATTTACAATGTTTGTAAATAAAAGGGCCACATTACAAAATTCTATGGGAATTCCAAGGTTCAGAATCAACAGACGAGTCCTATTTCTTCTATGGTTCAAAAGACACTCTACTTTAATTGCCACCAACCAGGGCATATGGTATAGGATTGCCCACCGTTGCAAAAGAGTCAGCAAGTTAAATTTTATGCTATCAAATAGGAACCATCGACTTCAAAGGTGAAAGGGAAAGGAGTTCTTGAATATGCTTTATATGTTTATGGCATTTTAGTACGAGTTGATACTACGGCTTCCCATAGTTTTATTTCTAAACAATTGGTAGATAGATTAAAACCATTCCTAAAGATTGAAGAAACCTCTATTTGTATGTATAACCCCGTGGGTGGTGCAACTAATCCTTGTATGATTTATGAATATGCACAAGTTACTTACCTACCCACTGTTTTTCATGGGACATATTTGTTCTAGATTTTAACGGGTTTAATGTTTTACTCGGTATGGATTGGCTAATGAAAAATGAAGCTGTCTTAGATTGTGTTGAGAAGACGGTATCTTAAAAAATAAAATATGGAAAATTTATTGAAGTGTTGTGTGGAGAGCCTAGCAAGCTAATAAGTAACTTACTTTATGCACTTGACTCATCCCAAAAGAGTTATTGTCAATATTAAATGTTAAGGACTTCCCAGATGTTTTGAAGAAGTAAATAACCTACCTCCACATCGGTAAATGGAGTTTCATATTGACTTAATTCCCAGTTGGAAACCGATTATTCATCCTATTCGTAAGATGGCTCCAAGAGATAAGGAGGAGCTAAGAAATCAAACAGATGATTTATTGAGAAAGGGACTGATTAGGCCAAAGCGCTCGAGTTGGAAATCAGTTAGGTTTTTGCTACAAAGTCAAATGAGACCCTAATACTTTGTGTTAATTACCGTGATCTAAACAAATAGATGGTTCAGAAAAAGTATCTGTTACTTCGTATAAACGACTTGTTCGACCAACTACATGATCCTCGGGTATTCTCACAGATGGATCTTGCCACTAGATTTCATCAATTAAGAATAGCATAGGATAGTATACCATTAACAATATTTAGAGGGACGTATTGTTGCTACAAGTGGTTGGTTATGCCTTTTGGGTTAACCAGTGCATTAACCTATTTTGTGGATCTTTCTAGTTGAATCTTTAGAGATGTGCTTAATAAATTTGTGTTTTTCTTCATAGATGATATTCTTATTTATTCTAAAACTGAGGAGGAACAAAAGAGCCACCTGGAAATTGTGCTAGAAATGTTGAGGAAAGATGTTTTAAGAGCTAAATTCTCCAAATGCCATTTCTAGCAATCAGATGTAAGGTTCCTCAGACAAGTTTTATTAGGGAATAGTATTTTGATTGATCCAAAGAAGGTAGCAGCTGTTCGAGATTGGAAAATGATGTAGACTCCAATAGAGGTCTGAAGCTTCTTAGGCTTAGTAGGATAATATAGGAGATTTATATAAGATTTCTCCAAAATCGCCTTGCATCTAAAAGTTGACAAAAAGGAATGTTAAGTCTATCTGGACTTCGAAGTGTGAAGAAGCTTTCATTGGGTTAAAGAAGAGGTTAACCAGTGCTCCAGTCTTAGCTATTCTGGATGGAGGTGAAGGATTGATAGTGTATACAGATGCTTGAGGCGTAGGTTTGGAATCAGCATTAATAAAGCATGAAAGGGTTATTTCTTATGCTAGTAGGCAGCTAAATCCTCATGAGCCTAATTATGCAACATACGATTTGAAATTATTAGCTGTTATGTTTGCATTAAAAATGTGGAAGCATTACTTACTAGGAAAAATGTTCGAGCTCTTCACGGATCACAACTTCTTGAAATATCTTTTCACTCAAAAGGAGTTGAACATGAGGCAGCAACGTTTGTTGGAATTTATTGGGGCATATGAACTTGATATTTTTATATACACCTAGGAAAGCTAATGTGGTAGCTTATGATATGAGTAGAAATGCAGTTTTGGCTCTTCTAGAAGTTACTCTGACCGTCCTCAAAAGAATTTCCAAGCAAGCAAAGAGAAGGTAGTTGTCTTGTAGAGTTCATACAGGAAGTTAAAGGAGGACGGTGTTCGAGCTTTAAAATAGAGAGCCATGGGATATTGCGAATGAACGGAAGGATATGCGTTTCAGATGTCGATGGTCTTAGCCTCAAAGTTTTAGCGGAATGCCATAAATCAAGCCAAGTATCCACCCTGGGATTTTTAAGATGCAACATGGTATAAAGTGGGTGTTTTGGTGGATAGGAATGAAGTGGGACATTTCAATTTATGTTAGCAGATGTGTAAATTACCAAAAAATAAATGGTAATCATTAAACGACTGCCGGGTGACTATAACCACTTAAGATTCCAAATTGGAAATCTAAGCAAGCATCGATGGACTTTACAGATGGTTTGCCTAGGTTAGGAAGGGTAATGAAGCGTTTGGATTATTGTTGACCAACTAACCAAAAGCATGCATTTTATTTGGTAAAACCAATTAGGATTGCAGCAAGTTTAATAGATATTTTCATGAAGGGGATTGTTCGGTTGCATGGAGTTCCAAGTAGCATTGTAAGCGATCAGGATGCAATTTTTACTAGTCAGTTTTATGAAGCACTACAAGCAGCTTTGGGAACGAAGCTAAGTTTAAGCACCTATATCATCCTCAAACTGATGGTTAGACGGAGAGGGTGAACCGGGTTTTGAAAGATCTTTTGAGAGCTTGTATCTTAGGTTTCGGAGATTCATGGGAGTATAATCTTCGTTTGGTTGAGTTCTCTTATAATAACAGTTACCGAGTAAGCATTAGCATGGTACCTTATGAAGCTCTTTAAATATGGCCGTGTAAATCACCATTATGTTGGGTTATAATCGAAGATCGATTAGTGCTTGGTCCCGATATGATTCTTCAAGCGACACAGATGTAGCTTCTGTGATTAAAAGGAAGATGAATAAAGCTCAAGAGAAATAAAAGAGCTATGCCGATTAGAGGCATAGAGCTTTGGAGTTCTCGGTTGGGGATTTCATTTTTGTGAAGGTTTTGTCAATGAGAGGAATTGTACGGGTTGGGAAAGAAGGAAAGTTAGCACCTCTTTATGTTATCCCTTTTCAAATTCTTAAGAGGATTGGGCCGCTTGCCTATCAAGTTAAGTTACCAGAGAGATTGTCAGGCGTACATAATATTTTCCATGTATCAAATTTAAGGAAATATGTGCATGATCCGACATTGATCATTGAACTAGCTGTTCAGGAAGGCTTAGAATTGGAGCCGAATTTGACCATAATAAGGTATCTTGTTCACATTGTTGATCGTGGTGTAAAAAAATTGCATAATAAGGTCGTGAGGTTGATTAAATTTCAATGGAGCAAAGGTTCTAGAGACTGCACTTAATAAATCGAGGATAATATGAGAAATGCTTATCCCGAGTTGCTGATAGATTAGTAGTTTGCATACATTGTATCTATAGTGTACTCACCATCTATGGTGTAATTACGTATTCACGAATCTATTTTGTATATGTTTCATCATATATGATATATGTTCTTTTTTGCTATCTTCTTTGTGTTAAATTTCGAGATGAAATTTTTCTTAAGAGGGGAATGTAGCGACCCATAATTTAGTCACTTTGAACGTGAAAATTTAATATATTTTTAAATAATTAAATAATAGATTTTATAAGTCTAATAGACATATTTTATATAATGACTAATGATAATATATTTTTTAGGTATTTTGTTTACAAAAATAAGTAGTCTAGAAAAAGATCAAAAATGCAACCAGAAGTCGTTTTGCAGACTTTCATCGATCAAAAGTTGTCGGAACTTGTAGTGTATACTAGCTTATATGTGTGCATATACATACATAAATAACAAAACACTTCTGGATAATTACGTGGATTTATCTAATCATATTTTAGAACATACTTAAATATTAAGTAAAAGGAAGACTTTTCTTTTCACTTAAAAGGAGAAAAGTACCAAAGAAGTACCTAAATGAAAGGTGGTGATAACAAGTGTCTTAGGGAAAGTGTGTTGCATAAGTTAATAAATGGTAGTAGCTTTTATAAAGGAAATGAGCAAATTGTTTTAAGGAAGGGTATTTGTAGTCATTTTTTCATTTTACATTTCTATAAATGAACCCCTTCCTCTCATTTTTTATTTATTTCTTTTCCAAACTTTAGCGTCTTTCTCTCTGCTCTCTTCACTACTCTTCCACCTTGGTTTTTTCAAAAAGAAATTATTTCAAAGTCACTCCTTTTCTCCTCTAAAATTCTTAGCAGGCTTCTAAAACATAGACAACCATCTCTGCATCTCAAAACCGCCAAGGTCAACAGAAAGAAAGCTTGCATCTTTGGTTTGATATGAGAGAGTAAAGCTTACTTAAAAGCAACTTTAAAATTTAATTATTTTGTTGTAACCACTAAAATTGTTTTTCTTGTATTAGTGTATGTAATTATTATTATTTGGTTTGGTTCCCGCTTTAAAGCGGATGACACATAGGATTTAGATAGGAGACTAGTAAAAGATAGGCCGCGACGATATTCTTAGAAGTGCGTAAAACAAGGTTTATAGGGGACTCTTGTTATAGAGGACTCTAAGGAGTTCTTTGCCTTTTTGATTTTTTTATGCTTGCTTATATAAATGCTTGTGAATGTTGCTTAGTTATAGTTATTTGATTTGTTATGGATTTTTATGCGATATTGAAATCTCGGCTTTCTTTAAAAGCAGTTTACTAACTTGTTTATCTAGGAATATTTAAATGATTTTTCCAAATTCGACACTTGTTTCTAAAACTCTTTACCAGGATGTTTTAAAATAGTTTGGAATCTATTAATAAGAGTGTTTAATTTTATAAAGGAAAAGGGTTGCCTTTTTAATCAAAATTTGGTTTTAAATAAACAAATTTTGAAAAATATTTTCAATAACTAATTTGAAATCAAAGATTATTAATAAGTTTGTGAAGTTAGTTTTCCAATTTTTTGAAAAGGACTTTGTTTTAAACAATGGATTTCTCTATCTATAGCATTAGGTAACATACAAATATATGAAAGTAGTGCTAAAATGTTGACACATTTATGGAAAGTAAGTCTTCTTATATTTAGCACTAAAATCTGATGAGCAGATTTTCCTATATTTGTGAGATCTAGATACAAAGTGCTTTAACAAAGGCAAGGCTAGGTGCAACCAATGCCCTCGCTTATCTGGCTTCGATTTTGGGCAAGGGATAGAGAAGTCGAAATAATGAAAGTAGGACAAGTATAGGAGAGTTCATTTCTATAAATAAGTCATGATTAAT
Source organism: Allium cepa (assembly GCA_030765085.1). Taxonomy (NCBI): domain Eukaryota; kingdom Viridiplantae; phylum Streptophyta; class Magnoliopsida; order Asparagales; family Amaryllidaceae; genus Allium; species Allium cepa. The sequence continues at coordinate 316,479,845 of CM060941.1, read as the reverse complement.
TAAGTGTATAGAATGTACTTCTTCTTATACTTGACACTTATATCAAGATATGGAAGCACATATCTATCTATGAGAGTTTAAGAATGTGCATCGAGGCAAGGGTGGTTCTCTAAATTGTCCGACTTCATTGTTAATTGAGGGATGGTACGAGGTTGAAATCGAAAAGTGTTTGTAAGTACATAACGTCTAATTTTCCATATGCAAACTAATTACTTACACTAGATAGTGGCATGCTACCATCGACAACGTGACCTATTTTGACTTAGGAAGTATATAAAAGCTTCAGGGTTTCACGCGGTTCGAGATCCTTCGATGATAACTCATTCCTAGAAACGTAGTTTGCTTTTAAGAATGTATATTTGAGATTCTTCATAGAAGACCCTTATATTTGTACTTCTAAAAGAACCGAAATTAAGTTAGCCAAAAATTCATCGCTTTAGTTTGAAGACATCGGTTTCAAATAAGTATGGTTTATCCAAACCAGTTCAAACTAACAAACACTTCGTACTTTGAATGAGTGTGAAGTATGCTATGGAGTGGTGTTATCTTTCTTGTGGGTGATTTCAAATGGAAGGTGGCAAGGTTAATGTGTGTGTTCAAGCCCAGAACAATTTATGTGGATAAATGCTAGTATTGCATTGTTGCCTAGAGGGCAGTGTTAGCATTTCAAGTAAGATTTGCTAAAAATGGTAATCGTTGCCTCAGGCTTCACACACATGTGACTAAAACAGGGGAGATACGATGAGGCTATATAGCTCGCTACCATTACAGTGTGATCATCCATGATCTAGATCGATATTTTTGGATGTATGCTTTGAGCCCAGTATGATTGTTGATCAGAACCGAGGGATGATTATATTTGGTACTATACAGGGAGGGGTAGGCCAATTCTATGTTGGCAGATGTAACGGCCAGGATTTTTCGTTGTTCGATTTTGAATATTTAAATTGTTTTAAGTATTGAATTTGAATTATAGATTGATTTTGAATATGAAAATTTGGTTTCCATTTATAAAATAAATTCAAAATTTAAATATAACGATTTATTGGATAATTCAATTATTGAATTTTAGTAATTGAATATTGGTCAAGTTATTGCATCTTGAGTTTTAAGCTTGATAAAAATAATTTAAAGGCTTGTAAAATCTATATTATTGATAATGAAGATAATATAAGTTTTAAAATTGAATTTAAAATTGATTTGTTCATTTTAAAAATAATTATTTAAATTGACTTTTAAAAATAGCGTTCCAAGGCAGTCTCAGAATCCGATGAAACTAGTTCTATTGGATCCGTAATAATGTATTATTATCGGATTTTAAGGTTCGTAACGTTTGGAGTTATCGTTTGGTCATACTGGATACAAACGCATTGGAAATTAGTATAGAAATTCAGTATAATAAATGGGTCCAAAAAACTGTCTTCTCCATACGATCGAATTAGGACTCAGAACTTTTCCATTGCGTTTGAAATAGAGGTATCACATTATGAATGCCTAGCAGCATGCCTCGATAGGAATTCGATATTTAAAGTTACGTAAATGAGATGATTTGAAAAAAAATTAATTATGTATGTATAGGTATATATAAACAAGATTGATTTGACCTATAATTCACGTTAGCTAGATTCCTTCCTTTTCAAAAACACTGTACATCTACCCTTACACGCTACCTTCTTTTCAATATCACGTCTTGTCACCCCCTCTCCTCCTTTATATCATGCGGTTTCTTCTTTCCCTTAGTTCAAAGAATGGAAGGCTGATACTTTAAAAAAAGAATTCGATTTCGTATAAAATGGCGTTCCCCTCTCTTCATACCATCCAATTCAAAATCGTAGAAGAAATCAATTCGTTCTCTAACAAAAAAATTAATCGTGATTGCTCTGCTCAAGCTCAAAGGGGTTAGGTCATGAGCTTGAAATTATGCTAGGGTTAGGTCGCATGGCCAAGGGGAAGGCGCAAGAGCAGGCGGTGGTTAGAGTCGAGGGTGGCTCAGCATGCGATGGAGGAGAGGCGCGCGCATGGGTTTGTGGGGTGCGCAAGCAAGGGAGAGCTCGAGCTGAGAAGGCATGGTGATGGATGGTGGCACGATGGGAGGTTGGGGTCGCATTGGATTAGGGTTTTGGTGAGGCATAGTTCTAGTCATGATTGGGAGGGCTTGGCCGTCGAGGTGGTCGGGGCATCAAATTCGAGACTTGGGGGAGGTTTTTGGGCAGTAAGGTATATAACAGTTTTTATTTTTAATTTAATTTAATAAAAAATATACATATTAGAATATATATATATATATATATATATTCATTAACTTACTGGTTAATTTTAAATTATGTATTATGGAAATTGGAGTCTTTCATTGACCACTAAACTTCTCAGCATGATCAGAGCTGCTATGCTCAAATTCCTGTGGACGGGGTCTATACATAATAGGAAACTTATTCCTCTGTCATTCTCAAGTTTGGAAAAACCTCTTAGTAGGGTGGTCTTGGAATTATCAATTTGGAGTTATGGAATAAATTTGCTATCAGTTCCCATATTGATGCGTTGCTTCTTAATAAGAACAACCTCTGGGTGCGGTGGGTTTGGATGTATCGTATTAAGTCTGCTAATTTTAGGTCAATGAATGTTTCACAAGGAGAGAGTTGGATTTGGCGTAAAATACTTACTTTGAGAAGAACATTCCTTCCTCTTGTTAAGTACACTTTCACAAGGAGCGAGGTTGATTTGGCATAAAATACTTACTTTGAGAAGAATATTCCTTCCTCTTGTTAAGTACACCATGTCCCCTGACTGCTCGGTGTTGTTTTGGAAGGATCCTAGGGTTAAGGAAGGCTTCGTGTTGGAAACTATGTTGTCTTCCCATGAAAGACTGCAATCTTTGATTGGTTGCAACGCACGCGCTGTGGACTTCATTGTCAATGGAAAAATGTGTACCCATAATTCTAGCAATCAGGTTGTTAATTCTTATGGAGGAGTTTGAGAGATTGTGCTGTGCCAATGAATCACGAGACTGCACTTAACTGGAAAGGGATGCATCATAGAATTGGTACGGTGTATAATAATCTCCTGCTCACTGAAACTCTTTCTTCTTTTCCTTGGGCTAAGGTATGTTGGACTTCCCATTCCCCTGCTAAAGATAACATATTTTTCTGGAGAATTTTGCACAAGGCTATTCTGACTAGAGATAGATTGCTTTCGACTAGTTTGGTTACTAATCACCTTTACCTCTTCTGTAATCTGTACCCTGAATCTGTTGACCACTTATTTTTTGATTGTGAATACTTAGTTAACATGATATCTTCCCTGATGATAAAAGTTGGTATATCTAGCTTTAGTGGTGTCTCTTCTTCTGACTGGAATGTGTTGAAAATGACGAGGAGGTTGGGAACTAATTACAACTGCATAATCTTCTTTGTACTTAAAATATATCTTAAAGCTGTTTGGTTAGAGAGGAACTCTGGTTGCTTCTCTGGCGAAGCCACTTCTGCGCATCAACTGTGGGATAAAGTTATGGTGAATATTGCCTATGGTATCAGATTCTCGCGGCATGCATTCTCTCCGCATAATCATGCCCTTTGGAATTAATTCTTGCTGTTGTGGACTGTTTGGTGTGCAATTTTGATTGTGCATGCTTTTGTGCATGTTTTCCCTTCATGTTTGGTGCTGTTTGCCTCCTCTGCTGATTGTTCTTTTTCATGTTTTGTTGTACTTTGTTCTGAAGTGTTTGTTTATCCTTGCTTGCAATTGTTTTGTTAGATTGTATTTTTCACGGCAAAAGCGTGTTTTTGTCGTGGTCTTCTTTTTCCTTCAATAAACTCTGGTAGGGGTCCAGTCAACCTTGCTTACCTTGCCAAAATATTTACAAATTCGTAAATTGTTTATGCGAGATCAAAAATCGTGAAATCAAGTCGAGGTTGAAGTGGATTGCAAAAAAAAATAAAGATGAGAAAATTCTCACTCATTTGGATTACCAAAATTTAAAATTTTAAATTGTTGAAATTTAATTTAGGATGCTTGTTGAGTTTATAAATTTATTGTTTGTTGAATGATTTTATATATATAGTAGTATATATATTGGTATTTGAAGTGATATTCCTGCACATTATAGTGGATAAGACCCTATGTGCCCCGTATAATAGCGGATGACCCCATATACCGCAATATCGCCCTCGAAGTGGAATTTATATTTTATTATGCTGTATTAACATCTATGGATGCAGGGAAATATGTTAGAGGCATCCGACTGGATTCCTTAAATATTTTTTTTATTTTTCATATATGGTGATATATGATGTGTGTAGATAATCTGTTATAGATTATTGTTGAAATTGAAATATTTGAATGCTATCATAGTACTGGCCTGAAATTTGATAATTTAAAAACTATAGATATATTTTTAAAATTTAAAGAGTTAAAAGGGAATTTGATAATATATATATATATATATATATATATATATATATATATATATATTGGAATTAGAGTTATTTTAGAGAAATTGAATTCGAAAATAAAATTATATTTGAGTTTGGTTATACTTAACCATTGTGAATTAAAGAAATGAAATTTTTTAAAAAGAAATTTTATAAATGAATTTATAAGTGATATTCTGGAAATATAAAATTGAGTTAAAATCAATATTTAAAATAGAATGGAAGTATTAACGGAATTTATAAGAAATAAAAATTTATATAATGGGATTTTATAAATAGATTTGTTTTTATAAACAGGTAAAATCAAAGGGAGTTATAAAATTGATAAATGATGTTTATAATGAAGAAATTCGATATCCGATGATAATTGGGAATATAAATTCATAAGAGCAATTTATATTAGAGTATGGAAATGGAGTAGAGAAAAATGAAAAATTCATTTTTTGAAATGAGAATGGTTAGGGAATCGACAATGGATCAAGATATTATGAAATTGAGAGGAAGTTATAAATAATTTGGTTATTGAGGATTTTAAAAATATAATTTAAATTTTTAAGAAGTGAGTTTGTCTTAAAAGAAAATTTTTATTATTTTAAAACTATGGAATTTTAAACTAGTTAAGATTGAAATACTGGGCAAGTAGACTATTAAATATGAAGTATTTATTTCAGTAAATTCTAACTTTTAAAATCATCTTTGGAAATTTATTTGTTAACTAAAGATGAGTTATTAACGTTATAAAAGTGTTTCAATATTTTAAATAATTACACGAATATTTTTTTAAAAATAAATCATTAATCTTTCAAATACTTATTATATATATAGAGCTTTAAAGTAACTGGAAAAAAATTATTTGATAAATTCTCTCGAGTTTCAAAAAAGGGCTTACAAAAGGACATGATTTTAAGGAGAGGAAATTCATTTATGATTCCGAAGATTTTTGGAATAAGTCATGGAGTAATTCTCTTAAATGTTAATATTGAAAGGATTTTGAAAATAAGACCGGTGATATTTTCTCTAAGTACAGAATATAGAAATTTGGAAATATTTCTAAGTGTTGAGGTGTTGGAAGCATCCTGTTACAGATTTAAGTATTTGAAAAAGAATTGTTTTTCAAATGTTGGAAGGAATTGATATATCTTTTAAAGATATTTTGAAGGTAAATACTTTGGGAAAATTTATAGTAAGGCCAGATGATTGCTTATGGATGTTTTATTGATAGTTAAATAACCGACTATCAATATTGGCCAAATTCGTTAATCGTTTTGAAGAGCCTGGGATCGGATTTAATTATTCGAAAACTGCTTCGATCCTGTTTGAACGTAACGAATGAATACCATAAAGATGATGAATATGGTGATTCGGTTTGTCCAGACTCAGGATAACTTGTATGGACGAATGCTATCAGAACATCGTCATTGGGGGATGATGAGCATTCTAAGTGAATATTTCGAAAAAGGTAATCGTAGCTTCTAGCCTCATCAACCAGGAATGACTGAAAATCAAGGAGACGCAGCAAGGCTAAGTGGGTCGCACCCATGTAGGGTATGGTTACCTCTATCTAGGGTTCCTTTTATTCAGCTGTGTGGCGGTTGCTGATCCCAACAGCAGGGTAATCTTATTCGGACTATCCAGATTAGGGGTAGTTCGGTCTTGTGTTGGCAATGATCGATAGGTTCGATCTTGGTACGCTGTTTTAGATGTGTACTGTGACAGGTGGTACCCTAGTGCCTAGTCATTCGATGGAATCCATTCTCCAATAAGAGACATACAATTTTGATTGTGCCCAACTACGCTGAAACATGAGATGCAAGCATTTCAGCTATATTATATTTACTTTGTATAGACATTATTATAATATCTGACAATTTTGATAAAAATTGTTTTTGTTATTGTAAGGTAAAAACCCATCGTGTATATTTGTGACGTGGTCTTATGAGATACATTTGTTTTAAAAGGATTTTGAAAAGTTTATAATTCAAATTGAGTGTGTTTTTCTCACGCTAGTTTTCCAGACTGACTCGGGTGTTATTTTATTACAATCGGGACAGACCGAGTATTACCGATTCAGGTTAAATGCTATGGAGCTCAGGAGACTTGCTGGAGGAGTTTCAGACGTATTTTTCGTACTTGACTTACATCCCGCTGTGTAAGGACAAGTTATATAACTGTCCGGTTTGATGTATTGATGGTTGTACTCTAATGATTGTAAGTGTGTAAACTATTACAAATTCTTTTGTATAAAATCTGTTATTATATATTATATTTGTTCCACTACGATTGTGAGATTCTATATTGTTGTTTCTATTTTTTCTTCTTCTACCTCCTTATTTTTCTTCACCCCTAATGAACTCATATTTCCAGCACTCGATTACTCGGCAATTTATACAGTGGACATATAGATGTCGATTTTCGAGGTCGAAAATCTCCGGTCCGTTACATTTGGCATCAGTGTTGAAGGTTAAGCGAGAACCTTAGCTCTGGTGGGGATTACTTATTAGAGACAGAGTCAGTAGTACTCTAGAATGAGTTGAGTGTATTAATAGATGTGAGCGCATATTCGTTAGTGAATATAAATTGTTTTATATTGTGTTGACTTATTGCTTGAGCGGAATATAAATTCTGATCGAATAGTGGGACACTGCTAATTAGATAGAAGTTCCTACACAATTAAACAAGATAAACTGACACAATATGGTTTTAAAAGTGGGTAAATGAAATAACTTTACCCAAAAATATATTTTGATATAAAGGAAATAATTTTCTAGAAATTATTATGTTATATTGGAGTGTTGAATGATAGTATTATAACCAAAACGAGATTATAAAAATTTAAAATGGTTTATATAATCAAATGAGAATTGTATAAGAATAATATATGCAAATGAATTGTAAATTAAAAAATATTTAAGCTAGAATCGAAAATTTAAATCTCAAAAATTTTTGAAAATATTTTCTAAAATGTTTGAAAAGAATAATAGTAATATTATTTTTTGGAAGGGATTTGGGGTAGAAAAATGTTTTTAAATGGATTTTGAGGATATATAGCACTGAACTCACAACAGTCGCTGAAAAATAATCTTGGTGATGACTGCAGTATCATCAGTATCCATTTTTGAGTTTCCAAGTCATGGATTGCTTCCGAAATTGATTTTCCAGATGTAATGGCCAAAGAGTTTTTTTTCTGGAAATTCCGAAGGGAATTTGTTTGGGTAAAAACCAGGGCTGGTTTAAGATTTCAGAATTGTGATTTTGGGATGTGTATGATTTCAAAATATTTGAAATAAAAACCGATGTTTGAATTCTGAAATCCTTATTTAAATAATTTAGAAATCATCAAGAGATAAGTAATAAACTTATAAATGGTGAATGATTTTTAAGAAAAATATGGAGATTGAATTTTGGAATTAAAATTAAAAGTGAAAGGGTTAAAATGAAATCTAGCTTTGATTAAGTTGAAGAAATTAATTTGTTGAGATTTAATTGATTGTGATTTGGATGGAAAAATTTAGTGAAGTAGACTAGTTAAATGGATTAAATTTTGGATGTGAATGAATTAAATTGGAGAATAAAATTTAAATTGTATTAAGAAATAAAATTATATTGAATTTCACTTAAATTAAATGAAATTGAGTTGAATTTGGAACAAACTGAAATAAAATTCAGTTTAGGTATAAATATACTGAATGGAATTAAATTCTTACTTAAATTATAAAAAGAAAGGGTATGAAGTTTAGACTTAACGTAAGTTAAGCTAAATAAATTTCGATAGCTTATAAAAATGGAAGTTTATGAAATAAAGATATGCTTGGGCTATAAATAAATGTATAGTCTTGAGTTAATAACGAAATGTGAATGTGCTCGATTATAAGTGGATGGAAATGTGAAAAATATAAGTTGTGTGGCTTATAAAATGTAAAAGTGGAATAGATAAGCCAAAATAAAAGGGGTTTGATATTTTGGAAATGAAATGAAAAACAAAACTTGAATTATAAAATATATTAGAACTCAAGAAAATTAAATGAATTAATATTTGAGATGAAAAATCAGCTATTGAGTTATAAATTTGTAATGAACTAATTAGATAATAAAATAGAAATTAAATATGTTAATGAAGTTTACTCGGTTAAACAAAATTGGATTGTTAGTTAAAAAAATGAATTTTGAAATGAAACTTGAGATATAAATAAAATTTGTCTTAAATTTGTAAGTGAATCAAATATAATTGGAAACGTGTCGAATGAAATGGAATTGGATTGAAATAGAAAAGAGTTAAATTATAAATCAATTCAATTAAAGTATAAATAATTTGAATATGGCCTCGATATCATTTAAATGAATTTGGAAATGAATTGAGTATAGGAAATAAAATTTAAATGGATGAAGCAAATGAACCAATTGAAATAATTTGTAAATTGGAATGGAATTGAGTGGATGAGATTCAATCTAAAATGGAAATGGATTTTTTTTTGCAAATGGAAATGAACCTTAATTGTATGGTTAAAATGATTGAAGTAAATAAGTAACTTAAGTTAATATTTAATAGAAGCTTGGCTTCAAGTAAGTTGTGAAATGGCCATTAAAGAGAGTAGCATGGGATGTTTTCAAGCTAAATGGATTTGAAAACAATGAAAGTGGATTGAATGGAATAGAATTAAATATAAATTGATTTGGAATCAATTTAAAATAGCTGTAAGCTTAAGTGATTGTTTATTTGGATGAATATCGTCGAATTTGCATAAGAAAATTGGTCGTTTGACGTAAATGGAAGTAAATAAAAATTCCATGAATTAGTAGAAGTAGATAAATTGATTTTTAATCAATTTGGAATGATTATTAATTGGTTTAGCATAAATGTAAATTGAATATAAGCAATTAGGTTTTAAATCATTCTGAATGGAATAAAATGATATATGGATCGATTGGAAGTAATTAAACTAGTATTGGAACCTCATAGTTGCTTATAAATATAGATTATCATGCATTGTTATGAAACTTATGTGTTGCACCAGTTAAGTAAATGAAATGTTATTAAAAATTTCATATATTTGCAATTATGTGTTTAAATTGAGTAAGTACAAGTACCTAGAGGCCGTTTGGCTAGATTTTGGTCGTGCTAATTGCAAAATAAATAAGCCGCTTGCTTAAAACGCTAAATAAAGGTACGGCTACACAATAAAAGAAAGAAAAATATGAAATATTGTTATATATTTTGTTTTTCGACCATGTGGGTCGATGTATATATATTTATCTCTCTTGTCATATTGCAAAAGATCCTCTGTACAAGGAAGACTGCCAAAAAATTTCGAATTTTTTTTTAGAAATTTTTGGAAAAAATTTTGTTAACGGAATTTGATTTTAGATTTGTAATCGAAATAAAGTAAATTGGTTTAGAATGAAAAAGTAATTGTTTGAATGAAGGTGAAGTGATTAAAAAGTGAAGCATTGAGTTTCGCCAAATGGTTTTGTTAAATCAATGGATTTGGAGCATTTTCCTGCCTTATCAATTTCGGAAACAAAATTATTTTAAGGGGGGAGGAATGTAACGAACTAGATTTTCCGTTATTCATTTTGAATATTTAAATCGTTTTAAATATTGAATTTGAATTACAGATTGACTTTGAATATGAAAATTTGGTTTCCATTTATAAAATAAATTCATAATTTAAAAATCGTGATTTATTGGATAATTCAATTATTAAATTTTAATAATTGAATATTGGTCAAGTTATTTGTATGTTGATGATGTGCACGTCAATGTGCATTTTTTTACCACCATATTTAATATATTTAAATTAAATAAATGATCATATCGGGTACTTTAATTTGTTTAACCAAAATTCAAATTATCTTCAAAGTGTCACATATTCATCTTCATATGGAAGAAAAATGGTCAATTTTGTGCACATATTAATTTAAGAAATTTAATTGAAAATTTCTATATTATTTGTAGGAAATTGGCTTCATATACAAGTGTCTTCATGAAGATATATGCATGCACAAGAGTGAAAAAAAGGAATGGAGATAGAAATAATTCAAAGCCTTGAACATGGAGGACCCCACCTTCCCATTTACCTTGATTTTCAATTAGGAGCTAATGCACATGCTAAAAGGCCATTAAAGCTTCATGAACATTTAAGTGGGCGATTAAAATATGCTAATGATTACTTGGTGGCCACACTACCTTAAGGGCATTTTGGGCATTCCCCAAAAGATTGAATTAGGGTTTCTAAATTGTATAAATACCTCATATCTTCATGTAACCCTCCTCTTCCTCTTATTTAGTTTTTGGTTTAGACAATAAATAAAAACTTCTCTTTTCTTTTTTCATAGCAACTTAGCCTTTTTTGTTTCATGTAATTTTTTTATGCAACTTTAATACATTGCCCTTTTCTTCTCTTGTTTATTTTCCTTTCATGTTAGTATAGATTTATTTTCCCTGCAAGTAGATTAGTGTTTACTTCTTTTTACTTAGTTTTCTTTTCATTTTGCTCTTTTTTTCCCTCTTCTTTTTATTCAGTGTTGCATGCTACATTTGTTCATATGATAACAAAAATAAGAGCTCAACAGCTTCAATTTAAGGTTAACGAGGCCTCTAATCATGTAGCTTCAACATTTTGATAATTATTGCTCTCCTTTTATGCTTAAATAATGTTGATGCTTATGTAATTTTGTGTTTATTATTGAGTTTGATAGCCTATGTTGTTCAAAACAAATAGGTTATGCTTAGTCATAGGATCACAAATCGCCTCTTCATCTACATACGATTATGGCAATGAAGTGAAATTTGATGGTCTATATTTCTAATCAATAGTTAATAGGCCATGCTTAAAATAAATTTCATTTTCAACTTCTTGTTATTTTTCATGAGAATTAAAAGTGGTTTACATGTTGTGTTATAGTTTGATGGCTTATGTTGAGCTAACTAATAGCACAAATGAGCCATACTTATGATAAACATATCATTTAAATTCACTTATGAACAGAAAAGAGAGATCATAATTTCATAATTTGTTTAACAATATGATCTAAAGAGTGGAATTATCTCTAAATTGCCTCTAACCTCTCATATTTTTATTAATTTTTTTGCTTGTTTTTCTCCTTTTCTAGCTTAACGCTCTCTTTAACTTTGGTTTAATTTGATTGAATAAATTTTTAAAATCAACAATTCCTTATGGATCGACCCGTACTCACTACGATAGTATGGTAGTATAATTTTAATTCAAATTTTTTTGACGGTTTTCTAATTCGATAGAATTTTCGTCGTTAAACAGTTGAGTTTTAAGTCGATAAAAATAATTTAAAGGCTTGTAAAATATATATTATTGATAATGAAGATAATATAAGTTTTAAAATTGAATGTAAAAGTAATCTGTTTAATTTTATAAATAGTTGTTTAAATTGACTTTTAAAAATAGTCTTCCAAGACACAGTCTCGAAATTCGATGGAACTAGTTCGATTGGATCCGTAATAATGTATTATAATTGGATTTCAAGTTTCGTAATGTTTGGAGTTATCGTTTGGTCATACAGGATACAAATGCGTTGAAAATTAATATCAAAATTCAATATAATAATTAGGTCCAAAAAATATCTTCTCCATATTATCGAATTAGGACTCGGAACCTTTTCAATTGTGTTTGAAATAGGGGTATAACATTATGAACTCTAGCGGCACGCCTCGATAGGAGTTCGAGATTTAAAGTTACGTAATGCAGAAGATTTGAAAATAAAATTTAATTATATATATATAGGTATATACGAACAAAATTGATTTGACCTTTAATTCACGTCAGCTAGATTCCTTCCTTTTCAGAAACACTGTACATCTACCCTTACATGCCACCTTCTTTTCAATATCACGTCTTCCGCCTTCTCCTCCTTTATATCACACGGTTTCTTCTTTCCCTCGGTTCAAAGAATGGAAGGCCGATACTTAAAGAAGAAAAAAAGAGAATTCGATTTCATATAAAATCACGTTCCCCTCTCTTTATACCTTCCAATTCGAAATCGTAGAAGAGATCAATTCGTTCTTTCACAAAAAAAATTAATCGCGATTTCTCTGCAAGAGCTCAAAGGGGTTGGGTCATGAGCTTGAGATTGTCCTAGGGTTAGGTCGCGTGACCAAGGGAAGGCGCGAGAGCAAGCGCTGGTTAGAGTTGAGTGTGACTCAACATGCGATGGAGGAGAGGAGCACGCATGGGTATGTGGGGTGCGCAGGCAAGGGCGAGCTCGAGCTGGGTAGGCATGGTGATGGATGGTGGCACGATGGGAGGTTGGGGTCGCATTGGATTAGGGTTCTGGGTAAGGCATAGTTCTTTCGCGATTGGGAGGGCTCGGCCGTCGAGGTGGTCGGGGCATCAAATTCGAGACTTGGGGGGAGGTTTTTGGGCAGTGAGGTATATAACAATTTTTATTTTTAATTAATTTAATAAATAAATTATAGATTAGAAATATATATACACACACACACACATTAACTTACAAGTTAATTTTAAATTATTTATTATGGAAATTAGGGTATATAAATCGTATTATAAATCAAATATTTATAAATTCGTAAATTGTTTATGCGAGGTCAAAAATCGTGAAATCAAGTCAAGATTGAAGTGGGTTGCAAACAAAAATAAAGGTGGGAAAATTCACACTCATTTGGATTACCAAAATTTAAATTTTTAAATAGTTGATATTTATAAATTTTTAAATAGTTGATATTCATAAATTTTTAAATAGTTGATATTTATAAATTAATCGTCCGTTCAATGATGTTATATATATACTAGTATTTTTAATGGTCTTTGAAGTGATATTCCCACACATTATAGTGGATGAGATCCTATGCGCCCCGCATAATAGCGGATGACCCATATATCGCGATATTTCCCCTCAAAGTGGGATTGGTACTTATTTTATGATGTATTAACATCTATGGATGCAGGGAAACAGGTTGGAGGGATCCAACTGGATTCCTCAAATATGTTGTTTATTTTTCATATATAGTGATATATGATGTGTGTAGATAATCTGTTATGGATTATTGTTGAAATTGGAATATTTGAATGCTATCGTAGCACTAGCCTGAAATTTGATAATTTTAAAAACTATAAATATATTTTTAAAATTTAAGAGTTAAAGGGAATTCGATAATAAAATATATAAATTGGAATTGGAATTATTTTAGAGAAATTGAACTAGAAAATAAAATTATATTTGAGTTTGGTTATACTTAACCATTGTGAACTAAAGAAATGGAAATTTTTTAAAAAGAAATTTTATAAAAGAATTTATAAGTGATATTCTAGAAATATAAAGAGGAGTTAAAATCAATATTGAAAATAGATTGGAAGTATTAATGGAATATATAAGAAATAAAAATTTATATAATGGATTTTTATAAATAGATTTGTTTTTATGAACAAGAAAAATCAAAAGGAGTTATAAAATTGATAAACGATGTTTATAATAAAGAATTCGATATTAGATGATAATTGGAAATATAAATTCATAGAAGGAATTTATATTAGAATATGGAAACGGGGTTGAGAAAAATGAAAAATTCTATTTTTGAAATGAGAATGGTTAGGGAATCGACAATGAATCGAGACGTTGCGAAGTTTTAAATAATTTGGTTATTGAGGATTTTAAAAATATATTTTAAATTTTTAAGAAGTGAGTTTGTCTTAAAAGAAATTTTTTAATATTTTAAAACTATGGACTTTTAAACTAGTTAAGATTGAAATACTGGGTAAGTAGACTTTAAATATGAAGTATTTATTTTAGTAAATTCTAACTTTTAGAATCAGCTTTGGAAATTTATTTTTTAACCAAAGATGAGTTATTAATGTTATATAAATGTTTCGATATTTTAAATAATTACTCGAATATTTTTAAAAAAAAAATTAATTATTATTCTTTCAAATACTTGTTATGTATATAGAGCTTTAAAAACAATTATTTGATAAATTCTCTAGAGATCCAAAAAAGGGCCTATAAAAGGACATGATTTTAAGGAGATAAAATTCACTTATGATTCCGAAGATTTTTGGAATAAGTCACGGAGTAATTCTCTTAAACGTTAATATTGAAAGGATTTTGAAAATAAGACTGGTGATATTTTCTCTAAGTACAGAAAATAAAAAAATTTGGAAATATTTCTTAGTGTTGAGGTGTTGGAAGTATCCTGTTACGGATTTAAGTATTTGAAAAAAAAATGTTTTTCAAATGTTGGAAGGAATTGATATATCTTTTAAAGATATTTTGAACGTAAATACTTTGGGAAAATTTCTAATATGGCCAGATGATTGCTTATGGATGTTTTATTGATAGTTAAATAATCGAATATCTATATTGGCCAAATTCGTTAGTCATTTCGAAGAGATTGGGATCGGATTTAATTATTCGAAAACCGCTTCGATCCGGTTTGAATGTAACGAATGAATACCATGAAGATGATGCAGTGATTCTGTTTTTCCAGACCCAGGACAACCTATATGGACAAATGCTATTAGAACGTCGTCATTGGAGAATGATGAGAATTCTAAGTGAATATTTCTAAAAAGGTAATCGTAGCCTCTAGCCTCATCAACAGGGAATGACTAAAAATCAAGGGAGACGCAGCAAGGCTAAGTGGGTCGCACCCAAGTAGGGTAAGGTTACCCCTATCTAGAGTCCCTTTTATTCGGCTGTGTGGCGGTTGCCGATCCCAACCACGGGGTAATCATATCCGGACACTCCAGGTTAGGGGTAGTCCGGTCTTGTATTGGCAATGATCAATAGGTTCGATCTCGGTACGTTGTTTTAGATGTGTACTGTCACAGGTGGTAGCCTAGTCATTCGATGGAATCCATTCTCCAATAAGAGCCATACAATTTTGATTGTGCCCTACAATGCTAAAACATGAGATGCAAGCATTTCAGCTATATTCTATTTACTTTCTATAGACATTATTATAATATCAGACAATTTACATAAAAATTGTTTTGGTTATTGTATGGTAAAAACCCATCGTGTTTATTTGTGACGTGGTCTTATGAGATACCTTTATTTTAAAAGGATTTTGAAAAGTTATTAATTCAAATTGAGTGTGTTTTTCTGACGCTAATTTTCCAGACTGACTCGGGTGTTATTTTATCATAATGCTCGGGTCAGACCGAGTATTACCGATTCAGGTTAAATGTTATGGATCTCAGGAGACTTGCTGGAGGAATTTCAGATGTATTTTCCGTATTTGACTTATATCCCACTATGTAAGGACAAGTCATATAACTGTCCGGTTTGATATATTGATGGTTGTACTCTAATGATTGTAAGTGTGCAAACTGTTACAAATTCATTTGTATAAAGTCTATTATTATATATTATATTTGTTCCACTGCGATTGTGAGATTCTGTGTTGTTGTTTCTATTTTTTCTTCTTCTACCTCTTTCTTCTTCTTCACCATTAATGAACTCATATTTCCAACACTCGATTACTCGGTAGTCTATACGATGGACATATAGATGTCGATTTTCGAGGTCACATATAGATGTCGATTTTCGAGGTCAAAAATCTCTGGTCCGTTACATTTGGTATCAATGCTGAAGGTTAAGAGAGAACCTTGGCTCTGGTGGGGATTACTTATTAGAGACAGAGTCAGTAGTACACTAGAATGAGTAGAATGTATTAATAGACGTGAGCACGTATTTGTTAGTGAATATAAATTGTTTTATATTGTGTTGACTTATAGGTTGAGTGGAATATAAATTCTGATCGAATAGTGGGACACCGCTAATTTGATAGGAGTTTCTAAACAATTAAATAAGATAAACTAACACAATATGGTTTTAAAAGTGGGTAAATGATATAACTTTACCCAAAAATATATTTTGATATAAAGGAAATTGTAACAACCCACCTTTTTGTACGCTTTAAATTGACGATACACCACACACATCATACTCAAATCATACAAAGGGGAGAATTGTTATTGGGGTGAATAAGAAAAGCCGAGAAAGAAATACAACAAAACAGAATCTCACAGCGGAATGAAAAAAATAATATAATTAAATAATAGTTCATGAAGCTGTTTTATGAAACATTTGATTATACTTATACAACACAGAATCAGAGTTACACATACCAGAGTATAATAAATAGTGCAGCGGAACAATATGAATGTAGTGGAATAATATAATAAACAATAGTAATACAATCTTCGTCTTCATCCCCAGAAATGAAGTCTTCAAATCCTGAAATGCTCAGGCTGACTCGAGCGAATTGAAAAGACAAAACACTCGAGTCAGAACTAAAAAATCTTATGTAAGTTAAATCAACAATGATAATTGTGAGTGGAACGGCGTAAGAGATGTTTACAGGATTTGACATCTCCTATCCAGTGTCTAACGTGAGTGTAGTAACTTAAGAGATGCTTAGGATTCACATCTCCTAAGGATCCATTAAACTATTTACTATGTAGTAATATTTCGCTATTATAATAATGTCTATGAGAAAAATTAACTTACTTTAAAATCACGTTAAGGAGTGACCCAATATTCCCCTTAACACGTAATAGTGCCTATAGTCTATACAGTACCGTAATACCTTCTAATCGAAAGGCTACCAGAGGATACTCCATAGGTACACCACAAATCAAACTCGTACAAGACGCGCTAGGGTAGGTGACACGGCACAACTAGGCAATGTCGGGGCGGATATACCAATTACGCTTTCGGACCGGTGGTAACGCGTAGTAGGTACTACTCCCACCTCGAGCCACACTCCAAAAATAAAAAGGGCCCAAATCAATCACAAAGTAATAGAATGATATCGAAGGAGTGTGTCCGATAAAAGGTGCTACCTTCTTAGGCCTTTAATCGCTCCTATTTTAGCCACCTTATGCCAACTCATGGGAGTCGGGTCCACGTATATACCTCAAAGGAACGCCGCCGCCGTCCTACTTCATTTTGGAATCTCCACCGCGTACACGGTTGTTAAAGTGGTTTTCGAAGTTCGCAACGACTATGACAACTTCCGATCCCATTCTCTTCAACAACCAAACGTTATTATAACACCGCGGTCTTTTTAAAATAGTTTATACTTTAAAACCAAATATCATTTCCCTTTCCAACTCAAATCAATGCGATATCATTTTCATTTCAAATATATCCTTTTCTAAAATCATAACACTTTCAAAGTTATAACATTTCGAAATCAAAACACTTGAATATTACCTTGAAACTCATAACTTCGAAACATAACTTCCACCACTTAAATGGTTTAAATATTTAAAATACTTTATAAAATAAAATAACTTCTTCAATTCCCAAATCATAAACTTCAATTCAATTTAGTTTCCAAATAAATTATTCCAAATCATATCGATTTCAAAACAGATTTGATCCACAAAATAAACCATTCGAAATTCAGTATATTTCCAACTTTAAATATTCAACAATTTCAAAACTCGGTTAGGAAATTTCATATATAATATCAAATTCAATTTTTCTATTATTTAGTTTTGAAATATTTTATTTAATAAATCCGTTATCATTTAAATAAATCCCAAATTACAAATAACTACATATCTCCTTCAATTTATTTGTACTTGAAATACTCATTTAATTCACCTTAACCCCAAAATCAACTTAAAATAATCATACCTTTTAAAATTTCCAATTTAATAAATTTCACGTCAACTTATTTGGGTTAATTCATAAATAAATTCCATTTCAAATAAATTTCCAATTTATCTTCCAAACTTAATTTATTTAAATCATTATAAACTCTATATTATCATAAAATTTAAATACTTAACCATATTATCTCCCATAAAATCAAACTTTGTTATTAAACTTATTTTATATTAAGACAAATTATACATAGTTCAAAATTAAGAATAAAACAACATTATATAACATTGAAAATTAATATTTATATAAAACCATATATTTCTTTACAAAACCATAGAAATCAGTTCCAAATATTTTATATATATTGACCACGGTGTCTGTATATCATTTTCTATCCTATGGTCAAGTGATGCGGATATTTATCATTTCAATTCGTAATTTAAAATATAAATACGATTATATATCATTTCAAACCGCAATCCCGAATGAAATAAAAATCCATAACAACTTGCAGTTTACAACAATACAAAATACATCATCCATTCATCTAATATTAATCATCAAACATTTATCACAATCATCATCCAATTCAAACAATAACATCAATATAGAACAGATAATAAATAACAGGTATTTACTAGCAGTTTATATTCAATAATAAATTAAATAATAATTTAACTGACAGTTTATATGCAATAATAAATTAAATAATAATTTAATTCAAATAAATTCAATTTAACTGAGATGATGATTAAAAATATGCCAAACAGTCATAAATAAATTTCTAATCACATCACAAATCAATTTAACAAACATAAGAAATTTTAGAAGTTGTGAGTGGGTTAAAACACTCACCTTTTGAATTTAAATTGAATTTAAATCCAATTTAAATCCAAAAATTGAACAGTCTCAGAATCCATCCAAATTAGCTTCAAAATATCTGAAATTTCAATACGATCCTAATGCAAGAAACTGTGCATGAATCGGACCTCGTATGTGAAAGTTATGAACATTAAAACAACTGAATTAAAATTTAAATTAAAAATAAAAAAAATAAAATAAGTCCTCCCTAACATGTCATCTCACTGTCTTGTAAACAGCTCTTCACACGAATCTACGCGCGTTGGCCTAACCCACGCCGCCACCGAAAATGCCCAGATTGCTGACCGCCCCATGCCGCGCCATCTCCATCAAACCACTCCCCATGTCACCCATCACCCGATGCCTTCCCCTGGCGCACGCGGCATGCTCCGCGTCTACACAGTGGACAGCCGTCGCCGCACATTTATTTGCCATTCTGGCGATTACCGACCCTCATAGCACAAACCAACCATATAGATCGAAGCATCTCGACGACCTCTACAACGTGGCACTTCCCGATCGGCCTATAGACTAAATTCCACCATCAAGTTAAACCCTAGCAACGGATGGCCAAAAATTGATCATAAATTTCTGGGCAACCGCTGATTCAAATTGAAAAATGAATCTCAAATCTGAGATGCGCTTGCTGAGAGCTTCAGATTGATATAAAATTTGACGTTGTTTGAGGAGTTTGAATTTTGAAGTAGAATTTCGAATTAAAATTGGATTGTGAAATTTAGGGTTTGTCTACGATTGAGAAAGAGGGGCAACATAAATTTCTGTACATATAGAAATGAGGAATAGAAAGGCTGTTAGGGTTTATAACCGGATATTTATGGGTGGACTAGAATATAGGAACAAATAGATCGATCAAATTTGGGTTTTGAACGATATATGACCCGAAAAGCCCGTTTCGACTCCGGTACGAGACTGGGTCAACCCATATATCAAAATAGATGTTTTTGAATATTTTAAAATCGATGGAACAGGTTTCAAGTCCAAATTCCATTGTATGAAGAAGTTATGCGAAAATCATGTTATTTCAAATCGATTTCAATTGATTTTCATTAAATTGATTTCTAGGCGTTTCGAGCCCGTACGATCAAAAGACAAGCCAGATCATCATGAAACTTGAAATCCTACAATAATTCACTGTTACGGATTCGATGAAACTGGTTTCGTCGAAATCCGAGTCAGTGACCAAAATGGCTATTTTTCAGTTAATTAAATAATTTAATTTAAATTAATCAAATCACTTTTCCAGTTTAAATTTAATTATTTACCCTTTCTATCATTTTTGATTTGTTAATCATTTATAATAACTTAAACAATTTTAGATGTCAATTTAAAGTTGATTAATCCATCAATTTCAGTGTTTAATTTCGATTTCATTAAATTCAGAAATCGTAAATTAAAATTTCCAAAATCCATTTATAAATTTTTAAACTTTGTTATTCAAGTCTTTTATTACAATAAGGATATAATTAACATTGGTTTATGACATGGTACATTAATATTTCCCAATTTCAACCTAACCCTATTTACGTAATATTTAAATATTAATTTTCATTTAATTCCAACTAATCCAATTATTAAATTTAATAATAAATCTTGATTCCCATTCTTTTTATTCAATCAATCATTATCCTATTCATACTTTATTATCAACCAATAATTATTACAATTAATTATCTAATATTGATTTTTCTAAATTATAGCCTATTACGTATTATTTCGTCAATTAATATAACATCGAATTTTATTTCCCAATTTACTATTTACAATCAATTATGACTTTGCAATTGTTTCAATTAATTGGTTTGTGTTAAATTAGTTATTTATTAACTTGCATTAACATTATTACCTTTATTTTAGTGATTTCATTATTAAATTACAGATTTTTTTATTTTCTTTCCGAATTAAATTACTAAAAATTATTAAATTAACAAAATTTAATTATCGAAAACTACGGGTCGTTACACTCTCCCCCACTCAAAAATTTTCCTCTCCAAAAAGGAAAAAGAAGGGGAAAGAAGAATTAAGAAATCAATATATCTTATTCAAAATAATAAATTTATAAACAATTAATTTACAAATTTTAATAATTTTAATAAGATATATCTATTTATTACTGTTAAATCTTTTTAGACTCAAATTAATAAAGTTTGGAAAACATTTTTCAAAATTTTTCTAAGTTCAAAATTTACGGAAAATTTCGGCAGAGTCTCCTTTGTACGGATGGGCTCGGGAGCAAATAAAATATCAAATATAACAATATATAACATATATCTTCCAAAATAATATATCCTAATACGGGAAAAATAATATAATACCGCTATAAAACCGTAATTCGAGAACGTACCTATTTGTCCGGTAATTAACGCTTAATTATGAAACCAAAAGCAGTAGCAATTGATTTCATAACTTTCATTTCACTTATATAATCCAAAAAGTTAACAATTATATAAAATGAAATATTTAAAGTTGTTTAAACCACCAATAAACAAATCAATATAACAACAATCACTTGCAACAAGCATACAACCATCACATAAAGTCGACACACATCAATTATCCATTCATATCAAACAAAACAAATAGTTGTTCGGGTTCAAAAACTTTAAATTGTACAGAATGAAAAATAAACTACTAAGTGCACCATTTACTCAACAGTCCTAGATGAAACTAAATAGATTATTTCATTTCATTTCAGATATTTTGATCAAGTTCATTCTTATTAATTTCATTTCATAATATTTGTTTTTTGATTTCCTTTCTTTTATATAATGATTTATCCTTTTTATTTACATTTATTTCTTGCAAATTTTTAGTTTCCATTCATTCATTTATTACTTAATTTCATTTATAGTATTCATGTTTAATTAAATTATTTAGCATATCAATTTATTAACTTCAGTTTATCATCATTTATTTATAATACTTCCCTTTCTATTATACTTAATTAGTAGCCTTTAATCTACACATCAAATTCTTATGTATTACTTTAGATTTTAGTTGTATAATATCCATTACATTTTCTTATTAACATTTTAACTTTTTACATCTTTTGGTAAGTCGTATATATGTTAAAGAATGCAAATTGAAAATTACACAAGTTTAACTTATTTCATTTAGAGGTTCCAATTATTAATTAGTTAAATTCCATTTCACTAAAATAATTGAAACTATTAATTAACGGAAACTTAAGAACTAAATACCGGGTTAAATCTCAAATTATTTTAAAATAATATGTAGATGTATACACTTACAATTTATATATCCAATTATATTTAAACAATTTGAAATTTTATATTTTCTTATAAAAATAAATCTGCAGTAAAACTACAACAGTGACCTTCCCACTTTGAAATTCGAAAATGAATGTCGATGATGCGTGCACTCATCACCGAAATTATTTTCCTGCGACAGAGAGGGGAGTACATAACTTATTTCTTTTCAAAATTTCTTTAAAACAATTCAAATTATACTGAATTTTTTTTTGAAAAATACTTCTAATTAATATTATTATTATATTTCGAAATCATTCGAAAGAAATTTTCAAAACCCTGGAACTTTAAGTTCTAAATTCCCAGTTTCCATTTATTTTATTTTCTTCAAATTTTGTTTCCAATCAATATTCATAAATTTCACTACCTAACAACCATTATATTACAACCAAATATATATCATTTATAATTTTTTTTATATATAGAAAATATAATAGGCAAAATTATCTCATTCACATATATTTCTAAACAAATATTGTGTCGGTCTATCCTATTAAGTGTTTAGAAATCCCTATTGATGTCATAGCGTCCTATGTACCAAACAGAATTTGTAAATACAAAACGAAACAAATTAACACAATATCAAAACCTTTTTATAACACTAACAAATACGCTCTCTCATATATATACGCTTAGCGACTCATCATAGGGAATTACTACCCTATTAATAAAGAGTCAGACCCCACAAAGCTAAGGTTTATTGCTAAACCAAAGCTCTGATACCAGATGTAACGGCCCGCCTTTTGTACACTTTAAATCGACGATATACCACACACGTCAGACACAAATCATTCAAAAGGCCGAATTGTTATTGGGGTGAATAAGAAAAGCCGAGAAAGAAATACAACAAAACAGAATCTCACAGCGGAATGACAAAATATATTAATCAAATACAGTTCATGAAGCTGTTATACAAAACATATGATTATAATTATATAACACAGAATTAGAGTTACACATACGAGAGTATAATAAATAGTGCAGCGGAATAGTATGAATGTAGTGGAATAATATAATAAATAATAGTAATACAATCTTCGTCTTCGTCCCTCAGAAATAAGGTCTTCAAATCCTGAAATACTCAGGCTGACTCGAGCGAACTGAAAAGATAAAACACTCGAGTCAGAACTAAAAGATCTTATGTAAGTTAAATCAACAGAAATAAATGTGAGTGGAACAGGTTTACGGGATTTGACATCTCCTATCCAGTGTATAATGTGAGTGCAGTAACTTAAGAGATGCTCGGGATTCACATCTCCTAAGGATCCGTTAAACTATTTACTATGTAATAATATTTCGCTATTAAAATAATGTCAATTAGTAAAATAAACTTACTTTAAAATAGCGTTAAGGAGTGACCCAATATTCCCCTTAACATGTAATAGTGCCAATAGTCTATACAGTACCGTAATACCTCCTGATCGGAAGGCTGCCAGAGGATACTCCATAGGTACGACGCAAATCAAACTCGTACAAGGCGCGCTAGGGTAGGTGACAAGGCACAACTAGCCAATGCCAGAGTAGATATACCAATTACGCTTCCGGACCGGTGGTAACGCGTAGCAGCTACTACTGCCCACCTCGAGCCACACCCCCAAAATCAAAATGGCCAAAATCAATCACAAAGTAATAGAATGGTATCGAACGAGTGTGTCCGATAAAAGGAGCTACCTTCTTAGCCCGTCAATCTCTCCTGTTTTATCTACCTTATGCCAACTCATAGGAGTCGGGTCCACGTATATACCTCAAAGGAACGCCGCCACAATCGTACTTCATTATGGAATCTCCACCGTGTATACGGTTGTTAAAGTGTTTTTTGGAGTTGGCAGAGAGTATGACAACTTCCGATCCCGGTCTCTTCAACAACCAAACATTACTATAACACCGCGGTCTTTTCAAAATAGTTTATACTTTAAAACCAAATATCATTGCCATTTCCAAATCAAATCAATGCGATATCATTTTCATTTCAAATATATCTTTTTCTAAAATCATAACACTTTCAAAGTTATAACATTTCGAAATGAAAACATGTGAATATTACCTTGAAACTCATAACTTTGAAACATAACTTCCACCACTTAAATGGTTTAAATATTTAAAATACTTTACAAAATAAAATAGCTTCTTCAATTCCCAAATCAATTCCCAAATCATAAACTTCAATTCAATTTAGTTTCCAAATAAATTATTCCAAATGATATCGGTTTCAAAACATATTCGATCCACAAAATAAAACATTTCAAATTCAATATATTTCTAACTTTAATATTCAACAATTTCATCATATATACATATCAAATTCAATTTTTCTATTATTTAGTTTTTAAATATTTTACTTAATAAATCCATTATCATTTAAATAAATCCCAAATTACAAATAACTAAATATTTTCTTCAATTTATTTATACTTGAAATACTCATTTAATTCACCTTAACCCCAAAATCAAGTTAAAATAATCATACCTTTTAAAATTTCCAATTTAATAAATTTCACATCAACTTATTTGGGTTAATTCTTAAATAAATTCAATTTCAAATAAATTTCCAATTTATCTTCCAACCTTAATTTATTTAAATCATTATAAACTCTATATTAACATAAAATTTAAATACTTAACCATACTATCTCCCATAAAATCAAACTTTATTATTAAACTTATTTTATATTAAGACAAATTATACATAGTTCGAAATCAAGAATAAAATACCATTATATAATATCGAAAATCAACATTTATATAAAACCGTATATTTCTTTACAGAACCATAGAAATCGGTTCCAAATATTTTATATATATTGACCACGGTGTCTGCATATAATTTTATATCCTATAGTCAAGTGATACGGATATTTATCATTTCAATTCATAATTTAAAATATAAATACGGTTATATATCATTCCAAACCGTAATCCCGAATGAAATAAAAATCCATAACAACTTGCAGTTTATAACAATATAAAATACGACATACATTCATCTAATATCAATCATCAAACATTTATCACAATCATCATTCAAATCAAACAATAACATCAATATAGAACAGATAATAAATAACAGGTATTTACTAGCAGTTTATATTCAATAAAAAATTAAATAACAATTTAACTGACAGTTTATATACAATAATAAATTAAATAACAATTTAATTCAAATAAATTCAATTTAACTGAGATGATGATTAAAAATATGCCAAATAGTCATAAATAAATTTCTAATCACATCACAAATCAATTTAACAAACATAATAAATTTTAGAAGTTGTGAGTGGGTTAAAACACTCACCTTTCGAATTTAAATTGAATTTAAATCAAATTTAAACCAAAAAATTGAACAGTCTTAGAATATATCCAAACTAGCTTTAAAATGTTCGGAATTTCAATATGATTCCAATGCAAGAAACCGTGCATAAATCGGACCTTGTATGTGAAAGTTATGAACATTAAAACAATTGAATTAAAATTTAAATTAAAAATAAAAAACAAAATAACTCCCCCCCTAATACGTCATCTCACCGTCCTGTAAGCAGCTCTTCACACGAATCTATGCATGTTGCCTTAACACATGCCGCCACCGAAAATGCCCAGATTGCCGAAATCCCCATGCTACGCCATCTCGATCAAACCACTCATCATGTCGCCCATCACCCGATGCCTTCCCTTGTCCCACGCGGCACGCGCCCCCTCTACACAGTGGACAACCGTCGCCGCCCATTTATTCTCCAATTTTGGCAATTATCGACCCTCATAGCATGAACCAACCACATAGATCGAAGCATCTCGATGACCTCTACAACGTGGCACTTCCCGATCGGCTTACAGACTAAAATCCACCGTCGAGTTGATACCCTAGCAACGGATGGCCGAAAATTGATCATAAATTTCTAGGCAACCGCTGATTCAAATTGAAAAACGAATCTCAAATCTAAGATGCGCTCGCTGAGAGCTTTGGATTGATATAAAATTTGATGTTGTTTGAGGAGCTTGAATTTTGAAGTAGAATTTTTTATTGAAATTGGATTGTGAAATTTAGGGTTTGTCTGTTATTGAGAAAGAGGAGCAACAGAAATTTCTGTACGTACAGAAATGAGAAATAAAAAGGTTGTTATGATTTATAAATGGCTATTTATAGGTAGACTGGAATATAGGAACAAATAGATTGATCAGATTTGGGTTTTGAACGATATATGACCCGAAAAGCTCGTTTCGACTCCGGAACGAGACTGGGTCAACCCACATATCAAAATATTTTTTTTTGAATATTTTAAAATCGATGGAACAGGTTTCAAGTCCAAATTCCATTGTATGAAAAATTTATGCAAAAATCAAGTTATTTCAAATTGATTTCAATTGATTTTCATTAAATTGATTCTAACCGTTTAGAGCCCGTACGATCAAACGACAAGCCAGATCGTCACGAAACTTGAAATTGTATAATAATTCACTGTTACGGATCCGATGAAACCAGTTTCGTTGAAATCCGAGTCAGTGGCCAAAATGGTTATTTTTCAGTTAATTAAATAATTTAATATAAAATTAATTAAATCACTTTTCCAGTTTAAATTTAATTATTTATCATTTCTATCACTTTTGATTTCTTAATCATTTATAGTAACTTAAACAATTTTAGATGTCAATTTAAAGTTGATTAGAACATCAATTTCATTGTTTAATTTCAATTTCAATTTCATTAAATTCAGAAATCATAAATTAAAATTCCCAAAATCCATTTGTTAAAATTTTAAACTTTGTTATTCAAGTTTTTTATTACAATAAGAATATAATTAACATTGGTTTATAACATGGTACATTAATATTTCCCAGTTTCAACCTAATCCTTATTTATGTAATATTTAAATATTAATTTTCATTTAATTCCAACTAATCCAATTATTAAATTGAAATTAATAAATCTTGATTCCCATTCTTTTTAGTCAATCAATCATTATCCTATTCATACTTTATTATCAACCAACAATTATTACAATTAATTATCTAATATTGATTTTTCCAAATTACAGCTTATTACATATTATTTCATCAATTAATATAACTTTGAATTTTATTTCCCAATTTACTATTTACAATCAATTATGATCTTGTAATTGTTTCAATTAATTGGTTTTGCATTAAATTAGTTATTTATTAACTTGCATTAACATTATTACCTTTATTTTAGTGATTTCATCATTAAATTACAATTTTTTTTTATTTTCTTTCCGAATTAAATTACTAAAACTTATTAAATTAACAAAATTTAATTATTGAAAACTATGGGTCGTTACAGAAATAATTTTTTAGAAATTATTATGGTATATTGGAGTGTTGAATGATAATATTATAGCTAAAACGAGTTTATAAAATTTTTAAATGGTTTATATAACCAAATGAGAATTGTATAAGAATAATATATGCACATGAATTATAAATTAAAAAAGATTTTCCCAGCGGCCATAATAATGAGGCATAAGTGGTCTGGGCACTATAAAACCAGTCTAACCAAAGGCCAGGAGAAACATAGTTTCCTTGGCCCCAAAGTTTTTCTGGCCTTGCCAAAAAAAAATATTTCCTAAAATGTTTGAAAAGGATAATAGTAATATTATTTTTTTGGAAGGGATTTTGGATAGAAAAATGTTTTTAAATTGATTTTGAACATATATAGCACTGAACTCACTACAATCGTTGAAAAATAATCTTGGTGATGACTGCAGCATCATCAGTGTTCATTTTTAAGTTTCTAAGTCATGGATTGCTACCGAAATTGACTTTCTAGATGTGTTGGCCAAACGAATTTTGTTTTGGAAAATTCCGAAGGGAATTTGTTTGGGTAAAAACTAGGGTTGGTTTAAGATTTGAGAATTGTGATTTTGGGATATGTATGATTTCAAATGATTTGAAATAAAAAACCGGGTGTTTGAATTTTGAAATCCTTATTTAAATAATTTAGAAATCATCGAGAGATAAGTTATAAACTTATAAATGGTGAATGATTTTGAAGAAAAATACGGAGATTGAATTTTGGAATTAAAATTAAAAGTGAAAGGGTTAAAATGAAATTTAACTTAGACTAAGTTGAAGAAATTAAATTGTTGAGATTTAATTGATCGTGATTTGGATAGAAAAATTTAGTGAAGTAGACTAGTTAAATGGATTAAATTTTGGATGTGAATGAAATTGAATTGGAGAATAAAATTTAAATTAAATTGAGAAATAAAATTAAATTGAATTTAACATAAATTAAAGGAAATTGAGTTGAATTTGGAATAAACTGAAATAAATTCAGTTGAGTTATGGATAATATTGAATGGAATTAAATTCTTACTTAAATTGTAAAAAGAAAGGGTATAAAGTTTAGATTTAGCGTAAGTTAAGCTAAATAAATTTCGATAGCTTATAAAAATTGAAGTTTATGAAATAATGATATGCTTGGGCTATAAATAAATGTATAGTCTTAAGTTAATAACGCAGTGTGAATGCGTT
Source organism: Allium cepa (assembly GCA_030765085.1). Classification (NCBI taxonomy): domain Eukaryota; kingdom Viridiplantae; phylum Streptophyta; class Magnoliopsida; order Asparagales; family Amaryllidaceae; genus Allium; species Allium cepa. The sequence continues at coordinate 316,451,176 of CM060941.1, read as the reverse complement.
CGATTCTAAATGGATGGAAATGTGAAAAATATAAGTTGTGTGGCTTATAAAATTTAAAAGTGGAATAGATAAGCCAAAATAAAAGGGGTTTGATATATTGGAAATGAAATAAAAATCCAAACTTGAATTATAAAATAAATTTGAACTCGGGAAAATTAAATGAATTTATTTATGAGATAAAAAATCAGATATTGAGTTATAATAATGAACTAATTAGATAATAAAATAGTTAATTAAAATGTTAATGAAGTTAACTCGGTTAAACAAAATTGGATTGTTAGTTAAAAAAATGAATTTCGAAATGAAACTTGAGATATAAATAAAATTTGTAAGTGAATCAAATATAATTGGAAACATGTCGAATGAAATGGAATTGGATTGAAATAGAAATGGTTAAGTTATAAATAAATTCAATTAAAGTATAAATAATTTGAATATGGCCTCGATATCATTTAAATGAATTCGGAAATGAATTGAGTATGGGAATTAAAATTTAAATGGATGAAGCAAATGAACCAATTAAAATAATTTGTAAATTGGAATGGAATTGAGTGAATGAGATTCAATCTAAAATGGAAATGGAATTTGTTTGCAAATGGAAATGAACCTAAGTTATATGGTTAAATGATTGAAGTAAATAAATAACTCAAGTTAATATTTAACAGAAGCTTGGCTTCGAATAAATTGTGAAATGGCCATTAAAGAGAGTAGCATGGGGTGTTTTCAAGCTAAATGGATTTGAAAACAATGAAAGTGGATTGAATGGAATAGAATTAAATATAAATTGATTTGGAATCAATTTAAAATAGCTATAAGCTTAAGTGATTGTTTATTTAGATGAATATCGCCAAATTTGCATAAGAAAATTGGTTGTTTGACGTAAACGGAAGTAAATAAAAATTTCATGAATTAGTAGAAGTGGATAAATTGATTTTTAATCAATTTGGAACGAATATTAATTGGTTTAGCATAAATGTAAATTGAATATAAGCAATTTGGTTGCAAATCATTCCGAATGGAATAAATGATATATAGATTGATTGGAACTAATTAAACTAGTATTGGAACCTCATAGTTGCTTATAAATATAGGTTAGCATGCATTGTTATGAAACTTATGTGTTGCACCAGTTAAGCAAATGAAATGTTATTAAAAATTTAATATATTTGTAATTATGTGTTTAAATTGAGAAAGTACAAGTACCTAGAGGCCGTTTGGCTAGATTTTGGTCGTGCTAATTGCAAAATAAATAAGCCGCTTGCTTAAAAACGCTAAATAAAAGCACGCCTACGCAATAAAAGAAAGAAAAATATGAAATATTGTTATATATTTTGTTTCCCGACCATGTGGATCGATGTGTGTGTGTGTGTGTGTGTGTGTGTATTGTCATATTGCAAAAGGTCCTCCGTACAAGGGAGACTTTAAAAAATTTTAGAAAAAATTTTCTTAACCAAATTTGATTTTAGATTTATAATCGAAATAAAGTAAATTGGTTTAGAATGAAAAAGAAATTGTTTGGATGAAGGTGAAGTGATTGAAAAGTGAAGCATTGAGTTTCGCTAAATGGTTTTGTTAAGGTAATGGATTTGGAGCATTTTCCTACCTTAGCCATTTCAGAGACGAAATTATTTTAAGAGGGAGGAATGTAACACCCATATTTTCCGTTATTCGATTTTGAATATTTAAATGGTTTTAAATATCGAATTTGAATAACATATTGACTTTGAATATGATAATTTGGTTTCATTTTATAAAATAAATTCAGAATTTAAATATAGTGATTTATTGGATAATTCAATTATTGAATTTTAATAATTGAATATTAGTCAAGTTATTGTATGTTGATGATGTGCACGTAAATGTGTATATTTTTACCACCATATTTAATCTATTTAAATTAAATAAATGATCATATCGGGTACTTTAACTTGTTTAAACCAAAATTCAAATTATCTTCAAAGTGTCACATATTCATCTTCATATAATGGAAAAATTGTCAATTTTGTGCATATATTAATTTAAGAAATTTAATGGAAAATTCTATATTATTTGTAGGAATTTGGCTTTATATACAAGTGGATTCATGAAGATATATGCATGCACAAGAGTGAATACAAAGGAATGGAGATAGAAATATTTCAAAGCCATGAACATGAAGGACCACACCTACCCACTTACCTTGATTTTCAATTAGAAGCTAATGCACATGCTAAAAGGCCATTAAAGCTTCATGTACATTTAAGTGGGGGATTAAAACATGCTAATGGTTACTTGGTGGCCACGTAACTCAAGGGTTTTTTGGGCATTCTCCAAAAAAAATGAATTAGGGTTTCTAATTTGTATAAATGCCTCATATCTTCATGGCCACACTATCTCAATGGTATTTTGTGCATTCCCCAATAAAATGAATTAGGATTTCTAACTTGTATAAATACCTCGTATCTTCATGTAACCTTCCTCTACCTCTTAATTAGTTTTTAGTTTAGAAAATAAATCAAAGCTTCTTTTTTCTTTTTTCATAGTTACTTAGCCATTTTGCTTCATATAATTTTTTATGTAACCTTAATACACTGCTCTTTTCTTCTCTTGTTTATTTCCTTTCCATGTTAGTATATGTAACGACCCGTAGTTTTAAATAGTTTATTTACGTATTAAAGTGAATTTTTTTTTTAGAAATATTAAATAATAATATTTTGAAATAAAAATTTAGTGTTTGGAATACGCATATTTAAATATAGCAAAGGGTAAATTTTCAAATAATTTCATCAAAGTTTATTTCATTATGAAATTCTATTAAATTCAGGTCAGTCGATAATTGTTGATAATAAAATATTTTTCAAACCTGAATATTTTTACACAGAAAAATTCTAAATCCTCTTCTAAGTGAGACGTCGTCCTTCGTTTTTCCAAATTCGGACGTTTACTGCTCCGTTTACCTTATTTCTGACAAATTTACAGCACTTTTGGTGACGATAATCGACTTTTGATCGGATGATCGTACCACCGATATCTGTATATCATTTTGATCGCCTCGTCGTGCTGATCTCAGCGGTATATTCATTTCTGTATTTTGAAATCTGGTGCACAACGGAAGCAATAAAATGGTTCGTTGTAACGGTACCTTTAATTGGTGACCGTTAATTCTTTCTCCGGTTTCAAATGTGAAACGTGCTGCACACGTAAACATTCATTGCTTTAATTGTCTACCCATCAATCTAGGGCCTTACTATTACTTTTGAAATAATTCCAACCTTTATTATTTTAAAACGTTCAAATTTATTTTAGCAAAATCAGAGCATGAACGTTGATTTCATTTATCACTTCTAGTTTCTCCTATCCGTCAATCTTTCCATCAGTAAATAGATTGCTACCGTTAATTTATAAATAGATTACTTTTAAGTATTTCAGCTGAACATTGGGAGACTGATGCCATTCCCTCTCCTTTACCGTTGTTTTTTTTATTATTATTCGTACGTTTTCTTTGCCTAATATATTTGCAGAAGCTTTTCATTTAGATCTATACTTCATTCTTCCATAAATCTTGTTCTACTCTCATTTTCGTTCGGCCTCTCCTCCCATAATTCTTCCTACCTCTGCTCAACATTTCTCCCAAGCCGTGCACCGCTACTATTGCTCCCTCCTCCACCCTCTTCTACTTTTCTCTCCTTCCCGTTCCCTCTCGCAACCAACCTCAGCCTTTCCCGGCCTTCGACGTCTTCACATCTCCCTGCGCTCAGACCAGCGGTCAAGGCCCACAAACCCACCGCCTCCGCCATCTTAACTTACCGAGTCCTTCCTTCTTCCTCCGACCAGCCGCAACACCATAGTCTTCCCTTGTCAAGTCGCAGCCGCACCAGTTCGCCGAAGCTAGCCGAGCATCTTTCTTCTTCATCGCTGCAACGTGAGTAGAGCAACCCTCTTGCTATTATATTAGTCTTTATAACTTTCTCTTATTCCTGTTTGCAATATATTACCTGGTTTGCATGAGACATACCCAGCTTTATGTATATCAGCATATATGTTTTCTGCATATATGAATAAGCCTATTTTGTACAAAGTACTATATATAATTGTTGTTGGGTTAAGGTATATGCATATAGTATAGCTTTTGTAGTATTATATATAGAGTGGTTTGGAATAAAAGTTTATACAGTTATGTATTCTAAAGTATAATTTTCAACACGTTTTAAAATTTGTTACTGATTTTATATTGATTTATTTTGAATTGTATATTTTTACCATTTTAAGATTTTGTATGTCTAAAATATCTGGTGTAAAAGATTTCACATATTAGCCTACACGTCCATCTGCGGGTTATATATTTTAATATTTTATTTGCAACTTTTATTTGTATTTGTTTTGGAAGTCGCGTAAGTATACATAGTGCAGGTTGCGTTGTATATATTTACATGTGTTTGTTTTATATCCCTTTGTATGACAGTAGCTTGGTTGTATATCTGTATCCTATGTTTTATATTATATTATAGTATATTATATAAGAATCTATATTATATATATATACACAATAGTTTACATACAAATTTATATTTATAAAGTTGTTGTTCGCATATGGAGGCCTCGGGTGTATTGTATTTGTGATAAGTGGGTCTGTTATATATCTATATTTATGCAATAATATATTAAGTGTTTATATATTAATTTAATATACATATGTTTGTCATATATTTTGTGTGTGATATATATATATATATATATATATATATATATATTTGGTTATATATGTAATAGTATACAAGTATATCATGTGGTTTAAAGTTTATACAACTTTTAAGTAAACATATATGAGATATTAGTCCGTTATACTGTATAGTTTTGTTATAGTAATTTAAATACAAGTTTCTGTAAATATATATATCCTGTCGAGTTATAAATTATGTTGGTTTCAATAAAACAATTATATATATAATATAATAATAATATATATATTTTGGGTTATATCAAAACTGATTATCCTGTTCTCATCGATTTCTATTTTATCAGCTATACCTGTCGAATTCGTGCCCATTTTGTTCTCTTTGGAATTCGTGTTTGGATCCACAATTCGCTTCCGTCCCCATTGTCTATCTTCTTTAACCTCGAAAGGTGAGCAATCACTCACGATTAACGTTCTTTATTTATTAAATTCGATTTCAATTGAACTTCAATGGAAATATGCTGATGTTAGTTGTTTTACTGTTATGACTGCTATTATCTGTATTTGTTCACCTATGACACCTGACACCATTATCGGTTAATTATTTATGTGATAATAATACAGATTGGTTGATAATTGATTGTTTGATTCATTGTTGTTTTGGATGTGAATTTTCATTGTTAAGTAATAACTAGTTTGCTAGTTAATTTGGGGTAGTATAATTTACAAATTAAACGGATTATATATGACGGACCTTGATTTATTAAAACCTGACCCCGCCATATGTTAATTTGATTAGTTAAATTTGACCCATTATTGTCGTAGAAATTGGTAAATTATATTTTAAATCTTTGAATGTAGTTTGGATCAATTGTTGTAGTTTATAAACTGAAATTTAAAATGGAACGACAAATGAAATCTGTAAGGTAATAATCTTTAATCTACATGAAATGATAGGGTAGATTCTAGAAATAATTATACAAATAACAATGCGAATTAATACGATTATTTCGGGGTTAATTGTTTTATTTATTGAATTGTTATTGCTTGTTTATTTACTTTGACACCATCCCTGTCATCACTGCAAGTTCCCTTTGTTATGTTTGTTTGAATTGAAACGGGTTGAAATGCTATCCACCCGTATACATTTAGTGTACGGATTGAAATGATAATATCAGTAACACTTGACCATAGGATAAGAAATATATGGTCTTATTAAATGTAAAATCTTAAATACATATGTAAAGGGTAATGATAATTATAGAGTTAATTATATCTAGTTTAATCAAGATTGGATTAAATACATAAATTATGATAAATGTTTATGTAAATTTTATCTCGAATAGTTTTTGCAATAATATTGAACAATTAAGATTTGGAGATAAATTTGGATTATTTTAAAGTGGTTTAGATAAGGATTTATTTATTTAAATCAATTTGAAATTTATCAATGAGATATTTCACGTTTAATATAAAAATAAAAAAAAATATTGGGTAAACGAAATTTAAGGACACTAAAATGATTTTTGAATCGAATAAGGGAGTGTTCAAGACTAAATAATAATGATGTAGAAATCGAGAATCTATATGAAACTGTAAAATTTAAATTGTTATATTGTAATTAAATGGTTTAGAGATTTGGATATGTATGTGGAACCAAGATAGTTGAATTTGTTATGTAGATAACTAATTGAATTAAATGAAATTGGGGGTGAACTAAATTTGGATATTTTATTTAGGAAACTAGATTGGGAAAATTTAGTTGAAATGTAGAATACTTAAAGTATGAAAACATATTGGAATAAAAGGGGTAATTGGGATATCAAATCCAAATTTGAGATTTATAAAAATTGAAGTGGATATTCTAGGAAAATTTAAATTGATAAAAATGAGATTGAATATAATTTATATGGTAAGGTCGGGGTGATGATTATGTTAAGTTGAGGGAGTTGAAATACTTTACTGAATACATTATTTAATATTTGGGATTTGAAGTATAAATTAAGTGAATGACCACGGTGTAATAGTATATATTTCTACCTTGTAGATAGTTTTATGGACCCTTAGAGGATGGACATCCCAAACATCCTTTAAGATATATTATATTTCAGTTGATATTTCATTTGAGTTGAATTTATTGATATAAGAATGTAAATCCTGACTCGAGTGTTTTGTGTTTTGCTTTACGCTCGGGTCAGACTGAGTAATACAGCATTTGAGACTCACCTTTGGAGATTGGAGCTTCAAATTTGGAGATCCAACCATCGATTCAGCTTTCAGTTTCTAGTTGACTGCTTCAGAGTAGCCATCGGCTCGTACTGAAGACAATTTTGTATTCAAAGTATTCTGATGTATTTTATTCTAAACTCTGATGTATATAGTAGCTTCATGAACTACTATTCTTTTTCTATTCCGCTGCATTTTATTACTCTGTGTCTGTGATCTGTGATTGATTCATTTACTGTATATTTAAGTTTTGCCAAAATTATATTAACAATTCGGTATTTTGAATTATTCAAGTCGGACATGTACGGTTTTATTGTCGATTTGAATGGTCCAAAATAGCGGGTCGTTACAGTTGGTATCAGAGCTTTGGCTCTAGGTAAAACTTAACATATATGGTAAATTTATTTACAGAATCACTTTCGCTCGAGTTGAATCTCTTCCTTTCGACTCGATTTCCTTTGAATTTTGGAATGTCCCTCGATTCCAAAATTCATTCTTGTCTACCCCTATTTATATTCATTTGATTCGGGAGTATCCCATAACTCCACTAAATGTTTTGTAAAGGGGTGAAAACTCCTTTACAATTGGCATTAATTCACCTAGATTTCTGAAGTCACGGTTGACCGGCAGATGTCGCCCGCGATTTATAGAAGTATATCCACCTTCTACTTTGTAATAAAGATTTCCTCATTTTGTTCAAGCCTTCACACTTTGTTTCGAAACTTCCTTTGGTCAAGTTTCTCTTAGAATTTTGAACCTCTATCTTGTTTGATTTTGGACTCCTTGAATGATAGGAAACTATTTTGTAGATGGCAAAATCGGAAGAGCAGAAAGCAGCTCGTCGAGCTCGGAGAGCACTAGCCCGTAAGGAACGGGAGGAAGCAATGGAGAAATGGGAAAAGATATGGAGGGAAAGGGCCGGACCTGGTCCTTACGACCATGTCATCTGTTATCGGTGTCAGGAAAAGGGACATTATGCAGCCATGTGCGGGAAGAGAGATGAAGGAAAGAAGAGTGAGGGCAAGCGTTATCGATCCAAGATCTTCTGTTTTAAGTGTCGTAGTACGGGACACTTTCCCAGTCGCTGCCAGAAGGTGAAGAAAGTAAAAGCTACACCCACTACATCAGTCGACCAATCAACCATTTGCTATCACTGCAAGCTGCCTGGGCATATAGCCAGAAATTGTCCTGTGAGGAAGTACGGAAGGAAGGCTGCGTTTCCGCAGTTCGTTAGGGAGGATGGGCGTGTCGTGCATTTATGTAAGAAATGCAGAAGTTGGGGCCATATTGAGGGGGAGTGTTCTGGACCGGTTGAAGTCCCACCCGGTAGAATTAATACTGATGCTTTGTTTATGTAGAGTGGTTTCTCTGGGGATCTGTTCGTTTCAGCAGTTGTTTGTTACTTTCGGTAAACTCTATTGTATCTTTTGCTTAACTGAAGTTCTCAAATAAAGTATTCATGTTCCTATTTCGTTGATAAGAAATTCGAATCTCTGTTTGTTTGAAATCTATCCTTGAATCATCCTTGGAAAGATCGGGTATGTGGTATTTTGAAATTGTTATATATATAGAAATTATATTTTAATAACTATGATTTTATCCTATATATAAAAAAAGAAATTGTTTTCAATAAGGATTATATACCTATATATATAAAGCAAGTAAGATATGTTATTCTATACAAAAGTTTTTGAAAGGGTTTGAAATTTTGGAAAAAAATTATAAGAAGGTTATGTATATAAAATGATTTATAACTGTAAAAGGTAAATTTGAAATTCGAGAATTGAATCCCGGTATTTTGAAATTAGTTTTAAGATTTTGGAAAATATATAAAAATAATACGATTTAAAAGTATTTTCCGAATAAGAAATGTTTCAAATGAGTTCAAATGAATTCAAATAATTTTGAAGAAATTTCAAAGAAGTTTTCAAGGAAATAGAAGTCCAGAACTCACTTATGTCGCTGGAGAATAATTTCGGTGATGAGTGCACGCATCGTCGACATTGATTTTCGAGTTTCAAAGTGGGGGAGAGGCCAATTTAATAGCTTCGCTATGCAAGTGATTTTGTAAGACCGTTTGATTTCAAATTCCAAGGTATAATTGGATATTTCAATAGAAATAGATAGTTTAAAAGTTCTAAAAAGGGATAATTATATATATGGAAACCATTTGGACTATAATTGATTTTGAGAAAAATAATTGGTTTTGAAATAAAAATTGAAGTTAAAAACCAGTACTTATATGGTGATGTTGGAAATAAAATTTGTGTGACTTGAATCAATGTAATTTGGAAATTGGGATTATTTTATAAGCATATTATTTTGGGAACTGTGAAATTTAGATATCTAATTTGGAGGAAAATTTGGTGAAATCATATATGATTTTGAACTAAATTGATATTGAAATGATTTGAAATTGAGAACCTTACATTATTAAGCACTTGATTTGGGAACGGACGAACTTATATAAAATGGATTTGTATAAGTATGAAGTTGATTTGAAATCTATTGATCTGAAAGGTACTCAATTTGGAAAGAGAATTGTATATAATCAAAGTCTATATAAGTATGATTTAATGTACTACTGATTTGGAAAGTATTCGATTTGAAAATAGAATCCTATAGATATGGACTTTATATAAGTACAAAATTGAAAGTGATTTGAAAAGGTACTATATGATATATATATTTTCCAAGTAAAGATATGGAAAGTGCCTTCTGCTTGATATCCGCTTTGTGGCCACAGCGTGGATTCATTCTATTGATATTATTCTCTCTGATTTTTGGTTTTCCGGATGTAATACTCGAGTGTTCCCACCGTGGCGTAACCCGCGGTTTTTTCTTTTTCTCTCGTGAATGCACAGCGAAATTGCCTGGCTGAGTCTTGCCTAGGGGTACGGATTGTTTCCTGGGGGAACCAGGCGTAACCATTGTGTATCCTGCAATCTGTGTAGGTCGCGAATAGTAGCGCAAGTGCCTGGCTGAGTCTTGCCTGGGGGTACAGATTGTTTCCTGGGGGAACCAGGCGTAACCATTGTGTATCCTGCACCCTACTAGTCATCATGGCGTAACTCGCAGGGCTGTGAAAGCTTACGGATATGGATTGTTTCCTGGGGGAACCAGGCGTAACCATTGTGTATCTGCGAACCATGATCGGACAAAGGTTTTGGTTTGATCGTTTTGTTTGGATCGTACTTTCCATATCTATTTTAAAGGTTTTTCAAGTATTTTCACTGGGTGTTGAAGCAAGTCTACTTAGTACTTGAAGAATTCTAGCTTTGCGCCTGATCAACGCATGGCCGGAGTCTGCAAGAACGACGATAAACTTGTTGAAACATCGAGTATAAAAGTATTTTCGAAAGAAAAATTCATTTTGATATAATAGTATCTTATTATAAAAGATTATTATAAAGGTATTTTGTTATAAAAATATTTTTTCCCAACAAAGAAATTTGCATTAATCTTTGAAATTAAATTCCTTTGGTAAATGGAAAATTCGTGCCCGATTCTTTTCTTTTGAATCTACTTTATCTGCTCAGTTTAGTTATTCACCTTGATACTGTTTTCCAAATCTACCTTCCTTCCTTGTGGATTTATCCTTTAAAATATTGTCTAATTATATACTACATTGTTTAATATAAAATTTTAGAGTTATAAATATTTTGAAGTTATTAATTTTATAAAACATCTTTAAAGAAAACAATTATTTTGAAAACAATGATTAATTTAAAGTAAATGATTAATCATTGATTTATTAATAATATTTGAAAAATATCTTAAGATAAAATTTATAAAATTATGAATTAAGGATTAAATGTTTCCAAATGGTCTTTGCAAATATAAGTAATAATGTAAATAGTTGTTTTCAAAGGAGTTTGAAAAGTATTATAGTATTATAGAAAATTGAATTTCAAAATGAAGTTTTAAAATAAATATTTCAAATAAAATTTATATAGTTCTAAATTAATTGTCTATCTTGTCTTTCAATATATTTTATTGCTGGTTGTTCTATTCTTCTACCTCCTTCCTTTTCGGGGACGAAAAGTTTTGAGTGGGGGAGAGTGTAACGACCCGTAGTTTTAAATAGTTTATTTACGTATTAAAGTGAATTTTTTTTTTAGAAATATTAAATAATAATATTTTGAAATAAAAATTTAGTGTTTGGAATACGCATATTTAAATATAGCAAAGGGTAAATTTTCAAATAATTTCATCAAAGTTTATTTCATTATGAAATTCTATTAAATTCAGGTCAGTCGATAATTGTTGATAATAAAATATTTTTCAAACCTGAATATTTTTACACAGAAAAATTCTAAATCCTCTTCTAAGTGAGACGTCGTCCTTCGTTTTTCCAAATTCGGACGTTTACTGCTCCGTTTACCTTATTTCTGACAAATTTACAGCACTTTTGGTGACGATAATCGACTTTTGATCGGATGATCGTACCACCGATATCTGTATATCATTTTGATCGCCTCGTCGTGCTGATCTCAGCGGTATATTCATTTCTGTATTTTGAAATCTGGTGCACAACGGAAGCAATAAAATGGTTCGTTGTAACGGTACCTTTAATTGGTGACCGTTAATTCTTTCTCCGGTTTCAAATGTGAAACGTGCTGCACACGTAAACATTCATTGCTTTAATTGTCTACCCATCAATCTAGGGCCTTACTATTACTTTTGAAATAATTCCAACCTTTATTATTTTAAAACGTTCAAATTTATTTTAGCAAAATCAGAGCATGAACGTTGATTTCATTTATCACTTCTAGTTTCTCCTATCCGTCAATCTTTCCATCAGTAAATAGATTGCTACCGTTAATTTATAAATAGATTACTTTTAAGTATTTCAGCTGAACATTGGGAGACTGATGCCATTCCCTCTCCTTTACCGTTGTTTTTTTTATTATTATTCGTACGTTTTCTTTGCCTAATATATTTGCAGAAGCTTTTCATTTAGATCTATACTTCATTCTTCCATAAATCTTGTTCTACTCTCATTTTCGTTCGGCCTCTCCTCCCATAATTCTTCCTACCTCTGCTCAACATTTCTCCCAAGCCGTGCACCGCTACTATTGCTCCCTCCTCCACCCTCTTCTACTTTTCTCTCCTTCCCGTTCCCTCTCGCAACCAACCTCAGCCTTTCCCGGCCTTCGACGTCTTCACATCTCCCTGCGCTCAGACCAGCGGTCAAGGCCCACAAACCCACCGCCTCCGCCATCTTAACTTACCGAGTCCTTCCTTCTTCCTCCGACCAGCCGCAACACCATAGTCTTCCCTTGTCAAGTCGCAGCCGCACCAGTTCGCCGAAGCTAGCCGAGCATCTTTCTTCTTCATCGCTGCAACGTGAGTAGAGCAACCCTCTTGCTATTATATTAGTCTTTATAACTTTCTCTTATTCCTGTTTGCAATATATTACCTGGTTTGCATGAGACATACCCAGCTTTATGTATATCAGCATATATGTTTTCTGCATATATGAATAAGCCTATTTTGTACAAAGTACTATATATAATTGTTGTTGGGTTAAGGTATATGCATATAGTATAGCTTTTGTAGTATTATATATAGAGTGGTTTGGAATAAAAGTTTATACAGTTATGTATTCTAAAGTATAATTTTCAACACGTTTTAAAATTTGTTACTGATTTTATATTGATTTATTTTGAATTGTATATTTTTACCATTTTAAGATTTTGTATGTCTAAAATATCTGGTGTAAAAGATTTCACATATTAGCCTACACGTCCATCTGCGGGTTATATATTTTAATATTTTATTTGCAACTTTTATTTGTATTTGTTTTGGAAGTCGCGTAAGTATACATAGTGCAGGTTGCGTTGTATATATTTACATGTGTTTGTTTTATATCCCTTTGTATGACAGTAGCTTGGTTGTATATCTGTATCCTATGTTTTATATTATATTATAGTATATTATATAAGAATCTATATTATATATATATACACAATAGTTTACATACAAATTTATATTTATAAAGTTGTTGTTCGCATATGGAGGCCTCGGGTGTATTGTATTTGTGATAAGTGGGTCTGTTATATATCTATATTTATGCAATAATATATTAAGTGTTTATATATTAATTTAATATACATATGTTTGTCATATATTTTGTGTGTGATATATATATATATATATATATATATATATATATATATATATATATATTTGGTTATATATGTAATAGTATACAAGTATATCATGTGGTTTAAAGTTTATACAACTTTTAAGTAAACATATATGAGATATTAGTCCGTTATACTGTATAGTTTTGTTATAGTAATTTAAATACAAGTTTCTGTAAATATATATATCCTGTCGAGTTATAAATTATGTTGGTTTCAATAAAACAATTATATATATAATATAATAATAATATATATATTTTGGGTTATATCAAAACTGATTATCCTGTTCTCATCGATTTCTATTTTATCAGCTATACCTGTCGAATTCGTGCCCATTTTGTTCTCTTTGGAATTCGTGTTTGGATCCACAATTCGCTTCCGTCCCCATTGTCTATCTTCTTTAACCTCGAAAGGTGAGCAATCACTCACGATTAACGTTCTTTATTTATTAAATTCGATTTCAATTGAACTTCAATGGAAATATGCTGATGTTAGTTGTTTTACTGTTATGACTGCTATTATCTGTATTTGTTCACCTATGACACCTGACACCATTATCGGTTAATTATTTATGTGATAATAATACAGATTGGTTGATAATTGATTGTTTGATTCATTGTTGTTTTGGATGTGAATTTTCATTGTTAAGTAATAACTAGTTTGCTAGTTAATTTGGGGTAGTATAATTTACAAATTAAACGGATTATATATGACGGACCTTGATTTATTAAAACCTGACCCCGCCATATGTTAATTTGATTAGTTAAATTTGACCCATTATTGTCGTAGAAATTGGTAAATTATATTTTAAATCTTTGAATGTAGTTTGGATCAATTGTTGTAGTTTATAAACTGAAATTTAAAATGGAACGACAAATGAAATCTGTAAGGTAATAATCTTTAATCTACATGAAATGATAGGGTAGATTCTAGAAATAATTATACAAATAACAATGCGAATTAATACGATTATTTCGGGGTTAATTGTTTTATTTATTGAATTGTTATTGCTTGTTTATTTACTTTGACACCATCCCTGTCATCACTGCAAGTTCCCTTTGTTATGTTTGTTTGAATTGAAACGGGTTGAAATGCTATCCACCCGTATACATTTAGTGTACGGATTGAAATGATAATATCAGTAACACTTGACCATAGGATAAGAAATATATGGTCTTATTAAATGTAAAATCTTAAATACATATGTAAAGGGTAATGATAATTATAGAGTTAATTATATCTAGTTTAATCAAGATTGGATTAAATACATAAATTATGATAAATGTTTATGTAAATTTTATCTCGAATAGTTTTTGCAATAATATTGAACAATTAAGATTTGGAGATAAATTTGGATTATTTTAAAGTGGTTTAGATAAGGATTTATTTATTTAAATCAATTTGAAATTTATCAATGAGATATTTCACGTTTAATATAAAAATAAAAAAAAATATTGGGTAAACGAAATTTAAGGACACTAAAATGATTTTTGAATCGAATAAGGGAGTGTTCAAGACTAAATAATAATGATGTAGAAATCGAGAATCTATATGAAACTGTAAAATTTAAATTGTTATATTGTAATTAAATGGTTTAGAGATTTGGATATGTATGTGGAACCAAGATAGTTGAATTTGTTATGTAGATAACTAATTGAATTAAATGAAATTGGGGGTGAACTAAATTTGGATATTTTATTTAGGAAACTAGATTGGGAAAATTTAGTTGAAATGTAGAATACTTAAAGTATGAAAACATATTGGAATAAAAGGGGTAATTGGGATATCAAATCCAAATTTGAGATTTATAAAAATTGAAGTGGATATTCTAGGAAAATTTAAATTGATAAAAATGAGATTGAATATAATTTATATGGTAAGGTCGGGGTGATGATTATGTTAAGTTGAGGGAGTTGAAATACTTTACTGAATACATTATTTAATATTTGGGATTTGAAGTATAAATTAAGTGAATGACCACGGTGTAATAGTATATATTTCTACCTTGTAGATAGTTTTATGGACCCTTAGAGGATGGACATCCCAAACATCCTTTAAGATATATTATATTTCAGTTGATATTTCATTTGAGTTGAATTTATTGATATAAGAATGTAAATCCTGACTCGAGTGTTTTGTGTTTTGCTTTACGCTCGGGTCAGACTGAGTAATACAGCATTTGAGACTCACCTTTGGAGATTGGAGCTTCAAATTTGGAGATCCAACCATCGATTCAGCTTTCAGTTTCTAGTTGACTGCTTCAGAGTAGCCATCGGCTCGTACTGAAGACAATTTTGTATTCAAAGTATTCTGATGTATTTTATTCTAAACTCTGATGTATATAGTAGCTTCATGAACTACTATTCTTTTTCTATTCCGCTGCATTTTATTACTCTGTGTCTGTGATCTGTGATTGATTCATTTACTGTATATTTAAGTTTTGCCAAAATTATATTAACAATTCGGTATTTTGAATTATTCAAGTCGGACATGTACGGTTTTATTGTCGATTTGAATGGTCCAAAATAGCGGGTCGTTACAGTATAGATTTATTTTCCATGCAAGTAGATTAGTGTTTACTTTTTTTTACTTAGTTTTCTTTTCATTTTGCTGTTCTTTTCCTCTTCTTTTTGTTCAATGTTGCATGCTATATTTGTTCATATGATAACAAAAATGAGAGCTTAACCCCTCCAATTTAGGGGTAATAAAGCGTCTATTCATGTACCTTCAATATTTTGATAATTGTTGCTCTCCTTTTGTGCTTAAATGAATGTTGATCTTTATATAATTTTGTATTTGGTATTGAGTTTGATAGTCTATCTTGTTCAAAACAAATAGGCTATGCTTAGTCATAGGAATCACAAATTGTCTCTTCATCTACATATTATTATGTCAATGAGGTGAAATTAAATCAAAATTTGATGGTCTATATTTCTAATCAATAATTAATAGGTCATGCTTAAAATAGATTTCATTTTCAACTTGTTATTTTTCATAAGAATTAAAAGTGATTTAAAAGTTGTGTTATAATTTGATGGTTTATGTTGAGCTAATTAATAGCACAAATGAGCATTACTTATGATAAACACATCATTTAAATTCACTTATGACCAAAAAAGAGAGATCATAATTTTATAATTTGTTGAACTATATGATCTAGAGAGCGGAATTATATCTAAATTGCCTCTAAACTCTCATATTTTTATCAATTTTCTTTTGCTTGTTTTTCTCCTTTTCTAGCTTAACACTCCCTTCAACTTTTGGTTTAATTTGATTGAATAGATTTTTAAAATCAACAATTCCCTGCGGATCGACACGCACTCACTACGTACTACAATAGTACGCCGTGCGTTTGTGGTATAAATTTAATTCAAAATTTTTCGTTGGTTTTTCTAATTTGATAGAATTTCCATCGTTAAACATGTTTTTGGCGCCGTTGCCGAGTAGTTTGTTTTGATTTTATTTTCTATTCTTCGAATTATTTTGTTTTTAGTTTTTGTGTGTTTGCATTTTAGAAAAAAACAAATGGTGTTTGTGTGATTTGTCCTTTCATTTGATTTGTTTGCCTATTGTTAATCTTCTGTTTGCATTGCGTATCATATTAAAAAAAAAGAACATTGCATTTCATTTCACTTCAGTTTTGTTCACATTTGGATTGCAAGTTTTTCAATTACATATCATTTGCGTTTTTGTACATGTTTATTTCCTTTAAAATAAAATACACACTGTGCAACAGTTTCTGTGCACATCACACTGCATCACTATTTCTACCACTGTTACATTCCTCAACCTTGCAACTATGCAGCTACAAACTAGCAATCTGCCCACAATACTACATCACTGACACTCATCTGACCAAAAACTATCACTGCCTTGCTACAACTCATTGAATTTCACATCAACAAGTTCAACCTCCAAAACCAATACAACAGTCAACCTTCCACATTCTCCTCCTCAAACTGCTGCAGTACCTCTGAATCCCTGCTGCCTTACAAATCCAAACTCCTCCCTTTCAATAACCCTCCTCTTTCAGTCATTGCTTGAAACTACAAAACAAACCACCCTTGATCAACATCTACCATCATACAATCCTTGCCATCACACAACAGTTCACTCACAACCGTATCACCTCTGTTTCACAGTTGCAACCATCCTCTGCTTCACTCAACTCACATCTTCAATCATCACCACTTGCTTGCATATTCCCACTGCCAAAAACTACAACCCATACCACATTACACTTCTGCATACATACAAAAACTCCCATTACACATCAAAAGCCACTGCAATCAGCTACTACATCATCAAACACAATCCCGTTCACACCACTTCAATCTCATACATCCACAACTTCACACAACTATCTTCACAAAATCCACTTCTGCCTGTCACCATCTCATCCACATTGTCACGTACAGTCCATCTATCATCACAACTCAACTAACTGAATCACTGCCTACCATTCACCATATTACAGCCACATTTCGACCTACCTAATACTTCAACCATCCCCTTGCCTTATCACAAAATCACCACATTACTGCCTCCAAACCCTCTGTACAATAGAGCTACCTGTTCAAACCCAAAATCACAGTCCTCCTACAAACCCTCCGCAGCCTAAAAGCCATCAACAACTCAATACCTAAATCGCCTACATCACAAGCACCATCGCAAAACCATTATCACCTACTACCCCATCCAATGCTTCGATTTCCGATCGCGACAACCATACCTTCAACAGCAAACAACCATCTCGCAAACTCCCTTCAATCGCCTATTCATTCACGAACCCAAACTTCATCTTGCCACTATTACGAAACTGCAATCAACCCAGAAAACATCGTCGACCAACTTCATCACCACGCGACATTTCTCATACCCAAAATCTCCACCTTCAACAACGATATCGTGACTCAACTGCAACCATCTACGAACCAATTCAAACGCCTGCTACCTAAATTGCAACTTCAAACAAGCCATCAACAACCGCCAGCCTCCTCTCAAAGAATCCCCAAATCGCCATCACCTCCCTTATCTCACTCGAGCAAACCCAAGATGATTCGCAAACCCACGAGTCAAAAAATCCTCAAACTTTCAATTTTTTTTACCCAGCACGAATTTAGATTAGGAGAATTTTACTTCATGATTTTGGGAATTTTACTTCGTGATTTTGTGAGAATTTAGATTAAGAGAGTGGTAACCTGCTGCTTATTTTAGTTGGCCCTGGTTTTAACAAGTGCTTGTTTTTTTATGCGTGGGCTTCTTTCTTGTTTTGGGCTGTGAGGGGGTAAGGACCATATTTTATTTTATTTGCGTGAGTATTTTTTTTATGATAATTTTCTTCCTTTTTCTTTTTGTTTTTGTGAATTTTGAGTGTTAAGGGGCTTCTTATTTTATTTTATTTTTTTAAAATTTCTTTATATTTGTATTGTTTTGTTTAATTTGCTCTCAGTCTAGTTGTTTTTGGTTAAGTTCTCTTGTAAAAAAATACTCTATATATGTGTGTGTGTCTTTTTTAGTTTGCTGAAGCAGATAAAGAAAAATAAGTTGCTTGATTTGCTTTGCTTGCTTAAAAAAGGAAACAGCTTGCTAAAATAAATTGCTTGATTTGATTTGCTTGCTTGAAAAAAAATTCCGCTTTGAAATAATTGCTTAATAATTCTGCACACTCTAGTATTGTGCTTTCATCCCTCATTTTATTTGGTTTGCATTGTTAGTAGCTTGCATTTACATTTTATATGTTAAAAAAATTTCAAAATCCACAAAAAAAAAAAAAATCCATTCGTAGTTGCATTATTAATACACGTTTAATTTCTGCTTTGCATTTCATTTTAGAATTTGATTAATAATAACGGTTAGACATCGATAACACTTAATTGTATATTGACAAATTGTCTTTTTTGAACAATTTAATTTCTCGATGTCTAGGCTATGACAGAGCAATAATCAGTTATAAATATTGCGGTGATTGGTAAGTATTATACTGAATTGTTTCTCCGAAGGTACTTAAACCTTCGGCTGCATTGCTACGGTGATTCATGGTGCACCGATAACTCATGCCCGTTATCTGTCTGAGAACTATCTTGTTGATCTAAGACAAAGTATGATTATACAGTTTTGGGCTAACTTAGGATAAATCATTTTTAATTAACCCTTGCATTCATTTAGTTGCATTAGTTAGTGTATATTTAAAAAAAAAACAAAATTTTCAAAAATCCAAAACTAAAAAAAATGTAAATATTCCTCTTATTTTTGTTTGAAATTTTTAAATCCTTTTCCTTTGAAATTTCAAAAATCCAAAAAATTTAGAAAAATAAGAATCTAATTTTTTTAACCTGTTCAAAAACAAAGAATTTTTTTGAAAAACTAAACAAAAATCAATTTTCCTTTTTTTGAAAGATAAATTCTTTTTGTAAATATTTTTCCTTTACAAAAAAAAAAAAAAGAATTCTTGAAAATGTCCGAGTTTCCTTTTCCTTATTCACTTGAATTAATAATAGTTGTGAAAATCAGTATAATCCATATAATTTCACTTCAAATTCTTATGCATATCTCAACAACTACTATTGTGTCAATAGTTTGAATTTCAAACAACAAAACTGTCAAAATGATGAATAACCCTCGACTCTTGAAAGTAGGATTTCATCTTTACTTGAATTCTCTACACAACAAAATCAAATGATAAATGATTTGTGTGATAACTCAAGTCAAAATTTACAAAATAATCAAAATTTGAATTCATTTCAAAAATCAAATGACTTCAAGTATCGCCCATGCCAATTCAGTTTCGAACTCCAAAATGAATTTCAAACTCAAAATGAAAATGGAAATAACGTTTCAAACGAATTTGGCAATGGAAATAATCTTAACCACATTACGATTGAAAATCTTTGTTCTCAACAATTTCAAAGCGAAAATCCTTATGTTAATAACTATAAATTGGATTTTGTTGAGCAAATGGATGGAATTTACGATGAACATACAGATTTGTTGTTTAAAACATATATGAAACAAGGTGATAAACAAAAGCAAATCACGATGTGTGATGAGTCAACTGATAATCCACCTTTTACCCAAATCGACGATTTTCAAACAACAACTTTTGAAAATGAAAATGATGATGATCTTAATGAAGTTGTTGAAAAAAGGGTAATTGAGTTGGTTTTCGATTCTTTTGAGGGTGTGGAGCCATTAATTTAAAATTTGACATTCCTTTTCTCAATTTCAAAATTTTAAATACAACAACTTTGGATTTTGAACATGAGATACGCAATGAAGTTGTTGATAATTCAATAAAGGAAGACGAATTTAATGAACACGATTTTTTCAGACTTTTCGAAAATGAGTTGTTAAATTCCCAAGGGGAAGATTTTGATCACCATTTTGATTTTAAAATCGATAATTTGGAAGAAGTTTTCAATGATAAGCTTGAATTTCAAAATGGTGAAAATAAACTTGAATTTCAACCAATTGTTTTATAAACCCCAAAAATCATCGAAAATAAACAACTCGTATAATTTCCAATAAAATGACATTTGTTTTTCCAAATCAACGTTCATCTTTGAAATCTTTTACGATTTGGTTTTTCGAGCTTAAGCTATGTCTCGTATACTTGACGAGACAAATGAATCGATTTTTGGAAGACCGTTCATTTACTTTTTGACAATATACTTTCTGATCTCGTGTAAATACCGTTAATTTTCATTTAAATAAAGGTCATTTTTTTATTTTCATTTTTCACCTTCCACTTGGGTTGACTGTGGGGACACAGTCAAAATCGAGTTAGGGGGAGACTCGTTTTAATTTTTCATGGTTTATTTTTTCTTTTTCTTTTAAAAACTCAAAATTAAAAATTAAAAAAAACAAATCCAAAAACAAATTTTCGATTGATTTATTTTTAAAGAAACACTATAGGATAAATATATGGTTTTGGTTTATTAAATTGAAATTTTTGAAATTTTATTTGTCTTAACAAAAATAAAAATACAGTTTGATTACAAATAACAATGGTTTAACTAGTATATAGGAAGGTTCATACGTGATAATTATGAAATATATCCTAATTGAAAATCTTTGTTTTAAAAAGTGGTTGATTTAAAGTAAAGGATATAACATTTTTTTGTCTTCTAAATTAAATGATGCTAAGATGATTTTGCGAAACTCTCTGTCCAAAAAAAAAAAACCAAAAAAAGGAAACAAAAACAAAAAAACCATTTCTTGCATATATGTATATATTTTTCTTAATAAACACCTAGAGTCATGTGTTCACATGTGCGTGTTCACTCGCCATGCTTTGTACCATTCTCACGTAAGCCAGAAAGGCAGTGCACGATTGGTATATCTGGCCTCAGTTTATCTAAATTAGGTGTATATATATTAAAATTCTTTTATTACTAACATCTATAGTCGATAAGTGTTCACACGTGTGTGTTCACTCGCCACGCTCTGTATTTCCCTCACATAATCTGCTAGGCAGTGCATGGGTAATACATCCAGCCTCAGTTTATCTGAGTTAGGCAAATGTAAATATTGTTAATATCAATAAAATTTTCAAAATAAAAAATTGGAGTGATTAAGCAAATGAAATCCAAGCACCAATTTAACTTACTTGATTTGACTTGTTATTGAAAAGAAATGAAAATACCATTTTGATAAATGTTGATAATCAACTAAGGATAACATTACAAAATCAACTTATTTTAACACAATTGAGGCGTGCCGCCTGATATTCTATATGTTATACCCCCATTCTAAACACAATTGAGTAGGCATCGAAAGCCAATTCCATCATATTCAGAGGATAACATTTCAAAATCAACTTATTTTAATTCAAGTTTTGAAAATATATTCTATGCATTTCAAGCTCGCACAGCCAAATGATAAGTCTGATCGCTGTGACACTTGAAATTCTGTAATAATTCACTATTACAAATCCGATGAAACTACTTTCATCGAGATCCAAGTCTATGCCGCGAAAGGCTAGTTTCATAGATTTAAATATTTAATTTTCAATATATTTCCGGTCTATTTACATTTGTAAATAAATCTACAAATTGAATTCACCAATATTATTTATTAATTATAAGGATTAAATAAAATTATTATATACCTTTAATTAACATTTAATTCACAATTCAATATTTAAACATTCATTATATTTGAATTATAAGTTATTAAATTCTAAAATCCAATTATTTAAACATCCAAAATAAATTAGACAATTTAAAAGCAAATGACCCGAATTTTAGGTTGTTAAACCATCCAGCTATGGTTCGGTTTTTGACTAGGCTACATCATTTTGTTGAGCATTTCTTCGTACGGTGAGTTTCCCCCGAATACCATTTTCCTTGTAGCACTCCAAAAATGGAGTGTAGATAAATTCTCCTTCACGATCTATTCGAAAAGTCTTGATTTCATGGCTTGATTGTATAGCTTTGAATTTCAAAAACGTAGAGAAAGCCTTGGATTTTTCATTCAAAAAATAAACTCACATCATTGTTGTTAATCATCAATGAATACAATAAAATATTTTTTACCGCTAAGTTAAAGTGTTCTTGAAAGACCCCAAATATCTACATAAATAAGCTCCAAAGGTTCTTTAGCCCTCCAAGTTATTTTTGGAAATAGAAGCCAATGCATTTTTCTATATATGCATCCTTCACATAATTACGTTTTGGTTCTAATTTCAGAAAGATCGATCATCGTGTTCTTTTGCTTGAGTAGCTGCATCCCTTTACCATTAAGATGCCCATATTTTAAAGGCCAAATTTGAGACTGATCAATTTTTCGCTTGTAAAATTGACATTTTTTTCATATGACACGACCATGGAAAATGCTTTGTTTGGCCTCAACTGAATTGTAGCTATTATGCAGTTGCTTTTTTGTCAAATATTCTTCATATATCATCATTAAAGAATACTAAATACCCTTTTTGTAATAGTTATCCTACACTTAGGATGTTACGAGTTAGATCTGGCACATAAAGGACATCAATGATTAATTTTTTGTTACATCCTTTTGTTTAAATTGCTACAGTTCCCTTTCCTTTGGAGCAATGTAATTTTCCACCACCAAGCTATGCTTCGGATTTGAATTTTTGATCAATATTAATGAATGTGTTTCTATTACTAGTCATATGACTGCTGCGCCACTATCCAGGTACCGTATGTTTGTAGTTGTTGTTGGATTGTCATACAAGAAAAAAGTTGTTCGCCTTCATCTTTAGAAAAGTTTGCTTCGTCCTTTTCATGTTTTTTTCTTCTGAAAGTAGCAATCCTTTTTGAGTGATTTGGAGTTTTACATTTGCTGCATTTTTTGAAGAAACAATTATTTATTTCATGATTTGATCTTCAACATATTTTGCACAAATGATTCGAACTGTTGATTTGGTGATTTTCATCATAATTCTTTGATTTTCTTTCTGCTTCTTTTCTTCCCCTTTCTCGAAGTAATCCTCCTCTACCTAGGTATGGATTACCACTTTCTCAGAAAGAACCTCCTCTGCCATGTTGTTGTAGTCGAGAATTATTGCTGGAAAAATTCGTTTTTGATTCAAAGGCTTACTCAAGTGTCTTGTTTGAGAATATATTAATGCTCTCTTCGAGTACTTGAAGAGAACTCATTAAGTCATGAGAAGTATACATAGATAAATCCTTATATTCTTCTATGGAAGCAACAATATAATCATATTTTGGTGGAAGGATTCGGTATTTTGGTGGAAGGCTTCGTAGTGCCTTTTGAATAACCTTAGTTTCTTCTATTGTGTCACCGAGACTTCTGATTTGATTTACTATTGCAGCAACTTGAGTTACAAAGATTTGCATCGCTTTGTTATCTTTTACTAACAAATTACCAAACTCTCACCAAAGACATGGAAGCTTGGTGGAAGATGCCTTATCATTTCCATGAAAACCCTTTTTCAAAACATCCCAAGCTTGCTTTGCACTTTTGACGCCATGGATTCTAGGATATATAGTCCTGTTTAATCCTTGTTGAATAAACCTGAGAGTGCTTGCATCTTTTTCTTCTTCAATTTTTCTTCTATTCTTTTTGTTGATCGACTATTCATGCTTCATTATTTTATGGTAGTTCTTTGAAGTCATCTTCCACAATTTTCCACAAATCTTGAGAAATAAATAGCATCTCCATTTGAATATTTCAATCATCAAAATGCACTACATCAAATATGGAAACTTGATCGAAAATATAGAAAAATACTGCAACAAAATATATTTTTCGCAGCACCAATTCATAGGGTTTTAGTGAACAAGATACGATTGTTTGGGGATAACTAATTTCGAAAAGAAAAAAAATGCTAAAACTCTGCTACTTAACGTGGAAATGTATGAAGAAGGGAAATGAAAAAGACCCCTCCTTTCTCATGAGACACTTAAACATCGAATCACTCTTTCCCACTAATCCTTAATCCAAAATTTCCTTAAAAATCTAAATGTTTAAATCTCAATCTAAATCTTCACAACTTTGCAGTCAATCGTAAGCTTCAGCAATCCTCCAGTTCCCCAAGCTTTAGAAATTCTCCAGTGTTCTACATCTCCAAAATTCGTCGATCTTCATCACCTACCCGCATCTTTAAAAATCGGTCGGCATCAGCCTTTGAAGGTGCAATCATTAGATTTGGAGCCTCCATATTCGGGTAATCTTACCGTTTCTCCATTTTTTTAGATTTGATTAATTTACTATATAAATGAATATGTTATTTCTGGTTGTGTAATTTAGTCACGGACATATATATGAAATATATGGAATAATAATGGGGAGTATGAAAAGCACCATTGTCCCAATGGTTAAGTGATTTGGCTTTAGTACGATAGGTCACAAGTTCAAAACTTGCGTAGCGTGATTCGAATGAATATTGACATGTGATATGTTGTCCTACTGACATGTTGTATATAATTTACCATTTCAAAATAATAATAATGGGGAGTACTTTTCTGTGTTATTGGAAAACTGGAAGAAACATTTTGGTTGTGTTCATTGTGTTATTGGACATGGAATGATCAATCATAAACTGATTTGAATGGTCATTTTAATTGGTACAATTGCTTGTTGGAGGTTGATAGCTGATTGATATTTTTCATACTAGCAATATTTCAGTCCGAAAGTTTCTTCTTTTTTGTAGCTCTAGTGCTTGCTAGTAATGAGAGTGCATTTTCTTTTCAATTCATCTCAGCATTCACATGTGAGTGAGTGAATATTAGGATCTCAAAGTACAAATCCATATAGATTTTAAGGTAATGAAAGATATATTTGTTTTGTTCTCTTGATGGAGATGTAAAAGCTTGCAGATTAAATTTAATATTATTGTTTATACCCACTTCTTGTTTCTACTACCACCTATGGTCTTTGGCTGTAGAAACTCCTCCACTACTAGTTGGCGAAATTACAATGATAATGTGTTATAAATTTCTGGTCCTCCTAAAACAGTTTATGTGGGATACTTGGTTAAAGCTGGCAAGTCAATGTTTGATATTGCTCAAAGGTTGAGTTTTATAGATCACGTGCTAATATAAATCTCTTCGAGCTATACAAAATTACAATGTTACAATCCACTGAACTGCAATTTAGGGTTAAGTATTTTCATCATCGTAACATACACTATATTTAGAATACCAGTCATATTTAGAATGCAGTTTATTTTCTTCATTGTAACATACACTATATTGTAACCAGAGCCGGTCCAGGGGGAAGCCCACCAAGCCCATGGGCTGGGGCAACCCCTACGCTTAGGCAACCAAAAAACAAATTTGATTTCACTTTCTCCTCCCGCTCAACTCTCTAATTTTATCGAGCGAAAAATTTTAGGGTTTGGCTCAACTCTAATTCCATTGCTTAATCTCTTTTGTATTTCTCTGTCCAACTCCATTTACTGCCCCGACCATCTTCATTTGTTGCCCCGACTCTCTATTCTCTATCGTCGAAGAATGCTACTTACTGCTCCCTCCAACTTTCCGGACGAGTTAAGGAATTTTTTTAATTACTTTTTAAATCGAGGAATGAATCTTATTAGGTTTATTTAGTTGTTTGTTTAGTGGAAAATACTGAAATTATCTATTTAGTTCAGAATTAAATGTATTGGATGAGTTTTATTAGGTTGATTTAGTTGTTCGGTGGGAAATATTGACAATTTTAGTTGTTCTAGATGAGTGAATTTAACTTTCCAGACTACTATATGGTTGTTTAGAAATTGGACGAATCATGAACGGATTCCATTTATTTTGTTTAGTTGATTAATTCACTACATTATCTATTGATTAACTTAAATCGGTTGATTAATTCACTACTTGGCACTTGCTATTAAGCATCACAAACTGGTATTGTATTATTCTGTAGGTTGTAGTTTGTGATGTAGTTTGCTTATTGTAAAAATGTCAAATATGATTATTATTGTTCCTTCATGCCATAAGTAAATCTTTTTGTTTGTTCAGGTCTTATGTTAGGACTCATAAAATGAGAGCATATAAATGTAAAGATAGTCCAGATGGATGTTAAAACTTAAAACTCATAAATAGAAAGTATACATAGGAGACGTATACTGGTTAACAAATGAAGCTGGAATTTAGGCTCATGATGAAACGAACAGGTAATGTTATTCTATTTTATTTTGGTGACATCTCCTGAAATTTTGATTTAATTGGATGTATAACTGCTTTGTTACCTTAGCCAGGCCATATTGATTTATATTTTGTGGCATATTGAAATCAAGCTTAGCAAACTTAAGCAAAGTAGGTTTCATGTATGCTTCCTTCTCATAAAGAAAAAAACAAAACAAAAATAAAAACCAAATTTTTTTATATGGGAACGGGCAACAAAATTCAATTGTGGCTTAGGCAACGGATTATTTGAGCCGACACTGATTGTAACATACACTATATACAAAGTGGAAAAAATGCATGCAGTTTATTATCTTTTAGAATACCAATTATTTCAACTCCATCCAAGTATGCGTAATTTTATGCTCATGTGATCTCGTTTTTTAACATCCAATAAATGTTTGTCCTTTCAATATCTAGTATCTAATATCCAATACATGTTTTATGTCAGCATGTTATGCATGGTTGTTGCAAAATCACCCAACATTCTCCTATAGTTATATTGAGCATCAATGGCTTACACTGCAGACTGAAAGTTTTGTTCTATCAAATGATTATAGAAAGAACCCGACATGTTGTGTACACACCTGCATCCTCCCAGGAAACTGCCAAAGAATGAGATTTTTTTATTATTATAGCTAAAAGTGTAAGTTATTTTAGTATCTTGCTGCTATCTTTTTTATGGTATATAGTTTAGTTATTCGTTGTTTCAATTTTTTGATAACTATTTTTGGGAATCCATTTGCTTCATGGGCATTGAACCTATCCTGGTTAACAATGTTAAATTTTGGTGATACAAAATCACAAATAGAGGGAAAGAAATATGCAAAAGAAAGAAAGAAAAGATTTTGTTTCCCCTAATTAATAGACATATTGAGTATGTTTATTTCTTTCTCTAATTGGCTAATCAAATTATTTTTTGCCATCTAATGTTAACTTGGGCATTAAGTAATTGATTATATAAATAGAGACTAGAAGAGAGGGTAAATGTATGGTGGAAAATCTATTTGCTAGTTCCCTATTCTCCATCTTTGTTTTTTTCTCCAACAATCTTAGCCATATAGATGTTTGCTCCCTTTCTCAATTTGGTTATTGATTCAATGGTATTTTGTTTATTTTAACTTTGTTCTACTAATTGTAAACAAAATTTTTGGTGAATCAATAAAGTGAGTGGTTGGGTGGAATATCTTGTCTTATTGATTTTAATTTCAATTCCGTCTTATTTTTAATCCAAATTATCTCTTTGTGATTTGGGTGACAAAGATCCGTTGATATAAGCTTCCGCAAAGCGCTGCCATTTTTTCACAACAGATTGTTATCAGAGCATAGATCATCGCAAAGCTTAGAGTAATTTTGGATTGAAAAATTATTGATGTCGGATATGATTTCGTTTTCGAAGATGGCTATTTTGGATGGGAAGAATTGGGGTATTTGGAAGCCTAAAATGGAGGATGTTCTGCACCTCAATGATCTTCATGATCCGATTGAAGGAGATGGAAAGAAGCCCTCTAATGTAGATGAGGGGAAATGGAAGAAGATGGACAAGAAGGCGATTGCTTTGATTCGCCAATATCTTGATGATTCAGTTTTCCATCATGTGGCTAGTTGTGAATCCGCAAAGGCTTTGTGGGATAAGTTGGTATCTTTATATGAGTCAAAGAGTGCTACTAGTAAGGCTTTTCTAGTTCGAAAGTTGGTACAATTGAGATTAGATGAAGAGAAGTCTGTTGCAGAGCATTTGAATGAATTTCAGGATGTAATAAATCAATTGGCAAATATGAAGATCAATTTTGATCATGAGTTACAGGCTCTTTTATTGATGAGTTCACTTTCAGAAAGTTGGGAAACTTTAGTTGTTTCATTGAGTAATTCCAATGCTAATGGAACTATCTCTTTGGAAACTGTTCGAAGCAGTCTTTTGAATGAGGAGCTTAGAAGAAAAGGGTCAGGTATGAAATCAATTCAAAGTGAGGCTATGGTGGCAAGGGACTCGAAGAAAGATACAATTTGGAAGAAGGATGCTAATGGTAAAGGTGTTATCACTTGTCATTATTGTAATAAGAAAGGTCACATACGCAGCAAGTGTTATGCTTATAAAAGAGATCAGAAAAAGGCTGCGCACGGTGATACTAGTAATGATGCACATGTAGGTTTTGTTGAAGGTACCGATAATGATGCTTCTTTCGATGTCCTCTTTAGTGAAAATTAGCCTTGGAAGATGGATTCGGGAGCCAGTTTTCACATTTGTAGAGATGTGAATTGTTTTTCTTCTTATGAGAAGAGTGTTGATATGATTAGGACAGTCAATGGAGAAGAGCTATCGATTTGTGGTATTGGATCTATCCGGTTTCGTATGCATGATGGCGTGGTTAGAGAAGTCTCTGGAGTGAGACATGTACCCACTTGTTCGCATAATCTTATTTCTCTCGGTCAGTTGGATCGCCGTGGTTGCACTTATGAGACTCAATGTGGAGTTTTGAGAGTGAAGAAAGGTGATCGTGTAAGAATGAGAGGAGTATTGGAAGAAGGAAACCTTTATAGCTTGGTTGGTTCTGTAGTCGACTATGGAAAGCGAGTGATGGTTGAAGAACCTAGTCCACAACAAGGTGGAGAGGTTAATGTGGTCACTGCTTATGATTCTAACATATAGGATCATATTTTAGACATGGGTCTTCATGTTGATGATGCTCGGGGGATCGATAGTGATCAGGTAATGAGCTCAGATCGAGTGATAGACGGGTGTCGAGTTGCAAAATCTACAAAGACAAGACGGAGATCTTTGTGGTATTACAAACGTTTTTGAGACCGGATTTGTGTGGTGCACCTCATGTGGGAGATGCATCATTTGCAGTCGTTGTTAGAGGTTTGTAATTTGGTATGATTGAGATATAGGGAGTTGTGATAGATCTAGATATGGCATGTTTGATATGTTGGAGATATGTGATTTTGCATCAAGGTGGAGTGTTAAATTTTGGTGATACAAAATCACAAATAAAGGAAAAGAAATATGCAAAAGAAAGAAAAAGAAGATTTTGTTTCCCCTAATTAATAGACATATTGAGTATGTTTATTTCTTTCTCTAATTGGCTAATCAAATTATTTTTTGCCATCTAATGTTAACTTGAGCATTAAGTAATTGATTATATAAGAGACTAGAAGAGAGGGTAAATGTACGGTGGAAAATCTATTTGCTAATTCCCTGTTCTCCATCTTTGTTCTTCTTCTCCAATAATTTTAGCCATATAGATATTTGCTCCCTTTCTCAATTTGGTTATTGATTCCATGGTATTTTGTTTATTTTAGCTTTGCTCTACTAATTGTAAACAAAATTTTTGGTGAATCAATAAAGTGGGTGGTTGGGTGAAATATCTTGTCTTATTGCTTTTAATTTCAATTCCGTCTTATTTTTAATCCAAATTATCTCTTTGTGATTTGGGTGACAAAGATCCATTGATATAAGCTTCCGCAAAGCGCTGCCATTTTTTTTCACAACAAACACATATATTTTGGTACCTAGGTCCAGTATATGGTTTAGGACCTTGTCATTAACGATTCCAAATTATTTTGTCCTAATTTGAATAGTATAATCTTCAACGATTTTCCACTTTACTCAAAAAGTAAAATTTAACTAGATTATCTTGCTTTGTTTGATTGGTTGTGCCTAATATATAGTTGAATGCATAAAGTTTTCAGATTAAGTGATTATTGATAAATCGGTGAAGCTTATATCTTTGTATGTTGAGATTAATACTCAAATCCGAATATTTACATTTCATGTTTGTTTGTTTGTTTATTTCTCTCTTTTTTTCTTAAAAAGGAAAAACTATTTTTGGTCCTATAAGCCACTTACCCTGCCAACAAGTTTTACGTTGAAGTCTAAACTTGTTAAAGTGAGCCCAGATGTACAACTTTTTTAGCAGCGTGTACATTTTATATAACCAGTAGGCATTAGCTTTATCTTATATCGCTTACATACTGTTACTTTTGCTTCCTTTTGAACCTTGGTTATTTCATAAGGGAGGTCATGCATGGTTTGTCTAGCAGCAAGATGGTTCATTGCATAAACGAAAATGATGTTAGAGCTGGAGTTGGAAGGGATATGAGTAAGATGATAGTGGATCGGTGTTTGGTTGATTGGTGTCAGTAAATGTAGTGGTGGGATATTAGGTATGTTCGGTTGATCAAATGAGTCATGGATTGGTGTTTCGTGGAAACTTAAATCTGGTGCATTGGCATTAAAAGTAGTGGTGGAGGTAATCGTTGATGCATCAAATAAGGTGGGGATGGATTGTTGTCAGTAAATGTAGACGTGTTTAGGTAAAATGGTTTGGAGAGGTAGGTTGCTTGTTGCATTTCATAGCTGTGGCAAGATGTTTGTCATCTGTAAAGAGTTCAAGTAAAGCTCTATTGGATGAGATATTGTTATTAGAGCTGCTTTTTGATGCGATGCTGATTGCAATAGGGGTATCTGCTCAAACAAGGGAAATATTATTTTTTGTAGTTTTATTTTCGTTTGAAACAAGGGCATTGGCTTAGTTGGGTACTCATTTGATAACTGGTCATGCCAATTCAGAATAAACAAACGTAACTTCACTAAAGAAAGCGTTGGCTCTTCTGGTGTCCAAATCCACACCAACTTTGGTTTCCTCACATTGCTCCAAGAAGATGAGTTGGTTGGCAGGCTTGAAGTGATGGATAAGTCTGGTTATTAAATTTTCGAAGATACTATGTGCAGTTGTATCACAATGCATGGTATGAATACTCATGTGTACAAGCTCAATTGATTAAGTGGTTGAAGGAGAATTGCAACTTTAAATTTTTGATCTCTAGATATTAAAACAGTGGCTCAGAAAAACAAAACCAGGATGCAAAAAATTTGGCAAAAGCTGTAGTGACAAAACAACATAATGGAGAAGATGCAAAAACAACTGGAGAAAGACGAAGCAGCAGTAAAAACTGTAGACAATAATGGAGAAGTGGATGCAAATGATATAAGGTCAAGAGATGGAAAAAACCGTACAAAGTTATGAAAATAATGAAGAACAAGGTAATGCAAGAACAAAATTGTTAGAGGGCGAAGTAACTAAAACTACAAAAACTGCAGATAATCATAATGGGGAAATGGTGAAAATAAAATGGATGTTAACATTCACATTCCAATTGCAAATGGGCACACTGGATTTCATTTATTTTTCATGAATATAAGGTATTATATAATTGTTTGTTTGTTTGTTTTTGTTGTTTGTTGAAATTAGAAGAAGAAATCTGCTTTTTCTAAAACTAATTAAAATGAAAAATCTGCATTTAAAAAGGCGTAGGTTATTAAAAAACAGAAGGGCGGGGTCTGTTTACTTAATTTGGAGGCATGGGTGCATTGTACACAGGGCCGGCTCAGGGGCCAGGCTGAGCAGGCGGCCGCCTGGGGTAACCCCACTCGACGAGGCAACAATCACCAGTAACATGCTAGTTCAGGATAATAGATTATAAAAAAATACGCCTTAATGTTGTTTATTTCATCAGAATTTATTAGCTCAGTTGGTTGTGCATTGAGTTGTTCTCTATGAGATTTAGTGTTCAAATCCTGTGGGTAGAATAATTTTTTTTTTAATTTTCCTTCTCTTGCCTGGGGCAATATTTTTTACTGTTTTATCAAGCTTCGTCTAGGGCAACACAATGGTTAGAGCCGGCACTGATTGTACACCTTCTCTTTATACACAATAACTTGCAACTTTTTTAAGAAGTCAAAACTTACTCTAATAAATCTTGATAATCATGGTACAAATTGGATGATAAGGAAAATTTTCGAAATCTTTGACATATTTGTTAAATTGCTTCATTGAATTAAATGGGATGTTTTATTCAGTAGCGTCTAAATCCTGGTCATCGTGGCACAATGTTGATGATAAGAAAATTTGAAAGCGTTTGACATGTTATATTAATTGCACCATTGAATTCAATGGTCAACATTCAATTTATTATTTTTTTCCAAGGTATATACAACACTACGTGTTCGCTTAGCAGTGCTAGAATTGTCAAAATATTAGCAACAAGGCTTTGTGGGAACTAGTGTGATAACAAGGTGAGTCCCAACATTAACTCTTAAAGATGTGTTAAGGGGATATGGGTAAAGAGTTTGGTTTGTGTCGTGCCTACGGAGTGCTCCCTTATAGCCGACCAATTTGGTGGAGTTTACAGTACTGTATAGACTATGACGTTTATATAAAATGCGTCAAGGGGGATACGGGTAACGCCTTAACGCTATTTTAATATTTTACTTTACTGTAAACATATTAGATAGCGTATTGTATTATATATGTAGATAGTTTAACAGATTCTTAGGAGATGAAAATTTTGAACATCTCTTAAGTTATTGCATGCACGTTATACATTGGATAATAGATGTAAAATCCGGTAAACATCTCTGAAGCCGTTACACCCATATATATTTACTGTTAATTTAACTTACATAAGATCTTTTAGTTCTGACTCTAGTGTTTTGTCTATTCATTATGCTCGGGTCAGCCTGAGTATTTCAGCACGTTAAAGACTATCTTTCTGGAGGACAAAAATGAAGATTTAGTATATTATTACTATTTATTTTATTTATTTCACTGCATCATGTTGTTCAACTGCATTATTTATTTATTCCTGCTGTACGTATAACTCTGATATATTATAAAGGTGTAATCAAATGTTATTTGTAAAACATCTTCATGAACTGTTCATTTGATTATTATATTTTATCATTCCGTTGTGAGATTATGTGTTTTGTTTTTCCTTTTTTTTCTTTTGTTTTCTTGTTTACTCCATTAACAATCCTCCTTTTTAAATGGTTTGAGTTGACGTGTGTGGTTTGTTATCAATTTAAACCGTCAAAAAGGTAGGGTCGTTACAGTTATAAAGCTACTTTCGACCTTTTCAATTTCTTCGTATAGTATCGTAAAAATTGAACATAAATCACTATTTAGTACTACATAGAAGTTACCATTCAAATCTCATTTAAAGTAGTTTCGAAATAAGTTGTTAAACGTGCTCTAAGTCGATAAAAGCATCCAAATATATTTATTTTACACATCCAATAAAATATAGTAAAGGAATATATGCAGTTAGTAAACCCATATTGGTAATTCCAGATTAAAAAATAGTGAAACTTACCTTTAGTTTTAAGAGCATCTCCAATAGGTTACAAATTCTCGAATCTGCACCCTTGAATCCCTCCAACAGAGTACGAGAATTCGTGATAGTGCAGAAAGGTGGGGTTTTGGTGCGGGAATGTGTGATTTGGCGAGACGCCTGTTAAACAGGCGCCTACTTATCCCCCCAACGGTCGACTTCCAACGACCATATTTTCCCTTCAAATACGACTCCCCCTCTTCTTCCATTCACAACCAATTTCCTTCCTTCATTACAATTTTTTACTGCCACTAATCTCATCTAAAAATATACTCTGATTTCGATGTCGATTCTGCAAGGTTCAGTTTTGAAGACTACGACAAGATGTTACGATTCCGATTAGGGGAGAAGTAACTAATGCAAGTTGGAGCGCTGCGGAAGACTACGATCTTTGCTACATTTATTGTGCACTCTCGGTCGATCCTATTCGAGGGACCGATCAAAGTGGTGAGTCTTTTTGGAACAAAATTACTAATTTCTACAATCGGAAGAATATCGATAAGAAAAGAATGCTATCTTCAGTCAAAGGTCATAATGGAAAAATAAATCATCAAACGCAAACGTTTGATTCTCAAATGTTCAAGCTAAAGAAAACGAATCCTAGTGGATTTAGAAATGAAACGCATTTGGTAAGCTTTAATATAATTTCATTATTCTACTTTTTATCATAGTTCTCTAATTATACTAGTTATTTTTTTAATAGAGAATGGCCGCAAACAAGTTGTTCAAACAAATCTATAAACCTGATAGTAAACAAGAACCATATTTTTATCAATTCATGCATGTTTATGACATGTTGGTCGACCATGTTAAGTAAAAATCATCACTTCAGAAAACCGTTTAACAAGTTCAATCAAAGAGTCTCGGGGTAAAACGCCTAGAGTTGGAGAAAGCTCTAGTCCTAGGGAGTCGCTAGGAAGCTTTGGTTTAGGATCAGAAGAAGACCCAACCCCAAACGAAGATCATTTTGTTAGGCCATAAGTAGAAAAAGCGGCCAAAAAGAAATAGACTGTTGGAGCGGATGAAGTAGAAATTATAAAAACTCCTACTTGAATCTAAAGATAGATTTAACCAGGCAATGGAAACTCGAGCAATTCAACACCAAGAAAAGTTATCAAGAATGGATCAACTTTTTACTGGAAACCGGCAAAGAGATGAAGATGCAATAATGTTCATGGATACATCACACATGTCTGTAGAACAACTGCAGTATACGGAGCAAAGAAGGAGAGAAATTATGAGGCGTAGACTTGAAGAGGGTCATTAAATGAATTACTATTTCTACAACCTTTGTATCTTTAATTACCGTTATTTGTATTGTGTTCTGAATGTAAGAAATTATTAATATAAGTATTTTCATTAAAATTGCATTACATTGCAAAAAGATTATAACAACATTACGTTAATTAAACATAAACAGATTACAATAACAATAATAAGTAACAACAACATAAACAACAGTAGGAAAAGTAAGAACAGAAATATAGTTTCACTGATTTCCAGAAAACCTCCAAAGACGATCTATGAGATCATTTTGCAGTCTTCGATGCAGTTGAACATTATGGTAGGACATTTGGCATTCTACATGAAACTCGAGTTCTAGTGCGCTTCCAATCATATCGTTGCGCCAAACAGGAGGTGGTATTGGAGCACTCGTAAAAGTAATCTTCTTCCATGTCTCTTTCATCCTCTATAATCATATTATGTAAAATAATACAAGTGTATATTATTTTGGTCATTTTAACTGGTAACGAAAGCCTGCATGGATTACTGACTATAGAAAATCTAGACTGAAGAACCCCAAATGCTCTTTCAACGTCCTTCCTCTGGCCTTCCTGCAACGCTGCAAACTTTGATTGCTTATTGTTTTGTGGGTTAGGTATTGTCTTGACAATGGTACTCTATTTAGGATATATACCATCGCCAAGATAATATCCATGATCGTACGTGTTACCTCCTAAAGTAAAGGTACAAGGAGTTGATCTACCGTTTGCTAAATCACTTAACAACGTAGATCGTTCGACTACATTAAGATCATTGTTCGAACCCGGAATTCCAAAAAAATGCATGCCATATCCATAAGTCATACGACGCTACGTCTTCAAGAATAATAGAGAACTTATGAGACTTATCCTGATAAGTTCCATCATACGCTTTTGGATAATTCTTCCACTCCCAATGCATGTAGTCTATACTGCCTAACATTCCAGGCTAACCTCTACTACCATGAATATTTAATAACATTACTATATCCGCCTCATTCGGTCTACGTAAGTATTGATCACCTTAAAGGTCCACGATAGCTTGACAGAAATGCTCCAAACACTCTAATACCGTGCTTTCCGCCACTTTCAAGTTTTCATCAAGCGCGTCCGTCGGTCCTGCATATGCAAGCATTCTTAGTGCAGCTGCCATTTTTTGAATTCTAGTCAATCCCATTGTACGAGATGCATTAGGTTGAGAAGAAAAGCACTTACATATATATTGAAGCATGTGAATGTTAAAAATTATTTATTTTTAAATATTAGCACCGTGTTTTGATTTGACAATGTAGTAGAAAGTTAAATTATTCATAAACAAGACAATAATAGATATGCATACACAGAAACAATAATACACTTAAATTATGGATATCCAAATCGTTCTAGCCAATTTTGATGTATGATATAAGCCTCATGTCCAGTGAATATGCTGTGATATTTGAGAAAGTAACGACCTTCAAATGTGGAACGGGTTGGTTCAAACAATTTTCAAATATAACCTTATTAATAACAATACTGTACCGCGTACAGGCGTTGTAGAAGTTCCTACAATCAGTCCTCAACTCTACCTTCGTACGTCTACTTCTACACTCAACATTGCTATTGTAAAGTTCAACAATAGTGTCCCAAAACTGAGTTGCCATTATCTTTTCATCATCGCACATCTGATCAGTTTGTATAAAAAATTAACTAATAGTTTCAATTCTATAGCCGAAAATATTATGTTACACATTGATTGAATTTACCAAACTTTTAAATGTTGTGACATTAGAATATAACACTTTATCTTAAATAAAGTGGTCGTGATCCGCATTAAAAAAATGAAGCATGAGATTAACCTCCACGTGTCAAACATCCATAAACATTTTGACAAATAAACACAACTGTGTTTGTTACTTCAACATTTTGACTTCATATACGCTTAGTAATAAATAAGCATAAATTAAATTCAACACAATGCAATACTCAACATAAAATAAAATTGACACAATTCCATAACATATAGACAATCACATATAACAGTAGCATCATCACCAACATAATATGCAACTAACTAATGTAAGGTGTGAAAAATAATAACACGGTCTAAAACATCTAAATGCAGCACATCAGTCTATATGATCAGAACCGCTATCAATCTCCTCATCGTCTCCACTATCGTCGTCACTATCATCGTTGACGTCATCTAAGTCGTGAGGCTCAGGTCCGGCATGGAGCTGCTCCTGAAGCTGCTGAATCTGGGTCTGTAATCCCTATATCTGCGCATCATACTCAGTCTGCTGCTGCTGGACTGCAGTCTGGTAACTCTAATATATCATCTGTGTATAATCGAGCGTCATACGCTCAAATTCAGCAATCATAAGTCTACCATAATTCATGTACTGAGAATAGTGATACGCGCACAAAAAAATTATACATAGGTGGAGAATATAATGACAAATAATTTAAAAAACGGTTAAAATTCGTACAAACCTAATGAGGCTGATACAATCCGACAGATGGTACACCCGTAATACCGTCGTTTGTAGGATACTACAAGGGATACACCACCACCTGATCAGGTACATCATATGCTCTAAACGAATGAGGAGGGGGGGTCGAAAGTAGGAGATTGCGAATACTGAGATGATGTAGGCTCAAAGGTGGTAGGTGGTAGTGGAACTCTACCGGAAGAGGCATGCAGACCAATATGATCGGAGTTCAAACCCCGAATATAATCAGGCAACGCATAAGCACGTGTGGCTACTCGAGCCCAATATGAATCAATGTAACATCTACCCTTTTTGTACACTTTAAATCGACGATAAACCATACATGTCAGACTTAAACCATATAGAAGGGCGGATTGTTATGGGGTAAATCAGAAAAAGTAGGATAAAAACAAAATAGAATCTTGCAGCGGAACGATAAAATATAATAATCAAATAAACAGTTCATGAAGCTGTTTTACAAAACATTTGATTATACTTATACAATACATATCAGAGTTACACATACCAGAGAATAATCAATAACAATGCAGCGGAACAATGTGTTGCAGTGGAATATAATAAATAATAGTAATACAAATCTTCGTCTTCGTCCTACGAAGATAAAGTCTTCGATTCCTGAAATGCTCAGACTGACCCGAGCGAATTAAAAGACAAAACACTCGAGTCAGAACTAAAAGATCTTATCTAAGTTAAATCAACGGTAAAAAATGAGTGGAACGACGTCAGAGATGTTTACGGGATTTGACATCTCCTATCCCGTGTCTAACAAGAGTGCAGTAACTTAAGAGATGCTTAGGATTCACATCTCCTAAGGATCCGTTAAACTATTTACAATGTAGTAATATTTCACAATTATAATAATGTCTATAGTAAAATAAACTTACTTTTAAATAGCGTTAAGGAGTTACCCAATCTCCCCTTAACAAAATAATAGTCCCAGTAGTCCATCCAGTATCTGCGCATCTCGAGATCGGGAGACTAAGCTAAATACTCCACGGGCTATGGGTGAAAACCAAACTCGTACAAGGAGCGATAGGGTAGGTGACACGGCACATAAGGCAATGCCAGGGTAGATATACCAATTACGCATCCGGGCCAGTAGTAACGCGTAGCAGCTACTACCGCCCACCTCGAGCCACACCCCCAAAATCAAAAATCAAAAGTGGCCACCGAATCAATCCAAAAGTCAGAGTATAATATCGAAGGAGTGTGTCCGATAAGAGGGGCTAACTCCTTGGCCAGAGAATCGCTCATGTTTTAGTCACCTTATGCCAACTCACGGGAGTCGGGTCCACGTATATACCTTAATAAAACGTCGCAACCATCCTACGTCATTCTGGAATCACCACCGCGTACATGGTTGTTAAAGTGGTTTTTGGAGTTGGTAGAGAGTATGACAACTTCTGATCCCGGTCTCTTTAACAACCAAACGTTATTATAACACCGCGGTCATTTCAAACTAATTTTACTTCAAAACCATAATATAGTATCCCTTTCAAAACCATATAAATACGATATCATTTCCATTTCAAAACCCCAAAGCGATGTGACATAATTGTTATATAATCCAAATCAATATAATATCATTTTTTATTTCAAATATACCTCTTTTCCAAAATCGTAGCCCTTTCAAATTTATAATATTTCGAAACCAACGCTTGAAATATAACCTTTCAAAACATAATACTTTGAATTTCATGGCTTTTAACCATAACTTCCAAACTTAAATGGTTTGGATATTCAAACAGTATATAAAATAAAATAGTTTGAATTTAAAAATTACTTTATAAAGTAAAATAATTTACTAGACTTCACAATTTTATTCACTTTAAATTAAATCTAATTTCATAACTTTCAACTCACTTTTAGTTTTAATAAACCATTTCAATATCAATATATTTCAAACTTTGAGTATTTAACAATTTCAAAACTAAGGTTGGTGATTAAGATTCAACAATTCAATGTCCTATTATTTAGTTTTGAAATATTTTCATAATAAATCCATTATCATTTAATTAAAACTCAAATTACAAATAATTAACAATTTCCTTCAATTTATTAATACTTGAAAATCTTCTTTAATTCATCTTAAACCAAAATCCTGTTATAAAAATCATACCTTTAAAATCTTAATTTTATTAAATTTCAAATCAATTTCATATTTACCTTCCCACCTTATTATCGTTTAAGTTATTATAAACTCCAGAAATACAATTTAAATAAATACTTAACCATATTATATCTTAGTAAAATCAAACTTTATTATTAAACTTCTTTTATACTTTAAACTAATTTTATACATAGTTTAAAACCAAGAATTTAACTATATATAAAATAACATTTATAAAATATCCAGTTCAATATTTCATAAAATCATATATTTCTTTAAAAAACTATAGAAAATCATTTCAAAATATTTTTATATATAGGCCACGATGTCTGCATATAATTTTCAACCGTATGGTCAAATAATACGGATATTTATCATTTCAATCCATAATTTAAAATAAAACATATGGTTATATATCATTTCAAACCGTAATCCCGAATGAAATAAAAATGCATAACAACTTGCAGTTTATAACAATATAAAATACAGCATCCATTCATCCAATATCAATCATTAACCATTTATCACAATCATCATCCAATTCAAACAATAACATCAATATAGAACAGATAATAAATAACAAGTATTTACTAGCAGTTTGTATTCAAAATAAATTACATAACAATTTAATTGGCAGTTTATATGCAATAATAAATTAAATAAAATTTTAATTCAATAAATTCAATTTAACTGGAATGATGACAAAAATATACCAAACAACCATAAATAAATTTCTAATTACATCAGAAATTAATTTAGCACATATAAGAAATTTTAGAAGTTGTGAGTGGGTTAAAACACTCACCTTTTAAATTTAAATTGAATTTAAACCCAAAATTCAAACAGTCTCAGAATTCATCCAAACTAGCGACAAAATGTCCAGAATTCTAATACGAACCTAGCGGAAAAAGCAGCGCATGAAACAGACCTCGTATGTGAAAGTTATAGCAATTAGAACAGGTTGAAGTCAAAATTAAATTAAAACAGAAAAATAAATAAACTCACCCTCACGCATTTTGCCACGTCGGCATTCGTTCCAGAGCCCTACCCTCCTGCGTCACCGAAACGAATCGCATGCGAAAAACTCAGCCGCGACCACATACCACGAACGCCTACCAGCGGCGAGCCTCGCGACCATGCACCCCACTCCAAACCACGATGCCGACCTAGCCGTGCCTCCGAGAACCCCCTCCGATCACCGTACTGCCTCGATTTAACCCAGTGCCGCTGCCTTTAATTTTCCCTAGGTCGAATTTTAGCGAGCAATCCCACTGTTGATTTGACGAACGAACGACACCGATGGCCTCCACTCTACCCTCTCTCCGCAATGGTATCTTTGGTTCATCGATCGGACGAAGTCGATCAACGCGATGATGAACGGCCCAAAATGAATCCATGAATTCCAGACGCACTGAAACCCAGATCGAAAAATGAATTATACATTTAACTTACGCTCGTCGAGAGATTCAAATCCATATATAATTTGATATAGTTTGTGGAGTTTGATATTTTGATTTGATTTTGAATTGCAATTGTATTTGGAAGTGAGAATTGTTGTCTGCCATTGAGGAGGAGAGACAGCTGAATTGTACGTACAGAAATGAGGAATAAGAAATAGGATAAGGTTTATAACAGGATATATGTAGGTAGGTCAGAAATAGAGATGAATGGACACGATTGGTTTGGACCGTTGAATGATAAATGGCCCGAAAAACCCGTTCTGACTCCGGAACGAAATTGGGTCAACACATATATCAAAATAGATGTTTTAAAATATTTTAAACGCAATGGAACAAGTTTCAAGTCCAAATCCCATCTTATGAAGAAGATATGCTAGAATCAAGTTATTTCAAATTGATTTCAATTGATTTCAATTTAATTGATTTGTGGGCGTTTTGAGTCCATACGATCAAACGATAAGTACGATCGTTACGACACTTAAAATCCTACAATAATTCACTGTTATGGATACGATGAAACTGGTTTCGTCGAAATCCAAGTCAGTGGTCAAAATGTCTATTTTCTAGTTAATTAAATATATTATTAATTAATTAATTAAATCAGATTTTCAGTTTCAATTCTATAATTGACAACTTTTATCGTTTTTAAATTTCTTAAACATTTACACTATTGTATATAAACTTAGATATCAATTTAGAGTAGATTACTTTATCAATTTCAGTGTTAAATTTCATTTTAATTAAATTCAGAAATTATAAATTTAATTTACAATAATTCCATTTAATTTACTTTTCATTCTATTATTCAATTTATTATTATCAAACGGATGAAATTAACATTGGATTCATAATCTATTACATTAATATTCTCATATTCCATCTTAATTTCAATTAACAAAATATTTTATTTCATTTAATTTCAATAATCCATTTATTGCAGCTCAAAATCTAATAAATTAATCAAACATGAATTTCAATTGTTTTCATTCAATCAATTGCCATATTATGGATAGAGTTTACATTGGTTACTTCTTGTTGAATTAACAATCTTCAATGAAAAATTAAGTCTACCCTAACTGCACTAATTAAGTCAATTAACTGCAATTGATTTTAAATTAAATTTTATGAACTAAACAAATAGGTAACTTATAACAATTGTTACCATTAAGCTTAAATTACCTTTAAGTTTATTACTTTCAAACAAATATTATAATTACTTTCAGAACATTGATTTTTTTCAATTACCATTTATTATAATTTAAATTCATTAATTAATTCAATGCTTACATTTGTTTACTTATATTCAATTTATAGCTAAGTATAACATCTACATTATTTCCAATTTACTAATTACCATCCATTATACCTTACCATTGTTTAATTTATTGGGATTGCGCTAAATTAGTTATTTATTAACTTGCATCAACATTCTTACATTTCATTCCCGTTATAAATTCATTAGCAAATTACATATTTTTATTTATCCCAGATTTAATTGCCAATATCTTATTAAATTAACAAATTTAAAACATCAAAAATTATGGTCGTTACACTCAAAACTTTTCGTCCCTGAAAAGAAAAAAGAAGGGAAAAGAAGAAATTGAGTAGTCAATACATCTTATTCAAAGTATTAATTTTATAAACAAATACATTTACAAAATTTAATAATTTAAATAAAATATATCCATTTATAACTATTAAGTCTTTTTTTATACTCAAATTAATAAAATTTGGAAAACATTTTCAAAAAATGTCTAAGTCCAAAATTTTCGAAAATTTTCGGCAGAGTCTCCTTTGTACGGAGAGGCTCTGGAGAAAATATAATATCAAATATAACAATATACAACATATATTTTCCAAAATAACATATCCCAACATAGGAAAACAATATAATAACGCTATAAAACCGTAATCCGAGAATGTGCCTATTTGTCGGGCAATTAACGCTTAATTATGAAACCAAAAGCAGTAGCAATTGCTTCATAACCTATATTTCTTATATAATCCAGAGGTTAACAATTATATAAATGAAATATTCAAAGTTGTTTCAAACAATTCAATATAAAAGTTTGCAACCAACATACAATCATCATATAAAATCAACACAAATCAATCATCCATTCATATCAAACAAATAGTTGTTCGGGTTTAAAACTTTAAATTGTACAGAATGGAAAATAAGCTACTAAGTGCACCACTTACTCAACAGTCTTAGATGAAACTAAATAGATTATTCATACATCCCAACAAATTTAAAGTATCTTTGGCCAAACAATCATAAACCAAACAAACAACAATTGCAACAATAGATCAAGTTAATTTTTATCAATTTCACTTCATACATTTGTTGTTTGATTTCCCTTTCATCAATGTAACGATTTATCCATATGTTTACACTTATTTCTTGCAAATTTTCATTTCCATCCATTGATTCAGTGTCTATTTCACTTATTTGCACCTATACTTACATAAATTCATTTTATTTATTCATATCATATAAATTTTCTTTTTATTGCATTACATTCGTTAATTTCTCAATTTCATTTATTTTCATTCATTTATTACCTAATTTCATTGATTCTTTTATTTATAATACTTACCTTCAATTTATTTAATTTGTAGCCTTTCAATTATACTTAAGTTTACAACATCCAATTCTTATTTATTAAAGAATTTCATTAAATACTTTCACTATTTCAAATTTTACTTGTAAAATTTCCCATTACATTTTCTTTTAAAATTTTAACTTTTTTAATAGTTGGTAAGTTATATGTATATTAAAGAATGCAATTGAAAATTATACAAGTTTATCTCATTTCTTTTTAAATTAATTAAATGTTCAATAATCCTACCTTTGTCTTATAGGTTACCCATTTCAAATTTTCTTGTAATTTTATTCATAACTTAGCAATTTAAATCTCTTACTTTAATTAGAGGTTCCAATTATAACTTAATTTCATTCCATTTTACTATAATAATAGAAATTATCAATTTACAGAAACTTAAGAACTAAATAGCGGGTTAAATTTCAAATGTCATTTTAAAATAATAGATAAATATATATACTTGCAACTTATATATCCAACTATATTTAAAACAATTTAAAATTTATATTTGTTTATCCAAATAAACTGCAGTAAAACTACTACAGTGGCCTTCCCACTTAGAAACTCGAAATGAATGTCGATGATGTGTGCACTCATCATCGAAATTATTTTCTAACGACAGAGAGGGGAGTACAAAACTTATTTCCTTTCAAAATTTCTTTAAAATAATTCTTTCAAATTTTATTGAAATATTTATATCAGAAATACTTCTAATAATATTATCATATATTCCAAAATCATTTGAAAGAAACTTTCAAAACCCCGGGCTTAAGTTCTAAATTCCTAATTTCCATTTATTTTTATTTTCAATCTCATTTCAACTATTATTTATAAATTTCATTACCTAACAACCAATATATTGCAACCAAATATACATCTTATTTATAAAAAATTATTTATATATAGAAAATATAATAGGCAAAATTATTTCATTCACCTATATTAAAAAAATATTACGTCGGTCTGTCCTATTATGTGTTTAGAAATCCCTATTGATGTCATAGCGTCCCATGCACCAACCAGAATTTATAAATACAAAACGAAACATATTAACACAATATTAAAACCTTTTTATAGCACTAACAAATACACTCTCTCATATATATACACTCATCGACTCATCATAGGGTATTACTACCCGATTAGTTGTAACATTCTTGAAAATTTACATGTTTAATTTGACAATTAAACTAATTTTTGAA
The DNA here is from genome assembly GCA_030765085.1 of Allium cepa. Taxonomy (NCBI): domain Eukaryota; kingdom Viridiplantae; phylum Streptophyta; class Magnoliopsida; order Asparagales; family Amaryllidaceae; genus Allium; species Allium cepa. Next base: position 316,406,229 of record CM060941.1, on the reverse strand, counting down.
AATAGATTGTGAATTAGTTAGAGGTTTCTGGAATAAATAAATAATTTTTGATTATAGATAGAAATTTAATTTGAGATTTAAGCATAAGTATCTTAACAACAAATATTGGGAATAAATAGAAATTTGGTTAAAAATATAAGAATAAGTGATTTACAAACAAATATCGAATTTCAAAATAAAATGTATTAAGGATAAAATAGAAATTAGAAGCTTGAGACTAATAAAAAGATAATGACAAGTTGTTTTCTAAAATATTAGATATATTTGGAAGATGTAACTAATTTTCAAGGAATTAATGTGTTAATTTTCAAAATATTATTTTTCAAGCTTTCTTATATAAATAAAAGTTACTAATTGTTAATATGAAATCAAGTATTTAAATTCATTTTTTTATAAAATTGTAAAAAATTAAATAATAATAAAATGTATGAATGTGAATTGTATAAATATATATATGTGTAAACATGTTGAACAAAAATTAAAGGTTGCGATGTAAAAAAAATTTGGAATAAAATTTCATTTGTGTAAATATAAATGTAAAAAGAAGTACATTTATTTATAGAAGGAATATGATATAAAAAAAAACTAAAATTCTTTTATCTTTGAAATTTACAATGTAAACATACATAAGGAAGTAAAGGCAATCAACATGCATTTAGGTTTCATAATTTTTTTCTTCAAATGGCATCAAGTATATTTAATTAAATAAAATAATGAAATTTAAAATTTCAAAGAAACTTTTGAGCTCCCCCATATGCCATTATTAAACATCTCACCAATATCTGAAAAGGAACAGTAACTAAAGATTTTTATCTCAAATCTCAAACCCCAAAGGAAAAAATAAACAGAAAAAAATCAAGAAAGAAGATATGTCATTCTCTTCTAAAAATTTTGAAACAAAATCCTTGTTTTTCAAAAAACTTCAACCTGAAATAAGTAAGAGCTTCAGATTGAAACTCAGTTTTAAATCCTAAAAGGAGAATCAAAGTTCAATGGAAAAAAAAGAAATCAACCTGGAAATTAAAAATGAAGATCAATGAACAGAGCTGCAGTTTTGGCCAGGGAGTAAATGCAAGGCCAACTCAGTTAATTAAAGGCAAGTAATTTTTTTTAAAATCTGAATTTAATGTTGTTAATCAGTGATAAAGCATAAGTTTAAAGCAATTGAAACAAAAATAAAAATGCAGATTCAACTTGAAAGCAAGTGAAAATATGAAGTCTGCAAGCTGGAAAATAAAACAAGTTTGAAGCTTTAAACAAATTCAAACTGTAAGTAAATCGATTCTTTTGTTTGTTATTGATGAAGTAAACAAGTAAATACCGCAAGAGATTGAGCAAAATTTTGTATCTACAAACTTTTGCAGATCTAAGCTTTAAATGAAATTGAAGAAAAAAAAATGCAGGCTTTGCTTCCTCTCTGTTCTTCTCTGTTGCAAATACCCATGTGAGCAAACTTTCTTCTATCTATCCCTATGTCTTGATTGATGTGGCTGATGCTTGAACATGTTATGAAATTGTTGTCTAGTTGTTAAACTATGCCTGTATGGTATGAGAAGTGCTTGATTTGTTGACTGCATATTGAGATATAGATGTAATTTTGTGTGTGTGCATACAGGCAAAAAATGCCTCTACTTTTATGTGACAGGTTTGTTTAACCTGTTCAAAAAATTCACATCACCCAAAAGAATCAATATTAAGTTTTGATTTCTAAATGAAATTTGCTTGTATTTGTCAGATTCAAATTATAAAAATAGTCTTAGACATTTATATTAAGCAATTTTTTTATATAAAGAAATCACAGTGAAAAATCATATTAAGCCAGAAAGTCATTTGTTACAATTACATGTTTTAACTTTAAAATCTAGTTCGAGCTTGAAAATGTTGATTTTTGAAACTAATGTCATAATTTTTAATAGTGGGGATGCTTGGGTTTCTCGAGCTGACCATTTTTAGCCTTTTGTCAAATTTCGACAATCAACGTTGAGATAGACATCGTGATTGGATCGAAGGGTAGTTTGAGTATTGGTGGTCAGGGGAAAAATGGCTACATGGTCGACAGATCGTCGGCGTGGCAAGGATAAGGTGGAGTAGGGTTTAAGAGTCAAGTTTGTTTGACGTGGGTTTCTCGGCAATTGCGCCATCATCGTGGAACCGGAGTAGGCCGGACTGGGAGAGAAGATGTGTGGGAAGGTGGAGCAGCTATGGGGGGTGATCGCAAGTTCTCCGGTGGCTGGAGGTGGCCACGCAGAGCGAAATTGGGTGCACAGGGTGATTCCTGGGGGCGGCTAGATGGTTCGATTTTCAAATTCGTCGTCGACTCGTGATGTTGAGTGGTCAGATTGGTTGCCGTGGTCATTAGCGACTTGCTGAGGGCCGCGATGGTGATCGAAGTCGATCAGAGGTCATGTACACGTGTACGCGCAACTTTGGTATATCTATGTGTATTTGAAATTTGAGGGGGGAGAAGAAGAGAAGCGACCGGGGTTTTATTCGTGGTAAATCGTGTTATACACAAAGGCACGCTCGGGTATGCAGAAGAGTTGGAAACACGAATACACCATCAGGTTCAAAGTTTTAAAATAAAAACAGAAAGAAAACAAAAAGAAAAAGCATAAGGAAAGGGAAGAACTCGGGTCGTTTTGGGAAGAACTCGAAGTGGAGTTCGTGAATTGAAGGGTTTGGCTCGTGTAAAAGGAAGTGCGGCTCGGGGAGCATTAATACAACAAGTTTTTTTAGTTAAATATCTTAACAAATTTTAAAAACTATTCAAATGTTTAAAGCAAGTTTCGACAAATATAGGAGGGTGAACTAATGGTGTATTATATAAAGTTTTCCAATTTATTAAATCATATTTTGAAGTAAAAATGAAAATAAAATGAGTTTTTAACAAAGTTACAATAATTTTTAAGTTAAACATTAAAAATTGATTTGTTTTTAAATAATATATATACATATATATTACGTATTTTATTTTTAATGCTTTCAAATAGGATTTAATAATTAATTATTAGGATAGGTGATTAATCATCAATATAATTAAACTAAAGGATTATTTGTTTAATCAAGGTGATTTGTTAAATTTTATTCATCCATGAAGAATTAAGGTAAAGTAATTACATGAATCGCGTTAATTAAATAATGACCTAAAGATTAATTGATGAAAGTATTTAAGAGATGATATATTAATGAAGATAATTAATAAATTAATTAAGTTATTAAGGGCAATTAATTAAAGATTATTTAATTAAGGATAATTAATCAATGTCATTAAGGTAATTTAAATTAAGAAGTAATTAATTTACAAAAATTATTAAGAGTTGATTAATCAACAGTTAAGAATAAATTAATTTAGATAATTAATTATCATTAAGGATAACTACTTAATTAAAAGTAGTTAATTATTGATCAAAGTTAATTAATCAAGTGATAATTCAATTATGTGATTAGGGATAACCAATAATTATTACTAAAGGATAATTAATTAAATGATAATTAATCAAAATGGTGATTAATTTAGGTATTAATTTTAGAATAATTAATTAATTTAAAGTTTAACTAATTAATGAAGAATGATAATTAATTGAGGATAAATGGTAATTAATTAATCAAGGGTTAAATTAATTAATTAAAGATGATCAATTAAATGGTTAATTAAATAACTAAAGGGTAATTATCAATATATAAAAGTTGATAAATTATAATTAAGGGTTAATTAATATTATTATCAATGGTTAATCAATAAATGATTAAAGAATAATTAATCGAAATGAATTGTAATTTATTAGTATTAAATAACCAGAATTAGTAATTCATAAGCAGTTAATCTGATTTGAATTTAAATCAGATAATTAATCGACCTTACTTATGAATGTTTGGATTCTATTGGATGATTGATTTGTTTGATATCCCTGATTGTGATGCTCCATTTGATTTGATCTATGTTTACTGTAATTTATTTTCTATGATATATACACCTGTGATTTGTGAATGGGAGATAAGCGTTATGGTTTATACCGCTTATCAAATATAAGCGTTATAGTTTATACCGCTTATCAAATATATTGCTATATTTGAATCTGTGCTGCCTGATGATGTTGCACTTTTATTGTGTAAAACCCCTGTACCACACCTATACACAAACAAATATGGATTGCACGTGGAGACGGGTTAAGTCACAGATTTTGAATTAGTTTTAAAGATTAAATTTTTGAATCCAAATTAGTTTTGGAATTAGAATTGAAAGCTTTGAAAAAATGAATTTCAAAAATAAGGTTATTTTGAATAACTTAATTGAGTTTTGAAATTTAAATAATTTGATTTAAATTTGAATTCAATATTTAAAATTGAATTCTATGATTTGGAAACTATGGTTTAAAAAGGTTATTCAACTTATAAATATGTTTATATGGGTCTTTAAACCATTTTAAAAGTGTTGTTTTGGGAATTTAAATTTAACCCAATGGTTTTTAACTTGTATAAATGGAATCGGATTTTCCAAAACGAAACTATGTGTTTTCTAATAATAAAAGCTTTCACATAAGGAATGAACGTCCAATTTATGTTAAAAGGACTTCAAGTTAAAATGAGATTAGTTTTCCAAATATGAATAAATATTTGGAAATGGGTTTGGAAACTGTAAATTAAATCTTTAATTTAAAGATTTCATTGAGTTAATCCAAATCCAAATCCAAATTGAAATGGAAATTGTTTTGGAATCTATGAATTAATCTTTGTGAAACTGGGTGAAACTTTGTGAAATAAATCTTTTTGTTTAAAGATTTAAAATGATAATTTGTTTAACCATCCGAAAGAAAAGCTTTGGACTTTTAAGCTGTGACTTAAGTGAAATCCCATATCCATATTTTTTTTTAAATATTACGATCATTGTTCGGTTTAACCGGGAGAGGACCTTGTGTCATATAGCCCATTTCGAATAGTGATACGATGTTATGGATTGCATTTGAAGACCGGTGTTGAAGACCGGGTGTCTTCGAGAACGTTAGGATAACCTATCGATTGTCTCTGCACCGAGTAGCTACGGTATAGAGATTCCCTAAGTGATGGGAAGTCCAATCGGGATTGTGGATACCCGGATTTGCAAGGGCTTCTTCCTTTATTGGACGAAGTGCCTTTGGTTTTGTTCGAACCCGGAACAGACTTGTATGGATGCATGTCTGACACTACACTTTGAGATAGCAAACTGATCTCTATCAAATAGATTTCTACTTGGTGGCGGAGAATTCTTTCTTAGCTTAGCACCCTTCTCTGAGACGTACGAGCTCAGAGGTTATGTAGTTGATATTTATCAGTGATATACTCCCAAATTTGGCAGTGTGGCATGCTGAGTGCTGCTGTGTATCATTTATTGATCAAAGCATGGCTTTTGTGTAAAGTATAGCTTTGTGGTCGAGAATGCATCAGGACCTCACGCCCCGAAAATGGTCGAAACAGGAAAGATGCGGGAAGGTTATGAGGGTCGCGCCCTTTAGGTTTTTTCATTCCCTTCTAGAAAAGGGTGGTATCATGGTATGGAGCCCAGATATTTTACTCATGTGGATACTGCAGATCTATTACTTTGTAATTTCTTTGTGGTTGTTGGATTAAAGGTACCTAGGATAAAGGTCCCAAAGGACCGGAGGATGGTACGCTCGTGTAGTAGTTACCTAGTTACAGAGGTAACCTAGCCTTGTGTTGGCAGAGAGCTGGTTAAGCTCTCGGGACGTCCCGCCAGAGGCGTACCCATGGACAGTAGGAAGTTCCTTAGCCTGACCATTTATTGGAAATCCATTCATCCAATGCACGTCCTGTACGGTTTTAGTTGTAGAACCTTCCATTTACTTATGGTGGCGCCCCAGTGTTTAGATGGTAGCTATAGTATGCATACGATACTGGTCATATGTTGGTTAGGATTTATATTATACTTTTGAAATGGTTTTCCACACTTTGCACTTATAGTAATAATATCAAAGAATTTTTCTCGTATTAAGCATATTTGACTATCATAAGGAGAAATCTCCTCCAAGTCCGCGTTTGCATTGTGTGTGTGGCGGGAGGCCTTATGGTAGTTTCATTTTCTAAAAGCATCGCGGATTTCAAACTTAAATTCCTTTGTTGTTTTAAAAAGACCAAATGCTTTTGTTTGCTCATACCAGCCCCACGACTGACCTGGAGTTTATTGTTCCTATCCTAAACTCTGGTTGCCCACTATTTCCCACGCGGCAGTCTAGAGTTGGGTTTTTCAGATAATCGAATAGTAGGTGTAGATTCGATAGCTTTCAGCCTTAGGATTTGGCAATCGCATTTGATCGAGTTGCTTCACTTCATCTTTATTGGGAGTTCGAGCTATTTCCGGATTGGTGCTTTGGAGATGGAGTTGCAGTTCTGGAGTCCTCTTTGAAGACTACTTCCTCTATTGGAGATTTTGTTTCGCTACTTGTGTTACCTTTTCTTTCCGCTGTTATTTCTTGTATCTCTGATGTATATTCGTTGTATCATCTGTTGTATCATATTGTATCAGATATTGTATCAATGTTATATTGATATGTATTATTCATTTCTTCCGCTGTGTTGTACTTAATGTGTTATAGGCTCCGGCACGATTCGAATTTCAACGTTTGGATCTGCGGCATTCAGGTACAAGTGGAGTACGGATGTCGATTTTCGAACGCTAGAATTTGGACCGTGACATTAGTAAAGAGTCACACTCCACAAAGCTAAGATGTATCGCTAAACCAAAGCTCTGATACTAGAATGTAACATCCAGCCTTTTTGTATGCTTTAAATCACGATAAACCACACATGTCAGACTTAAACCATACAGAATGGCGGATTGTTATGGGGTAAGTAAGAAGAAGCAGGGATAGAAAACAAAATAGCATCTTGCAGCGGAACGATAAAATATAATAATCTAATAAACAGTTCATGAAGATGTTTTACAAAACATTTGATTATACTTATGTAATACATATTAGAGTTACACATACTAGAGAATAATCAATAACAATACAGCGGAACAATGTGACGCAGTGGAATATAATAAATAATAGTAATACGAATCTTCGTCTTCGTCCTTCAAAGATAAAGTCTTCGAATCCTGAAATGCTCAGACTGACCCGAGCGAATTGAAAAGACAAAACACTCGAGTCGGAACTAAAAGATCTTATGTAAGTTAAATCAACGGTAAAATATGAGTGGAACGGCGTCATAGATGTTTACGGGATTTGACATCTCCTATCTAGCGTCTAACGTGAGTGCGGTAACTTAAGAGATGCTCGGGATTCAAATCTCCTAAGGATCCGTTAAACTATTTACTATGTAGTAATATTTTGCTATTATAACAATGTCTATAGTAAAATAAACTTACTTTTAAATTACGTTAAGAAGTTACCCAATCTCCCCCTTAACACAATAATAGTCATAGTAGTCCATCCAGTATTAGCGCATCTCCAGATCGGGAGACTACCCTAAATACTCCACGGGCTAAGGGAGAAAACCAAACTCGTATAAGGCACGATAGGGTAGGTGACACGGCACACAAGGCAATGCCAGGGTAGATATACCAATTACGCATCCGGGCTGGTGGTAACGCGTAGCAGCTACTACCGCCCACCTCGAGCCACACCCCCAAAATCAAAAATCAAAAGTGGCCACCGAATCAATCCAAAAGTCAGAGTATAATATCGAAGGAGTGTGTCCGATAAGAGGGGCTACCTCCTTGGCCCGAGAATCGCTCCTGTTTTAGCCACCTTATGCCAACTCATGGGAGTCGGGTCCACGCATATACCTTAATAGAACGTCGCCACCATCTTACTTCATTCTGGAATCTCCACCACGTACACGGTTGTTAAAGTGTTTTCGGAGTTGGCAGAGAGTATGACAACTTCCGATCCTGGTCTCTTTAACAACCAATTGTTATTATAACACTGCGGTCATTTCAAAATAATTTTACTTCGAAACCATAATTTATCATCCCTTTCAAAACCATATAAATACGATATCATTTCCATTTCAAAAACCCAAAGCAATATGGTATCATTGTCATAAAACCCAAATCAATATAATATCATTTTTTTATTTCAAATATACCTCTTAAGATCATAGCACTTTCAAATTTATAATATTTCAAAACCAACGCTTGAAATATAAGCTTTTAAAACATAATATTTCGAATTTCATAGCTTCTAAACCCCAACTTCCAAACTTAAATGGTTTGGATATTCAAACAGTATATAAAATAAAATAATTTGAATTTAAAATTACTTTATAAAGTAAAATAATTCCCTCAACTTTATAATTTTATTCACTTTAAATTAAATCTCAATTCATAACTTTCAACTCACTTTCAGTTTCAATAAACCATTTCAATTTCAATATATTTCAAACTTTGAGTATTAAACAATTTCAAAACTAAGGATGGTGATTACGATTCAACAATTCAATGTACAACTAATTAGTTTTGAAATATTTTCATAATAAATCCATTATCATTTAATTAAAACTCAAATTACAAATAATTAACAATTTCCTTTAATTTATTAATACTTGAAAATCTTCGTTAATTCATCTTAAACCAAAATCCTATTATAAAAATCATACCTTTAAAATCTTAATTTTATTAAATTTCAAATCAATTTCATATTTATCTTCCCACCTTATTCTCATTTAAGTTATTATAAACTCCAGAAATATAATTTAAATAAATACTTAACCATATTACATCTTAATAAAATCGAACTTTATTATTAAACTTCTTTCATACTTTAAACCAATTTTATACATAGTTTAAAACCAAGAATTTAACTATATATAAAATAACATTTATAAAATAACCAATTCAATTCTCATAAAACCGTATATTTCTTTACAAGACCATAGAAAATCATTCAAAATATTTTTATATATAGGCCACGGTGTTTGTATATAATTTTCTACCCTATGGTCAAGTGATACGGATATTTATCATTTCAATCCGTAATTTAAAATATATGGTTATATATCATTTCAAACCGCAATCCCGAATGAAATAAAAATGCCTAACTATTTGCAGTTTATAACAACATAAAATACAACATCCATTCATCCAATATCATTCATCAACCATTTATCACAATCATCATCCAATTCGTATAATAACATCAATATAGAACAGATAATAAATAACAGGTATTTACTAGCAGTTTATATTCAAAAATAAATTAAATAACAATTTAACTGGCAATTTATATGCAATAATAAATTAAATAACAATTTATTTCAATAAATTTAATTTAACTGGAATGATGATAAAAATATACCAAACAACCATGAATAAATTTCTAATCACATCAGAAATTAATTTAACACACATAAGAAATTTTAGAAGTTGTGAGTGGGTTAATACACTCACCTTTTGGATTTAAATTGAATTTAAATTCAATTTAAACACAAAATTCAAATAGTCTCAGAATTCATCCAAACCAGTGTCAAAATATCCGAAATTCCAATACGAATCTAGCGGAGAAAACCACGCGTGAAATGAACCTTGTATGTGAAAGTTATAGCAATTAGAACGGGTTAAAGTCAAAATTAAATTAAAACATAAATAAATAAACTCATCCTCACGCATTTTGCCACGTCGACGTTCATTCCAGAGCTCTACCCTCCCGCATCACCGAAACGAATCACAGGCGACAAACTCAGCTGCCACCACATACCACAAATGCCTAATAGCGGCGAGCCTCGCGACCACGCTCCCCACTCCAAACGACGACGCCGACCTCGCCGTGCCTCCGAGAACTCCCTCCGGTCACCGTACTGCCTCGATTTAACCCAGCGCCATCGCCTTTAATTTGCCCTAGGTCGAATTTTAGCGAGCAATCCCACTGTTGGTTTGACGAACGAACGACGCTGATGGCCTTCACTCGACCCTCTCTCCCCAATGGTATCTTTGGTTTGTCAAACGGACGAAGTCGATCAGCACGATGATGAACGATCGAAAATGAATCCATGAATTTCGGATGCACCAAAATCCAGATCGAAAAAATGAATTATCTATTTGACTTGCGCTCGTTGAGAGCTTCAAATCCATATATAATTCGATATAGTTTGTGGAGTTTGAAATTTTGATTTGATGTTGAATTGCAATTGTATTTGGAAGTGAGAATTGTTGTCTGCCATTGAGGAGGAGAGACAACTGAATTGTACATGTAGAAATAAGGAATAAGAAATAGGCTAGGGTTTATAACAGGATATATATAGGTAGGTCAGAAATAGAGATGAATGGATATGATTGGTTTGGACCATTGAACGATAAATGGCCCGAAAAGTCCTTCTAACTCCGAAACGAAATTGGGTCAACCCATATATCAAAATAGATGTTTTAAAATATTTTTAACGTAATGGAACAGGTTTCAAGTCCAAATCCCATCGTATGAAGAAGATATGCTAGAATCAAGTTATTTCAAATTGATTTCAATTGATTTCAATTTAATTGATTTCTGGACATTTCGAATCCGTACGATCAAACGACAAGTCCGATCGTTACAACACTTGAAATCCTACAATAATTCACCGTTACGGATCCGAAGAAATTGGTTTCATCGAAATTCGAGTAAGTGGCCAAAATGGCTATTTTCTAGTTAATTAATTAAATTAATAATTAATTAATTAAATCAGATTTTCAGTTTCAATTCTATAATTAACAACTTTTATCGTTTTTAATTTTCTTAATCATTTACACTAATGTATATAAACTTAGAGTATCAATTTAGAGTTGATTACTTTATCAATTTCAGTGTTAAATTTATTTTTATTAAATTTGAAAATTATAAATTTAATTTACGATAATTCCATTTAATTTACTTTTGATTCTATTATTCAATTCATTATTATCAAACGGATGAAATTAACATTGGATTCATAATCTATTACATTAATGTTCTCAAATTCCATCTGAATTTCAATTAACGAAACATTTTATTTCATTTAATTTCAATAATCCATTTATTATAGCTCAAATCCAATAAATTAATCAAACATGAATTTCAATTGTTTTCATTCAATCAATTGCCATATTATGGATAGATTTTACATTGTTTACTTCTTGTTGAATTAACAATCTTCAATGACAAATTAAATCTACCATAACTGCACTAATTAAGTCAATTAACTGCAATTGATTTTAAATTGAATTTTATGAACTAAACAAATAGGGAACTTATAAAAATTGTTACCATTAAGCTTAAATTACCTTTAAGTTTATTACTTTCAAACAAATATTATAATTACTTCCAGAACATTAATTTTTTTCAATTACCATTTATTATAATTTAAATTCATTAATTAATTCAATGCTTACATTTGTTTTCTTATATTCAATTTGTAGCTAAGTATAACATCTACATTATTTCCAATTTACTAATTACCATCCATTATACCTTCTCATTGTTCGGTTTATTGGGACTGCGCTAAATTATTATTTATTAACTTGAATTAACATTCTTACATTTCATTCCCGTTACATATTCATTAGAAAATTACAAATTCTTATTTATCCCAGATTTAATTACCAAAATCTTATTAAATTAAAAAAATTTAACATCGAAAATTATGGGTTGTTACACTCAAAGTCTCCAAGAACTGTAAAAGGCTCACAATCTACCCATCCCGCACCCCTCATCGCAAGAATATAAGCTGGTACAACCCTAATATTACTATACATATCATCCCATGGTAGTTGATCTGATGGAATGTGTACTATACCATACAATTGTAGCCAACACCGCTCCCCTAATTACCATATGAATGGACATGTAGGAACCTGAAAGCAAATTCTGCGTCACAACATGGAAAACTGAAAAGTGAGTGAATGATCAGGACCGGGCTCTAGGAACTGTAAGTACTGATCCCATGGACGACGATAATGTTACCACGCCGCCTCATATCCATTTGCTGTCTAGCCTCCATCATCTCATTTTTCACCCCTTGTGCAACACGGGGCAAATGCATAGGAGGACCCCAACGACGCAATCTAGAAAAGTAAATATAAGGTGTGGCATTCGCCTCTACAATAAGTCGGGGGTGCATATTAGCAGGATAGTCGTAGTACCAAAATGAAAGAATGTACCAAAAATCCATAAATTTGTCTAGACTGCTGAAGGCATAAGTATCTAATGCTACGTACAAATAACCAATAATAGCTGTGCCGTAATGATATATATGTAGTCCATCCACATCTACTAATCCAGCCAAAAAACCAAGCTCAATAGTACCCTTATTGTTACTAAAAAATATAAACCCAAAAAGGTATAATATGAAGGCACGTATAAGTGGAGTGTGCATATCCTCAATGGCCATGTACTCTACTATATACCGCTGCAAACAAGGGAGAGTAACAGCTCCTCCTCTAACCTTCTCATCGGCCAAAGTCGGCAAATAAGCTGAATATGACTCGAACTCCTCAAATGAACTATCAAATGGAACAGGGAGACGTTCCGATCGACCAACCTCTATGCTAGTGAGCATATATAAATCTAGAGGAGTCAGTCCTAGCTCAAAATCAGGAAAATGAAATGTATGAGTGGTAGACCACCATCTCTCGGCGAGGGCCTCCACCAGGAAACGATCTACATGTGAAAATCTAGGTAAAACTAGAAATTCACCAAAAGATGATACATGTAGCCTATCCAAAATCTACTGCGGTAACTGATCAAAATACTCAGATATAAACCTATACCAACTACCTCGCATTGCTACGTAACGAATCTAAATATATGATTATTTAATGTTAAAATAAACAAAGAATTATCATACATATATAGTTACACGGTTGTTCATCAAGCAATAAAGAAATAAACGTATACCTGTGGCGTTGCTATAGCGACAGTAAGTCGTTGCGAAACAGTAGGGGCCAAGTCGTGCAAGGATCGAAGATCGTCTGGAGTCATGGTAGCATCAGGAGGGACATGAGCAAGTCCGATTTTGGCATCGATCATATATCGAATGGTGCGTCTACCAGTTTTGACCGGACGGGACGACATTTGGACATAAAGTAAAATTAAAAAAATTAACTGAAAAGATGATGGAAGAGGTAGAAATGAGGGGGAGAGGGGAAAAACGCCTGATATAGGCATCTTCACCAAGCGCCTGTTGAATAGACGCCTGGGCATCAGGCGCCTGTTCAATAGGCGCCCGATGTTTTATAAACCAGGGCGCCTGTTGAACAGGCACCTGATGCCCAGGCGCCTGTTCAACAGGTGAGGGATCCAACATTTCGGAGTGCGGAAAATCGAATTTACGCACTCCGAACTGTTGGAGATGCTCTAATCCAAGGAAGTCCAAAGTATAAAATTTTATCTGATGCTTTTTCTCAGTTCGGCGATTCAATGGCTTCAATAAATGAAGCATTTATCATGAATTGGAGAAAACATTAGAAAAAAATGAAAAGTGAAATTAATAGCAATACCTGAAAGAATAAGTGGAATTTAGGCTTGTCCTGATCTAAAACCATAAGTTTGATTTAGTATTTGGGTGTTGTATTTCATTGGAGAGAATTAGGAATGAGAAGAAGACAGGGTTTGGTGAAAATGAAATGAGGAAATTTTCTCTACGGAAAATGAAAAGATAGAAATTCTTAGGAAAGAAATGGATTTTTTTTCTTCTTTATGTGAATGAATGTCTCAATTCCGGAGCTGGATTAGAGATCTAATGGTGGCTCCATCCAGTATAAGAACATATGGAGCTATAGCTCTAATAACGGCTCTGTTACAAGATAACGGAGCTGATAAGGCTCTATTATCAGAGCTATTGCTGGTCAACATTAGAGCACGATAGCTCGTAAAGCATAGAAAGGTCCGGTGGTGCTCTTTGCTCTTCAACAATGATTGAGAAGACAAAACTTATGATAACAAATTTGTCAAGTTAACCTCCAACTTTAAAACGCTACCACTCTTGAAATGAAATAACATTGTGTGTGCATGAACCCGTGGTTTAACCTCAGAATCCTTAAAAAAACATCTAGATCGACCTCTTTAAACCACACAATTTTTTAAATTTAATAAAAAACTATTGCTTCACCTTTTATTTTTTTTACATAATCAATTTAACAAATAATTTCATAATCTTATCCATCAAATTATTAGATTATTTTATCAATCATGGACAATATGATACATTACTATTGCACATTTTACGAGTCATTCTTAAACTGAAACTCTTTTATCTTAAAATATAAGAAAATTTACAATTTTACGCTAAAAGGATGATTATAGAATTCTTCCAATTAATGCTTCTTGTGAAATGTTTAAAAGTAATAGGTTTAAAGTTTGATATATTATTTATAATTGGTTAAAATTTAACATTAATTGAAATAGTTTTTCATTTAAATCAAAAAAATAAAAAATAACGATGAACACGATTCTCATGGTCTAAACAGTTGAATCACTATAACTTTTGATCTTACACCCAACACAGTTCAATCATGGAAACTATGGGTAGCAATGCATTAATACCATGCTGAAAGTTTTACACCTAATGTGTTTGAAACTATGAATGCTTATTCTCAGCTAGTTCCCAGCTTTACTTTAATATTTCACTGATGAAGCTATGGTCACATGCTACTATGTAAGCCTTCATATACTAGCTCAGTTTCAAACATTGTGAATGTTGTAATTAGTACAGCCCCCTTTCAATATAAATTGAAAATCAGGCTCATGTCCCTAAAATCAAATTTAATAGATCAAAACTCCTTCCGTTTTAAACTTGTAAATTCGGTCTTTATTTTTTTTTTACAATATTTTATTTTCCAAATTACCCTCGTTTATTTCATGTCGGCTATTCTTGTGTGATTGTATTGGCAATCAAGATTTAAAATCTTCGTAGGGTAATCAAATTTAATTCGATCTACTGTTCGATTTTTTTGCGATTCACTATGGCTTCATCATCTTGTAGATAAATGCTTGATTTAATTTTCGATCAACTTTGTATTATTATCTTTTGTAATTTTTTGATAATTTAGCAATGTTATTTGTATAATTGTGCATAGCAAGTATAAGTTATATTAAGTAATTCGAATAATATGATGTTTTTTGTTCAATTTTTTTTATATTTTTAATCTTGTATGTAAATGCAGAGTTGCATGTATTTAAGTAAAATAAAACTGCAGATTCCACTGCAATTACTATAAGTAATTGCGTTTATGGCTGTATTTATCAAAATCTTTAGTTATCTAAATGAATGTGTATTTTTCAAAAAGTTATTGAGAATTATTGTAGAATTTTATGTTAGTTGATAACTGCATATGTAAAATGCAGTTAAATTTTGCATATGTAAAATGCAGCTGATCTTTTTTGTTTTTAATTGCATAGTGAAATGCAATTAAAATTTGCATTTAATGACTGTATTTATTAAATGTATATCAAGTATGCAGTTAAAAAACACATTTAAAACAGTTGCAAGTTTTAATCGCATACGATATATGCAGTAAAAAATACAATTCATAACTTTATATTAGATATGTATACAAGTATAATAAAAATCTTATGAATTTTTAACTGCATAAGTGAAATGCACTTCAAAATCTGTATGGTCCCTCTGTCAAATCATATGCCATCCCTCTGTCCTCCACGTAGCACTCAGACACGTGCAGTCCAACACTATTTACTTTTTCTCAAACATATATGGCCCCCATTCAGTGCAAGAGAGATTGGAATTTTGGTCGGGCTGCTTGGAATTTGCGTCATCCATATATGGCCCCTGGGTAATTGGTGGAGATTTTAACACAACCAGATATCCAGACGAAAGAAACTCAGGAAATATTTCACTTGACTCAGAAGATTTCAATGCATTCATCAACTCCTGTTCTCTTATCGATCCTCCAATCAATAACCGTCATTTTACCTGGACCAATAAGCGTTAATTTCCTTCCCTCACTAAGCTCGATAGTTTCCTCTTCAATCCCGCCTGGAAAGATATCCATCCTCTCTCTAACTGTCTACGCCTTGCCACCATTCTATCTGACCACTGTCTCCTCTGTCTCGACTCAGGCACCCCTCACACCTCCAAGCGTCCATTCAGATTTGAACGGCTCTGGCTGCTAGAACCATCATTCGAAGATTTTATCAAATTGGCATGGGACCATCCCACCAGGTCTTCCTCTGCCACTGCACGTGTAGTAGGTAAACTCAGATCCTTAAGAAAACTCCTCAAGCCTTGGGCGAAATCTATCTGGGGCTCTCTTCGTAGACGCATTGCTGCCATTCAAAATGAAATCCTAGCCCTAAACATCCAAGAAGAATCTCTCCCCTAGACAACAGTGACTCCCTCAAACTTAGAGGCCAAGCTTGAAAGACTTTTGAAGCGAGAAGAGATTGGATGGAAACAACGATCAAAAGCCAAGTGGCTGAAAGATGGCGACAAAAACACAGCCTATTTTCACAAATTAGCCAACGGCCGCCACAGGTCCCTTTTCATCCCGGAAATTGTGCATAACAATAATCCAATATCCGAACCCATCGAAATTTCGAACCTCTTTACTGACTATTACCGCTCCATCTTCGGCAAACCCTCTCCCCCTCCCCCTTATAGATTGGAACCTTCTCTATCCCAATCCTTCACCCATCTCAATAGACTCCCCTTCACTGAACTAGAGATCTTGGCCGCCCTCAAAGACATGGGCGACAACAAATCTCCGGGGCCAGATGGTTTTGGCCCGTTTTTCTTTAAACACTTCTGGGGGGTTGTCAGGGGAGATATCCTAGACATGTGTGCCGAATTCTGTTCCAACCCTACAGTCATAGCTCGTCTAAACTACGCCGATATTGTCCTCCTGCCTAAATCCGCTGGAGCCAACTCCCTATCAGCCTTCCGACCCATTAGCCTTCTGAACACCACTTTTAAACTAATTACCAAAGTCCTTGCCAATCGCCTCCAAAACCATATGGAATCTCTAGTTGGAGCAGAACAGTCAGCTTTCATCCACGGTAGAAACATACCGGATTACGTTGCGACAACACAAGAAGTAATCTCCTTCTATCATTCAAACAACATCCTAGGGGTCCTTCTAAAACTAGATTTTTCCAAAGCCTTTGATTCAGTTAATTGGAATTTTATTATTGAGCTCCTAATGCACAGAGGATTTCCACCTACCTGGTGCAACTGGATCAAATGCATCCTTAATTCGAGCCTTCCCTCGATCCAGATCGGCGGCACATCGGGAGGGCTCATCAAATCGGCTCGAGGTCTCAGGCAGGGAGACCCTCTCTCTCCGCTTATCTTCGTGCTAGTGGCGGATGTCTTTAACCATATGATCAAACTGGCGATTTCTAACAACTACTTAGCTGGCATTTGTCCCCCCAACCCCAACCCTAACTCTTACCCTAACCTAATGGTTTCCAACCTCCAGTTTGCAGATGACACCATCCTCTTCATCTTCCCTTCTCCTGAACACATCCATAGCCTAAAAGGCCTTTACACTTTCGAGCTCATCTCAGGCCTATCAATTAATTTTAATAAGAGTTTCATCATCATGCTTGGAAACGCTGAGCATCTCGGACCCTCCATCTCCTCCTCCCTCAACTGCTGCATTGACACTTTTCCAATATCCTATCTAGGCATCCCCCTACGCCCCACCAAGCTTCATCGATCTGACTGGAACCCCCTTAAATCCAAAATTGAATCAAGACTTGCAGGCTGGAAAGCACACACTCTGTCGATTTCGGGAAGGCTAGTCTTGGTTAAAGCTGTACTCTCGGCAGTCCCTCTCTACTGGCTCTCGTTCCACAAAATTCCCAGCTGGGTATCCAAAAAAATTGATGCCATTATACGCTCCTTCCTTTGGAATGAGGGAAAACCAAATGCCTTGTTAACTTAAAAATTACATGCATGCACGAGGACCACGGCGGACTAGGTATCACCAATTTGATTACTTTCAATCAGGCACTTCTAGCAAAATGGCTCTGGCGTCTCCTCTCGCCGGGTCAGTTCATCTGGAAAGACTGGATCATGGCATCCCACTACAATGCTGACCCATTCTGTGCTCTCCATTTTCCTCCACACCCCAAGCCCAACCTTTTTTGGTCTGGGGTTCTAGCATCAGTGGACCGCATCAAACCCCTACTTCAGGTGAACCTAGGTAATGGCTCTAACTGCCTTTTCTGGTATGACTCCTGGCACAGCCTCTCCCCACTAATTCGCTCCTTCCCACCCCTCTTTTCCCACATCAACCTCCCCCTCTTGACAGTGGCTGAAGCCGTCAATCTTGGCCTACCCAGCTTATGCCCCCCAACCCTCTTTGCCAATGACGCCCTCCCTGAACTCCTTTCCGCCCTCAGCCTGCTGCAATAAGTAACCCTTAACCCTTCATTGGTGGATCACCACACATGGGTTCTATCTCCCTCAAAAGGCTTCTCTGTATCGCAATGTTTCTCTTTCCTAAACCACCTGGCAGACTGTTCTCCTTTGCTCGTGTCTGGAAATGCCGCATTCCTCCCCGAATCAAATTCTTTCAATGGTGTCTCATCCATGGCCGCATCAATACCAAAGATCGCCTCACTCGCTTGAACATCACATCTGACCAGAATTGTGCCTTATATGACACTGAAGCCGAAATAATCCATCACCTTTTCTTTGAATGCGACATATCTTACTACATACGGGTTTCGGTTTGCATACACAATCTAGGGCAAACACACACAATCATAGATTTTTTTATCATTGGAAATATTGTGCACCAAACCATCATCTTGACATCCTTCTAGCCATCTTCAGCTGGGTCATTTGAAAGGAGAGAAATGCTTTGGTTTTCAACAAACACACCAACTC
Organism: Allium cepa; assembly: GCA_030765085.1. Taxonomy (NCBI): domain Eukaryota; kingdom Viridiplantae; phylum Streptophyta; class Magnoliopsida; order Asparagales; family Amaryllidaceae; genus Allium; species Allium cepa. Next base: position 316,387,434 of record CM060941.1, on the reverse strand, counting down.
GCAGTTTAGCACATGCAGTAAAATCTCTAATATCTTTGCTTATTGGATAGGCTCTTCCTCCTTGGCCCCCTTCAGATTTCGTCTTCCATCAGCACGGTCCCCATCGGCTGAATCGGTAGGTAGTGCATCATCAGCTGCGTCGACTGGTCTCCTTGGGTTCAACTGAGGGTTTGATTGTTCTTTGCTTGCAATGCTTTGGGATCACTCTCTGTAACACTTTTTCTCTTCTGGATAAACTCTGTCCAATTATGTACATTAGAAACTTTCTGATCTGTACTCACATGCTGGCATACTGTTTGTAACCTAAACTCTAATTATGTTATTTTTGTATTTGCTATCGATCAGGCCTGTTGATCGAACTATTTTTTCTATATATATTATTAATTGGCTGTGTAGTATCATGCTACACATCCGTTCTCCTCAAAAAACAATTGCATAATTCAAGTGTATGTTTTATCTGCATATGTTAAACGCAGTCAAAAATTGCATTAATAGGTGCTATTTTTCCACTGCATAATGGATATGCATTTAAAAATGATGCAATTTACAACTGCATAAGTGAAATGTAGTTAAAAATGCAGTTGTTCATAAATAAACATGTATGCAATTATTCATAATAATTGTATATATGTCTACAAGTATAATAAAATCTTATAACTTTTTAACTGCATAAGTGAAATGCGTTTAAAATTTGCATCATTTAATTGTATGTTTTAACTGCGTATTTCATATGCAGTTAAAATTTGCATAAAACAGCCGTAATTTTAAGAAGCATATTAGACATGCATTTAAAAATGATGCAATTTATAACTTCATAAGTGAAATGCATTTAAAAATGCAATTGTTAGTGGTAATAGCAAAAATGTATGCAACTGTTCATAATAATTGCATATATATCTGCAACTTTTCAATAAAATTGCATATAACTAGAAATAATCAACATATCTGCATATAAATGAGAAAATATTTGTTGAATTTTTTTTTCATTTTTATTTTTATAATTGGATGCTTCACTGTAAATGTCAATAATATTTTGCAGTGTTTTGTGCATTTATTTTCAATATTTGCATATTTGACTACAAAAATTGTACCACAACGCTGGTTTGCAATAATTGCAAATTTGTCTGCAAATACTAAATACAGTCGCATTTGTGGCTGCAACTATTGTATAGAAGAGTGTAGTTATATAAAACTTCCACTGCTACTATAAACAATTTGCAGAAAATTCTATATTAATTCAGAACATTGTATACTAATTTGGAAATATATGTTTAAATTTTCATGTAACCATTTCGATGCATTAAATTAGGCATAATATTGTTTGTATGTGAATATTTTTGAGCTTTTCTGACAAATATCTGCAAATTTTATTAAATTTAGTTATTAATATAGAATAAAAATCGAAATGCCGAAATTTCTTAATAGGTACCCTTCGATTTTATGATTTGTTTTGTTTTCATCTTCAGAATCTCAACTTTCTTTAGTTCTGTATCCAATTCAGATATTCATTTTTGAAGTTGCATCTAATTTCGATTTATAATTCAGACGATTAGAGTTTTTTTTAAGATCTTAATCGATGTAAAGAATTTGAAGGGTTTTGTTTTTTTTTTAAAGACGTAAGGGTATTTAGGAAAATCTTTTTATAGCGTTTGAAAATAAATATGAAAAATTCATAATTAGAACGGAGGGATGTTTTGTGTATTTCCAAAGCTATTAATGATGTATGTCAAAATGTTTTATGTATTTATAACCATTTTGAACCAATTTTTAGTTCCAAATAATTCACATTCAAGTTATGTGCATAACAAGTAAATCGTATTTAAAGCCAGTTCGTATTTTGGACACTGCGAATCAGACCTTTCCATGAATTTTTTCTGAGCCCAAGAAATTTAAATACATCAGCATGCCACGGCTCCGAATAGACAACAAATGCACCTATATGTAGCACAACCAGTTTAATACAAAAGGAGAAAAAGTATGCTTAGGAGCCCATAATGAAGAAATGTTCAGAATTACCTTTTCTCTTGCCTCGCCGTTGGTTAACATAACACCCTTAACATTGGAACAATACCATCAGAGGTTCTATTTATTCCACGAACACAAATGCTAGTTGCACGAATATTTTGAATAAATACGCCAATGCCACCAGCTGACTTGCAAATAACTGCACGCTCTTTAAGTGTATCCTAAATACCCTCAATACAATCATCTTTCATGCATATTAGGAAGCGGTTATTAGCTGATAACCAAGTTTATGAAATATTAGAAACATACAAATGGGAAACCAGTATGATTGAAGGGTGTTTGGCTACACAAAAAATATTTGACCTTGATAATTTAATTGTTCAACTTTATTTTCAAACTTATGATACACAAAAAAACTGCTCAAACTTTACTATGATTACATAAACCGTTTCAGATAACTATTTGAAGAAATTTTTTGTCATGAATATGATTGTACTTCCCATAAGAGTAAAAATAAGACATCATTTGTACAACATTGAACAAAAGAGGAGAAGCATGTGTGAACCAACTTTGAGACATCACATGGTAGGTTTTGATGGCAGACTCAAGATCATGTTTGTGAATCCTAATAGCAACTCTCATGAGCATGTGCCGAGGTCATTCTACAACTACTCCGGATACTTTCAAGGGGTAAGATCTCTCAAGTGTCTTGAAACCAAAGCAGTCATAATCAGAATCCCTGTCATAAATTGTCTCATAGTCGAAACTAGCTGCATTTTGCAAGAAAATAATTAATGATGTTATAATGTCAAGTAACTATTATACGTCTAGTATACCAAAACAGAGAATAATCAATTATAAACTCGTCGCACAAGTTTATAACTCAGATTTCCACTACACTGAAATTCTGTATTAATTATTATAACAATATGAATGTTGTAAATAGGCTACAACAACAGCGTTATACTATTTTGAATAAATAGTATAACCAGAATAATGGATAGAATATAGAATAATGTATATAAATATACAGACAGACTAGAATTCTAACCGGATTATGTCTGAGGCTCGTCGTAACGATTTCCTTAAGAATTTTATTTCAAAATTCTCCCAAGATACAACAGACGTATTCTGCTCGAGATTGTAATGAGTATATCACTCTGTGATTTAGAGTATGGTAGCAGAAGAGAAGAAGAAGATTAGGATTCTGAAAAATGAGTGAGGAAAGTGATCAGTTTTCCTTCTTATTTATAGTTGGTCCGTATCTCGAGCGAACGGTCGTGTCTGCATCCGTTCGCTCAAACAGTTGCGTCCGTACCACTTCATACAGTCGCACCTGCCCATCCGCTACTGTTTCGCCCGCGCCTCTTCAGTCGGGTCGCACCCCCACGCGCCGCATCTGTTCGCTTCTAACGGGTCGCACCCGCTACTGTTCGCGCATATTCAACCTGCGTCCGCTTCCCTTCAAATTACAGGCCCAGCCCAGTTTCAGCCGAAGCCCAAAACCGTTAAACAATGACCTAGCAAAAAGAATGGTCATTTTAGACTCGTACCCGGCCCGGTCGGACGGACGGACAGCGGTGGCGCGCGTGCGTGTGTGGTGGTGATGCATGATCTCCCTCCTCACAACGAAGCATACATTTGGGAGCCCCAGGCCCCCAACCTCCTCATGAGAAAGCCATATATAAACCAATATAGCTCTCAACAATTAGACAATGTGGGACTTTGTATATTTCCATTCATTCAATTTCTTAAGGAATTCCAACAATACCCCACATGAATGATAACATACACATCCCCCACACAAAGCGAAATATCACAGAGTATATATGGAATTAATGCTTTATCGTGGATAAGTAGATATTTCACTTTGAACTTTCCGTAGTTAAAACTTATCGGATCTACTTGGCTAATCGGTGAATTATTTCATCTTGAACCGTCGGCCTTTATTGTATATCTAGACAATAAGCTTTACGACGCATTGATTCCCTTCTCATCCAATCTCTTGGTTGTGTTCATTTTGGTCCTGAATAATTTTTGGTTCTGCGAGTGTTTTAGAGAATAAAAGCCTTTTAATATTCTCATAGAGCCGACCCAGCTCACACTAACATAGGTGATCGCAACCATTAAGAGTATCCTACATATACCCCACTTGTTATTTCCAAGATATGGTCATCATTAAAAAACATAGTTTTAACCTTTAAATACTTCTGTAGGCATGCATTTATATTGTGCACCATAGGAATGGAGTTGGACCAAGTCCAGACAAATGCATTACTTCTTGAGTTACTCATAACTGGTTTGCCTATTGATCCTAATCCGTGGGATCTCCAGTCGCTAGGATAGGTTTTCGTATAAGGTAACTCTTGTTGGTTTAGGCTTTTAAACCTGTTCCCCTCAATGCGCAGTCAATTTTCTCTCTTGATAAACCTTTAGTAAATGGATCCGCTAAGTTATCATTTGTTCTCACATAATCTATGGAAATAGTTCCATTTGAGAGTAACTGCCTAACTGTGTTATGGCGTCGACGAATGTGTCGTGACTTTCCATTATACACAAAGTTTTTCGCTCTGCTTAGCGCTGCTTGGTTATCGCAGTGTATGCATATGGCCGGTACAGGTTTAGGCCAGAATGGAATATCTTCTAAAAAGTGACGAAGCCATTCTGCTTCTTCGCCTGCTTTATCTAATGCAATGAACTCTGATTCCATAGTGGATCGAGCTATGCATGTTTGTTTAGTAGATTTCCATGACACTGCTGCCTCTGTTAGGGTAAAGACATAACCACTCGTTGATTTTGATTCCTCTGAACCTGCAATCCAGTTTGCATCACTATATCCTTCTAAGACGGCAGGATATTTTCCATAATGTAAGGAATAGTTAGTGGTATTTTTTAAATATCCAAGCACTCTCATTAGTGCTTTCCAGTGTTCCTTCCCTGAATTGCTTGTATACCTGCTCAATCGACTTACTGCATAAGCTATATCTGGTCTTGTGCAATTCATGAGATACATGAGACATCCTATTACACGAGAATATTCCAGCTGCATTACACTCTCATTAGTGTTTTTATGCAGTACTTCTGATGGATTAAAAGGTGTATTTACTCCTTTAATTCCAAAATTTTGAAATCTTTCAATCACTTTTTCTACATAATGTGATTGAGATAACTCAATACCATTAGATGTTCGTATTATTTTTATTCCTAAAATAACATCTGCAGCACCCAAGTCTTTCATGTCGAAATTGTTGATCAACATTTTCTTTATGGTCTCAATTACCTCAGTATTTGGACTGAATATTAGCATATCGTCCACATATAGACAGATCATCACATATGATTGTTCAAGTTATTTATAATAAACACATTTGTCACATTCATTTATACGAAAACCATTTCTCATCATGACACTATCAAATTTTACGTGCCATTGCTTTGGAGCTTGTTTTAGTCCATATAACGATTTGACTAATCTACAGACTTTGTTTTCATTTCCTTTCGAAATAAATCCCTCAGGTTGCTCCATGTAAATCTCCTCATCGAGATTTCCATTTAAGAATGCTGTTTTTACATCCATCTGATGAATCTCTAGATTATAGATGGATGCAATTGCTATTAGCATTCTTATAGAGGTTATTCGTGTTACCGACGAATATGTATCAAAAAAGTCTACTCCTTCTTTTTGACGATATCCTTTGGCTACTAATCTGGCTTTATACTTGTCGATAGAGCCATATGCTTTCATTTTCCTCTTGAAAATCCATTTGTAGCCAATTGGTTTTATTCCTGGTGGAATATCAACAATTTCCCAAGTTTTATTACTTAGAATTGAATCAATCTCACTTTGGATTGCTTCTTTCCAACACGGGGATTCAGAAGATGACATTGCTTCCTTGTACGTTTGAGGTTCGTGCTCTAATACATATGTAAAAAAGTTCGAACCAAATGTTTTGGAAGTTCTATCCCTTACGCTTCTTCTTGGTTCAGCATCCTCAATTTCATGATGAGTTTCATCTTCATGCGAATCGTTTGATTCTTTCCTTGTCCTTTTTGGGACATTATTTCCTTCATTCCTTTTGTGCAGAAACACATCTTCAAAGAATGAGGCATCTCTTGATTCCATGATTGTATTTACATGAATATCAGTTATATCAGACTTGAATACCAAAAATCTGTAGGAACTACTATTTTGGGCTGGCCCAAGATAATAACAATCTACTGTTTTTGGTCCAAGTTTGACTCTCTTGGGAGGCGGAACTGGAACTTTTGCCAAGCACCCCCACACTTTGAGGTATTTAAAGCTTGGTTTGTGTCCTTTCCATATCTCATATGGAATTGTTCCCGTTTTACTGTGAGGAACTTTGTTTAATATGTGATTAGACATATTTAAGGCTTCCCCCCACAAGTTCGTCGGTAGACCAGAAGTTAAAAGCATGGCAGTAATCATGTCTTTTAACGTCCTGTTCTTCCTCTCGGCTACACCATTTTGTTGTGGTGAATATGGAGCTGTTGTTTGATGAATTATACCATTTTCTTCACAGAATTGTTCAAATGGTGATTCATACTCTCCACCTCGATAAGATCTTAATATCTTGATCTTTTTATTTAACTGATTTTCTACCTCAGCCTTGTATTTTGTAAACGCTGTTATTGCTTCATTTTTACTATTTAAAAGATATACATAGCAATATCGCATATAATTGTCAATAAAAGTAATGAAATACTTTTTCCCACCTCTTGTAGGTAGTGATTTAAAATCACATAAATCTGTATGTACCAAACCTAATGGTTCGGTGCTTCTGTCAACAGATTTAAATGGTTGTTTGACCATTTTTGCTTCTACACATATGTCTCACATTTGTAGTTCTTATTTACTTGGAATTTTGGAATTAATCCCAAGTTTGATAATTTCTTCATTTTTCGGAAGTTTATGTGTCCTAATCTATCGTGCCATAGTAAAATTTCATGCTCAAGCAAGTAAGAAACTTCAATTTTATTAATAGCACAATCAGAATACATAGATTTATTGCCGATAACGGCTAAGTTTGCCTTAAATAGGCCATCACATAAATAACCCCTTTCGATATACATTCCAGCTTTGAACAGAACCATCTTGTCTGACTCAAACACCATATTGAATCCCTTCTTTGATAGGACTGCACCAGAGATGAGATTCTTGCATATGTCTGGAACGTGGAGCACGTTATTCAACTTAACAGTTTTTTCAGAAGTAAACTTGAGGATTACTGTTCCACTGCCTTCGATCATGGAAACTGCAGAATTACCCATATAGAGTTTTTCTTCATGATCGAATTTCTTGTATGTAGAGAACATGGATTTATCAGAACAAACATGACGAGTAGCGCCTGTATCTACCCACCATTGGTTAGGATTCTGAACCAGATTGGATTCAGAAATAACCGCTGAAAAGTTGGACTTATCCATTTTCATGTTGTCAACTGTTGCCATCTCTGTTTTAGTATAAAACAGTAAAATTCTTAAGATGTTATATGTCTAGTATACCAAAACAGAGAATAATCAATTATAAACTCGTCGCACAAGTTTATAACTCAGATTTCCACTATACTGGAATTCTGTATTAATTATTATAACAATATGAATGTTGTAAATAGGCTACAACAACAGCGTTATACTATTTTGAATAAATAGTATAACCAGAATAACGGATAGAATATAGAATAATGTATATAAATATACAAAAAGACTAGAATTCTAACCAGATTATGTTTGAGGCTCGTCGTAACGATTTCCTTAAGAATTTTATTTCAAAATTCTCCCAAGATACAACAGACGTATTCTGCTCGAGATTGTAATGAGTATATCACTCTGTGATTTAGAGTATGGTAGCAGAAGAGAAGAAGAAGATTAGGATTCTGAAAAATGAGTGAGGAAAGTGATCAGTTTTCCTTCTTATTTATAGTTGGTCCGTATCTCGAGCGAACGGTCGTGTCTGCATCCGTTCGCTCAAACAGTTGCGTCCGTACCACTTCGTACAGTCGCACCTGCCCATCCGCTATTGTTTCGCCCGCGCCTCTTCAGCCGGGTCGCACCCCCTCGCGCCGCATCTGTTCTCTTCTAACGGGTCGCACCCGCTACTGTTCGCACCTATTCAACCCGCGTCCGCTTCCCTTGAAATTACAGGCCCAGCCTAGTTTCAGCCGAAGCCCAAAACCGTTAAACAATGGCCTAGCAAAAAGAATGGTCATTTTAGACCCGTACCCGGCACGGCCCGGCCCGGCCCGGTCGGATGGACGGCGGCGGCGCGCGCGCGTGTGTGGTGGTGATGCATGATCTCCCTCCTCACAATGAAGCATACATTTGGGAGCCCCAGGCCCCCAACCTCCTCATGAGAAAGCCATATATAAACCAATATAGCTCTCAACAATTAGGCGATGTGGGACTTTATATATTTCCATTCATTCAATTTCTTAAGGAATTCCAACAGTAACTGCAAAGCTTTCAAGTTACCTTGGCAACAACTTAATCTGTTGAAATAAATGTGGCAAAAAATAAGTTAGCAACAATTAGTCATTTGTGAATTGCTTAAAATTTTAAAACTGAATTTTGGCACAATTTCAGCTTACATATCCAAGCACTTTTATTTTTTACTACTCACTCAATCAAGAGGTCTTCTAATCACAATCAACGTACATGTGTAGTTGCCCAAACTTGCTGCAAGATAGGTTGAATCGAATTTTTTAATTTCACATAGACCTAAATATGGATCCCGCCGATATTTACCTATGCAATGACAAGAAATTAGCAGCTTGGTTGCTCTCCAAGCAATGACAAGCATTTTTGTTCACTCGGAACTAGTTAATATTAACTATACAGAACACTTTTGAGGAGACTCGAAACTAGTATGCCTCTGTTTTATGGTTCATTTCCAACATTAAAGACCAATTGCATATCTAAAACTGTGATCAATCATATTATGTTAAAATATTAACAATAAAAGTGCCATTATTGTATATAGATAGGTGAATTAAGCCACATCTATGTCATATCCAACCCAAATGAAGTACCAAGGGCCCGAAAACATAATTTGCTCTACTCTCTAATCTCAATATAACACAAATCATACCAAAGCATATTAACTATTACTAGAAATAGTCTGAATGAAAATTGTAACACGGATTTGGCAGGAGCAGTAGTAACAATTCATTCGGATGTCCAACAATTATACAACATCAACAATAATACTAAATAATTCACTATGACAAAGGATAAGATGACAACAATAAGGATAAATAATTATGGAAGTGGTAACTCCCCGTATTATATGTAATTGATAATTAAATTAAGGGGGAATTAATTTAAAAGACAAAAATTGGTATGTTTTTAGTCTCAAGGACAAGACCTCGGTATTTTAACCACAAGAACAAACATTCTTATAAAAATTATTCATAAGGACAAACATTATTTTAAAATTATTCATAAAGACAAACATTCTTCCAAAACTGCTACCGAACTAAAAACTGATATGTAAAAACTGCTAACGATAACTACAAATGATACCTAAAAACTGCTATCAATAACTAAAAACTGATACCTAAAGAAAATTTTCTTTCAGGCTAAAATACTGAAGGTCTGTCCTGAAGACTAAAACGCTGAGAAATTTTGTCCTTGACAATAATTTCATGTTAAGATTAATGGGATAAAATAACAACTTTACATAAATGGGACAAAATAGTAAAATTTTGTGGAAGCTAAAATTAGATTTTGCGGTCTATCCCATTGCTTTTGAAATTCCATTTATAGTAAAAAAAAACTTATATAACATGCTGAATTTGACAGAACATGTCAAAAATTAAAGGGTCAAATCCGGTGGCATCTTCGTAATACATTGGATTTCAAAATTTCATCCAGTACACCATGGTTTTTAGCCTATAGATCCTTAACTCTATCACTTTTTCTCTAAAAATCTAGCCTCCACCTAAAAAACCATATTCTGTAAATCGATCACAATCTTCTCAAATCAAATCCAAATTAAACAAATTGATATATGAAACCGACCAACGTGAAGAGAGCTATGCAAAAAAATAAAGCTATCGACAAATTTGGAGTTTTGAATGCATGATTTGTAAACAATGACGAAGGAGGGTTCACATCAAATCAAAGAGGATGCATGCATAATTGGTAGATAAGATTCCTCGTATTTGACTATATATCGACAAGGCGTAGTAATTCAAACCTTATGGTCTTAAATAAAATTATAAATGAAAAAATTAATTATAACCATACTAATTTGTACTAATTAATGATTAGGTAATATATGCCATGGCTTGTAGCTTAAAAAGCGATTTTTTAATTATAGTTAGATAAATGTTAATCTATACTTAATTAAAAAGTGTAGAATGCAAAAGTACTTCAAATTAGACATTATATATCAAAATTGTATTTCTCGATGACGTAAATCCATTGGTGATGTTCATTCATCGATTGGGTATGCAGATTGATCAGAAAACACATCGAAAGTTCGACAAATGTGGATCATCCTTTTGATCCAATGGTGAACGACGACGATACGATGATTAGGAGACTTAGGTGTGTAGATGAGGTCGAGTAGGTGCTCATGGTGGTCTCAATAATCTCAACTCGAAGCACGACAATTAGGAATCCTCGTAGACTAGTAACGACATCGGGACCTCTAGGGTTGATCCACGGCAAGACAATTGGGTTGTCTGGGCTCGGATTTTCAAGGTTGAGTATATAGTGTCACCTAATCGTCGGCACGATGGCTGTAGCACTGGCGACGAGCAAGAAGACATGGTTGCATGCTTTTGAGGCGTGATATAATGTTCTTCTCGACACTGTAGCATCGATACGAAAAAAGAAAAGAAAAAAGAATAAAAATAAAAATTTAATAATTAAGATAATACCACTATCTTTAAATACACTTAACTCTCGCATAGGAACTCAGTTTCACGCATGCTTCATGGTATTGGGATCATGGTAAGATGATAAACGTTTTGGTATGTTATTTGCTATGTTCTAAGATCTTTCAAAATCACTTTATTGCTTTAGGTTCGTTACAAGGTTTTGCTCTTATGAATTGGAGTTTGATCTCAATAATCACACAGGATTTCTATGATGGTGAGTTGAGACTTTAAGCTCAATAGTGTTGCATATGAGCCATACGAGTATGGACTTTGAGCTCAATAAAGTGGCATATGATAGGCTTTATGGTACTATTTGTCGGGACCAGTGAAATCTTGTGACGACGAGTTGGGACTTTGAGCCCAATAGTGTTGTAGTTGGCAGCACATGAGTTGGGACTTTGAGCTTAATATTATGCATAAGTTTAGGCAATGACGAGTTGGGACTTTGAGCTTGATAATGTTGTGGTTGTTTTAGCGCATGAGTAGGACTTTGAGCTCTATAATGTGCATATGTGTAGGTGACAAGTTGGGACTTAAGCCCAATAGTGTCATGGATGCTTCAACATGCGAGTTGAGACTTTAAACTCAATAGCATGCCTACGATTAGACATCGGATAAATGTCACAGCTTGCTTTTTTCAACCCTTAGATTTAACATCCGAACCAGCATTAACAACTCGAAAGTCAAAAGGTTGTGTCATTGGGATATGATAATAAGAAACAAAACACTATATCTTTCTAAACATACGGTGGAAGGAAATAGAATATTATATAACAATTACAATCATCATTTCATAACAGCTTGGTGTATCAACAACGTTGTGTACATATATCTTTGCAAAACTAATTAGCCCAATCCACATACATAAAAGTACACTCATTTTTAACACAAATTTAAAATATTTACGATATGTACATTCTAGTCCACGTCTCCTGTTCCGTCATGGCTCCAAGCTCCATCAATTTAGTGATATAAGTAAAGGAGAAAATAGGAGTGGGGCAGACATGGTTCTTAGTAAGTAGGTCATACCTACTCCATATACACTGAAAGAACTATATATGGTGTTCTGATGATAACAACCATATAAAAATGCTACTAATATGTCTATTAAGTTATTTCAGGTCAAAACGATGATGAAAAATATGGAAAATAAATTGGATAAAAATAAGCTTAGCTAAGACTTGAACTCGGGTGGGCTGAGTGATAAGCACATACCTTTACTACTGAACTTAGCAATCTTTTGGAAATTATACTTATTCAGTCAACTGAAATTCTTGCTCAGTCAATCGATCTAGCCTAAGTTGACTACGATTCTTCTTTCAGTGGAGTAAAACTAACTATAAGTCAGGAACCTAAAACGCCTATTTCAGTCGACCGAAATTAGACTCAGTCGACTGAACCGGCCATTTCTATTTTTTTAAATACCCAAATCGATGCATCTCTTCATCTGCAGTTGCATCTATTCGCTCCTGCAATTGCTTCTCTTCATCAATGATGAATTTGGAAGGTTGCACCCCGATATTTACATCCCTACGACAACTATATAATCTCCTAACCATTCCTGAATTAATATGCATTGAAACACAAATCTATACTTTGATTTCCACTTCTAAACTCTCAACTCATAAAGCAATCTCCGTGTTCTAAGAAATTCATGTGATTTAGAGATTTCGACTAGTATACTTCATCTCCACGTCGCATATTCCAGTCGAATAAACTCCTTAGCCTCTACACATCCACTCAATATAGTTTGGCCGAGTTATATGAGTTATTGTACATCAAAGTGACATTTTGTATATCAAGATACGTTGCGTCAGAAAGTAACATTTGTTACACTCTTGTAATTGTAGTTGAAGTCCTGTTGGGTTGTTCAGGCAGTGTTTGCATACCTATTCCTCCTGGTGAAGTGAGGGTAATTTGGTAAAGGAAATTCCTAAGGGGAGCTTGGGGACTGGATGTATGACAGAAAGTCCGAACAGTATAATATCGATTGTGTGATCTTCTATACTATTCCGTTGTATTTACATTGTTTACTACTATCGGCCATTTTCGATCCAGTGCATAGCAACTAACAAGTGGTATCAAAGCTTGGAATTCTATAGATCGTCACAACATCATAGAGTAATTGCCAGAAAGAGAAGATCCAATCAAAGCTCAAAGATAGTCGAGAAAAGGTAAATTTCTGGAAGTGAGTAACAATCTATAGGATCAAGGTACATGTGTTGTATGGCTAATCTCAGATTAAAATCGATATGCTTAGATTCTATATATAATGATCTTTTACAAACACATGAGTAGTTATTAAAAGATTTTAAGGCATCACAAAAGGTCAATTCTATTGCTTTAGCTAAATTTGATGAACGTGTGCGTAAAATTAGTATTTTAACGAAAGAAAATAAGTTTTTAGCAAAACAAACTGAAGTTTTTGAAAATACATTAGAAGAACTTGTTTTACAAAAAGATTTTTATCAAAAGAAAATAAGCACTAAAGCGATAAAAATACCGATCTTTTAAAGGAAATTGAAGTTTTGCAAATTAAAAATATATTTTGGAAAATTCTTTAAATGATTCTAATTGAAAACTTTTGTCTATTGAAAAAGAGAATAGGACTTTAAATGATAAGAATCTAGAATTAATTAAAGAAAGTGAATTTTTTTGGAAAAAATAACATTGTTTTGCAAAAAGAAATTTGTGATTCGAATGTTGTTTTTTATAAATTAAGCGATAAAAACACAAATTTTATTAGAGAAAAAGATGGTGTATCTTCCTTAACTACTAAGAGAAAAGCTCACAATAATAGAACTGGTTTAGACTATAAATAAGATAATTGTTGGAAAAGTAATGGATATGCTTTCATATATACACATTTTAATGCTAGTACTATAAGTAGAGATAGTTCTAAAACCAATCCATGTCATGATAGTATTATGCTTAGAAATAGAAAAAATCCTTTGAATATTAAATCAAAGACATTAATATTAATATATAGGTTCTTGCTAATCTAACCGATCATGATAGACAATCATACATTAGCAATTATATGACATTGTAATTAATAATGAAAATTATATTTTTAAGGGTTCAACCATATCCAACTGGATATGGTTTTCTAAGTTATAAATATTATATTTTTTTTGTAAGACAAGTATCATTTTGCTTACATTTGACATATGTATTAGATACTCATCACTTTGCATTAATAATAAAATATTAACTTATCTATGGTACTTCCTATCTATTTTTATAAAGGGGAAAAAATTATACACATTTATAAAAAATGTACATAGAATTATTTTTTAAGATAAATATCATATTTAGGGGGAGTTTTTATAATATAATATGCTTATGCATTTATTCCTTTTTGTTGATGACAAAGGGAAAGAACAACGTATGCTTTCAATATTTTTTATTGGCATCTATATAAAGTTGAGGGAAATAAACTTATTATACATTAAAATTTTTTAGCGGAAGCTATTATTTTATATTATAAGGTTGTGTGGTTGTCGTCATCAAAAAGGAGGAGAATGAAAGAACCATATATGGTGTTTTGATGATAACAACCCTACGACAACGCTACTAATATGTTTATTAAGTTATTTCAGGTCAAAACGATGGTGAGAAAATGTAACCTAAATTGGTTAAAAATATGGGAAGCTAGGACTCGAACTCGGGTGGGCTGAGAGATGAGCACCTGCCTTTATCTCTAACTAAGCAATATTTTAAAAATTATACTTATTCAGTTGACTGAAATTCTTGCTCACCTAAGTGAACCAGCTTAAATTGACTATAATTCTTCTTTCAGTAGACTAAAACGAACTATAATTCTGGAACCAAAAATGCCTATTTCAGTCGATTGAAATTAAAGCTCAGTCGATTGAATAGGGCATTTCTGGTTTTTTAAATACCCAAATTGAGGCATCTCTTCATCTACAGTTGCGTCTCTTCACTTCTGCAGTTGCTTCTCTTCATCAACGGTGAATTTGGAAGGTTTCTTGAATCAATATACATTGAAACACAACTCTATGCTTTGATTTTCACTCCTAAACTCTCAATTCCTAAAGCAAGTCTCCAAGTTCCTAAAAATTCATGTGATTTAAAGATTTCGACTTGTGTGCTTCATCTCCATACCTCATATTCTAGTCAAATAAACTCCTTAGCCTCTACACCTCCACTCAATATAGTTTGGCTGGCTTATAGGAGTTACTGTACATCAAAGTGACATTCTGTATATCAAGATACGTTGTGTCGAAAAGTAGCATTTGTTGCATTGCTTATAATTGTTGTTGAAGTCATATTCGGTTGTTCAGGCGGATTTTCTAAACCTATTCCTCCGGGTTAAGTGGGGGTAATTTGTTTAAGGAAATTCTGAAAGGGTGCTTTGGGACTGGATGTAGGACGGAAGGTCCAAACTAGTATAAAATCGATTGTGTGATCTATTATACTATTCCACTACATTTAAATTGTTTACTAATGTCGGCCATTTCAATCCAGTGCATAGCGACTGACATATACTACAAAAATGCTACTAGAGTATAATTATTGTTTCACGTGCATATTAACAACCCTAGATTCACTTCATGTGCTGTAGGTTGGTGTTATGGTCATTTATCTAATTCGTAATTAAATACATCATAGACTAGCCTAAGGCCTCACATGATCATACTACCATTGGCTATCTAACATGTACCTAAATACGTCCTAGACTAGCCCGAGGCCTATAGGATCATATTACTATCGTCTATCTCACTATGGACCAACATCGTGGACTATCCCAAGGCCTTATGTGATCGCTTATAATCCAGTCACAAACACAAAATTGGACTCAAAAACTGGAATAACCCGAGGCCCTATAGGGTCGCTTAACATCCAGTCCTCTTCCAGGACTCACCTTATGCGCTACAAGAAGCATCGTTTCTTAGGCCATTTACTTATGCAACAAGTTCGTACATGATCGTATCAACATTAAACCATTTTATCTCAAAGCAAATACATCAATCCATCTTTATACAACAATTAACATCTGCATATTCAACCTTGGCATTGTAGTCTCTGTTCGTAACACATTTTATTTCAAGTATATTTCAATTTAAGGGTCAATCCTCCCAATTTTTGAATTTTATATAGTTTCGTGATAAATATTTCAATTGCTTCATATATAAATTCCTAATCATCATCGAGGCGTTATCGTGAATAGAGAAAGAATCACTCATATTGTAATTATATTATATATGTTGATCTTACTTGCTTTCTATCCAATTTCTACCTAAGGTGTTAGTGTAAATCATTATCATGGTACTATCTATGTATATATCTCAAGTAAGGAATGAATCACAAACAAAATATATTGAAATACTCCAAATTAATTATGCCTTTCTCTAATATATAATTATAGTGTACTGAAACCTTACAGTTCCTCTCAATTATTTCACCAGATCGTAGTACTCATCTTCATGATCATTGTGATAGTAGATTGTCAAAATCTGTTGAAAATTGAGAGAGTCATTCTACTTTAAAGTTGTAAAAATAAAAAATAAAAAATGGCGATGAAAAGATTGATTAATTTTTTATGGTTCAAAATAGTGCTTTTGCCGTGCTATATTTGGTTTAAAAACCGTTCTCACTAAATTAAAAAACCAACTTTTATTTCGAAATAAAAAATTGAAACTGCTGTTGATATGTCGACATATGTCAAACTATATATTGATACATGGGTAATAAATAGATGACAAGTTGACATATCATTTCATGATGTCGACTTACATGCCATATTTTTCACTTAGCTATTGTTGATCCAAAAAGTGGCACAACACACCAAAACCGAGTTTAAGTAGAGAGATCTAGCTATATACGGTAAAGAAACGTAAGAATTTTTATTGTGGTTCGGTAAATCTGAGGCACATGCCCACTTTAATCCTATTATAGAGATTTTTAGTCATAAATACAAGAGATTTCTAAATCTAAACTATCTAGAACAACGAAAAGTAACTGCCTTTGTGACACGGTCGAGTAGAGAGAAGGTGAAGAAGATGAAATGCCAAAGTTCTCTCTAAGTTGCCATAAGCTTGCTATTTATAGAGAACTCGCCCAATGAAGTCACCGATCTCGAAATGCCAAGCCCAACTCCAGATCTACGAATGTAGGAGGGGAGATGGAGTCTCCTGACCAATAAAATCAAGTTGGTATGGATTATCAATACCGAATTGAATTACTGACCCCAAAACTTGCCATCTCTTACTATATCGTCTGCTAGCTTCGATCCATTAAGTACCGAGCACTTTTGCCTTATAAATCGATTTTAATACATCTAGTACTTGCCCTTCTCTTTAGAGCATCTTTGAGTTGTTTATCTTTTCCTTTATAAATGGGTCCCAGGATGATCACTTTACTAAACTAACCATGGAATATAGCTTCAAAAGCTCATCACGAGGCGTAGAAACATATCGATTCCGGCTAGAAAAGTGGTTGGCATTGATCTTTTTCTTTACGTTATATTATACTTTAACTTCTCAAAGGTTCTTCCATAGTCCTTCCTAACATTCCACTGTGTCTTTGAAATATTTTGTCTTCATCCTAACATCCAAATTTGTTTGACAACTGCTTGGTCCAAAAGCCAAATAACAATTACCCTTCGAAGTATGCTTCTATTAGAAACAAAGCGTGCTTTGGATCAATACAAGTGTGCACCATTATCTATATAAGTCCATTGGTTATCCAAGAGTTACTTTGAAGTGTCGCAATTCCATAGGCATCTATTTCATTGCTTTAAATAGCAATAGTGCTACTCTCCGTGCCAAGACCAAGATCTATAATCTGAAAATCGTTTCACGCATCACGAAGGTATGTATTATGTTCCTTTTCCCTTCCTCCCTTTTTCCATCCATTTAGATTTGAAAATTCATCTCAGTACCAACCTGATTAGGTCGACATCGAACATTTCAAGTCGGTACTAATCAGAAATGTAGAGTTAGCCTTCCACTTCTAACCAATACTTAGAAAATTTTTAAGATCATGCTTTCATTCCTTATGCTTGCCTATCCTCTACCTTTCCCATGCCGGCTATTTGCGACTCTAACTCCCTAGCTAAAACGGCTCACCATCGATCAAACAAAGACACGGCCGATGCATCCAAGCTGCCGCTCTCACTAGCTATCCGGTCTGACAACTATTGTCTTCTCGAACAAGTCGACCCCGAGCTCACCCAAGCTTAAAACCTGATTTACAAACCAAGGTCGGTTGCCAAATTTTGTCGCCATGGTGGCGGTTATAAGATTGTCTTTGGCCATGTCGGAGTTCGCTTCTGGTTGAACGACTGAAGTTTGGGATTCGTGACTAGAGCACATTTTCTTCTTGGTTATTGCAACTTTGAAAATCTCCGAGGGTGGCATCAAGCTCAACCCGAAGTACTTCTTTCCAAGCCATGTTGATTCTTTGCACTACTAGTGTCAACTTCAATTTTTGACCGACCTTGCTTTAGGTCATCCTCAACATGGCCTTGGCTTCTTTCCTTTTGTAATGACCATGATTACAAATCCAAACAAGATGCACTATAGAACTTTTCAAAATCATCGTCGATCAATAACTATCGTATTAACTTTGATGATACGGTTCTTTTCTACAAAACGGTGGCATCAAACATTCTCTAACATATGAATAATTCCATCGCACAACATTTCTAATCACCGCACTATCCTGTGTCCCTAAAAAATGACACTTTTCCTTGCTCTGGAAAGTGGCTCCATTATCAATTATTTGATGATACCAAGTAAGATCCGTCACACAGCCCCATGGTGTGACGAGCTCATTATCCAACATGAGTGGGTTATCTACACGGAATGGCCCATTCGTCGTGTATTGAACACATGACTCACAGTGCATAGATGGACACTTTCAACTGCCACGGTTGACTTTCAAAAAATTTTTGGTTGACACACGTCGACGTTCATTAAATTTCAAGCATTGGTCACAAGGGCTTAAATTAAAATAGAATTCCAAAATAACACATACCTGACTGCATTCATCATTCAGTTTTCCTTTCTAGAAAGAAACGAAATTTGTCTTGTCTCAACATTGCTGTTGGACTGTCACTCCTCTCGAAGCTGGTTCCACTACAGCTCAAGCCTCAACAGCCACGGCTACTAGACCCAAATGCATTATCACTGTTGGATTACAAAGGATAGTGGTACCAACAACCCTAATCCAAGACTAACCTACTCCTATTAATATACAAGTTGACTTAAGAGTTTTGGATGATCCTCCGAAACAAATGCCAATGGTCGTAACTGCCAAGTCACCCCGAACTATATGTCGATAACATAGAATACCAAAGAGTAATGTTCTGATCCTAACTATCAATCGACAGGCACACAATCCTCCGCAAGGCTAGACAGCTTGCAACAAATAAGTGTGCCTAGGTAATGTTGTACCACATTTTAATCCATTCCTTTGCATATTCCTTCAAGAATTGGGCTAGCTCCCACTCAAGTCCATCCTAATGGCTATGCCTAGTTAAGTTCCTTTTATGTCTTATTCGTGAATCTACTTCATCAGCCTCTAAACTTTGGGGAACTAATACATTTAAGGAGTTTCAAACAATAGAGCTTATTGCCATCTTACATGTACATCGAAGCTTGGTGCCAATGCAGTGTGATCAAGGCACTTCACAACAAACTATCATATTTCAAGAATGAACATTTCTTCACTCGATATCCATACGGCTTTAACCGGCTCTAGCTGTCCATAAGTAAGACTTCTTCCTTTCCATTCTTCCCCATACTTGAACTTCACCATCCAAAGGTATAACTCCCAATCCATTCTTCTCATAGATACTCTTGGTCAAGACAAAAGCAATAAGCATTCTTAAACCCTGAAGCTTCTCAAGAGAGTTAGCAATTGATATCACCCTACCACCTTTCTCCTAACAAACGAGAACCTTCATCGGTGCGGGCTTCAACTTCTCAAATTCTTTTTCATCCCTACTAAGCTTCCACCAAGAGGATCTAGGATGTCCACCAAATCTTCTGCCCTCATTCGTAGCTCTATCAAAGACATTCAAGGGGGTGCTGAAGGCTCATCAAGTGCCACGAATATCAATGAAACTACAGATTGAACAACCGAAGATGATATGACATGTGAAGTGCAAGGTGAAGAAGAAGATGGAGTTGAGATGGAGTCAATTCATGAACGAAGAGAAGGAGGATGAGAAGAGAAATGCGATAAAGAAGAAGGTGATGATGAAGATGACGATGATGAGGGCTTCGACCAAGAAGAAGACGAGTCATATGAAAAGAAGTATTTGGAGGGTACTGAGATTCTTGACTCATCACGTCCGAGGAGAATAATAGTCAAGACCTCCCAACAGTCTACTAAACCAAGTTTTGGGCCAATAATCGAGGTAACTCCTCCAACCGGTCATTTAGAAAACATCTTTGACTTGGCGAATAATGTTGGCATTCCTATTAGCGACCTTCTTAAGGAGTACCCTTCGAGGTTCAGTTTTCCACTGGAGAGCCTTCTTGCCGTAGGAGGTGAAACTATGTCCCTACTACCTTCTGAACATTATTTGTAGAGTACTTAGGGCAACACAAACACTCTGCACACTCCTAGAATCATGAACAGACATATCTTGCATTCGCCTTTACTTTAATATTTTTAAACCGATAGATCCA
Source organism: Allium cepa (assembly GCA_030765085.1). Lineage (NCBI taxonomy): Eukaryota > Viridiplantae > Streptophyta > Magnoliopsida > Asparagales > Amaryllidaceae > Allium > Allium cepa. The sequence continues at coordinate 316,366,901 of CM060941.1, read as the reverse complement.
TCTTTCATTTCAGGTATGATAGTAAGAGACCCTTTCAGTTATCTTCAGTCTGACATCTCTGAGCAAAGAATATTAACCATCGAACCATATCCACCTCGCTCCAACTCTCATAGAGAAAGGGAGTCAGATGAAGAATGTGCTTGAAGGCGAGAATGCTAAGTGAAAAGCGATTGCCAAGTGGAATGAGACGGAAAGAAGAAGCATCTGGAGGAAAAAGAAATTTATGACCAAGGGAAGAGGCACAAAGACTTACATGACTTCCACGGTCCATTTTCCAACCTTACTCCACCTTGGCCTCGGCCACAGCTGTAACATCCCCCATTAGGAGACCTGAAAATGAATGCCAATGATGCTGCAGTCATCGTCAGAATTACTTTCAAGCGACCAAGAGTGAATTTCGTATATTCAAAACAGTCTAAGTAAACCGAACAACAACTATTCTCATTTCATTGGGTTTAGTTGTACCTACAAAAGAGTCAAAATATAACATAAGAAACACATAGCAGAGTGTCGGGTCAACATTTGAAGATGCTAACCAAACACTCATAACAGCAGAATTAGCATACAATATAAATAACTAAGCCTCCAACACCATCTTCGATCTTCAGACTGCATCCAAAATAACCGGTCTATCCCATAATCTCAACATACTCAAATGAGTATCTATGGGTTTATAGATGAAACAATGATAAAAACATGGATCATACATAAAGTCTTGTGTGAATAGTACTTACTTGAAAGTATAACATGAATGCATAGCGAGACCACGACGTATAATGTGGAACAAGTTTTCCCCTCACCACTTTCAAACATCATACATACTACTACACAAAAAAAGTCATATTTGCTAAACCTCTAGACTTCCTAAGTTTATCCCCTTTATAAGTTACTACTATGCTCATACTGCACTGAACTCTGGTCCCTGCAATATCATTTATTTAGCTCTAGGCTACTATGATACCCCACCCGCAGCCTTATTCCTATAAACTTATTAAGTTAAAATCTAATATGAAATAGTCACCTACGGATTTTCCTTTCCTTCATCTTTGTAGTATTTAATTAGACCTTTGACCACTATGAATCAGCTACCTGTGGTGCCTAACTAATATTTATTCATATAGTTCTGACTTATGAATCAGCTACCCGCGGGTCTCTTTTATTTACTATCTAATACTGGACCTGCTATGAATCAGCCATCCGCAAGTCCTAATTAATTATTTTATTTAATGTTCGGCCAGGGACTACAATGAGTTAGCTACCACAGCCCCTTGTCCAACACTTATTCATTTAATTCTAGCAACCCCTTGTCCAACACTTATTCATTTAATTCTGGCCTACTATGCATCAACCACCCGCATATCTTATTTAATTATTACTTAATTTTTGGACTATAAAAAATCAACTATATATATTCTCATACTGCATTGATCAACCCTCTGCAATATTGTTTTATCTTTAATTTGAGATTGCATAGAATCAGCCCCCCTGCAAAACTCTGGAAGTTGAATGCCTCTTCTCATCTAAAACATTTTTAAGTGTGCATTCGAGTAAGCGTCCTTACTCAGCATCAGTATCCCTTCTATACCTTACCTTACTTTTGCCCATAATACGTCGACTATACCCTGCCCTGGTCCATATGTGTAATACATACTTTACTTATTGAGCATGCTCTCTCTCAAAATGCGACGCAGTATGACGGTGCAATTTGCCTTATCCTCATCACCTGATTGTCGCGCTATTTGCCATATGCAAATTTGCGGTGTAGAACTACTTTCTCCTATAAATTCCTAGATTCCTCTAGCAAATCATGACCTAACTACCCAGCGTGGTTTTATTAAGTGCAGTTCTTCCTTGAGACGTTTGGCCTCCTTAGCTTCGTATCAGACAGTATCTGACGCCTTTGACAAGGCATGTGACCGCCTTTACATATGTCACCATTAGATATGTTACTTTATCTTTTTCTAACATCTACTGTGTCCTCCATTTATCTTTTCTGCAATTTTTATGGATCTTATTCCCATACATGATTATCTTTATATATGTCATTTCTATTATTTCTTAGTTCAAATCTCCCTTTACACCAGCGCAGTTCAATAAAATTTCCACCTTATTTTACATATAGAAAGACTTATAATATATTCCAGAAAATTCATGAATAATTCCTTTATCCTACCTTGTCTTTCATTTGAATTACAAGTTATTTTCCTTGTATATTTTCTAAATGTTTCTTCAGAAATTCATGACCATTTTATTCCTAAGCCATAAGCTACTCAAGTTACTAACCCATCTTTAGAACAATGATTAGGATATCATGACAAATTTTCATTTTGGCAAACCCTATATGAGTACAAAATAACACGATCTGAATCAATCAAGCCGAATGAATAAGAGGTTAAGTATTACTCGCCTAAATCTTTTAAGAAACCTTGAGTAGATCCTCTTCTCTTTTCCTTAGATTTTATTTGCTTTATTTTCACTCTGATTATATAAGCCACCACCATTAATGTATAATCTAAGCTTTTGTTTTAATTTTAGTAGAATGGAATGAATGAATGAAAAGAGTAATATTTAGCCCCTCTTAGCCCTTCAATTAATTACTTAAATTAATCGTAAATTATGAGTTATTATAGTCAACCCTTCTTACATAATCCCCTCCCCCCAAATTCAATCAAGGCTCGGTAATAATTTGCCAACTATCACATGCTTACCCCAAGCATAACCATGAATTCCCAATCCATACATAAAATGTACTATTGCTTTCTACTAATACAATAATCAGCCATAATATTCATGTACACACACACGCACACGGTTCGCAATCACCGCAATACAATAAATAGCTTATGTGCTAATTTGAAACAAATAACTCTAGATAGGTCCTTTTGACCTTGTCCTCTATTTCCCATGTACAATCCTCTAGATTTGCGCTCCACTGAACACAGACCAGCTTCACCACCTTATTCCAAAAATATTTATCATCCTGGTCCACTATCTGAACCAATCTTCACACACCGGTCATATACGGCTCTATGACCAGGTCCTTTTATACCCTCGGATTAACTACTACCTAGTTCTTTAAGGCATTCCCGTCGATGTGATACATGAAACTCATTATGGCTCCCTGCAAAAGCACAAGACAGTTCCACCTTATATGCCACCTTCCCAATGCTTTCTACAATTTGAAACGATCCTACGTATCTGGGTGCTAGCTTCCCAGCTTTCTTAAAGCGCATCACGCCGTTTATCAGAGAGTCTTTACGAACAACTAATCACCAATTGCAAACTCCAGTTCTCTTCTCCTAGCATCCGCATAACTTTTGTTCTCCGACTGCACTGCTCTTGTCCTTTTATGGATCCGCTCTACTATATTTGTACCTTCCTTAAGTACATCTATAACTAGCACGATCCTATCGTCCACCTCCAACCAACCTGCAGGCGACTTACAGCGTCTTCCATATAATGCTTCAAATGGAGCCATCCCAATACTTCTCTGGTAGCTATTGTTGTATGAAAATTCTACAAAGTAAGAGTAATCTTCCTAAGTTCTCTGAAGTCTAAAATACATGCGTACATCAAATCCTCTTGGATCTTGTTAACCCTCTCGGTCTTTCCATCTGTCTGAGGATGGTGCACAATACTCATGCACAGTTCTAATCCTATAGCACTCTACAATCTAGACCAAAACTCACTAGTGAATAATGGATTACGATCACTGACAATGTACTCGGCACCCCATGCATCTCACTATTGCCATCATATAAATCTTTGCCAACTTCAGCGTAGTTCTTATTGCCTTTACTGGAAGAAAACAGACACACATAGTTAGTCTATCCACTATAACCCATATGCTCTCATACCCTTCCCTCGATCTTGGCAACGCATTGACAAAATCCATAGATACCAAATCCCATTTTGAACATCCAAAGGCTACAAGAGCACACTTGGCTTCTGATGCTCTACCTTCACTTACTGGCATGTAAGACATCTTCTCACATATTCCCCACATCTTTCTTCATCGCTTCCAAAAAGAAACTCCTCTTTATATCTCAATACATCTTCATACCACTAGGGTGTATGGTAAACTTTGAACGATAACATTTGTCCAATATGTTTCTATGAAGTCCTTTCGCACTCGGAACATACAATCTTCCATTTTTCCACCATCTGCCCTCTCTATTAGCAATGAATCCTTTCAGCTCAACTGCCTCAATTTTTGAGTTCAATCTCTTACTATGTCCGCGTAGAACTTGTCTCCCTTTTGAAGTTCGGATATTCTTTCTACCAACATAGACCTGACTTCTAAGCATGCTAGCGTTCTGAATGCTTTGCTCGAATCTACATTAGATCAAAACTGCATTTCATACACACTGTTTCTAAAATGGTCCATTCCTCTAACATAGACAAAATTTAACTTTGCTATTTTCAGTTCAAGGCATCAGCTACTTTGTCGCCTTTTTCCTGGGGTATACTCTATCCCAAAATCATATGATGCTAGAAACTCAAACCAGCTCTACTATCTCATGTTTAACTCCTTCTGAGAGAACAAAAATCTTAATGACTTGTGGTTAGTACACAACTCAAAACCCCTCCCCTAGGAGATAATGTCTCCAAATCTGCAAAGCAAAGATGACTGCTGCCAACTCCAAATCATGAGTTGAATATCAAACATCATGCGGTCACAACTGCCTAGATGCATTGGCAATCACCATGCCTTTCTACATCAATACTGCACTAATACTACTCTTGAAGCATCATTATACACAATCATCTTGTGATGACTTACAATTCCATATGCTTTGAGCCAACAATAAACCACAATGTCCGACCCAAATTGTACGGAAGAATGGATTATCAAGGGTAATAAAGAAATAATAGACAGAACGGAATCTCACTCGAATGGAATAATATATAATATTGAATAATAATCTTTAAAACGAAAAATATGTGAAATACATTTATCAGAGTCTAACGTAAATTCAGCCTGGACAGTTATAAACATTTGTCCTTACAATTGCTGACAAACATCAAACAAGTGCAGAATAAACATTAGATAATAGAATACGACCATAAGTAGATGAATATCTCCAGCCTCTGGAGACTCCAACCGTCTTCAAATAAACCTGAAACTACTCGGATCTGACCCGAGGATTGAAAATACCCGGATCAGACATGATAAACTAGCGTGAGAAAAATTAATAATAAATGACAGTGTCATATATCAGCCTTTGAAATAAAATCCTTTTAAAAAGAAAGAGTATCCCATAAGACCATGTCCACACATAAAAACGGATGGGTTTTTACCTTATGATAACTAAAACACTTTTATATCAAAACATTTGATATTATTTCTAATAACACTCTTTTGAAAACATTTGCAAATAAACTTATTAATCTTAGTCGAAATTGTTACATTGATTAAATACCAACATATTTGCTACAAAGTGGGTTATACAATCGAACTCGTAAAGGCTTCTTATTGGAGAATGGATTTCCATACAAATGACCATGTGAAGGGACTACCTTCCGATGGGTACACCTCTTGATGGATGTCCCAAGGAACCATCACAAAGCTCCTCTACCAACACAAGACCTACCTACCTCTATAACTAGATAATATCGAATATGTCATCCTTCGGTCGTTACCGACCTTTAACCGAGCGTGATCTAGCATAAAAACCGCATTAATTTACAACCTAAACGTCATTGATTGAAGAAATATATCTAGAAGGGGATGATCATACCAATGGGAAATAACCCACTTAGTCTTATTACATATACCCTATTTCGGTCATTTTCGGTTGATGAGGCTTGAGGCAACGATTACCTTTTCACATAGTGCAAATTCCTTAAGCTCTAAATGCCATATTTCCATTCTAGATTCACAACTGGTCTCTAAAAATGTATACCTTCCAGAGCTCGAATGTCTCGAGAAAGGGTATAAAGCTAAGAGAAGGTGTCTTTTCTACCACCAACTGATATATATTTTATGGAGATCACCCAATGTGATTAGAGTGCAAGGTCAGTTCTTACATACAAGTTTGTTTTGAGACTGAACGAAACTGAAGGTACTTTCCTCGGCCATTACTAGGTGAGAAGCTCTTATGTTTTTGAGGTTTTTCATAATAAAGACACCACTGCCACAATAAGTAAAACGGGAGTTCATCCCCAATTAATCAACAAGTAGTCCTTCGTTATTATTCATCTCAATATCTCCATCTTCAAACACCTTCATTCTTCAAACATGTAAATTGGTTTGAAGTGGTTTTCGGATAGGAATCACCCAAATCCGACCCCGGTTCCTTCGATACCAATAATCGATTAAGAGATATTAAGTTCATATGCGATTATATATCATCAATCAATTACTTTATCCTTCCATTTAATCAAATATCTTTCTTAGATATTCTTTTCAATTTATTTCATTTTCTTTTCATGAGTATATGGAATCATTAAGCCTCATTTATCAACTTATTTGGTTTATTTACCTTTTGTTTTAACTTGAAATTATTCCAAATCAGTTCATCTTTTATTTAGGAAAACATTTTGAAGTCATTCTGTGATAAACCGGATTTCTAGACAGCTGTAATTAATTAATAAACTGGGTTAATTAATATAATTTTAATTTATGGGTTAAATAAATAAATCTGATGATAAATATTTATACTTGGATAGGTATTTATTTGATAATCTTCTATAATTATTTTAAAATTTGCAAAATCATTATTTTCAAACACATGTAATGTGTATTTGTTTAAAATATGTATATGAGTCAATTTAAATTGAATTTGAATTTCAAAGAATAATTATATTAGTGTATAATTAAGATTTTTAAAATCTTCTCTTTTGAAATTTTTTATGTATAAACACTAGAAAGGTGTGAATAAATATAGAATATAAATTGATCAAAATTTTTAAGAAATGATGAATTACAATTTCAAAATATTAAGTATTAAAATCCAACCTATTTCTAAAGATTCATTTTTGAAATTTCAAATCTAAAATTTCTATCTACAATTTATCCATGTAAGCTAAGATACCCTCTTTTAAATTTTTATATGCTTAAGTATAAACCAAGCTAAAAGTATAATATAAAATCATATATAAACATTTAATTACATGTATAACCATTAAATACAAAAAATTTCAAAATTCATTTGAAAATTGTAAGAAAATGAATAAATAAATTACAAGTGTTAATTTTTATAAGCTCATGATTAACATGTGTAATTAATTGAAGAAGGTTTGTGACAAATGTAATAGGATCTAACAAGTGTCTTTCTCTTATTTTCTTTTCATTAATTTTGATAAACCATAAAATTACATAATTTACCTTTCTTCATTCTTTTTCTTTTAAATTCAAGAAAGGAATCATTGGCCAGTTTTGTATTCAAATTCCTCAAAATCAACCTGAGATATTCTCACATGCAAAGCAGAAATCTGAATCATCTCCTCGAAAACAAAATCATCTGAGATTTATCAAGACATTTTCAACCTATCAACCAAGATTCCAGCTTATAATGCAATCTGGAATCAACAAAGTTTCAAAGTCTTGATCGTATCTTCATATTCCAGCCTTAAAGCAATCAAGTATCTAACATTTTAGTTCTTAAGTCAGCAATACAAGTTTTAGAGATCAAAATATCAATGTACAGCTTTCAATTTTTCAGAAACTTCCCTGTCTTCAAATTACAGGTGATTAAAACCCTTAAAACTGAAAATTTATTGATTTGGCATATGGTGAATCCTTGAATATGATATGAAGCTTGTGTGCATGATGTTAAAGAAATTATTTATGTATATATGTGGTTTAGAATCAGTGTTCAAATCTGGAACAGGATAGTATACCTCTGTTTAAACATTACTGGTTGAAACCTGATTCAATAACTCAAATATTTCTCTTAATTGATTTTTAGGCCTTGATTTTTGGGTAAAGATTGTTTGTATGTGAGCAACATCATCTTTAAAATTTTGATTTAGGTAAAACGTTTAACGAATATTTCAGAAATTAAATATTTCAGCGAGAAACAAATAAATATAAGAATTATGACCTTCAAATTTTCATGCGTTGAATTTGCAATCTGGTTCGTTTAGGAAATTGATGATTTTAAGAGTGGTATGGTGATTGTTAAGATAAGGGATGTCGAGAATTTTTGGGTTGAACGCTCATGGTGTTTCATCCATTTTCCGGTGATCTGTGTATTGTGGGTGATCTGGGTCACTATTGGTGGTAAAGGTAAATTAGGCGAGTTTGAAAAAATATCTGGTGGATTTATTAACCACCAAGGCGGCGTCATGACGAGGAACTAGGTTTAAAATCTAGTTTTAGTCAAAGATGAAATACTTGATCGCTGCATCGTCTCTGGGCCTTCGGGATTCATCGGAGGCTGGGAAATGTATACGTAGGTATACAGCGGAGCTGTAGACTGAGGCTAGTATTTTCAGTTGGTCGGAACAGTGAGGATGATGTAAATTTTTAATCAGAGTTCAGGTGCCAGTTCCATCGAAGGATCTCGAATTTGATTTTGGGTGCTTAATGGAATCAAGGTGTTTTGAATCGAAAGAAGTGATGATCGAAGAATTGTCGGAGGTGGTTATGAGGTCTGGATCGTCACCGATGATCGGATGGGGTGCACATTGCGTCAGTGTATCTGTGCACAATGATGAATTGGGAACGAAAGAGTTTGCACGGGTTGAAGCTTGGGTTCGAGGGACGTTTGCTCGAGTTTAAATCTTGAGTTGTTCGAGTGAGTGAAGTTTGGCCCAGACCTTATAATTTAAACCAAAAATAAGTTTTAAATTTAGCAAAGCTTTTGCAAGAGGAAGAAACTCGAATATGGACTCGAGCTAAACTAGGGTAGAACCTAAAGCAGGAGAAAATGCAGTTTTTAAAAGTTTTATAAAATAAGTTTTTAGATTTAAATTGAATCTAATTTTAAAACTAATTTGTAAAATAAATGTTTTCTTAAAACATTTGATTTGGAAGATTTGTTATTTGTTTACTTAAAATTTGTTAAGTTAGATTGAAAGTTATTTTAATCTTAAGTTTAAATTTAAAGGTTTAATTTTAAAAAGTGGAATGATTTAAAATGTATTTAAATTATGGCAAGTGAGACATAAATAAAGATAAAAGTTTATCTTTAAAGTTAATCAAGAATTGATAATTAATGACTAATTAATTAAATGAAGTAATTAAGATAAATTAAGAGTAATTAATTAATTCAATTAATTAATGATTAAGCATTAATAAATTTATGATTAAAGATTTTAATTAATTAGGGAGTAATTAATTGATAATCTAGAATTAATTAATTAAGTAATTAAAGGTTAATGAATTAAGAAAGGTTAATGAATTAAGTAATTAGAGGTTAATTAGTTTGTAATTAAGAATTATTAATTAGATAGTTAGAGATAATTAATTAATAATTAGTGATTAATTAATAAATTAATTAAGATGTAATTAGTGACTAATTAATTACTTAATGGAAGTAATTAAGGATTAATTACTTAGTGTAATTAATTCGGGATTGATTGATTAAGGAAACTAATCAAGGATTAGTAAAATAATGGGTACAATTAATTAAAGGATAATTGATCAATGAAGGGATTATAAGATAATTAATTTGAGTAATTAATTAAGGATAATGTAATTAATGTAGATGGGAAAGGTTGTTCAATTAAGAAATAATTAAGTAATAAGTAATTAAGAGGTTAATTACTTAATAAAAAAATTATTATGAATAATTACTTAATGAAGTAATTAAAGCATAATTATTTAGTGGAAGAAATTAAGTGATAATCACTCAGTGTAATTAGAGGATAAATTAATATAATTAATCAAGGAGTTGGTATAATCAACAGAGAAATTAAGGAAAGTTAATTTTTAATTGTGATTAATCAAGGTTGATTAATGAATGTAATTAAGGTAAAGGTTAATTATTTAATGAAATTAAGAAAAATTAACTAACGAAGGTAATTAGAGGATCATTAATTAATGTAATTAATGGAAGTGATAAATCTTGCTTATGAATAATTGAATGATGATAAGTGCTATGGATTGGTTGATATATCTGATATGAATTGCTTCTTGATTTGATATGTTGGATGGACAGTGATAATGTGATTATCCATCAAGTATGGATAGCTGTGTAAAAGTGTTATCCGGTAATTAAAGATGAATGGTATTTATTTGGATAACTCGGGTTTAGATGACATTGGATTCGAAGAAACAGGAGTTGGGTATTAGTAAATACCCGAAACCACTTCGATTCTTGATAAATTGATATGTGAAATCAATAAGCTAGAATGGAAAGATTTAAGTGAATTGAACTATTTAATTTAAGTTTTGATACTTAGAAATTTGTGAGTGAATTAAGTAATATCTATAACATTGTGAACTTGTAATTGATACAAGTTACCCGGGTTATATATATAAGTTGTATGCTTTCGTCACATGTTAGATGGGTTTACTCACGCTGGTTTCCAACCTGACCCGGGTGTTACTTTGATGTAATGCTCGGGTCAGACCGAGTATTACAGATTTTCAGGTAAGGACGTTCTGAATCTCAGAAGGCGAGCAGGAGAGCCGAAACGTATGGAGAGTTTCCGCTGTGATATATTATAATATCTGAAACATATTGATTTATCTATCCTGTGCTTGTAAATATGTTGTAACTCTGATATATATTAAAGGTAATTTGACAAGTACAGTTTTCCTTTGTATAACTATTATTTATCTTATATTATATTTTGATCCGCTGTGAATGTGAGGTTTCTGTGAGTTGTTTCTGTTTTTTTTTTCTTTTTTCTTCTTTTCACTAACTATCTGGAATTTTTGGGATCGAAATTTTCGGGTCGTTACATTTGGTATCAGAGCTGAAGGTTAAACGAGAACCTTGGCTCTGGTGGGGCATACTCATTAAGGATAGGGTCAACAGTACCCTAGAATGAGTTGAGCGCGCGCGCGCCAACACACACACACACATATATATGAAAGCGTACTTGTTATTTTCTTATATAAAGATTTTAAATGATTTTATATAAAAATATATTTTGATATATAAAGCAATATTTCTTTCTAATAAATATTAAGGGAATTGGTTGTTAAATTATTTAATTAAATTAAGAAGTAATAGAAATACAACCAAATTGAAATTTCATTAAGATAAGATTGAAATAAATTCAAACTAAAATTGAAATCTTGAATTGGAGAAGTATTTCAGAATAACATGTGTATTGATATGTAAGAAAAATGAAATATTTTAAGGAAGTAAACCATTTAGGTAAGTATGGGTTATAAATTGAAATTGATGTTGATCCAAATTGTGAAGTTTGAATCTTAAGATTTAAAAATATTTGAAATTTTTTTTTCAAATTATTAAAAGGAATAATAAATAATATTATTTGAATGAGAGAGCTTGATGCAAACAAGAGTTGTTTAAAGATTTAAAGGAATTTTTTTTGGATTAAAAATCAAGGGTGGTTTAAATTTTAAAGTATAACCTAGATGGTTAAATATATATGTATGGATATGCATAATACCAAAGATGGTTTGAAATAAAATATAAATATTAAGTTTTAAACCTGGAATGAGATATGATACCCAAAGTGATAAGTTTTTGAACTTATAAGTGGAAAAAATATATTAATGTGAAGTTAAATAAGTTTGAATGATCAACCTGATTTGGAAATTTCAAGATGAAATTAAGATTTAACTTGGAAAGTTAAATGGTTGATTTGAATTAGGAAGTTTGAGTGATCTCAAAATGGGTTTGAGATCCAAAAATTGGAAATGGATGGATCTTTTAAAATAATTTAAATGATACCATCCCGTTGTTGTTAATAATCTTTAAGCTGAAATCAGATTTGTTTAAATAAATGAGAAATGAAGTGTAGTAATATATCCATTACTGAAATAAAAGGAAATCTAACTTTAATTTGAAATTAAGGATAGGGGATTACTTTGAATTGAAAATTTGAATAATGGCATTTGTAAATTGATTTTTTTAAAGAACTGGTTTCAAACTGGAAGATCAAATTTGGGTAATAAATTAATTTTTAAGATAAGATTGTTTGAACACTTATTCGAACTTTGGAAAAAGTTAATTAAAGATAATTTAAAATGGAATTTTGAGAATTTGACTCAAAATTAAACTGTTCAAAGGTTGGGTTATTGATATAAAAGTAAAGGTTAATTTGATTTGTGACATAATATGTTAGGTCTGAACTGTGAATTGAATTGTTTAAAAACTTTAAAGGTAAATTGATTTAAAGGAATTAAATCAATATTTAAAGTATTAACTCGAATTTATGTAATTCAAGATGGTTCACAGTGAACTGGAATTTGAAGATGGTTCAAATTGAAATTTGATTTGAATATTTAGAAATGTGATTAAAAGTTGAATAGTTTTAAATTCAAATGGAATTTGAATTGAATTTGGAAAGACATTGAGGTTAATTCAACTTGAGTTGGGGTTGAATCAATTTCAATGGAAAATGAAGTTATTTAAATTGGAATTGGGTCAATTTCAATGGAAATGGTAATATAAATTGAATCGATGTGAATGGAGATTGGAAAGTGAGCAGTTTTGACTCTGGATTATTTTTTAATATAAATTGTTTTAATATAAACCTATTTTCCAAGCTATTCATTATATATACAACCTTTCTTTTAAAAGCCAAACTATCTTATACTTGTTTTACAATTATTTTTGAAACTGTTTAACAATTTTCTAACTGTTTTATAAACTAATTACCATATTCCAACTATTTTACAAAACTAATTACTATCTTACTATTATTTTGCAATTATCTAAAATTTCTATAATTATTTTAACTATTTTCTAACTATTTTACACCTATTTTACAAACTAATAATTATTTTCCAACTACTTATCTATTTTAAAAAATTTCAAGCTATTTTCTAAATAAACTAGTCGGAGTTCAAACTGTTATTGGTTAAATACCCAATCGAGATAAGAATAGAGGTGATAATCCAAATGGATTGAAGCAATTGTGAGTAAGTGAATGAAAATCAAAGTGAATGTGAATAGAAATGGAATTGATTTGGCTAATAACCAATAAAGATAAATACGTAGGGTGTACGTATGTTATTCTATTCGCATAATGATTTGATCCAGATTCGAGCACAGAATTTCGAGATAGTATGTCGATCCGAGTTGGGATTTTTCACTCGATTTTCGACGGCGAACCTGGATATGGATTGTTGATTGGTTCTCTATATTCTCTATCATAGTTATGACTATGCAAGGAGAATGACGGTTTTTGATCAAGAAACCAGATCTGAGTCCGCAGTAGGAAGTCGGGTGGACGATACTAGTTCGGAAGTGGAATTGTGTGATCGAGTGAGCGATCAGATTGGTATGGCGTACGGATGATACGTGTACATCGTACGGATTTGGATGAAATTGATATTGAAAAGAGTAATCAAATTTGAATATTTGATTTTGAGTAAACAAAGTTAAATATCTTTGTTTTATAAAATGAAACTCCCCTTGTTGAATCTTTTGCCAGAAGAAAAGGGTTTTCGAAAATGTTTGAAGTATAAAAGTAGTTTTATACAAGTTTGAAATGATCTAAATTTTTAAAAATTATATATATGTGTATATATATATATAAAGGATCTTATGAGGATTTTCGACCTGCCCGGTCAGGCCGCGGGGGTCCAGGGGGCAACGCCCCGACCAAAACGGTACGACCTAGTGAAGACCTAAGGGAGGATAGGATCGAGCGACTTAAGGGGGTACGCTACCTAATGGAACAAAGGCCGAGTGACTTAAGGGGGTACGCGACCTAATGGATCAAAGGCCGAGCGACTTAACAGGGTACGCGACTTAATGGAACAAAGGCCGAGCGACTTAACGGGGTAGCGACTTAATGAAACAAAGGCCGAGCGACCTATGTGGGTTGAGGTCATGTGACTTATAGTGCCACGTGACCTAAAGTGCCACGCGACCTAAAATGGGAACGACCCAGCGTGATAAAGGCCGAACGAGATGACACAAGGGGCAATCTAGCAAGACTCGCGACCTAAAAATGACAAGGCCGAACGAGTTAAGGGGATTGCGCGACCTACGGCCTTGCGACCTACGACCTAACGACTTAAAGGCTTAAACCATGCGAACGACTCAAGGTCATACGACCTAAAGGGGAACGACCTAAGGTCACGCGACCTAACATACCGATGCGACCTACGACCTAACGAGTTAACGGTTTATAAGGTCAAGCGGCTTAAGAGGTTTAACATGCGAGCAACCTATCGTCCAACGACCTAACCACTATAAAAAGGCCGAGCGACCTACGACTTAAAACCCAACGACCTAATTCCGAGGCGAACGACCTAACACGTGCGAACAGTTTTAAGGCCAGAAACGAGCTATTCTCTGAGTGACTTTCCAACGCGAACGACCTAACATAGGCAGAACGACCTAAGTGCAGTTTTTCACCAAAGACACTAAAAATTGGAGTTTTTCGCCAATCCAATCCAAACCAAATGCAAATGTACATGCAAAAGTGATGAGGAATCATTCCCAACAGTCCAATATAGTTATAGACTAGAATTGTGAGATAAAAATCTCACCTTTGCACCAAATTTATGAAGAAAAGCTTGAAAGCAATGGAGAAGTAATCACAAGCTTGAATCCCATATCTTCTTCTTGAATTTGGAATTGAATGTTGGATTTGCAAGAGAATTCGAGCTTGGAATATTAAGTTCCCCTTCCACTCACCATTAATGCTAAAGCTTGGTTGTTAGGAAATTTATGAAGAGTGAGGAGAAGGAGAGAAGTGGGTTTGAGTTATAATGGCTAATCTAACCCAAAGTCCAAAGCGGGAAAAGTAAGTGAAATTCCACTAACTCCAAACCTATCAATGTTTATACTTAAAAAATTATAAACGGCATTTCGAACTCAATGGACGTGGTCTCGAGTCCTAATTTGACCATTTGCAAAAAGTAGCTTTTCAGACCAATATACGATTAACGAGAAAATATTTAAATAAAATATTTAAATATAAAATCGATAAATATGCGGGTTGTTACAGACTCCCCTCCTTAAATAAATTGCGTCCTCGCAATATAAGATGGAAATAAAAAGTAACAACCATAAAAGCATATTAACACTAAAGAAATTTGAAATAGGAAGTTCACCTCAAAGAGCAGGAGTAAGCAAGTCCGGATGTGTTCGCTCGATGAATTCTCTGGATTCCCAAGAGCAATCCTTAGGATTTGAGGACCATTGAACCTTCACAAGCCGAACATCTTTATTTCGGAGTCGTTTGACCTCCGAAGAAATAATTCGAATAGGATGCTGTTCGTAAGTTAAATTCGGCGAAACTTCAATTTCTTCCACAACACCAGGCTCAAGAATAGAATCGGAATCTCGAAGGCATTTCCGTAATTGAGAAACATGAAACACGTCATGCATAGAAGAAAACTGAGCCGGTAATGCAAGGCGATAAGCCACAGAACCAATACGTTCAGTGATTGGAAATGGCCCAATATATCGGGGTGCTAACTTTCTCGATCGACTGAAACATACAACACCTTTCATAGGTGAAACACGAATAAAAATAGAATCTCCCACAGAAAATTCTAACTTCCTTCTTCGATTATCGGCATAGGATTTTTGTCTACACTGGGCTTCTTTCATCCTATGTCGAATAAGTTCAATCTTCTCTGTGGAATCACGAATAAAGTATGGACCTAAGACCAGCCTCTCACCGGCCTCAAGCCAACAAGAAGGAGATCGGCATGGCCTTCCATAGAGTGCCTCAAAAGGTGCCATACCAATACTAGATTGGAAGCTATTATTATAGGAAAATTCAACAAGTGAAATATGATCTTCCCAACTTCCACCAAAATCGAGCACACAAGCACGAAGAAGATCTTCAAGAGTTTGATTCACACGCTCGGTTTGTCCATCGGACTGGGGGTGATAAGCAGTGCTAAAATTAAGCTTCGTTCCTAAAGCTTTTTGAAGACTCTTCCAAAATCCACTAGTAAACAATGGATCTCGATCGCTAACAATAGAAGTAGGAACTCCATGCAATTTAACAATTTCTTTGATAAAGAGTTTGGCCAAAAGAGGAACGGTTCGGTTAGACCGAACGGGAATAAAATGGGCGGATTTAGTAAGTCTATCAACGATCACCCATAAGCTATCATGACCCGAACGGGAACGGGGAAGGCCATCTATAAAATCCATGGAAATTTGGTCCCACTTCCAAATTGGAATTTCTAAAGGTTGCAATAACCCACCAGGCCTTTGATGTTCGGCCTTGACAAGTTGGCAAGTCATGCAACACTTAACAAAGTTAACAATATCAGATTTCATTCCCTCCAATAATAAAGTCGCTTCATATCAGCGTACATTTTACTACTACCGGGATGAATGGTGAATTTAGAACGATGGGAATCTTCTAAAATATCTTTACGAAGATCACCAATATTTGGTACGATAAGTCTACCAAATTTTCGAATGCCGCCACGAGAATCGATATCAAAGTCTTTCAAACCTTCAATATCAATTTTATCATTAACATTTTAGCCAAGAAGAGCCAATTCAGGATCTAGCCCTTGAGCTTCAAGAATGCGGTCAAAAAGAGAAGGATGAGCCTCAAGGCTACATAAAACAAGTGATGAGCATAAATCGGATACGCGCTCTCGAATCTCACAAGTGGATAAAATCTCGAGATCGTTCCATTCGGATATCATCATAGAAACAACTGCTTGTTGTTTACGGCTAAGAGCATCAGCGACACGATTACCCTTACCGGGGGTATAAAGAATATCTAGATCATAAGGTGCAAGGAACTCGAGCCAACGCCGTTGACGCAAATTAAGTTCCTTTTGATAAAATAAATATTTCAAAGACTTATGATCCGTGTAAAGAATAAATTTCTCTCCCCAATAGATAATGACGCCAAATTCGAAGGGCGAAAACAATAGCCGCGAGTTCTAAATCATGTGTGGCATATCTAGTCTCGGCCGGCTTTAATTGTCTAGAAGCATAAGCAATAACACGTTCTTTTTGCATAAGAACGACACCCAAACCAACGTGACTAGCATCAGTATAAACAACAAAATCTTGATTCCCTTCGGGAATAATAAGAATAGGAGCATCGGAAAGGAGTTCTTTCAATTTCTGAAAAGAGGCTTCACATTTGTCCGACCAAATGTATTTAACTCCCTTCTTAGTCAAGCCAGTAAGAGGCACGGCAATCTTATAAAAGTCTTTAATGAAACGACGGTAATAACCCGCCAATCCGAGAAAACTACGAATCTCTGTCACACTCTCCGGTCTCTTCCAATCTTGAATCGCTTCAATTTTTGAAGGATCCATGGAAATTCCGGATTCGGAAATAATATGACCAAGAAACTTCACACGAGATTGCCAAAAGTGGCATTTAGAAAATTTCTCCTTTAATTGATTACACCTAAGAGTTTCTAATACAATCCGAAGATGCTTTTCATGCTCCTCCTCGGTTTTAGAATACACAAGGATATCATCAATGAAGATGAGAACAAACCGATCGAGGAAATCTTTGAAAACTCGATTCATGAGGTCAACGAAATAAGCTGGAGCATTCGTTAACCCAAATGGCATAACAAGCCATTCATAAGATCCATATCGAGTACGGAATGATGTCAAAGGAATGCTATCCTCTGCGATACGAAGCTGATGGAAACCGGTAGCCAAGTCCAATTGTGAAAAGACCTTAGCACCACTAAGCTGATCGAATAGATCATCAATCCGATGTAAAGGATATTTATTTTTAATAGTCAGATCGTTAAGCTTGCGATAGTCAACGCAAAGCCTAAGTGTACCGTTAGATTTCTTCACGAAAATAGCCGAAGCTCCCCAAGGCGAGGAACTAGAGCGAATAAATTACTTCGTCTCCAATTCGGACAACTGTTTGCGCATCTCCTCATTTTCCTTATTGGACATGCGACAAGGAGGACGAGTAACAGGTTGAGCTCCAGAAACAAGATTAATTCTGAACTCAATTTCTTGTTTAGGTGGTAAACCTAAAACGGGCTCGAATATGTCGGAAAATTCACGAACAACGTGAATACGAGAAATACTATCATCTTCATCATCATCATCGTCATCACGAGGATTTAAAGAATATAAAGATGCCACCAAACAGGATTCTGAATCTTTAAGATTAACAGAAATCTGATTAACAGATAGTGGATGTCGGAGATGAATAGTCCGCTCAGGACATAGGATATGGGCTTGATAACGGTTAAGCCAATCCATTCCCAAAATTATTCCAAAGCCTAAGTAACGCATGACACGCAAATCGGCTAGGAAAGAAAAATCACATAAAATAATCTCCACATCTTTACAAAGCAAACTAAGAGTTGCGGACCCACCAACCTGATTCGCGATTCTTAAAGAAGTCATTAAAGCAACAACATTTAAAGAAAAAGTATCAACAAGTTCTTTTGATATAAAAGAATGGGATGCACCCGTATCAAAGAGAACTCTAATAGGTTGATCATGAAATAAAATAATACCATCAAGAATGGAGTGAGAAATACCTTAGCCACGAGATGTGTTGACAGGGGCTTGAGCCACATTCAACTTTCCTTCCTTCTTGCGTTCACGTTTGAGGCATTGATATATGTAATGATCCGGGCTCTTACAATAGCGACAAGATTTGGGTTTAGAGCACTTATTCGCAAAATGATCTCCAGATCCACAGTTGAAGCATCTCGCACCACTAGGAGAAGGAGACTTTGCCGCAGGGGTTGCATGCTTACCCTTTTTGTTAGGATAAGGGCCTTTGAATTTACTGGGCATCTTTTTGTTGTTGAAGTTTGGTTTAGCGCCAACCACTTCAACATCACTCTCTCTATCAGCCTCTTCAAGACGAAGAGCGATATCGACGAGTTGATCAAATGTAACTTCTAGTTTCAGGAGTAGTGGCTTCTTAAGACTCTTATTTAAGCCATAAACGAACCTCTGGTTCTTCTTCAGTGGAGTATTTATATATTCGACCCCATATTTGGAAAGGGATTCGAATGATGCAACGTAGTCCGCCACAGAAGACTGACCTTGAACAAGGTCAATAAATCTCCGAGCCAAAGTTACTTTTTCAGCCTCAGGCACGAATTTTGATTCAAAGTGTTCCCGGAAGTTCTCCCAGGAGAGATCCGCTTCAACAATTTCTGAGATTAACAGCTCATACCAATTCAATGCTCTTCCTTGGAGCATACTGGAAGCCACCTGGACTCGATGGAGGTCAGTGAGGTTCAGCGAGAGAAGATTCTATCGCACGATCTGAGCCAAGCTTGGACCTCGATGATAGTTTCAGTGACTTTAAATTGCTTACCACCCAAGTTGGTGTAATCATTGCACAAACGTGCAAAACCATATTTAGGGTGAGTAGGTTCCGGCTTAGAACCAGCTGCTTGAGCATTCGTGACAAGGTCAAGAAGTTGCTGGGTAGTCATAAAAACTCCATCTTGGGGTGGAGCACTAGATGGTCCAGCTCTGGAACGACCAGGTCTAACCATTTCTCTTCCTTAAGAAAGAAAGAAGAGAAAGAATAAGATTATTCACTAATGAATATCAAGCAATCTTGCTAGATAAAACAAGGAATCATAAAGGATATAGGATGAATCGGTACGATGAATCGAATTAATCCTAAGACATAACTCCTAAGGTGGACTTAGGACGATGATCCTTGTTAAGTTATTCTACATTGTTTCGAAGTTTGGCTCTGATACCAAGCTATGACGCCCCACCTCTATACCCACGCTAGCCAAGAACACTACGGTGTAGTGCTGTCAACTAGCACGGAGAATAAGTCTGTTGTGGAGCGACCATCCATGTAATTGCTTATCACACGGTGGTTATAAATAATCTTCGAAAACAAACATAGAAATAAGCACAACACAAATCAGTCACAGACATCCATATCACAAAGGCGGAAGAAGATATGAATATATAACTAACACATGAAAAGTGTACATCAGAGTAGTGGTCAAAAAGATCCACAATAATACAAAAGAATAGCAACATGTGCTATACAAAAGAATACAACTATGAGTCTATATCTCAAGTGTATACAACAAAAACTGCTAATCTAAAATAGTTAGCCAAAAGTCAGAGTAGCAAATCCCGGGAAGAAGTCAAGCAGAAGCACCTATAACATCTCGGCCTGACCCGAGTATTATTTAAGAAAATAATAAACGGATCAGTCTAGCTATAAATATCAGATGACATGATATAAAATAAAAGATATGGCATAAACATAAAATATCCATACTGACATACTACTATAAGTATGCAAATGATGATCAATAGAAGATCAATCAATAAGAGATAAATCAATATCACAAGAATCTTCTCAAAGATCCAAAGAGGGCATCATACCCTAAACTTGTACTCATAACAAGTCAATGACATAAATTCCAGAAATCAACACAAGAAATCCAGAAATCACAGAAAAAGGAAAAGAGGCCTATCACATGACGGTTCGAAGACCATGGGGAGCTACCCCATATCGGTGAGTCGAAATCACCCAGATGAGGTCTAGGCTAACCAAAAAGCAAAAAGGTATGTGTGAGTGGAATCACACAAATGGTGTCTAGCCTAACCTCACAACAAAAAGGTATGTGTGAGTGGAATCACACAAATGGTGTCTAGACTAACCTTGCGGACAAGAGATATGTGTGAGTCAGAATCACACCAATGAGGTCTAGTCTAACCTTGCAAACAAAGAGACATCGCACAATTGCTAGTCTAAATCATAAAATGATCGTCATGATCAACGAGAAGAGTCAACTACACTAAGTTAGTAAATATAAAAGTTTAGTTTCATGTCCCATAACCACTAGCTTAACTTAAATATTTACGAACAAACTATAAATCTTCACTAATAAAATTGTCACAAGAGGTTCAATCGAACAAGTCCAAGAATTAACCGACGAAGCAAACGCAAGCGTTTCATACCACTTGTTTTACTAAGCCGTTTAATTAGATTTCTCATTCGAGTGAGGTAAAGGTTTATATATACTAATAGATTGGAAAACGGGTTAAGAAAAGAGCTTTGTTATTAAAAATAGAGTTGAAATCCTTTTATTGAAAGAGTTTTGATATTTACTACTAGTTTTGAAACCTTTATATTTTAAAGTGACAAATCACTGAAGTGATTGTAGAAACAATCAATCACAAAGATCACATACGAAGACGTGAATAAATTCCAAAGAAATCGATAAAGAATCCATCGAAATAGATATTCAAAAATCTATACAGTCGACCGAGAAGCCCAAGATAGCTTGTCTCGAAGAATGGTCAACTCTGCATCTCAACAAAACAAGTTCTGTTGAACGTTTTTCAGATAAGATCCCCTACGGAGGGGGGTCCAGGGGGGTGGCAACCCCCCCAAGGTGGGGGTGCGGGGGCAACGCCCCTGCAATGGGGTTCGACCTGCACGATCAGGTCGCGGGGGTCCAGGGGGCAGCGCTCCCGGCGGGGTGCGGGGCAGCGCCCTGACCAAAACGGTACGACCTGGTGAAGACCTAAGGGAGGATAGGATCGAGCGACTTAAAGGGGTACGCGACCTAGTGGAACAAAGGCCGAGCGACTTAAGGGGGTACGCGACCTAATGGATCAAAGTCCGAGCGACTTAACGGGGTACGCGACTTAATGGAACAAAGGCCGAGCGACTTAACGGGATACGCGACTTAATGGAACAAAGGCCGAGCGACCTATGTGGGTTGAGGTCATGCGACTTATAGTGCCACGCGACCTAAAGTGCCACGCGACCTAAAATGGGAACGACCCAACGTGATAAACGCCGAACGAGATGACACAAGGGGCGACCTAGCAAGACTCGCGACCTAAAAATGACAAGGCCGAACAAGTTAAGGGGATTGCGCGACCTACGGCCTTGCGACCTACGACCTAACGACTTAAAGGCTTAAACCATGCGAACGACTCAAGGTCATATGACCTAAAGGGGAACGACCTAAGGTCACGCGACCTAACGTACCGATGCGACCTACGACCTAACGAGTTAACGGTTTATAAGGTCGAGCGACTTAAGAGATTTAACATGCGAACAACCTATCGTCCAACGACCTAACCACTATAACAAGGCCGAGCGACCTACGAATTAAAACCCAATGACCTAATTCCGAAGCGAACGACCTAACACATGCGAAAAATTTTAAGGCCAGAAACGAGCTATTCTCTGAGTGACTTTTCAATGCGAACGGCCTAACATAGGCAGAACGACCTAAGTGCAATTTTTCACCAAAAACACTAAAAATTGGAGTTTTTCGCCAATCCAATCCAAAACAAATGCAAATGTACATGCTAAAGTGATGGGGAATCATTCCCAACAGTCCAATATAGTTATGGACTAGAATTGTGAGATAAAAATCTCACATTTGCACCAAATTTATGAAGAAAAGCTTGAAAGCAATGGAGAAGTAATCACAAGCTTGAATCCAATATCTTGTTCTTGAATTTGGAATTGAATGTTGGATTTGCAAGAGAATTCGAGCTTGGAATATTAATTTCCCCTTCCACTCACCATTAATGCTAAAGCTTGGTTGTTAGAAAATTTATGAAGAGTGAGGAGAAGGAGAGAAGTGAGTTTGAGTTATACTGGCTAATCTAACCCAAAGTCCAAAGCGGGAAAAGTAAGTGAAATTCCACTAACTCCAAACCTATCAATGTTTATACTTAAAAAATTGTAAACGGCATTTCAAACTCAATGGAAGTGGTCTCGAGTCCTAATTTGACCATTTGCAAAAAGTAGCTTTTCAGACCAATATCCGATTAACGGCAAAATATTTAAATAAAATATTTAAATATAAAATCGATAAATATGCGGGTTGTTACAACCTTTCTTTTAAAAGCCAAACTATCTTATACTTGTTTTACAATTATTTTTGAAATTGTTTAACAATTTTCTAACTATTTTATAAACTAATTAATATATTCCAACTATTTTACAAAACTAATTACTATCTTGCTATTATTTTGCAATTATCTAAAATTGCTATAATTATTTTAACTATTTTCTAACTATTTTACACCTATTTTATAAACTAGTAATTATTTTTCAACTACTTATCTATTTTAAAAATTTTCATGCTATTTTCTAAATAAACTGGTCGGAGTTCAAACTGTTATTGGTTAAATACCCAATCGAGATAAGAATAGAGGTGATAATCCAAATGGATTGAAGCAATTGTGAGTAAGTGAATAAAATCAAAGTGAATGTGAATAGAAATGGAATTGATTTGGCTAATAACCAATAAAGATAAATACGTAGGGTGTACGTATGTTATTCTATTCGCATAATGATTTGATCCAGATTCGAGCACAGAATTTCGAGATAGTATGTCGATCCGAGTTGGGATTTTTCACTCGATTTTCGACGGCGAACCTAGATATGGATTGTTGATTGGTTCTGGATATTCTCTATCATAGTTATGACTATGCGTGGAGAATGACGGTTTTTGATCAAGAAACCAGATCTGAGTCCGCACTAGGAAGTCGGGTGGACGATACTAGTTCGGAAGTGAAATTGTGTGATCGATTGAGCGATCAGATTGGTATGGCGTACGGATGATACGTGTACATCGTACGGATTTGGATGAAATTGATAATGAAAAGGGTTATCAAATTTGAATATTTGATTTTGAGTAAAAAAAGTTAAATATCTTTGTTTTATAAAATGAAACTCCCCTTGTTGAATCTTTTGCCAGAAGAAAAGGGTTTTCGAAAATGTTTGAAGTATAAAAGGAGTTTTATACAAGTTTGAAATGATCTAAAGTTTTAAAAATTATATATATCTGTATATATATATATATAAAGGATCTTATGAGGATTTTCGACCTGCCCGGTCAGGTCGTAGGGGTCCAGGGGGAAGCGCCCCCAGCGGGGTGCGGGGCAGCGCCCCGACCAAAACGGTACGACCTAGTGAAGACCTAAGGGAGGATAGGATCGAGCGACTTAAGGGGGTACGCGACCTAATGCAACAAAGGCCGAGCGACTTAAGGGGGTACACGACCTAATGGATCAAAGGCCGAGCGACTTAACGTGGTACGCGACTTAATGGAACAAAGGCCGAGCGACTTAACGGGGTACGCGACTTAATGGAACAAAGGCCGAGCGACCTATGTGGGTTGAGGTCATGCGACTTATAGTGCCACGTGACCAAAAGTGCCACGCGACCTAAAATGGGAACGACCCAACGTGATAAAGGCCGAACGAGATGACACAAGGGGCGACCTAGCAAGACTCGCGACCTAAAAATGACAAGGCCGAACGAGTTAAGGGGAATGCGCGACCTACGGCCTTGCGACCTATGACCTAACGACTTAAAGGCTTAAACCATGCGAACGACTTAAGGTCATACGACCTAAAGGGGAACGACCTAAGGTCACGCGACCTAACATACCGATGCGACCTACGACCTAACAAGTTAACGGTTTATAAGGTCGAGCGACTTAAGAGGTTTAACACGCGAGCAACCTATCGTCCAACGACCTAACCACTATAACAAGGCCGAGCGACCTAAGACTTAAAACCCAATGACCTAATTCCGAAGCGAACGACCTAACACGTGCGAACAGTTTTAAGGCCAGAAACGAGCTATTCTCTGAGTGACTTTTCAACGCGAACGACCTAACATAGGCAGAACGATCTAAGTGCAGTTTTTCAACAAAAACACTAAAAATTGGAGTTTTTCGCCAATCCAATCCAAACCAAATGCAAATGTACATGCTAAAGTGATGGGGAATCATTCCCAACAGTCCAATATAGTTATAGACTAGAATTGTGAGATAAAAATCTCACCTTTGCACCAAATTTATGAAGAAAAGCTTGAAATTAATGGAGAAGTAATCACAAGCTTGAATCCAATATCTTGTTCTTGAATTTGGAATTGAATGTTGGATTTGCAAGAGAATTCGAGCTTGGAATATTAATTGCCCCTTCCACTCACCATTAATGCTAAAGCTTGGTTGTTAGGAAATTTATGAAGAGTGAGGAGAAGGAGAGAAGTGAGTTTGAGTTATAATGGCTAATCTAACCCAAAGTCCAAAGCGGGAAAAGTAAGTGAAATTCCACTAACTCCAAACCTATCAATGTTTATACTTAAAAAATTGTAAACGACATTTCAAACTCAATGGAAGTGGTCTCGAGTCCTAATTTGACCATTTGCAAAAAGTAGCTTTTCGGACCAATATCCGATTAACGAAAAAATATTTAAATAAAATATTTAAATATAAAATCGATAAATATGCGGGTTGTTACAACCTTTCTTTTAAAAGCCAAACTATCTTATACTTGTTTTACAATTATTTTTGAAACTGTTTAACAATTTTCTAACTGTTTTATAAACTAATTACTATATTCCAACTATTTTACAAAACTAATTACTATCTTACTATTATTTTGCAATTATCTAAAATTTCTATAATTATTTTAACTATTTTCTAACTATTTTACACCTATTTTATAAACTAGTAATTATTTTCCAACTACTTATCTATTTTAAAAATTTTCAAGCTATTTTCTAAATAAACTGGTCGGAGTTCAAACTGTTATTAGTTAAATACCCAATCGAGATAAGAATAGAGGTGATAATCCAAATGGATTGAAGCAATTGTGAGTAAGTGAATAAAATCAAAGTGAATGTGAATAGAAATGGAATTGATTTGGCTAATAACCAATAAAGATAAATACATAGGGTGTACGTATGTTATTCTATTCGCATAATGATTTGATCCAGATTCGAGCACAGAATTTCGAGATAGTATGTCGATCCGAGTTGGGATTTTTCACTCGATTTTCGACGGCGAACCTGAATATGGATTGTTGATTGGTTCTGGATATTCTCTATCATAGATATGACTATGCAAGGAGAATGACGGTCTTTGATCAAGAAACCAGATCTGAGTCCGCACTAGGAAGTCGGGTGGACGATACTAGTTCGGAAGTGAAATTGTGTGATCGAGTGAGCGATCAGATTGGTATGGCGTACAGATGATACGTGTACATCGTACGGATTTGGATGAAATTGATATTGAAAAGAGTAATCAAATTTGAATATTTGATTTTGAGTAAACAAAGTTAAATTTCTTTGTTTTATAAAATGAAACTCCCCTTGCTGAATCTTTTGCCAGAAGAAAAGGGTTTTCGAAAATGTTTGAAGTATAAAAGGAGTTTTATACAAGTTTGAAATGATCTAAAGTTTTAAAAATTATATATATCTGTATATATATATATAAAGGATCTTATGAGGATTTTCGACCTGCCCTGTCAGGTCGTGGGGGTCCAGGGGGCAGCGCCCCGACCAAAACGGTACGACCTAGTGAAGACCTAAGGGAGGATAGGATCGAGCGACTTAAGGGGGTACACGACCTAATGGAACAAAGGCTGAGCGACTTAAGGGGGTACACGACCTAATGGATCAAAGGCCGAGCGACTTAACGGGGTACGCGACTTAATGGAACAAAGGCCGAGCGACTTAACGGGGTACGCGACTTAATGGAACAAAGGCCGAGCGACCTATGTGGGTTGAAGTCATGCGACTTATAGTGCCACGCGACCTAAAGTGCCACGCGACCTAAAATGGGAACGACCCAACGTGATAAAGGCTGAACGAGATGACACAGGGGGTGACCTAGCAAGACCCGCGACCTAAAAATGACAAGGCCGAACGAGTTAAGGGGATTGCGCGACCTACGACCTTGCGACCTACGACCTAATGACTTAAAGGCTTAAACCATGCGAACGACTCAAGGTCATTCGACCTAAAGGGGAACGACCTAAGGTCACGCGACCTAACGTACAGATGCGACCTATGACCTAACGAGTTAACGGTTTATAAGGTCGAGCGACTTAAGAGGTTTAACACGCGAGCAACTTATCGTCCAACGACCTAACCACTATAAAAAGGCCGAGCGACCTACGACTTGAAATCCAATGGCCTAATTCCGAAGCGAACGACCTAACACGTGCGAACAGTTTTAAGGCCAGAAACGAGCTAGTCTCTGAGTGACTTTTCAACATGAACGACCTAACATAGGCAGAACGACCTAAGTGCAGTTTTTCACCAAAAACACTAAAAATTGGAGTTTTTCGCCAATCCAATCCAAATCTAATGCAAATGTACATGCTAAAGTGATGGGGAATCATTCCCAACAGTCCAATATAGTTATAGACTAGAATTGTGAGATAAAAATCTCACCTTTGCACCAAATTTATGAAGAAAAGCTTGAAAGCAATGGAGAAGTAATCACAAGCTTGAATCCAATATCATCTTCTTGAATTTGGAATTGAATGTTGGATTTGCAAGAGAACTTGAGCTTGGAATATTAATTTCCCCTTCCACTCACCATTAATGCTAAAGCTTGGTTGTTAGGAAATTTATGAAGAGTGAGGAGAAGGAGAGAAGTGAGTTTGAGTTATAATGGATAATCTAACCCAAAGTCCAAAGCGGGAAAAGTAAGTGAAATTCCACTAACTCCAAACCTATCAATGTTTATACTTAAAAAATTGTAAACGGCATTTCGAACTCAATGGAAGTGGTCTCGAGTCCTAATTTGACCATTTGCAAAAAGTAGCTTTTCGGACCAATATCCGATTAACGACCAAATATTTAAATAAAATATTTAAATATAAAATCGATAAATATGCGGGTTGTTACAACCTTTCTTTTAAAAGCCAAACTATCTTATACTTGTTTTACAATTATTTTTGAAACTGTTTAATAATTTTCTAACTGTTTTATAAACTAATTAATATATTCCAACTATTTTACAAAACTAATTACTATCTTACTATTATTTTGCAATTATCTAAAATTTCTATAATTATTTTAACTATTTTCTAACTATTTTACACCTATTTTATAAACTAGTAATTATTTTCCAACTACTTATCTATTTTAAAAAATTTCAAGCTATTTTCTAAATAAACTGGTCGGAGTTCAAACTGTTATTGGTTAAATACCCAATCGAGATAAGAATAGAGGTGATAATCCAAATGGATTGAAGCAATTATGAGTAAGTGAATAAAATCAAAGTGAATGTGAATAGAAATGGAATTGATTTGGCTAATAACCAATAAAGATAAATACGTAGGGTGTACGTATGTTATTCTATTCGCATAATGATTTGATCCAGATTCGAGCACAGAATTTCGAGATAGTATGTCGATCTGAGTTGGGATTTTTCACTCGATTTTCGACGGCGAACCTGGATATGGATTGCTGATTGGTTCTGGATATTCTCTATCATAGTTATGACTATGCAAGGAGAATGGCGGTTTCTGACCAAGAAACCAGATCTGAGTCCGCACTAGGAAGTCGGGTGGACGATACTAGTTCGGAAGTGAAATTGTGTGATCGAGTGAGCGATCAGATTGGTATGGCGTACAGATGATACGTGTGCATCGTACAGATTTGGATGAAATTGATATTGAAAAGAGTAATCAAATTTGAATATTTGATTTTGAGTAAACAAAATTAAATATCTTTGTTTTATAAAATGAAACTCCCCTTGTTGAATCTTTTGCCAGAAGAAAAGGGTTTTCGAAAATGTTTGAAGTATAAAAGGAGTTTTATACAAGTTTGAAATGATCTAAAGTTTTAAAAAATATATATATCTGTATATATATATAAAGGATCTTATGAGGATTTTGGAAAAAGGTTTTAGGAACCTTTGGATTTGGAAAGGCTTTTGATTTTTGGGTAAAATCAATATGAGAATTTGGAAAGCCTAGTTTGAGAATTATTGTTTTTGGAATAATCGATTTTGTGTAAAGGAGCTTTGTATGAGATCATACTAGGTGTATGATTTGAAGGTACTATATGTGTATAGTATAAAATGTTTTGATGATGACTCTGGGGAAAAAGGCGCTCCCTTGAAATGAACTTCTCAGGAGTGTCACCGGGTGGTGCTGCCTTGAGCCCCAAGGGGGGGGTTCTAAAGTTGATCCTGTGAGGAGTCTGGACAAAACTAGTTCCTGGGGATTACGAGTAGAGTATACCATAGCGAAAGTCATGTGTGCCACGGAGAGACAACAGTCTGCGTTTGATTTTATATCGGTAGACTGCGACCTATGGTAACATAGCAAAAGTCGAGTGTGCCGCTGAGAGCCAATAGTCTGCGTTTGATTTTATATCGGTAGATTGCGACCTATGTAGGAGTGGAGAAGTTTCATTTCGACAGTGAAAATCAGAGGCCGCGGAGAGCCTGCAGTTATATGGACTTTTGCTGCGATGGCAACGTAACCCTGGAATGTAACTGCGATCTGTCATGGGTTCCATGGCATAATCGAGAGGCGGCGGAGAGCCTGCAGTTACATGGACTTTTGCTGCGATGACAACATAACCTTGGAATGTAACTGCGACCATGGATGAGGGTGATGATTTCCAGAGAATTCTCACCAAAGATATTTCCTCGATTTCAAAATGTTTTCTATATTTTCAATAAAATTATTTTCCAAGTATTTTCACTGGGTGTTGAAAACGGGTTTGCTAAGTACTTATAGATTTTCAGTCGTACGCCTGATCAACGTATGACCGAATTTCTGTGAGAACAAGGATGGACTGGTTAAAACATCAAATTATAAAAAGTATTTTTATAAAAAACCATTTTATAATATTACGTAGATTTTAAAAGTGTTTTAAAAGTGTTTCAAAGAATAATTTTTCTAAAAATAAGCATTTTAATAAATTCTGGCTTCGTTCCTTTTCGAGGACGAAAAGATTCTAAGGGGGGAGGAATGTGATAACCCGGATTTCTGGACATCTGTAATTAATTAACAAACTGGGTTAATTAATAGAATTTTGATTTATGGGTTAAACAAATAAATTTGATGATAAATATTTATACTTGGATAGATATTTATTTGATAATCTTCTAGTATAATTATTTTAAAATTTGCAAAATCATTATTTTCAAACACATGTAATGTGTGTTTGTTTAAAATATGTATATGAGTCAATTTAAATTGAATTTGAATTTGAGATTTGAAATTCAAAGAATAATTATATTAGTGTATAATTAAGATTTTCAAAATCTTCTCTTTTGAAATTTTTTTATGTATAAATACTAGAAAGGTGTGAATAAATATAGAAGATAAATTGATCAAGATTTTTAAGAAATGATGAATTACAATTTCAAAATATTAAATATTAAAATCCAACCTATTTCTAAAGATTCATTTTTGAAATTTAAAATCTAAAATTTCTATCTACAATTTATTTATGTAAGCTAAGATACCCTCTTTTAAAATATTATATGCTTAAGTATAAACCAAACTAAAAATATAATATAAAATCATATTATAAACATTTAATTACATGTATAACAATTAAATACAAAAGTTTTCAAAATTCATTTGAAAATTGTAAGAAAATGAATAAATAAATTACAAGTGTTAATTTTTATAAGCTTATGATTAACATGTGTAATTAATTGATGAAGGTTTGTGACAAATGTAATAGGATCTAACAAGTGTCTTTCTCTTATTTTCTTTTATTAATTTTGATAAACCATAAAATTACATAATTTTTCTTTCTTCATTCTTTTTCTTTCAAATTCAAGAAAGGAATCATTGGCCAGTTTTGTATTCAAATTCCTCAAAATCAACCTGAGATATTCTCGCATGCAAACCAGAAATCTGAATCATCTCCTCGAAAACAAAATCATCTGAGATTTATCAAGACATTTTCACACCTATCAACCAAGCTTCCAGCTTATAATGCAGTCTGGAATCAACAAAGTTTCAAAGTCTTGATCGTATCTTCATATTCCAGCCTTAAAGCAATCAAGTATCCAACATTTCTGTTCTTAAGTCAGCAATACAAGTTTTAGAGATCAAAATATCAATGTACGGCTTTCAATTTTTCAGAAACTTCCCTGTCTTCAAATTACAGGTGAGTAAAACCCTTAAAATTGAAAATTTATTGATTTGGCATATGGTGAATCCTTGAATATGATATGAAGCTTGTGTGCATGATGTTAAAGAAATGATTTATGTATATATGTGGGTTAGAATCAGTGTTCAAATCTGGAACATGATAGTATACCTCTGTTTTAAACATTATAGGTTGAAACCTGATTCAATAACTCAAATATTTCTCTTAATTGATTTTTAGGCCTTGATTTTTTCGGTAAAGGTTGTTTGTATGTGAGCAACATCATCTTTAAAATTTTGATTTAGGTAAAACGTTTAACGAATATTTCAGAAATTAAATATTTCAGCGAGAAACAAATAAATATAAGAATTATGACCTTCAAATTTTCGTGCGTTGAATTTGCAATCGGGTTCGTTTAGGAAATTGATGAATTTCAAGAGTGGTATGGTGATTGTTAAGATGGGGGATGTCGAGAATTTTTGGGTTGAACGCTCATGGCGTTTCATCCATTTTCCGGTGATCTGTGTATTGTGGGTGATCTGGGTCACTATTGGTGGTAAAGGGAAGTTAGGCGAGATTGAAAAAAATATCTGGTGGATTTATTAACCGCCAAGGCGGCGTCATGAAGAGGAACTAGGTTTAAAACCTAGTTTTAGTCGAAGCTGAAATACATGATCGCTGCATCATCTCTGGGCTTCGGGATTCATCGGAGGTTAGGAAATGTATACGTAGGTATACGGCGGAGCTGTAGACAGTGGCTAGTGTTTTCAGTTGGTTGGAACAGTGAGGATGAGGTAGATTTTTAATCAGAGTTCAGGTTCTAGTTCCATCGAAGGATCTCGAATTTGATTTTGGGTTCTTAATGGAATCAAGGTGTTTTGAATCGAAAGATGTGATGATCGAAGAATTGTCGGAGGTGGTTATGAGGTCTGGATCGTCGTCGATGATCTGATGGGGTGCACTTTGTGTCAGTGTATCTGTGCACAATGATGATTTGGGAACGAAAGAGTTTGTACGGGTTGAAGCTCGTGTTCGAGGGATGTTTGCTCGAGTTTAAATCTTGAGTTGTTCGAGTGAGCGAAGTTTGGCCCAGACCTTATAATTTAAACCAAAAATAAGTTTTAAAATTTAGCAAAGCTTTTGCTAGAGGAAGAAACTCGAGTATGGACTCGAGCTAAACTAGGGTAGAACCTAAAGCAGGAGAAAATGCAGTTTTTAAAAGTTTTATAAAACAAGTTTTTAAATTTAAATTGATTCTAATTTTGAAACTAATTTGTAAAAAATGTTTTCTTAAAACATTTGATTTGGAAGATTTGTTATTTGTTTACTTAAAATTTGTTAAGTTAGATTGAAAGTTATTTTAATCTTAAATTTAAATTTAAAGGTTTAATTTTAAAAAGTGGAATGATTTAAAATGTATTTAAATTATGGTAAGTGAGTCATAAATAAAGATAAAAATTTATCTTTAAAGCTAATCAAGAATTAATAATTAATGACTAATTAATTAAATTAACTAATTAAGAGAAATAAAGAGTAATTAATTAATTCAATTAATTAATGATTAAGGGTTAATAAATTTACGATTAAAGATTTTAATTAATTAAGGATTAATTAATTGATAATCTTGAATTAATTAATTAAGTAATTAAAGGTTAATGAATTAAGTAATTAGAGGTTAATTAATTTGTAATTAAGAATTATTAATTAGATAATTAGAGATAATTAATTAATAATTAGTGATTAATTAATAAAGTAATTAAGATGTAATTAGTGACTAATTAATTACTTAATGGAAGTAATTAAGGATTAATTACTTAGTGTAATTAATTCGAGATTGATTAATTAAGGAAACTAATCAAGGATTAGTAAAATAATGGGTATGATCAATTAAAGGATTTGATCAATGAAGGGATTATAAGATAATTAATTTGAGTAATTAATTAAGGATAATGTAATTAATGTGAATGGGATAGGTTGGTTAATTAAGAAATAATTAAGTAATAAGTAATTAAGAGGTTAATTACTTAATAATTTTTTTTATTATGAATAATTACTTAATGAAGTAATTAAAGGATAATTATTTCGTGGAAGAAATTAAGTGATAATTACTCGGTGTAATTAGAGGATAAATTAATATAATTCATCAAGGAGTTGGTTCAATCGATAGAGAAATTTAGGAAAGTTAATTTCTGATTATGATTAATCAAGGTTGATTAATGAATGTAATTAAGTTAAAGGTTAATTTTTGAAAATTAAGAAAAATTAACTAACGAAGGTAATTAGAGGATCGTTAATTAATGTAATTAATGAAAGTGATAAATCTTGCTTATGAATAATTGAATGATGATAAGTGCTATGGATTGGTTGATATATCTGATATGAATTGCTTTTTGATTTGATATGTTGGATGGACAGTGATAATGTGATTATCCATCAAGTATGGATAGCTGTGTAAAAGTGTTATCCGGTAATTAAAGATGAATAATATTTAATTGGATAACTTGGGTTTAGATGACATTGGATTCGAAGAAACAGGAGTTGGGTATTAGTAACACTTCGATTCTTGATAAGTTGATATGTGAAATCAATAAGCTAGAATGGAATAATTTAAGTGAATCGAACTATTTAATTTAAGTTTTGATACTTAGAAATTTGTGAGTGAATTAAGTAATGTCTATAACATTGTGAACTTGTAATTGATACAAGTTACCCGGGTTATATATATAAGTTGTATGCTTTTGTCATTCATGTTAGATGGGTTTACTCACGCTGGTTTCCAGCCTGACCCGGGTGTTACTTTGATGTAATGCTCGGGTCAGACCGAGTATTACAGATTTTCAGGTAAGGACGTTCTGGAGCTCAGAAGACGAGCTGGAGAGCCGAAATGTATGGAGAGTTTCCACTGTGATATATTATAATATCTGAAACAGATTGATTTATCTGTCCTGTGCTTGTAAATATGTTGTAACTCTGATATATATTAAAGGGTAATTTGACAAGTATAGTTTTCCTTTGTATAACTATTATTTATGTTATATTATATTTTGATCCGCTGCGAATGTGAGGTTTCGGTGACTTGTTTCTGTTTTCTTCTTCTTTCTCTTTTCTTCTTTTCACTAACTATCTGGAATTTTCAAGATCGAAATTTCCGGGTCATTACACATTAATCAAATCTTAATCAAAGATTTCTTTTATTCAAGTTATAACTTTTAACTTAGGAAAAATATTTCTAAATCATTCATTAAATCTAAACCAAAGGTTTCTTTCTTAACTTCAAATCATATTCGTGCAAATCGAAGATTTTCATAACATAGCACCACTGTAACAACCCGCATATTTAACGATTATATATTTAAATATTTTATTTAAATATAGCGTCGTTAGTCAGATTTAGGTCCGAAATGTTACCTTTTGCAAACGGCCGAATTAGGACTCGAAACTACCTCCATTGAGTCCAAAATGGCGTTTGCGATCTTTTTGAGTATAAGCTTTGATATGTTTGGAGTATGTCGAGTTTTGCCACCTTTTCTAATTGGGTTTTGGGTTTGGGTTCAGCCCACTAGCTAGCTAAATACCCAAACTCAGTCCCTCTCCTTCCATTCACTCATTTTCACTCCTAAACTCTAGCTAAAACTGAAAAGGGGGGAAAGGAAGAGGAATTAGAAATTACAAGCCCTAGTTCTTCTTTGCAAACTTGAATTCTTGCTCCAAAATTAAGGTAAAGCTATAGGTAAGCCTCCTCTTCATCTTCTCCAACTCTTTCTCCTTCAATTTCAGACTTAGGAAAATACTTGTTTTGATCTTAGATCGAAGTTAGTAGAGTTGAAGTAGAGAGTGGTTGGTCTTCTCCTTGCAAATGAGCTTCTTCTTCTTTGTTTTTGGGTTAAAGGTGAGATTTTTATCTCACATCTATGACGATATCCTTCTATGTTGTTGGATATGAATTCCAAACACTTTTCCATGTGTAATTGCTTTTGATTTGGATTGGTTTTATGAATGTTGCAAGTTTTAGAGTTTTGAAGTCAAATCTTTAAAAATCATAGCTTGACGTTTGATCATGTTTTTGGAGTTGTATAAGAGAGCCAATAGTGCTGGGTTGTCGATTAGTATGAATTCCTAGCATCGTTGCTCGTTCGATTGCATTTTGGAGGAGTTTTCCCTTCATTAGATAGGCTGAGGTACAGCCTCAAGGCTCAGTCAGTCGACTGACCTTCTGCAGTCAGTCGACTGGCTGTCGCCAATTGGCGTATCAAGGCCGTTGACAGAGACAAGAAGTCTCTGTTTTCTGCAATCAGTCGACTGACCCTCTGCAACCAGTCGACTGACTATAGGAAATGGGATTTTCATGTTTCTGGATCAGTCGACTGACTGCAGAGGACCAGTCGACTGACCTGCTTGTGTTGGTCTATTTTTCCTATTTGCTTGTACTTCTAACTTTTATCGATTCGTGTTGATTCCAATTAGTTGTTATCGCATTTTGACTTTGATGATTCCTTTTTGATTTCCTACACGGGTTTCTATAAAAATAATTCTTTCAAATGGTATTAAAGGCTCGTTTCTCCAATTTATTAATTCTATTTAAACACACACGATTTCGCACTCCGAGCGAAGTGGGAGGAGAATTAAATGATTAGTTAAAACGCGTGCAATGAACACGTGCGTTCATCTTCTCAGTTAATTCCCAATCTATTCGTTTGAACATTTTGACCTTTGTGTCTGGCTTACCGATGAGATGAGGTAAACTTTGTACTGCTTTGAGTGTGAAATTAACAAACGGATAGTAAACCATTTAGTGCGAACGAGTGGTTATGGGACTCACGTTACCACTTTTCGGATTCCTTTTTGAGAGTTATGGTACATTCTGCCAATTAGTGGTGTCCAGTACTGGGCCTCCGGACCTTCACCACTACGGTTTGTTGCCTTTGGTATAGTGTCTTCGGACTGTCTCCTTCAGGTTTGTTGCCTTCGGGTATGTTGCCTTCGGGTTTGTACCTTCAGGTTTGTGCCTTCGGGTATGTTGCCTTCGGGTTTGTACCTTCGGGTTTGTTCCTTCGGGTTTGTTGCCATATAGTATCGCTTTTGGAGTTGGTCATTCATCACCGCTCGAGTGATATTGGGTTTGGAGTCTTCGGGCTCATGGATCCTTGTTTATACAGTACCGAGCACGTGCAAATTTTCTGATGTTTCATTGATATGTATATTCCCTAGGCATCGCCCTTCGATGTTGGTCTTTTTGAGCCGTACGATATGTAGAGAATACCTTATGGAACTTATGTTACCTTCATTGGTATTCGTTATTGCCTTTCGGCTTGGTTTGGGATCTTCATATCCTTTTTTTTATTGGTGTTGCCGATGATCAGAGGCTTGTCTTGTTGATTCATTTTTTATTAGATGAATGCGTTATCTCTTTTAGAGATATTTGTTATACTTTATAAACTTGCAGGTTATTGTTGTTCAGTTTATCTAACTGATTTATTTAGCTAAACTGACCCGTGTATTTATACTCGGGTCAGACCGAGATGTCTCAGGTTAGGTGCTTTTGGACTTAGCCTATTTTGCTTCCGCATGGACTATTCAGCTTGCTCCTTTTTGTTAAAGCTTTTTGTGTTGTCCTTTTTGTTGTAACTCTGATATATGTATTCTTTTGGGATTCGCCTGTTTATTGTGGTTTGCTATACCACTTGACATGTTTCAGTTTGTACACTCTGATATGTATCAGTATATGTGTATATGATGATCTACTATTCTGTGATGTATATTACATTTGAGTTGTTATATCCTGTTCTGATAGATCCTCCAACCACCTATGGTTTTGTTTTAAGTATTCATTAGATATGTCGATCTGCTTGGTATGACTATTGTCGATGTATTCAATAGATAGTTAGAGCAAGGCTATAGATGGTCGCTCCTAACCAGCCTTATTCTCCGTGCTAGCTGACGGCATTACCCCGTAGTGTCCTTGGCTAGCGTGGGTATAGAGGTGGGGCGTCACAGCTTGGTATCAGAGCTGAGTTCAGAACAAAATATTATAAATAAAGAATAGAAGAACATATTCCGGTACATCAAAGTGTATAAGTGATACAAATCTTTGAACCATCGTGCCTCTATATTTCTTTTGTGCCTTGGTGGTAGATATAGTGTGGGAATACGTCTAGGAATGCATTTAAATTCCGTAGTATTCCATATTGAATCATCTACCTTGTGAATAATTTTTTTCTTATCTTACTTTCAGCGTATGGCTGGAAGATGCAGAGGACGACGTTCGGATGCTGGGCAATCCAGTGGCTCACATCCGGATGGCGTTTATATGTCTGCTGATCAGTTTTTGGAGTTGTTTAGGAGCACTCAGCCCTCAGTTCCTCCTCGAGTATCTCCACCTCGCAAGTCTGCCTTCGCACGTATGTGCAGTGATTTTTCTCATCTTGGAGGAAAGCCATTTAAAGGCTCCGAGTCTGCTCTTGAAGTCCAAGCTTGGCTTCGCACGTGCGAGCGTATTTTCCCTCGCATGGATCTTTATGACCATGATAGAGTTCTTGTAACTTCCAGCTTATTGCAAGAGCGTGCTCTTGATTGGTACGAGCTTCTTATAGCCGAAATTGATGAGTCTACTCTTTCTTGGACTCCGTTTCGGGGACGATTCGAACTCAAGTTCGTTCCTGAATCTGAAAAAGTTTTATCGACCCGTCGCTTCCTTGCGTTGAAGAAAGGGAAATGTCCTATTTCTGAGTATGTTGCATCATTCGAGGCTTTATCTAAGTATGGTCTTGAATTCATTAGCACTTCTTATAAGAAGAATCTGAAGTTTGCCTCTGGTCTTAAGAAATATCTTAAGAAGTCTTTGTTGCTCCAGCTTAAACATTCCTTTGAGGAGTTGGTGGATTCTGCACTTCATCTCGAAACCGTCGAGAAGGAGTGTGATAGTGGTGAGGATGTTGAGGTTTTGTAATGACCCTAAAATAAAAATAAAATAAAAGATGCATCAAAACAGAAAGCCTGTTAGTAAATAAAAATGTGCATAGGAGTTTCTGTTTGATAAAGATGCAAGGAGTTAAGGTGATCAAAAATTGGGACTTAAACAATTATATAAGCACATGTATTTAATATATAGGGAAATTTTCTATTTAATTTAAAAGCAAAATACAATGGAGTTTTATGAAGTTTCAAATGACTTATATAATCATGCTGCTAGAAAAGAAAATAAATAATCTTGTGTGTGTATAATTTTTATCACACAGATATGAAAAAAGGAGTTGCTGTTTTAAAGGGAGGAATAAAAACAATATAGTATGAATAATTTTTACACCACCTAAATATATATGACAGTGTACATGAATTGTATAAGAAAAAGAGGCTAAGTAGAAAGTGCAAAAAGATTAAAGTTTCTTTAAAAACTGAGCAGAAAATAAAATAAGCAAAGGTCACATGCATATGGCATGAATAGAATGAGATCATGGAAATAGCATGCAGTAATTAAAGTGTTGGAATCCTGAAATAACTACTAAAGGAAATCAGATGAGTGTAATTCCAATTGAGGACCATACATAAGTATGATCTGTGCATGAAAAATAAAAGGGTATCAAAGGAATTACCCATTTCCTTAAACCCTAAAATAGCTTTATAAAACCTGTACACCATCATGACCATCATCATCTCAGAAGAAAAAAAAGATAAAACAAAAATAAAATAGGAGAAACATGGGTAAGCATCTCTGAAGGGATTTGCTGTGTGGAGGAGCAAGATAGTAAAAGAAAATACTAGGTGAGCATTAATCCATTTTATGCAATGGCATTAAGTCCTCTGGTAGGCAGCCTAAAGTATTATAAGAATTATTTAAATCTTTGAAATGGTTTGACATGGATGTAATGGATGTTTGTTGTGCATTTCTGTTTGGAGTTTTGTATGACCGTTTTTCCAAGTTAAAATGGTTTGAGCATTTTTTATTCTATTCTTATTATTGTCAAGTATGGATTTAAATTATTTAGGACATAGGCAGCAAGATAGAAATCTGGCTCATGTTTATTTTCTAAATAATAAGGCAGGAGGATTTTTGAGTTTTTGGTGAATTTTCTTAACAAACACCTCTGTCCATATTTTTACAATAATATAGTAAGATCATGATGCTTAAATTATTTTGGAAAGCCCACAAACCTGTTGTAAATCTCTGTAGTAAGAAAATTAAATGGATAACAAAGGATTGTACTAGAAAGTATTTATGTTTTTCTGAAACATGAATGGGTTGGAGATTTTATGAGTAAACTCATAAACAGGTGCTTAATGAATTAAGCAGAAAACTGGAGGGGGAACTTATTAAATTAATAAACCCTATGAATAAATGAAAGAAAATTAAATTGGTCATTTGGGGTTAGTCAATGATCTGCTTGCTTCAGGTGGGAGGAAGTATATGCATGGTGCAAGTGCACCCTGAGGCCTTTGTGTGTTGGAATAAATAAAACGATCTGGGTGATTCCTTCACAATGCATACTTGTGTTCATTTGACAGGGGGATTTAGACCATAAAATAAAATGGGGTATGAAATTTAAATCTCTGAGCTATATACATCTGGACAGGGATTTGAATTAAATATGTTTTAATATGATGCCCTGATTAAAAAAAACTGGGAGAAATTGGGAGAACAAAACCTGGATTTATTTATGGAGTTATGAATAATGCATTGCTTGTTGAACATTTGTTGAATGAATGGTTGTATTCTTGAAGTTATCTGGCAATTTTTACTGAGGTGCATAATTCACAAACTGCTAGATTATGCAAGTGTTATAAGTTCATAAAAAAAAAACTGTAAACATGTGTATAAAATTTATTAATGTTCATACCAGTGTAAACTGACCCTTTTGGTTGCTTTTGCAATCATCTGGGTGTCTCAATTAAATGGGGCAGCTCAGTGAATTGCATGCAGGTAATTAAGGTTGACTTGATGGATGAAGGAAGCATTAGCTGCTAGTATAAATAAGAGAAACTTTTCTTTGTATTTGCAGATGCTTGTGGTGAATGATCTGGTTATCATTAGTAGTTAAAGTAAACTATAAGGAGATTTTTCCGAGTGCTTGGATTATGACATGTATTTAGCTAAACCATTGTTGAATGATTTCTGATGGCAAGTAATTAGTTGATTTTCTTATAAATGTCTGGTCATCCTTTTTTTGGAACTGAGAAAACTGATATAACATATCAGTATGATATGTGTGCATGTTTGCCCCTGTTTTCTTTGGTTTGAAATTATTTTGTGATTTAATGATGGCAATTAAAAACAGTCAAGTATATCTGATTTCCAGAAAATAAAATGAGCTTGCAAATTTTGAATAAAATGGATTATGCATGGCCTGTAATAGATATTGGTTGATGCATAATCTCTGAGAAAATGCATGACTCATATTTATGCATTTGATTTCAAAATAAAAAGGGTTTTAAAAGAAATGGACTTGGAAATATTTTTGTTTTGTGTTGAAAGCCTGAGAAAGTAAATTCTCATAAAAACATTGATATGGTAGAAGAAAACTTGTGATAGGAAAAACATTTGTAGAAATTTTGTTTACATAAAAGATAAGGTTTTGAAAGTGGTAAGTATGGGATCATGACCGGCCTAGATGGTTAAGGGTCAAACCCTTATAAGCCTGGAATCACTTCCCTACAAATCCATGTTGTGCAAGTGCTTCCAGTTCAAAGAAAAAGATAGAAAAACTCCAAGTTTTTGAAATACAAACTCCAAGCACACCAGTTTGCATTCCAGCCTGTCTTGAAATGTAGTGAAAACTATAAGTGGTTCAACCTGGAAATAAAAATCGGTTTTGTTCGCTTAAGCCGACAACTAAGTATTTTCAAAGTGTCTTCACCCCAAAACTCTGTTAAACTTTTAGATTAATACTTAAACATTACTTTAGGTGATTACAGGCATATACATGTATAGGCAGGAAGTTTAGCAAAATAAATAAATATATATATACAAAGGTGCACTGTGTATTTCAATCACTTATGCATTGTGCTTGTTGTAAATTTCATCTCATACAAAACAAAAGAAGCAAACATATCATCAAATTTGTAGAGCTATTTTAAGGTGAATCATGAACTGATATAATTATATTGGTCATCCAGGATATTGGGAAAAGAATCTATGAATTTTCTAAATATTAAAACTTAACATTATGGGATTTAATTATATATTCATTTTGTAAAAAAAAAAATCTATGTGTAAAAATTAAAGGGGTCACCACAGTTGGTATGAGAGCTATGTTTTAAAATGACATAGTAAACATTATTGTATGCATATGGATGATTGAATGCATTGATTGAATTCTTGGGGTTGGATGCTTTGACTGAATGAAATGTATGCTTGAGATACATGTACAGAGTACACCTAAATAAAATAAATAAACAAAGTAAAGATACTAAAAATAATAGGGGTAAATAAACTAACTTAAAAATTATATCTATAGCATTATGGTAGGACCAAGACATCACACAGGTGCAGGACCATCACGTGAGCCACCTGTGATAAGCATGGAGGATTTTGTGAGGGCTTTGAGGG
This sequence comes from Allium cepa, assembly GCA_030765085.1. NCBI lineage: Eukaryota > Viridiplantae > Streptophyta > Magnoliopsida > Asparagales > Amaryllidaceae > Allium > Allium cepa. Next base: position 316,325,440 of record CM060941.1, on the reverse strand, counting down.
ATGGAATGGCACCAAGGCAAGACAATCCTCATGAGAAGCTCTCCAAACTGCTTAAGACTTGTACCAATTTGGGAGGAAAGGATTTTGAAGGCACTGAAGGAGCTATGGGTGTTCAAATGTGGATAAGGACTATGGAGAGGGTCTTTACAGATATGCAAATCAGTGACCAAAGGAAAAAACAAATAGCTTCAAGGAAATTGAAGGGGGTTGCACTGGATTGGTGGGAGGTTGTGATAGTAGGAAGGTAAGAAATAACATTACTTGGAATGATTTCAAGGACATGCTTGAGGCCAGATTTATCCCATCATCTGCCAAAGCCACACTGCTTGAAGACTTTATTAGGTTAAGGCAAGGAGGCATGAGTGTAAATGAGTACACTCAGAAGTTTGAAGCATTGTCCAAATATGGAATGGTGTTGATAGGGAATGCAGAAGCAAAGAATGCAAGATACATTCAAGGCTTGAACCCCAATCTATCCAGGGCAATGTTGCCATACAAAGACAAAACCTTTGATCAAGTGATTGATCTAACTCTCTCCTTTGAGCAACATGATACCACAAGAGAGAAATTCAGGAACATGAAGCTCAATAAGAAGAGGGGAGGTCAGAACAAAGTGCAACCTTATGACAAGAAAAATGCAAGTAAAGGAGTTAAGAAAGGGGAAGGAGAAATAGCACCTGAAAGCAAGAAATTTACTCATTGTTTTAATTGTGGAAAAGCTGGACATTATAGTAACCAATGCCCTGACCCTAAAATACCTAAAGGAAGCTTCTATAACTGTGGGAAAATAGGACATTTAAAGAAGGACTGCCCAGAGACTCATAAGAAAACAGCAAGGGTAGGAGCTTTGGCAACAAACACCACTGGAAATGTCGGGCAACTTGAAGGTATAATTCTAATCAATACCCAACCAATATCAGTAGTATATGACACTGGTGCCTCACATTCACTAATATCTTTGGAAATTGTAAAGAAGTTAGCACTTGCTTGTGTTTCTATTGAACAACCCTTAACTGTACACAACCCCATAGGGAGTCATTGTATATTAGGGATGAAGTGTGTGGGTCTGAAATTAATCATAGGGGGTTATGGCTTTGATTCAGATCCATATACTTTAAATTATCCTGGTATTGGGATTATTTTGGGGGTAGATTGGTTAATGAAAAATAAAGCAATTTTAAATTTAGAAAACCTTACTATTTCTTTGGAGACAAATGAAGGCAAAAGAATTACAGTTCTAAGTGAAATAGCAAAGAACACATGTTTTAATAAAATTTGGAGTATAAACGAAATTCAAAAGGAATTAAAAATAGAGGAAATTCCAGTAGTTAATGAATACATAGATGTGTTTGGAGAGGTGAGATGAATTCCTCAGAATAGACCAGTTGAATTCAAAATTAAGTTAATGCCAGGAACAAATCCAATCATTAAGAAGCCTTATAGGATGGGTCCAAAAGAGTTAGTAGAATTAAAACATCGACTAGAAGAATTAGAAGAGAAAGGATTCACAAGATCAAGTAGTTCCAGTTGGGGTTCCCCAGTGCTCTTTGTTAAGAAGCATGATGGAACAATGAGGTTGTGTGTAGACTATAGGGATTTAAACAAGGTAACCATTAAAAATAAGTACCCACTGCCTAGAATAGATGATCTATTTGATCAATTGCATGGAGCTAAAATATTTTCAAGGTTAGATTTAGCCTCTGGATTTCACCAAATGAAAGTTGCAGAGGAAAGCATTGAGTACACAGCCTTTAACACAAGGTATGGCCTATATGAATTTTTAGTAATGCCATTTGGCTTGACCAGTGCTCCCTCCTATTTTGTAGATTTGATGAATCGAATTTTTAGAGACTTTTTGGATAAATTTGTTCTAGTATTTATAGATGATATATTAATTTACTCAAAGACAGAAAATGATCATGCTATGCATCTACACCTAGTATTATCCTGACTTAGAGAACATGAAATAAAAGCCAAGTATTCAAAATGTACATTTTGGAAACATGAAGTAAAATTCTTAGGACACATAGTGTCACAGCAAGGGGTAAGTGTGGATCCAAGCAAAGTGATTGTAGTTCAATCATGGAGTAGACCCAGAATAGTGAGATCATTCTTGGGATTGGCGGGGTACTATAGAAGGTTCATCAAGGATTTTTCAAGAATAGCCACACCAATGACCAAGTTGACAAAGAAGAACCAACCATATGTGTGGACTGAGCAGTGTGAACAAGCTTTTGAGAAATTGAAACAAGCACTGGTGGAAGCTCCTGTCTTGCAAATCCCAGAAGCAAATGAAGGAATGGTTGTATATACTGATGCTAGTGGGTCTGGGTTAGGTGCAGTGCTTATGCAACATGGCAAGGTAGTGGCATATGCATCAAGACAGCTTAAACCCAATGAAACCAAATATGCAACTCATGATCTAGAATTAGCTGCAATAGTGTTTGCATTAAAACTTTGGTGGCATTATTTGCTTGGAGCAAAATTTGAATTATTTATAGACCATCAAGCATTGAAGTATTTATTTTCTCAAAAAGATTTAAATATGAGACAAGCAAGGTGGATGGAATTTCTAGCTGCATATGATCTAGATATTTTGTACACCCCTAGAAAAGCCAATAGGGTGGCAGATGCCTTGAGTAGGCATCAAGTTAGGTTAGCAAGTCTAATAATTGATGAATTTAAAAACCTTGTAATGCTTGGGGAGGCAGATATATATAGCAAGAATGAAAAGAATTCTAGAGAGCATGATGACATGGTAGAATATGGTACACTAGGATTGATTACAGTAAAATCTAATCTAGTGGAGAAAATTGGTGGCATGCAAGACCAAGATAAAAATTTGAAGGAGAAGAAGGAAATGTTACTTAGCAACATTGAGTTGGAAAATTTTAAAATAGATCACAAGGGGTATTTGAGGAAGAATGAGAAGTTGTGTGTACCAGACATTGCAGAATTGAAGGAAGAAATCATGAATGAGCATCACAAAACCAAGTACACCATACACCCTGGTTGTACTAAAATGTATCATGATTTAAAAAGAAGCTACTGGTGGCCAGGAATGAAACAAGCAGTGGCAAGATATGTGGCAAAGTGTTTCACCTGTCAGCAAATTAAAGCAGATCACCAAAAGCCTTCTGGCATGTTGCAACCTTTGGAGGTACCTCAGTGGAAATGGGAAAGTATTTCCATGGATTTTGTGGATGGTTTGCCTAGAACTAAGAAAGGCAATGATAGTATATGGGTAATTGTTGATAGACTAACCAAATCAGCTCACTTTGTCCCTGTCAAGTCAGATAGAAATGTAACTAGGCTTGCACAATTATTTATTAAGGAAGTGGTAAGGCTACTTGGTATACCCAAGACCATTATAAGTGATAGAGACACTTTGTTCACCTCAAGATTTTGGGAAAGCTTCCAAGAAGCAATGGGAACTCAACTATGCTTAAGCACTGCCTACCATCCTCAAAGTGATGGGCAGATAGAGATAGTAAACAAAATATTGGAGGATCTGTTGAGAGCATGTGTGCTTGACTTTGGGGGTAATTGAGAGGATCACATTCATTTGGCAGAGTTCACATATAACAATAGCTACCAGTCAACCATAGGAATGGCTCCCTTTGAAGCCTTGTATGGGAGACCCTGCATATTTCCTGCCTGTTGGTTGGACATGGGAGAGGGTATACTACTAGGACCAGATCATGTTAAAGAAACTTCCAACATGATTGAGTTAATTAGACATAGGATGAAGACAGCACAATCAAGACAAAAGTCTTATGCAGATAAAAGGAGAAAGCCAATGGAGTTTAAGGTAGGAGAGTATGTTTTTCTGAAGGTATCACCAATGAGAAAGATGTTCTGGTTTGGGAAATCTGGTAAGCCATCACCAAGATTTGTAGGACCATATGAAATTATGCAGAGAATTGGTGCTATGGCCTACAAACTTAAGTTACCTGAGGAGTTGAGTGGTGTGCATCCAGTGTTTCATGTTTCTCAATTGTGAAAATGGGTGCATGATGAAGGAGCAATTCTGGAGTCACCTACTCAAATTCAAATCTAAAAGAATTTGGTCTATGCAAATGAACCGGTAGGGATAATTGCCAAGGAGGAGAAAAAGTTGAGGAACAAGGTGATCAAACTAGTAAAAATTCAATGGAGCTTGGACACTAATGATTGTACATGGGAGGTGGAGGACAAAATGAGGGCTAAATATCCCAATTTGTTTACTGATGGAGAGGTATGTTTAAGTAGTTTATGATGATTTTCTGAATATTCTTATGCATTGCTTGCTTTGATAAAATGTGAGTATGGGGTTATGGAATTAAAACAGACTATGGATTAGTATTTTTATTTGGAGAAATTAAAAGAAATTATGGGGACATAATTCCTTTAAGGGGGAGGGTATGTAATGACCCTAAAATAAAAATAAAATAAAAGATGCATCAAAACAGAAAAGCTTGTTAGTAAATAAAAATGTGCATAGGAGTTTCTGTTTGATAAAGATGCAAAGAGTTAAGGTGATCAAAAATTGGGACTTAAAACAAATATAGTTCCATGTCTAAACAATTATATAAGCACATGTATTTAATATATAGGGAAATTTTCTATTTAATTTAAAAAGCAAAATACAATGGAGTTTTATGAAGTTTCAAATGACTTATGTAATCATGCTGCCAGAAAAGAAAATAAATAATCTTGTGTGTGTATAATTTTTATCACATAGATATGTAAAAAGGAGTTGCTATTTTAAAGGGAGGAATAAAAACAATATAGTATGAATAATTTTTACACCACCTAAATATATATGACAGTGTACATGAATTGTATAAGAAAAAGAGGCTAAGTAGAAAGTGCAAAAGATTAAAGTTTCTTTAAAAAATGAGCAGAAAATAAAATAAGCAAAGGTCACATGCATATGGCATGAATAGAATGAGATCATGGAAATAGCATGCAGTAAATTAATATGCTGGAATCCCGAATTAACTACTAAAGGAAATCAGATGAGTGTAATTCCAATTGAGGACCATACATAAGTATGATCTGTGCATGAAAAATAAAGGGGTATCAAAGGAATTACCCATTTCCTTAAACCCTAAAATAGCTTTATAAAACCTGTACACCATCATGACCATCATCATCTCAGAAGAAAAAAAGATAAAACAAAAAATAAAATAGGAGAAATATGGGTAAGCATCTCTGAAGGGATTTGCTGCGTGGAGGAGCAAGATAGTAAAAGAAAATACTAGGTGAGCATTAATCCATTTTATGCAATGGCATTAAGTCCTCTGGTAGGCAGCCTAAAGTATTATAAGAATTATTTAAATCTTTGAAATGGTTTGATATGGATGAAATGGATGTTTGTTGTGCATTTCTGTTTGGAGTTTTGTATGACAGTTTTTCCAAGTTAAAATGGTTTGAGCATTTTTTATTCTATTCTTATTATTGTCAAGTATGGATTTAAATTATTTAGGACATAGGCAGCAAGATAGAAATCTGGCTCATGTTTATTTTCTAAATAACAAGGCAGGAGGATTTCTGAGTTTTTGGTGAATTTTCTTAACAAACACCTCTGTCCATATTTTTACAATAATATAGTAGGATCATGATGCTTAAATTATTTTGGAAAGCCCACAAACCTGTTGTAAATCTCTGTAGTAAGAAAATTAAATGGATAACAAAGGATTGTACTAGAAAGTATTTATGTTTTTCTGAAACATGAATGGGTTGGAGATTTTATGAGTAAACTCATAAACAGGTGCTTAATGAATTAAGCAGAAAAATGGAGGGGGAACTTATTAAATTAATAAACCCTATGAATAAATGAAAGAAAATTAAATTGCTCATTTGGGGTTAGTCAATGATCTGCTTGCTTCAGGTGGGAGGAAGTATATGCATGGTGCAAGTGCACCCTGAGGCCTTTGTGTGTTGGAATAAATAAAACGATCTGGGTGATTCCTTCACAATGCATACTTGTGTTCATTTGACAGGGGATTTAGACCATAAAATAAACTGGGGTATGAGATTTAAATCTTTGAGCTATATACATCTGGACAGGGATTTGAATTAAATATGTTTTAATATGATGCCCTGATTAAAAAAAACTGGGAGAAATTGGGAGAACAAAACCTGGGTTTATTTATGGAGTTATGAATAATGCATTGCTTGTTGAACATTTGTTGAATGAATGGTTGTATTCTTGAAGTTATCTGGCAATTTTTACTGAGGTGCATAATTCACAAACTGCTAGATTATGCAAGTGTTATAAGTTCATAAAAAAAAAACTGTAAACATGTGTATAAAATTTATTAATGTTCATACCAGTGTAAACTGACCCTTTTGGTTGCTTTTGCAATCATCTGGGTGTCTAAAGTAAATGGGGCAGCTCAGTGAATTGCATGCAGGTAATTAAGGTTGACTTGATGGATGAAGGAAGCATTAGCTGCTAGTATAAATAAGAGAAACTTTTCTTTGTATTTGCAAATGCTTGTGGTGAATGATCTGGTAAACATTAGTAGTTAAAGTAAACTGTAAGGAGATTTTTCTGAGTGCTTGGATTATGACATGTATTTTGCTAAACCATTGTTGAATGATTTCTGATGGCAAGTAATTAGTTGATGTTCTTATAAATGTCTGGTCATCCTTTTTTTTGGAACTGAGAAAACTGATATAACATATCAGTATGATATGTGTGCATGTTAGCCCCTGTTTTCTTTGGTTTGAAATTATTTTGTGATTTAATGATGGCAATTAAAAACAGTCAAGTATATCTGATTTCCAGAAAATAAAATGAGCTTGCAAATTTTGAATAAAATGGATTATGCATGGCCTGTAATAGATATTGGTTGATGCATAATCTCTGAGAAAATGCATGACTCATATTTATGCATTTGATTTCAAAATAAAAAGGGTTTTAAAAGAAATGGACTTGGAAATATTTTTGTTTTGTGTTGAAAGCCTGAGAAAGTAAATTCTCAGAAAAACTTTGATATGGTAGAAGCAAACTTGTGATAGGAAAAACATTTGTAGAAATTTTGTTTACATAAAAGATAAGGTTTTGAAAGTGGTAAGTATGGGATCATGACCGGCCTAGATGGTTAAGGGTCAAACCCTTATAAGCCTGGAATCACTTCCCTACAAATCCATGTTGTGCAAGTGCTTCCAGTTCAAAGAAAAAGATAGAAAAACTCCAAGTTTTTGAAATACAAACTCTAAGCACACCAGTTTGCATTCCAGCCTGTCTTGAAATGTAGTGAAAACTATAAGTGGTTCAACCTGGAAATAAAAATCAGTTTTGTTTGCTTAAGCCTGCAACTAAGTATTTTCAAAGTGTCTTCACCCCAAAACTTTGTTAAACTTTTAGATTAATACTTAAATATTACTTTAGGTGATTACGGGCATATACATGTATAGGCAGGAAGTTTAGCAAATAATAATAAAAAAAATATAAAAAGGTGCACTGTGTATTTCAATCACTTATGCATTGTGCTTGTTGTAAATTTCATCTCATACAAAACAAAAGAAGCAAACATATCATCAAATATGTAGAGCTATTTTATGGTGAATCATGAACTGATATAATTATATTGGTCATCCAGGATCTTGGGAAAAGAATCTATGAATTTTCTAAATATTCAAACTTAATATTATGGGATTTAATTATATATTCATTTTTTAAAAAAAAAATTATGTGTAAAAATTAAAGGGGTCACCACAGGTTTCCAAGAACCCCAACAAGAAGCAGTTTCCATTTCAGAAGTCCAGGTCTTTTCCTTCCAAGAAGAAGAAGACTGGTAGTTCTAGCTCTCAGCCTCAGTCTTCTGGAGCACCTTTCATTCGGAAGTGTTTCAATTGTGGTTCTCCTGATCATATGATTCGAGCTTGTCCTAAGCCTCTCTTCTGTCGCTATTGCAAGAAGGATGGTCATCTTGTTTCCACCTGCCCTATTGTTCCTACCGGTGCCAAGTCTAGCAAGCTTTATGCTGCTAAGGCTTCTGAAGGTCCTTCTCAACCCAATGGTATATCTCCATCTATTTTGGAAGGTTCTATTTTATTTCATGATCATAGTATTCGAGTTCTTTTCGATACGGGTGCATCACATTCTTTCATGTCGAAAAAGCTCGTTGATGATTTATCTTTGGATGTTTCTTGTTTGGTTACTTCTTTAAGGATTGCGAATGCTATTGGGGGATCCGCGACCCTTAGCATGCTTTGTGATGATGTTGAGATTGTTTTATGTGGCTTTTCTTTTCATGCGAATCTGCACGTTATTTCGTGTCTAGGATTTGATATGATTTTGGGTATGGACTGGCTAATGAGATACGATGCCAGGATTATTTGTTCTGAGAGGATTTTATATCCTCGACATCCGGATTCGCCTACTCAGCTATCACTTGTTCTTCGGGATGTGGATAATTCCGAAATGGCTTTATATTCTCTTGACTCGCGAGATGATGATGATATATCTCGTATTCCTATTGCTTGTGACTTTTCTGATGTTTTCGAGGCTGTTTCGGGTTTGCCACCCAAGCGGGCAATTGAGTTCCGCATTGATCTCATTCCAGGCTCGTAGCCAGTTAGTCATCCTCCCACGAGGATGTCTACAAAGGAAAATGAGGAACTCAAGAAGCAGCTTTCAGAGCTTGAGTCCAAGCAGTTGATTCAGTCCAGTTTTTCTCCGTGGGGATCCGCGGTCGTCTTCGTGAAGAAGTCTGATGGAACTCTTAGGCTTTGCATTGACTTTCACAAACTTAACGAGTTAACTATCAGGAATAGATATTCGTTGCCTAGGATCGATGATATGTTCGATCTATTGAGTGGTGCTATGGTCTTTTCTCAGCTCGACCTTGCCACGGGTTTTCATCAGTTACGAGTCGCGGAGGATAGCATACCTCTTACCGCTTTCCGCACTCGTTATGGTTCTTTTGAGTGACCCGTTATGCGATTCGGTTTGACGAATGCTCCTGCTTTCTTTGTTGATCTCATGAATCAAGTATTCCGGGAATATCTCGATAAGTTCGTCCTTGTGTTTATTGATGATATCCTTATTTATTCTAAGTCTGAAGCTGAGCATGCCAATCACTTGAGAATTGTCTTGAGTACTCTTCGTCACCATCAGCTTAGAGCCAAATTCTCCAAGTGCCATTTTTGGGAGAATAAGGTTAGGTTCTTAGGCCATGTTGTATCTTCCGATGGCATTTCAGTCGATCCCTCAAAGATCGAAGCCATCCAGAATTGGAAGAGGCCTGAGAATGTTTATGAGATTCGTAGTTTCCTTGGATTGGCGGGTTATTACCGTCGGTTCATTAAGGATTTTTCCTGTGTTGTGCTTCCTCTCACCAGCCTTACTCGAAAAGGAATTCGCTATATTTGGTACGAAAAGTGTGAAGCTTCCTTTCAGACATTAAAGGAACTTCTCACTAATGCTCCTATTCTTGTGGTTCCCGAAGGGAATCATGATCTTGTCGTCTACACCGATGCTTGTGGTAGTGGTCTCAGTGCTGTTCTTATGCAGAAGGATCGGGTAGTTGCTTATGCTTCTAGGCAACTACGTCCAAATGAAGTTTGCTATGCCACTCATGATCTTGAGTTAGCCGCCATTGTCTTTGCTTTGAAGATTTGGCGACACTATTTATTGGGCGAGCGCTTCATTCTCTATACCGATCATAAATCCTTGAAGTATTTGTTAACTCAAAAGGAACTCAATATGAGACAACAGCGTTGGCTCGAGTTTCTTGCTTCCTATGACTTTAATATCCAGTATACCCCTAGAAAGGGTAATCGTATTGATGATGCGCTTAGTCGCAAACATTCAGCTGTTGTTTCTATGATGCTTGCCGAATGGGATATTCTTAAGACTCTATCTTTTTGTGAAATTCGTGATCGAGGTTCATCTTCTGATTCTCCTATTCTATTATTTAGTTTGGGAGCTCGACCCATTTTATTGGATCGTATTGCCGATGCTCAGCGGCGTGATCCTGATTTGTTGCACCTTATTCAGCTCTGTGAGTCTGGATCCTGTGGTGAGGCGTTGTGGGATTTCAGCATTGATTCTCATGGGTGTCTTCGCAAGAAGAACCGTCTTTTTGTGCCTTCTGATTTTGCACTTAGGCATGACATTCTTGATGACTGTCACCGTTCTAAGTATACTATTCATCCTGGTAGTAGTAAGATGTATGCCGATATGCATCGTCTTTATTATTGGGAAGGCATGAAGCGCGATGTGGCGAGTTATGTGAGCAATTGCATAACTTGTCAGCGTATTAAGGTCGAACATCAGCGTCCTTCGGGTCTTCTTCAGCCTCTAGAGATTCCATTGTGGAAATGAGATCAGATTTCAATGGATTTTATTGACGGCCTACCTCGTTCGAGATCGGGCCATTCTAGCATTTGGGTTATTGTTGATCGCCTCACCAAGTCTAGTCATTTTATTCCTATTAAGTCTAATAGGACTAATTCGCATTTGGCTAAGTTATATGTCAAGGAAATCGTGAGACTTCACGGTATTCCTAGTTCTATTGGAGTGACCGTGATCCTTTGTTCACGAGTCATTTTTGGCAGAGTCTTCAGCAAGCTTTGGGAACAAAGCTTAATTTTAGCACAGCTTATCATCCGCAGTCTGAAGGACAGACTAAACGGGTGAATCGTATCTTGGAAGATCTCCTCCGTATTTGTATTTTTGATTTTGGTGATAGTTGGGAGGATCACCTACCTCTTGTAGAGTTCTCCTACAATAATAGTTTTCAGTCCAGTATCGGTATGGCTCCTTTTGAAGCTTTATATGGAAGGCCATGTCGATCACCTTCTTATTGGTTGGAATATGGGGAGAAGCTTATTCTTGGCCCAGATTTTGTTCGGAATTCTTCCGAGAAGATTGTTTTGATTCGTTTCAGAATGAAAGAGGCACAGAGCCGCCAGAAATCCTACGCGGGCAGCCGTATGAAGCCTCTCGAGTTCTTGATTGGTGATCTTGTCTTTGTTCGTGTTTCTCCTTTGAAAGGGGTTATGCGCTTCAGTACGACTGGAAAATTGGCTCCTCGCTTTATAGGACCATTTTCTATTACCGAAAGTATTGGCCCTGTGGCTTATAGAGTTTCACTTCTTGCTCATTTATCTGGCATTCATGACGTGTTTCACATCTCTTAACTTCGAAAGTGTCTTCGAGAGTCGGATTCTATTATCGATTCACTTGATTTGCAAGGGCTTGAGATCTCACCGGACTTATCTATTGTACATCAGCCTATTCGCATACTGGACACGGAGGTGCGACACCTTTGGAACAAGGACGTGCCGCTCGTTAAAGTTCAATGGTCCGCTAATCCTAATGACTGTACTTGGGAAACCAGAGAGTTTACCGAGCGATCCTATCAGGGTTTTCTATCTTTGCTTGGCAATGCTGAGAATATCTTTTCGTCTCAAGCTTATTTCCTTTTCTTTTTGATGATGTATGTATGTAGTTATTGCAAATATCGTCTCTAGAAATTATGGGGACGCAATTTTGTAAGGAGGGGAGATCTGTAACAACCCACATATTTAACGATTATATATTTAAATATTTTATTTAAATATAGCGTCATTAGTCGGATTTAGGTCCGAAATGTTACTTTTTGCAAACGACCGAATTAGGACTCGAAACAACCTCCATTGAGTCCAAAATGGCGTTTGCGATCTTTTTGAGTATAAGCTTTGATATGTTGGGAGTATGTCGAGTTTTGCCACCTTTTCTAATTGGGTTTTGGGTTTGGGTTCAGCCCACTAGCTAGCTAAATACCCTAACTCAGCCCCTCTCCTTCCATTCACTCATTTTCACTCCTAAACTCTAGCTAAAACTGAAAATGGGGGGAAAGAAGAGGAATTAGAAATTCCAAGCCCTAGTTCTTCTTTGCAAACTTGAATTCTTGCTCCAAAATTAAGGTGAAGCTATAGGTAAGCCTCCTCTTCATCTTCTCCAACTCTTTCTCCTTCAATTTCAGAAAGTTTCCCAAACCTAACTTAGGAAAATACTTGTTTTGATCTTAGATTGAAGTTAGTAGAGTTGAAGTAGAGAGTGGTTGGTCTTCTCCTTGCAATTGAGCTTCTTCTTCTTTGTTTTTGGGTTAAAGGTGAGATTTTAATCTCACATCTATGACGATATCCTTCTATGTTGTTGGATATGAATTCCAAACACTTTGTCATGTGTAATTGCTTTTGATTTGGATTGGTTTTATGAATGTTGCAAGTTTTAGAGTTTTGAAGTCAAATCTTTAAAAATCATAGCTTGACGTTTGATCATGTTTTTAGAGTTGTATAAGAGAACCAATAGTGCTGGGTTGTCGATTAGTATGAAACCCTAGCGTCGTTGCTCGTTCGATTGCATTTTGGAGGAGTTTTTCCTTCATTAGATAGGCTGAGGTACAGCCTCAAGGCTCAGTCAGTCGACTGGCTGTAGCCAATTGGCGTATCAAGGCCGTTGACAGAGACAAGAAGTCTCTGATTTCTGCAATCAGTCGACTGACCCTCTGCAACCAGTCGACTGACCGCAGGAAATGGGATTTTCATGTTTCTGGATCAGTCGACTGACTGCAGAGGACCAATCGACTGACCTGCTTGTGTTGGTCTATTTTGCCTATTTTCTTGTGCTTCTAACTTTTATCGATTCGTGTTGATTCCAATTAGCTGTTATCGCATTTTGACTTTGATGATTCCTTTTTGATTTCCTACACGGGTTTCTATAAAAGTGATTCTTTCAAATGGTATTAAAGGCTCGTTTCTCCAATTTATAAATTCTATTTAAACACACATGATTTCGCACTCCGAGCGAAGTGGGAGGAGAATTAAATGATTAGATAAAACATGTGCAATGAACACGTGCGTTCATCTTCTCAGTTAATTCCCAATCTATTTGTTTGAACGTTTTGACCTTTGTGTCTGGCTTACCGATGAGATGAGGTAAACTTTGTACTGCTTTGAGTGTGAAATTAACTAACGGATAGTAAACCGTTTAGTGTGAGATGTGACTCACGTTACCACTTTTCGGATTCCTTTTTGAGAGTTATGAAACATTCTGCCAGTTAGTGGTGTCCGGTACTGGGCCTCCGGACCTTCACCACTATGGTTTGTTGCCTTCGGAATAGTGTCTTCGGACTGTCTCCTTCAGGTTTGTTGCCTTCGGGTATGTTGCCTTTGGGTTTGTACCTTCGGGTTTGTGCCTTCGGGTATGTTGCCTTCGGGTTTGTACCTTCGGGTTTGTGCCTTCGGGTTTGTTGCCCTATAGTATCACTTTTGGAGTTGGTCATTCGTCACCGCTTGAGTGATATTGGGTTTGGAGTCTTCGGGCTCATGGATCCTTGTTTATACAGTACTGAGCATGTGCAAATTTTCTGATGTTTCATTGATATGTATATTCCCTAGGTATCGCCCTTCGGTGTTGGTCTTTTTGAGCCGTACGATATGTAGCGATTACCTTGTGGAACTTGTGTTACCTTCATTGGTATTCGTTATTGCCTTTCAGCTTGGTTTGGGATCTTCATATCCTTTTTTTTATTGGTGTTGCCGATGATAAGAGGCTTGTCTTGTTGATTCATCTTTTATTAGACGAATGCGTTATCTCTTTTAGAGAAATTTGTTATACTTTATGACCTTGCAGGTTATTGTTGTTCAGTTCGTCTGACTGATTTGTTTAGCTAGATTGACCCGTGTATTTATACTCAGGTCAGACCGAGATGTCTCAGGTTAGGTGCTTTTGGACTTAGCCTATTTTGCTTCCGCATGGACTATTCAGCTTGCTCCTTTTTGTTAAAGCTTTTTGTGTAGTCCTTTTTTTTGTAACTCTGATATATGTATTCTTTTGGGATTTGCCTGTTTATTGTGGTTTGCTATACCACTTGACATGTTCCAGTTTGTATACTCTGATATGTATCAGTATATGTGTATATGATCTACCGTTCTGTGATGTATATTACATTCGAGTTGTTATATCCTATTCTGATAGATCCTCCAACCACCTATGGTTTTGTTTTCAGTATTCACTAGACATGTCGATCTGCTTGGTATGACTATTGTCGATGTATTCAATAGGTAGTTAGAGCAAGGCTATAGATGGTCACTCTTAACCAGCCTTATTCTCCGTGTTAGCTGACGGCATTACTCTATAGTGTCCTTGGCTAGCGTGGGTATAGAGGTGGGGCGTTACAACCACTGCTACCCTAGATATGGTAAATTTCACCTCGAGGGTTGGCGAGTAGTCCTACATCATGATGATCTTTGTTTTCAATGATCTTTGTCTATAAAATGTTTTATTTCGAAAATTAGTTTGAAGGGTTTTTTGGATTGGAATCACCCAAATCCTATCCCGATATTCGAATAGGAATGACCCAAATCTGATCCCGGTTCCTTCATACCAATCATCGAATAAAAGATGTTGAGTGGTTAATTAACTTTCAAAGAATTTGTTTCTTTTCTTTTATCTTGGAAAAACTTAAATATGATCTTTTAGAACATCCGGGTTTTTCTTTCGATCTGTGCCACTCCTCGCCTAATAGATAATGCGACGGCGATGTAAGTACAGGGTATTGGTTGCTCCATTCCTAATCTTAGTTATACACCTTGTTTTACCGTTTAGATCTGATGAGAGGGACACATGTACTAGTCATATTCGCATATTCAGTTTGTTATTGCATTCAATATTCTTCACTTTTTGTTTAAGTGGTATAAACAAATCCTCTTAACCATTTATTCAAACTCTTATTAAAACTTTTAAATCATCTTTAAATTACTTAATTATTCTTTTAGAATTATTCAGAAAAAGATTTAGGAAAGAATTGTTAAGTTTAAAACTACATTTCAAAAGCTATTCAAAAGTGCTGCGAAAGCATTGTGAAAAGTGTTGCAAATTATGTTTTAAAAGCTATATTCTTCAAAAGGACTTTTATATCATTTAGAAATCCATATTTTAAACTTAAATCTCTTTTAAAACATTTTAAAAGACTTATAAAATTTATTTCATATTTTTAAAACGTTTAAAATATCGATTTTAAACTTTGGTCACTTAACTCCAAAAGTGTGATTTTTCTGGAAAATTATTTTGGAAATATTTTAAAATATGTAAGATGAAATCTTGATTTTTTTCTGTGTTTATTTAAACGTATATAAATATTTATAAAACATTTCTCACTCATTTTAAAACTATTTCCAAAAGGTTTAAGCATTCCATATACACCATTTCATTTTCAAAGGAAAGCGATTTCCTTTGTGCTTATCGACTGTATTAACGTGACTTGGTATAATAATTTAACAATCATATTAAACAATCAATACTTGATGATCAAAGCATATACAAGCATCCATAATAATCATATCATATCATCAAACATGATTATATATATATATATATGTATGTATATGTATATGTATTAAATAGAGTTTGTCACCATAAACCAAAGCGATTAACTTCCTACCAACATTCAAATCAACCAACACTTCACTAATTAATCCATACTCCATTTAAACACTAGCAAACAACATCCTCTTCCTTCTAATAGCTCGGTCAAGGCTTGAGATGGAGATTGGCTGTAACAGACCGCCTTTTTATACATTTTAAATCGACGATAAACCACACACGTCAGACTCAAATCATACAAAAGAGCAGATTGTTATTGGGGTGAATAAGAAAAGTAGAGAAAGAAATAAAACAAAACAGAATCTCACAACGAAATGACAAAATATAATAATCAAATGACAGTTAATGAAACTATTTTATAAAACATTTGATTATACTTATACAACACATATCAGAGACACACATACGGGAGAATAATAAATAATGCAGCGGAACAGTATGAATGTAGTGGAATGCTCTAATAAATAATGGTAATACAATCTTCATCTTTGTCCTTCAAAAATAAAGTCTTCGAATCCAGAAATGCTCAGACTGACCCGAGCGAATTGAAAAGACAACACACTCGAGTGAGAACCAAAAGATCTTATGTAAGTTAAATCAAAGGTGAATAATATGAGTGGAATGGCGTCAGAGATGTTTATGGGATTTGACATCTCCTATCCAGTGTCAACTTGAGTGCAGTAACTTAAGAGATGTTCAGAATTTACATCTCCTAAGGATCCGCTAAACTATCTACTATGTAGTAATATATGCTATTATAATAATGTATATTAGTAAAGTAAACTTACTTTAAAATAGCGTTAAGAGGTTACCCATATAGCCCTTACCATGTAATAGTCCCAGTAGTCCATCCAGTATCAGCGCATCTCCGGATCGGGAGGCTACCCTAAATACTCCACGGGCTACGGGAGAAATTCAAAATCGTACAAGGCTCGCTAGGTTAGGTGACACGACACAACAAGGCAATGCCAAGGTAGATATACCAATTATGCACATAGGCTGGTGGTAACGCGTAGCAGCTACTACCACCCACCTCGAGCCACACCCCAAATCAAAAATCAAAAGTGGCCACCAAATAAATCTCAAAGTCAGAATATAATATCGAAGGAGTGTGTCCGATCAGAGGAATGACCTCATTGGCCCGAGATCGCTCCTGTTTTAGCCACCTTAACCCAACTCACGGGAGCCGGGTCCACGTATATACCTTAAAGGAACGTTGCTACCATCCTACTTCATTATGGAATCTCCACCGCCTACATGGTTGTTAAAGTGGCTTTCGGAGTTGGCAGAGAGTATGCCAACTTCCGATCTCGGTCTCTTTAACAACCAAACGTTATTATAACACCGCGATCATTTCAAAATAATTTATACTTCAAAACCAGAATATAATATCCATTTCAAAACCATATAAATATGATATCATTTCCATTTCAAAAACCAAACCAACATGATATCATTTTTATTAAAACCCAAATCAATATAATGTTATTTTTATTTCAAATAAATCCTTTCCAAAAATCATAGCACTCTCAACGTTATAACACTTCGATATCAAAGCACTTGAAATATAACACTTTCAAATCATAATACTTTGAAATTCATAACTTTGAAACATAACCTCCACCACTTAATTGGTTTAAATATTAAAATACATTATATAATAACTAGCTTCATCAAATTTCACAAATCGATTCCAAAACAACTTGAATTTCTAAATTTTAAATTTAACCAAATCCCAAATCATAAATTCAAATAAGGTTCAGTTTCTAAATAAACTATTTCATATTATATTGATTTCAAAACAGATTTGATCCATAGAATAAACCATTTCAAATTCAATATATTACAAACTTTAAGTATTCAACAATTTCAAAACTAAGTTTGGTAATTTCATATATATATATATATATATATATATATATATATATCTCAAATTCAATTTCCTATTGTTTAGTTTTCAAATATTTTACTTAATCAATCCATTATCATTTAAATAAAACCCAAGTTACAAATAACTAAATATTTCCTTAAATTTATTTATATTCATTTGATTCACCTTACCAAAATCAAGTTATGAAAATCACACCCTTTAAAATTTCAAATTTGATAAATTTCAAATCAAACTTATTTGAGTTTAATTCTTAAATAAATTCAATTTCAAAGAAATTCCAAATTTATCTTCCAACCTTAATTTATTTAAATCATTATAAACTCTATATTAAAATAAAATTTAAATACTTAACCATATTATCTTCAGTAAAATCAAACTTTATTATTAAACTTATTTTATATTAAGACAAATTTATACGTAGCTTAAAATCAAAAATAAAATAACATTTATATAATATCTGAAATCAATATTATATAAAACCATATTTTGTTTACAAAACCATAGAAATCATTTTAAAAATTATTTTTATATATAGACCATGGTGTCTATATATAATTTTCTATCGTATGATCAAGTGATACGGATATTTATCATTTCAATCTGCAATTTAATATATTACGGTTGTATATCATTTCATATGGCAATCTCGAATAAAAATAAAAATAAATCCATAACAAACTTGCAGTTTATCACGATATAAACAAACTTCCATTCAACCAATATCAACAATCAACATCCTTCACAATCATCATCCAAAACAATCCATAAATATCAACATTGAAACAGATAATAAATAACAGGTATTTAATTGGCAGTTTATATGCAATAATAAATTAAATAACAATTTAATTCAATTTAATTCAATTTAACCGAGAACATGATTAAAAATATACCAAACAATCATAAATAAATTCCTAATCACATCATGAATTAAATTTAACAAACATAAGAAATTTTAGAAGTTGTGAGTGGGTTAAAACACTCACCTTTTGAATTTAAGTCGAATTTAAATCCAATTTAAACCCAAAATTTAAACAGCCTTAGAATCCATCCAAACTAGCATCAAAATATCCGTAATTTGAAAAAGATCTTAACAAAAGAAACCGTTTGTAAATCGGTCGTCGTATGTGAAAGTTAAGTAGATTAGAAGTTACACGATTTAAGCAAATAAAACAAAATGAATAAAATATTGATTCGAACACGTCACCATCTCCTACTCTGCTACAGTAAGATTGCCGAACGTAACCCAAACACGACCCAAAACCAAGACTTTGACTGTGCTTCCTCGCCACCACCAGCCACCGTTGGCCATGGCGTGGTCACCAGAGGCTTCGTTTTTCCTCTCTCTCTCTTTCCCCATAGGTCCGATAGACAGAAAACTCCACCTGCCGCCTCGTCCAATCCACAATACCAAACCCTAATCACCAAAATTTGATCGCCGTAGGCGAATCCAGGACCGGCGACCACTACCACGTGACTCAGCATCACGAACTCCACCAACTCCAGCCAACAATGTCAAGAATCATCGCTTGAATCCAAAACGCCCAAATCAACATCTAGGGTTTCACTATTTGGGATTTTGACCACGATTTGCAATTGATTCAAGCATTGTCACGAAAAACGGTCACCACACGATGAATCGATTCATCGAGATCTTCAAAACAGTATATAATTCGATAGGTTTGGGGAAGTTTGAAATTTTTTTTATTTGGTTTTGAAATTAAATTTGTGATTTGGGAATTAGGTTTTTTTCTGGCATTGGAATGAGGAGCTAAGAAGGAGATGTACGTACAAGTAATAGAAATGTGAAATAAGAAATGACCTAGGGTTTATAACGAGCTATTTATACGAATAGCTTAAGAATGGGCTGGATCGGTTTGAAGGTTAAACGACACGACCCAAAAAGCCCGTTTCGACTCCGGAACGAAATTGGGTGAACCCATATATCAAAATAGATGTTTTAAAATATTTTAAAATCAATGGAACAGGTTTCAAGTCCTAATTCCATCATATGAAGAAGTTACGCTAAAATCCTCTTATTTCAAATTGATTTCAATTGATTTTAATTAAATTAATTTTTTGGCGTATCGAGCCCGCACGATCAAACGACAACTCCGGTCGTTACGAAACTTGAAATCCTACAATAATTCACCGTTACGGATCCGATGAAACTGGTTTCGTCGAAATCCGAGTCGGTGGCCAAAATGGCTATATTTCACATTATTAAATTAAATTAATATTTAATTAATTAAATCACTTTTTTATTTCCAATTTAATAACTAACAATCTTTACCATTTCCAACTACTTGTGTAGTTATAGTTTTAAATAAATTTACACATCAAATTAAAGTCAATTATTTTACCCATTTCAGTATTAATTTCAATTTTGGTAAATTCATAAATTATCAAATTGGAATTCCAATAAATCCATTTATTTGGTTTCTCAACCCAGTTATGAAATCAATTATTAACTTATCATCTCATAGGTAATATTAACATTGGTTTATATACTAATACATCAATAATTTTCCAATTCATCCAAATATCAATTGTCATAGTATTTAACTTCATTTATCATGAATTGGATTCCATTAAATTATAATTAATTCCAAATAGCTGATTTGATTCAATTCTAATTCTTTTATTAAGTCTATATTACTCTATAAACCTAGTTAATATTTGTTTGTCTTTCATTGCATTAATATTTTTAAATTTCCATCTTTCCTTTGAATTAACTGTTATTTTCAATTATACTAAATTTGTCCAATATGTACATTTATTATAATTAAAACCTTAATCAATTTATTCAACTTAGTTTCATTCTTTTATTTCTATCTATGAATAAAATATACATTTCCATTTATGTCATTACATTCGCACTTTACAATTATAGTCCTATCCTGCATTAATGAACATTTACTTACATTTAAATGTGACTGATTTCCAATTAATTTCATTGGCAAATTAAATAGGTAATTTATAATAATTTTTATCATAACCTTTAATTTACACTTAAGTTTATTTTATATTCAACTAATTATTATAATTACGTACATAATATTGAATTCATCCAATTACCATTAATTATACTAATTCATTTATTTATACAACACTTTCTGTTATTTACTTATTTTAAATTTTATAACCAAGTGCACCAATTTACACTATTTCATTATTGGCATTTCACTCCAATTGTCTATCATTAGTTTTAATTACCATTGCTACATTTCATTTTTAACATTCACTTTGTTATAAATTATTTCTCTCTAAATTTAATTACAAAAATCTTATTAAATTAACCAATTTAATTATCGAAATTTATGGGTCGTTACACCCTCCCCCATTCAAAACTTTTCATCCTCGAAAAGGAAAAAGAAGGGAAAAGAAAGAATTGAGTACACAATACATCTTATTCAAAAATATTAACTTTATAAGCAAATAAATTTACAAAATTAATTAATTTAAATAAAATATACCAATTTGTAACCATTAAATCTTTTTATACTCAAGTTAATAAAGTTTGGAAAACATTTTTTAAAATTTCTCTAAGTCCGAAATTTACGGAAAATTTCGACAGAGTCTCCTTTGTACGGAGAGGCTCGGGAGAAAATATAATATCAATTCAGTGTAGTTAAAGCGCTTGGTAGATTCAAAGTAGTGGAGGTGCAAAAAGTCATAGCGGAGATATAGCGAGGATATAGCGGGATATAGCGGATGGCTCTAAAATAGCATATAAAGCTCGTACTTAATATTTTTACAAATATATCAATAGTAATTAAATGAAAAATTATCATCCAATTGAATTATAATTAATACATAAATAATTTTAAACAAAAAAACATGTGCGAATATACTTTAAATAAACGTAAGACTGTTATATAACATAATTGAATTTAGTAGAATATTAGACTATTTTCATTTCTGAAAATATATTAAAAATTAGATCAAATAAATTAGTTTCATAATTTTTATAATGTATAAATGCAATTTTTTAATTCATTTTATTAAAGAAGATATAGCGGAAATAGCAAAATATAGCGGGAATAACGGGATATAGCGGAAATAGCGGGGATTAAAGCGGAAAGGCTATATTTTGGGGCTATATGGAAAAATCATTGCGGTGGAAATCCGCTACGAGATATAGCGGGGTTATAGCAGGGTAATAGCGGGGCATTATCTACACAGTATCAAATATAACAATATATACAACAATATCTCAAAATAATATATCCCAACAATGGAAAAAATAATATAATATCGCTATAAAACCGTAATCCGAGAACGTAGCTATTTATCGAGCAATTTACGCTTTTTTTATGAAACCAAAAGCAGCAGCAATTGCTTCCACAACCTATATTTCACTTACATAATCCCAAAAGGTTAACAATTATATACAATGAAATATTTAAAGTTGTTTCAACCACCAACAAATAAATCAATATAACAACAATCACTTGTAACCAATATACAATCATCATATAAAATCAACACAAATCGATTATCCATTCATATCAAACAAAACAAATAGTTTGTTCAGGCTTAGACACCTTTAATCACATAGAATGACAAATAACTACGAAGTATACCATTTACTCAACAGTCTTAGATAAACTCAATAGATTATCCACACATCTTAAGCAATCAGAAGTATCTTCCCCCAAACACTATCATAAGCCAAAACAAACAACCAAAGCCAAGCACTATTCAAATTTATTCTTATTAATTTCATTTCATATCATTTACCTTACTTTAATTTCATTTATACAATGGCTATTTCATTCATTCAGTGTTCATTTCATCTGTTTGCATTTATATTTACATAATTTCATTATTATTTTTCATATCATGTAAATTTTCTTTTTATTGTATTACATTCATTTATTAATAATATTCATGTTCAATTCAGTTACTTGGCATTTTAATTTCATTAACTTAAGTTTAAATCCTTTACTTACAATGTTCCCTTTTCTATCACATTTAATTCCAATAACCTTCCAAATTATAACTTAAGTTTATAACAATTATGACATCAATTCCTATTCATAAAAGTAATTTATTGAACATTTCATTACATAAATTTACCTGTACAATTTCCATTTCATTTTTTTATTAAACATTTCAACTTTATAATCTTTTGGTAAGTTATATATATGCTTTTTAAGAATGCAATTGAAATTTTATACAAGTTTATCCCATTTCTTTTAAATTAATTTGATGTTCAAAAATCATATCTTTTGTTTTTATAGGTTACAAATGTCAACTTCTTTGAAATTTCGTTTATAACCTTGCATTTAATCTCTTATCTTAACTAGAGGTTCCAATTATTAATTAGTTACATTCCATTTCACTACAATAATTGAAACTATTAATCAACGGAAACTTAAGAACTAAATACCGGGTTAACTTTCAAATCGTCTGAAAATAATAGATAAATGTATATTCTTACAATTTATATATCCGATTATATTTAAAACAATTTGAAATTTATATTTGTTTATCAAAATAAATCTGTAGTAAAACTACTACAGTGGCCTTCCCACTTCGAAACTCGAAAATGAATGTCGATGATGCGTGCACTCATCATCGAAATTATTTTCCAACGACGGAGAGGGGAGTACAGAACTTATTTCTTTCCAAAATTTCTTTAAAACAATTCTTCCAAAGTACACTGAAATATTTATATCGAAAAGTACTTCTAATAATATTATTATCCCATAATTATTCGAAAGAAGTTTCAAAACCTCGGATCTTAAGTTCTAAATTTTCGACTTTACTTTATTTTTATTTCTGAAATTTATTTTACAACCAATGTTTATAAATTTCACTATCTACCAACAAATATATAACAACCAAATATATCCCTTATAAAATATATTATTTTATACATAATATATACAATAGGAAAAATTATTTCATTTACCTATATTTCAAAACAAATATTGTGTCAGTCTGTTCTATTAAGTGTTTAGAAATCCCTATTGACGTCATAGCGTCCTATGCACCAATCAGAATTCATAAATACAAAATGGAATAAATTAACACAATATTAAATATAATTTATAACACTAACAAATACACTCTCACATATATATACTCTCAGTGACTCATCATAAGGTATTACTATCCTATTAATAAAAAGTCAGACCCCATAAAGCTAAGGTTTATCGCTAAACCTCGCTTGATACCAAATATAATAGACCACCTTTCTGTACATTTTAAATCAACGATAAAGCAAACACATCAGACTCAAACCATACAAAAGAGCGGATTGTTATTGGGGTGAATAAGAAAAGTAAAGAAAGAAATAACACAAAACAGAATCTCACAGCGGAATGACAAAATATAATAATCAAATAACAGTACATGAAGCTGTTTTACAAAACATTTGATTATACTTATACAACACATATCAAAGTTATATATACCGGAGAATAATAAATAATGCAGCGGAACAATATGAATGTAGTGGAATGCTATAATAAATAACAGCAATACAATCTTTGTCTTTGTCCTCCAAAAATAAAGTCTTCGAATCCTCAAATGCTCAGACTGACCCGAGCGAATTGAAAAGACAAAACACTCGAGTCAGAACTAAAAGGTCTTATGTAAGTTAAATCAACGGTAAATAATATGAGTGGAACGGCGTCAGAGATGTTTACGGGATTTGACATCTCCTATCCAGTGTCAACGTGAGTGAAGTAACTTAAGACATGTTCAGGATTTACATCTCTTAAGGATCCGTTAAACTATCTACTTTGTAGTAATATACGCTATTATAATAATGTCTATTAGTAAAATAAACTTACTTTAAAATAGAATTAAGGGGTTACCCATATAGCCCTTACCTCGTAATAGTCTCAGTAGTCCATCCAGTAGCAGCGCATCTCCAGATCGGGAGACTACCCTAAATACTCCATGTGCGTATAAGGCTCGCTAGGGTAGGTGACACGGCACAACAAGGCAATGCCAGGGTAGATATACCAATTACGCACACGAGCTAGTGGTAACGCATAACAGCTACTACATTTTCAATTATATTAAATTTGTCCAATATAGAGAAGAAGCGATAGAGCTTTGAACTTGAATTCTAGAGATTTAGATCCGAAAAATAGGTTATTTGTATCCAGTTTTGGCCCTCTAAATCTCAAAATTTAGAAATGTTGTTAATTAAAATTTTGTTGAAATTATTTTATGTTGAATTTGAAAAAAATAATCATTTGAATCCTAGTTGTTTAGCGATAGATATGATAGAATGAAGAAGAGACAAAATGAATCCCTAAAATGCACTTCAAATGTAACAACCCGCATATTTGTCGATTTTTATATTTAAATATTTTATTTAAATGTTTTATCGATACTCGGAATTTAGTCCAAAAAGCTACTTTTTGCATACGGTCGAATTAGGACTCGGGACCACTCCCATTGAGTTTAAAATGCCGTTTGCGACCTTTTTGAGTATAAGCTTCGATATGTTTGGAGAAAGTTGATTTTTGCTACTTTTTCACTTTGGGTTTGGGTTTGGGCTCAGCCCTATGTTTAACTTATACTCAAATCTGAGCCACTCCTCCCCATTCACCCTCACTTTCTCCTCTCTTCAGTTTTAAAACATCAATGGTGGGAGAGATGGAAAATTAAAACTCCAAAACCCTAGTTTCCTTTTGCAAATCAAGCTCTAGCTCCAAACTAATAGAAGAACCCATTGGTAAGCTTCTCTTCTTCTTCTCCAACTCATTCTCTTATCAATTTCAGAAATTCCGAAACCTAATTTAGGAAATGTTTCTCTTGTTAGCTTTAAATCAAGCTTTTTGAGTTGGATTTGAAGAGTGGTTGATTCTCTTTTGCTTTCAAGCTTCTTTTTCTTATTGCTTGGGTTCAAAGGTGAGATTTTTATCTCACATCTATGCTTATATTTATCTTCGAATGTTAGGTATGAATTCCTAACACTTATTCATGTGCATTTGCTTTTGGTTTGGATTGATTTGGAGAATATTCCAATTTTTGGTGTTTTGAGTTCAATTCGTTAAAAATCCTAACTTTGATGTTTGAACATGTTTTTGGTGATGCATCGAGGAGCATATAGGGCCGGGTAGTTGATTGGCATAATCCCTTAGCGCCGTTGCTCGAGGGAATGCAATTTAGTCGAGGTTGGACCTCATTTGGATGGACTGGGAAGGGACTGGCAATAGGTCCGGTCGACCGAGCCCTGCTGCCGGCCGACCGACCTGCTGCCAAGTGCATAAGCACTTCTCTGTTTAAGGTTCGGTCGACCGAGTACAGGGTTCGGCCGACCGACCTGCTTCCCGAGGAATTTTGAGAACAGGGTCCGGTCGACCGAGCTCTGTAGCCGGCCGACCGACCTGGTGCATTTTTGTCTATTTTACCTAGTTGTTTGAATTTCCAACTTTAATCGATTCGTGTTATTTCCTATGTGTTGTTATCATTTGTTATGACTTTGATGACTCCTTTTTAGGGATTTTTGAATATCCATTTCGATGGATTCGGTATCGATTTCATTGGATTTTTATTCACATCTTCGTATGTGAATTTTAGTGATTGATTGTTCCTACAATCTTCTTCGTGATTTGTCACTTTAAAAATATAAAGGTTTCTATGCTAGTAGTAAATATCAAAACTCTTTCTTCAAATGATTTCAACTCTATTTTAGTACAAAGCTCGTTTCTTGAACCGTTTTTCAATCTATTAGTATATACAAACCTTTACCTCATTCGCACGAGAAATCTAATTAAACGACTTAGTAAAACGAGTGGTATGAAACGCTTGCGTTTACTTCATCGGTTAATTCTTGGACTTGTTCGATTGAATCTCTTGTGACAATTTTATAGTGGAGATCTACAGTTTGTTCGTAAATATTTGAGTTAAGCAAGTGGTTATGGGACATGAAGCTAAACTCATATATTTACTAGCTTAATGTAATTGACACTTCTCGTTGATCATGACGATCATCTTTGTGATTTAGACTAGCAATGTGCGATGTCTCTTTGTCTGCGAGGGAGACTAAACCCCGTTTTATGGAGTTTCGACTCAAATTGGTGGGGTAGCAACCCATGGTATTCGGGCCGTTTGTGGAGCTTCGGCTCAAATTTGGGATGGTTAGCAACCATGGAATTAGCGTTCCGTTTGTGATACACGTGTTGGTGAGCTTTATGCTCCCGTTTGTGATAGGCCTTCCCCCTTTTTGTGATTTCTGGATTTCTTGAGATGATTTCTAGAATTTGTGTTTCACCAATTTTCGTGATTTCTATTGATAAGTTTTATCAATATTTGTGCATTGGTGAATTTGTGTGACATTGACTTTTATGATTGACATTGATACAATTGTCAATATTTGTGGTTTGATGAACGAAATAAGGAGTATGACATTTCTTTGATTCTTGTGTAGATTTTATGATATTGATTAATCTCTTGTTGATTTTCAATTACTTATATATAACACAGCTTGGCATTGTGATTATTATGTGTTTAGTCATATCTCTTACTCTATACCGTTTCATCTGATATTTATAGCTAGACTGATCCGTTTATTATTTTCTTATTAAATAATACTCGGGTCAGACCGAGATGTTACAGGTGCTTCTGCTTGACTTCTCATCCAGTATCATTACTCTGACTTTTGGCTAACTACTTAGATTAGTAGTTTATTTCGTTGTATACACTTGAGATATGGACTCATAGTTGTATTCTTTTGTATAGCACGTGTTGCTATTCTTTTGTATTATTGTGGATCTTTTTGACCACTACTCTGATATACACTTTCATGTGTTAGTTATATATATTCATATCTTCTTCCGCCTTTGTGATATGAATTATCCGTGATTGATTTGTGTTATGCTTATTCTAATTTGTTTCCGAAGATTATTATAGCCACTGTGTAGTAACTTTGTGTTTGTTTCGGTATGTCGGATTTTCCTCTTGAGATAAAATGCATGTTATACTATCTGACATATCGGTGCTCGCGCAAAGCAATTACACGGATGGTCGCTCCTCAACAGCCTTATTCTACGTGCTAGTTGACAGCATTAAACCGTAGTGTTCTTGGCTAGCGTGGGTATAGAGGTGGGGCGTCACATCAAAGAATTGAGTTTTAGGTATAGAAATCCTCAAAACTGGAATAAGTGATCAACATAAAAGTTGTTTCCACTAGAATTTCATATGATTTGAAAAAATTAATTTCTTAATTTGGATCATTTATGATCAAATTATGATCAAAACAAAATGGGTTATTCTCTGTCTCAAAAACTGGGCCAGAGAATGCACCGGAAAGAAATGGATTTTTGACATAGCTAAGATTAGAATGAGACAAAGTGATCAACATTAAAGTCGTAGCCACTGGAAAATTACATGATCCGGAAAAACTAATTTTACATTTTGGTTCTATTTTGAAGAAGTTATGGCCAAGAGAAGAAGAGATAAAATATGGAGAAAAGATGAGTGATTTGAAGAGAATGAACATTGATTTTTTATAAATATTTTGACTTTATTTCTTTTTAATTTTTTTTCTATGGCTTAAAAGTAATTAATGAGGAGAGGAAGAAGGTGAAGAAAATTGAGAAAATAAGAAAAAGAAGCGTGAATGAAAGTGAAGAAAGAGGTGCGTATTTGTAGAAAAAGAAAGAAGTGGTAAATTTACCAAAGTAACATCTTACCAAATTACCAAACTAATCTTACTTCAACATTAAACAACCTCCACTTTTTCAATACTTAACATCATCCGTTCACTTCTTATTTTATGTCCATTTGACTTAAAGAGTAAGAAAAGTAAAGTAATAATTATGTTTGGTTTGATTTGACATGTTTTGGAATTTCGTGCTTACTTTTTCTTAATGAATTTCTAGAATTTTCTAAGTATGTTCAGTAAAAGTAAAATTGATTAATGAACTAATTAATACTTATACTATTTGAATATATTTTCATATATAAGAAAATATAGGTGTCACAATGTTGTGACAACTTTAAATCAACAAAACGTTGATTTTCGACAAAATGTTTTACGGTCACATTTCGACGTTTTTGTTAAACTATTTATTTATGTAAATCAAACTTCAAAATAAATTTCTTATTATATTTAAATACATAAAAAAGGTATATTTGACTTATACAATAATATAAAACAATATCCAAATCTATTTGTAAAAATATGACATCAATTTATCGATATGTGACGAAATTTGTCAACTTTTATATACCAAGTTTATATATTTATCGAACCATTATAAATTAAATTACTATTATTGTCAAATGAGCTTGATATGGATTATATATATTTAAAAATAACTATTTATCCTCTAAAACAAATTTCTCGAATATTTATCCTACTTTATCGGAATCCGACTTTTATCAATTTTACAATGGAAATCTAAAACCTTTATTCAATATCAAAAATAAATTTACCATTCTTATTTATCATATAAAACATGATTTTTAAATTTTTGAAAATTCCATATTTGAATATTTAAATAAATTAAATATTCCATTTTCAAAGTGGTAAAATTATGGGTCGTTACACATCTCGTCATTTCCTTCAAGTGTCACTAATATGGGTACATCTATCAATTGATGCTTCAATACTTAGAATGCCTTCTTGCACTCCACCGCCCAAACAAACTGTTAACTCTTCCTAGTTAGCTTCGTCATTGGTGCAGCTATACAAGAGAAGTCATTTATGAATCTCTGGTAGTAGCCAGCCAGTCCCAAGATACTTCGCACCTTGATAACAATTTCAGGAATCTTCTACCTATTCACTTCTTTAATTTTCGAAGGATCCACGACTAATCCTTCTTCAAAAATCACATGGCCTAATAACTTTAATTCCCTTCTCTAAAAATGACACTTGCAGAACTTTGCCTTTACCTTGTGCTCCCTCAATGTCTCTAGCACATGCCTTAGGTGAACCGTGTGCTCCTCATTTTTGGAGTATAAGATGTCATCTCTGAACAACAAACGAATTTATCCATTTGATGTCAAAAAACTCTATTCATCAAATCGACAAAGAAGTTGGCACATTCGTTGGTCCAAACAACATCATTAGCCATTCATATGACCCATATCTTGACCTGAACAGAGTTAAATGAGCATTATTCTCCGCAACCCTTAGCTGATGGAACCCCATAGCTAAATATAGCTGTCAAAATACCTTAGCTCCATTCAATTGATCAAAAATGTCTTCAAATCTCAGCAAAGGATATCTATTCTTTACCGTCCTTTCATTTATCTTTTGATAGTCTATAAATAGTCTTAGTGACCCATCCGACATCTTCAGAAATACCAGCGATGCACCCCATGGTAAGCTACTTGGCCTAACGAAGCTCTTACCTTATAACTCAACCAACTACTTTCTCACCTCCTCATCTCCCTTGGAGGCATTCTAGTAGGAGTTCGACTAAACAGTTTAGTTCCTGATTGAAAATCTATATGAAACTCTACTATTCTCGAGGGTGGCAACCCCTAAACTGGTTGAAATACATCTCGAAACTCTTTCACGACCCATTCTTCTCCAAGCTTTTTTTCCTTCTCTAAAGCTAAAGAAAATAAAAAATTTTGCACCTGGCTTTGCACACCTCGATGACCACATACACTCTATCCTTGTTCTTTAGAAGGCTAAGAGTAATAATTCTCTCAGCACAATGCACACTTATGCAGTACCTTTCTACCCAATTCTTTTCTAAAATGACTCCAAAACCTATAAAGTTAAATACATATTGATCATAAGAAAACTTGCACTCGCTCAACTCAATATTTAGGTCAGTGCATCTCAATCCGAGAGTGGCATATCACCCTATGGATTAGCTACACTTATGGAGGTGGCTAAATAGGTTACTCCTAACCTGAGTCTATCACCAAATCTCTTGCTATAATGAAATGTGTAGCACCAGTATCATATAGTACTCTAACTTAAATATACAAAATTTGAGCTATAACTTCCAAGATCTTCCATTTGCCTCTCTCTTTGACAGATGATCTTTCCCTTGATCCCTCAAAAACATAAACCTGCTCCATAAGCTTTAGAAAGTCCTTCTTCAAACTCCCTATCTTATCACACCTAAAGCATTGAACCCTTATAAAATTCTTTAACACTAGGCACTTAGTAGCATAGTGTTCCTTCTGTCCACAGTTGAAACAGACAACAGCCGGTTCTCCGCTCATCCTCTTTGGATCTCCCTTCTTACCTTTGGTATAAGAAATAAACTTCTTCTTCATCTCAACTTTAGGCTTTGTCTCTACTCTCCTCTACCCCTGATACATCCTATCTTATCTTCTGGCCATGTCGACTATGAATTGTAAAGAATATGCCAAGTGAGCTATCATCTTATGATCCAACCCTTGCATCAAGCCCACGTTGAACTTCTCATTCTTCTTCATTAGAGTGTTGATGATTTCCCTACCATACTTGGCCGAAGAATTAAATTTCTAAAAATTTCCTTCTACAATAAGGTTTCCCTACTTTAAGTCTATAAATCATGCAATAACACGCTTTGATGTTACTCAAATATAAACCGAGTCTTGAATCTTTCTCTGAAATGCATCCAGGTAATCTCTTCCTTAGGTATTCCAGCAATAATTTTCTCCCACCAATCCAGTGCATCCTTCTACAATAGTCTCAATGCCAGCCTCCTCTTTTGTGCATCGTTCAAATCTAAGACTCCAAATATCCGTTCCTTGTTTCTTAGCTACTCAAGTACTTCAACCGTGGGCTCTCTCCTCATAAACACTTTTCCTCTCTTATAATCTTTACCCATCTTTGGAAAACCTTCTCTTACAACAATAGTCCTTGGCTCAACCGCTTCAAGCACATTTCCCTTATCATCTAAGCTATAAACTCTCTAAACAAGGCATTCACATCCATGTCTGCCGCATTTACTGGCTGTGTAGCATCCACCCCTATTGCCTTGGGACTTCTCCCTTGCTTCCCTCATTGTCTTAACACTTTTGGCATCTCTCCTCCATTCGCCCCTTTTAACGCAATTCGCCCATTACTCAAATCATCTTGCATTTTTTGTTAATCAAGGCTTCGTAAGAAACAAAAGAAAAGAGAAAAACAACAATAGAAGTATAGATATATAATCACACACACAGATATATATACATACATACATACATAGATATATATATATATATCAATTCGCAAATGCGTTATATATAATAGCGCATCCCATCCCCAGAGTGTTCTTCTTATTCAAAGTTCTTCCTTCTTCTTCTAACTCTGTTTTACTTAGATTACCCTAAACCTTTGCTCTGATACCAACTGTAACATACCCTACCATGAGACCTAAAAATGCATGCCAATGATGTTCTAGTTACCATTAGAATTATTTTCAAACAACTAATAATGAGTTCTGTATGTTCAAAATAGTCTAAGTAAACAGAATAGAAACTACTCTCATTTCTTCAGGTTTGTCTTAATATTCACACATACATATTCAAAGTTAACCCCTAGCCACACCTATGTTGGAGTCACAATATAACATTAGAAATTCGTAGCGGAGTGTCTGGTCAACATTTGAAGATCTCAGCTACTCATAATAGCTAAATTAGCATACGATATAAATAACTAAGCCTCCAACACCATCTTCGATCTTCAAACTGTTCCGAAAATAGCCTGTATATCTCATAAACTCAGCCTACCCAAATGATTAGCCATGTGTTTATGGGGAAAACAATGATAAAAATAGGATCGGAAATAAATTCTGGAGTGAATAATACATACATAAAAGTATAACATGAGTTAACAAGAAAACTTGTTAACATCCCAAAGCAAAGTTTAATTTGTAAGTGATCCCTTCAATATTAACTTCGAATAGATTAAGATAGCTTAAACCTTTTGAATCCCTTTATCCAAATAATTAAGGTGATTTAGATCTCACTTAAGTTCACCTTTCAAAAAAGTTGCGACAGTTGAAACTCCTTTTAAACAACCTTTCGAAATGGTCAAGACACCTGAATATCTTTTGAAAATACCTTTTGATCTAATTAAATTGGCTTATGATCCCATAAAAACCTCCTTTTGAAGTAGTCAAGGTGATTTGATGTTAGAACCTAATGATATAGTGTTTTAGCTAAATTAATAAGTTTTGACTTCTTTAAAAGGTAGCCTTTCGATCAATATTGATACGAGCAATCCATAATCATAATTACATAGAAGAACTAGATCAGTTAATATATTCAGAAATGCCAAATACTTGTTTTATAATATATTTTTCGTGATTACAAGAATCTTAAGTAATACAAAAAAGAAAAATCCTCTATTTGATTTTATAATTAGGGTTTACAAATTTAAGAAAGAACAAGTATTGAGTGAATGAAATCGGATCCCCAAAACAATACCCTAGGGTCTTATTTATAGGCATGGGTTAGCCTCTTTCGAATCGATCCTCTCGACTTGGTGGAAAGAGTGTCTTGAAGACCTTTCATTGCTGTTAATATCAGGGTGTCATTCTACTTTACTTTTAAATGGAACTTGAATGGTTTCAAGTTTGTCGAAAGCCGTAGATGCGTTATCCATTTTGTTGTTAATGTGTTGTTGCAAGTAGGAAAGGATACGGCTTGCGATTCTGTTGATAGGTGAATCTTTAGAGTTTCGAAGGATTTGGAACATAGCAGAAGGTTTAAATGCGGAAGGTAGCTTTCGAAGGCATACCTATTGACTGATGCAGAACCCCATCCTCTGGTGTATGAGAATGCTATATTGAACTTAAATAAGCTTCTTTTATAATTGTGGATGGTTTCAATCGATTCGAAAGGCTAGTCTATGCCTCCGATGGGGTAGCTTTGGCCAATTGTTCTACTATGAATGTAAATGATGGCGAAACTCAATGTTTTAAAAGGTTTGGCACACATATGAAAGCTTGTAATCTTCCCCAACTCATTCGAAACCCTCGTTTAGCATGCAAAATTATCTATTTTGAAAGGAATTAACTGAATTGGAAGGAAAACCTTATCTCCTTTCGACTTCTTCGTAAGTCCATTGCTTATCCAACATTTTGCCCAAGCATCCCTTCGACTCTTTTGAAAGGCTCTGTTATTGCTATATCTCTTTGTAAATCCTTCTTTTATATTCTTTATGGTTTCGAAAATGTTAATATGATTTCTGATGATAGCACTTACCACTCCTAGCGAATGGACGCACTTGACTTTTCACGTCAGCTATTTCGACACCTCTCTTTTTTACTCATGAAGTTTCCTGCATTTTAATATACTTACATTGATCTTGGTCGTTCATTTAAATTTGATCGAGTGATTTGTCCCTTGCCTCTGCCTTTCTTATAGACCACGCTTCCTTCCCCCCTCCTTTTTCATTTACCTATAATTAAAAACTCAAAGTAAGAATCAAAAAGTTCCAATTTCTTATTAAATTCCTAATTTCAGTAAACGGAAGTTCGAATTCATGGTATGCAATCATTGTTTTATATTTCAAACCAATTTATCATGTTTAATTCCAATTTTAATTTCTTCAGGTTTGAATTTGTATTGGTGTTCCAATTTTTTGAAAATGATTCATGTTTCATGCTCGTATGAATTTTCCTTAAGTTCATTTTTATGCTTATTTCGTTAATTTATGGTGTTGATCGTGGGTTTGAATTTGAATTCATCAGATTTAGGGCTATTTTCCATTATAGTGTTTGTCCCTAAGTTTGAATTCTGTTATGCTTAATTCTATCCTGTTTGGGAAGACTTGTCTTTTTTTTAATCTATGGAACCAATGATGGTTCGCACTTAAATTTGGGGTTTTCGTTGTTGTTAAATGTAAATTCATGTTCAAATCAATTTAATTATTATCGTCTAAAAATATTGGGTTAAAAATGAATCTGGTAGCATATCCTTTTTTAGTGGCCTCCTAGAGAAGGTTAAGTTGTGTAAATTAAAACTCAATACCGTGGCTTAACTTTTTAACCCTTTCAATGGGGTTGAGGTGGTTAACTCCGCTTTGCTTTTTCGACCTCTTTCGAAGTGGTCGAAAGGAAGTCAAGTATCTACGTTTAAGTGGACCCGTTCGTAGGGGTTGACGTGGTTAGTAAGAGATGGACTTCTTCGAAAGCAAAAAATGTTTCAACATATTTTTACTCCTTTCGGAGAAGTCATTTTATAGGGTTCAATTTAATGGCTACACAATATATATTTTTGATGGGTCAACTCTTTTTTTAGAGGAATCAAAACATAATGTATATAAAAGTGGATTTGATTTATCATTGGACTTTATTTTGAGTAAATCATGCTGAATTTTGATTTACTTTATAAGTTGTTAAAAGTTGGAAATTTACAGTTCCTATAATTAACTAGATTAAGAATAGTGCATTTTTGTTAAAGTTGAAAACCTTACCAAACCTTTCGACTTAATCCAAACCTCCCAAATTAAGACAAGCTTAGTTGTTCATATGCTTTCGAAACTCTACCTCCCCCCTTCAACTTATTCGAGACCCATGATAGTCAGCAGGAATATAACTATAATTTTCTCAATACTAACACTATCGAAACATTCCAAGGCCCTTTCATTTGTACTAAAATCACTTGGATCTAAGTCTTTTGACTTAATGAGAGTATAGTGTTTCGGCAATATTCATATTTTTTAAGTAAAATAAAATCTATGGGCTTTGACGTTGTTGAAGGGTTTATTTGGCTTGATTGTGGAACGTTGTTAATAGTTCTGACAATATATATATATATGTATATCTACACACACACACACACACACACACACACACACATATATATATATATTCAAATTAGTAATCTAAGGTTAGTTGTATCTATTAATGGTAAAAAAATTTGAGCTTTCGACATTGTCGAAGTGTGTGTTTAGGTGTTTCTATCCCATCTACCCCTTCGATATCGTCGAAAGCTCAATGAATTCTATTATTCAAATTAACTTTAACAATCTTTAGAAGTTATAGAATTATATGTCTTAGTGGATACTTGTAACGACCCAGAATTTCTATTATTTAAAATTTTAAAATTTAATTGATTTTAAATATTAACAAGTAGAATTTGTAAGTCGAATAAAATTTTATTTCGAGTATATAGATTTAATTGGATAATTAAATCGATAAATTAATAGTTGAGATTACAGAAATAATTGAAAATTGGGTTTCATATGATAAAAAAATGATTTGTAAAATTTTATTTAATCATATTGGAGTTATAATGATGTGATAGAACTTTTAAAATCGAATTAAAAGTTAATTTGTGAAAATTGAATATTTTAATATTTAATTAACGACTAAAAATAGCCATTTTTCAAACAATCTCGAATTTCGACGAAACTAGTTTCATCGGATCCGTAATGTTATATTATTGTAAGGTTTCAAATTTCATGTCAATCGGATATACCGTTTGTCCGGGGCAAGCTAAAACGCATAGAAATTAGTTCAAATCGATTTAATTTAAATTTGATCGTTTATTGCCGTAACTCACGCAGATGATCGAATTAGCCTCCGAAACATGTTCCATTATGTCCGGAACGCAGGGTAAACCCTAGAAACGCCAGTCACCGCACGAGATTTGGAGTTCGAAATTTTTTGAATGAATAGTAATTTGGCAATTTTCTATATAAAGACTTCATATTCACAAATTGCAAAAGAAAACGAGCCTAGGGTTTCTAAAGCTTCAGCCGCCTCCCTTTTCTTTCAGTGGCCGAAAATAGCCAACCTTCTTCCTCATTTTTCTTCCAATCTACAAACTTTTACGCGAAGTGTTCAACTACAAAACTCTAGAGGACGAAGAGATCTATATATCGAATGGTGGATCTGCCGAATCGTCGTCGATTGGAAGAGAAAATCGGCCGCGTCCTCTGGTTGTTCGTGCGCGTTTTTCGAGCAGGGAGCTCGACCGAGCTTGGCCGTACTCATGGCGATGGTGGGGGGTGGTGACGGCTACAAGGTGAAGGTCGTTGATCGACCTGAAGTTAATCGTGGAGGTGGTGGTTTCAAACCCTAGAAGGGCGGCTAATGGGTTACCTGCGTTCGAAATAACGCATGGGGGAAGGAGGAGATACGCGACGGCTTGGATTTGCAGAGTAAAAGAATGGACGGCCCGGATTTGCTAGGTTTTAAATTAAATAAAGAAATTGTAATTTGTTTATATTATAATTCGTGTAAACTTTAAATTGCCGTTACTTTTCCATACGAGGTCGAAAACGCAAGAAACGAATTGCGTTGGCTTAGTTTTGTCGAGCACTACGCTATGGAGCTGGTTTGGAGTCATTTGGAGCTAGTGAAAATTTTGGGTAAAATTAAACGCACGTTTAATTTTATTCGAAATAAAACACTACAACTGTTATCGGAAACTCAAGGTGAGAACTTCTCACTCAATCGAATTGTTTCGATTTAAATTTTAAATAGTTAGATTTAAAATTGCTTGATTGTGTGATTAGATGATAAATTATTATCTATTGTTTGAAATAGACCCTATACGCCGTTTATTAAGCGGAGGTTATTTATTAAAAACATATACCGTGAATATTTCACGTTGAAGTGAAATTGGTATTATTTATGTACTTGGAATTGATTTCCCGCATTATATAGCGGATGAGACCTTATTGCACCGCATAATAGCGGATAATATTTTATAAATCCCATATATCGCGATATTTCACCTCGAAGTGGAATTGGTATTGTGCTAACATCTGTGGATGCAGGGAAACAGGTTGGATGGATCCAACTAGATTCCTCAAACATTTGAATTTGTTTTAACGTTGTGTGTTGATCTATTTATTGATCTATTTATAATCTGCATGATTATCTTTGTGATTGGAATCGTTAAAGGTTAAATTTTAGCCGAATATATTTTTGGTATCGTTAGATGCCGAAAATAAATAAAATTGGATTTTTAAAATTTAAGTTGAGAATTCACAATAAAATTTAATTTTGAAATTAATTCATCTTAAATAAATAAACGTTGTAACTTTTATGTTATAAAAATTATGATTTTTGTGAAATATAACCGAAATGTGATTTTTGAAATAAGTAGTTGATTAATTTATAAAATGGTTCAAATTGGGATTTTTGAATTATTATAAATGATTTATACAAAAGATTTGTAAAATTGATATTTATAAATTAAAATGTTGGGATTATAAAATGAGTTTTTATAAGTATTAAAACGAATATAAATGGATTCCATAAGTGGATGAAATCTATAGATTTATAAACTGTGAAATTATAAAATGAATAGATTTTGTAAAATAAAATATTTATAAGTAATTAACTTATAAATTGGATTTTGGCGCGTAAATGAGATATGGATAGAAATTTGTTAATAAAGTGATTTTATAAGTTGAAGTAGTTATAAAGTGTAAATGGAAATTATAAACGTTGTTTTATAAATCCGAAATCGACTTATTTTAATAAGTTTAATTATTATAGCTTATTAAAGGAGATATATCCACGATTTTGGGACAGTGGATAATCTTTTAAATAATATATATAGAAATTGAATTTGGTTAACAAAGTATATTCACGATTTTGGACGGTGAATAATATATTAAAGAAATATTTTGAAAAAGTGATATTTTAAATAGAATTAAAACGATTTAAAAATGTCTTAAAATGTGTTAAGTATCGAAACCATAGATTTTAACATTTACTGTTGAAATAGACGTTTTCGAGAAATAGAAGGAAATTGTGGACTATAACACTGTTGTTATAGTAAATGATTTCCGAAAGGAAATGTTTTATATAGTATTGGGACTTATATATCTATTTTAAGTTCGAATCTCTATACTAATGATTTTGGGTTGTCGTAACGATGTTTTACGCAATATTCGTTTTGACTCAAATAAATGTGTTTAAGAGAATGTTTTCCTTAAAGAATGAATTATATACTTAATTGTGATTTAAGTATATTGAATATTTTCCAAGTGTTGAAAATAAATAGGTTTGTGAATTACTTATTATTAAATAAGTATGGAAATGTTTTTCCAGTATGAAGTGAATGTTTTGAGATTTTATTTTTTAAAGATAAATTGAAAATGAATATTAGAAATCGATTTAAAAATCGTATATTCATAGATATTTTGGAAACGTAAATTTACTATGGAATTTATAAAAGAAAGGGAATTTTGTTTAAAAATAAACATTGATTTATTTTTGAAGTGTGGAAATAAATTTACGGATTTGGAACGTAAGTGTAAAATAAATCGGTAAGGATTTATTTGATTGATTTAAATGAACCATTTTAAATTGAAAATGGATAAATATTTGGAAGTGTATCCATTTAAGGAAATTGATTTGAAATTTGTTTTCAAAGATTGCAAGGTGGAAAATGATTTGAATTTTTTTTTTCAAATGGTTGAAGTGTGGGAATTATATCTTGTAAAGATATTTTTGAAAATAAATAATTTAGGAAATTATTTGAAATCAGGTTATGTTTTGAATATTGATTGATAGTTAAATGACCGACTATCAATATTGACCCTTAAATGGCTATTTGTTGTGAATTGGTTGAAATTGAATGCTACACTTATTTTGAAATTATTGCGCTCGTTATTCGGATTACCCATTCCGAATAGTGATACGACATAATGGATAGCATTGAAGACCGCTGTTGAAGACCGGGTATTTGTGAAAACGATAGGATGACCTATCGATTGTCTCTGCACCGTTAGCTGCGGTATGGAGATTTCCTTTGTGATGGGAAATTCGATCGGGATTGTGAATACCCGGATTGCAAGGGCTTCTTTGGAAGTGCCTTCGGTTCTGTTCGAACCTGGAATAGACTTGTATGGTTACATGTATGACATTACATTTTGAGATATAAAGCAGATTTCTTTCAAATACATTTCCGTTGGTGACGGAGAATTTATTTTCTTAGCTTAACACCCTTAGAGGTTATGTAGTTGAAGGTTATCAACGATATATTCTCAATTTGGTAATGTGGCATGCTGACTGTTGGTGTGCAATGATTATTTATTGATCATTTGTTGATAAAAGCATGGCTTGGTGCCAAAGCGTAGCTTTGTGGACGAGACTTCGTCATACCTCACTCCCCGGAAATGGTCAAAACAGGAATATGCGGCAAGGTTATGAGGATCGCGCCCTTTAGGGTATGTCATTTCCTTCTGGAAAGGGTGGTATCATGGTATGGAGCCTAGATACTTACTCATGTTGATACACTATATTTATTACTGTGTGATGTTGGTTATCGAGCGCTCGGATAAAGGTCCAAAGGGACCGGGGGATGACATATTCGTGTAGTAGTTACCTAGTTACAGAGGTAGCCCGGCCTTGTGTTGGCAGAGATCTAACCGTAACGTTAGGTTCTCGGGATGTCCCGCCAGAGGTGATCCCATCGACAGTAGGAAGTTCCTTAGCCTGACCATTTGTTGGAAAGTCCAAAGAAACAATATGCGCCTTGTACGGTTTTAGTTGTATTACCTGCCATTCACTTATGGTGGCGCCCCACTGTTTGGATGGTAGCTATAGTACGCATAGTTCGGAATGTCTATGCTGGCTAAGATTTATATTGTATTTTCGAAATGCTTTCATCACTATGCACTAATAATAATATCAAAAATGATTTGTTTTGCGTAGTAAGCATCTTTGACTATCATAAGGAGAAATCTCCTCCAATTCTGCGTTTGCATTGTGTGTGTGCGGGGAGGACTTATGCTAGTTTCATTTTCCAAAAGCATTGCAGATATTTT
The DNA here is from genome assembly GCA_030765085.1 of Allium cepa. Taxonomy (NCBI): domain Eukaryota; kingdom Viridiplantae; phylum Streptophyta; class Magnoliopsida; order Asparagales; family Amaryllidaceae; genus Allium; species Allium cepa. Next base: position 316,285,525 of record CM060941.1, on the reverse strand, counting down.
TCACTTCCCTTGTTGTTGTTGTTTTAAAAGAAATAACTGTTTTAAGTTCTCACACCAGTCCCATGACTGACCTGGAGTTTATTGTTCTCTTCCTAAACTCTGGGTGCCCATAATTTTCCACATGGGCAGTCTAGAGTCAGGTTATCAGGTCATTTTGGATTCAGAAGTGCTATAGAGTTCAAGTGGCGAGCTGGATGGAGAGACGTACCACTTGTATATGATATTATCTTTTCCGCTGTAGAATTCGCTTGTAAGGACACGTTTGTATTACTGTCCATTGTCCAGTTGTGTTGTATATTGTTGTTGTATACTCTGATGATGATGTGATGTAATGTAATAACTGAGATAGTTCTTTGTTTTAAAGATTATTGATTTATGTATTATATGTTGTTCCGCTGCGACTGTGAGATTCTGATATTGTTCTGTTGTTTCTTTCTGTTATGTTCTATCTTTTTCTCTCTTCTTCTACCATTTTCTTCTTCTTTAACCATAACATTTCGGTTTTCCGGCATTCGATTGCTCGGCAGTTGATGCATTGGACGTACTGATGTCGGTTTTCGAGCGACAAAAAATTGTAAACGTTACATTTGGTATCAGAGCATATGGTTAAGTGACAACCTTGGCTCTGTTGGGTGTTACTCATTAGAGATAGAGTCAGTAGTACTCTAGAATGAGTTTGAGTGTAATAATAGCTATGAGCGCCTATTTGTTAGTGAAAATAAAATTGTTTTATGTTGTGATGATTGGTTTGTGGAGTGGTATATGAATTCTGGTCGGTATAGTCTGTAAAACTCTATCGATAGGGATCACTAAACACTTGTTCAGAACAATTCGGCACGATATCGTTTTAAATTGGGTAAATGAAATAATTTTACCTCGATTATATTTTTATATAAAGGAAATAATTTTTCAGAAATTATTAAAGTATATATAAATTGATTGTTTGGTTGTTGAAAATGTAAAAATGTATAAGTCAATAAAAATTGTTTGAATAAGTTAAATAAAAACAACAGTTGTAAAAGAATGAATTGTATAAGCAAATGAATTATAAGTATGGAATTATAATTAAAATGATTTACATTTGTAAAATAATCTTATATATAAATAGTGAAATTATATGAGGAAAAAAATTTATAAATGTGATTTATAAATAATGAAAAGGAAAATTTTGAAAGAACATTTAGCACTGATTTCACTATTGTTACTGGGAAATAATAAGGATGATGACTGCAGCATCATCAGTATCATTTTCGAGTTTCTGTGTGATGGATTTGCTACCATAGTAAATTGAAATTGAAGTTTTGTTGTGATGAACAAATTTGAAATTGAAAATCTAAGTTGAAATTGATAAATATAAGTAAAACGAGTTTTGAACTTATATTATGAGATAAAATTTTTAGCTTTGGTAAAGTTAAAGAATTTGAGTTGGCATAACAAAACATATGCTTTGGAATTTAACTAAAGGGAGTTAAATAAATTAAATCAGATTTGGAAGTTTAAATAAGTAAGTTGTATAACTTATAAAGTGAGAAGACGCAAGTGAAACCAAATGATAAATGGTTAAATAATTTTGATGAGCAAAACGAGATATGAATTTGAATAAGTGATGAATTTGACTTAAGTAAAAGTTAAATAGAATTTACTTTAGAACTGGAATCCGAATTGGATTTGCAAGTGGAAATTTAAGTTAAGTTAAACAAATGATGCATTGAAATGGAATATAGCTTAAGTAATATTGAATAAAGTTGATTTTGGTATCGAAGTAAAATAATGAAGTGAATTAAATGGATGTGAACTTGAGTTATATAAAAGGAGATTCAACTTTATTTGTGAAATGAATTAGCAATTGAATTAATGAAGGGATCGAATGTTAATCAATCGAATGTAAATGAATTGATATGAAACAATGGATATAGGTGTTAATTCATTAAAGTTAATAAATTGAATGTAAGCCAATTTAGTATTAAACCAAATCGAAATTAAAAGTGTTGAACCAAATTAAATGTAAATTTGATAATTTGGTTATGTTGAATATACATTAGTTGTTATTTGATTGTTAGTTGATTGTATATAAATTCATTAAGTGTTAATGAAATTATATTAGTGAAATTGAAAGCTATGTAATTAAATTCAAATTGGAAGAAAATGAATTTGAATAGAATTAAATTTGATTTGGAAGTGAACTAAAATGAATGTAAATTAGTGAATGTGTACTAATTGGAAATGAATAAATGAATATTTGTAAAGTCCAATGTTAACAAATCAAATGTGATTAAAATGAAAAACCAATTCATTGAATATTAACGATAAATGAAAGAATATTGATTTGTTGGATGTTAATTGGATGATAGTTGTTTGATGGTTGCATTTGTTGTTTTGTTGCATTTGCTATGTTGGCATATGTAGTTGTTATGTTGCTATATGCTGTATATTGATACTATTTTCATATATACATTTTCTCATTTGTTTGATTGAGTGTATAGTAGGTGCGGATGGCGCTTGCTTCGCATTTGGAGCTTGCTTTCGTGCTATATTAGCCATATATGCTCGCTAATAATATATAAGGTACATATCTCAGATTAAATATCGTACTTTTACACTTTTTTCCCTGTGGGATGCCTCATCACTTAATGAGATGTATATTTGTGATATATATACTGTCATTTTTTTTCGGATCGAGCCGCGCAAAGGAGGTTATGGCGAAATTTTTCGAAAATTTAAGGCGTTAGAATAGTTTTGAGAAATTTGAAAATTTTGAAAACTTAGTAAAGATGTTGAAAGAAGTTTAACTATGAATTTTGAAAAAGTTAAACACTTAAGAGATTTGTAAAATCCAATTTGAACGGTTTGTTTTGAAAAGTTAATGGATTTCAAGACTTTTTCTTACTTGGTAATTTCGAGGACGAAATTCTTTTAAGGGGGGAAGTTTGTAACGACGCAGAATTTCTGTTATTTAAAATTTTAATATTTAATTGATTATAAATATTAACAAGTAGAATTTGTAAGTCGAATAAAATTTTATTTCGAGTATATAGATTTAATTGGATAATTAAATCGATAATTTAATAGTTGAGATTACATAAATAATTGAAAATTGGGTTTAATATGATTAAAAAATGATTTGTAAAATTTTATTTAATCATATTGGAGTTATAATGATGCGATAGAACTTTTAAAATCGAATTAAAAGTTAATTTGTGAAAATTGAATATTTTAATATTTAATTGACGACTAAAAATAGTCATTTTTCAAACAGTCTCGGATTTTGACGAAACAAGTTTCATCGGATCCGTAATGTTATATTATTGTAAGGTTTCAAATTTCTTGTCAATCAGATTTACCGTTTGTCCGGGGCAAGCTAAAACGCATAGAAATTAGTTTAAATCGATTTAATTTAAATTTGATCGTTTATTGCCGTAACTCGCACAGATGATCGAATTAGCTTCCGAAACACGTTTCATTGTGTCCGAAACGCGGGGTAAACCCTAGAAACGCCAGTCACCGCACGAGATTTGGAGTTCGAAAATTTTTGAATGAATAGTAATTTGGCAATTTTCTACATAAAGACCTCATATTCACAAATTGCAAAAGAAAACGAGCCTAGGGTTTCTAAAGCTTCAGCCGCCTCCCTTTTCTTTCAGTGGCCGAAAATAGCCAACCTTCTTCCTCAATTTTCTTCCAATCTACAAACTTTTACGCGAAGTGTTCAACTACAAAACTCTAGAGGACGAAGAGATCTATATATCCAACGATGGATCTGGCGAATCGTAGTCGATTGGAGGAGAAAATTGGCCGCGTGCTCTGGTTGTTCGTGCGCGTTTTTCGAGCAGGGAGCTCGACCGAGCTTGGCCGTACTCATGGCGATGGTGGGGGGTGGTGATGGCTACAAGGTGAAGGTCATTGATCGACCTGAAGTTAATCGTGGAGGTGGTGGTTTCAAACCCTAGAAGGGCGGCTAATTGGTTTCCTGCGTTCGAAATAACGCGTGGGGGAAGGAGGAGATACGTGACAGCTTGGATCTACAGAGTAAAAGAATGGACGGCCCAGATTTGCTAGGTTTTAAATTAAATAAAGAAATTGTAATTTGTTTATATTATAATTCGTGTAAACTTTAAATTGCCAAAACGTTTCCATACGAGGTCGAAAACGCACGAAACAAATTGCGTTGGCTTCGTTTTGTCGAGCACTGCGCTATGGAACTGGTTTGTAGTCATTTGGAGCTAGTGAAAATTTTAGGTAAAATTAAACGCACGTTTAATTTTATTCGAAATAAAACACTACAACTGTCATCAGAAACTCAAGGTGAGAACTTCTCACTCAATCGAATTGTTTCGATTTAAATTTTAAATAGTTAGATTTAAAATTGCTTGATTGTGTGATTGGATGATAAATTATTATCTATTGTTTGAAATAAACCCTATATGTCGTATATTAAGCGGAGGTTATTTATTAAAAACATATACCGCGAATATTTCACCTTGAAGTGAAATTGGTATTATTTATGTACTTGGAATTGATTACCCGCATTATATAGCGGATGAGACCCTATTGCGCCGCATAATAGCGGATAATATTTTATAAATCCCATCTACCGCGATATTTCACCTCGAAGTGGAATTGGTATTGTGCTAACATCTGTGGATGCAGGGAAACAGGTTGGAGGGATCCAACTGGATTCCTCAAACATTTGAATTTGTTTCAACGTTATGTGTTGATCTATTTATTGATCTATTTATAATCTGCATGATTATCTTTGTGATTGGAATCGTTAAAGGTTAAATTTTAGCCGAATATATTTTTGGTATCGTTAGATGCCGAAAATAAATAAAATTGGATTTTTAAAATTTAAGTTGAGAATTCATAATAAAATTTAATTTTGGAATTAATTCATCTTAAATAAATAAATGTTGTAACTTTTATGTTATAAAAATTATGATTTTTGTGAAATATAACCGAAATGTGATTTTTGAAATAAGTAGTTGATTAACTTATAAAATGGTTTAAATTGGGATTTTTGAATTATTATAAATGATTTATATAAAAGATTTGTAAAATTGATATTTATAAATTAAAATGTTAGGATTATAAAATGAGTTTTTATAAGTATTAAAAATGAATATAAATGGATTTCATGAGTGGATGAAATCTATAGATTTATAAATTGTGAAGTTGTAAAATGAATAGATTTTGTAAAATAAAATATTTATAAATAATTAACTTATAAATTGGATTTTGGCGCGTAAATGAGATATTTATAGAAATTTGTTAATAAAGTGATTTTATAAGTTGAAGAAGTTATAAAATGTAAATGGAAATTATAAATGTTGTTTTATAAATCTGAAATCGACTTATTTTAATAAGTTTAATTATTATAGCTTATTAAAGGAGATATATCCACGATTTTGGGACAGTGGATAATCCTTTAAATAAAATATGTAGAAATTGAATTTGGTTAACAAAGTATATTCACGATTTTGGACGGTGAATAATATATTAAAGAAATATTTTGGGAAAATGATATTTTAAATAGAATTAAAACGATTTAAAAATGTTTTAAAATGTGTTAAGTATCAAAACCATGGATTTCAACATTTATTGTTGAAATAGACGTTTTCGAGAAATAGAAGGAAATGGTGAACTATAACACTGTTGTTATAGTAAATGATTTCCGAAAGGAAATGTTTTATATAGTATTGGGATTTATATATCTATTTTAAGTTGGAATCCCTATACTAATGATTTTAGGTTGTCGTAACGATGTTTTACGCAACATTCGTTTTGACTCAGATAAACGTGTTTAAGAGAATGTTTTCCTTAAAGAATGAATTATATACTTAATTGTGATTTAAGTATACTGAATATTTTCCAAGTGTTGAAAATAAATAGGTTTGTGAATTACTTATTATTAAATAAGTATGGAAATGTTTTTCCAATATGAAGTGAATGTTTTGAGATTTTATATTTTAAAGATAAATTGAAAATGAATATTAGAAATCGATTTAAAAATCGTATATTCATAGATATTTTGGAAATGTAAATTCACTATGGAATTTATAAAAGAAAGGGAAATTTGTTTGAAAATAAACATTGATTTATTTTTGAAGTGTCGAAATAAATTTACGGATTTGGAACGTAAGTTTAAAATAAATCGGTAAGGATTTATTTGATTGATTTAAATGAACCATTTTAAATTGAAAGTGGATAAATATTTGGAAGTGTTTTCGTTTAAGGAAATTGATTTGAAATTTGTTTTCAAAGATTGAAAGGTGGAAAATGATTTGAAATTTGTTTTCAAATGGTTAAAGTGTGGGAATTATATCTTGTAAAGATATTTTTGAAAACAAATAATTTGGGAAATTATTTGAAATCGGGTTATGTTGTGAATATTGATTGATAGTTAAATGACCAACTATCAATATTGACCCTTAAATGGCTATTTGTTGTGAATTGGTCGAAATTGAATGCTACACTTATTTTGAAATTATTGCGCTCGTTATTCGGGTTACCCATTCCGAATATTGATACGACGTAATGGATAGCATTGAAGACCGGTGTTGAAGACCGGGTATTTGTGAAAACGATAGGATGACCTATCGATTGTCTCTGCACCGTTAGCTATGGTATGGAGATTTCCTTTATGATGGGAAATTCGATCGGGATTGTGAATACCCGGATTGCAAGGGCTTCTTTGGAAGTGCCTTCGGTTCTGTTCGAACCCGAAACAGACTTGTATGGTTACATGTCTGACATTACATTTTGAGATATAAAGCAGATTTATTTCAAATACATTTCCGTTGGTGGCGGAGAATTTATTCTCTTAGCTTAACCCCCTTAGAGGTTATGTAGTTGAAGGTTATCAATGATGTATTCCCAATTTGGTAATGTGGCATGCTGAGTGTTGCTGTGTGATGATTATTTATTGATCATTTATTGATCAAAGCATGGTTTGGTGCCAAAGCGTAGCTTTGTGGACGAGACTTCGTCAGACCTCACTCCCCGGAAATGGTCAAAACAGGAATATGCGGCAAGGTTATGAGGGTCGCGCCCTTTAGGGTATGTCATTTCCTTTTGGAAAGGGTGGTATCATGGTATGGAGCCCAGACACTTACTCATGTTGACACACTATATTTATTACTGTGTGATGTTGGTTATCGAGCGCTCGGATAAAGGTCCAAAGGGACCGGGGGATGACATATTCGTGTAGTAGTTATCTAGTTACAGAGGTAGCCCGGCCTTGTGTTGGAAGATATCTAACCGTAACGTTAGGTTCCCAGGACGTCCCGCCAGAGGCGATCCCATTGACTGTAGGAAGTTCCTTAGCCTGACCATTTGTTGGAAAATCCAAAGAAACAATACGAGGCTTGTACGGTTTTAGTTGCATTACCTGCCATTCACTTATGGTGGCGCCCCACTGCTTGGATGGTAGCTATAGTAGGCATAGTTCGGAATGTTTATGCTAGCTAAGATTTATATTCTATTTTCGAAATGCTTTCATCACTATGCACTAATAATAATATCAAAAATGATTTGTTTTGCGTAGTAAGCATCTTTGACTATCATAAGGAGAAATCTCCTCCAATTCTGCGTTTGCATTGTGTGTGTGCGGGGAGGCCTTATGGTAGTTTCATTTTCCAAAAGCATTGCGGATATTTTTCACTTCCCTTGTTATTGTTGTTGTTTTAAAAGATAATATATTTTAAGTTCTCGCACTAGTCCCATGACTAACCTGGAGTTTATTGTTCTCTTCCTAAACTCTGGGTGCCCATAATTTTCCACAAGGGCAGTCTAGAGTCAGGTTATCAGGTCATTTTGGATTCAGAAGTGCTATAGAGTTTAAGTGGCGAGCTGGATGGCGAGACGTACCACTTGTATATGATATTATCTTTTCCGCTGTAGAATTCGCTTGTAAGGACACGTTTGTATAACTGTCCATTGTCCAGTTGTGTTGTATATTATTGTTGTATAATCTGATGATGATGTGATGTAATGTAATAACTGAGATAGTTCTTTTTTTTAGCAAAGCCAGCCTGTTTTTATAGTGGACAGTCCACTTAAATTATAACAGAGTCAAATTACAATGAAGAATGAAAATGATAAAACACGATACAATCTAAGAAGAAAATAACAGATCAGCATAACCACCCATTAACCAATAAAAAAAACGCGATAGCTACAGGGGAATTTTCAAAAGAAGTTGAGAAAGAGAGGAAGAAGACCGCGCAAATCTTCTCATGTTCCTTTCGTCCCATATCACAGCTATCGTAAGCTTGAGGTAGGTGAGAATTCGTTTGGTCGATATCGTTTTCCACCTAGTTATATTGAAAATCCTAATCCATTCCAGCTTAAAATCTCGATGCGGAGGTCTCTCGTGAATTCTATGAAGAACTTCCTTCCATAACTGAAAAGAAAAGTGGCAATTGAAGAATAAATGCCCAACATTTTCCGCAGCTCTGTTGCAAAGAATGCATAGCGAGTGATCGATTAATTGCCTTCTAACAAGATTGTCTTGAGTGTGTATTGCATTCATCAGGCATTTCCAAAGCAGCAGATTGTGCTTTTGTTTAGATCCAAACTTCCATATTCGAGCGTGCCATGGAAAAGAGGAATCATAATGCATTTGGATTATAGTTCTGTAAACAATGGATATGCTGTGATGAATACCATTCCAGCTGATCCCACCTTGATCCACATGCTTATAAGCATCAGTAATAGAGGACCATAGGTTATTTAGCTCAGGCGAACTGACATGAGGTAATTGCAGCACACCATCTATAAAAAAATCATTAGCATTAGCATTGATGGGTATACCAGAGTTAAGTAAAAGGATATAGTCTATATGTTGAGATAGAATCATTCCTGGAGCACACCAAGGGGAGTACCAAAAAGAGTTCACAGTATTGCACTGCACCATAGGCAAATAATAACTTCTATTAGCCAAAAGTTTTTTCCATAAAAAGCTATCAGAATTTTTAGCTTCCATAGTCCAATAATTTCCACCCTTAAGATTGTATTGCCTATTCCATTTTTCCCACATCCCCATACTACTACTGAGCAATTTGTTAACAAGCTGAGAAGTAGTTGCAATGTTCCAAAGTTTTAGATTAATAATACCCAGGCCACCCTTGTTTAAAGGAACAATTATTTTCTTGTAGGCAATAGGAATGAGTTTAGTGGAAAAAATATTTCCATGCCATAGGAAATGATTAAAGGCTCTATTCAGCATATTAATAAGTTTATAAGGAATTATGAAAAGTTTAAAATAATAAGCACACATAGCTGAGGCAACACTCTGGATGATGACAAGTCTACCAGCTTGCGAGATTTTAGTACCATTATAATTATTAAGCTTATTAGTTATTTTTTCATATAAAGGAAGACATTGAGCATTGGAAATTCTTGCCTTACACATAGGAGCACCAAGGTGCATTGCATTTTGATCAATAGCTTGCAGCCCAGAAACATGAAGTATATTCTGGAAAATGACATTTGAAACCCCTGCAATACTTATTTGAGACTTACTTTTATTTATTTTTAGGCCTGTCATTTGATTAAAAATATGTAAGGTAGTAAAAACATTTGTTACAGATTTAATGTTTGGTTTAGTGAAAAGAAGGAGATCATCAGCAAACATTAAAGTAGATATTTGAAATTTTTGACACTTTGGGTGATAATCAATATTTTTTTTATGGCATTCCACACCAATTAATTGGGTAAGTACCTCCATAACTAAAATAAAAAGAGAAGAGGATATAGGATCCCCTTGCCTAATTCCTTTATGCATTTTAAAATAACCAAATGATTCACCACTTATAGATAAGGAGACATTAACAGTAGATATGCATGTATATATCCAAGCTAAGAAAGGCAAAGGAAAGTTCATCTTGGACATAATGGATATGATAGCCTCCCAACTAATTGAATCATAAGCTTTATGGATATCCAACTTCATAAAACATCTAGGAGAAATATTTTTCCTATTGTAGCCTTTAATTAGTTCCTGGGAAAGTAATATATTATCTATAATTGATCTTCCAGCAACAAAACCATTTTGATTAGGGGATATTATTCCAGCAAGGCAATTTTTCATTCTAGCAGATAATATTTTAGCAATACATTTATATATTACATTACAACAGGCAATGGGCCTGAACTCAGATACAGATTGAGGCATGTTAACTTTTGGAATAAGGGCTAGCTTGGTATGGTTTATGCCTTTCAGCAGTGTATTAGTTTTAAAGAAATGTTGGATAGCTTTACAAAAGTCATGTTTTATAATATGCCAACATTTTTGAAAAAACAAAGCAGAAAAACCATCCGGACCAGGAGAGCTAGTAGTTTTCATATTGAAGATGGAATCATGAATTTCTTCTGGGGTAATGAGCTTAATTAAAATATTAGCTTGATCATTAGAAATATTACCAATAGGTAATTCATTAATGACATGAATATTAGTAACTTCGTCAGTTTTAGAAAAAAGAAAATGGTAATAATCAAGGAAAGATTGCTTTATACTTGAATGGGTGTTAACTTCAAAACCATGTCTATCTTTAATCCTATGGATTAAAGCAGCAGCTTTCTTAATTTTCAGAGAGTTGTGGAATATTTTAGTGTTCCTATCTCCCCCTTTATCCCAATTAATTTTGTTTTTTTCCCGGAGCATTTTAAGTTCAGTTTTGATAGCTATTTTCAGATTTTTTGTAAGTTCACTGACTTTATTAGATATAGCTATATTACTAGGATCAGTTTGCAATTGGATATGAGTATCACTAAGCACAGTGCTTATTTTGGTGGAGAGAAGACTACCAGACCCATATTTATTTAAAGACCATCTTTTAATGGAGACTTTACAATCTTTAAGCTTCGATTGTAGAATGTACATAGGATTTCCAAATTTTGGTGTGTCCCATGCCTGTTCAATTAGAGGAAAAAATTCAGGGTCATCAATCCAACTATTAAAAAAGTTAAAGGAAGAATGACCTTTATTACTTCTGTTTCCCCAGTCCAAAATGATAGGACTATGATCAGATAAGGAAGAAGAAGGGAAAATAGAAATTAAAGAAGGCCAAGCATTGAAAGCAGCTATGTTAAAATAAGAACGATCTAATTTGCAAAAAGTTCTAATACCTGATCTGCTACAATTATTCCAAGTGTAAAACATACCAGATTTAGGAATCTCATGAAGGTGAGCAAGAATAATAGCATTATTAAGAGGAGCAACATCCACCAGAGTCAATGGTAATCCTCCCATCTTATCCTCTGAATGTTGCATACAATTAAAATCTCCAAGGCACAACCAGGGTAATACAGTGTGCAAGGAAGGAAGGATATCAAGAAAGCACTGCCTATTAGCTTTTATGTTATCTGCATAGATAAAAGTAGAGTTAAAATTAAAGTTAGTAGGAATGTGATTTATATTGCAGTGTATGAATTGTCTGTGAGTTTCAGTAACATCAATTGTGTATAACTGAGGATTCCATAAGATCAACAGTCTCCCAAAAGGAGCAACTGAATGATTGTGTATAATATCCCATCCAGGAGCAATTCTTTTAGCAAAGAAGGTAGTTTCTGCCTCAGAATATTTGGTTTCACTAATGCATATCATTCCTAGATTGTTGCCTTTAATAAGCATTTTAATTTCATAAACTTTGGCTTCATCATGTCCTCCTCTTATATTCCAGTATCCAATGTTGTCTAGCATCATAATTATTTATATTTGTTGGCAGATTGCCGAGTGAATCTTTGTGGCCCTTTTAGCATAGCAGAGGAATTTTTATTTTTATTTTTTTTTGAATTTTTTGCAGTGAGCCTAGCCATAATTTGTTCTTGATTGTATTCATATCCTTCATTCATGTCATCTTCTGAGCAAAAGTCAGCATCTGATGATGAACTCATGTTGCCTTCAAAATTGTCATCCTTTGAAGGAGTGAATAGAGGAATATTTTGTGGAGGCTTTAATTTTGCATATGGGCTAACAGACTTGTTAGCAATAGAGTTTAAATCAGCTGTAGCTTCTGCACTAGTAATTCTATTCTGAGACACTGGAATGGAATTAAGAGATGTTGCCTCCGTTTCCTTATGCTTGCATTTATTAGTGTCTTGCTGATGTTTACTTAATTCAGTTTCTTTTTGAAATTGGGTCTTTTGAGATATGTTGTTAATTTCAGTGGTATCTCTCTGTTGATAAACCAATTTATCAAGATCTACCCTCAAATTGCTTGATGTTCCCGCTTCCTTTTCTATTAATTCTCCTTCTTCTATTTCTGAAAGAATTGCAAAAGCATTACATGTTTCAATCTGAGTAACACTTTGTAACTGTGATTCTATGTCTGAACTAATAGTGTTCATAACATTATTCTTTTTTGTTATGTCTGATTCCACTCCTTTGTTGTTCACTTGAGTAGTCTTAGGCTTCCATTTTTGTTGTCTATTCTTCACATTATCACCAATAATATTTCTTTGCCATGAAGCTTTATTTTTATTAGTTGGTTCTGACTCATTTACCTGGACACCTTTTTTACTGCTAACTTTCTCTTCACTAATACTTTTGTCCATATCACAATTATTGGTAGAGTGACCAAAAACTTTACAAGCAGTGCATATCAAAGGCCTCCAATTATACTCAATGTATACTTTTTGACTTGTCTCTACTCCATCTCCTATTAATAAAAATTCTGGCAACTCTTTTTCCGGTGATATTTCAACCAAACACTTTGCATATTCCATTCTTTCCCTCTTTTCAGTAGCTTCATTGAAACAGATAAGCTTCCCCAAATGACAGGCTATCCAATTAATTCCAATTAGTGTCCAAGCTATATGGGGAATGTTATATAGTTGTATCCATATAGGAACAGATTTTACTTGAGATTGCACTGAACCAAAAGCAGGTTTCCACGTAGTTATTACAAACATTTGACCTCTAATAAAAGAAGGATCTGCACGAAGAACAGTTTGTTTGTCCTCAAGACAAGAAAACTTAATGAAATAATTTGCACCGTCTGATTTGATGTCATATGAACCTTTCAGTTTCCATGTTTTTTTAAAATGTGATACCACTGCCATATAATTGACTGGCACACCCAAAAAAAACCCCACTAGGTATCCCTCCCAAAAATTCATACCTTCAGACATCAATACATCAGGTGGAGGAAGCGGCGAACCACGATAATCAATATTGAATTCTAATGGAGTATATGTTCCCGCATTCCTAGGCTTCGAAGCAAACAGAGAAGACCATGACTTCATCAGAGAATCAGAATGAGCAATTGATAGATCTGCCTGATGAGAAGAACCTGGGTCAGGAGGAATAGGAGGAGGAGGGTCAAGAGCAGGAGATAAAGAGGCGGAATTAGTCGGGAGGAGCGAGGGGGAAGAAGAAGAAGGTAACGGAATGTCAGATATAGCCGTTACAGTAGAAGCCATTGTTTTTAACTCGTCTTGTTATGTTATTGAACTGAGATAGTTCTTTGTTTTAAAGATTATTCATTTATGTATTATATGTTGTTCCGCTACGACTGTGAGATTCTGATGTTGTTCTGTTATTTCTTTTTGTTCTATTCTATCTTTTTCTCTCTTCTTCTATCTTTTTCTTCTTCTTTAACCATAACATTTCGGTTTTCCGGCATTCGATTGATTGGCAGTTGATACAGTGGACGTATTGATGTCGGTTTTCGAGCGACGAAAAATCGTAAACGTTACAATACTTGAATTATTGCAATAGCTTTTCGACATCTTCGATAGGTGTTAATAATGAACAAATTATCACTTTTAATGAAATGTTTTCACCTGAAAGGATCATGGGTTTGAAAAAGACTTCCAAGAAACCTGAAAAGAATATAGTTTCATAACCAGAATCTTCACCCAAAAAGGTTGAAGCCATCTCAAAACATTATATGATATCTTCTCAAGATGAAGTTTATGCCATTCTTAACGACTTCGGAATCACAAGAGTAGAAGCTATTCCTACTAGTGATAGTGATACTATCCAGAATCCCATCGAATGACATTTTTTATATACTACCATCCACATCTGGCATGGTGGCTTTATTCCATTGCCAGATTTCTTATCTAGATTATTGAGTCATCTTTGCATAGCACCTATTCAACTATCACCCAATTTTACTTATCTTATTTCCATAGAGCTCATGGCCTTGGAATCAAGCATTCCTTCTCTAAGCACTGAAGTTCTCAACTGCTTAGTGAGTTTGGTCAAGCTTAGCAATCTGAATAGCCAAATTTTCAGGGCTAACCCTCATAAGAAACTAATTTCAGAGGGAGTAAATAAGTTCAGAGACTGGGAGACGCAATTCTTTTATGTCAAATGTTTTTCAAATATTAGTGGAGTCTTCTCTTCTCCTCAAGTTGATCATCATTTTAATCTTTATTAAATTACTTCCTTTTTCTGTTACATTTCCTTATTAGGTCCTGCTTCTAAAGATCTCAATGATGATAGGAAGAGAATAATGAATCTATTGACAACTGCTTTGAGAAGCATCCGGAATAGATTTACACTATTGATGCTAAAAAATCTTCAAAAACATTCACTCCTTCCAGCAGGTCAAAGTGTTCTTAAACAACCCGCTTTTGTCCAACACATTTCTAAGAGAGTGCTTCCTATCTTTGGGTGATCCCAAAAAAAATTCTCCAATGTTTCTAATTTGTCCGGATTAACCTGGTAGGCTTAAATGTAGCATTTGTAATTTACCATCGTGTTACTCCTTAGATTGTTTTACTAACTTATACTTTCTGGATTTTAGCAACTGCTCCTCCGACTAAATTGATCATAAGAGATCCATCACTTCCAACTTTCGAATCCAGCGCATCAGCTCTGACCCAGGCCATTGCTAGGTCGAGAATGATTGCTAAAAGAAAATAGACCAAGATGACTGCAACAGGTCCTTCTCTCAAGAAAACTAAAACTGCTGATATTCGATCTTTTCCTTTTCCAATAGAAGGTGAAACTCTTTATGTGGGAAAAACTCTAGAGGGTCCTACTCTTGAAGCTTCTATTGACCAATCCAAAATGACTCTTTCAAAGGACGATCTCATGTCCCGCATTGTTGTGTCCGATTCTCCTAGCGTCATCGTTTAAATGCAAAAGGATTCGGGCATTTCAACTCCTTCTCAGGAGTTGAACCCCTCTTGACCACCATCGCCCATGCCTCCAAATGATTTTGAGATAATGGTGCAATCAATTTTGAATTCTCTCTCATTTACTTCCATTCATCCACCTTTTTCTATTCCTGACCCGATAGAACATTATCGATTTCTAATCGAGCAACAACTTTTGGTAAGTTTCATGCAACTCGGACTTCTTATTACTTATTTCTTACTAAATTCTGACTCATGTCGTACCTTTCCTTATAGATTACTAAAAGATGGCACTTCCATCAGGAAAGCACATCAAAGTCTTCCGTTGAGACATCTAAGCTTCAAGAAGAAGTCTCAACTCTGAATAACAAGATTACTTCCCTCTCTGCTGCTAAAGATAAACCAGTGAGAGAATATTAAACGTTGAATGCTTCCCTTACTCAAGCGGAATCCACCATTTCCAACGAGAGGAAGGCAAAACAAGTCTTAGTTGATGAAAATTTGGGTTTAAAAACGAGTTTAAAAGAGTCGAAGGAAGAGAAGGCCCGAATGGTTGCTAAATAATCTTCACTCAAAAAGAAATGCACACTTTTCAAGAAAAAGCCAGAGATGAAGAAAAATTCTTTAACAATGGCCAACAAAACCATTTCTGAGGCTAAGCACAAGGTCTCGCAATTTTTGAATACTTCTCTGTAACGACCCGCCTATCATTCCATAGAAAGACGCATCATTAAGAAGAAAGAAAGGGATAGAAAAGAGAAAAGATAGAAAAGAAAGAACCAAACAACATCAGAATCTCACAGCAGAACGAATAAATTATATTATATCACATAAGATATTACATAGTATCATATACATTAGAGTTATACAGCTAATACAACACAAACCAGACAGTTATAAACACCTGTCTAGTTGTTACATCTCAAGTACATCACAGAAAAACAGATACAACACTGGCACAGCGGAACCACTATATATCTACAAATGCTGAAGCCTCCTGCTCCATATCTCCTCCAGAACTTGTCAAAGCTAACCTGAATCCCTTGGCTACTCGTAAAAATTTGAGTACCCAAGAGTTTAATAAAATAGAAAATAAACTCCGGGTCAGACATGGGTTTGGTGTGAGTAAATGGGTTAAAGTTGCTTAACTTTGAAAACCATTGGAAACAAAAGGTATCACGTAAAACTTCCCGCACATAAACACGGAAAAGTTTTTACCTTACTAAAACCAAAACATTTGATAGGAAATCCAGTCATATTATAACAGAGTCTAGGGTTTTCAAGTAAAATACAGAAATAGCTGGAATGCTTACATCTCACGTTCCAACATAGTTGGGCACAATCAAAACATACAACATTTATTGGAGATTGAATTCCATACAATGGCAGGGCTGCTGGGGTACCGCCCGTCAAAGTACGTGGCCTAGATCACCGTACCGAGGATCCACCCTAAATCCCCTACAACACAAGGCCAGAATCATCCCATACTGGATAGTCCTGAACAAGACAACCCCGCAGATGGCCGTCGCCAACTGCCCATTAAGCCGAATAAAAGAAACCTCTAGACAGGGGTAAATCTCGTCCTACTTGGGTGCTACCCAGTTTGCCTTGCTGCACATCCTCTATTTTAGCCATTCCCGGTTGATGAGGCATGAGGCTACGATTACCTTTATTGAACACATCTATCTTAGAATGCTCATCATCCTCCCGATGATGTTCTGTAAGCATTCAATCCATACAAGTTCGTTCCGGGTTCGAAAGAAACCGAAGGAACTATCTCGCTACACTCGTTTTGGAATCACCCTCAGAGTTAACGACAATAGCCCTTGCACTTTGAATCTTCATCTCGAATCTGAAAGTACTACCCTCGTTAAACTCGTATTGGAATCACCCTCAGAGTTTTAATAACGAATAGTCCTTACACCTCGAGTCTTAACTTTTCACTTGAGATTCACGACCTAACGTTTAATTTGGAACGATGTGGTTTTCAGAACTCCAAATTTGGAAATCCGATCCTGGGCTCATCGAAATGCAAAACGCCATCTTAATGTCCAAGTGGTTTAAGTTTGAACAATTTAATGCAATTTAAAACATTGAATTCACATAGCATCATTCACAGATAAGTATCACACATTTACACAACTATAATCAATATCACATTATAGCACTCATAGATTATTCAAACTATAAGTATCAATCAACCCAAACATTCTACTCAAACAATCATCCACAAACAGGAATCATTAATCCCTATTATAATTAATTTAATCAACTTAAATTAAATTAATTACTTGGGAATTAATCATCTAATCCTGCTTAAATCAATCATTAATTAATTACAACCATTTAATTAATTAATCACTCTTTTAATCACCTTGTGAACCAATTAATTTATCTTTAATTACAGATTAATTATCCTTTCATTATTCTCTTAATTAATCATCCTTGATTAATTATCCCTTAATTACATTAAGTAATTAGACTTTAAATTAATTACACAGATTAATTATTCTTTAATCATTTATTATTAACCTTAATTACTTTTATTACATTAATCCTTAATTAATTAATTATCCTATAACCACTTCATTGATTAATTATCTTATATTTAATCACATTTAATCAATTAAACATTTAATTATTTTCATTAATTACATTAATTAATGATCCTCTAATTACTTTCATTAACTAATTATTCTTTTGTTTCGTTTAGTAATTAATCTTTAACTTAATCACATTCATTAATCAACCTTGATTAATCACATTAGTAATTAACTATCCTTAATTACTTACATTAATTAAATCAACTCCTTGATTAATTACATTAATTAATCCTTTAATTACACTGAATAATTAACACTTAATTATGTAATATCCCGGAATTTCGGGGAATTTAAATGTGATAATCTCTTAATTAGATCATTTAAAATTGATAAAACTGTTAACTTCAAATATAAATAACCAAAATAAAATTTATGTGATGTTTTTAAATTTAGAGATAAATTGATTTTAAATGGAATAATTATTTAATTTGTGTTATTTTATAAATTTGATTTTTAATAGGCTTAACATTTTAATTTAATAAGTGTTGTTTAAATATGTGTTTATTTAAAAATTAAATTTAAAATTAGAATTTAATATTTCTTAATTTGATAGTGTGTTGTTTAATTTAATATAGATGTATTTGATTTGATTTTAAATTGAAGTTTAAATTGAATTTGAATTTAAAAAGAATTTATATCTTGAAATAATTTTGTATATAGAAGGATTAATAAATAAAGTTTTTATTTTAAAAATAAGATTTGTTTATATTAATTTAAAACAAAAGAATTTTATTTATATAGATTTGGAAAATGTTTGTTTAGTAGTAAATAAATGCAAAAAACATTTAAATTAGCATGTAAAAATGGATTAAATAATTTTATATTATTTTATTTGGAATCTAATTAGTTTTTTATTTGATTGTTTTTAAAAATTTTATTTTTATAAAATAAGAAAAAGCATTTATAAATTAGTAAAGTATTCACATATTAAGAAAATTAATAATAAAGGGTTTTAAAATTATTTAAAAATTATTTAAAAATAAGAATGACATGTGTTCATTTCTAAAATTCGTTGAATACATGTGTTATGAGTCAAACAGTGGTTTTTGAAAAATGTAGGAAATTTAAACAAGTGTCCCTCATTGTTTCTCTTTTTCTTTAATTTTGATAAACAATAATTACATTATATAAGCTTCCATTCTTTCTTTCTTCATATTTCTTTTCCTTTAAACAAAGCAAGAATCCATGGCCATAACCTGAAAATAATTTCTTCAAAATCTTATAAACCTTCCTCAAAACAAATTGTTTAAATCAGAAATATTTTCAAAAACCTGAAATCACATTCGCAAAAATCAAAGCCTGTAGTAAATCTTCAACCCAAATCCTCAGAAAGAAACTAAACCCTGTAACTTCAAGCCTGAAACAATATTCAAATCCTCAAGTTCAAAAATCTGCAGCATTCTTTCCAACTGCAAGCATTTCCAAATCCTGTAACCATTTATACCAAACCCTATAATGTTTCTTTTATCAAGCCTGTAGCTTTTTCAAAACTGCAAACCTGAAATGTTTTCCTTCAATCTGAAGTTCATTCCTCAAACAAAATAATCAGCTCCGTAATCCTCTATTATCAAAGCATTTTCAAAGGCCTGAAAATCTTCTTTTATCAAAGGTCTGAAACCAGAATTTATTTTCAAAGCCTGTAGAAGCATTAGAAAAAAAGAGAAAGCTTGAAAACTTTCTGTTATCGAAAATCTGGAAACAACAAATTTTCAGAGTCTTGATCATCATCTTGTTCCAGTCTTAAGGCAATCTAGTACCAAGCATTTCAGTTCCTAAGTTTGAGTAATATAAGGTATCGGAAATCAAAGCTTTCAGAAGTCATCAACATCAGCAGTTTTCAAACTTTCAAAAGGGGCTCAGTTCAATACAGTTTTTGAAACTCTTTGCTAATTCAAGAGGTGAGTAAACATCTAGTTTTTAAACTTAAGTAGGTTAAATTTTTTGCTTAAGTAATTGCTATGATAATGATGCTTGTTTGTGGTATTAATGCATATGTATATATATGAATGTGTTAATGTGTGTGCATGTCAATTTCTTTCTGTTTTTTTTTGAAACTGCAATGTGTTAATTAAATTCAAAATCAGTTAGTTACTTCTCTGGTTGGTTTTATGTTGAGATGTTTAAAAAAAATTTGTTTAAAACAACAAGATGTAAGTTGTAAGAATATGAAAAAGTAAAAATTGATAATAATGCCCGCATGTAGTTGTATATAAAGCTGTAGATATGGTTGCATTTGAATCTGCATGCCTGAAGTTTGTGTTCCTCTGTTCATTCCTGATTACAGAGTTTTATAAATAAACAAAATTTCAAACTTTCCATATCAACACTTTGAAGCTTTGGGGTTTCAAATAAATTAATCAAGTTTAAACTCATCTAGATTATAAAAATATGTCTAAGTAATTTATGTTTGGAAAATTACCTGTAAACAAGAAATTGCAGAGGTAACTTGTACAATGTAATAAATCAAATATTGTGTTATGTTGATTCATATATATATATATATATATATATATATATATATATATATATATATATATATCAAATTATCATTGGAATTGATGATTTTTAAAACAAAAATCAAAATTTTTAATGTTGGAATGAAGGTGAATTTTGGGTTTTTCTGGAAATTGGGTTTTGGGTGATTTCTGGAAGCTGGAGTGTTTGGAGTGGTCGGGATTGTTACTGAAGGTGGAGGAAGCAATGGGGGTTTAGGCAAAAATGGTGGTTGAGGCTGTAGAGGGCTGTGGCGTCGGCGATGATCGGAATTTGTTTTTAACCCTAGTTTTAATTGGAGCTTGAGTTTGGGTCGGTGCTTTGTCTCAGGGCGATCGAGCTTGGCGAAACTCACGGAATGTGTGGTGCAGGGGTTCGACAGGGTATGGCCAGAGTGGTTTAACCTCTGGTGGTCGTAGTATTGAGGACGAGGCATTTTGCAGAAGGTCGTTTTGGGTTCTGGTCCATCAGGAATGCTCGATTTCTATTTGTGGTGCGTATGAATGTTTGGGTGGTCGAATTGTGTTACTGTGGTGATGAGTGACGTGCCGGAGGAAATGGTGATGGTCGGAGGCAACCAACGGCGGTGTGCATGTGCACGGAGTCGGTTTTGAGTGTCAGTATTTTTGGCTTGTGGGGTTGCTCGAAGTCGAGTTCGAGTTTTGGGGTGGGAAGCTCGAGTTCATACTCGAGTAGGTTGGAAGTGTTTTGCCTGTAGATTGCAAACTTTAATTTTAATCTAAGTTTTTATTAAAAGAGATGGGAAGAAGGGGAACTCGGGTTTTGACTCGAGTGAGCTACGGGTATGACCCGAAGCAGCAAAAGTAAAGCAGTAATTAAGGTTTTAAAAGTTTTAGAAACTAGTTTTTTAAAATTTAAAAAATTTAAATTGGCTTAAAAACTTTTACATAAATTACTTGATGTTTAATAAATGTTTTCTTTAAAATTTTGATTAAGAAAGTTTTGAAGTTTGTTAAATTTAAACCTTGTTAAGAAATTTTAAATTGATTTTAAAATTAAGTTATGAATGTAATTTTAATAGTTTATATAAAAAGATAAGTTTTTAAATTCAAATTGAAAATAGTTTTCAAACTAATAATTGATAAATGTTTAAGCTATTGAAAATTATGTTTTGATAACTTCAAATTTTAAAGATAAATGATTATTTATATTAAAGCTTAATTAATGATTTAATTAAGAAAATTTTAAAGATAAGTGGGTAATTATGTTAATGGTAATAAGGATATTAACAAGATATTGTTTTATCTTAATTAAGGTTTTAATATCTTTATTTAGATTAAGTTAATTTAAAGAAATTATGTTTAATTAATTAGTTTAATTATAAAGGATTGATTAAGAAATTAATTAAGGGAAAATAATTTAGTTGATTAATAAATGGTTAAGGATTAAAGGTTAATTAATTTAAAGTTAAATAATTTATAATTAAAAAGATCATTAATTAGATTATTAATTAATGATTAGAGATTCATTAATCAAGTAATTAAGTGTAATTAAACTTAATTAATCTAGTGGTTAAGATTTATTAATTAAGTAACTAATAAGTTGTTAATTAAGTAATAAAGGTTACTTAATTAGTAATTAAGAAGTGTTTAACTTGTAATTAAATTTTATTAATTAATAATTAAGGTTTTATTAATTAATAATTAAAGGATAATTAATCTGTAATTAAAGATTAATTAAGAAGTTGTTAAGTGGTAATTACTTGATTAATCAAATGTGATTAAGGATTAATCAAATAGTAATTAAGGATTGATTATCTGTTAATTAAGGATGGGTTAACAGTTAATTAAGGATTAATTAAATGATTAATTAACTGGTAATTAAGGAATAATTAATCTGTAATTAAGTTCTTATTTAATAATTGATAATTAGGTTTATTAATTAATAATTAAGAGATAATTAATTAATTAATTAATTAATGGTTAATTAATTATAAAAGTAATTATGGATTAATTAATTTGTATTAAGAGATATTGGTTAATAATTAAGGTTATTAATCGATAATTGATGGATAATTAATCAGTTAATTAAAGATTTATTAATTGATTATGAAAGTAATTAAAGATTAATTACTTTATATTAAAGGAGATTGATTAATAATTAAGGTTTATTAATTGATAATTAAAGGATAATTTATCTGGGATTAGGGGTTGATTAATTGATAAATTAAGTTAATCAAGAAGAGCTTAATTAATTAAGGTTAGTAATTAATTAATGATTGTATAAGCAAGATTAGGTGATTAATTATTAAGGGATTAATTTAATTTAAGTAATTAAATTAATTATGATATGAATTGATAATGCTTGCTTATGGATGATTATTTGTTGGATGTCTGTATTGGATGATATCTATTAGATTGATATCTATTGATGATATGTTATGACATTCTGTGATATGATATTGGTTATATCAATGATAAATGTGTGATATTTATCTGTGTTAATGCTGTGTGAATTCAAAGCATTGAATTGTATTGTATGGAATTGAATTGAATTGTTTAAACCTTTAAACAACTTGGCCTTTAAGACACGTTTGGTTCGATAAGACCGGGATCGGGTATCAAATTTGATTATCCGAAAACCACATCGATCCAAGTTAAAAGTTAGGTCGTGAATTCAAGTGAAGATCGAGTTGAAGACTCGAAGTGTAAGAACTATCTGTCGTTATAAACTCTGAGGGTGATTCCAATACAAGTATAATGGAGATAGTACTTTCAGGTTCGAGATTGAGTTTTCAGAGTGCAAGGGTTATTGTCGTTAACTCTGAGGGTGATTCTAAAATGAGTGTAACGAAATAATGCCTTCGGTTTCGTTCGAAGCCGGAGCGAACTTGTATGGATTGAATGCTTTTAGAACATCGTCAGGTGGACGATGAGCATTCTAAGATAGATGTGTTATATAAAGGTAATTGCAGCCTCAAGCCTCATCAACTGGGAATGGCTAAAACAGAGGAGATGCAGCAAGGCTAAGTGGTCATGCCCAAGTAGGACGAGATTTACCCCTGTCTAGATGTCCCTTTTTATTCGACTGTGTGGGCGTTTGCTAGCTAGAATCGCCGGGGTTGTCTTGTTCGGGACTGTTCAGTGAGGAATGGTTCCGGCTTTGTGTTGCAGGGGATTAGGAGTGGTCCTCGGTACGGTGATCTAGGTCACATACTATGACGGGCGGTACCCCAGTAGCCCTGCCATTGATGGAAACCTATTCTTCCTACGTGCCCCTACGGTTTTGATTGTATTACCCACTTTTGTGGCTAGTAGCTGGAATTTAATAGATGTAACAATTTCGGCTATTTCTTATTTACTTGAAAACCCTAGACACTATTATGATATCACTGTATTTCCTATCAAATGTTTTGGTTAGTGTAAGGTAAAAACTTACCCATGTTTATGTGTGGGGTGTCTTACGTGATACCTTTTGATTTCAAAGGTTTTTTAAAAGTTAAGCAACTTTAACCCGTTTACTCACAGCAGATCCATGTCTGACCGGAGTTTATTCTGTTTTTCTTAAACTCTTGGGTACTCAAATTTTTACAAGTAGCCAAGGGATTCAGGTCTGCTTTGACGAATACTGGAGGAGATATGGAGCAGGAGGCTTCAACGTTTGTAGTTATATGAAGTTTGCCGCTGTGATGTATCTCCGTGATGTATGTGTTATATTTGATTTGTAGAATAGACAGACTTTTATAACTGTCTATCTTGTGTTGTTGTATCTGTATAACTCTGATGTAATAGACTATGTAATAGTTATGTTATATATTATATTTTGTTTCATTCCGCTGTGAGATTCTGATATTGTTGAGTTCTTTTCTTTTATCTATTCTATTTCTACCTCTTTCTTTCTTAAAGATAATGCGTCTTTCTGTGGAGAGAAAGGCGGGTCGTCACACTTGGTATCAGAGCATAGGTTGAGATAATGCCTAGGCTCTGGAGTGGTGTCTATCTTGAGAGCGCGTATTTGTAATTTTTATATAACAATATATTTATATAAATTTGTTGGGTATCTGTTCGGATTTCCAACATGAGTTCTAGAGGAGTTTCGTCTCTCTTTGTTTGCTTAGCCCTTCTACCTTTGTATCTATCCCTATAGATGGAGTAACCAAGATAGATCAAATCTGTGGAAGCTTAAGATTTTTTTATCACCTCCATAGTTTTTCGAGAGACCTTTTATTTGATTTAAAGGGTTTTTGATCTTGTTTTGGATTTGGATTGGTTGGATGGTATTGGACTATTTTGATGTGTGAAGTGAGGATTGTATCTTTGGAGATTGAGTTGGGAAGAATCGCAAAAGTGACTTGCGATGATGCCAGAGTTCATTTGAGTCATCTTCTGCCTGGAGTGAGGTATCTGCAGAAGTTGTGGAGTCCAACGAGGTGGTCAGTAATTTTTCGGATTTTTCCGTGGGAGCGAAGGTTTTCCTCATCGGGAGACAGAGATTTGGATCGTCTTTAGTTTCGGAAGCAGTGCCTGTTGTTCAACCTAGTTTTTCCCAGTTGGAGTTCAGCTGTTGTCTTTGTGGTCTAGACGGATAAGTCATATGAGATTCTGTGTGGATTTGATGAATCAAGTTTTTGGGATGTGTAAGTTGTTCTTGTTTTCATCAATATTTTTCTTGTCTACTCCAAGTTCGAGGAGGAAAGCTAGCGGCACTTGGAGTTAGGATTAGAGGCTTTGAGAAAGCATTTTGTTTTGGTGATGGTATTTCTGTAGATCCAGCCTAGATAGCTACTATTCAGGAATAGAAGCAACCGAAGTTTTCTGGTTCGGCAGAGTTCTATAGGAAGTATAAGTGGACCCGAGTGTGAAGAGATTTTCTCGGATTTGAAGGCAAGGCTGACTAGTGTGACTGTTCTAGCTATCTCTGATGGCAAGAATAAGTTTGAGATCTGCTCGGACGTTTGTGTGTGTCTGAGATAGATGAAGTGAGTCAATGATAGTCAGTGTTCCGGTTTTGAGATGGATGGTCAATGGAACATTGAGGATCATCGGAAGGATTTGTGTTTCGAATTCTTTGATTTTGAAGCAAAAATTTTTGGCAGGGAGTGTTCTCTCCAGTTGTGTCCAACCCAGGGTGTTCAGAGATATATGGATATGAAGAGAATCTTCTCGTGGCCAAGTACGAAGTAGGATATAGCTGCTTTCATCTTTGGATGTGCGATCTGTCAGCAAGTGTTGGTGATCAGCAGAAGACCGCCGGTTTGTTGTAGTCCTTGGAGGTTCCAAAGTGGAAGTTCCAATGGGAAGTGATTTCTTTGGATTTCTTCGACGGTTTGCCAAGGACCAAAGAGGGAATTAAAGGAATATGGGTGATTGTGGATTGGGTGACCTAGAATGCCTGTTTTATTCTGGTTAAGGCAACCCTTTTCTATAGCATCTTTGGCTGAATTTTTCTTGAGAGTTTGTCTGACTGCTTGGTGTTCCAGTCACCATTGTTAGCAATTGTGATCTTATCTTCTCCAGCTAGTTTTAGAGGGCTTTGTGATCAGCTTTGGGTTCTCGATTGAATTTGGGTACAGCCTATCTTTCCCAGACCAACGGAAAGGCTGAATCAAATCTTAGAGATTAGAGAGAGCTTGTGTTTTGGATTTTTGTGGATGTTGGGAGGATCATCTGCATTTATTGGAATTCTCATATAGTTATCAGGCGAGTATCTTGATGCCATCCTATGAAGCTTTGTTTAGAAGACCTTGTAGATTTCCATTCTGTGGAGTAAAGTCGGGAGATCGTCTGGTTCTTGGTGCAGATTTGGTTTGTGAGGTATCTGCGATGGTGAAGCTTATCAGGAGAAGATTGGTTTTGTAGTTTTCGAGGTTTAATTGCCAGTTTGGATGGCTGGAATTCACATTATTTTTCATGTATCTCATCTGAGGAAATACATGAACGATCTATCTTTGGTTGTGGAGTTAGGATTTCAGAGTTTGCCTTGGGAAAACTCTGGATAGTTTTAGGAAGAATTATCTGGATCTATGTCCGGATAGTCAGGATTCTTTGATTGGATGAATTGGTTGTTTAAATAAACTGTTTGTTTGGATGGATTGTTGTTGGTTGATAATGTTTGGTTGATAGGAATGCTTGAATGGTTTAAATGAAATAAAAGATTTTGGATTATCTTTATTTTAAATTTCGAGGACGAAATTCTTTTAAGGGGGGAGGAATGTAATATCCCGGAATTTCGGGGAATTTAAATGTGATAATCTCTTAATTAGATCATTTAAAATTGGTAAAACTGTTATCTTCAAATATAAATAACCAAAATAAAATTTATGTGATGTTCTTAAATTTAGAGATAAATTGATTTTAAATGGAATAATTATTTAATTTGTGTTACTTTATAAATTTTATTTTTAACAGGCTTAACATTTTAATTTAATAAGTGTTGTTTAAATATATGTTTATTTAAAAATTAAATTTAAAATTAGAATTTAATATTTCTTAATTTGATAGTGTGTTGTTTAATTTAATATAGATATATTTGATTTGATTTTAAATTGAAGTTTAAATTGAATTTGAATTTAAAAAGAATTTACATCTTAAAATAATTTTGTATATAAAAGGATTTATGAATAAAGTTTTTATTTTAAAAGTAAGATTTGTTTATATTAATTTAAAACAAAAGAATTTTATTTATATAAATTTGGAAAATGTTTGTTTAGTAGTAAATAAATGCAAAAAACATTTAAATTAGCATGTAAAAATGGATTAAATAATTTTATATTATTTTATTTAGAATCTAATTAGTTTTTAGTTTGATTTTCTTTTAAAAGTTTTATTTTTATAAAATAAGAAAAAGCATTTATAAATTAGTAAAGTATTTACATATTAAGAAAATTAATAATAAAGGGTTTTAAAAATCATTTAAAAATAAGAATGACATGTGTTCATTTCTAAAATTCGTTGAATACATGTGTTATGAGTTAAACAATGGTTTTTGACAAATGTAAGAAATTTAAACAAGTGTCCCTCTTTGCTTTTGTTTTTCTTTAATTTTGATAAACAATAATTACATTATATAAGCTTCCATTCTTTCTTTCTTCATATTTATTTTCCTTCAAACCAAGGAAGAATCCATGGCCATAACCTGAAAATCATTTCTTCAAAATCTTGTAAACCTTCCTCAAAACAAAACTTGTTTAAATCAGAAATATTTTCAAAAACCTGAAATCACATTCTCAAAAATCAAGACCTGTAGTAAATCTTCAACCCAAATCCTCAAAAAGAAACCAAACCTATAACTTCAAGCCTGAAACAATATTCAAATCCTCAAGTTCAAAAATCTGTAGCATTCTTTCCAACTGCAAGCATTTCCAAATCCTGTAACCATTTATACCAAACCCTGTAATGTTTCTTTTATGAAGCCTGTAGCTTTTTCAAAACTGCAAACCTGAAATGTTTTCCTTCAATCTGAAGTTCATTCCTCAAACAAAATTATCAACTCTGTAATCCTCTATTATCAAAGCATTTTCAAAGGCCTGAAAATCATCTTTTATCAAAGGTCTGAAACCAGAATTTATTTTCAAAGCCTGTAGAAGCATTAGAAAAAAAAAGAGAAAGCTTGAAAACTTTCTGTTATCAAAAATCTAGAAACAACAAATTTTCAGAGTCTTGATCATCATCATGTTCCAGTCTTAAGGAAATCTAGTACCAAGCATTTCAGTTCCTAAGTTTGAGTAATACAAGGTATCAGAAATCAAAGCTTTCAGAAGTCATCAACATCAGTAGTTTTCAAACTTTCAAAAGGGGCTCAGTTCAATCCAGTTTTTGAAACACTTTGCTAATTCAAGAGGTGAGTAAACATCTAGTTTTTAAACTTAATTAGGTTAAAATTTTTGCTTAAGTAATTGCTGTGATAATGATGCTTGTTTGTGGTATTACTGCATATATATATATATATATATATATATATATATGAATGTGTTAATGTGTGTGCAAGTCAATTTCATTCTGTTTTTTTTTGAAACTGCAGGGTGTTAATTAAATTCAAAATCAATTAGTTACTTCTCTGGTTGGTTTTATATTGAGATGTTTAAACAAAATTTGTTTAAAACAACAAGATTTAAGTTGTAAGAATATGAAAATGTAAAAATTGATAATAATGCCCGCATGTAGTTGTATATAAAGCGGTAGATATGGTTGCATTTGAATCTGCATGCCTGAAGTTTGTGTTCCTCTGTTCATTCCTGATTACAGAGTTTTATAAATAAATAAAAATTCAAACTTTCCACATAAACATTTTGAATCTTTGGGGTTTCAAATAAATTAATCAAGTTTAAACTCATCTAGATTATAAAAATATGTCTAAGTAATTTATGTTTGGAAAATTACCTGTAAACAAGAAATTGCAGAGGGAACTTGTACAATGTAATAAATCAAATATTGTGTTATGTTGATTCATATATATATATATATATATATATATATATATATATATATATATATCAAATCATCATTGGAATTTATGATTTTTAAAACAAAAGTCAAAATTTTTAATGTTGGAATGAACGTGAATTTTGGTATTTTCTGGAAATTGGGTTTTGGGTGATTTCTGGAAGCTGGAGTGTTTGGAGTGGTTGGGATTGTTACTGAAGGTGGAGGAAGTAATGGGGGTTTAGGCAAAAATGGTGGTTGAGGCTGTAGAGGGCTGTGGCGTCGGCGATGATCGGAATTTGTTTTTAACCCTAGTTTTAACTGGAGCATGAGTTTGGGTCGATTCTTTGTCTCAGGGTGATCGAGCTTGGCGAAACTCAGGGAATGGGTGGCGTAGGGGTTCGACAGGGTATGGCCAAAATGGTTTAACCTCTGGTGGTCGGAGTATTGAGGACGAGGCATTTTGCAGAAGGTCATTTTGGGTTCTGGTCCATCAGGAATGCTCGATTTCTATTCGTGGTGCGTATGAATGTTTCAGTGGTCGAACTGTGTTACTGTGGTGATGAGTGACGTGCCGGAGGCAATGGTGATGGTCGGAGGCAACCAATGGCGGCGTGCATGTGCACGGAGTCGGTTTTGAATGTCAGTATTTTTGGCTCGTGGGGTTGCTCGAAGTTGAGTTCGAGCTTTTGGGTGGGAAGCTCGAGTTCATACTCTAGTAGGTTGGAAGTGTTTTGCCTGTAGATTGCAAACTTTAAGTTTAATCTAAGTTTTAAAAAAAAGAGATGAGAAGAAGGGGAACTCGGGTTTTGACTCGAGTGAGCTACGGGTTTGACCCGAAGCAGCAAAAGTAAAGCAGTAATTAAGGTTTTAAAAGTTTTAGAAACTTGTTTTTTGAAATTTAAAAATTTAAATTGGCTTAAAAACTTTTACATAAATTACTTGATGTTTAATAAATTTTTTCTTTCAAATTTTGATTAAGAAAGTTTTGAAGTTTGTTAAATTTAAACTTTGTTAAGAAATTTTAAAGTGATTTTAAAATTAAGTTATGAATGTAATTTTAATAGTTTATATAAAAAGACAAGTTTTTAAATTCAAATTGAAAATAGTTTTCAAACTAATAATTGATAAACGTTTAAGCTATTTAAAATTATGTTTTGATAACTTTAAATTTTAAAGATAAATGATTATTTATATTAAAGCTTAATTAATAATTTAATTAAGAAAATTTTAAAGATAAATGGGTAATTATGTTAATGGTAATAAGGATATTAACAAGATAATGTTTTATTTTAATTAATGTTTTAATATCTTAATTTTGATTATGTTAATTTAAAGAAATTAAGTTAAATTAATTAGTTTAATTATAAAGGAACGATTAAGAAATTAATTAAGGGAAAATAATTTACTTGATTAATAAATGGTTAAGGATTAAAGGTTAATTAATTT
Source organism: Allium cepa (assembly GCA_030765085.1). Lineage (NCBI taxonomy): Eukaryota > Viridiplantae > Streptophyta > Magnoliopsida > Asparagales > Amaryllidaceae > Allium > Allium cepa. Next base: position 316,255,512 of record CM060941.1, on the reverse strand, counting down.
AAGGTTAATTAATTTGTAATTAAAAAGAGCATTAACTAGATTATATTAATGATTGGAGATTCATTAATCAAGTAATTAAGTGTAATCAAACTTAATTAATCAAGTGGTTAAGATTTATTAATTAAGTAATTAATAAATTGTTAATTAAGTAATAAAGGTTACTTAATTAGTAATTAAGAAGTGCTTAACTTGTAATTAAATTTTATTAATTAATAATTTAGGTTTTATTAATTAATAATTAAAGGATAATTAATCCGTAATTAAGGATTAATTAAGAAGTTGTTAAGTGGTAATTACTTGATTAATCAAATGTCATTAAGGATTAATAAAATGGTAATTAAGGATTGATCATCTGTTAATTAAGGATGGGTTAACAGTTAATTAAGGATTAATTAAATGGTTAATTAACTGGTGATTAAGTAATAATTAATCTGTAATTAAGTTCTTAATTAATAATTGATAATTAGGTTTATTAATTGATAATTAAGAGATAATTAATTAATTAATTAATGGTTAATTAATTGTAAAAGTAATTATGGATTAATTAATTTGTATTAAGAGATATTGATTAATAATTAAAGCTTATTAATCGATAATTGACGGATAATTAATTAGTTAATGTAACGACCCAGAATTTTGAACAATTTAAATTGAAAATATTTAATTAATTTTAAATATTTGAATGATTGTTTGACTTGAATTTCAATTTATCAGTATGAATTTGGTGATTAAATTATAGAATTTAATCTATTGAAAGTTGAATAAAAATTTGAATCTTCAATTTTAAGCTGATTAAAAATATTTCAAAGGCTTGTAAAATTCACATTGATAATATTAAAGATAATAGAAGCTTCAGAATTGGATTTGAAAGTAATTTGATCGATTTTGAAATTATATCGTTTGAATCGATATTTAAAAATAGCCGTCCGAGCAGTCTCGGAATTCGACGAAACCAGTTCCATTGGGTCCGTAGTATTGAATTATTACCAGATTTCAAATTTCGTATTTTTCGGAGTTGTTATGTGAGCACACGGTAAGTAAACGCGTTGGGATTTAATCGAATTCAAATTGAATTTAAAATTTAAATTTAAAATTGAAATTTGTCAAACATCAGCACGTGATCTCCTAAAATCACGCCTGAAATCGCGAAGAGATCGTGTAAACAATGCCTCTAACCATTTTTAAATAACCATCTCCCTCTTCAGTTTTAAAAGGCAGAATCAAACAAAAATTTAATGGCCGCATCTTTATCTTCCACTTCCTCTTCAATTTCAAATCCGAAAGCCCCCTCTCCAGATTCAAAGAAAAAAATCGAATTTAAATCAAGCAAAAAATGGCCGAAGCCCTCTTCCTCAATAAATAAAAAAAACTCGATCAGATCTCGTGCCGTGCTCGAGCGCTTCCTCGAGTTCACAAAAGGCGGAGGCGCGGCAATGTCGAGAGCAACTTCTTCTGGCGACGGCGACGGCGGCGAGCCGCAATCGAGCGTGACGAAGTCATGTGCTCGCGATTCGAGATAGAGGAGTGGGGCGGCTCCGCTAGTTCGTGGTAGCGTGTTTGTTGCCGCGAGGTGGAGGCAGTCCTGAGGCAGGGCAGCAGTGCATCTCGGCCTCAGCAACGACGAATGGGACAGAAGCGGTAGAGGCGGATCTGGGCAGCGTTCGTGGTGCGCGATACGATGGTCGATCACGAGTTCGACTGAGTGGCTGTGAGGTATATTGTTCTATTATTTGTTTCTTTTAATTTGTTAATTGATTTGTGTAGAGAAATGAAATCTTTACAGTAAAAAAAAACTGTTCTGTTTTATATTTTTCAAATAAGGGTTAAGCAGGAAATTTATCAATAACAAAATTTATAGTTAGAACCAAAATATTAAGTTGGGATTTTTATACAGTTAGTTAATTTTATTTATCAAATAGGAAGATGTGGATATAAAAATAAAGATATATGTATGAATGAAACATACCTATTTTTATTTAAAATTCGTATGGGGTTAAAAAGAAAATTTATACATATATTGATAACAGTATAGAATGATTTTTATTTGGAATTTAAAAATTGTGGAGAGTTTTAAATTCATATGAATTTTTGTTCTGATAAGTATATATAGTTTCAAGTGAAAAAAAATATAAATAAATAAAAATACTTATTTACATGATGATTTCAATTATTTTTGATACTAAAAGATTTATAAAGGGAAATTCAATTAACTAAATAAATTGGTAAAAGAAAATTTGTTTGGCAGATAATTTGGCTAATTTAAATTATCTGAAAGAAAATTAATTTTAGGTTAGGTTAAATTTAAAAGTTAATTAATTTAACCTATTAAAAAGACATCGATGATTCGAATTATATTGAGTATCAATGAATTGTATAAATATTATACAAGGTCAAAACTACAAAGGAAACAAACTGGATTGGAAACGGATTGCAAAATAAAAGCTAAGGTGAGATCTTCTCACTCAAATTAAAATTGAATTTGCAGTTATTGATTGATTGCTATTTGGATGTGATATAGTGTGTATATATATATATATATATATTAGTATATAGTAATATATATATATATATATATATGGCATATGTATATATTATAGTCAATTGATTTCCCGCATTATATAGCGGATGAGAGCCTATTGCGCCGTTATTAAGCGGATGATATTTTGTAAATCCCATATACCGCGATATCCCGTCTTGAAACGGGATTGGTATTGTGCTAATGTCTTTGGATGTAGGAAAACAGGTTGGAGGGATCTAACTGGATCCCTCATATTGATTGAATTTATTTATATTGTTATATGATAATCTGTGAATGATTATATTGATGTGATTGATAATATTGATATTTGGGATTTATTTGAAGGCTATAATTTAGCCGAATGAATTTTTGGTATAGCTAGATACCAGAATTAAATAAAAATTGAATTTTTGAATTTAAAGTTGAAAATTTTGAAAAGAAGGAATTAAAATATAAAATGTGATTTTTAGTAATCTTATCGGATAAATCTCCAAATTATGTCAAAGGATTTTAATAGAAGGGTTTTTGGTATTATTGTTTATGGATTCGTTTAAAAATGGAATATTGAATAATTTGGAAATAATAAGAAATTTATTTAGAAGTGATAAATTTTTAGAAATCAAATTGTAATTGATTTGGTATTTGGAAATTAAATATTTGAGAAATCGATATGGAAATTTATTTGGAGTTGGAAATAAATTTAGGAATCAATTTGAAATTGATTTGGTATTTGAAATTAAATATTTGGGAAATCGATATGAAAATTTATTTGATGTTAAAATGAAAAAAAAAACTGATTTGTGTCGAAATAAATTGGAAACCAATTTATAAAATGATTTGGGATTGGAAATAAACTTAGGAATCAAATTGTAATTGATTTGGTATTGAAATAAAATTTAGAAATCAATTTGGAATTTGATTTTTGGGGTTAAGAGTGAATATTTGGGAATGTAAATTCAAATTGGAATTTATAAAGGAAAAGGAAATTCGTTTTGAAAATAAACACTGATTTATTTTTAAAGTGTGGAAATAAATTTAAGAAGTGGAACGAAGATTTAAATAAATCGATAAGGATTTATTTAAATTGGTTTAAATGGACCATTTTGAAATGAAAGTGAATTCTCCGTGGAAAGCCGAGTATATTTCCAAAATAGTTTAAAAGTATAAATTTAAAAGTTTTAAAGTAGTTTTAAAGGAATATCTTGGGGAAAATTATTTTCTTAAGTTATTTTGAAATCTTTAGAATAAAGATTTATTTAGCAAACTTTAAAAGTAATTATTTAAAGACCAAATTTATAATTGTTTTAGAAATTGATTATTTAAAAAAAAATCCCTCTATTTACTAATTTTATTTTAAAAGAAAATTTGTTTAAACTTGAATTTATATGTAATATTAGTATAATATTTTTATAACTAATATTTTAAGTAAAGTGTTTGAATATATATATATATATATATATATATATATATATATAGTTTAATTTTAAAATGTTTCCCAAATATATTTTTGGATAAGAAATTTTATTTGTTTTAAAGTATTTGAACTCGGCAGATTTTCAGGAAAAATGAATAAGTATTTGGGGAATGTTTTCGCTTAAGGAAATTGATTCGGAATTCGTTTTCAAAGTTGAAAATGTGAAAAGTAATTTGGAATTTGTTTTCAAAGGATTGAAAAGTGGGAAGTGATTTGAAATTTATTTTCAAATAGTTGAAGAGTGAAAATTTTATCTTGTAAGGATATTTTTGAAAAATGAATAATTTGGAAAATTATTTGAAATTGAATGATGGTTGTGAACATCTATTGATAGTTAAATAACCGACTATCAATATTTACCTTTAAATAAGTATTTGTTGTGATTGCTTGAATTTGAATGCTACACTTATTTAAAAAAATAAGCGCTCACTATTCGGGTTAGCCGTGAAAGGACCTTGGGGTCGTATAACCCATTCCGAATATGTGATACGTCGTAATGAATTGCATTTGAAGACCGGTGTTGAAGACCGGATATTTTTGAAAACGGAAGGATTACCGTCGAGTTACTCTGCATCGGCTGATCTCCGATACAGAGGTTTTATCACCCTTAGTGACGGGAAGTCCGATCGTGATTAGTGAATATCCGGATTGCAAGGGTTTCTTTGGAAGTGCCTTCGGTTCTGTTCGATCCCGGAACAGACTTGTATGGATTGTGTGTCTGACATTACAATTTGAGATGTAAAGCTGGTTTCTATCAAATATATTTCTGTTGGTAGCGGAGAATTTATTCTCTTAGATTAACACCCTTCTCTGAGACGTACGAGCTCAGAGGTTATGTAGTTGATGGTTACTAGTGATATATTCCCAAATTGGTAATGTGGCATACGAAGTGCTGTTGAGCATTTGTGAATTAAAGCACAGCTTTTGTATAAAGCGTAGCTTTGTGAACGAGACTTCATCGAGCCTCACACCCCGGAAATGGTCAAAACAGGAAGGATGCAGCAAGGTTATTAGGGGGTAGCACCCCTTTAGTGTATGTCATTCCTTCTGGATAGAGGTGGTATCATGGTATGGAGCCCAGATATTTAACCTATGTTGTTGCTGCAAATTTATTACTTTGTGGAGGTTGGTGAAATCGAGGATCCTCCGATAGATCGGCTACGATCGAGGGATGACATATTCGTGTTAGTAGTTACCCAGTTAGGGGTAACCCGACCTTGTGTTGGCAGAGTTCTCACCGTTACGTTAGTTCTCGGGGCGTCTTTCCAGAGGAGTTTCCATGTGGCAATGGGAAGTTCCTTGGCCTGACCATTTGTTGGAAATCCAAAGAAACAATAAGATCTTGTACGGATTTAGTTGTATAACCTGCCATGGAATGTGGCGGTAACCTGCTATTGAACATGGTAGCTATAGTAGGCATAAGTGCGAAATGCCTATGCTGGCTAAGATTTATACCTTAATTTTCGAAATGATTTTTCCCACACTATGCACTAGTAATAATATCAAATGTTTCTTTTTAATGCGTATCAAGCATCTTTGACTATCATAAGGAGAAATCTCCTCTAATTCTGCGTTTGCATTGTGTGTGTGTGCGGGAGGCCTTATGGTAGTCTCATTTTCCAAAAAGCATTGCGAATCTATTTTAAATTTATCCCGTTCTTTGTTTTAAAGATAAATAACTGTTTTAGTTCTCACACCAGTCCAATGACTGACCTGGAGTTTATTGTTTCCTTCCTAAACTCTGGGTGTCCACCAATTTCTACACGGGCAGTTTAGAGTCAGGTTATCAGGTTATTCTGGATTTAGGAGTTGCTACAGAAATCTGGAGGCGAGCTGGATGGCGTAGCATATTATCTATTGTATATAGTATTTATTTTCCATTGTTGTTGTTGTAAACTCTGATAATGAATGTAATGTGATGTAATGTATAAAATATACAGTTCATTTGTTTTAATGAATATTCATTTATCTATTATATGTTGTTCCGCTGCGATGGTTAGATTCTGATATTGTGTTGTTACTTTCTGTTCTTTTTCTTCTACCTCTTACTTCTTCTTAAACCCTAAGAATTCGTTTTTCCGTTCATCTTGAGTTAATCACTGGAGATTAGTGTCTATTCAAGGAGTACGGATTAGCGGGTCTTTACAATTGGTATCAGAGCATATGGTTAAGCGACAACCATGGCTCTGTTGGGTATTTCTCATTAGAGATGGAGTCAGTAGTACTCTAGAATGAGTTGAGTGTAATAATATATATGAGCGCGTATTTGTTAGTAAATATAAATTGTTTTATATTGTGTTGACTTATCGGTTGATTGTTTATAGATTCTGGTCGGTGCAGTCTAGCTAACTGTGTCGATAGGGGTTTCTAAACTCTTAAACAAGATAAACTAACACAGTATTGTTTTAAAAACTCGGGTAAATGAAATAATTTTGCCCAAAACTATTTTTGTATATAAAAGAAATGATTTTCTGTAAATTATTACAGTATATGGTTGCTTGGTTGTTTGGTAGTGATAATATTAAACTATTACCACTGAAATTGAATAAGAATTGAAATCATTGTTATATGAAAATTGAAATAAAGATAAGAAATAAAATTCTCATGCAAATGAAATTGAAGAATGTAAATTATAAATGTGACTTATAATTGGAAATAGAATTCCAGAGAAGTTTTGGAAATGTTTTTGAAAGAATTTGGAAATTTTAGAAATTAAATTCCTTTTTGATTTAAGAATGAATTTCAAAGGTTTTGAAAAGTGTTTTTGAAGGAACGAAAAGCTCTAAACTCTTTTGGTCGCCGGAAAATAACTTCGGTAGTGACTGCAGCATCATCGATGTTCATTTTCGGGTTTTCAAAAGAGGAATTGCTGCCAAATTGTTTTAAATGAAAGTTGTTTGGAAAATTTGGGGTTTGGTTTTGAAATTTAAAGAATAATTTGAATTGTTTTCAATAATGGTTTTAAAAGGTTGAAAAGACTCTGGAATGCTATATAAAAATATTAAAGAAAATTTATTAAGTTAAAAATAAATTTGGAGTAATCAAAATGAATTGGAATTGAGTATTGAAATATGGAAATAAATTGAGAATGAATGAATGAGTTTACAATTGCAAGTAATTGAAGTAAATTGAATTCATATGGAATTTGAAATCCAGTTTAAATATACGTGGTTATAAACTGAAATTGAAAACTGAATATTGACAACCAATTTGAATTGTGCAAGATGAAATGAATTAGAACTTGTAATGAATTAGTGATTGGAACCAATTTAAAATTGTGCAGTTATGAATAAAAGATAGTTGATAAAATTCAATATTCAGAAGGTAAATTGAATCCAAATGAAATTAGAATGCAAAATTGAATGAAAATGAATATATAACTTCAATTGTAGAGTAAAGATGATATAAGAAGCATATATCGAATTTTTTAAAGAAAATGTGCAAAATGGTTTGAATGTTGGAATTGGATATTATGGCTAGCAGGATATACAGGTGTATTAAAAGAAATGGAATTGGGATTTTGATTTCAAAGATTGTAACGACCCGTATTTTACGCGTCGACATATCGTAAAATAGTTGCCATCATGTCGTTAGTATTGCTTGAGTCGTTTTGAGTCTAAGTTGTAGGGTTTACGGCTTAAGGGGTTAGGCCGTGTAATAGTTAGGTCGTAAGGAAGATAGGTCGGGTGGAGCGACTTATAGAAGTAACGACCTAAGGGTATTAGGCGACTTATAGTAGTTAGCGACTTAAGAGACCAGGCGAGTTAAGGCAGTTAGCGGGTTAGAAAACCCACGAGTTACCGGGTTAAGATTTGACCGACCTAAGGGTTACCGGGTTAAGGATTGACGACCTATAGATTCGAGCGACTCATAGGTAGTGACCGACATAGTGGATAAGCGACCTAAGGGTTTGGTCGACCTAAGTAGGTTAACGGCTTTAGGTAGGAAGGTCGTTCGTGCGACTTAGTATAGTTGGGTCGTATTGGGGCTTAGGTCGTATAGGGAATGGAGCGACCTAAGATTTAGCTGGGTTGTAGTTAGGTCGTGAACGACCTAAGACTTAAGTTTGTTATGATATAAGTCGTAAGTCGTGAGGACTTGGGCTTAGTGTTAAGTCATTAGGTCGCGTCTTAGTTAAGTCGCGTACGAGTTAGGTCGGCATCCCTGATAGGTCGTTAGGTTGGTAGGGTAGTTAAGTCGTTGAGTCGCTGGGCCGTATAAGTGTTAGGTCATTAAGTCGTCTAGGCGACTCAGGAGGAGGTGCGCATGAATGTTAGGTCGTTGAGTCGCATCTGGTTAAGTCGTTGGGTCGGCTTTGTAGTTGAGTCGCTGAGCCGTGTAAGTGTTGAGTCGTAGGTCGTGGGAAACGATAGGTCGTAGGTCGTAGGTCGTGACATTTTAGGTCGTGGATGACTCATGGGGGCGGCGACCTAAGGATTTCCAGCCTATAAATAGAGGGGTTTGGTTCACTTTTTGGCACCGGATTTTGAAGCGACGAAGTGCTACCATTTTGAGAGCTCGACTACTACACTTCTTCACTTCTTTTCTCCACTCTAATCTAGTGATTCCTTCCATCTAAATTGAAGATCAAATCGAAGATCCAATAGCCAAAGTTGAAGATCTCCATCCATCGAAGAGAGATTTCATCGTTTGAAGCGGAGCTTTGGAGGATCAAGCTTGATTCTTTGCTGTCCAGATCTGGAGTTGGTTGTTTTTGAGGTGTTTAGGTGATTCGGTGAGTGGTGGTTATCTCTCACACGGACCCAAAGGAGTATATTGGATCGGTGGTTTGTTTATGTACTAAAGAGAGTGATTTCGTGCATTTTTCTTAAGTCTGCATGTAGATCTATTGCTCATGATGATTTGACATCTATTTTACTACATGTTCTCTTATGCAAGTTCATTCATCAAGTTGTAGAGATATTGTTCATAATTCATGTTTGTTAGAATGCATGTTAGATTTGGACTCTTTATTTACGAAATTGCCATTAATGCGTAATTGTTTATTTAGATCTTGTTTGAATGATTGATTACTTGGATTAATGTTTGATTTGATTGATTAGTTGATTGATAACTTGATTTGGACAAGTTGGTCGAAGATGATTCAAAAGCTAAGTGGAAAGGCTCTTGAATAAGGAAAGCTGCTTGTGGCATATGAAGCGGATGTTGAAGCTCATATGGATAGATTTGATGATGATGTTGAGATGGGACTTTGACATGATGCGATGAGGCAAACCATGATGTTGAGATGGGACTTTGCTATGATGCGATGAAGCAAAGCATGATGTGTGAAAGCCTTGGTTTAATCCAGACGGGATCATCCCAAGCATGTTGATAACTCGGTGATGTGGTCCGGGTTTGTGGATAATGGTTAGCTTGAGAGGCGCTCGAGCTAGTATGGGAATAGTCGTCCAGGAGGATGACTAGAAGGCTGAGATTTCATCGTTGTTGAAGGTTCTAGCATGCTCAAAGCAAGAGTACGTTGGGACGGGTCACGATGACGTTCCAAGCACGGGTCACAATGACGTGCTAGTACTCTGGGCAGATGCGATAGTCCTAGGCACGGGTCACGACGACGTGCGGAGCTATGTCTAGAACCGGGGTTACCATTAGCCCTTGGCAGGCGGTCATTCAACTAACGGTCAAATCAAGGCAATGATAACAGTGATAGCCAGAGTCATGGATGTTTGGATGTTTGGTTGTATCGTCGCTTGGGTCAAGAGCGATGTTTTCAGGGTGCTTATCTGATCTTGGTTTAGGCCTTGGGGGTTTGTACTTGGAAAACGCCGACCTTGACTCGAGTGATAATTACTTTGCTTTGAATATCTGAATTGCTATGTTTGCTTCTGCTTAGTGTGTCTGGGGGCTATCACTGTAGAAAGAGGTGGAGTGGGATGGTTGGGTTCCTATTCCTTTTACCCTTTATGCTCTTTTGGTATGTTTGATAGTTGATTTACTGCTCACTAAGACTTTTGTCCGACTCAAGGTTTTATGTTTTAACTCTTATTACCATAGGCTGTTCATCCATGTTGGGATGGGCAGACTAGGTAGTAGGTGACAGGTGCTGTTCCTAGTGGCCAACGCTGTTGATAACGAAGACGAGCTGGAGGCTTTTACATATTGTTTTCTTACTATATGTACTTGGTGTTCCGCTGTTTGTATATTCTCTGAGTGTTATGTAGCGCGGCTTGATGTATTGACTTTGCTGATTGTTGTATCAAACTATTAGAGTTTATATGATGAGATTCTGTTATAGAGCTTCACCATGTATATTTTCTATTGTATTTTGTCCATGCGCTGTGAGTAATACGATAGAGTTTATTGTTTTTACCTTACCCTGATGATCGTCCATGGCGGCCTGGCACACTTTTCAGCGCATTATTCCCTTGTTTAGTGCAGGGGTCATGGGCGGTCGTTACAAAGATAAAATTGAATTGCTCGACAAAAAGGTACGTATTTCAGTTTCAGTATGAAATTTGATGATTTTTTTTCAACCACTTGGCTTTCTCTTTTCTTTTTGATTCTGAGGGGCCGTGGTGCCATTTTGTAGTCGTACCGAGCTAGCCGCGCAAAGGAGACACTGGCGAAATTTTTCAAAAATTTAGGGTGTTAGAAATTTTTTGAGAAAATTTGAAAGTTTGAAATTTGAATTTAAAATTTAAATTGTGAAGTAAACAATGTTGTTTGGAACCGTATTTTACGTGTCGACATATCGTAAAATAGTTGCCATTGCTTGAGTCGTTTTGAGTCTAAGTTGTAGGGTTTACGGCTTAAGGGGTTAGGCCGTGTAATAGTTAGGTCGTGAGGAAGATAGGTCGGGTGGAGCGACTTATAGAAGTAACGACCTAAGGGTATTAGGCGACTTATAGTAGTTAGCGACTTAAGAGACCAGGCGAGTTAAGGCAGTTAGCGGGTTAGAAAACCCATGAGTTACCGGGTTAAGATTTGACCGACCTAAGGGTTACCGGGTTAAGGATTGACGACCTATAGATTCGAGCGACTCATAGGTAGTGACCGACTTAGTGGATAAGCGACCTAAGGGTTTGGTCGACCTAAGTAGGTTAACGGCTTAAGGTAGGAAGGTCGTTCTTGCGACTTAGTATAGTTGGGTCGTATTGGGGCTTAGGTCGTATAGGGAATGGAGCGACCTAAGATTTAGCTGGGTTGTAGTTAGGTCGTGAACGACCTAAGACTTAAGTTTGTTATGATATAAGTCGTAAGTCGTGAGGACTTGGGCTTAGTGTTAAGTCATTAGGTCGCGTCTTAGTTAAGTCGCGTACGAGTTAGGTCGGCATCCCTGATAGGTCGTTAGGTCGGCAGGGTAGTTAAGTCGTTGAGTCGCTGGGCCGTATAAGTGTTAGGTCATTAAATCGTCTAGGCGACTCAGGAGGAGGTGCGCACGAATGTTAGGTCGTTGAGTCGCATCTGGTTAAGTCGTTGGGTCGGCTTTGTAGTTGAGTCGCTGAGCCATGTAAGTGTTGAGTCGTAGGTCGTGGGAAACGATAGGTCGTAGGTCGTGACATTTTAGGTCGTGGACGACTCATGGGGGCGGCGACCTAAGGATTTCCAGCCTATAAATAGAGGGGTTTGGTTCACTTTTTGGCACCGGATTTTGAAGCGACGAAGTGCTGCCATTTTGAGAGCTCGACTACTACACTTCTTCACTTCTTTTCTCCACTCTAATCTAGTGATTCCTTCCATCTAAATTGAAGATCAAATCGAAGATCCAAGAGCCAAAGTTGAAGATCTCCATCCATCGAAGAGAGATTTCATCGTTTGAAGCGGAGCTTTGGAGGATCAAGGTTGATTCTTTGCTGTCCAGATCTGGAGTTGGTTGTTTTTGAGGTGTTTAGGTGATTCGGCGAGTGGTGGTTATCTCTCACACGGACCCAAAGGAGTATATTGGATCGGTGGTTTGTTTATGTGCTAAAGAGAGTGATTTCGTGCATTTTTCTTAAGTCTGCATGTAGATCTATTGCTCATGATGATTTGACATCTATTTTACTACATGTTCACTTATGCAAGTTCATTCATCAAGTTGTAGAGATATTGCTCATAATTCATGTTTGTTAGAACGCATGTTAGATTTGGACTCTTTATTTACGAAATTGCCATTGTTGCGTAATTGTTTATTTAGATCTTGTTTGAATGATTGATTACTTGGATTAATGTTTGATTTGATTGATTAGTTGATTGATAACTTGATTTGGACAAGTTGGTCGAAGATGATTCAAAAGCTAAGTGGAAAGGCTCTTGAATAAGAAAAGCTGCTTGTGGCATATGAAGCGGATGTTGAAGCTCATACGGATAGATTTGATGATGATGTTGAGATGGGACTTTGCCATGATGCGATGAGGCAAACCAAGATGTTGAGATGGGACTTTGCTATGATGCGATGAAGCAAAGCATGATGTGAGAAAGCCTTGGTTTAATCCAGACGGGATCATCCCAAGCATGTTGATAACTCGATGATGTGGTCCGGGTTTGTGGATAATGGTTAGCTTGAGAGGCGCTCGAGCTAGTATGGGAATAGTCGTCGAGGAGGATGACTAGAAGGCTGAGATTTCATCGTTGTTGAAGGTTCTAGCATGCTCAAAGCAAGAGTACGTTGGGACGGGTCACGATGACGTTCCAAGCACGGGTCACGATGACGTGCTAGTACTCTGGGCAAATGCGATAGTCCTAGGCATGGGTCACGACGACGTGCGGAGCTATGTCTAGAACCGGGGTTACCATTAGCCCTTGGCAGGCGGTCATTCAACTAACGGTCAAATCAAGGCAATGATAACAGTGATAGCCAGAGTCATGGATGTTTGGTTGTATCGTCGCTTGATTCAAGAGCGATGTTTTCAGGGTGCTTATCTGATCTTGGTTTAGGCCTTGGGGGTTTGTACTTGGAAAATGTCGACCTTGACTCGAGTGATAATTACTTTGCTTTGAATGTCTGAATTGCTATGTTTGCTTCTGCTTAGTGTGTCTGGGGGCTATCACTGTAGAAAGAGGTGGAGTGGGATGGTTGGGTTCCTATTCCTTTTACCCTTTATGCTCTTTTGGTATGTTTGATAGTTGATTTACTGCTCACTAAGACTTTTGTCCGACTCAAGGTTTTATGTTTTAACTCTTATTACCATAGGCTGTTCATCCATGTTGGGATGGGCAGACTAGGTAGTAGGTGACAGGTGCTGTTCCTAGTGGCCAACGCTGTTGATAACGAAGACGAGCTGGAGGCTTTTACATATTGTTTTCTTACTATATGTACTTGGTGTTCCGCTGTTTGTATATTCTCTGAGTGTTATGTAGCGCGGCTTGATGTATTGACTTTGCTGATTGTTGTATCAAACTATTAGAGTTTATATGATGAGATTCTGTTATATGGAGCTTCACCATGTATATTTTCTATTGTATTTTGTCCATGCGCTGTGAGTAATACGATAGAGTTTATTGTTTTTACCTTACCCTGATGATCGTCCATGGCGGCCTGGCACACTTTTCAGCGCATTATTCCCTTGTTTAGTGCAGGGGTCATGGGCGGTCGTTACAAAGATAAAATTGAATTGCTCGACAAAAAGGTACGTATTTCAGTTTCAGTATGAAATTTGATGATTTTTTTTCAACCACTTGGCTTTCTCTTTTCTTTTTGATTCTGAGGGGCCGTGGTGCCATTTTGTAGTCGTACCGAGCTAGCCGCGCAAAGGAGACACTGGCGAAATTTTTCAAAAATTTAGGGTGTTAGAAATTTTTTGAGAAAATTTGAAAGTTTGAAATTTGAATTTAAAATTTAAATTGTGAAGTAAACAATGTTGTTTGGAACCTATAATTGAAGTTGGAAAGCTAGTTGAAATGATAATGGATCTTTAGTAAAAAGATTTGTTTTGGTAAGTTAATAAAACTATTTGGATTGTGAAAAAAATAGTGAACGGGTTAGGAATCGTTTTTCCTAACTTGTAATTTCGGGACGAAATTCTTTTAAGGGAGGAAGATTGTAACGACCCAGAATTTTGAACAATTTAAATTGAAAATATTTAATTAATTTTAAATATTTGAATGATGGTTTGGCTTGAATTTCAATTTATCAGTATGAATTTGACGATTAAATTATAGAATTTAATCTATTGAAAGTTGAATAAAAATTTGAATCTTCAATTTTAAGCTGATTAAAAATATTTCAAAGGCTTGTAAAATCCACATTGATAATATTAAAGATAATAGAAGCTTCAGAATTGGATTTGAAAGTAATTTGATCGGTTTTGAAATTATATCGTTTGAATCGATATTTAAAAATAGCCGTCCGAGGCACAGTCTCGGAATTCGACGAAACCAGTTCCATTGGATCCGTAGTATTGAATTATTACCGGATTTCAAATTTCGTATTTTTCGGAGTTGTTATGTGAGCACACGGTAAGTAAACGCGTTGGGATTTAATCGAATTCAAATTGAATTTAAAATTTTAATTTAAAATTGAAATTTGTCAAACATCAGCACGTCATCTCCTAAAATCACGCCTGAAATCGCGAAGAGATCGTGTAAATAATGCCTCTACCCATTTTTAAATAACCATCTCCCTCTTCAGTTTTAAAAAGCAGAATCAAACAAAAATTTAATGGTCGCATCTTTATCTTCCACTTCCTCTTCAATTTCAAAACCGAAAGCCCCCTCTCCAGATTCAAAGAAAAAAAAATCGAATTTAAATCAAACAAAAAATGGCCGAAACCCTCTTCCTGAATAAAAAAAAACTCGATCCGATCTCGTGCCGTGCTCGAGCGCTTCCTCGAGTTCACAAAAGGCGGAGGCGCGGCAATGTTGAGAGCAACTTCTTCTGGCGACGGCGACGGCGGCGAGCCGCAATCGAGCGTGACAAAGTCATGTGCTCGCGATTCGAGATAGAGGAGTGGGGCGGCTCCGCTAGTTCGTGGTAGCGTGTTTGTTGCCGCGAGGTGGAGGCAGTCCTGAGGCAGGGCAGCAGTGCATCTCGGCCTCAGCAACGACGAATGGGACAGAAGCGGTAGAGGCGGATCTGGGCAGCGTTCGTGGTGCGCGATACGATGGTCGATCGCGAGTTCGACTGAGTGGCTGTGAGGTATATTGTTCTATTATTTGTTTCTTTTAATTTGTTAATTGATTTGTGTAGAGAAATGAAATCTTTACAGTAAAAAAAAAATGTTCTGTTTTATATTTTTCAAATAAGGGTTAAGCAGGAAATTTATCAATAACAAAATTTATAGTTAGAACCAAAATATTAAGTTGGGATTTTTATACAGTTAGTTAATTTTATTTATCAAATAGGAAGATGTGGATATAAAAATAAAGATATATGTATGAATGAAACATACCTATTTTTATTTAAAATTCATATAGGGTTAAACAGAAAATTTATACATATATTGATAACAGTATTGAATGAATTTTATTTGGAATTTAAAAATTGTGGAGAGTTTTAAATTCATATGAATTTTTGTTCTGATAAGTATATATAGTTTCAAGTGAAAAAAAATATAAATAAATAAAAATACTTATTTACTTGATGATTTCAATTATTTTCGATACTAAAAGATTTATAAAGGGAAATTCAATTAACTAAATAAATTGGTAAAAGAAAATTTGTTTGGCAGATAATTTGGCTAATTTAAATTATCTGAAAGAAAATTAATTTTAGGTTAGGTTAAATTTAAAAGTTAATTAATTTAACCTATTAAAAAGAAATCGATTATTCGATTTATATTGAGTATTAATGAATTGTATAAATATTTATACAAGCTCAAAACTACAAAGGAAACAAACTGGATTGGAAACGGATTGCAAAATAAAAGCTAAGGTGAGATCTTCTCACTCAAATTAAAATTGGATTTGCAGTTATTGATTGATTGCTATTTGGATGTGATATAGTATATATATATATTAGTATATAGCAATATATATATTGGCATATGTATTTATTGCAGTTGATTGATTTCCCGCATTATATAGCGGATGAGACCCTATTGCGCCGTTATTAAGCGGATGATATTTTGTAAATCACATATACCGCGATATCCCGTCTTGAAACGGGATTGGTATTGTGCTAATGTCTTTGGATGCAGGAAAACAGGTTGGAGGGATCCAACTGGATCCCTCATATTGATTGAATTTATTTATATTGTTATATGATAATCTGTGAATGATTATATTGATGTGATTGATAATATAGATATTTGGGATTTATTTGAAGGCTACAATTTAGCTGAATGAATTTTTGGTATAGCTAGATACCAGAATTAAATAAAAATTGAATTTTTGAATTTAAAGTTGAAAATTTTGAAAAGAAGGAATTAAAATATAAAATGTGATTTTTAGTAATCTTATCGGATAAATCTCCAAATTATGTCAAAGGATTTTAGTAGAAGGGTTTTTGGTATTATTGTTTATGGATTCGTTTAAAAATGGAATATTGAATAATTTGGAAATAATAAGAAATTTATTTAAAAGTGATAAATTTTTAGAAATCAAATTGTAATTGATTTGGTATTTGGAAATTAAATATTTGAGAAATCGATATGGAAATTTATTTGGAGTTGGAAATAAATTTAGGAATCAATTTGAAATTGATTTGGTATTTGAAATTAATATTTGGGAAATTGATATGAAAATTTATTTGATGTTAAAATGAAAAAAAAACTGATTTGTGTCGAAATAAATTGGAAACCAATTTGTAAAATGATTTGGGATTGGAAATAAACTTAGGAATCAAATTGTAATTGATTTGGTATTGAAATAAAATTTAGAAATCAATTTGGAATTTGATTATTGGGGTTAAAAGTGAATATTTGGGAATGTAAATTCAAATTGGAATTTATAAAGGAAAAGGAAATTTGTTTTGAAAATAAACACTGATTTATTTTTAAAGTGTGGAAATAAATTTAAGAAGTGGAACGAAGATTTAAATAAATCGATAAGGATTTATTTAAATTGGTTTAAATGGACCATTTTGAAATGAAAGTGAATTCTCCCTGGAAAGCCGAGTATATTTCCAAAATAGTTTAAAAGTATAAATTTAAAAGTTTTAAAGTAGTTTTAAAGGAATATCTTGGGGAAAATTATTTTCTTAAGTTATTTTGAAATCTTTAGAATAAAGATTTATTTAGCAAACTTTAAAAGTAATTATTTAAAGACCAAATTTATAATTGTTTTAGAAATTGATTATTTAAAAAAAATTCCCTCTATTTACTAATTTTATTTTGAAAGAAAATTTGTTTAAACTTGAATTTATATGTAATATTAGTATAATATTTTTATAACTAATATTTTACGTAAAGTGTTTGAAATATATATATATATATATATATAGTTTAATTTTAAAATGTTTCCCAAATATATTTTTGGATAAGAAATTTTATTTGTTTTAAAGTATTTGAACTCGGTAGATTTTCAGGGAAAATGAATAAGTATTTGGGGAATGTTTTCGCTTAAGGAAATTGATTCGGAATTCGTTTTCAAAGTTGAAAATGTGAAAAGTAATTTGGAATTTGTTTTCAAAGGATTGAAAAGTGGGAAGTGATTCGAAATTTATTTTCAAATAGTTGAAGAGTGAAAATTTTATCTTGTAAGGATATTTTTGAAAAATGAATAATTTGGAAAATTATTTGAAATTGAATGATGGTTGTGAACATCTATTGATAGTTAAATAACCGACTATCAATATTTACCTTTAAATAGGTATTTGTTGTGATTGCTTGAATTTGAATGCTACACTTATTTAAAAAAATAAGTGCTCACTATTCGGGTTAGCCGGGAAAGGACCTTGGGGTCGTATAACCCATTCCGAATATGTGATGCGTCGTAATGAATTGCATTTGAAGACCGGTGTTGAAGACCGGATATTTTTGAAAACGGAAGGATTACCGTCGAGTTACTCTGCATCGGCTGATCTCCGATACAGAGGTTTTATCACCCTTAGTGACGGGAAGTCCGATCGTGATTAGTGAATATCCGGATTGCAAGGGTTTCTTTGGAAGTGCTTTCGGTTTCGTTCGATCCCGGAACAGACTTGTATGGATTGTGTGTCTGACATTACAATTTGAGATGTAAAGCTGGTTTCTATCAAATATATTTCTGTTGGTGGCGGAGAATTTATTCTCTTAGATTAACACCCTTCTCTGAGACGTACGAGCTCAGAGGTTATGTAGTTGATGGTTACTAGTGATATGTTCCCAAATTGGTAATGTGGCATACGAAGTGCTGTTGAGCATTTGTGAATTAAAGCACAGCTTTTGTATAAAGCGTAGCTTTGTGACGAGACTTCATCGAGCCTCACATCCCGGAAATGGTCAAAACAGGAAGGATGCAGCAAGGTTATTAGGGGGTAGCACCCCTTTAGTGTATGTCATTCCTTCTGGATAGAGGTGGTATCATGGTATGGAGCCCAGTTATTTATCCTATGTTGTTGCTGCAAATTTATTACTTTGTGGAGGTTAGTGAAATCGAGGATCCTCGGATAGATCGGCTACGATCGAGGGATGACATATTCGTGTCAGTAGTTACCCAGTTAGGGGTAACCCGACCTTGTGTTGGCAGAGTTATAACCATTACGTTAGTTCTCGGGGCGTCTTTCCAGAGGCGTTTCCATGTGGCAATGGGAAGTTCCTTGGCCTGACCATTTGTTGGAAATCCAAAGAAACAATAAGATCTTGTACGGATTTAGTTGTATAACCTGCCATGGAATGTGGCGGTAACCTGCTATTGAACATGGTAGCTATAGTAGGCGTAAGTGCGAAATGCCTATGCTGGCTAAGATTTATACCTTTATTTTCGAAATGATTTTTCCCACACTATACACTAGTAATAATATCAAATGTTTTTTTTAATGCGTATCAAGCATCTTTGACTATATAAGGAGAAATCTCCTCCGATTTTGCGTTTGCATTGTGTGTGTGTGCGGGAGGCCTTATGGTAGTCTCATTTTCCAAAAAGCATTGCGAATCTATTTTAAATTTATCCTGTTCTTTGTTTTAAAGATAAATAACTGTTTTAGTTCTCACACCAGTCCCATGACTGACCTGGAGTTTATTGTTTCCTTCCTAAACTCTGGGTGCCCACCAATTTCTACACGGGCAGTTTAGAGTCAGGTTATCAGGTTATTCTGGATTTAGGAGTTGCTACAGAAATCTGGAGGCGAGCTGGATGGCGTAGCATATTATCTATTGTATATAGTATTTATTTTCCGTTGTTGATGTTGTAAACTCTGATAATGAATGTAATGTGATGTAATGTATAAAATATACAGTTCTTTTGTTTTAATGAATTTTAATTTATCTATTATATGTTGTTCCGCTGCGATGGTTAGATTATGATATTGTGTTGTTACTTTATGTTCTGTTTCTTGTACCTCTTTCTTCTTCTTAAACCCTAAGAATTCGTTTTTCCGTTCATCTTGAGTTAATCACTAGAAATTAGTGTCTCTTCAAGGAGTACGGATTAGCGGGTCTTTACATTTGGTATCAGAGCATATGGTTAAGCGACAACCATGGCTCTGTTGGGTATTTCTCATTAGAGATGGAGTCAGTAGTACTCTGGAATGAGTTGTGTGTAATAATATATATGAGCACGTATTTGTTAGTAAATATAAATTGTTTTATATTGTGTTGACTTATCGGTTGATTGTTTATAGATTCTGGTCGGTGCAGTCTAGCTAACTGTATCGATAGGGGTTTCTAAACTCTTAAACAAGATAAACTGACACAGTATTGTTTTAAAAACTCGGGTAAATGAAATAATTTTGCCCAAAACTATTTTTGTATATAAAAGAAATGATTTTCTATAAATTATTACAGTATATGGTTGCTTGGTTGTTTGGTAGTGATAATATTAAACTATTACCAACGAAATTGAATAAGAATTGAAATCATTGTTATATGAAAATTGAAATAAAGATAAGAAATAAAATTCTCATGCAAATGAAATTGAATAATGTAAATTATAAATGTGACTTATAATTGGAAATAGAATTCCAGAGAAGTTTTGGAAATGTTTTTGAAAGAATTTGGAAATTTTAGAAATTAAATTCCTTTTTGATTTAAGAATGAATTTCAAAGGTTTTGAAAAGTGTTTTTGAAGGAATGAAAAGCTCTAATCTCTTTTGGTCGTCGGAAAATAACTTCGGTAGTGACTGCAGCATCATCGATGTTCATTTTCGGGTTTTCAAAAGAGGAATTGCTGCCAAATTGTTTTAAATGGAAGTTGTTTGGAAAATTTGGGGTTTGGTTTTGAAATTTAAAAATAATTTGAATTGTTTTCAATAATGGTTTTGAAAGGTTGAAAAGACTCTGGAATGCTATATAAAAATATTAAAGAAAATTTATTAAGTTGAAAATAAATTTGGAGTAATCAAAATGAATTGGAATTGAGTATTGAATTATGGAAATAAATTGAGAATGAATGAATGAATTTACAATTGCAAGTAAATGAAGTAAATTGAATTCATATGGAATTTGAAATCCAGTTTAAATATACGTGGTTATAAACTGAAATTGAAAACTGAATATTGACAACCAATTTGAATTGTGCAAGATGAAATGAATTAGAACTTGTAATGAATTAGTGATTGGAACCAATTTAAAATTGTGCAGTTATGAATAAAAGATAGTTGATAAAATTCAATATTCAGAAGGTAAATTGAATCCAAATAGAGTTGAAAGTGTAAATTGAATCCAAATGAAATTAGAATGCAAAATTGAATGAAAATGAATATATAACTTCAATTGTAGAGTAAAGATGATATAAGAAGCATATATCGAAATTTTGTAAAGAAAATGTGCAAAATGGTTTGAATGTTGGAATTGGATATTATGGCTAGCTGGATATACAGGTGTATTAAAAGA
Organism: Allium cepa; assembly: GCA_030765085.1. Lineage (NCBI taxonomy): Eukaryota > Viridiplantae > Streptophyta > Magnoliopsida > Asparagales > Amaryllidaceae > Allium > Allium cepa. Next base: position 316,234,670 of record CM060941.1, on the reverse strand, counting down.
AATGGAATTGGGATTTTGATTTCAAGGATAAAATTGAATTGCTCGACAAAAAGGTACGTATTTCAGTTTCAGTATGAAATTTGATGATTTTCTTCTCCAGCCACTTGGCTTTCTCTTTTCTTTTTGATTCTAAGGGGCCGTGGTGCCATTTTGTAGTCATACCGAGCTAGCCACGCAAAGGAGACGCTGGCGAAATTTTTCGAAAATTTAGGGTGTTAGAAATTTTTTGAGAAAATTTGAAAGTTTGAAATTTGAATTTAAATTTAAATTTAAATTGTGAAGTAAACAATGTTGTTTGGAACCTATAATTGAAGTTGGAAAGCTAGTTGAAATGATAATGGATCTTTAGTAAAAAGATTTGTTTTGGTAAGTTAATAAAACTATTTGGATTGTGAAAAAAATAGTGAACGGGTTAAGAATCGTTTTTCCTAACTTGTAATTTCGGGACGAAATTCTTTTAAGGGAGGAAGATTATAACGACCCAGAATTTTGAACAATTTAAATTGAAAATATTTAATTAATTTTATATATTTGAATGATGGTTTGACTTGAATTTCAATTTATCAGTATGAATTTGACGATTAAATTATAGAATTTAATCTATTGAAAGTTGAATAAAAATTTGAATCTTCAATTTTAAGCTGATTAAAAATATTTCAAAGGCTTGTAAAATCCACATTGATAATATTAAAGATAATAGAAGCTTCAGAATTGGATTTGAAAGTAATTTGATCGGTTTTGAAATTATATCGTTTGAATCGATATTTAAAAATAGCCGTCTGAGGCACAGTCTCGGAATTTGACGAAACCAGTTCCATTGGATCCGTAGTATTGAATTATTACCGGATTTCAAATTTCGTATTTTTCGGAGTTGTTATGTGAGCACACGGTAAGTAAACGCGTTGGGATTTAATCGAATTCAAATTGAATTTAAAATTTAAAATTGAAATTGAAATTTGTCAAACATCAGCACGTTATCTCCTAAAATCACGCCTGAAATCGCGAAGAGATCGTGTAAACAATGCCTCTACCCATTTTTAAATAACCATCTCCCTCTTCAGTTTTAAAAAGCAGAATCAAACAAAAATTTAATGGTCGCATCTTTATCTTCCACTTCCTCTTCAATTTCAAAACCGAAAGCCCCCTCTCCAGATTCAAAGAAAAAAAAATCGAATTTAAATCAAGCAAAAAATGGCCGAAGCCCTCTTCCTCAATAAAAAAAAAAAAACTCGATCAGATCTTGTGCCGTGCTCGAGCGCTTCCTCGAGTTCACAAAAGGCGGAGGCGCGGCAATGTCGAGAGCAACTTCTTCTGGCGACGGCGACAGCGGCGAGCCGCAATCGAGCGTGACGAAGTCACGTGCTCGCGATTCGAGATAGAGGAGTGGGGCGGCTCCGCTAGTTCGTGGTAGCGTGTTTGTTGCCGCGAGGTGGAGGCAGTCCTGAGGCAGGGCAGCTGTGCATCTCGGCCTCAGCAACGACGAATGGGACAGAAGTGGTAGAGGCGGATCTGGGCAGCGTTCGTGGTGCGCGAGACGATGGTCGATCGCGAGTTCGACTGAGTGGCTGTGAGGTATATTGTTCTATTATTTGTTTCTTTTAATTTGTTAATTGATTTGTGCAGAGAAATGAAATCTTTACAGTAAAAAAAAAACTATTCTGTTTTATATTTTTCAAATAAGGGTTAAGCAGGAAATTTATCAATAACAAAATTTATAGTTAGAACCAAAATATTAAGTTGGGATTTTTATACAGTTAGTTAATTTTATTTATCAAATCGGAAGAGGTGGATATAAAAATAAAGATATATGTATGAATGAAACATACCTATTTGTATTTAAAATTCATATGGGTTAAACAGAAAATTTATACATATATTGATAATAGTATAGAATGATTTTTATTTGAAATTTAAAAATTATGGAGAGTTTTAAATTCATATGAATTTTTGTTCTGATAAGTATATATAGTTTCAAGTGAAAAAAAATATAAATAAATAAAAATACTTATTTACTTGATGATTTCAATTATTTTTGATACTAAAAGATTTATAAAGGGAAATTCAATTAACTAAATAAATTGGTAAAAGAAAATTTGTTTGGCAGATAATTTGGCTAATTTAAATTATCTAAAAGAAAATTAATTTTAGGTTAGGTTAAATTTAAAAGTTAATTAATTTAACCTATTAAAAATAAATCGATTATTCGATTTATATTGAGAATTAATGAATTGTATAAATATTTATACAAGGTCAAAACTACAAAGGAAACAAACTGGATTGGAAACGGATTGCAAAATAAAAGCTAAGGTGAGATCTTTTCACTCAAATTAAAATTGGATTTGCAGTTATTGATTGATTGCTATTTGGATGTGATATAGTGTGTGTATATATATATATATATATATATATATATTAGTATATAGCAATATATATATATATATATATTGGCATATGTATATATTGCAGTTGATTGATTTCCCGCATTATATAGCGGATGAGATCCTATTGCGCCGTTATTAAGCGGATGATATTTTATAAATCCCATATACCGCGATATCCCGTCTTGAAACGGGATTGGTATTGTGCTAATGTCTTTGGATGCAGGAAAACAGGTTGGAGGGATCCAACTGGATCCCTCATATTGATTGAATTTATTTATATTGTTATATGATAATCTGTGAATGATTATATTGATGTGATTGATAATATTGATATTTGGGATTTATTTGAAGGCTATAATTTAGCTGAATGAATTTTTGGTATAGCTAGATACCAGAATTAAATAAAAATTGGATTTTTGAATTTAAAGTTGAAAATTTTGAAAAGAAGGAATTAAAATATAAAATGTGATTTTTAGTAATCTTATCGGATGAATCTCCAAATTATGTCAAAGGATTTTAATAGAAGGGTTTTTGGTATTATTGTTTAAGGATTCGTTTAAAAATGGAATATTGAATAATTTGGAAAGAATAAGAAATTTATTTAGAAGTGATAAATTTTTAGAAATCAAATTGTAATTGATTTGGTATTTGGAAGTTAAATATTTGAGAAATCGATATGGAAATTTATTTGGAGTTGGAAATAAATTTAGGAATCAATTTGAAATTGATTTGGTATTTGAAATTAAATATTTGGGAAATCGATACGAAAATTTATTTGATGTTAAAATGAAAAAAAAAACTGATTTGCGTCGAAATAAATTGGAAACCAATTTGTAAAATGATTTGGATTGGAAATAAACTTAGGAATCAAATTGTAATTGATTTGGTATTGAAATAAAATTTAGAAATCAATTTGGAATTTGATTTTTGGGGTTAAAAGTGAATATTTGGGAATGTAAATTCAAATTGGAATTTATAAAGGAAAAGGAAATTTGTTTTGAAAATAAACACTGATTTATTTTTAAAGTGTGGAAATAAATTTAAGAAGTGGAACGAAGATTTAAATAAATCGATAAGGATTTATTTAAATTGGTTTAAATGGACCATTTTGAAATGAAAGTGAATTCTCCCTAGAAAGCCGAGTATATTTCCAAAATAGTTTTAAAGTATAAATTTAAAAGTTTTAAAGTAGTTTTAAAGGAATATCTTGGGGAAAATTATTTTCTTAAGTTATTTTGAAATCTTTAGAATAAAGATTTATTTAGCATACTTTAAAAGTAATTATTTAAAGACCAAATTTATAATTGTTTTAGAAATTGATTATTTAAAAAAAAATTCCCTCTATTTACTAATTTTATTTTAAAAGAAAATTTGTTTAAACTTGAATTTATATGTAATACTAGTATAATATTTTTATAACTAATATTTTAAGTAAAGTGTTTGAAAAATATATATATATATATATATATATATATATCTATGTATGTATGTATGTATATAGTTTCATTTTAAAATGTTTCCCAAATATATTTTTGGATAAGAAATTTTATTTGTTTTAAAGTTTTTGAACTCGGCAGATTTTTAGGGAAAATGAATAAGTATTTGGGGAATGTTTTCGCTTAAGGAAATTGATTCGGAATTCGTTTTCAAAGTTGAAAATGTGAAAAGTAATTTGAAATTTGTTTTCAAAGGATTGAAAAGTGGGAAGTGATTTGAAATTTATTTTCAAATAATTGAAGAGTGAAAATTTTATCTTGTAAGGATATTTTTGAAAAATGAATAATTTGGAAAATTATTTGAAATTGAATGATGGTTGTGAACATCTATTGATAGTTAAATAACCGACTTTCAATATTTACCTTTAAATAGGTATTTGTTGTGATTGCTTGAATTTGAATGCTACACTTATTTAAAAAAATAAGCGCTCACTATTCGGGTTAGCCGGGAAAGGACCTTGGGGTCGTATAACCCATTTCGAATATGTGATACATCGTAATGAATTGCATTTGAAGACCGGTGTTGAAGACTGGATATTTTTGAAAACGGAAGGATTACTGTCGAGTTACTCTGCATCGGCTGATCTCCGATACAGAGGTTTTATCACCCTTATTGACGGGAAGTCCGATCGTGATTAGTTAATATCCAGATTGCAAGGGCTTCTTTGGAAGTGCCTTAGGTTCCGTTCGATCCCGGAACGGACTTGTATGGATTGTGTGTCTGAGATTACAATTTGAGATGTAAAGCTGGTTTCTATCAAATATATTTCTGTTGGTGGCGGAGAATTTATTCTCTTTGCTTAACACCCTTCTCTGAGACGTACGAGCTTAGAGGTTATGTAGTTGATGGTTACTAGTGATATATTCCTAAATTGGTAATGTGGCATACGAAGTGCTGTTGAGCATTTGTGGATTAAAGCACAGCTTTTGTATAAAGCGTAGCTTTGTGAACGAGACTTCATCGAGCCTCATACACCGGAAATGGTCAAAACAGGAAGGATGCAGCAAGGTTATTAGGGGGTAGCACCCCTTTAGTGTATGTCATTCCTTCTGGATAGAGGTGGTATCATGGTATGGAGCCCAGATATTTAACCTATGTTGTTGCTGCAAATTTATTACTTTGTGGAGGTTGGTGAAATCGAGGATCCTCGGATAGATCGGTTACGATCAGGGGATGACATATTTGTGTCAGTAGTTACCCAGTTAGGGGTAACCCGGCCTTGTGTTGGCAGAGTTCTAACCGTAACGTTAGTTCTCGGGGCGTCATTCCAGAGGCGTTTCCATGTGGCAATGGGAAGTTCCTTGGCCCGACCATTTGTTGGAAATCCAAAGAAACAATATGATCTTGTACGGATTTAGTTGTATAACCTGCCATGGAATGTGGCGGTAACCTGCTATTGAACATGGTATCTATAGCAAGCACAAGTGCGAAATGCCTATGCTGGCTAACATTTATACCTTTATTTTCGAAATGATTTTTCCCACACTATGCACTAGTAATAATATCAAATGTTTCTTTTTAATGCGTATCAAGCATCTTTGACTATCATAAGGAGAAATCTCCTCCGATTCTGCATTTGCATTATGTGTGTGTGCGGGAGGCCTTATGGTAGTCTCATTTTCCAAAAAGCATTGCGAATCTATTTTAAATTTATCCTGTTCTTTGTTTTAAAGACAAATAACTGTTTTAGTTCTCACACCAGTCCCATGACTGACCTGGAGTTTATTGTTTCCTTCCTAAACTCTGGGTGCCCACCAATTTCTACACGGGCAGTTTAGAGTCAGGTTATCAGGTTATTCTGGATTTAGGAGTTGCTACAGAAATTTGGAGGCGAGCTGGATGGCGTAGCATACTATCTATTGTATATAGTATTTCTTTTTCGTTGTTGATGTTATAAACTCTGATAATGAATGTAATGTGACGTAATGTATAAAATATACAGTTCTTTTGTTTTAATGAATATTCATTTATCTATTATATGTTGTTCCGCTGCGATGGTTAGATTCTGATATTGTGTTGTTACTTTATGTTCTGTTTCTTCTACCTCTTTCTTCTTCTTAAACCCTAAGAATTCGTTTTTCCGTTCATCTTGAGTTAATCACTAGAGACTAGTGTCTATTCAAGGAGTACGGATTAGTGGGTCTTTACAGTTAATTAAAGATTTATTGATTGATTATGAAAGTAGCTAAAGATTAATTACTTTATATTACAGGAGATTGATTAATAATTAAGGTTTATTAATTGATTATTAAAGGATAATTTATCTGGGATTAGGGGTTGATTAATTGAGAAATTAAGTTGATCAAGAAGGGCTTAATTAATTAAGGTTAGTAATTAATTAATGATTGTATAAGCAAGATTAAGTGATTAATTCTTAAGGGATTAATTTAATTTAAGTAATTAAATCAATTATGATATGAATTGATAATGCTTGCTTATGGATGACTATTTGTTGGATGTCTGTATTGGATGATATCTATTGGATTAATATCTATTGATGATATGTTATGACATTCTGTGATATGATATTGGTTATATCAATGATAAATGTGTGATATTTATCTATGTTAATGCTGTGTGAATTCAAAGCATTGAATTGTATTGTATGGAATTGAATTGAATTGTTTAAACCTTTAAACAACTTGGCCTTTATGACATGTTTGGTTCGATGAGACCGGGATCGGGTATCAAATTTGATTACCTAAAAACCACATCGATCCAAGTTAAACGTTAAGTCGTGAATTCAAGTGAAGATCGAGTTGAAGACTCGGAGTGTAAGAACTCTATCGTTAAAAACTCCGAGGGTGATTCCAATACGAGTATAACGGAGATAGTACTTTCAGGTTCGAGATGGAGTTTTCAGAGTGCAAGGGTTATTGTCATTAACTCTGAGGGTGATTCCAAAATGAGTGTAACGAAATAATGCCTTCGGTTTCGTTCGAACCCGGAACGAACTTATATGGATTGAATGCTTTCAGAACATCGTCAGGTGGACGATGAGCATTCTAAGATAGATGTGTTCTATAAAGGTAATCGTAGCCTCAAGCCTCATCAATTGGGAATGGCTAAAACAGGGGAGGTGCAGCAAGGCTAAGTGGGTCATGCCCAAGTAGGACGAGATTTACCCCTGTCTAGATGTCCCTTTTTATTCGGCTGTGTGGGCGATTGCTAGCTAGAATCGCCGGGGTTGTCTTTTTCGGGACTGTTTAGTAAGGAATGGTTCCGACTTTGTGTTGCAGGGGATTGGGAGTGATCCTCAGTACGGTGATCTAGGCCACGTACTGTGACGGGCGGTACCCCAGTAGCCCTACCATTGATGGAATCTCATTCTTCCTACGTGCCCCTACGGTTTTGATTGTATTACCCACTTTTGTGGCTAGTAGCTAGAATTTAATAGATGTAACAATTTTGGCTATTTCTTATTTACTTGAAAACCCTAGACACTATTATAATACCATTGGATTTCCTATCAAATGTTTTGGTTAACGTAAGATAAAAACTTACCATTTTTATGTGTGGGGAGTCTTACGTGATACCTTTTGATTTCAAAGGTTTTTTTTAAAAGTTAAGCAACTTTAACCCGTTTACTCACACCAGACCCATGTCTGACCCGGAGTTTATTCTGTTTTTCTTAAACTCTTGGGTACTCAAATTTTTACGAGTAGCCAAGGGATTCAGGTCTGCTTTGACGAATACTGGAGGAGAAATGGAGCAGGAGGCTTCAGCGTTTGTAGTTATATGGTGTTTTCCGCTATGATGTATCTTTGTGATGTATGTGTTGTATTTGAGTTATAGAATAGACAGACTTTTATAACTGTCTATCTTGTGTTGTTGTACCTGTATAACTCTGATGTAATAGACTATGTAATAGTTATGTTATATATTATATTTTGTTTCGTTCCGCTGTGAGATTCTGGTATTATTGAGTTCTTTTCTTCTATATTTTCTATTTCTACCTCTTTCTTTCTTAAAGATGATGCGTCTTTCTGTGGAGAGAAAGGTGGTTCATCACAAATTACTTCCACTAAGTAATTATTCTTTAATTACTTCCATCAAGTAATTTTCTTTTTAATTAATTACATCCAGTAATTATCCATTCTTTGATTATTAAAGTTAAATACTTTTTATCTTAATCACATTTCAATTTCAACAATTATTTTTGATTTGGAAACACTTATGGATTAACTACAAAGTTTTGTTTAATGTAATATTTATATAAATCAAAACTATTTTTAAAAAAAAAATTTAAAACTTTAAAATCCATACTTTAAAACTTAAATTTGTTTAAACATTAATTTCTAAACTCAAACATTTCATACCTTTTAAAACTAGTTAAAGATTTGTTTTAAAATTTGTTTTGCTTTAAATTTTGAAATCATTTTAATTTAAAAAAATTAGGACACGTTTAAAAACTGGAAAAAATGTTTCCGAGCTAACACAGCAAATTTCCCGAGCAAACAGGGTAAAATCCCCGAGACAAACCCGAGAAATCTCGAGACAACACAATAGAGAAACCACACTTTATCACTTCGAGTCGAACACACTAAAAACTCAAGAAAACTCCGGGCCAAAACTCTCCCTTCCCAAACTCACAACTCCAGATACACACGACGACCATCGTGCACATGCACGTCCAATTTGATCATCGATGGTCGTCATCATGTCCATCTCTAAGACGACCTTGACCCTACGAATTCCTTCGACCGATCTGAATGACGAATCATCAACTAAGCAAAAACGAGCACATTCGAACCACAGCATCCAAAACTCGGTCAGCAAAATCATCGGTCAACGACAAACTCCTCCACCTGAATAGTTGCCGCCTCGACCACAGTTGCACCTTGAACCCTAGAAACCACCCCCCAAGCGATTCGACTCGATGCGCCACAGTCGCCGTAGTCACCTTGGTAACCCCGACCTCCAAACTAACCGCCAAACCCTACATCCTCCTCCCCAGACCACCACAGCCCAAAATAAAATCAACTCCTATTTTTCCAGAGACCCTCGCATCCCTGACCACCTTCAGGCCAAATCCCAAACTTCCCCTCGCCGCCGATCAATGGCAAATGGCCAAAATCCCAAAAACGCTCAACACCGAAAACCTATCGAATCTCAATCTAAAAATCTCAATTTTTATACCTAAATTCATAATTTGACTTCACTTTCCAGATTATATAAATAAGAGATTTGAATTAACATATTTGATTTTTACCCAATTCTTGATTTCTACTGTAAATTTTAATTTACAGAGTATTAACTAAATACAGTCACTTGAAATTATTTTTAAAAACAAGAATACAATGTTATTAACATTTTCTTTTCAGTAATCAAAGTCTAATTCAGATTATTTAGGGAGATAGGAATAATTTTGTGATTGATCTTGCCAGAATTTTTAACAGAAACATATATGCAAACATCAACAGGCATTTTCAATTCATAACAGAACTTAAACCAGATTTAAATTGAACATTCATGCACACACATCTACATCATTATCACACAGAATAAATTAGCACCAAAAATTTGTTTTTAAAATGTTTACTCGCCTATTATCAAAGCAGAGAGACAGCTCTGCTGAATTTTGCTTCGAGGAACTGTTTTGCTTTGGTACTTTGAATCTGTTGTTTTGAATCTTGCTGTCTGGGTTGAATTTGCTTGTTGAATTTAAAATCCTTGTTTGTTGAATTTGCTGACACTGCTACTTGAGTTTGTTAGAAGATTAAAGTAGTTGTTGAGAAGATTACTTTGATTACAGGTTTGAGAAATAGTTACAGGCTTTTGAGAAAATGGTTTACAGGTTTTCGTTTGTTTGATTTTCTGGTTTGTAGATTTGTTGAACTGAAGCTTTTAGTTTGTTTTGATTTTCAGTTTCTTTTATTTCTTTTTTTAGAAAAGATGATGGAAGAAAAATGATGAGAAACATATAAATGTATGACCAGATTTTCTTTTAAACATTATATTATACTTATTTTTTAAAAGAAAAGAAAACATATGTTGCTATTTGTTACTTTAAGTTGTAAAATGTTTCCAAGTGTAATTGCATGTTTTAATTGTTTCAAAAATGTAAAAATAAGAATTTTGTGTTTAACTCCTTACTTATATTTTACTTATATTTTTTATTATTCATGTAATTTGTTTATATTTGTTTATATATATTTACAAACTATTTTAATAAGTAAGATATCTGAAAGTATGGATATCAATATATTAAATTTTAAACTTAAGTGATTTTGAAAGTACTATATAAATAAAATGTTTAATTTAACTTTAGTTAACTTTTAGAAAATTACTACATATATTTACAACCAAATTTATTCATATAAAATTTTAAAAGAAAGCATATAAAAACAAAAGAAATGAATCTTTTATTAAATCTTATTTAAATCAAGTAAATTTAAAAAGAAACTAAAACAATCCCCTTTTTATTAATCTTATATAAAACTGAAACTTAAATTATTATACTTATATATATATACACACACACACACACAAACTAGATTTATTTCAAGTATCAATTTTTTTTAAAGAAAAAACATTCAAATTTTATTATAATATACTATTTTAGCTGTTATATTTTTTTTAAAATAAACTTTAAGTGTTTTTGAAAATAAGATAAATTTTTAAATAAGCTTTTGAAAAGTTTCTATATTAAATTCAACCATATCTTCCAATTCACAATATATACATATATATTATAAATTTGAAAGTATTTTTATTAAATTTAAATTAAAACCAAACTTCCTATTCATAATGTATATACATATATACATTATAAATAGAATTTTTCTTTTTATTAACTTAAAAAGATAAATTTTTATCAATTATATATTATTAACTTTGAAAAGAAGAAAATTTGCCAAATTAAACTATTATCACTATAAATTTTGAAAAGATAACATTTGTCAAATTGAATAATTATTAGTTTTTAAAAGATAAATTCTTTTAAATTAGATTATTAAATCAATATTATATATTTTAAAATAATTAGTAATGGAAATTATTAAATAAATATTGCCCAAAATTCCGGGACATCACATTCCTCCCCCTTAAAGGAATTTCGTCCCCGAAATTTGAAAGAAAAGATAATCTAATAATCTCACACAGATTTTAGTTTTTAAACAGCAAGCATATGCTATCAACCATATACTAGCAACCATAGCAAACAATTCAAACAAACAACACTAACTATCCAAACAAAATTTTGGACAGAACTTCCTAAAGTTTTCCAGGTATAAACACCGGGATACTCGCTCTACTGAATCTAAACTAGCTATACTACTCAGATCCTAAGCTCCTATATCCAAATCTACAATCTGAACATGATACCTAACCATAGAAAAATCCTGTTCAAATTCCAAAACCCCATAGAACTACTGGTTCTAAAACCAGTAATAGATCATACACGTACTCCCTCAGAGATACTGAAATACATTACGAATCCCAACCATCTGAATTGGTAATTCAATCCTGTAGACCATAGTACTTAACCTTATGAGCATACAGAAAGATCCAATACTCTTCTGAGCTAGCTTCTAGTCTTACCCAATCTTATGGCTCTCATAATCGGTGAAAACTTACCCAAAATTAAATCTCTGACTTCGTATTTTGAATTCCTTTGTCTCTTATCCACAAAACTCTTCTGCCGATCCTGGGCTGCCTTCAACCTTCTAGATCAATCCAATCTTCGCAGTTGCCTCTCGGATCAAATCTGGATAAAGAAGTGGATGATCTTCGGATCCTACTCCATAAGATGGTTCTCCCCAGATCCATCAAAATCCACCACACAAACTCTACTATACAATCATCAGAAGACTCCAATCATACTTCTCCTATTCGGGAAAACAGAACAGATGCACTAGAAAACCAGGCCTTCAGATCCTGAATGAACTACCTGTAGAATTCCTCTGATCCAAGACAAACACAAACTTTCGAGGAGTCTAAGTTTGCTTCTATTCTAGAATAGCTGCCATCTTGCTTCCGTTGCACAACTCTGATCTGAAGAAGATGAGAATGCCGTTGAGGAACACAAGCACAGTCTTGATCAACTCATCCCGGAAACATGTTCATCAAATTCCATAAAATCTTAGTGACCTATCCAATTCGGTCACAATTACTACAGCAAAAATCCAACCAGAAAACTAGATCCGATCAATCCTGAGCTGCTTTGCAAAAACCTCACTCAAGGAACCATCCCCTACTAGGTTGAACCATCGAAAAAGCCCCAAGAATCAAGTCGATACAGAACTCAATCTCCCGATGCGGATGCAAACCTTGACTTCTGCGAAGACAATAGGAAAATCTCAAACCACTACGATAGCTCCACATCCTCTAGAGATACCTCAATCCAAAGCAAAGATTACTAAGAGAACTTCCGAACCATCGCAAGTCACTATTACGATTCTACCCAGTTCCGGTCCCAAAGAAACTGTTCCCTCTTCACATATCAGAACAGCTTAAGCTCTTCTAACTTAGAAGAAACTAATGATTCATCTTCTACCACAAACATCAAACCCAGCTGAGCTTCCAGAAGAAGTGGGCAAGCCTTCACCATCTGCCTGACCTACTGGCAGAAGAATCACAAAGACTCCTGAACCATCGAAGAGACGGGCCACTCTACTGCTTTCGGACTCCACCTTTAGGATACTGCTAAGCCAAGAGACCTTCCTGACAGCATGCTTAACACCTACGAGTCGCCACTGCTGCCAAAGACTTCCATATCCAAAAGCTCCTTGAATCACAAAGCTATATCAACCAACTCCACAAAAGATCCTTCAAGATGGCAAATATCTCTCAAGAAACTCGGCTTCAAACCAAGCACAAACATCTTGCCAAACTGAGTCTCATATTCCGATACAGACAAAACTCCTTCCTAAGGTTGCCAAGATACCATCATTCGCTTCAGCACTCCCGACTGATCCAAACTCTAGAAAATCCACTCGCACGAGCACAACCAAGCTTATACTCAAAAAATGGACTCCATACCTTAAAAAGGTTTCCTTCAGTGGTTGGTGAAATCCTTACACTATGCTGCAAAGTTTACTCGAGATGCCCAATACTACCCTGGCAGATACACTTCCAATCACAATTACCGAGACCTCTACCATTGGTGATGGTCATTCTATACACACCACTACCTCTCCTACATCTAGAATTTATATTGGAAAACCCGAACAGGTAACCTAACAAAATAGGTAGGTATATGTATATGTATATGTATATATATATATATATACACACACACAAGTACGCTCTTTTAGAAAGAATCATTCCAAAGCCAAGGTATTCCCTTAACCTAGCGCTCAGATACTACAATGTAACGACCCGCCTTTCATTCCATAGAAGACGCATCATTAAGAAGAAAGAAAGGGATAGAAAAGAGAAAAGATAGAAAAGAAGGAACCAAACAATATCAGAATCTCACACAGAAATGAATAAATTATATTATATCACATAAGATATTATATAGTATCATATACATCAGAGTTATACAACTAATACAACACAAACCAAACAGTTATAAACACCTGTCTAGTTGTTACATATCAAGTACATCATAGAAAAACAGATACAACACTAGCACAGCGGAACCACTATATATCTACAAACGCTGAAGCCTCTTGCTCCATATCTCCTCCAGAACTCGTCAAAGCTAACCTGAATCCCTTGTCTACTCGTAAAAATTTGAGTACCCAAGAGTTTAATAAAACAGAAAATAAACTCCGGGTCAGACATGGGTTTGGTGTGAGTAAACGGGTTAAAGTTGCTTAACTTTGAAAACCATTGGAAACAAAAGGTATCTCGTAAGACTTCTCGCACATAAACACGGAAAAGTTTTTACCTTACGATAACCAAAACATTTGATAGGAGATCCAGTTATATTATAATAGGGTCTAGGGTTTTCAAGTAAAATACGGAAATAGCTGGAATGCTTACATCTCACGTTCCAACATAGTTGGGCAAAATCAAACGTTCAACACTTATTGGAGATTGGATTCCATACAATGGCAGGGCTACTGGGGTACCGCCCATCACAGTACGTGGCCTAAATCACCGTACCGAGGATCCACCCTAAATCCCCTGCAGCACGAGGCCGAAACCATCCCTTACCGGATAGTCTCGAACAAGAAAACCCCGCAGATGGCCGTCGCCAACTGCCCACTAAGCCGAATAAAAGAAACCTCTAGATAGGGGTAAATCTCATCCTACTTGGGTGCTACCCACTTAGCCTTGCTGCACCTCCCTTGTTTTAGACATTCCCGGTTGACGAGGCTTGAGGCTATGGTTATCTTTAAAGAACACATCTATCCTAGAATGCTCATCGTCCTCCCGATGATGTTCTGAAGGCATTCTATCCATACAAGTTCATTCCGGGTTCGAACGAAACCGAAGGCACTATCTCGCTACACTCGTTTTGGAATCACCCTCAGTGTTAACGACAATAGCCCTTGCACTCTGAATCTTCATTTCGAATCTGAAAGTACTACCCCCGTTAAACTCATATTGGAATCACCCTCAGAGTTTTAACGACGAATAGTCCTTACACCTCGAGTCTTTACTTTTCACTTGAGATTCACTACCTAACGTTTAATTTGGATCGATGTGGTTCTTGGAATTCCAAATTTGGAAATCCGATCCCGGTCTCATCGAAATCCAAAACGCCATCTTAATGTCCAAGTGGTTTAAGTTTGAACAATTAAATTCAATTTAAAACATTGAATTCACACAACATCAGTCACAGATAAATATCACACATTTATCACAGCTATAATCAATATCACATCATAGCACATCACAGATTATTCAAACTATAAGTATCAATCAATCCAGACATTCTACTCAAACAACCATCCACAAACAGGAATCATTAATCCCTGTTATAGTTATTTTAATCAACTTAAATTAAATTAATTACTTAAGAATTAATCATCTAATCCTACTTAAATCAATCATTAATTAATTACAACCATTTAATTAATTAATCACTCTATTAATCACCTTATAAACCAATTAATTAATCTTTAATTATAGATTAATTATCCTATAATTATTCTCTTAATTAATCATCCTTGATTAATTATCCCATAATTACATTAAGTAATTTGTCTTTAAATTAATTACAAAAATTAATTATTCTTTAATCATTTATTATTAACCTTAATTACTTTTATTACATTAATCCTTAATTAATTAATTATCCTATAACCACTTTATTGATTAATTAAATTATAATTAATCGCATTTTTAATCAATTAAACCTTTAGTTATTTTCATTAATTACATTAATTAATTATCCTCTAATTACTTTCATTAATTAATTATTCTTTAATTTCATTTAGTAATTAATCTTTAACTTAATCGCATTCATTCATCAACCTTGATTAATCACATTAGTAATTAACTCTCCTTAATTATGCCTTGCCAAAAAAAATTTAGCCTTGCCAAACTCTCCTTAATTATGTACATTAATTAAATCAACTTCTTGATTAATTACATTAATTAATCCTTTAATTACACTGAGAAATTAACACTTAATTACTTTCAGTAAGTAATTATTCTTTAATTACTTCCATCAACTAATTTCCTTTTTAATTAATTACATCCAGTAATTATCCATTAATTACTTCACTAAGTAATTAAGCTTCATTAATTACATTAAGTAATTATATTTAACCCATCACCAAGTAATTCTCTTTAATTAATTAAACTTAATTAATTAACTAAAATTAACCATATTAACTTAATTAATTACACTGAGTAATTAATTCCTTTAATTACTTTATAAGTAATTACTCTTAATAATTCTTTTAATTTTAAGTAATTAACCTCTAAATTAATTATTACATAATTATTTCTTAATTAATTAACCTTGATTAATCAATCCTTAATTAAGTAATTATTTACACTTAATTAATAACACAAATTAATTTATCTTAATTTAATTACCTATACTTATCTTAGTTAATTAAGTAATTATACTTTAATTACCACTGTTAATAAAACATGATTAAATTAAGATAAAACATTTACTTCATTAAACTCTTGCCCATCTTTTTAAATTAAATTATTTAAAAGCTTGAATTTGATTTATTCAAATTCACCATCCTTTGATTATTAAAGTTAAATACTTTTTACCTTAATCACATTTCAATTTCAACAATTATTTTTGATTTGGAAACACTTATGGATTAACTACAAACTTTTCTTTAATGTAATATTTATATAAATCAAAACTATTTTTAAAACAAAACTTAAAACTTTCAAATCCATACTTTAAAACTTAAATTTGTTTAAACATTAATGTCTAAACTCAAACATTTCATACCTTTTAAAACTGATTAAAGCTTTGTTTTAAAATTTGTTTTGCTTTAAATTTTAAATCATTTTAATTTAAAAATCAAGACACATTGAAAAACTAGAAACAAAATGTTTCTGAGCCAACACAGCAAATTCCCCAAGCAAACAGGGTAAAATCCCGGAGACAAACCCGAGAAATCTCGAGACAACACAACAGAGCAACCACACTTCGTCACTTCAAGTCAAACACGCTAAAAACTCAAGAAAATTCGGGCCAAAACTCTCCCTCCCCAAACCCACAAATCTAGATACACGCGATGACCACCGTGCACATGCAAGTCCAATCTGATCATCGATGGTCATCACCACGACCATCGCCAAGACGACCTCGACCCTGTTGACTCCTTCGACTGATCTGAACGATGAATCATCCACTGAAGCGAAAACGAGCACATTCGAACCACATCATCCAAAACTCAGTCAGCAAAATCATCGGCCAACGACAAACGCCTCCACCTAAAGACCTGCAGCCTCGACCATAGTTGCACCTTGAACCCTAGCCGTACTCACCTCGGCAACCTCGACCTCCGAAACTAACCACCAAATCCTACATCCTCCTCCCCAGACCACCACAGCCCAAAATAAAATCAACTCTTATTTTTCCAGAGACGCACTGTGACGCCCCACCTCTATACCCACGCTAGCCAAGAACACTCCAGAGTAGTGCTGTCAACTAGCACGGAGAATAAGGCTGTTGAGGAGCGACCATCCATGTAATTGCTTATCACACGGTGGCTATAAATAATTTTCGGAAACAAACATAGAAATAATCATATCACAAATCAGTCACAGATATCCATATCACAAAGGCGGAAGAAGATATGAATATATAACTAACACATGAAAGTGTACATCAGAGTAGTGGTCATTACGATCCACGATAATACAAAAGAATAGCAACACGTGCTATACAAAAGAATACAACTACGAGTCTATATCTCAAGTGTATACAAAAAAAACTGCTAATCTAAACAGTTAGCCAAAAGTCAGAGTGATGAATCCCTGGGAAGAAGTCAAGCAGAAGCACCTGCAACATCTCGGTCTGACCCGAGTATTATTTAAGAAAATAATAAACGGATCAGTCTAGCTATAAATATCAGATGACATGATATAACATAAAAGATATGGCATAAACATAAACATCCATAACGACATACCACTATAAGTATGTAAATAATGATCAACAGAAGATCAATCAATAAGAGATAATCAATATCACAAGAATCTTCTCAAAGATTCGAAGAGGGCATCATACCCTAAACTTGTACTCATAACAAGTCAATGACATAAATTCCAGAAATCAACACGAGAAATCCAGAAATCATAAAAAGGGAAAGAGGCCTATCACATGACGGTCCGAAGACCATGGGGAGCTACCCCGCATGTGTGAATGGAACCACACAGATTGAGGTCAAGACTAACCAAAAAGCAGAAAGGTATGTGTGAATGGAATCACACAAGTGGTGTCTAGTTTAACCTTGCAATGAAAGAGACATCGCGCAATTGCTAGTCTAATTCATAAAGCGATCATCAAGATCAACGAGAAGTGTCAATTACACTAAGCTAGTAAATATAGAAGTTTAGCTTCATGTCCCATAACCACTTGCTTAACTTAAATATTTACGAACAAACTGTAAATCTTCACTAATAAAATTGTCACAAGAGGTTCAATCGAACAAGTCCAAGAATTAACCGACGAAGTGAACGCAAGCGTTTCATACCACTTGTTTTACTAAGTCGTTTAATTAGATTTCTCATCCGAGTGAGGTAAAGGCTTGTATATACTAATAGATTGGAAAACGGTTTAAGAAAAGAGCTTTGTTATTAAAAATAGAGTTGAAATTGTTTGTTAAAAGAGTTTTGATATTTACTACTAGTATTGAAACCTTTATATTATAAAGTGACAAAACATAGAAGCAATTGTAGAAACAATCAGTCACAAAAATCGCATACGGAGATGTGAATAAAATCCAAGGAAATCAGCTCAATGTTTTTCAGATAAGATCCCCTACGGAGGGGGGGTCCAGGGGGGTGGCAACCCCCCAAGGTGGGGGTGCGGGGGCAACGCCACCGCTTACGGGGTTCGACCTGCCCGGTCAGGTCGCGGGGGTCCAGGGGGCAGCGCCCCGACCAAAACGGTACGACCTAGTGAAGACAAAATGAGGTCTAACGACCTAAGGGGAATAGGGTCGAGCGACCTATAAAACTCGCGACCTAAAAGTTAGCAAGGTCGAACGACCTATAGAGGCATAGGGTGCAGCGACCTAAAACATCGCGACCTAGTGACCTAACGGTTTAAGGGTCTTGCGACCTAACTGGAAACAAGGTCCAAACGACCTAACGACTTAAAGTGAAACCTGGCTGAGCGATATAAGGTCGGAGACGACCTACGACTTAACTCCGTGTGAGCGACCTACGACCTATGGTTGCTACGACCTAACGAGTTCCAATAGTGAAGGCTTAAGGACTAACGACCTAAGGGGTACGACCTAAGGTGTTGAGGTTGGACGACCTAACCAAATTGCATAGGCCATACGAGCTAAGGCCTAACGACTTAACTCCGAACGAGCTATACGCGAGTGACCTAGGGCGCTAACTCGCAAACGACCTAACGTTAACTCGCGAACGACCTAACTCCAGACGCGCCTTTTCAACGCGTGCGAGCTGAAGACCTGCCGACCTACGACCTAACTCCAAGCGACCTAAGGCCTAACGACCTATAGTGGACGAATGGGCAAGGCCAGAAACGACCCAAATGAAGGTGACGACTTTTCCACGCGAACGACCTATAGATGCTGGGCAACCTAAGGGGGACAGAGCGACCTAAGCCAGAAATTCACCCCAAAACACTAAAAAGTGGAGTTTTTCGCCAATCCAATCCAAACCAAATGCAAATGTGCATGCAAACATGATAGGGATGCATTTCCAATAGCCCAAGATAGATATAGACTAGAATTGTGAGATAAAAATCTCACCTTTGCACCAAATATCAATGAAAATGAAGTTTTAAGCAAGCAAGAATCAATCCTTCTTCTATTTAAGCACAAGAAGCTTGAATCCAATGTCTTCTTCTTGAATTTGGAGTAGAAAGATGGATTGCAATTGAATTTGAGTTTTGAAATTTTAATTTCCCATTCCCTCCACCATTAATGCCAAAGCTTGATTAGTTAGGAAATTTATGAAGAGTGAGGAGAAGAGGGTTGGAACTTGGGCTTAATAGGCTAAACTAACCCAAAGTCCAAAGCGGGAAAAGTTAATGAAATTTCACTAACTCCAAACCTATCGATGTTTATACTTAAAAAGTTGTAAACGATATTTCGAACTCAATGGAAGTGGTCTCGAGTCCTAATTTGACCGTTTGCAAAAAGTAGCTTTTCGGACCAAAATTCGATTAACGAGTTACTATTTAAATAAAATATTTAAATACAAACTCGATAAATATGCGGGTTGTTACACGCACGCCTCCCCGACCACCTTCAGGCCAAATCCCAAGCTTCCCCTCGTCGTCGATCAAAGACAAATGGCCAAAATCCCAAAAACGCTCAACACTGAAAATCTCATCGAATCTCAATCTGAAAATCTCAATTTTTATACCTAAATTTACAATTTGACTTCACTTTCAAGATTATATAAATAAGAGATTTAAATTAACATATTTGATTTTTACCCAATTCCTGGTTTCTACTGTAATTTTTAATTTACAGAGTATTAACTACATACAGTCACTTGAAATTATTTTTAAAAACAAGAATACAATGTTATTAACATTTTATTTTCAATAATCAAAGTTTAATTTAGATTATTTAGGGAGATAGGAATAATTTTGTGATTGATCTTGTCAAAATTTTTAACAAAAACATATATGCAAACATCAACAGGTATTTTCAATTCATAACAGAGCTTAAACTAGATTTAAATTGAACATTCATGCACACACATCTACATCATTATCACACAAGAATAAATTAGCACCAAAAGCTTGTTTTTAAAATGTTTACTCACCTATTATCAAAACAGAGAGAAAGCTCTGCTGAATTTTGCTTCCAGGAACTGTTTTACTTTGGTAATTTGAATATGTTGTTTTGAATCTTGCTGTTTGAGTTGAATTTGCTTGTTGAGTTTAAAATCCTTGTTTGTTGAATTTGCTGAAACTTCTACTTGAATTTGTTAGAAGACTGAAGTAGTTGTTGAGAAGATTACTTTGATTACAGGTTTGAGAAATAGTTACAGGCTTTTGAGAAAATGGTTTACAGGTTTTCATTTTTTTGATTTTCTGGTTTGCAGATTTGTTGAACTGAAGCTTTTAGTTTGTTTTGATTTTCAGATTCTTTTGTTTCTTTTTTTATAGAAAAGATGAAGGAAGAAGAATAATGAGAAACATGGAAATGAATGACCATATTTTCTTTTAAACATTATATTATACTTTTTTTTAAAAAGAAAAGAAAACACATGTTGCCATTTGTTACTTTGAGTTGTGAAATGTTTCCTAGTGTAATTACACGTTTTAATTGTTTCATAAATATAAGAAATAAGAATTTTGTGTTTTACTCCTTACTTATATTTTACTTATATTTTTATATTAATCATGTAGTATGTTTATATTTGTTCATATATATTTACAAACTATTTTAATTAGTAAGATATTTGAAAGTAAGGATATCAATCTATTAAATTTTAAACTTAAGTGATTTATCAAGAACTATATAAATAAAATGTTTAAGTTAACTTTAGTTAACTTTTAGAAAATTACTATATATATTTACAACCAAATTTATTTATATAAAATTTTAAAAGAAAGTATATAAAAATAAAAGAAGTGAATCATTTATTAAATCTTATTTAAATCAGGTAAATTTAAAAAGAAAGTAAAACAATCCCCTTTTTTATTAATCTTATATAAAATTTAAACTTAAATTATTATACTTAAATAAATATATATATATATATACATATACAAACTAGATTTATTTCAAGTATCAATTTTTTTAATGAAAACACATTAAACTTTTATTATAATATACTATTTTAGCTATTATATTTTTAAACAAAATAAATATTTACTTTAAGTGTTTTTGAAAATAAGATAAATTTTTAAATAATCTTTTGAAAAGTTTCTATATTAAATTCAATCATATCTTCCAATTCACAATATATACATATATATTATAAATTTGAAAGTATTTTTGTTAAATTTAAATTAAAACCAAACTTCCTATTCATAATGTATATACATATATACATTATAATAGAATATATTTTTTATTAACTTAAAAAGGTAAATTTTTATCAATTATATATTATTAACTTTGAAAAGAAGAAAATTTGCGAAATTAAATAATTATTAGTTTTGAAAAGATAAATTCTGTTAAATTAGATTATTAAATCAATATTACATATTTTCAAATAATTATTAATGGAAATTATTAAATAAATATTGCCTAAAATTCTGGGACATCACATTCTCTTAATGACATCATGGTGAATTCTTACGAGATGCTCTCATGCTTGCTTATTCTGACAATATCCAAAAGTGTCTAGTGTAACGCTCGCGATTTTTCGTTGCCGAAAAACCGAAATGTTATGGGTTTAAGAAAGAAGAGAGGAAGAAGAAGAGAAGAAGGTAGAAGATGGAGGGAAAAGAAAATAGAAAAAACAGAAAGATAGAATTTTAAAATAGAAGAAAAAGAGAATAGAGAACATAGAACGGAACAGAAAACAACAGAACAACAGAATCTCACAATTCGCAGCGGAACAACATATAATAATAAATGAATAATCTTTAAACAAAGAACTATATCAGTTATTACATTTTATACATTTCATTTCATCATATCATCAGAGTGTACAACAACAAACAATGCAGCGGAAAAAGAAATACTATATAAACTAGTAATACGCCATGCCATCCATCTTGCCTCCAGCAACTCCAGAATATCCAGAATATCCTGATAAACCTTAACTCTTGACTGCCCGTGTGGAAATTGGTGGGCACCCAGAGTTTAGGAAGGAAAACAATAAACTCCAAGTCAGTCATGTGACTGGTGTGAGAACTCAAAACAGTTTATTTATTTTTAAAATAAAAATAGAGGAATATTTTTAAATTCAATTCGCAATGCTTTTAAAAATGAGACTACCATAAGGCCTCCCGCACACACACACATGCAAACGCAGAATCGGAGAAGATTTCTCCTTATGATAGTCAAAGATGCTTGATACGCATTAAAAAGAACATTTGATATTATTACTAGTGCATAGTGTAGAGAAAATTCATTTCGAAAATAAAGATATAAATCTTAGCCAGCATAGACATTTCGCACTTATGCCTACTATAGCTACCATCCAAACAGTGTTGCGACACCATAAGTGAATGATAGGTTCTACAACTAAAACCGTACAAGTTTCGTATTGTTTCTTTGGATTTCCAACAAATGGTCAGGCCAAGGAACTTCCCATTGCCACATGAGAATGCCTCTGGAAAGACATCCCCGAGAACCAAACCGGAACTCTGCCAACACAAGGCCGGGTTACCCCTAACTGGGTAACTACTGACACGAGCACGCCATTCCCCGATCGTAAACGACCTTTCTCACGGGATTCCGATAACCAACAACCACAAAGTAATAAATTCGCAGTAACCACATAGGTTAAATATCTGGGCTCCATACCATGATACCACCTCTATCCAGAAGGAAATGTACATACCCTAAAGGGAGCTACCCCTCATAACCTTGCCGCATCTTTCCTGTTTTGACCATTTCCGGGGTGTGAGGTTCGACGAATTCACGTCCACAAAAACATACTTTATACAAAAGCCATGCTTTGGGTCAACAAATGATCAACACAATGATCACCAAGATAGACGATCAAATAAATGATCCTATCACAAATAATCAACACAATGATCATTTACAGCTACACTCAGCATGTCACATTACCAAATTAGGAATATATCGCTGATAACTTCAACTATATAACCTCTGAGCTCGTACGTCTCAGAGAAGGGTGTTAAGCTAAGAGAATAAATTCTCCGCCACCACAAAAATATATTTGAAAGAAATCGGCTTTACATCTCAACTTGTAATGTCAGACACACAATCCATACAAGTCTGTTCCGGGCTCGAACAGAACCGAAGGCACTTACAAAGAAGTCCTTGCAATCCGAATAATTTCTAATCACGTTTGGATTTCCCATCACATATGGAGATCTCAATACCAGGGATCAGCCAGTGCAGAGACAATCAACAAGAAACCCTTTCGTTTTCGAAAATATCCGGTCTTCAACACCGATCTTCGAATGCAATTCATAACGACGTATCACATATTCGGAATGGGTTATACGACCCCAAGGTCCTTTCCCAGTTAACCCGAATAGTGAGCGCTTATTTTAAAAAAAAAATAAGTGTGGCATCCAATTTCAAACAATTCACAGCAAATACCTATTTAAAGGTAAATATTGATAGTCGGTTATTGAACTATCAATAGATATGCCAACATCACCAGATTCCAAATAATTTTCCAAATTATTTATTTCACAAAAATATCTTTACAAGATATAAACATAATTTCCATACTTTAAAAATAAATCAATATTTATTTTTAAATCTAATTTCCCAATTTCATTTATAAATTCTATATTGAATTTACATTCCAAAATATTTATGAATATACGATTTCCATTCGTTTTCAAATATTCATTTTCAATTTATCTTCAAAAAGATAAATTCAAAATATTCACTTAATATTGGAAAAACATTTCCATACTTATTTATCTATAAGTAATTCACAAGCCCTTTTTATTTTCTACGCTTAGAAAATATTTAATATACTCTAATCGAAATTAAGTATATATTTCATTCTTTAAGGAAATCATTCACTTAACCATATTTATTTGGGCCAAAACGAATGTTGTGTAAAACATCGTTGCGACAATCCAAAATCACTAGTATAGGGATTCGAAATTAAAATAGATATATAAATCCCAATACTATGCAAAACATTTCCTTTCAGAAATCATTTACTATAACAACAGTGTTATAGTCCACCATTTCCTTTTATTTCTCGAAAACATCTATTTCAACAATAAATGTTGAAATCTATGGTTTCGAATCTCAACATTTTTTTAAAACATCTTTAGATCGTTTTAATTCTATTTCAAACATCACATCCAAAATAATTTCTTTAACAAAATATTCACTATTCAACAACGTGAATACACTTGTTAATAAATTTCATCACTTCTATTCATTTTATTTTAAAGAATTATTCACTGTCTAAAACATGAATATAATTCCATAAATAAATTACAACAATTCCTTATCAAAATAAGTCGTTGCGGATTTATAAAATAACGTTTATAAATCCTATTTCTATTTATTTTATATCAACTCCTTTTTTTAAATTCCTTTATTAACCTATCTTAATTCATATCACAAAAAAATTCATATTATAAGTCAAATACTTATAATTTATTTATTTACAAAATCATTCCTTCAAACTTCCCAAATCTATAAATCTTATAACTTCTAAGATTCATTTATTTATCCACATCTATTTCCTAAATAACTTTATAAATTTTATTTATAAAATTCTATTTAGAACTTCACCGTTATAATTCTATAAGTTTCATTCATTTGTGAAATTCATTTACAATTCTTTCTAGTACTTATAAAAGCTCGTTTTATAATTCCAATATTCTAAATTTATAAATATCAACTTATAAATCTTTTAATATAAATCAATTTATATTATTACTTTAAACATCTTTAAACTCTTTTATAATTTCATCATTCTGATTCATAAAATAAAAATTTTATAAATCCTATTTCTAAACTTCTTATAATAAATTCAGAAGTCCCAGTTCAAACTATTTTATAAAATCACTAATCCCATATTTTCAAAAATCAACTTTTAATTGTATTTCTCAAAAATCATAATTTTTATAATATTAAAATTATAACGTTTATTTATTTAAGATTAATCAATTTCAAAAATATTTTATAAACGTATATTTTCAAAAATCACTTTAGAAATCAAAATCGTTGTTTTAACTTCAAAAATTGGATTCGATGATGCAACACATCAATAGTTAATCACGACTTTTCAAACATCATATATCATCCATGATAAACAATCAAATATCACAATATATGAAATCAAACAAATATTTGTGAGGAATCCAGTTGGATCCCTCCAACCTGTTTCCCTGCATCCACAGACATTAGCACAATACCATTCCACTTCCAAGACGGAATATCGCGGTACATGGGATTTTATAAATATATATCCGCTTACTAACGGCGCAATAGGGTCTCATCCGCTAAAAGAAAATGCGGGAAATCAATCAACTGCAATATATACATATGCCAATATATATATTGCTATATATAATATAATACCAATTCCACTTCGAGGTGGAATATCGCGGTATATGTGTGTAATAAATAACCTCCGCTTACTAACGGCGTATAGGGTCTATTCACATCCAATATATATATATATAACAATCGTCATTCAATCATTCAATCATTCAATTAACACAGTCAAACAATTTTAAATCTAACGATTTAAAATTTAAATAAACAACAAAATTCCTTTTGAGTGAGAAGTTCTCACCTTTATTCCCGTTTGCAATCCACTCCCAATTCGACTTGTTTTCTTCATTTATACCTTGTATAAATAATTATACAGTTTGTTAATATTTGAATTAATCGAACTGTTAATTTTCATTTGATAATTTCGATTCATTGGTGCTTTTACTTTAATAGTTAAATTAACTGATGGTTTTATTTAAACCAATTTCTTCTTTAATAATTTTTTTTCAACTAAAAATTAAATTTAATTAACCAAACTCTCTTTCAAATAATTTAATTAACTATAGATTTAATTTTTTTTTCCTAAAGATTTTCTTTAGCAAATTTATTTAACTAAAAGTTTAAAAATTAAATTTCCTTTAAAGTTTATTTCTACAAATCCTTTTACCTCAAATTAATATCTTTAAATCAATTTTCTTTTAATAAATTTGTTTATCCAATAAATCAAATTTCTAACAAATCTGTCTAGTTCAATTTAAACTTCAACTAAATTTACTTTAAACAAATTTATTTAACTACAATTTAATTTCCATTTAAATAAATTATTTTTAACCACTTAACTTAAACAAATTTTCTTTTTATAAAATATCCTTTAGTCCTTAATTACTCATTTTTTTCCAAAAATAAATAATATTTCTTTTTGATAAATCATTTTATCAAATAAGTAAAATTTCCAACTAATTTTCTTTTTAAAATAATTCTAACTAGAAATTTCCAATTAAACTAAATTTCCTTTTTATTAATTAAATCAACTATCAAATTTTCCTTTAATAAAATATTTAACTAAAAATTTAAATTTCCTTTAAAATTAAATTTATTTAACTAAATTTTTATTTTGACTAACAAATTCCTTGTTATAAATTTAAAACAATAATTAATATCAATATACCTTACTGTCATTTTCCGTATATATATAATTTTTTTTTTCTTGTATATAAAAATTAATTTAGAAATCGAAAACAAATATATTACCTTACTGAAATCGAAGAACCACGGCCTCGACTTCGTCTCCATCACGTGCTCCACTCCCATCGTACGCGAGCACCTGCTGACGTCGACGCCGCCATCACCTCATCGTCGCCTGCTCCACCTACGCGACATCGCCTCGTGACCGCCGCTGCCTCGTGTCGCGCGACACTGCAGCTACCCCTAGTCGCGACCCACAGAGCGCCTCCCAGTTGCAATCGCGACGTCACCAACCACCTTCAATCGCGCGCCTCGAACTGCGAACGCGACCCATCGGCGGCGGCCTCGCCTTCATCGCGATTTGATTTTTGATTTGGGGGAAAAACTTCGGCCTGTGAAATTGAAGACGCGGCCATGGTATTTGAACTGAATGAAATAATTTTCGTTTGTTTGAGATTTAAAGGCTTCGGCCATTTGTTTGTTTTTATTTTCTTCTGAAAATTAAATGGAGACAGATGATTTTAAGGACGAGGGGGAAATGTGCTTACACGATTTAGCCGTGATTCTCTGCTTGATACTAGGCATATTTTTAGGGAAGGACGTGTACATGTTGACTAATAAATAAAATTAAATTTAAATTTAATTTGAATTCGATTTAATTGCAACGCGTTTACTCACCGTGTGCTCACATATCAACTCAGAAAAATACGAAATTTGAAACCCGGCAATAATTCAATATTACGGACCCAATGGAACTGGTTTCGTCGAATTCCGAGACTGTGCCTCGGACGGCTAATTTAAATATTGATTCAAACGATTAAATTTCAAAACTGAACAATTCACTTCCAATTTCAATTCTGAAGCTTCTAAAATTTTCAATATTATCAATATGAATTTTACAAGCCTTTGAAAT
The DNA here is from genome assembly GCA_030765085.1 of Allium cepa. Lineage (NCBI taxonomy): Eukaryota > Viridiplantae > Streptophyta > Magnoliopsida > Asparagales > Amaryllidaceae > Allium > Allium cepa. The sequence goes on along the minus strand of CM060941.1, from coordinate 316,207,029 downwards.
AATTTTAATCAGCTTAAAATTGAAGATTTAAATTTTTATTCAACTCCAATAGATTAAATTCTATAATTTAATCGCTAAATTCATTCTGATAATTTGAAATTCAAATCAAACCATCATTCAAATATTTAAAATAAATTAAATATTTTCAAATTAAATAGTTTAAAATTCTGGGTCGTTACAATCTTCCCTCCTTAAAAGAATTTCGTCCCGAAATTACAAGTTAAGAAGAATGCCCTTATCCCGTTTATTATTTTTCACAATCCAAATTGTTTTATCAACTTTCCAACCTAAATCTTTTTTTTTACTAGAGATTCACTATCATTTCAACTAGCTTTCCAATTCCAATTATAGGTTTCAAACAACATTGTTCTCCTAACAATTCAAATTTAAATTCAAATTCAAATTTCAAACTTTCAAATTTTTCTCAAAATTTTTTCTAACACCTTAAATTTTCGAAAAATTTCGCCAGCGTCTCCTTTGCGCGGCTAGCTCGGTACGACTACAAAATGGCACCACGGCCCCTCAGAATCAAAAAGAAAAGAGAAAAGCCAAGTGGCTAGAGAAGAAAGTCATCAAATTTCATACTGAAATTCAAATACGTACCTTTTTGTCGAGCCATTTAAATTATCTTTGAAATCAAAATCTCAATCCCTTTATACACCTGTATAACCTGCTAGTAGTAGTAGCATACAAATCCAAATACAATATTCAAACCAATTTGCCAATTCTATTGCAAAATTTCGATATATGTTTCTTATATAACTTTACTTCACTATTGAAATTACATATCCATTCTTATTCAATTTCACTTTTCAATTCAATTCACAATTTCATTTGAATTCAATTCTCAATTCTAAATATTGAATTCTATCGATTAACTTTCATTTAGTAATTCATATTACTACCTTAAATTAGTTTCATCCACTAATGCATTTCAATATTTCAATTCATCTCGAATTTACTTAATTACTCAATTCAATTTTTATTGCTTACGACCAATTCACATACCATCTTTATTCAATTTTACTCACATTCCATATTCATATTCATTCCATTTGAAATTATTTCACAAATGAATAAATTATCAAGTTAATTTACTTGAATTCAATCCATTTTATTTAATTCCATATAATAATGATAATAATTCAATATTATCACTTCTTAACAATGATGCAACCATATATTATAATAATTCATAGAAAATCATTTCTTTTCTATATAAAAATAGTTTTGGGCAAAATTATCTTATTTACCCGATTCAAAAACAATTTTATATTCACTAACAAATACGCGCTCATATCTATTATTACACTTAAACTCATTCTAGAGTACTGCTGACTCTATCTCTAACGAGTAACACCCAACAGAACCATGGTTGTCGCTTAACCATAAGCTCTGATGCCAAATGTAACGCTCGCGATTTTTCGTTGCCGAAAAACCGAAATGTTATGGGTTTAAGAAAGAAGAGAGGAAGAAGAAGAGAAGAAGGTAGAAGATGGAGGGAAAAGAAAATAGAAAAAACAGAAAGATAGAATTTTAAAATAGAAGAAAAAGAGAATAGAGAACATAGAACGGAACAGAAAACAACAGAACAACAGAATCTCACAATTCGCAGCGGAACAACATATAATAATAAATGAATAATCTTTAAACAAAGAACTATATCAGTTATTACATTTTATACATTTCATTTCATCATATCATCAGAGTGTACGACAACAAACAATGCAGCGGAAAAAGAAATACTATATAAACTAGTAATACGCCATGCCATCCATCTTGCCTCCAGCAACTCCAGAATATCCAGAATATCCTGATAAACCTTAACTCTTGACTGCCCGTGTGGAAATTGGTGGGCACCCTGAGTTTAGGAAGGAAAACAATAAACTCCAAGTCAGTCATGTGACTGGTGTGAGAACTCAAAACAGTTTATTTATTTTTAAAATCAAAATAGAGAAATATTTTTAAATTCAATTCGCAATGCTTTTAAAAATGAGACTACCATAAGGCCTCCCGCACACACACACATGCAAACGCAGAATCGGAGGAGATTTCTCCTTATGATAGTCAAAGATGCTTGATACGCATTAAAAAGAACATTTGATATTATTACTAGTGCATAGTGTAGAGAAAATTCATTTCGAAAATAAAGATATAAATCTTAGCCAGCATAGACATTTCGCACTTATGCCTACTATAGCTACCATCCAAACAGTGTTGCGACACCATAAGTGAATGATAGGTTCTACAACTAAAACCGTACAAGTTTCGTATTGTTTCTTTGGATTTCCAACAAATGGTCAGGCCAAGGAACTTCCCATTGCCACATGAGAATGCCTCTGGAAAGACATCCCCGAGAACCAAACCGGAACTCTGCCAACACAAGGCCGGGTTACCCCTAACTGGGTAACTACTAACACGAGCACGCCATTCCCCGATCGTAAACGACCTTTCTCACGGGATCCCGATAACCAACAACCACAAAGTAATAAATTCACAGTAACCACATAGGTTAAATATCTGGGCTCCATACCATGATACCACCTCTATCCAGAAGGAAATGTACATACCCTAAAGGGAGCTACCCCTCATAACCTTGCCGCATCTTTCCTGTTTTGACCATTTCCGGGGTGTGAGGTTCGACGAATTCACGTCCACAAAAACATACTTTATACAAAAGCCATGCTTTGGGTCAACAAATGATCAACACAATGATCACCAAGATAGACGATCAAATAAATGATCCTATCACAAATAATCAACACAATGATCATTTACAGCTACACTCAGCGTGTCACATTACCAAATTGGGAATATATCGCTGATAACTTCAACTATATAACCTCTGAGCTCGTACGTCTCAGAGAAGGGTGTTAAGCTAAGAGAATAAATTCTCCGCCACCACAGAAATATATTTGAAAGAAATCGGCTTTACATCTCAACTTGTAATGTCAGACACACAATCCATACAAGTCTGTTCCGGGCTCGAACAGAACCGAAGGCACTTACAAAGAAGTCCTTGCAATCCGAATAATCTCTAATCACGTTCGGATTTCCCATCACATATGGAGATCTCAATACCAGGGATCAGCCAGTGCAGAGACAATCAACAAGAAACCCTTTCGTTTTCGAAAATATCCGGTCTTCAACACCGATCTTCGACTGCAATTCATAACGACGTATCACATATTCGGAATGGGTTATACGACCCCAAGGTCCTTTCCTGGTTAACCCGAATAGTGAGCGCTTATTTTAAAAAAAAAAATAAGTGTGGCATCCAATTTCAAACAATTCACAACAAATACCTATTTAAAGGTAAATATTGATAGTCGGTTATTGAACTATCAATAGATATGCCAACATCACCAGATTCAAAATAATTTTCCAAATTATTTATTTCACAAAAATATCTTTACAAGATATAAACATAATTTCCATACTTTAAAAATAAATCAATATTTATTTTTAAATCTAATTTCCCAATTTCATTTATATATTCTATATTGAATTTACATTCCAAAATATTTATGAATATACGATTTCCATTCGTTTTCAAATATTCATTTTCAATTTATCTTCAAAAAGATAAATTCAAAATATTCACTTAATATTGGAAAAACATTTCCATACTTATTTATCTATAAGTAATTCACAAGCCCTTTTTATTTTCTACGCTTAGAAAATATTTAATATACTCTAATCGAAATTAAGTATATATTTCATTCTTTAAGGAAATCATTCACTTAACCATATTTATTTGGGCCAAAACGAATGTTGCGTAAAACATCGTTGCGACAACCCAAAATCACTAGTATAGGGATTCGAAATTAAAATAGATATATAAATCCCAATACTATGCAAAACATTTCCTTTCAGAAATCATTTACTATAACAACAGTGTTATAGTCCAACATTTCCTTTTATTTCTCGAAAACATCTATTTCAACAATAAATGTTGAAATCTATGGTTTCGAATCTCAACATTTTTTTAAAACATCTTTAGATCGTTTTAATTCTATTTCAAACATCACATCCAAAATAATTTCTTTAACAAAATATTCACTATTCAAAAACGTGAATACACTTGTTAATAAATTTCATCACTTCTATTCATTTTATTTTAAAGAATTATTCACTGTCTAAAACATGAATATAATTCCATAAATAAATTACAACAATTCCTTATCAAAATAAGTCGTTGCGGATTTATAAAATAACGTTTATAAATCCTATTTCTATTTATTTTATATCAACTCCTTTTTTTAAATTCCTTTATTAACCTATCTTAATTCATATCACAAAAAAATTCATATTATAAGTCAAATACTTATAATTTATTTATTTACAAAATCATTCCTTCAAACTTCCCAAATCTATAAATCTTATAACTTCTAAGATTCATTTATTTATCCACATCTATTTCCTAAATAACTTTATAAATTTTATTTATAAAATTCTATTTAGAACTTCACCGTTATAATTCTATAAGTTTCATTCATTTGTGAAATTCATTCACAATTCTTTCTAGTACTTATAAAAGCTCGTTTTATAATTCCAATATTCTAAATTTATAAATATCAACTTATAAATCTTTTAATATAAATCAATTTATATTATTACTTTAAACATCTTTAAACTCTTTTATAATTTCATCATTCTGATTCATAAAATAAAAATTTTATAAATCCTATTTCTAAACTTCTTATAATAAATTCAGAAGTCCCAGTTCAAACTATTTTATAAAATCACTAATCCCATATTTTCAAAAATCAACTTTTAACTGTATTTCTCAAAAATCATAATTTTTATAATATTAAAATTATAACGTTTATTTATTTAAGATTAATCAATTTCAAAAATATTTTATAAACTTATATTTCCAAAAATCACTTTAGAAATCAAAATCGTTGTTTTAACTTCAAAAATTGGATTCGATGATGCAACACATCAATAGTCAATCACGACTTTTCAAACATCATATATCATCCATGATAAACAATCAAATATCACAATATATGAAATCAAACAAATATTTGTGAGGAATCCAGTTGGATCCCTCCAACCTGTTTCCCTGCATCCACAGACATTAGCACAATACCATTCCACTTCCAAGACGGAATATCGCGGTACATGGGATTTTATAAATATATATCCGCTTACTAACGGCGCAATAGGGTCTCATCCGCTAAAAGAAAATGCGGGAAATCAATCAACTGCAATATATACATATGCCAATATATATATTGCTATATATAATATAATACCAATTCCACTTCGAGGTGGAATATCGCGGTATATGTGTGTAATAAATAACCTCCGCTTACTAACGGCGTATAGGGTCTATTCACATCCAATATATATATATATATATATATATATATATATATATATATATATATAACAATCGTCATTCAATCATTCAATCATTCAATTAACACAGTCAAACAATTTTAAATCTAACGATTTAAAATTTAAATAAACAACAAAATTCCTTTTGAGTGAGAAGTTCTCACCTTTATTCCCGTTTGCAATCCACTCCCAATTCGACTTGTTTTCTTCATTTATACCTTGTATAAATAATTATACAGTTTGTTAATATTTGAATTAATCGAACTGTTAATTTTCATTTGATAATTTCGATTCATTGGTGCTTTTACTTTAATAGTTAAATTAACTGATGGTTTTATTTAAACCAATTTCTTCTTTAATAATTTTTTTTCAACTAAAAATTAAATTTAATTAACCAAACTCTCTTTCAAATAATTTAATTAACTATAGATTTAATTTTTTTTTCCTAAAGATTTTCTTTAGCAAATTTATTTAACTAAAAGTTTAAAAATTAAATTTCCTTTAAAGTTTATTTCTACAAATCCTTTTACCTCAAATTAATATCTTTAAATCAATTTTCTTTTAATAAATTTGTTTATCCAATAAATCAAATTTCTAACAAATCTGTCTAGTTCAATTTAAACGTCAACTAAATTTACTTTAAACAAATTTATTTAACTACAATTTAATTTCCCTTTAAATAAATTATTTTTAACCACTTAACTTAAACAAATTTTCTTTTTATAAAATATCCTTTAGTCCTTAATTACTCATTTTTTTCCAAAAATAAATAATATTTCTTTTTGATAAATCATTTTATCAAATAAGTAAAATTTCCAACTAATTTTCTTTTTAAAATAATTCTAACTAGAAATTTCCAATTAAACTAAATTTCCTTTTTATTAATTAAATCAACTATCAAATTTTCCTTTAATAAAATATTTAACTAAAAATTTAAATTTCCTTTAAAATTAAATTTATTTAACTAAATTTTTATTTTGACTAACAAATTCCTTTTTATAAATTTAAATCAATAATTAATATCAATATACCTTACTGTCATTTTCCGTATATATATAAATTTTTTTTTCTTGTATATAAAAATTAATTTAGAAATCGAAAACAAATATATTACCTTACTGAAATCGAAGAACCACGGCCTCGACTTCGTCTCCATCACGTGCTCCACTCCCATCGTACGCGAGCACCTGCTGACGTCGACGCCGCCATCACCTCATCGTCGCCTGCTCCACCTACGCGACATCGCCTCGTGACCGCCGCTGCCTCGTGCCGCGCGACACTGCAGCTACCCCTAGTCGCGACCCACAGAGCGCCTCCCAGTTGCAATCGCGACGTCACCAACCACCTTCAATCGCGCGCCTCGAACTGCGAACGCGACCCATCGGCGGCGGCCTCGCCTTCATCGCGATTTGATTTTTGATTTGGGGGAAAAACTTTGGCCTGTGAAATTGAAGACGCGGCCATGGTATTTGAACTGAATGAAATAATTTTCGTTTGATTGAGATTTAAAGGCTTCGGCCATTTGTTTGTTTTTATTTTCTTCTGAAAATTAAATGGAGACAGATGATTTTAAGGACGAGGGGGAAACGTGCTTACACGATTTAGCCGTGATTCTCTGCTTGATACTAGGCATATTTTTAGGAAAGGACGTGTACATGTTGACTAATAAATAAATTTAAATTTAAATTTAATTTGAATTCGATTTAATTGCAACGCGTTTACTCACCGTGTGCTCACATATCAACTCGGAAAAATACCAAATTTGAAACCCGGCAATAATTCAATATTACGGACCCAATGGAACTGGTTTCGTCGAATTCCGAGACTGTGCCTCGGACGGCTATTTTAAATATCGATTCAAACGATTAAATTTCAAAACTGAACAATTCACTTCCAATTTCAATTCTGAAGCTTCTAAAATCTTCAATATTATCAATATGAATTTTACAAGCCTTTGAAATAATTTTAATCAGCTTAAAATTGAAGATTTAAATTTTTATTCAACTCCAATAGATTAAATTCTATAATTTAATCGCTAAATTCATTCTGATAATTTGAAATTCAAATCAAACCATCATTCAAATATTTAAAATAAATTAAATATTTTCAAATTAAATAGTTTAAAATTCTGGGTCGTTACATCTAGACTTAAGCTTTCCCTCACTCGGTCATGCTCTAGTTAAAAGATTCATGGATAAAATCAAAGAAATGGAGAAAGGGATCAAAGTTCCTATTATGGAAGAAATTGACGTTGGAAAATTTTTACCTTTTGAAGCCCCTCCTATAAAAGGAGATTCTGACTCTGATGAGGAGGAAGATGATGAAGATGATGAAGTCATCATCGAGGAAGGCAGGGACGACGATAATAATGATGACAATAACCCTTACAATGAAGATAATGCTCAAGGTTCTGGCGGCGGCGGCGGCGATCATAGGGGTCCTCGTGGAGGGGATGGCGATGATATTCTCAAGGCTTTAGAAAAAGTTATCCCCGATCCTAGTGGCCGTGAAACAAGCCAAGTTGAACTTCCCGAGCCTTAAGTTGCCCCTGAAAAAGCTACCAACATCGATGTAGAAGAACAAGGGGAGAAAAAGCAGGCCCTACAAACATCAATTCCCATTTCTCACGTATGGGATTCTTTTCCTAAATGGCTTTACTTCCAAGATAGCAATAGCCGATTTCTTTCTATTTTAGATAAAGAAGAAATCCATTTAATTTTATAAAACAAAGTTCGAAAGGAAACAAGCGAAAATAAATAGCTTATATAGGGAGTTAGATAAACAATTAAAAGAACATAATGCACTCTCTGATAAGTATCATAAGTTTAATAAGAATGCCGCAGTGTTAGCGTTCTTTAAAGATAAAAAAGCTACCCCCTCGGGACTGAAAAGGGGCGTCTTCGATATGACAAGTTCTTGGAAGAGAACATGAAATTAATAACACTCTTTGGATGTTAATTGAAGAAAGGGATGTCCTAGTAGACTTCCTAGACAAAGCTTATTGCAGAAATACAACCGTAGATTTTTCATACTTGGGTGATTTTTGTGGAGGTCTACTTAGGCATCTACATAGGATCTATTTTGATGAATTTTGACCTTATCAACATCCGAAGGCTTGCTGGAATTTACTGCGAATAAAATCAATCCCTTGTGAATTGCCTCCGGAAAAACTCAAATATTACAAGGATAAATTCATTTCCGAGTTATTCAAAAAGTCAATTTTTTACGAACCGGATGAATATTTGTAATTATGTGATAATATTGATTTGTATATATCTGTGTTAGTTTCCTTTTATATCAGTCGTGTATTATTTCATTATCACATAATAAATGTCTCCATGCAACCTAGTTTCTAGAGATTATTTACGCAAATATGTCACATTCGGAAGGGATTATTTTGAAAAGGCTCCGGTCTTGAAATCCTATAAGTTGGCTAGATATTGCTTTCTTAGAGATTTGCATAGGCTTTGTATGCAACATCCCCGCCTTCGTTTTGATTTTCTTAGCGAAGAATCGAATATATCATAACAAATTAGTATGCGGTCGTGATAGTCCTCCTGCCGGAGAATGAGATTATAGTAAATATCCTCCAGCCATAAACTCGGAAGGATGTAATGTTCCCTTTGTTTCGACAATTACTCTTTCAGCTAATTATTTAAACAAAGTCAAAAATGTTGTTTCTAGACTTTAATAAAACAAGTATTTGATCACAACAATAAGATTGTACTTTTTATTTTATTTTCCATTGAGTTGTAACCTCTACTATTGTAATAAAAAAATTAGTAATTTGATTATTAATTTCATTTTTGTTTATTTAAATAGGAGTTACATCTATCTACCACGCCGCTCTCATTAGATTCATCATCTCATTTTACTAGCATCAGAGATAGGTTGGTAGCGGATATTGAAAAGAAGAGCCTCCTTAAAGATCCTCTGTCTGCTCGTCTTCAAGGCAACACTAAAGCGTTAGAATGGCGCAAATTTTTTTGCTTCAGAAGATTAATTTTAGAGATCTTAACGATCAGATCACTAGTCTCGAAGCGACATCAAGAGTAAAGATGAAACAATTTCCCAAATAAAATGTCAAATTGAATCAAGCCCTTCGATTATCTTTGTTCAAGAAATGTCTAAGCTTCTTCAACTGATAAGCAATTTGGAGATAAAATTAAAAGAGAGTTAAGCCCAATGCAAATACCTAGAACTTATCATGGGGGATGACATCCAAAATATCAATTTACCAACTTCTTCGATTGCCTTCTCTATTGTAAAATAGGCAAGGTCTTTATCTCTTGCTATTCAAAAATTTCCTGCTATGACTAATCCTCCTCCAGGTTTGGATGAGAAGGCAGTGGGTGAATGGTGCAGGAAGGCCAAATTTGAAATGATGAGATATTTTGATAACCAACAGAAAGTGAGATATTCACGACGCATTAATGAGTATACGGCTAGAATTCCAAAACTTGAGCATGAAAATATCTTCTCCGAAAGAAAATTGCTGATTTAGAAAGGCAAAAAGAAGCTCTTAAAGGTGCCAACAAAGCTTTCACATGTGCTTTAAAGGCTCATATTGAATCCATTGATGATGCTGATGACATTAAGAAAAAGGAAAATAAGCTTAAAGAAATTCTTTGCCTAACGATTCACCATATTGTCGATTCTTTAATTGCCGAGAATCTAAATAAGGCTATCTGGGATTATGAATCATAGACTTGTACTATATATCTGTATATGATTTTATAAATTATGCAAATATCACCTTGTTTGTAGCCCTTTCTTGTTCTTACAATGTTGTCTCTGAATTTTCTTCCTGATAACTTTGACTACAGTTTTTGCATTTGTTGACCCATTCAGTCCTCTTTATTGATCTTGTCATCCTGAAGAGTACAAAGGATACAACATTTCTTATCATTAATTTGAAATCTATGCAAGAATATATACTGTAGTTCTTTATACTACGAGGAATCCTGCTAATTCCAAAAATATAAGCAATGGAACTTAACAACTCCTTTCTCCACACATAAGCCTCAGCAAGGTATATATATATTTTTATTTATTTGTTTGTATTATATATATATATATATTTATGTTTTGCTGATTCTATAATAATGGCGATATGTTTATATATATAGTATATAAGTTATATATTTTTATGTAAGTAATAGGTTTGTGTAAAGTGACCTGTAATATATAAGTTATATATATATATATATATATTTGTTTATATATGTTCTGTTATAAGATATATATATATATATTTATATGTAGTATATGTTAGTCATATATATTTATATATATGTTAGTGGATGTAAAAGTCTTGTCTGCATACAGCTCGGGTATATTTGCTTTTGCATATATTTGCTGCATATATGTGAGTTACATTTCATTCATGGCTTTATATATATATATATATATATATATATATATTGTGTTAGCAGTTGTATATATGTTATATATTTGTTTATCTATAGGTATACATGAATACTATTTTTAAAATATAATAAGTACATGAGTTTATAAATATGTGTATATATAAATATATATGTATATAAGTTTATAACAACATTAATTTTTAAATTTTTTGTATATATATAAAGTTGTATAATGTATAGGTTCATATTAGCATATATATATATATATATACACACACACAAGTATACATTAGTTTGGTTTCTAAATATATATATATATGTGTGTGTGTGTGTGTGTGTGTGTGTCATGACTCGGTTTTTTCGACCCTCGAAAGTTGACATCAATACGTTCATTGTATTACATACCGAACAATCGAATGCTAGAAATACCAGACCATAAAGGAAAAAAAGAAAAATAGAAACAACATCAGAATCTCATAAACGCAGCGGAACAAATATAATATAAAATAACAGCATTTATACAAAGAAAAGCTGTAACTGTCAATATACATACAATATATCAGAGTACAATGAATCTGGACAGTTGTAACAACTTGTCCCTGAATACTATCCATACAGTCTCTAATACATAGCGGGAACCAATACGTCTCTGCCACCCAGCTCGCCTCCTGAGCTTCAAACGTCCCAACCTGAAAATCTGCAATACTCGGTCTGACCCGAGCATTACAATAAAGTAACACCCGAGTCGGGTTGGAAACAAGCGTGAGTAAACCTCTTTAATTTGAAATACTAGTGCTGTAAAAATGTCTTTGAAAACCCATGGTAACTCGTCCAACATTATGAGTTCTTATCTTGATATAACCAACACTTGTTACTAATCCATTATTTAAAATAATATCTAAGCTTAGTTACTTATTCAAATATGGTCGGATTTACTTAATTTATTTAAGTCTAGCCTATCTGATTCTACAAATCAAACCCATAAGGATTGAAGTAGTTATTAAATCGAAGTGGTTCCGAATATTGCTGATATCCGATCACCGTCTCTTCGAATCCAAAATCCATCTTTTAAGCCAAGTTGTTTTTAACAAAATAATTCAATTTCAGGATGTCCACCTTTCCATAAAAATCCCATCATAATATCCGTTCAAGTAAAACGTCTCACATTTTATATTTAATTGTTTGTTTCAGGTTATTCCAATTTTAAACTGTCATAGACTATATTAACTAGTCACACAAATAATTAATTTGCTTAAAATAGAATTTATTAATTATTTTCAAATCACGTTTAATTATTATTAAACTAATTACAAACCACTTTGTTTTATTCTAATTAAATATCTGGAATTAACTAATAATCAACAGTATAATTAACTGAAGATTTTTAATAAATTAAAGGTTTATATCATTTTATTTTATCATTAACTATTAACTAGTTACAACTATTTATTCCCTTTAATAAACCTCAATAATTAATAAATAATTAACTTATAGACAATTTACCTTAACTTAATTAATTTAAGTTTAAACTATTTATCCTAGCCATTGCTAATCCTAAAGTGTAACGACCGGTAAATTTTGAAAATTAAATTGGTTAATTTAGTAAGATTTTGTAATAAAATTTAGAGAGAAAAAAAACTTTATAATTTATAATGAAGTGAATGTTAAAAATGGAAATGTATATTTTATTTAAGGAAGAAATAAAAGAATGAAACCTAGTTGAATAAATTCATTGAGATTTTAATAAACGTATATATTTGAAAAATTCAATATAATTGGAAATAATAGTTAATAAAAGGGAGTTAGAAACTTGAATATATTAATGTAATGGAAGACAAACAAATATTAACTAGGTTTATAGAGTAATGATAGACTAAATAAAAAGATTAGAATTGAATCAAAATCTGCTTAATTGAAATTAATTATAATTAATGGGAATTCACTTCATAACAAATAGATTTATGGTAAGAGAATGAAATTAATTACTATGCTAATTGGAATTAGAATGAATTGGGAAATATTAACGTAATAAATATAAACCAATGATAATTATACCTTTAGGGTGATAATGGATTCAATAACAAGATTTAGAAATCAAATATATGGATTAATTGGGAATTTAAACTTATAATTTCTAAAGTAATTTAAATTGAAATTTAATGCTGCAAATTGTGAAATTTCCAAAATAAGTTAATAAGAGAATTCGTTTTAAAGGATTTTAAATTATTAAATAATCCAAAGTGATAGAAATTGGAAATAACGATGATTGAATGGAAAAGTGATTTAATTTAATTTAATATTAATTTATTTAATCAACTGAAAAATAGCCATTTTGGTCACTGACTCGGATTTCGATGAAACCAGTTTCATCGGATATGTAACAGTGAATTATTGTAGGATTTCAAGTTTCATAACGATCGGGCTTGTCGTTTGATCGTACGGACTCGAAACGCCTATAAATCAATTTAATTGAAATCAATTGAAATCAATTTGAAATAACTTGATCTTAGTATAACTTCTTCATACGATGGAATATGGATTTGAAACCTGTTCCATTGATTTTAAAAATTTTAAAACATCTATTTTGATAAATGGGTTGATCCATTTTCGTTCCGGAGTCGAAACGGGCTTTTGGGCCAGTATCGTTCATCTATCCAAACCAATCGTATATGTTCCTCTATTTTCAGCTCTACCTTTATATATCCGGTTATAGACCCTAGCAGCATTTCTATTTCTCATTTCTGTACGTACAGAAATGTATGTTGCTCCTCTTCCTCAATGGCCGAAAACCGTTAATTTTCCAATTCAGTTCCAATTCAAATTCCAACAACAAAAATTCAAAACTCCTCAACTACATCGAATTATATATGGATTTGATGCTCTCGATGAGAGCAAGTCAAATATACGATTTGGTTTTCAATTTGGGTTTCGAAATGGCCAAGAATCGATGAAATATTCACGGCTGTTCAGTCGAGTACGATCATCTTCATCAGATCGTCAAATTGAAGGTGTTGTTTTGTAGAGGAGGCAGAGGGGATCGCATCAAGGTGGGTAGTTGGTTGAATCCATGGCTTGATCATGCTGTAGAATTCAATTAGGGTTTTATTCGCATGGTGGCGGCTGGATGTTCCCATGGTGGTTGGCGTTATAGTCGACCGGGATAGGTTTGTGGGTGAGAGCAGAGTTGGCGGCGAGCCCGGCAGGGGTCGTGACGCGCTAGGTGTCGACGAGGTGTCGTACGGCGATCGGCGACTAGGGTTTTCCATGCATTTGTCCTTTACCGTAACCGATATATTCTACGTGTGAGATAGACGTTGTGATGGTGTGGCCTATACGATGGTGAGAACGGTGATTTTGTTCTATTTACTTTATTTATTTTATTTTAAACCGTTTATCGTTCTAACTCACATAACTTTTACATACAAGGTCCAATTTGCGCGGGGTTTCTTTTGTTAGGATCGTATTGAAATCTCAAACATTTTGATTCTGGTTTGGACGGATTCTGAGACTGTTTTAATTTTGGATTTAAATTGGATTTAAATTCAAAGGTGAGTGTTTTAATCTACTCACAACTTCAAAAAATTTCTTATGTTTGTTATATTGATTTATGATGTGATTATAAATATATTTATGACTGTTTGGCATATTTTGAATCATCATCTCAGTTTATTTGAATTTATTTGGACAAAATAGTTATTTAATTTATTATTGAATATAAACTACTAGTAAATACCTGTTATTTATTATCTGTTCTATATTCATGTTATTGATTGAATTGGATGATGATATTGATGACTGTTTGATGATTAATATTGGATGAATAGATGTTGTATTTTATATGGTTATAAACTGTAAGTTTTTATGGATTTTTATTTCATTTAGGATTACGGTTTGAAATTATATATAGCCGTATTTATATTTTAAATTATGGATTGAAATGATAAATATCCGTATCACTTGACCATGGGATAGAAAATTATATACAGGCACCGTGGTCTATATATAAAAATATTTTGAAATGAATTCTATGGTTTTGTAAAGAAATATACGGTTTTAAATAAATATTAATTTTAGATATTATGTAAATGTTATTTTATCCTTGATTTTAAGCTATGTATAATTGGTTGTAATATAGAATAAGCTTAATAATAAGTTTGATTTTTTAAAGATAATATGGCTAAGTATTTAAATTATACTTCAAAGCTTAATAATAAGTTTGAGATTTATATGAAATTGAATTTATTTAAACTCAAATAAGCGTGATGTGAAATTTATTAAATTTGGAATTTTAGAAGGTATGATTTTTATAGCTTGATTTTGGTTTAAGGTGAATTAAATGAATTGTTTAAGTATAAATAAATTGAAGGAAATATTTAGTTATTTGTAATTTGAGTTATATTTAAATCATAATGGACTTATGTAAAATATTTCAAACTAAATAATAGAGAATTGAACTGTTGAAACATAATTTCCAAACTTAGTTTTGAAATTATTGAATACTTAAAAACTGAAATATATTGAATTTGGAATGGTTTATTCTTGGGATCAAATCTGTTTTGAAATTGATATAATTTGCAATGGTTTATTTGGAAACTGAATTATATTGAAATTTATGATTTGGGATTTAGTTAAAACTAAAATTTAGAGATTCGAGTTGTTTTGGAATTGATTTGTGAAATTGAAGAAGTAGTTTATTATATAAAGTATTTTTAATATTTAAACCATTTTAGTGGTGGAAGTTATGTTTCAAAGTTATGAGTTTCAAAGTATTACGATTCGAAAGTGTTATATTTTAAGTGTTTTGATTTCGAAGTGTTATAACGTTGAAAGTGCTATGATTTTGGAAAAGGATATATTTGAAATAAAAATGATATCATATTGATTTGGTTTTGAAGTGGAAATGATACCATATTGATTTGGTTTTTGAAATGGAAATGATATCGTATTTATATGGTTTTGAAATGGATTTATATTCTTGTTTTGATGTATAAATTATTTTGAAATGACCGTAGTGTTATAATAGCATTTGGTTGTTAAAGAGACCAGGATCGGAAGTTGTCATACTCTCTGCCAACTCCGAAAACCACTTTAACAACCGTGCATGCGGTGGAGATTCCAGAATGAAGTAAGATGGTGGCGACGTTTCCTTTGAGGTATATACATGGACTCGACTCCCATGAGTTGGCATAAGGTGGCTAAAACAGGAGCGATTCCGGGACAGTGAGGTAGCTCCTCTTATTGGACAAACTCCTTTGATACCATTCTATTACTTTGTGATTGATTAGGTCCCTTTGATTTTTGAGGGGGTGGCTCGAGGTGGGCGGTAGCTGCGCACTATGCGTCACCACCAGTCTGGATAGTAATTGGTATGTCTACCTTGGCGTTGCCTAGTTGTACTGTATCACCTACCCTATCGCACCTTGTACGAGTTTGGTTTTCTCCCGCAGCCCGTGGAGTATCCTCTGGTGGCTTCCCGATCAGGAGGGACTATGATACTAGATGGACTACTGGGACTATTACGTGTTAAGGTGGAAAATGTAAAGCCGTAACGCTATTTAAAAGTAAGTTTATTTTACTATAGACACAATTATAATAGCGAAATATTACTACATAGTAAATAGTTTAACGGATCCTTATGAGATGTGAATACCGAGCATCTCTTATGTTACTGCACTCACGTTAGACATTGGATAGGAGATGTCAAATCCCGTAAACATCTTTGACACCGTTCCACTCATATTATTTACTGTTTATTTAACTTACATAAGATCTTTTAGTTCTGACTTGAGTGTTTTGTCTTTTCAATTCGCTCGGGTCAGTCTAAGCATTTTAGGGCTTGAAGACCTTATTCTTGAGGACAAAGACGAAGATTGTATTATTACTATTTATCATTATTTCACTGCATCAAGTTTTCCGCTGCATTATTTATTATTCTCTGGCATGTGTAACTCTGATATGTGTTGTATAAGTATAATCATATATTTTGTAAAACAGCTTCATGAACTGTTATTTGATTATTATATTTTGGTCATTCCGCTGTGAGATTCTATTTTGTTTTTTTTCTTTCTCTGCCTTTCTTATTCACCCCAATAATAATCTGCTTTTTTGTATGGTTTGAGTCCGATGTGTGTGGTTTATCGTCGATTTAAAACGTACAAAAAGACGGGATGTTACATTTGGTATCAGAGCCTTGGTTTACTGGAAACCTTAGCTATGTGTGGTCTGACTCTTTATTAATAGTGTAGTAATACCCTATGATAAGGCACTGAGAGTATATATATGAGAGAGCGTATTTGTTAGTGTTATAAAAAGGTTTTTATATTGTGTTAATTTGTTCCGTTTCGTATTTATAAATTCTGGTTGGTGCATAGGAGGCTGTGACATCAATAAGGATTTCTAAACACTTAATAGGGTAGACCGACACAATATTTGTTTTGAAATATAGGTGAATGAAATAATTTTGCCTATTGTATATTTTTATATATAAAATAATATATTTTATAAATGGTATATTTGGTTGTAATATATTTGGTTGTTAGGCAGTGAAATTTATGAATATTAGTTGAAAATAAGATTTGAAATAAATTAGATGCAAGATTGGAAACTTAGAACTTGAGTTTTCGGATTTTTGGAAAATTTCTTTTGAATGATTTTGGAATATAGCAATAATATTTAGAAGTATTTTTCTGATAAGTATTTCAATAAAAATTGAAACGGGGTTGTTTTAAAGAAAATTTTAGAAAGAAGTAAGTCCTGTACTCCCCTCTTTGTCGTTGGAAAATAATTTTGGTGATGAGTGCACGCATCATCGACATTCATTTTCGAGTTTCTAAGTGGGAAGGCCACTGTAGTAGTTTTACTACAGATCTATTTGGATAAACAAATGTAAAATTTTAATTGTTTTAAATATAATTGGATATATAAATTATGAGAATATACATATATTTATTATTTTAAAATAATTTGAAATTTAACCCGATATTTAGTTCTTAAGTTTCCGTTAATTAATAGTTTCGATTATTATAGTAAAATAGACTGTAACTAATTAATAATTGGAACCTCTAATTAAAATAAGAGATTAAATGCTGGGTTATAAATGAAATTTCGAGAAAGTTGAAATTGTAACCTATAAAACAAAAGATATGATTTTTGAACATTAAATTAATTTAAAAGAAACGAGATAAACTTGAATAAATTTCAATTGCATTCTTAAAAAGCATATATATAAATTACCAAATATTAAAAGTTGAAATGTCTAATAAGAAAATGCAATGGAAAAATTTACAAGCAAAACTTATGTAATAGAAAGATTCAATGAATTACCTTAATAAATAAGAATCTGATGTTATAGTGGTCATAAACTTAAGTTACAATTGAAATGTTAGTATAATAAAATGAGATAGAAAGTAAGTAATGTAAATGAGTAATTAGAAACTTAGTAACTATATTGAAATGCTAAATAATTGAATTACACATGAATATTGTAAATAAATGAAATTAAGTAATGAATAAATGAATGTAATGCAAATAAAAGAAATTTGCATTATATGGATAAAAGAAAATGAATTTGTAAGTAATGGATAGAAATAAATGAAAATTGTAAGAAATAAAATATAAATTAAAAAGATAAATCATTATATGGACGAAAAGGAAATGAAGCAATAAATTTGTGAAATGAAATTAATGAGAGTGAACTTAATTCATGCTTGGGGTCATTGTTTGTTTGGTTTATGGTTGTTTTGGCAAGGATACTTTAAAATTGTTTGGATGTCTGAATAATCTATTTAGTTTCATCTAAGATTGTTGAGTAAATGGTGCACTTAGTAGTTTATTTTCCATTCTGTACAATTTAAAGTTTAAACCCAAACAACTATTTGTTTTGTTTGCTATGGATATATGGATGGTTGATTACCTTGATTCCTTATGATGAATGTATGCTTGTTTGCAAATAATGGTCGCTATGTTGTATTTTTTTTTATTGATTGTAACAACTTTAAATATTTCGTTTTACATAACTATTACCCTTTTTTTGGATTATATAATTGAAATATAGGTTATGGAAGCAATTGCTACTGCTTTTGGTTTCATAAAATAAGCGTTAATTGCCCGACAAATATGTACGTTTTGGGATTACGGTTTTATAGCGTTAATATATTGTTTTTTCCGTTGTTGGGATATATTATTTTGAGATATTTTGATATATATTGTTATATTTGATATTATATTTTCTCCAGAGCCTCTCCGTACAAAGGAGACTCTGCCAAAAAAATTCGTAAATTTTGGACTTAGAAAATTTTTGGAAAATGTTTTCCAAACTTTACTAATTTGAGTATAAAAAGATTTAATGGTTATAAATTGGTATATTTTATTTAAATTAATTAATTTTGTAAATTTATTTGTTTATAAAGTTAATATTTTTGAATAAGATGTATTGTTTACTTAATTCTTTCTTTTTCCTTCTTTTTCCTTTTCGGGGACGAAAAGTATTGAGTGGAGGAAAGTGTAACGACCCGTAAATTTCGATAATTAAATTGGTTAATTTAATAAGATTTTTGTTATAAAATTTAGAGAGAAATAAAAACTTTATAATTTGTAATGAAATGAATGTTAAAAATGGAAATGTCTATTTTATTCAAGGATGAAATAAAAGAATGAAACCTAGTTGAATAAATTCATTGAGATTTTAATAAACGTATATATTTGAAAAATTCAATATAATTGAAAATATTAGTTAATAAAGAGGGAGTTTGAAACTTGAATATATTAATGTAATGGAAGACAAACAAATATTAACTGGGTTTATAGAGTAATAATAGACTAAATAAAAAAGATTGGAATTGAATCAAAATCTGCTTAATTGAAATTAATTATAAAAAATGGGAGTTCAACTCATAACAAATAGATTTATGGTAAGAGAATGAAATTAATTACTATGCTGATTGGAATTAGAATGAATTAGGAAATATTAACGTGATAAATATAAACCTACCTTTAGTGTGATAATGGATTCAACAACAAGATTTAGAAATCAAATATATGGATTAATTGAGAATTTAAACTTATAATTTCTGAAGTAATTGAAATTGAAATTTAATGCTGTAAATTGTGAAATGTCCAATAACAAGTAAATAAAAGAATTTTTTTAAAGGATTTTAAATTACTAAATAATCCAAAGTGATAGAAATTGGAAATAACGATAATTGAATGGAAAAGTGATTTAATTTAATATTAATTTATTTAATCAACTGAAAATAGCCATTTTGGCCACTGACTTGGATTTCGACGAAACCAATTTCATCGGATCTGTAACAGTGAATTATTGTAGGATTTCAAGTTTCATAATGATCGGGCTTGTCGTTTGATCGTACGGACTCGAAATGCCTAGAAATCAATTTAATTGAAATCAATTTGAAATAAATTGATTTTAGCATAACTTCTTCATACGATGAAATTTGGATTTGAAACCTGTTCCATTGATTTTAAAATATTTTAAAACATCTATTTTGATATATGGGTTGATCCATTTTCGTTTCGGAGTCGAAACGGACTTTTAGGCCAGTATCGTTCATCTAACCAAACCAATCATATCCGTTCCTCTATTTTCAGCTCTACCTATATATATTCGGTTATAAACCCTAGCAAACTTTCTATTTCTCATTTCTATATGTAAAGAAATGTTTGCTGCTCCTCTTCCTCAATGGCTGAAAACCCTAAATTTTCCAATTCAATTTCAATTCAAATTCCAACAACAAAAATTCAAAACTCCTCAACTACATCGAATTATATATGGATTTGAAGCTCTCGACGAGCGCAAGTCTAATATATGATTTGTTTTTCAATTTGGGTTCTGATGTGGCCAGGAATCGAAGAAATAATCACGGCCGTTCAATCGAGTGCGATCATCTTCATCTGATCGTCAAATCGAAGGTGTAGTTTTGTAGAGGAGGCAAAGGGGATCGCATCAAGGTGGGTAGTTGGTCGAATCCACGGCTTGATCGTGCTACAGAATTCGATTAGGGTTTTATTTGCATAGTGGAAGCTGGATGTTCTCACGGTGGATCGACGTTATAGTCAGCCGGGATAGGTTCGTGGGTGAGAGCAGGGTCAGGGGCGAGCCTGGCGGGGGTCGCGACGCGCTAGGCGTCGGCGAGGTGTCGTACGACGATCGGCGGCTAGGGTTTTTCATGCGTTCATTCTTTACTGTAGCCGATATATTCTGCGTGTGAGATAGACGTGGTGATGATGTGGCCTATAGGATGGTGAGAACGGTGATTTTGTTCTATTTATTTTATTTATTTTATTTTAAATCGTTTATCGTTCTAACTCACATAACTTTTACATACAAGGTCCAATTTGCGCGCTGTTTCTTTTGTTAGGATCGTATTGAAATTTCGAATATCTTGACTTTGGTTTGGATGGAATCTAAGACAGTTTGAATTTTGGATTTAAATTCAATTTAAATTCAAAGGTGAGTGTTTTAATCCACTCACAACTTCAAAAAAGTTCTTATGTTTATTAAATTGATTTATGATGTGATTGGAAATTTATTTACGACTGTTTAGCATATTTTGAATCATCATCTCAGTCTATTTGAATTTATTTAGATAAAATAGTAATTTAATTTATTATTGAATTAAACTAGCACTAAATACCCGTTATTTTTTATTTGTTCTATATTGATGTTATTGATTGAATTGCATGATGATTGTGATAAATGTTTAATGATTGATATTGGATGAATGGATGTTGTATTTTATATTATTATAAACTGCAAGTTGTTATGGATTTTTTTTTCATTCAGGATTGCGATATATAACCGTATTTATATTTTAAATTACGGATTGAAATTGTAAATATCTGTATCACTTGACCATAGGATAGAAAATTATATACAGACACCGTGGTCTATATATAAAAATATTTTGAAATGATTTCTATGGTTTTGTAAAGAAATATATGGTTTTAGATAAATAATGATTTTATATATTATATAAATGTTATTTTATCCTTGAATTTAAGCTATGTATAATTGGTATTAATATAGAATAAGCTTAATAATAAGTTTGATTTTTTTGAAGATAATATGGATAAGTATTTAAATTGTACTTTAATATAGAGTTTATAATGATTTAAATAAATTAAGGTTGGAAGGTAAATTTGATATTTATTTGAAATTGAATTTATTTAAGAATTAAACTCAAATAAGCTTGATGTGAAATTTATTAAATTTGGAATTTTAGAAGGTATGATTTTTATAACTTGATTTTGGTTTAAGGTGAATTAAATGAACAGTTCAAGTATAAATAAACTGAAGGAAATATTTAGTTTTTTGTAATTTGAGTTTTATTTAAACGATATTGGATTTATTATGTAAAATATTTCAAACTAAATAATAGAAAATTGAACTGTTGAATCGTAATTTCCAAACTTAGTTTTGAAATTGTTGAATACTTAAAGTTTGAAATATATTGAATTTGGAATGGTTTATTCTAGGGATCATATCTGTTTTGAAATCGACATAATTTGCAATGGTTTATTTGGAAATTGAATTGTATTGAAATTTACGATTTGGGATTTGGTTAAAATTAAAATTTATAGATTCGAGTTGTTTTGGAATTGATTTGTGAAATTGAAGAAGCTAGTTTTGTGATATAAAGTATTTTTAATATTTAAACCATTTTAGTGGTGGAAGTTATGTTTCAAAGTTATGAGTTTCAAAGTATTATGATTCAAAAGTTTTATATTTCAAGTGTTTTGATTTGGAGGTGTTATAACGTTGAAAGTGCCATGATTTTGGAAAAGAATATAATTGAAATAAAAATGATATCATATTGATTTGGTTTTGAAGTGGAAATGATACCATATTGATTTGGTTTTTGAAATGGAAATGATATCGTATTTATATGGTTTCGAAATGGATTTATATTCTAGTTTTGAAGTATAAATTATTTTGAAACGATCGCAGTGTTATAATAACGTTTGGTTGTTAAAGAGACCAAGATTGAAAGTTGTCATACTCTCTGCCAACCCAAATACCATTTAACAACCGTGTACGCGGTGGAGATTCCAGAATGACATAGGATGGCGGCGGCGTTTCCTTTGAGGTATATACGTGGACCTGACTCCCATGAGTTTGCATATGGTGGCTAAAACAGGAGCGATTCCGGGCCAGTGAGGTAGCTCCTCTTATCGGACACGCTCCTTCGATACCATTCTATTACTTTGTGATTGATTGGGACCCTTTGATTTTTTGGGGTGTGGCTCAAGGTGGGCGGTAGCTGCGCGCTATGCGTCACCACCAGTCCGGATAGTAATTGGTATATCTACCCTGGTATTGCCTTGTTGTGCCGTGTCACCTACCCTATTGTCCCTTGTACGAGTTTGGTTTTCTTCCGTAGTCCATGGAGTATTCTCTAGTGGCTTCCCGATTAGGAGGGACTATGATACTGGATGGACTACTAGGACTATTACATTTTAAGGTGGAAAATATAAAGCCTTGACGCTATTTAAAAGTAAGTTTATTTTACTATAGACACTATTATAATAGCGAAATATTACTACATAGTAAATAGTTTAACGGATCCTTAGGAGACGTGAATCCCGAGCATCTCTTAAGTTACCGCACTCACGTTAGACATGTTGGAATTGATTTGTGAAATTGAAGAAGCTAGTTTATTATATAAAGTATTTTTAATATTTAAAACATTTAGTGGTGGATGTTATGTTTTAAAGTTATGAGTTTCAAAGTATTATGATTCGAAAGTGTTATATTTCAAGCGTTTTGATTTTGAAATGTTATAATGTTGAAAGTGCTATGATTTTGGAAAAGGATATATTTGAAATGAAAATAATATCACATTGATTTGGTTTTTGAAGTGGAAATGATACCATATTTGATTTGGTTTGTGAAATGGAAATGATATCGTATTTATATGGTTTTGAAATGGATTCATATTCTAGTTTTGAAGTATAAATTATTTTGAAATGACCACGGTGTTATAATAACGTTTGGTTGTTAAAGAGACCGGGGTCGGAAGTTGTCATACTCTCTACCAACTCTAAAAACTATATTAACAACCGTGTACGCGGTGGAGATTCCAGAATGTAGTAGGATGGTGGCGGCGTTTTCTTTGAGGTATATACGTGGACCCGACTCCCATGAGTTGGCATATGGTGGCTACGGACACGCTCCTTCGATACCATTCTATTACTTTGTGATTGATTGGGGCCCTTTGAATTTTTGGGGTGTGGCTCGAGGTTGGCGGTAGCTGCGCGCTATGCGTCACCACCAGTCCGGATAGTAATTGGTATATCTACCCTGGTATTGCCTAGTTGTGCCGTGTCACCTACCCTATCGCCCCTTGTACGAGTTTGGTTTTCTTCCGTAGTCCATGGAGTATTCTCTAGTGGCTTCCCGATTAGGAGGGACTATGATACTGGATGGACTACTAGGACTATTACGTGTTAAGGTGGAAAATGTAAAGCCTTGACGCTATTTAAAAGTAAGTTTATTTTACTATAGACACTATTATAATAGCGAAATATTACTACATAGTAAATAGTTTAACGGATCCTTAGGAGATGTGAATCCCGAGCATCTCTTAAGTTACTGCACTCACGTTAGACATTGGATATGAGATGTCAAATCCCGTAAACATCTCTGACGCCGTTCCACTCATATTATTTGCTGTTGATTTAACTTACATAAGATCTTTTAGTTCTGACTCGAATGTTTTGTCTTTTCAATTCGCTCGGGACAATCTGAACATTTCAGGGCTTGAAGACCTTATTTCTGGAGGACGAAGACGAAGATTGTATTATTACTATTTATCATTATTTCACTACATCATGTATTCCTTTGCATTATTTATTATTCTCTGGCATTTGTAACTCTGATATGTGTTGTATAAGTATAATCAAATGTTTTGTAAAACAACTTCATAAACTGTTATTTGATTATCATATTTTGGTCATTCGACTGTGAGATTCTGTTTTGTTTTATTTCTTTATCTGCCTTTCTTATTCACCCCAATAACAATCCACTCTTTTGTATGGTCTGAGTCTGACGTTTGTGGTTTATCGTCGATTTAAAGCATACAAAAAGGCGGGATGTTACATAAAGTTTATGTTAACTTAAGTTTTTTAAATTACTTAATTTAAACAACCAAAATCTAATACTTTTACTTTTGATATCTTAAAATATCCAAATATATATTTAGTCAAACCAAAGCATTCAATAGCTTAAACTTTCAATATCATCTACCATAGGTTATCAAATAAATCACAATCACAGACTATGAATTAAATTTCAATATTTCTGAGGAATCCAGTTGGATCCCTCCAACCTATTTTCCAACATCCACAGAAGTTAGCAGAATATGAAAAATACCAATCCCACTTCGAGGTGGGATATCGCGGTATAAAGGGTCATTGTAACGACCCGCTATCTTGGACTATTCGCATCCGCACGTGTCGGACTAGAATAATTCAAAATACCGAATTGTTAATTTAAATTAGGCAAAACTCAGATATACAGTAAATAAATAATCACAGAACATAGACACAGAGTAAAAATATGCAGCGGAAGTAAAAGAGATAGTAGTTCATGAAGCTACTATATAAATATATAAGATACATCAGAGTTTACAACAGAAGAGTAATACGATACATCATGTACAAATCAGAATACATCACTGGAATCATCGAATACTGAAAGCAGAATAGATGGCTGGATCTTCAAGCAAAGCTCCAACTCCAAAGGTGAGTCTCGAATACTGGTACACTCAGTCTGACCCGAGCGTAAAGCAAAACACAAAACACTCGAGTCAGGATTAACATTCTTATATCAATAAATCCAACTCAAGTGAAGTAACAATTGTAATACAAATAACTCAAAGGATGTTGGAATCACCATCCTCTAAGGATCCGTTAAACTATTTACTATGTAGTAATGTACGCTAAATAGATAATGTCTATCGGTAATATAAAATATCAAAATAGTGTTAAGGCGTTACCATTATCCCCCTTAACACATTTATATAAGCGTTATAGTCTATACAGCACTGTAAACTCCACCGTAAACTAGTGGGATATCAGGGAGTACTCCATAGGTATAACACAAAACAAATTCGTAGTGGTCGCGTATATAGGGATACAAGTATGACAAGGCACATGAGGCAATACCCAAGGCAGTGAAACTACCGTTTGCCTGATCCAGACTGGTGAGAACGAATCGCCGCAGCGATCGCAACACCGCGAAACAACACTCCTGAAATTCCGAGGGTGCACCAATCAATCACAAGTAATGAGTAGTAGTTACGAAGAAGTGTGTTCGCTCGAGGTGGCTAACCCCATTTGGCCCGGCACGGCTCTTGATTTTAGTTATTTCCAATTTGACACAAGTGTCATAGTTATCCATTATCGTTCTTTTTCTTCAGTCATCACGTACATCATTCCAACCACTTCATTCTGGATCATCACTCCGCGTATAGTTATTAAAGTGGTTTCGGTTTAGACAGAGAGTATGTCCATAACCGATTCCGGTCTCTTTAATAACTTTTGTAATTACTACACCGATTGGTCGTTTAGAAATTTCAAAACCAAATCAATTTCAATTCGTAAATCAATATTTCGCTCGTCTTCCTAAACAATTTCCATAACTTACGTTTCAAATCTTCTAACTTTCCATTTCAAAATCTTATAATTCAATTTCAATTTTTATTTTAAACAATTCAAATATCAACTCAAGTTCATATATAAATTCCATTCCGAAATCATTTAAATTAATTTAATTTAACATTCAAATCAATTCATAATTCATTTATCGATTTCATTCAATATTCGTTAATCCAATTCATCATTTAAAACAATTTCCATTAAATTTCCAATTCATTAAATCAATTACTTACGTTCATCTTCATTATATCAAAACTTCAAATTTAACTAAATTAGATTCGTTAAATCAAATTCTCAAAATTACAAGTCTTACATTAATTTCAATAAATCACCTTTTATTTCTTGTTAAAGAAATCCAATTTCACTTATTTACTTACTTAAATAATTTCCGAAACTTAATTAACAAAGGAACTCAATTTCAATTATTTACGAAGTTCCAACTCACTTATTCAAAAGTTCAATTTCTCTTATCAAAGAATTCAATTTCCATTCCATTATCAAATAATTCAATCTTATTCAATCATTAAATAATTTCAATCTTAATTATTAATAATTTCAAAACTTAATAATTACAAACTTGATTATAAATTCAAACTTAATTTTTAATTCATTTCCACTTACAAACTTAATTATCAAATCATTCCAACTTAATTATAAATTCAACTTAATAATTTCAAACTTAATTATAATTTCAAACTTAATTATAATTTCAAACTTAATTATAATTTCAAATTCAATTATTAAATGATTTCAAACTTAATAATTTCCAAAACTCAATTATTACTAATTCCTAATTATTTATTAATAATTCTAAATTTAATTATTTAAAAATTTAAATTCCAAACAACGTTCTTTCATCAATTACTACGTTAATATTCATTTCAGATTTCAATCTTTACATTTTCCTTTCATAAAAATTCCAATTCCAACTTCATTTCAAACTTATTCTTTATTCGAATAAAATCATTATTTTATTTTAAATCAAATTATTGACCAATCGGATTTTATTTAATTCTCTATCCTATGTCAAATTCATTTGGGTATTTATCATTTCAACCCGATTCCATTTCAATTCACAAATCATAACATAACAAAGGGAACTTGCAGTGTGATAACAGGGATAGTGTCAAAGTAAATAAACAAGCAATAACAACAATCAATAACAATCCAATAATTAATTCAATAATCCCAAAATAATCGTATTAGTTCGCATTGTTGTTTGTGCAAATTAATATAATTATCTCTAGAATCTACACTATCATTTCATATAGATTAAAGATTATTACATTACGGTTTTTCACTTGTCGTTCAATTTCAATTTTTATACTACAATAATTAATCCAATATACGTTCAAAGGTTCAAAGTCTAATTTATCAAATTCTACGTGTCAATTAACTTAACAATTAAAAGGGTTATATTATTCAAATTAATTAATCAAATTCGACACATATGTCAATTTACAATTTTAAACTATCCTACGTCAAATTCAATTGCATAATATTTATCACTTTATACATTACAATTTGCATCCAATATTAACAGCAAACAATCAATCAATTATCAACCAAACTGGATTATTATTGCATACATAACAGATAACGGTGTCAGATGTCAAAGGTGAACTGATACATAAATAACAGTGCAATAAATAACAGCAGTATATTTCAATTGTCGTTCCAAATGAAATCAGATTTAATAAATAAAAGAATAGTAATCGTGAGTGATTGCTCACCTTCCGAGGCTAGAGGGGATTTGACGATGAAATCGAGTTACGAATCGAAGCACAAATTCCAAATCAAAGCTAGATTGGCATGAATTCGGCGAACAAAGATGATAAATAGGATTTGACAAAACACATCAGAACTGAATCGATAAAGATAATTGATATAAATGAATTTGATATAGATAGAACATATAGAATTTATATATATGATAAAAGTCACATTCAAATTTTAAAACACACCTTAAATTAAATATATACATGCAGTTCCAAAATCATTGTTTTTAATTTAAGACCCGTACTTAAAATAAGATATATATACTAAATCACAAATTAACTTTAACCCCAGTACGGAAAAACTTTATACATAAATTTCAAAACAATATCAATCCAAACATACATAAATATATATATTTTTAAAATCACTTATACAAAACACTGACCCTATACAAAATCAAGTTATACAACTTATGCACTGATACAAATGGTTCGACAACATATTATAAAATTCCGATATAATCTTAAATAAAATTGTATCAAAAAAAAAATTTGATACTAATACACTAATATATAACTCATGTGTTAATTGTATCTAAAAAATCAGTTTCACTTCCATGAGAAACTGTCATAACAAAGAACCTATATATATATATATATAATAGTAGAAGGTACTTAAACAGTATATATACATAAGTTATATAGAAAACATGCAGACATGTTTTACTTAAACCCCACCTATACCTATACAAAATATGCAAACAAGACTTCTGTACTTGGTATGCATAATAATTCAAAACCTTTCGTACTTGTATATATCAACAGACTACATTTTATAATAGAAGATATATACATAACCTAGTATAATAGAGTATAGTACTATATGTAAGCATATATACCATCAAAAAGGAAAGTGGTTATGGTAAGAGATTTGGGAGGTGGAGCTCGACTGTTGAAAGAATATCAGAGGCCGATTGGTGGTGACCTCGACGTGGGGGTGGAGCTGAGGTGAAGGAGTACGAAGGAGTGGCTGTCGGCTTGTCGGCGTTGAGGTTGTTGTCATGGTGGAGACGGCGGATTGTCATGGCGGGAAGGAGCAAGGGTGGAGATGAAGGCGGACGCGGAGGAAGTGAAGGCCAAGGTGGGTTTTGATGCTACGCTTGTCGAGGTAAAGCAAATGTGGCGTTGGAGATTGGGTTCGGCCGCGGCCCGGCACTTGGGTTGTTGCTTGGCATATGAGGAGGAGCGATGGGGTTAGACTCGGAGTGGAGATGCGGCAGGGGTGCAGTTGCCGAGGCCAGCGGTGGCGGTTGGTGAAGCCAAAGTTATGGCGACGTCGAGGTGGTCGGGGTTGGCGCGAAGATGCTTGTAGGGCTGAGCATTGATGGCCATGGACTTCGGAAAGAACACGGTGAGAGGTGATGGTGTTGCGGGTTCAAACTGGAGGCAGTGACGTTGATGGAAGGGAAGCACGTGAAATATTGGTATGTAGATGAGGTCGCATGGGTGAGGAAGGTCTGCGCGGCCTGAGATGTTGTCACGTGGGTGCTTGCTGTAGGAGGGGAAGAGAGGCGCTATGTGGAGTGGATCGAAGCTCGGGTCAAGCGGAGGCAGGGAGGTTGCGGTTTGCTGGGGAGAGAGAGAATATGGGTAGAAGAAATATGAGAGAGCAAGTGGAAGGTGGAAGATATGTACACGCAAATGAAACTTGAAATGGTAAATTATAGGGAAGAGCAAAGGTTTCCAAGTCAAAGTCCTAGGGAATAGATAGGATATAAACAATTTCTAAAAAAAAACAATGCACGAACATTGAAGAGGCAGGAAGTTCATGCGTTTACAGATCAATGGAAAACAAAGCACGGAACTAGTACCGATACGGTATCCGATATAATAAGCCACTTTGTCATTTCCGACGTGTACCATACACCAAAACACAGAATTAAAAATACCGCATAGACCAGCACGACGATACGATCAAAACGGTATACATATGTCAGTGGTATGATTGAATTTATAAAATTCGAAATTTCTACTAGCGGAAAATGCGTAAAAATCACAGAAAAATAAGATCGACGGAGCCAAAGATGTCCGAATTTGGAGAAACGATAAACTGACATCTTGCTCAGAAGATGGTTTAGAATTTTTCTATGTAAAAATATTTTGGTTTTGAAAACGTTTTATTTTCATCGCTTTTTAACTGATTAAATTGACGTAAATTTACGCGCGAAATAAACTTTCACATTTTCGGACGAAAATTTACCGGTTGCTATGTTTAATTAGACGCATTTCAAATATTAAATTTTTATTTCAAAATTTTATCGCTATTTTATTGTATTGTTTATAATTTCTTAGGTTTCAAATTAATAAAACAAATAAAAAAAATTATCGAAAATTCACGGGTCGTTACAGTCATCCTCTATTATGCGGGGAGCACAGCGTTTCATCCGCTATATACTGCGGGAATATCAATCACTCCAATATATATATATATATATATATATATATATATATATATATATATATATAGACACACACACTACTATATATAATATCACATCCAGACTGATAATATTTTATCAATTCAAGCGATCAATCAAATAATATAATTTTAACTAATCAAATTAATTGGTAATCCAGTTTGAGCGAGATTTACTCACCTTTGATTTTTGTTTGCCCATCCACTTCATTTCCGACTTGGTTTTCATGATTTTAAACCTAGTAAAAACATTATATGATTTATTAATATCTGATTAATCGAACAATTAATTACTATTTATTTATTTGACTTTAAACTAATTTTCCTTTTAATAAATTATTTTTAGTAACTACATAGCTAAATAAGTTTATTAAATAAATCAATCACCTGAAGACATATTTTTTTAAAGTAAACTAGTAAGTTAAAAGGTGTATATTTATCTTATTTTTTTCAATTTGAAACCCACATACTGAATATATAACCTATGTACATTTTATAATAATCTATATAGATTTCAAAAAAAAATCAGGTTTATATATATATATATATATATATACTTTACAGCATTATAAAATTCCAAACTTTATCTATATTAAATAATTTTTGTTTTCTTTTCTGCTTCCTATATATATATATATATATATCTTTATTAAATTAAACAAAATTGTTTTTCACCTTGCTATAAATCAAAATTTTATCTATATATTTCCCCAAAAAGTTTTCTATTTTAAGCTACATGTATTTTAAATCTAGATATATATATATATATATATATATATATATAACTAATCAAGTTAAATTTAGAAAGATAAAATCGAATACTCACTGCCCAAATTTTCTCAGACAAAACCTTCGAATGCTGGCCTCTGCCCTACCCAAAACACGACTGCACTTCACCTCCAAGCCACCTTGCCTCGCCTAATGCGACACCGACCTCAGCTTCACCAATCTTCGACGCTCATGCTCGCGTGATTGAAGATGGCGCGCGATCCACTCGCGTTGATACTTCAGCCAGATGACGAATGACCTAACACGAAATCGATTTCAATAACTGAGAGGAAGGAAAAAAGGCTTCAATTTATCTCATTCGAACGAACTCGGCTGACAAAACTACAGGCTGTTCCAATTTAGATTTAGATAAATCGACGAAGAAGGGGAAAGCTTGCGAACCTTATACTTCTTCATGCTCGATTTGCTTGTGACAGAGGGGAGTCGCTCTTTTAATTTTGAACGAAAATTTAAAAGGGGCGCCCATTTTTTTCTTTTACACGAGAACAAACTTGATTTTGTTCTGTGTTCTAAGTTTTTTTATTTGATTCCATCGGCTATTTAAAATGCAGAAGAGAGAATTGCATGCTATCAGCTGGAAATAGGGGACAAGATAGGATGTTACAGGGAAAGTTACAGTAATTTCGAATAGAAAGCAAAAATTTATGATGTGAAATTATTTCAGTTGCAGTTGACTGGTGTATAAAAATAGATATTTTTAATTTAAATTCAAATTATCTCGATAAGCGGAACTTAAATTTCAACCTCCTATTGAGGCGTGCCGTTACGCGTTTATAACGTTATACCCCTATTCCAAATGCAATGAAAAAGGTTTTGAGTCCTAATTTGATCATATGGAGAAGATTGATTTTTGAACCCAATTATTATATTGAATTTTCGATATAAATATCAGCGCGTTTACCTACCGTGCGATCTCACGACAACTCCAAACATTACGAAATTTGAAATCCAGAAATAATACACTATTATGGATCTAATGGAACTGGTTTCATCGAATTCCGAGATTGTTCCTCAGAAAGCTATTTTTAAACGTCAACTTAACGAATATTTTCAAAACCGAACAAACCACTTTTAAATTCAATTTTAAAAGTTCTATCACCTTCAATATCATTAATATAAAATTTACAACCCTTCAAATTATTTTTAACGAGCTTAAAACTCCCGATTTAACATTTTTTTCAATTTTCAGTAATTAAATTCAATAGTTTAATTGTCAAATAAATAGTAATATTTGAAATTCAAGTTAAAACTAACCTTTCAAATATTTAAAATCAATTAAATATTTCGATTTCAAAGGTCCAAATTTCGGGTCATCACATTCCACCCCCTGAAAAGAATTTCGTCCCCGAAATTACTAGTTAAGAGGTGTGGTCCACAACTCGTTAATTATTTTATAAAATCAAATAGTTTCTACAATTTTCCAAAACAGTCTTTTTTATTAAAAACACCCTATCACCCTTCCAACTTCCCAAAGTCTTCCGTAGTTTCCAACCAATATTACTTCTTCAACCATTCAAATTATAATTTAAACCAAATTTTAAATTATCAAAAAAAATTCAAAATTTTTCTAAATCCCCAAATTTTGAAAAATTTTGCTAGCATCTCCTTTGCACGGCTAGCTCGGCACAACTACAAAATACCTCTACGGACCAACATTTTCAAACGAAAACAAAAGCCAAGTGGCTAGATCAGAAAATCGTTAAATTTCATTCGATAATTTAAACACGTACCTTTTATCAGGCAATTCAAATTTATCTTTTGAAATCTAAACCACCAATTTCCTTTTGCTTTTATAACACCTGTACATCCTACTTAGCAATAATATCCAATCACAGAATTCAAAATCATTTTATTCATTTCTTTTCACAATTTTCAATGTTTTACTTAATCCGTACGATGTACACATATTATCCGTACGTAATATCAGATTCTATCGCTCACTCGATCACACAATTTCACTTCCGAACTAGTATCGTCCACCCGACTCTCTAGTGCGGACTCAGATCTGTTTTCATGATCAGAAACCATCATCCTCCTTGCATAGCCATATACTATGATAGAGAATTTTAGGATCAATCAAAAATCCATATCCAGGGCTCGCCATCAAAAATCGAGTGAAAAATCCCAACTCGGATTGACATATATATCTCAAAATTTTGTGCCCGAATCTGGATCAAATCGCTATGCGGATAAAATAATATACGTACATCCTACGTATTAATTTTAATTTGATTATTATTTATCAATTCTTTTTTTCTATTCACATTTATTTTGATTTCTATTCACTTATTCACAATTTCACCTTTTACCACTTTTATTAAACCTTCATTCAAATATTAACTTAGTATATTTCTTGACTCCAAATTTACTTAAGAATTTCACCATTCGTTTCCTAAGTTCAATATAAATATTTTATACTTCTTATACTTATTTTCACTTTGCCACTTAAGATTTTATATCTATTTTCTGTTAACTTAAATTTCCAATTATATTTGAATTCAATTTACCTTTCATTTTTATTTATCACCAAAACTATCTTTATAAAAATACTTATAACTCGGTGTCCCAACAAGTCCATCCTCGTTCTCATAGAAATTCAGTCAAACGTTGATCAGGCTCAGGACTGAAAATCTATAAGTACTTAGTTGACCCGTTTTCAACACCCAGTGAAAATCTATAAGTACTTAGTTCACCCCCTCCATAGATCGCAGTTAGCCCGATGATTACGTCGCCATCCTGGCGAAATCCATAGAAAATTATTGGCATCCGTGCCCCTCGATTACACCATGTAATCGCCACAGATCGCAGCTACACCCAGGGTTACGTTGCTATCACAACAAAAACCATGTAACTGTAGGTATCAACGCCCTCGAATCTCACTGCCAAATGAAACCTTACCACATAGATCGCAGACTACATCAGTTGAGTCCCAATATAGCCTGTAGGCACTCACTGCCACATGACTTTGGCTATGTCCTCATAGATCGCAATCAATCGATGTTACGTCGCTCTCCCAGCAAAATTAAACATAGACTTTAGGCAATCGCTTCCCCTCGACTTACGCTATGGAAACGCAATAGATCGCAGTTACACCGAGTTACGCTGCCATCGCAGCATAAACCCAATATCTCTGTAGGCATCAGCGCCCTCGACTTTCGCTACCCCAATCACAATCACAGAAACTACAGTTTAGTCCGGAATTCCTCTGGGATCAAAATTTAGAACCCCCCTTAGGGCTCGAGGCAGAACCACCCCGTGGATCTCCTACTATAAGTTTCAAATCTAAATGGAAGCGCCTTTTTCCCCACAGAATTCTCAAAACATTTTATACTACACACACATATAGTATCTTTCAAAACATACTCTTTTTACGTCTCACATACAAATCTCATTTACAAAAAATCGATATCTCAAAATCGATAATTCTCAAACTTGGCTTTACAAATTCCCAAAATTGATTTTTCCCAAAATCAAAAGCCTTTCAAAATCAATTGGTTCCACTCTGACCAGTTCGAAATTTAGAAAATAGTTTGAATAGTCTAAAATAGCAAGTAGTGGTAAAATAACTAAATAGTTGTAAAATAGTTGTAAAAATGGTTAAATAGCTATTATAAGATAGTTTGAGTTTTAAAAAGAAAGATTGTATAGTAAATAGCTTGGAAAAAAAAATATAAGACAGTTTATATTAAAACAATTTATTTGAAAATAATTTCAGAGTCAAACTGGTTCAATTTCCCAATCTCCCATTTGAACCAATTTTCAATTTAAATCTCCACTTCCATTTAAATTGATTCGATTCCAATTAAATTTGAATTAACTTCGATTCCCATACTAATTCAAATCAATTCCCATTTGAATTTTAAACTTATTTAACTTCTATTATACTTTCAATTTATTCATTTCAATTTTAAATTGATCTCAATCCCATTCTCAATTTCCAACCATCTTGATTTATATAAATTTAGGTTCGATTTCAAAATACTGATTTAATTACTTAAATCAAGTTAACCTTTATCATTTAAT
The DNA here is from genome assembly GCA_030765085.1 of Allium cepa. NCBI lineage: Eukaryota > Viridiplantae > Streptophyta > Magnoliopsida > Asparagales > Amaryllidaceae > Allium > Allium cepa. The sequence continues at coordinate 316,171,630 of CM060941.1, read as the reverse complement.
TTAACAACCCAAGTCTTTAAGGTAATTCAATTTTGAGTCCAAATTCAAATATTCATTTTAAATTTCCTTTACTTAGACTTGTTTCAAGGTTTGAGTGAGAGTTCAAATCCATTTAAACAATTAAATTTTCGAAATTTAATTTATTTCCCAATCATACTTCCAAAATTCTAAACCAAATTCCTTAACCAATTTCAGTTGACAAGTTCATTTTTATTATTTAAATCTTAAGTCCAAAGTGATTCCATTTTCCTAAGTTCAATTTTTTTTATTTAAGATCAAAATATTTTTAAGTAGTTTCGAAAATAAAGTTTTATTTCCACTTAATTTCAGCATTGGATATATATTATTTCAATCCACTTCTTACTTTATTCTCAACAATCCAATATACAGTTATATATATACACACACACACACACACACACACACACACACACACACAGTCACTAACCAGTAGGATGATAACCGGATATGCCAGAGTAAATAAACATCCAAATTATCTAAAGCACCAATCAATAGCATTCATTACCAATTTCTAGAAGTCAAACTCGTTTTGAGATCACACATAACTCTCTTTCAATTTAACCCATTTAACTTCCCTAAGTTAAATCTCAATTTCATCTTGAAATTTCCAATTTCAGATTATAGGTCCAAACTTATTTAACTTTCCCTAAGTTAAATTTCAATCCATTCAACTTTACGCAATTTAAATTCTCCATTCAAATTTAAATTTCTTATCATTATCACTTCCCACTATAAGTTAAAAACTTACTTCTCTTTGGGTTATACTCTCACTTTTAAACCATTCTTGTTTTTAATTCAAAACAATTTCATCTTCCAACCACTTTTGTTTTCTGTATTCAAAAACATTATTTATTATTTCTTCCAACACTCTTGAACAATTCCAAAATTTTCTGGACCCAGATTTTAAAACTTCCCAATTTAAATCCATTTCAATCTATAATTCATACTTATATAAATTGTTACTTCCTTTAAACATTTCATTCTACTTTATTATTACTTAATTTAAAAATAAACATCCATTTATTAAGACCCGACAACCAATTTATGATTATTATCATATCAAGAAATCAAACACGCCATACATTCCATCATAATTCACTATAAAATATGATAAAGGTAACTTATTTGAAACACTTTGAAAATTCTTTTGAATTTTCCAAGATTTAATTTCAGGGTTTGAATCCATTTTTACTTAGCTTATTTGCAAAGTTAATCCTTTCTACTTGGTTATATGCGCTTCACCACTTAAATCTTATGGCCTTATTAAATTTTAATAACAACAACCAATTACTTTAATATATATAATAATTAGAAAAACTACTTCTTTATATATCAAATTTTAAGCTTATACAAAAATCATTTTTAAAATCATTTTTAAAATCATTATATAAGAAAATAACAAGTAAGCTCTCATATAATACACTCAATTCAATCTAGGGTACTACTGCCCATGTCTCTAATGAGTAATCTCCACCAGAGCCAAGGTTCTCGCTTAACCTGGCTCTGATACCAAAATGTCACGACCCGGTTTTTTTCAACCCTTGAAAGTTGACATCAATACGTTCGTTGTATTACATGCCGAACAATCGAATGTCGGAAATACCAGACCGTAAGGAAAAAGAAGAAAGAGGTAGAAGAAGAAATAGAAACAACATTAGAATGTACCAAACGTAGCGAAACAAATATAATATAAAATAACAACATTTATACAAAGAAAAGCTGTAACCGTCAATACACATACAATATATCAGAGTACAATGAATCTAGATAATTGTAACAACTTGTCCCTGAATACTATCTATACAGTCTCTGATACAAAGCGGGAACCAATACGTCTCTGCCACCCAGCTCGCCTCCTGAGCTCCAAACGTCCCAACCTTAAAATCTATAATACTCGGCCTGATCCGAGCATTACAATAAAGTAACACCCGAGTCAGACTGGAAACTAGCGTGAGTAAACCTCTTTAATTTGAAATACTAGAGCTGTAAAAATGTCTTTGAAAACCCAGGGTAATTCGTCTAACATTACGAGTTCTTATCTTGTTATAACCAACACTTGTTACTAATCCATTATTTAAAATAATATCTAAGCTCAGTTACTTATTCAAATATAGTCGGATTTACTTAATTTATTTAAGTCCAGCCTATCTGATTCTACAAATCAAACGCATAAGGATTAAAGTAGTTATTAAATTGAAGTGGTTTCGGATATTGCTGATATCCGATCCCGGTCTCTTCGAATCCAAACGCCATCTTTTATGCCAAATTGTTTTTAAAAAACAATTCAATTTCAGGATGTCCACCTTCCCATAAAAATCCCATTATCATATCCATTCAAATAAAACGTCTTCTATATTTAACTGTTCCTTTCAGTTTATTCCAATTTTAAACTGTCATAGACTTGATTAACTAGTCACACAAATCATTAATTTATTTAAAACATAATTTATTAATTATTTTCAAATCACGTTTAATTATTATTAAACTAATTGCAAACCACTTTGTTTTATTCTAATTAAATATCCGGAATTAACTAATAATCAACAGTATAATTAACTTAAGACTTTTAATAAATTAAAGGTTTGGATCATTTTATTTTATCATTAACTATTAACTAGTTACAACTATTTATTTCCTTTAATAAATCTCAGTAATTAATAAATAATTAACATATAGACAATTTACCTTAACTTTATTAATTTAAGTTTAAACTATATTATTTATCCTAGCCATTGCTAATCCTAAAGTTTAGGTTAACTTAAGGTTTTTAAATTACCTAATTTAAATAACCACTACTAATTACTTTGAAACCGTTTCCTTTTCATTTTCTTCCATTTTTCTTCTTTCCAAAATCTAATACTTTTACTTTTGATATCTAAAAATATCCAAATATATATTCAGTCAAACCATAGCATTCAATAGCTTAAACTTTTAATATCATCTATCACAAGTTATCAAATAAATCACAATCATAGACTATGAAATAAATTTCAATATTTCCATGGAATCCAGTTGGATCCCTCCAACCTATTTTCCTGCATCCACAGATGTTAGCACAATATAAAAAATACCAAACCCACTTCGAGGTGGGATATCGTGGTATAAAAGGTCATTCGCTATTATGCAGGGCGCATAGGGTCTCATCTGCTATATAATGCGGGAATATCAATCACTCTAATATATATATATATATATACTACTATATATAATATCACATCCAGACTGATAATAATTTATCAATTCAAGAAATCAATCGAATAATTTAATTTTAACTAATTAAATTAATTGGTAATCCAGTTTGAGTGAGATTTACTCACCTCTTATTTTTGTTTGCCCATCCACTTCAATTCCGACTGGGTTTTCACGATTTTAAACCTTGTAAAAACATTATGTATTTATTAATATGTGAATTAATCGAACAATTAATTACTGTATATTTATTTGACTATAAACTAATTTTCCTTTCAATAAATTATTTTTAGTAACTACATAGCTAAATAAGTTTATTAAATAAATCAATCACCTAAAGACATATTTTTTTTAAAGTAAACTAGTAAGTTAAAAGGTGTGTATTTATCCTTTTTTTCATTTTGGAACCCATATACTAAAAATATAACCTATGTACATTTTCAAATAATCTATACAGATTTCAAAAAAAAATCAGATTTATATATATATATATATATGCTTTACAACGTTATAAAATTCCCAAACTTTATCTATATTAAATAATTTTTGTTTTCTTTTCTGCTTCCTATACATACATACATACGTGTATATATATATATATATATATATATCTTTATTAAATTAAATAAAATTGTTTTTCACCTTGCTGTAAATCAAAATTTTATCTATATATTTCCCTAAAAAGTTTTTTGTTTTAAGCTACATGTATTTTAAATCCAGATATATATATATATATAGACACACACACTAATCAAGTTAAATTGAGAGAGTTAAAATCAAATACTCCCTGCCTAAATTTGCTCAGACAAAACCTTCAAATGTTAGCCTCTACCCTACCCAAAACACGACTGCACTTCGCCTCTAAGCCACCTTGCCTTGCCTAACGCGACACCGCCTCAGCTTCACCGACCTCCGACGCTCGTGCTCGCACGATTAAAGACGGCGCACGATCCTCTCACGTTGATACTTTGGCCAGACGACGAATGACCTAACACGAACTCGATTTCAATAACTGAAAGGAAGGAAAAAAGGCTTTGATTTATCTCGTTCGAATGAACTCGACTGACAAAACTACGAGCTGTTCCAATTTTGATTTAGACAAATCGACGAAGAAGGGGAAAGCTTGCGACCCTTATACTTCTTCGTGCTCGATTTGCTTGTGACAGAAGGGAAGGGAAGGTCGCTCTTTTAATTTGGAATGAGAATTTAAAAGGGGGCGGCCATTTTTTTCTTTTACACGAGAACAAACTTGATTTTGTTCTGTGTTCTAAGTTTTTTTTATTTGATACTATCGGTATTCAAAATGCAAAAGAGACAATTGCATGCCATCAGCTGGAAATTGGGGACAAGATAGGATGTTACAGGGACAACTACAGTGATTTTGAAAAGAAAGCAAAATGTCATGATATGAAATTATTTCAGATGCAGTTGACTGGTGTATAATTTTTTTTTAAATTTAAATTCAAATTGTCTCGATAAACGCAACTTAAAATTTCGACCTCCTATCGAGGTGTGCCGCTAGGCGTTTATGACGTTATACCCTTATTTCGAACGCAATGGAAAAGGTTTCGAGTCCTAGTTCGATCATATGGAGAAGATAGATTTTTGAACCCAATTATTATATTGAATTTTCAATATAAATATCAGTGCGTACCTACCGTACGATCACAAGACAACTCCAAACACTACAAAATTTGAAAACAGGTAATAATACACTATTACAAATCCAATGGAATTGGTTTCATCGAATTCCGAGGCTGTGTCTCGGAAAGCTATTTTTAAACGTCAATTTAACGATATATTTTCAAAACCTAACAAACCACTTTTAAATTCAATTTTAAAAGTTCTATCACCTTCAATATTATTAATATAACATTTACAACCCTTCAAATTATTTTTAACGAGCTTAAAACTCCCGATTTAATATTTTACCCAATTTTCAGTAATTAAATCAATAATTTAATTATCAAATAAATAGTAATATTTGAAATTCAAGTTAAAACTAAAATTTCCAATATTTAAAATCAATTAAATATTCTGATTTCAAAGGTCCAAATTTTCGGCTCGTCACAATATATATATATATATATATATATATATATATATATATATATATATATATATCTTATAAGCGTTAAGTCAAATAGTGATTTGAAAAAATATATATTTTAGTTTTTTATATGTTTTAAATTGATTTTTAGAAATATATATATATATATATATATACATACATATATTTAGTTCAATTTATGTCATGCTGATTCTAATTGTTTCAACGATTCCTTAGTATCAGCTTTAATCGGCGAATTCGTGCTCAATCCTGCTTTGCTTTGGAATTCGTGCTTGGATTCGTAACTCGTCTCATTCTCGTTCATATCAAGCCTTGAAAGGTGAGCAATCTCAGACGATTAACATTCTTATATTTATTAAATTTGATTTCATTTGAAATGACAATTGAAATATGTTGTTGCTAGTCAATTTATTGCTATATATATGTTATGTCATTATCTGTAACTGTTCATCTGTGACATCTGACACCATGAACTATTATTTATATTTTATCTGTTATTGATGATATATGTCTGTTGTTGATATATTGTATTATTATTATATTTATTCTCACTCTAAAAGTTTCTGTTAGTATAGAATTCCCTATGGGTTGTGTAAAGACCCGTAAGTCCGTACTCCTTGAATAGACACTAATCTCCCTTGTTTAATTCAAGATGAACGAAAATACGAACCCTTAGGGGTTTTAAGAAAAAGAATTTAAGAAAAGAAAGAAGAAAGAAGAGAGAAGAGATAGGAAATAGAGAGAGAAGAAGATAGAGAATTTTTAGAAAACAGAGAATTTGAAAAATAGAAGATAGAAAATTTTAAAAATAGAACGGGACAGAAAGGAAACAAAAAGAACAACATCAGAATCTCACAATTCGCAGCGGAACAACATATAATAATAAATGAATAATCTTTAAACAAAGGACTATATCAGTTATTACATTACATACATTTCATTACATCATATCATCAGAGTATACAACATCAAACAGTGCAGCGGAAAAAGAAATACTATATAAACTAGTAATACGCCATGTCATCCAGCTTGCCTCCAGCAAATCCAGAATATCCAGAATATCCTGATAAACCTGTCTCTTGACTGCCCGTGTGGAAATTGGTGGGCACCCAGAGTTTAGGAAGGAAAACAATAAACTCCAAGTCAGTCATGTGACTGGTGTGAGAACTCAAAACAGTTTATTTATCTTTAAAAATCAAATAGAGGAATATTTTTAAATTCAATTCGCAATGCTTTTAAAAATGAGACTACCATAAGGCCTCCCGCACACACACACAATGCAAACGCAGAATCGGAGGAGATTTCTCCTTATGATAGTCAAAGATGCTTGATACGCATTTAAAATAACATTTGATATTATTATTAGTGTATAGTGTAGGAAAAATATTTCGGAAGTAGAATATAAATCTTAGCCAACATAGACATTTCGAACTATGCCTACTATAGCTATCATCCAAACAGTGTTGCGACACCATAAGTGAATGATAGGTTCTACAACTAATACCGTACAAGTTTCGTATTGTTTCTTTGGATTTCCAACAAATGGTCAGGCCAAGGAACTTCCCATTGCCACTGAGAATGCCTCTGGAAAGACATCCCCGAGAACCAAACCGGAACTCTGCCAACACAAGGCCGGGTTACCCCTAACTGGGTAACTACTGACACGAGTATGCCATCCCCCGGTCCTTTAGGACCTTTATCAACCGAGCGCTCGATATCCAACATCACACCATAATAAATAGAGTGTTTTCAACATGAGTAAGTATCTGGGCTCCATACCATGATACCACCCCTTTCCAGAAGGAAATGCACATACCCTAAGGGGAGCTACAGCAACCCCTAATAACCTTGCCGCATCTTTCCTGTTTTGCCCATTTCCGGGATGTGAGGCTCGACGAAGTCACGTCCACAAAAACATACTTTATACAAAAGCCATGCTTTGGGTCAACAAATGATCAACACAATGATCACTAAGATAGACGATCAAATAAATGATCCTATCACAATAATCAACACAATGATCATTTCAGCATCACTCAGCATGTCACATTACCAAAATGGGATATATCGCTGATAACTTCAACTATATAACCTTTGAGCTCGTACGTCTCAAAGAAGGGTGTTAAGCAAAGAATAAATTCTCCGCCACCAACAGAAATATATTTGAAAGAAATCGGCTTTATATCTCAAATTGTAATGTCAGGCATACAATCCATACAAGTCTGTTCCGGGATCGAACAGAACCGAAGGCACTTACAAAGAAGTCCTTGCAATCCGGATATTCACAATCCTGATCGAATTTCCCATCACTTATGGAATCTCTATACCAGGTGCGACCCAGTGCAGAGACAATCGATAGGTCATCCTATCGCTCTCGCAAATACCGGTCTTCAACACCGATCTTCAAATGCAATTCACGACGTATCACATATTCGGAATGGGTTATACGACCCCATGGTCCTTTCCCGGTTAACCCGAATAGTGAGCGCTTATTCAAAATAAGTGTGCATTCAATTTCAAACAATTCACATCAAATACCCATTCAAAGGGAAATATTGATAGTCGGTTATTGAACTATCAATTGATATGCATACATCACCAGATTCCAAATAATTTTCCAAATTATTTATTTTCCAAAATATCTTTACTAGATATATAGTTTCAACACTTCAAAAATAAATCAATATTTATTTTCATACAAATTCCACTTTTCATTCATAAATTCCATAATGAATTTATATTTCAAAATATCCATGCATATATGATTTCAATCATTCATTTCAATTTATCTTCAAAAAGATAAATTCTAAATATTCACTTTATACTGGAAAACAATTCCATACTTACCAAAAATAAGTAATTCACAATCTTTTATTTTCAACACTTAGAAAATATTCAATATACTTAAACCGAATTAAGTATATATTTTATTCTTTAAGGGAATCATTCACTTAACATATTTATTTGGGCCAAAACGAATGTTACGTAAAACATCGTTACGACAACCCAAAATCACTAGTATAGGGATTCGAAATTAAAATAGATATATAAATCCCAATACTAAACCAAAACATTTCCATTCGGAAATCATTTACTATAACAACAGTGTTATAGTCCACTATTCCCTTTTATTTCTCGAAACATCTATTTCAACAATAAATGTTGAAATCTATGGTTTCAATCTCAATACCTTTTAAAACATCGTTGAATCGTTTTAATTCTATTTAAAACATTCACATTCTAAACAATTTCTTTAACGTGTTATTCACTGTTCAAGAACGTGAATAAACTACGTTAACAAACTTCATCATTTCTATTCACTTTAACTTAAAGGATTATTCACTGTCTAAAACGTGAATATAACTCCATTTCTAAGTTATAACAATTGACTTGTCAAAATAAGTCCTTTGCGAATTTATAAAAACAACGTTTATAAATTCCTTTTCTATTTATTTATAAAAACTTCCTTTTTTATAAATTCCTTTATTAACATTTTTGATTTCATATCTCAATTATAAACTAAAAGTTCATATTATAAGTCAATTGCTTATAAAACGATTATTTTACAAAATCGTTCTTTTTAAAGACTTTTCAATTTATAAACCTTATAACTTATAAGATTTATTTATTTAACAAAATTTATTCTTCAAATAACTTCACAAATCTATAAATCTTACTATTTATAAATTTCATTTATAACTTCACAGTTTATAATTTCATAAATTTCATTCATTTAGGAAATTCATTTTCACTACATTCAAACACTTATAAAACTCGTTTTATAATGTCCATAATTCAATTTATAAATATCTATTTATAAATCTCTTAATATAAATTAATTTATATTGTTCTTTTAAACGTCTTTAAATTCCTTTAAAATTTCACCGTTCTCTTGATTTATAAAATAATCAAATTTTATAAATCTTATATTCAAACTTTTAATAATAAACTCAAAAATCCAGTTTAAACTATTTTATAAAATCATTGGTTCATATTTCTCAAAAAAATCGACTTTTAATCGTATTTCTAAAAATCAGCTTTTTAACTATATTTCACAAAAACCATAATTTTTATAACTTTAAAAATTATAACGTTTATTTATTTATAATGGATCAATTCCAAAAATATAGTATATTTTCAAAATCACTTTTAAAATCATTTTAAAATCCCAAAATTTGGGTCCAATGATGCTACATATCAAATAGTCAATCACGACAACAACGATATCATATATCGATATGATAATCAATCAAATATCAAAATATCTGAAATTAAATAAATACTGTTGAGGAATCCAGTTGGATCCCTCCAACCTGTTTCCTGCATCCAAAAACATTAGCACAATACCAATTTCGCTCCAGTACGAAATTATCGCGGTACATGTTCTTATTAAATATTATCCGCTTAATAACGGCGTAATAGGGTCTCATCCGCTAAACAAAAAATGCGGGAAATCAACAACTGCAATATATACATATGCCAATATATATATATATTGATATTATATATAATACCAATTTCACTGTTTATGAAATATTCGCGGTATATGTTTATATTAAATAACATCCGCTTACTAACGGCGAATAATGTCTATTTTAACAATCAATAATTTACAGTCATCATTCAAACATGCATTCAAATATTTTAAATCTAACTATTTAAAATAAAATCGAAATCTATTCGATTGAGTGAGAAATTCTCACCTTGGTTTTAATTTCCGTTTAAGCTTTTATTTCGAATAAAATTAAACGCGCGTTTAATTTTACCCGAAATTCTCACTAACTCCAAACGACTCCAAACCAACTCCATCGCGTAGTGCTCGTCCATACGATTCCAACGCAACTGAGTTTGCATTTTTTCGACCTCGTATGAAAAAGATATCAAATTTTGAAGTTACACGAGTTTTAATTATATAAATTACAACATAAATTTATAAATATAAACCTAAATCAAATCTTGGCCTTAGGATTTTGCCTCCCACCCTCATCACCGTAGAACGCAACACTCTTCTCCCTCTCATCCTTCACGCACGCACAGGATTTTGGCCGAACCCATCATTAGCATTTAGGGTTAAACATTGCAAACTCCACTCACGTTTATACTCGATCACAACTCTGCCATGACGAAGCCCTCTCTCCAAGCTATACTTGGCTCCAACCTGGGCATGCTCGGCCTCATCATGTGCCTCGTATGGCGTGCGCAACTTGCTGCCTTCCTGGTCGATTTGCCGTTGATTCATTGATTTGTTTTAGATCATAGCCGTTGGATCTGTAGATCACAACGTGCTCTTCAACTTTCATGTTAGAAGTTTTCTCTAATTGTTAGTGGATTGGAAGATTTTTGGTGATGAAGATGGAGCATTTCAGGCCCTTGAATTTGGTGGAGGCGGCTGCTAGGGTTTTAGTTTATTTTTTTTTTTTTTTTTATTTATGAAGGGGGTGTCTCTATTTATAAGAAAACCAATCGCAAACACTATTCATCCCGGGAATTCCGAACTCCGATTTAGACGCCGTAACCAGCGTACCTAGGGTTTATCCCGCGTTCCGGACACAATGGAACAGGTTTCGGAAGCTAATTCGGAAGTATGTGCGAGTTATGGCTACAAACGCTCAATTTGAATTAAACCGATTTAAATCGATTTCTAGGCGTTTTAATTTGTACCGGACAAACGGTAAATCCAATTGACTTGAAATTTGAAACCTTACAATAATATCACATTACGGATCCGATGAAACTGGTTTCGTCGAAATCCGAGACTTTTTGAAAAATGGCTATTTTGACTCGCAAAATTTAAATTAAAAACGATTCGATGCGTTTCGAGCTGCCACGATCAAACGATAACTCCGATTGACACGAAATTTGAAATCCGGTAATAACTAACTATTACGGATCCAATGAAACTGGTTTCGTTCAATTCTGAGACTGTTCAAAAATTGGCTATTTTACAGTCGATTATTAAATATTAAAATATTCAATTTTCACAAATAAACTTTTAATTCGATTTTAAAAGTTCTAAAATATTTCTATAACTCCAGTATGATAAAATAAAATTTTCCAAATTATTTACAATCATATTTAACTCAATTTTCAATTATTTCCATAATTTAACGTATTAAATTATCGATTAAATTATCCAATTAAATCCAATAATTCAAATAAAAATTTATTTGACTTATAAATTCAATTATTAATATTTAAAATTAATCAAATATTCAAATTTAAATTATTAAAAATTTTGGGTCGTTACAATCTTTCCCCCTTAAAAGAATTTCGTCCCCGAAATTACAAGTAAGAAAGTTACAAAATCTATTAACTTTCCAAAATTCATAATTAAACTTCTTACAATAACTTTACTAAGTTTTCAAATCATACTTAGTTATCTTTTCAAAAACAATTACTATTGTTTAATTTTCAACTTCAAAACAAAGTTAAGTTTTCAAAACTTTCCAATTTTTCTCAAAATTTTCTAACGCCTTAAATTTTCGGAAAAATTCGCCATGTCTCCTTTGCGCGGCTCGATCCGAAAAAAAAATGACAGTATATATATCACAAATATACATCTCATCAAGTAATGAGGCATCCCGAAGGGAAAAAAGTGTAAAAGTACGATATTTAATCCGAGATATGTACCTTATATTTTATTAGCAAGCATATACGGCTAATATAGCGCTAAAGCGAACTCCAAATGCGAAGCAAACACGATCCGCACCTACTAAACACTTAACAAACAACATGAGAACATGCACATATGCAAATAATCTCAATATACAACATATAACAACATGATAACTATATATGTCACATAGCAAATGCAACAATAGCAATATATATTCAACCATCATCCAATTACCATTCAACAAATTCATAACCAATATATTCATTCATATTTTCATTCATATACAATGAATTGGTTTTCACTCTAAATCATATTTGATTTATCAACATTGGATTTTATCAACATTCTTTTTCAATTCAATTAGTTTGCATTCACTAATTAAATCTAATTCACTTTCAATTCTATTCAAATTTATTTATTTCTAATTTGAATTCAATTTCATAGCTTTCAATTTCATTAATACTTAATGAATTATATACAATCAATCAACAATCAAGTAACAACCAATGCATATCAATTACAACCAAATTTCTTTACTTATATTTGATTTAACACCATCACTTTGAATTGGTTTAATTAAATTGATTTTCATTCACTCTTTTAACTTCTAATAACATTAGATTTTAATGAATTAACACTTATATTCATTATTTTTTTATCAATTATTTTCATTCAATCGATTAACATTCAATTCATTTATTCAATTCAATTACAAAGTTGAATTTCATTCACATAACTTAAGTTCACATTTCTTTTAATCCACTTGATTATTTACTTCGATACCAAAATCAATTCCATTCAACAACACTTAAGTTATATTTTATTTAACCTTATATTCATTTTTTATTTACAACTCATATTCATATAATTTTACTTCTTGTATATATAAGTTTATTTCACAATTGTAATTCACTTTAATTATAATTCAATTCTTATAATTCTTTTACTTATACAATTATTCTTTTATTTAGATTATTCAAACAACCTAACAATTAACTTACATACACTTTAATAATTTTGAAAAATTATTTCTTTATATATAAAAGATAATCAAGGCAAAATTATTGCATTTACCCAATTCAAAATCAATATTATGCCGAATTGTTCTATTCAAGTGTTTAGAAACCCCTTCGGCATAGTCTTGCGGACCATGCTGACGAAAGTTCATATACCACTCAATAAACCAATCATCACAATATAAAACAATTTTATATTCACTAACAAATACGCTCTCATAGCTATTATTACACTCAAACTCAGTCTAGAGTACTACTGACTCTATCTCTAATGAGTAATACCCTACAGAACCATGGTTCTCGCTTAACCATCAGAGCTCTGATACCAAATGTAACAGCCGGGGATTTTCGTTCTTCGGAAATCCGACATCGACACTCACTTTATCGACTGCCGAGAAATCAAAGGCCGAAAACCGAGATGTTATGGGTTTTAAAAAGAATTTAAGAAAAGAAAGAAGAAAGAAGAGAGAAGAGATAGGAAATAGAGAGAGAAGAAGATAGAGAATTTTTAGAAAACAGAGAATTTGAAAAATAGAAGATAGAAAATTTTAAAAATAGAACGGGACAGAAAGGAAACAAAAAGAACAACATCAGAATCTCACAATTCGCAGCGGAACAACATATAATAATAAATGAATAATCTTTAAACAAAGGACTATATCAGTTATTACATTACATACATTTCATTACATCATATCATCAGAGTATACAACATCAAACAGTGCAGCGGAAAAAGAAATACTATATAAACTAGTAATACGCCATGTCATCCAGCTTGCCTCCAGCAAATCCAGAATATCCAGAATATCCTGATAAACCTGTCTCTTGACTGCCCGTGTGGAAATTGGTGGGCACCCAGAGTTTAGGAAGGAAAACAATAAACTCCAAGTCAGTCATGTGACTGGTGTGAGAACTCAAAACAGTTTATTTATCTTTAAAAATCAAATAGAGGAATATTTTTAAATTCAATTCGCAATGCTTTTAAAAATGAGACTACCATAAGGCCTCCCGCACACACACACAATGCAAACGCAGAATCGGAGGAGATTTCTCCTTATGATAGTCAAAGATGCTTGATACGCATTTAAAATAACATTTGATATTATTATTAGTGTATAGTGTAGGAAAAATATTTCGGAAGTAGAATATAAATCTTAGCCAACATAGACATTTCGAACTATGCCTACTATAGCTATCATCCAAACAGTGTTGCGACACCATAAGTGAATGATAGGTTCTACAACTAATACCGTACAAGTTTCGTATTGTTTCTTTGGATTTCCAACAAATGGTCAGGCCAAGGAACTTCCCATTGCCACTGAGAATGCCTCTGGAAAGACATCCCCGAGAACCAAACCGGAACTCTGCCAACACAAGGCCGGGTTACCCCTAACTGGGTAACTACTGACACGAGTATGCCATCCCCCGGTCCTTTAGGACCTTTATCAACCGAGCGCTCGATATCCAACATCACACCATAATAAATAGAGTGTTTTCAACATGAGTAAGTATCTGGGCTCCATACCATGATACCACCCCTTTCCAGAAGGAAATGCACATACCCTAAGGGGAGCTACAGCAACCCCTAATAACCTTGCCGCATCTTTCCTGTTTTGCCCATTTCCGGGATGTGAGGCTCGACGAAGTCACGTCCACAAAAACATACTTTATACAAAAGCCATGCTTTGGGTCAACAAATGATCAACACAATGATCACTAAGATAGACGATCAAATAAATGATCCTATCACAATAATCAACACAATGATCATTTCAGCATCACTCAGCATGTCACATTACCAAAATGGGATATATCGCTGATAACTTCAACTATATAACCTTTGAGCTCGTACGTCTCAAAGAAGGGTGTTAAGCAAAGAATAAATTCTCCGCCACCAACAGAAATATATTTGAAAGAAATCGGCTTTATATCTCAAATTGTAATGTCAGGCATACAATCCATACAAGTCTGTTCCGGGATCGAACAGAACCGAAGGCACTTACAAAGAAGTCCTTGCAATCCGGATATTCACAATCCTGATCGAATTTCCCATCACTTATGGAATCTCTATACCAGGTGCGACCCAGTGCAGAGACAATCGATAGGTCATCCTATCGCTCTCGCAAATACCGGTCTTCAACACCGATCTTCAAATGCAATTCACGACGTATCACATATTCGGAATGGGTTATACGACCCCATGGTCCTTTCCCGGTTAACCCGAATAGTGAGCGCTTATTCAAAATAAGTGTGCATTCAATTTCAAACAATTCACATCAAATACCCATTCAAAGGGAAATATTGATAGTCGGTTATTGAACTATCAATTGATATGCATACATCACCAGATTCCAAATAATTTTCCAAATTATTTATTTTCCAAAATATCTTTACTAGATATATAGTTTCAACACTTCAAAAATAAATCAATATTTATTTTCATACAAATTCCACTTTTCATTCATAAATTCCATAATGAATTTATATTTCAAAATATCCATGCATATATGATTTCAATCATTCATTTCAATTTATCTTCAAAAAGATAAATTCTAAATATTCACTTTATACTGGAAAACAATTCCATACTTACCAAAAATAAGTAATTCACAATCTTTTATTTTCAACACTTAGAAAATATTCAATATACTTAAACCGAATTAAGTATATATTTTATTCTTTAAGGGAATCATTCACTTAACATATTTATTTGGGCCAAAACGAATGTTACGTAAAACATCGTTACGACAACCCAAAATCACTAGTATAGGGATTCGAAATTAAAATAGATATATAAATCCCAATACTAAACCAAAACATTTCCATTCGGAAATCATTTACTATAACAACAGTGTTATAGTCCACTATTCCCTTTTATTTCTCGAAACATCTATTTCAACAATAAATGTTGAAATCTATGGTTTCAATCTCAATACCTTTTAAAACATCGTTGAATCGTTTTAATTCTATTTAAAACATTCACATTCTAAACAATTTCTTTAACGTGTTATTCACTGTTCAAGAACGTGAATAAACTACGTTAACAAACTTCATCATTTCTATTCACTTTAACTTAAAGGATTATTCACTGTCTAAAACGTGAATATAACTCCATTTCTAAGTTATAACAATTGACTTGTCAAAATAAGTCCTTTGCGAATTTATAAAAACAACGTTTATAAATTCCTTTTCTATTTATTTATAAAAACTTCCTTTTTTATAAATTCCTTTATTAACATTTTTGATTTCATATCTCAATTATAAACTAAAAGTTCATATTATAAGTCAATTGCTTATAAAACGATTATTTTACAAAATCGTTCTTTTTAAAGACTTTTCAATTTATAAACCTTATAACTTATAAGATTTATTTATTTAACAAAATTTATTCTTCAAATAACTTCACAAATCTATAAATCTTACTATTTATAAATTTCATTTATAACTTCACAGTTTATAATTTCATAAATTTCATTCATTTAGGAAATTCATTTTCACTACATTCAAACACTTATAAAACTCGTTTTATAATGTCCATAATTCAATTTATAAATATCTATTTATAAATCTCTTAATATAAATTAATTTATATTGTTCTTTTAAACGTCTTTAAATTCCTTTAAAATTTCACCGTTCTCTTGATTTATAAAATAATCAAATTTTATAAATCTTATATTCAAACTTTTAATAATAAACTCAAAAATCCAGTTTAAACTATTTTATAAAATCATTGGTTCATATTTCTCAAAAAAATCGACTTTTAATCGTATTTCTAAAAATCAGCTTTTTAACTATATTTCACAAAAACCATAATTTTTATAACTTTAAAAATTATAACGTTTATTTATTTATAATGGATCAATTCCAAAAATATAGTATATTTTCAAAATCACTTTTAAAATCATTTTAAAATCCCAAAATTTGGGTCCAATGATGCTACATATCAAATAGTCAATCACGACAACAACGATATCATATATCGATATGATAATCAATCAAATATCAAAATATCTGAAATTAAATAAATACTGTTGAGGAATCCAGTTGGATCCCTCCAACCTGTTTCCTGCATCCAAAAACATTAGCACAATACCAATTTCGCTCCAGTACGAAATTATCGCGGTACATGTTCTTATTAAATATTATCCGCTTAATAACGGCGTAATAGGGTCTCATCCGCTAAACAAAAAATGCGGGAAATCAACAACTGCAATATATACATATGCCAATATATATATATATTGATATTATATATAATACCAATTTCACTGTTTATGAAATATTCGCGGTATATGTTTATATTAAATAACATCCGCTTACTAACGGCGAATAATGTCTATTTTAACAATCAATAATTTACAGTCATCATTCAAACATGCATTCAAATATTTTAAATCTAACTATTTAAAATAAAATCGAAATCTATTCGATTGAGTGAGAAATTCTCACCTTGGTTTTAATTTCCGTTTAAGCTTTTATTTCGAATAAAATTAAACGCGCGTTTAATTTTACCCGAAATTCTCACTAACTCCAAACGACTCCAAACCAACTCCATCGCGTAGTGCTCGTCCATACGATTCCAACGCAACTGAGTTTGCATTTTTTCGACCTCGTATGAAAAAGATATCAAATTTTGAAGTTACACGAGTTTTAATTATATAAATTACAACATAAATTTATAAATATAAACCTAAATCAAATCTTGGCCTTAGGATTTTGCCTCCCACCCTCATCACCGTAGAACGCAACACTCTTCTCCCTCTCATCCTTCACGCACGCACAGGATTTTGGCCGAACCCATCATTAGCATTTAGGGTTAAACATTGCAAACTCCACTCACGTTTATACTCGATCACAACTCTGCCATGACGAAGCCCTCTCTCCAAGCTATACTCGGCTCCAACCTGGGCACGCTCGGCCTCATCATGTGCCTCGTATGGCGTGCGCAACTTGCTGCCTTCCTGGTCGATTTGCCGTTGATTCATTGATTTGTTTTAGATCATAGCCGTTGGATCTGTAGATCACAACGTGCTCTTCAACTTTCATGTTAGAAGTTTTCTCTAATTGTTAGTGGATTGGAAGATTTTTGGTGATGAAGATGGAGCATTTCAGGCCCTTGAATTTGGTGGAGGCGGCTGCTAGGGTTTTAGTTTATTTTTTTTTTTTTTTTTATTTATGAAGGGGGTGTCTCTATTTATAAGAAAACCAATCGCAAACACTATTCATCCCGGGAATTCCGAACTCCGATTTAGACGCCGTAACCAGCGTACCTAGGGTTTATCCCGCGTTCCGGACACAATGGAACAGGTTTCGGAAGCTAATTCGGAAGTATGTGCGAGTTATGGCTACAAACGCTCAATTTGAATTAAACCGATTTAAATCGATTTCTAGGCGTTTTAATTTGTACCGGACAAACGGTAAATCCAATTGACTTGAAATTTGAAACCTTACAATAATATCACATTACGGATCCGATGAAACTGGTTTCGTCGAAATCCGAGACTTTTTGAAAAATGGCTATTTTGACTCGCCAAATTTAAATTAAAAACGATTCGATGCGTTTCGAGCTGCCACGATCAAACGATAACTCCGATTGACACGAAATTTGAAATCCGGTAATAACTAACTATTACGGATCCAATGAAACTGGTTTCGTTCAATTCTGAGACTGTTCAAAAATTGGCTATTTTACAGTCGATTATTAAATATTAAAATATTCAATTTTCACAAATAAACTTTTAATTCGATTTTAAAAGTTCTAAAATATTTCTATAACTCCAGTATGATAAAATAAAATTTTCCAAATTATTTACAATCATATTTAACTCAATTTTCAATTATTTCCATAATTTAACGTATTAAATTATCGATTAAATTATCCAATTAAATCCAATAATTCAAATAAAAATTTATTTGACTTATAAATTCAATTATTAATATTTAAAATTAATCAAATATTCAAATTTAAATTATTAAAAATTCTGGGTCGTTACAGGTTGAAATGATACATACCCTAAGGATCTTGTAGAATAGGAGAAAATCGTTATGGGTTGAAATGATAAGCCCAATCATTTTCATTGACTATGAATTTGGGATTGTGGGTTGAAATGATATATACCCGTAGATATATTAATTAGGGATTGAAGTAATAAATATCCGTATCACTTGACCATAGGATAGAAAAGTATATACAGACATCGTTGGTTTATATATATATTGAAGTGAATTCCACAGTTTTAAATAAGAAATATATATGGTTTTATATAAATATTGATTTTAAATATTACATATATAAATGTTATTTTATATATGTTTAAACTCTTGATTTTTAAAATTTTATGTTTTGGGAAATTTAAATCTATAAGTTAGTTTTCAAATTATAAATTAAGGTTGGAAAGATAAATAGAAACTGATTTGAAATTTTATTTGTTTAAGGATTATACTTAAAGAAAAATCGATTTGAAACTTATTGAATTTGAGATTTTAAAGATATGTTTTATAACTTGAGTTTGATTAAAGGTGATTAAATGAATAATTTCAAATTTAAATGAATTTAAATTGGGATATTTAGTCTTATTTGAATTTGTAGTTTGAAATTTTATTTAAATGACTATTGGATTGATTAAATAATGGTAAAGTTGAATTTGAAATATAAATGAAAATTTCAAACTGAGTTATTTTAAAGATTTGAATATTTAAACTTTGAAATCTATTAAAATCGAAATGTTTTAATTTGTAATTCAAAATTATATACGAAATCGATATAAATTGAATATGGTTTATTGAAATTTGAATTGAACTGAAACGGATGAATTGAGTTTCAATTAAATTGGATATTTGGAATTCGATTTGATTTAAATCGATTTGTGAAATTTGAGAATTTTTTTTTATAAAGTTTTTTTTAAAATATATTAAAACTATTTTAATACTTTACTTTATAAATTATTTTAATATAAACTATTTTGAATTTATAAACTATTTTAATATACTAATTATTTTAATTTATAAACTATTTAATTTATGAATATTTTAATATACTAATTATTTTATTTTAAAAACAATTTATTATATAAACTATTTTATTATATAAACTATTTTATTATATATACTATTTTTAATACCTAAACTGTTTAATTGGAAAGTGTTATGATTTTTAAGTACTATGATTACAATGTACTATGATTTCAGAGTATTATGATTTCGAAGTATTATGATTAGTGTTATGATTTTTAAAAGACTTATGGTGTCAAAAGTGTTATACTTTAAAAAGTGTTACGATTTTGGGAATAAATGTTACTTAAAAGAAAAATGATATCGGGTTTATATGGTTTGATATGAATTATAAACTATTTAATATGAAATGACCACGGTGTTATAATAATGTTTGGTTGTTAACGAGATGGGGATCTGTTCTTGTAATACTCTCTGCCAATATCGAAAACCACTTTAACAACTGTATACGCGGTGGAGATTCCAAAATGAAGTAGGATGGTGGGTGATGATTCTATATGAGGTATTTTACGTGGACCGACTCCCGTGAGTTAGCTTAAGGTGGCTAAAACATGAGCAATTGATGGGCCAAGTGAGGTAGCTCCTCCGATCAGACACATTCTTTGATACCATTCTATTGCTTTGTGATTGATTGGTTGCACCCTCGGATTTTTGGTGGTGTTGGATGAGGTGGGCGGTAGCTGCGGCTATGCGTTACCACCAGCCCGGAAGTGTAATTGGTATATCTATCCTGGCACTGCCTAGTTGTGCCGTGTCACCTACCATATCGAGTCCACTACGAGTTTGTTTTGTACCATACCTATGGAGTGCCCTTTGGTCGCCTCTAGTTTACGGAGGAATTACGCATTGTATAGACTATGGGAATATACAAAATGTGTTAAGGGGGATTTGGGTAACGCCTTAACGCTATTTTAAATAGTTTATATTACTTTAGACATTTTATAATAGCGTATATTGCTACATAGAGGATAGTTCCATGGATCCTTAGAGGATGGTTATCCCAAACATCCTTTGAGTTATTTGTATTTCAGTTGATATTTCACTTGAGTTGGATTTATTGATATAAGAATGTTAATCTCGACTCGAGTGTTTTGTATTTTTCTTTATGTTCAGGTCAGACTGAGTGTCACAACATTTGAGACTCGCCTTTGGAGTTTGGATCTTCGCTTGTAGATCCATCTATCTATCCATCTTTTAGTTATTCAGTTGACTTCAGTGATATATTCAGATTTTGTTATTTGACTATATATTGAGACTTATATGTATCTAAATTTCCACTATATTTTGTTTCATACTCTGTTGTTTATATAGTAGCTTCATGAACTACTATTTATCTGTTTCTACTGCTTATTGTTATATTACTCTGTGTCAGTGATTCTGTGATTGATTTATTTACTATATATGCTGAGTTTTTCCAAATATATATTAACAATCTGATATTTTGAGTAACTCAAGTCTGATATGTATGGATGCGAATGGCATGAAATATCGGGATGTTGCATAATTTCTTATTTTTCATTTTAGAGATTTCCAATTATTAAGATAGTCAAGGTTTCATTCATATCTTATATATCCAGATCATATTTAGAAATTAAAATTTAAGATTTATTATCAAAACAATTTGTAGTAAAACTACTACAACGATCTTCCCACTTTAAAACTCGAAAATAAATGTCGATGATGCGTGCACTCATCACCGAAATTATTTTCCAACGACAGAGAGAGGAGTATAAAACTTGTTTCCTTTTAAAATTCTTTTTAAAGCATTTCTTTCAGTTTACATTGAAAATATTTCTATTTTAAAACACTTCCAAATACTACTAATATTATATTCCACAATCTTTTGAAAGCCAACTTCGAAATCTAAGTTCTCAAATTTCCAATTTATATTTACTTTATTTGTAAATTGTATTTTAGAACCAATATTTATAAAATTTCACTTCCAAACAATCAAGCATATTACATACAACTATATTCATTTATAAAATTATTATTTTATATATGAAATATAATAACAGGTAAAATTATTTCATTTGCCTATATTTCAAAACCAATATTGTGTCGGTCTTCCCTATTAAGCTTTTTTAAATTCCCTATCGATGCCATAGCATCTTATGTGCCGACTATAATTTATAAATACTAAACAGAACAAATTAACGCAATGTACAAAAATTTATAACACTAACAAGTACTCTCTCTCTTATATATACGCTCAAACAACTCATTCTAGGATATTACTACCCTATCTCTAAAGACACAGATCCCCATAAAGCTAAGGTTATCGCTAAACCAAAGCTCTGATACCAAATGTAACGACTCACCTTTTTGGACAGTTTAAATCAACAATAAACCACACATGTCGATTCAAACCATTCGAAAGGGAGGATTGTTATGGGGTAAATAAGAAAAAGAAGAGAAAAGATCGAAAATAGAACACAGAATCTCACAACGGAATGATAAAATATAATAATCAAATGAACAGTTCATGAAGCTGTTTTACAAATACATTCGATTACGCTTTTACAATACAAATCAAAGTTACACATACAGCAAAAATAAATAAATAAATAGAATATACTAAATCTTTGTCTTCGTCCTCTAGAAAAATAGTCCCCAACACTGAAATCCTCAACCTGATTCGAGCGTAATGAAAAGGCAAAACACTCGAGTCGAAACTAAAAGATCCTATGCAAGTTAAATCAACTGTAAATAAATATATGTGGTGGCTTCAAAGTTGTTTTACAGGGTTTTACATCTCCTATACAGTGTCTAACGTGCGTGTAACAACTTAAGAGATGTTCAAGATTGTCATATCCTAAGGATCCGTTAAACTATTTACTATGTAGTAATATATGCTATTATAATATGTATATCAGTAAAGTAAAGTATTAAAATAGCGTTAAGGTGTTACCCATACCCCCCTTAACACATTTTTATATATTCCAGTAATCTATACAGTACCGTAATTCCTCCGTAAACTGGAGGGTTATTAAAGGGCACTCCATGGGTATGGTACAAACCAAACTCGTAATGGACGTGATAAGGCATGTGAAAGGGCACGCGAGGCAATGCCATGGGTAGGATACTATCGTTTTGCAGATCCGGACTGGTGGTAATGCTTAGCAGCTAGAACCGCCATCTCGGAACACACTCTCATAATCAAATCGATGGATGGCCACCAAATCAATCACAAAATCATAATATGGTATTGAAGAAGCATTTACGATCAGAGGTGCTCTAACAACCCTGTATTTTGTGTTTATTTTAATTGTATATTTTAATTGAATTTTCTGATTTAAAAACTTTATTTTATTTATTAAAATGAATAAGTTTTTTCATTTTAAATATATATTTTTATTTTTATGTGAATTATAATTTCAAACATGAATAAATAGAATATTTTCCAAAATGTGAATTTTGGTCACTATGGTCAAACTTTGACTTTTAAATTTAAAGTTTTGAATTTTTGAATTTTATCTTTTATTATGAAAGTAAATTCAATTTTAAGAATACTGCTTTTTGTTTCGTTGAAATCTGATTAATATTGTGAAAGTTATGCTTTTTACAATATTGTGTGTAAATTGTTTTATTTAACAAAATTGTTTATTCTAATTTACATAAATAATATATTTTTTTGTCATATCTTGTTCTAATTTGTGTATATATGTATATATGACATGTTATGTATTTTTTTTATTTTTAAAATATTTTTTAAAGTATAGTTATAATTTTTGAATGTTTATTGTATTTTGTTATCAATTTTTAATTCTAGTTTCAATTTAATTAACTATTTTCTTTATTTACTTTTATTTTTCTTTAGAATAATTATTTATTTTCTTTTTAACTTTATTTTTATTTGTCTTTTATTTTATTTACTGAATTTTATATGGTTTATTTTGATTAAAAGAAAATAGAAATTCCAAGAGACAAAAGCCCTTTCATTTTCTATGTCTCTTCATTTACCTTGTGTAACAACCCGCATATTTATCGATTTTATATTTAAATATTTTATTTAAATATTTTATCGTTCGTCGGATTTTGGTCTGAAAAGCTACTTTTTGCATACGGTCGAATTAGGACTCGAGACCACCTCCATTGAGTTCAAAATGCCGTTTGCGACCTTTTTGAGTATAAGCTTCGATATGTTTGGAGAAAGTTGAATTTTGCTACTTTTTGCTTAGGGTTTTGGTTTGGGCTGAGCCAATTAACCACTTATGTATTCAGTCCCAATCCCCCTCTCCTCTTCATTACTTCATTCCAACTCCTCAAACTCAGGCTCCAACTGAAAATGGTGGAGAGGAAAAAGAATTAAAACTCCAAGCCCTAGCTTCCTTAGCAAATCCATCTCCTTGCTCCAAACTCAAGAAGAACCCCTTGGTAAGCATCTCCTTCTTCTTCTCCAACTCTTTCTCCATTCAATTTCAGAAATTTCCTAAACCTAACTTAGGAAATGTTCTTCTTTTTAGCTTAGATTCAAGCTTCTAGTGTTGAGATTGAAGAGTGCTTGTTCTTGCCATTGCTTTCAAGCTTCATCTTCATAAATTTTAGTGCAAAGGTGAGATTTTTATCTCACATCTATAACTATAACTATCTTTGGTTGTTGGGTATGAGTTCCTAACACTTCTTCATGTGCATTTTCTCTTGTTTTGGATTGATTTTGTGAATACTCCAATTTTTGGGTTTTTAAGTCAAATTTGTGTGAAATCCTTTTATGGATGTTTGATCATGTTTTTGGTGATGCACCGAGGAGCATGTAGGGCCGGGTTGCCGATTGGCATAAACCCTTGAGCCAATGTTCGTCCGGTTGCATTTTGAAAGAATTTGTTCTTCATTTGAATAGGTTGAAAAACAGCCCAGGCATGATTCAGTCGACTGAAAATCTCTGTTCAGTCGACTGAACCTGAAACCCGAGAGTTTCCAGGCATGATTCAGTCGACTGAAAAACTCTGCACAGTTGACTGAAACTGGAAACAGAAAGTTTTCTGAACCTGGAAAATTTCCAGGCACAGGGTCAGTCGACTGAAAACTCTGTTCAGTCGACTGAACCTGCTGTTTGAGTCCAATTTGCCTTTTTGGATTGAATTTCCAATTTAAATCGATTCGTGATGATCCTATTTATTGTCATCATTTATTATCATCTTTGATGACTTATTTTCTTTGGGAATTTTAAATATATCCACTTCGATGGATCCTTTATCGATTTCATTGGATTTTATTCACATCTTCGAATGTGATCTTTGTGATTGATTGTTTCTACAATCCCCCTTGTGCTTTGTCACTTTAAAAATATAAAGGTTTTCTATACTAGTAGTAAATATCAAAACTCTTTCCTCAAACGATTTCAATATTATTTTAATACCAAATTCGTTTATAAAACCGTTTTCCAATCTATTAGTATATACAAACCTTTACCTCACTCGTATGAGAAATCTAATTAAACGACTTAGTAAAACGAGTGGTATGAAACGCTTGCGTTTACTTCGTCGGTTAATTCTTGGACTTGTTCGATTGAATCTCTTGTGACAATTTTCTAGTGGAGATCTACAATTTGTTCGTAAATATTTAAGTTAAGCTAGTGTTTATGGGAAAGCTAAGCTCATATATTTACTAGCTTAGTGTAATCGACACTTCTCTTTGATCATGACGATCATTTTAGGTTTTAGACTAACATCGTACTATGTCTTTGTGATTTGGTTCATCGGACGTCCCGCTGTACGACGTCGTTGTTCCCTTTGATTGTGATTTGGTTCATCGGATGTCCCGCTGTACAACGTCGTTGATCCTTTCCTTGTGATTTCTGGATCTCGTGTGTTGAATTCTGGAATTTATGTTTCACCAACTTTTACGATGGGCATTGATATATGTGTCATATATTGTGGCTTGGTGAATGAAATTAGGAGTATGACATTCCTTTTTATCTTGAGTAGATTATTGTGATATTGATTAATCTCTTGTTGATTTCCAATTTACTTATTTATCACAGCTTGGCATTGTGATTATTATATGTTTATGTCATATCTCTTATTATATATCGTTTCATCTGATATTTATATTTAGACTGATCCGTTTATTATTTTCTTATTAAATAATACTCGGGTCAGACCGAGATGTTACAGGTGTTTCTGCTTGACTTCTCTCTTGGGATTGATCTCTCTGACTTTTGGCTAACTACTTAGATTAGTAGTTTTTTGTTGTATACAATTGAGATTTAGACTCCTTGATGTATACTTATTCTTTTGTCTTGCACTTGTATCTATTCCTTTGTATTATTGTGGATCCTTTTGACCACTACTCTGATGTACACTTTCATGTGTAGTATTCATATCTTATTCCGCCTTTGTGATATGAATTGTCTGTGACTGATTTATGTTATGTTTATTTCTATATTTGTTTCCGAAGGATTTATATAGCCACCGTGTAGTAGCTTTGAGTTTGTGTTGGTATGTCGGATTTCCTCTTGAAATAGAATGCATGTAATATTATCTGACATATCGGTGCTCGCGCAAAGAAATTACACGGATGGTCGCTCCTCAACAGCCTTATTCTCCGTGCTAGTCGACAGCATTCACAGTAATGTTCTTGGCTAGCGTGGGTATAGAGGTGGGGCGTCACACCTTGTCTTTTCAATTTCCTTTTGCCTTTTCATTTCATCTTGTAGCCATCCATTTCTCTTTGCTACAGCCGTATATTCTCTTTTGCTTTTCACGTGAAATATTTCTCCTCATCTAAAACTCACGGCCAAGGAAAGAAAAAATGGTAATGGATTCCTTTATCTCTTCTCCTCTTCAATTTTCAATGATTTTTTCCTTCCTCTTCTTCTAGCTTTGCTCGGCCACCTACTCCACCTCCTATACATCGACCTCCACCTCACCATCTACAGCAGCACCACATCCTCCTCCTCTGACCAAGACCAGGCCGTGCCATCATATTGATCCAATACAACAAAATTTGCAAACACTCCATAAAACTATAATAGCCGAGCATATGTTTCACTATTTCCATTCATATGCACTTCGGCCACCACCTCAAGCCACCACCACCAGCAACTACACCTCCTTTGGCCACCACTTCAGCCATCACCTGACCTGACCTATACAAGCATGAGTCGAGCCTCACTTGACCTAGGCCGAGCCAAAAATGTTGACCAAACCACTCCTTTTCTTTCCTTGTTCCTTTTGTATTCCTTATGCTGCAACCACTACCCCTTCATCTCCTTCTAGTTGACCTATACGATGCCATACCCAAGTCTATTGCACCATCATGGTCGAGCAAAAGATCCCCTATGGTCGAGCATTTGGATGGCTAAAGAAAGGTCAAATCATTCTTGTCCATTGCTTTTTATTTCAATTCATTTCAATGTTTTTTTGTGTTGTAAATATATGTTTACAATGTCTTGTTTATTTATTGTTATAAGATAATCATCTTGGCTCTCTCCACTCAATTGAATCTATTGTCGTGCTTTGTTGTACCATATCGTGCTTTCTGAAGTTATCTGTGTGTTTGATTTGCTATCTCTAGCATAAAAAAGTGAGTATTCACACTTGACATTCATACATATATAACTGTGAATTGATCGCAAGTGAATGTGTAGAGATTGCTATATCATGTTATACCTGCCTGTGATGTGAATTATATGATGTTAACCCTATTTATAAACCTATCATATCATCTGATACTGATATATGCTGCTATATTGTTTATTTTATTATGTTCTCACACTGAAAATTCCCTGTAGAATAGAATCACTATGGGTTGAAATGATACATACCCGAACGTACTTTAGAATAGGGAAAAATCGTTATGGGCTGAAATGATAGGCCTGAGCGATTTTTATTTATTTTATTTATCTTGGGATTTCGGGTTTGAAATGATAGAACCCGGATTTTTCTTTGTAAATTACGGATTGAAATGATATATTATCCATATCACTTGACCTAGGTTAGAAAATATTATACAGACCCATGGTTATTATATATATATATTATATGGAAAATTTTAAAGTATTTTAAATTGTAAATTTATGATATTTTGACTTATATTGAATTAAAAATGATTTTTATAAAGCGTTAGTGATTTTTATAACTTAAAAATATGAAATAAATGAATGGTTAAGTTGAAATTCGAAATATAAATTAATTGTGAAATTTGAGATTTTTGTTTAAAAATGGAGTTTAAGTTAAGTAAATAAAATATGTTGATTGGAATTAAATTTGAATTTAAATGACTTAATAAAGTGTTATTGACTTTTCTATAAATTTAAAATGGTTAAATAAATGAATGCTTAAAAGTGTAATTTGAAATATAACTTGACTTGGAAAGATGAAATTTAGTTTAAAAATAAAAGTTATGTTAAGAAAATAAAATGGAAATTAAGTTAATATTTATGAAATGGTAAATTAAATTAAAATGTTAAGTTAATTTTCAAAAATGCAAAGAAAAGAAATTTGTATGCTTGAAATTAATAAGTGAACTATTAATAATTTGATTTTTATGTATGAAATTTGCTTTATAAAATCATAAGTTAAAGGGGTATTTTAATGAATATTTTTGAGTGTAAAATTATGATTTTTATAAGTTAAAAATGGTTTAAATTGAAGTTTAATTATTTCTAAAATTGTATTGAAAATCTGAGAATTTAATTAACAGCACTTCAGAAATGCTATCATTTTTGAAGTTAACTTAAAATCTGTCGTAAAGGATATTACAACACTTTGTAAGTGTTGTGGTTGATACAAATGAACTAAGGCTAAATTAACTAAAGGCTATTGCAGCACTTGATAAGTGTTGTGGTTGCAGAACTTAAACTAAAATCTAAATTAATAAAAGGGCTATTGTAGCACTTGTTAAGTGCTGTAGTTGGCTAAAATGAGACTTTGAATATAATTGAACTATTATAGCAGTTTTTTAATGCTGTCTTTTCTGAATTGAATTGTTTTCAAATATAACTTACCGCAGCATTTTCTAGATGCTGTGGAAAGCTGAAATTTAATGTTTTGTAGTTTTTAACCGAATAAATGAACTCAGAAAAGACTAAAACTTTTGGGAATTGAATATTTGATTTGTAAGTATAATAACTTCACTTTTAAATAGTTTAAATGGAGTATTTTGATTTAAGTTATAAACATTTTTGAAATGTGATTTGGAATGGTATTTAAAATAAATATAAAATGATTAAGGTTTTGAAAAGATATGATATTTGAATTTTTAAATGGTTTGTTGGAAACTAAACTGAATTTAATTAAAACTGATGTTTGAATTGAATTAAATTGGAAATTTGAAATTTGGATTTAATTGAATAAATTTGTAAAATGTAAAGGATTTTGAAATGTTATGATTTTCAAAGTATAATGATTTCAAGTATTTTGGTTTCAAAAATTTTATAACTTTGAAAGTACTATGATTTTTGAAATGTGAATATATGTTTAAAATGGAAATGATAAACTATTTGATTTGAATATAGTTTTGAAATAAAAATGGTTTTGGTTTTGAAATATATACTATTTTTGAAATTTATAACCATCGATTATAATAATGATTGGTTGTCAAAGAGACCGGGATCCAATATGGATATACTCTCTGTCGATACCAAAAAGCACTTTAACAACTGTGTACGCAGTGGAAATTCCAGAACGAAGTAGTATGGTTGCGATGTTCTTGAGGCATATTACGTGGACTCGACTCCCGTGAGTTGGCTTAAGATGGCTAAAACATGAGCGATCTCGGGCCAAAGGGGTAGCTCCTCTGGTCAGACGTACTTCTTCGATACTATACTCTTACTTGTGGTTGATTTGATGGTCATCCACCGATTTTGATTGGGAGTGTGTGATATCCCGGAATTTTGGGCAATATAAATTTAATAATCTGTGTTAATAATTTAATTGATTTGATAATCTTTGTAATAAAATATGAATTGATTTAATAATCTGCTTTAATAAATATTTAATTAGTGAATTTATCGTTTAAAAGCTAAATTGCTTTCTATTTATAATGTGTGTGTGTGTGTGCCTATATATATTTATTTATTTATATATATTATAAATGGATGAGCTTGGTTTTAAATTTAATTAATAAAGCATATTTTTCTAATTCTAATATTTTGGTAATTGTGAAATTATGATTTATTTAAAGTTAAACCTTTCAAAGCTATTTTATACATAAATATATGGTTTTAAATACTTAAGGTACGCATTATTTTAAAATCTTTTAATTTAGATTTTTAAAATAAGATTATAAAAATGTTTGTTTTCTTTCTTAATAAGTAACTATACGGCTTTAAAATACTTAAGGAAAAAGTTTTAAATTGTTTAAATATATTTTAAACATAAGTTTAAATTTTAAATAAGATAAACAAAGGTTTATTTTATTTCCTTTTTGAATATAGCTTGATAAATATAATTTGAAATTATATATATGGAAGTTTAAATACAATTTATATATTAAACATTAATGCATTTAAATAAGTTAAATAAGATATGTAATTTATAATTTCCTTTATAAATTTATTTAAGTTTGATAAATATGTTATTTTCAAACAGTAATAAATGTAAAAATAGATAGGTTAATAGAATTTCTATTTTAAATTTGTATATGATATAAATTAGCTTTAAATTGGATTTTTAAATTTAAGTAGAATTTGAATTTGAATTCATTTTGAAATTAAAAAGAATAAACATATTTAAATTTTGTGAGTAAGCTTTCATTTTTATATAATTTGTTTTATTTCATTTTCTTTAATAAGAAATGCACATATACATTTACATAAGTCAGTTATATGTAGATAAGTATTTAATAAATTAAGTTAATACCTTTATTTTCATTTAAGAATAAGTATCAACAACTTAAGTGACAAATGTAAGTATATTAAGCCTAATACAATAAGTGTAAATTTTTAAGAAAATGTTTTGATAAATGTTATGTTTTTAGACAAGTGTCCTTTTAATTTTTGATTTTTCTTTTAATTTTAAAAAAAAAACATTTTATCTTATATAAACACATATTTCATTCCCTCATTTTCTTTTTAATCTTCATTTTCAAAAGCTAAGAATTTCAGCTGAACCAAAATGGAAAACAAAAGCTTACCTGCATTTTTCAATTCTGTTCATTTTCAAAGTCAAACCAGTAGCCATCTTCAAATCAATTGCCTGAATATTCATTTTTTTGCAAATCATTTTCAAGATGTTCAGGCCTGCATGTTTTAATCCTGAGCATCTGCATATTTTCCCCAAATCTGAGAACAACTAAAGCATGCAAACCCTTCCTCAATCAAAAGCCTGAAAACATCTTCATAATGCAATCTTTAATCCACTTTCAAATTTGAAGATCAGATCAAAAACCTATGATTATTTTACAAATTTTCAAATACAAATCTGTGAAGCATCCTCAAAATCAAACCTGATCAAGCCTGCATTTTAAGTCTGTTCAAACATGCATTTTCTTCAATCTGTTTAAAAGCCATCTCTGCATGCAAGTTTAAACAACAGCAACTCAGGTTTTTTATCAAATTCAAAGAAGCATTCAAGTTGAAGTTTTAAAAGAAAAGGCACTCTGGTTTTTAAATTCAAAACAAAAGCTTTTCAGAAATCTGGTGCTCTGATCATCATTGTTTCCAGGTGAGTAACATCACTA
Source organism: Allium cepa (assembly GCA_030765085.1). Lineage (NCBI taxonomy): Eukaryota > Viridiplantae > Streptophyta > Magnoliopsida > Asparagales > Amaryllidaceae > Allium > Allium cepa. The sequence goes on along the minus strand of CM060941.1, from coordinate 316,140,081 downwards.
ATTTAAAAGATTAAGTATGAATCTATTGCATGTTTTCCCTCTGAAATAAGTATGTTTTGTGTGAATGTATATTTATGAATTTCTGTACATTTTGGATATATGATATATTGCACGTTTGTGAACGTCAGTAAACATCTCTGTTTCCAGTTTTTAAGGAAAAAAAAGAAACTCAAGCTTTGATTTAAAATTCTTATCTCTGGCCCTAGTCACTGTTAAGATTTGTGTTATAAACAAAGATTGTATGTTTAATCTAAATCAAAGTTTAAAAATTTATTTGGGTCAAAATAAATTGGATATTGCACAGGAAACCAAAATGAGCTGGGAGGTTTAAGTTTTGGGAAAAATTCAAACTCTCGAATTCATTAATTCAGGATTAAAATCTGAATGCTTATACAAAATCATGATTTTTAAAAATGAAATCACAAATTTTAATAGTAACTTGAATGAGCAGTTTTGGTTTTACTAGAAATTGGTATTTGAGGGTTTGCTGATGTTCTCGAAGGTTAAGGAGGTCGAAGTTTCTTCTGGTGATAGTGGGAGGATCGGTGATGATAGGAAAATTGTCAGGGTGGTGATCAAGGAACGGTGGCAGCGGCGGCGACTGTTTTAAATTTCTAAACCTAGTTTTGGGTAATGCAGCAATTTTTGGTCGGCATGGTTGCTTTAGATGATCGAGTGCTATAATTTTTGAGGAGATGGTAGCTTGGGTGTTGAAGAAGGGATGGATGGAGTTCCAAAGCCTTCGATGGTCGGAGGAGTGAGGATGTTTAGATTCTCGTTTTGGAGGGGTGTTCCAGTTTAGCTCCAGGTTGTGGTTTACATGCTCGACTTTGACTTCGTGGTGTTTGGGTGGTTCTGATGGTCGATGTTCGATCTGAGAAAGATTGACGACTTGCTCAAGGCAGTGATGACGACCTTAGAGGGTCGAAGCCACCGTGCATATGCACGGTGCAGTGGTGTGTATGGTGAAGATTAGGGGTTGTAGAATTTATTTGGACTCGAGTTTTACTCGAGTAATTCGAGTAACTGCTCGAAGTGGTAAAGGGTTTTACTCGAAGTAAATAGAAGAGGGGCTCGAGTATTTTAAGTGGTTATAGGTTTCTCTGGAAAACCTGTTTGTTTCCAATTCAAATTTAGTTTTAAATCTGAAGCAAGTATTAAAACAAAATTTAAAACCTAAATTTAAAGTATGGATTCAAAACTAAGTTTGAATCCTAGTTTTAAAATTTAATTAAATTTCATAAATTAAAATGTTTTAAACAACTTTAAAAGGGTTTAAATAGTTTGAATTTAAAAGTAAAGCTTTAAAATAAAAGTAGAGATTTAACTTAAGTTTAAATCTGGATTCAAATCCAAATTTGAATCATAGTTTTGTATTAGAGGAAGTTTTTAAATTTAGATTGTCTTAAAAACAACTTTGAAGGTTTAAGGTGTAATTTAAAATATGATTTGTATTTTAAAATGAATTTGGGTTTAAATTCCTTTAAACTTCCTTTATAAAATAAGAAATTCTTTAGCATATTTACAGGTTTTCTAAATGTTTTCAAACTTTGTTAAAGTTAAGTTTGACTTTATTTTAAATTAAAATTTAAAATGAAATTTGAAACAAATTTTAAGTAAATTATTTTTAAATTGCTTTGTTAATGATAATTTAATCATTAATAAGAAATGTTTTATTTTTAGTTAATACAGATTTAATTATTTTTGATTCATTAAATTAGTAAGGTAATTAAGTGGATAATTAATTAATTTATTTAATTAAGTAATTAAGGGTTTGAATAAATTAATTAAGGATTAAGTTGAGTGATTAAGATTAATTAAATTTGTATTAATAATAATTAATTTAAGTTAATTACTTAAAGTAAAGTAAAAGAATTGTTGATAAGTTAATGAAGGTCATTAACTTGAGATTATTTAATAATTAATTAATGTGATTAATTTTGATAATTAATTGGATTTATTAATTTAGATAATCATTTATGGAATTTGGTTAAGTATGATTACTTTATGAAAGTAATTAAAGGTATTAATTACTCATTGTAATTAACTAATTAATTTGATTAGTTTAAGTTAATTAATTAAGTTTAATTAATTTATAATAATCATTAGATGGGTTGATAAGTAATCAATGAAGAATAATTACTTAGAGAATAATTAAGATAAGTAAATTACTTGAGGTAATTAATTGTAGCATGGAAGAGTTTTGGGATTAATTGCTTTGTGTAATTAATATGATAAGCAATTACTTAGTGAAAGTAATTAATAATTAATTACTTAGTGTAATTAATTTAAGAGTTGATTAATTAAGACATTTGAAAATAATTAAGTAATGTAATTAAATAAGGGTAGTTAATTACTAATGAGATCAATTGAGGGTAATTAATAAATATAATTAATTATTAATTGCGATTAATTTAAGAGTAATTAATTTACTCAATGAAGTAATTAAGGGTAGTTAATTACTGAATATGATTAATCAAAAGTGATTAATAGTTGTGGTTTAATTAAGGTTAATTACTTAATGTAGTTAATCAATTAAAATGTAATTAGGGATCATTAATTTATATAATTAATGATGTAAATAGGGTTGATTAATTAAGATTAATTAATCAATGATAAGTGATTAAAGTAATTAATTAATGTAATTAATTAAGGATTAATGTAATTAATTATAATTAATTAATTAATGAAGTAATTAAAGGTTAATTACAGTATTTGGTTAAGAATATTTAATTTGTGAAATTAATTAAAGGATAATTACTTGAATGTAATTAAAGGATAATTAATAAAGGATAATTAATCAAGGGGATTAATTAGAGATTAATTAATTAATTGATTGATTTGTAATTAATTTATGGTTATATAAGAAGGATTTATAGAGTGAAGTAATTAATTTAATTTACTTTAAATTAATTAGAGATGAAATAATTAATTTAATTCATTTTAAATTAATTATAAATGGTGTGATTATTAATCCTTATTTATATATGGATGATATAAATTTCCTTGAATGGTTTGAATCTCAGATATGAGATAAATAATGTTGTGTGATATGAATGCTTTGGTTGAATTGTGATGATCATATGAATTATCTATTGATGATGATAATATAGATTATCTATTTGTGATGATAATATAGATTATTTGTTTATGATGATAATGTTGATTATCTATTGTGCTGATGTGAATTATCTATCTGTGTGTATATAGATAATTAAATTGAATTGTTTTAAACTTTAAAACAACTTGGACCTAAAAGATGGCGTTTTGGATACGATGAGACCGGGATCGGGTTTTCAGATTTGGATATCCGAAAACCACATCGATCAAAATTAACGATAGGTCGTGAATCTCAAGTGAAGATGAAGATTCAGAGTGCAAGGGTTATCGTCGTTAACTCTGAGGGTGATTCCAAAATGAGTGTAACGAGATAATGCCTTCGGTTTTGTTCGAACCCGGAATGAACTTGTATGGATTGAATGCTTTCAGAACATCGTCAGGTGGACGATGAGAATTCTATGATAGATGTGTTCTATAAAGGTAATCGTAGCCTCAAGCTTCATCAACCGGGAATGGTTAAAACAGGGGAGGTGCAGCAAGGCTAAGTGGGTCATGCCCAAGTAGGACGAGATTTTCCCTTGTCTAGAAGTCCCTTTTTATTCGGCTGTGTGGGCAGTTGGGTCGCGACCAACTGCGGGGTTGTGTTGTTCAAGACTGTCCAGTAAGGGATGGTTCCGGCTTTATGTTGCAGGGGATTGGGAGTAATCCTCGGTACAGTGATCTAGACCCCGTACTGTGACGGGCGGTACCCCAGTAGCCATGCCATTATATGGAATCCAAACTCCAATAATTGCCATACGTATTGATTGTGCCCAACTATGTTGGAACGTGAGATGTAAGCATTCCAGCTATTTCTGTATTTTACTTGAAAACCCTAGACCCTATTATAATATCACCTGATTTCCTATTAAATGTTTTGGTTAGCGTAAGGTAAAAACTTTTCCATGTTTATGTGTGGGAATTCTTACGTGATACCTTTCTTTTCAAATGTTTTCAAAAGTTAAGCAACTTTAACCTGTTACTCACACCAGACCCATGTATTGTTAAATATGCGCTTGTATGTTTTTGTTTGATGATAATAAACATATATATTCATTTAAATGTATTTGGTAATGTACTATTTTGTTTTTCATAGATTAAATACATATTTGTTGAATAAAATAAATTACACAGAATTTGAATTTGAATTCAAACAGAACAAGTTACACAGATTTTGAATTCAAACGAATATTTTATTCAAACTAATATTTATTACAATTTTAAATAGTACAATTTCATGCTCTCACTATACATATACATTTTTGATTACAATCACATCACATTTCACATATACAGTTAACCTCACTACATATCACTCACACTCGTGTTTTTTTTGTCTTCAACTGCATTCCGGTTTGAATCCAACATCTGAGTAATCTGCAAAAATATTCTCAAACGCAGTAAAATTGAAAGAGAAATATTTTTGAAATTTGAAAGAAACGATGATTTTGAAAACATTGTTTGCCTCAGTTATTTGGGTTGTTCGTCATCATTTTTGACTGTGCAATATCTGTGCATATCAGTATTTTTATCAGGGAAAGGTAATTATAAGTGGCTGCAGTACACACGTGTACATTCGTATACGTGTGCACTGCCTCGCCAACTCGTGTGCAAAAATCAAACAAAAGCACAGAAATCAAAAACAAGGTCAAACCCAAGATAGGTTCAACTCAAGGCAAATGAATAGACAAAGTAATTGACTATAAACAGTTCAGGACTAAAGCCACTAACAAATGCAACAGCAACATGCTTGAAGACTCCAGCACGACCAAGTATGGAGTGTACAAATGCAAATGTCCAAACAACAACATGAAGTGAATCAAGTTCAAGCCACAAGTGTACATGAAAACAACTCGACTGCAACAGTACAGTCATGAAGACTGCAAGAACATGAACATAGGATCAGTACAGCAACAATGAAACTGACTCAAAGCACAAAAGTGCAACAGTGAAGTGACAAATGTTCAGTGGTGAAGCAACAACAATGAAGCAGAGCCAAGATTACATGTACTCGAGGCAAATGCAACTGTGAAAACTGAAGTAAAAAAAAATTGTGCATGAACACAGTGAAGACCACAGAGGCAGTGTAATAGTGGTGATGCAGTGGCACATGATCATCAAGCAAGACCAATGACCAACCACAAGACCACTTGTCACAATATCAAGTACATGAAGCAGTTCAAATCCAAATTCAAGAATATATACAATGCAAATGTACAGGCCAGTGAACATAAAAAATGGCAGAGTCGAAGCACAAAGAACAAAACAGTTCATGTATGCAACAGGTCAGAAATACAACAATGGAACCATCACAACAGTTCACATTGCAGTAATATCATATCACTACAGAAGTGCAAATCAAAACAGAGTACGGTGATGCAGTCAACAAGGCAACAATGCAGATGAACAACAAAGGGTCAAAGCTCAATACAACATGAACCAACTCCAAAATGTATCACTAGCATGTACTACAAAGACCATGTCAAACACAGTGACACCATTAAGCAATGCAGACAAATCGACAGGTCAAACATACCAAAGTCAAAAGCATTTATATTCATGGCTGTATGTGACTAAAAGTATGAGCAAAGAAAACAAAATCCAGTCAACAATTGAATCAAGTCAGTATGTCGAACAAGTCGAGATGAACAATGCAACCAACAATGCAAACAAGTACCAGATGGCACCAGCTCAGTAATCAAGTCAACAATGCAAACATGAAGTGAATGCATCTACAGGAAAGCAATAAACAAGTCTAGGTTCGAATTCAATGCAGACGCAAACAATTTCAAGATGAACAAGTCAAGACCGAAGCAGTAGCAATCAAGAAGCCGATCAAGTCAAAGCCATAGTCAACAACATGATGACCAAGGAGTTGAAATTCAAAACCGTGAATGTCAAGCAATCGAAGTATATACGTTTATGAACAAGTCAATACAATCTCAATCATCAAAGTGAAATCAAGCGGCCAGAGCAAGTAAATTGACGAATTCAAACGAACGTAATTCAAGGAATACGAACGCATATAAAAGCCCCAAATCATCATCGGCATAAGGGTGAGTTCGAGTACGAAAATCGAAGAGGAACAGAGCTAAAAATCTTACCTGAAGCAAAATCGAACTCACCAAAGCGAAGCCAAGCCAAGCCGATAATCATCTCAACCCTAATTCGCAAGCAGAGCACTCAAGGGATCGAATCCCCAAATCCATAAACCCTAAATCACAGTACCACGACAAAGCGAAGCCGTGAATTCAAGAGCAACGAATATTGAGCAATAGCCAAGATTAAAGAGCATCGAAACAAAGCCGCCTCTCATAATATCTCAGATCGAAGGAACGAAGAAAGAAGCAGCCGCCATTTTTATTCACAAAGAAGTGATCGGGTTTAATGAAGAGAGGACCGGCCTTGTTATAGTATAATAAAAGAGGATTTAAGTTTTTTTTTAAATTAGGCTTTATTATTTTGTTAACTAGGGTTAAGGGTTATTTTCTATTGTCTTTTAATTATCGTTTTTATTTTTCGAATCAAAACTTTGTAAATCACCACCTAGGGTTTAGGTAGTGTCAGATTGTCTAGTTAGAATTAGTTCAGTGAGCAGGGTGTGCGAGTTTGCAAAATTCTATTGTAGGCGGGAGCAGAGTTTGCGAGTAAACGAAGCTCTATAGGCGGGAAGCAAAGTTTGCGAGTAAGCGAAACTCTATAGGCGGAGCAGGGTGTGCGAGTCTAGTAGAGTGTTTGTGAGCGGGAGCAAATGTTTGCGAGCAGGGTGTGCGAGTCTAGTAGAGTGTTTGTGAGCGGGAGCAAATGTCTGCGAGTCTAGTAGAGTGTTTGTAAGCGTGATACTGTTTAATTCTAATAGAAATCTGTGAATGCAGCAGTAGGCAGGGGTTGCCGAAGCTGGGTAAATTTTGTGTGTGATTTACTTTACTGCATATTTATTTCTGTAGTTTATTTCTGTGTTTAAATCGAGAAAATTTGCTATAACCCTATTCACCCCCCCTCTAGGGTTAATCTAGATCCTACAAGTGGTATCAGAGCCCGGTATATTTTTATTTAACTCTAGAGTCATGAGTCTACAAAATAATGCTTTTTCTGAGGGGCAATCTATTGCTAGGCCACCCATGTTTAACGGGAACGATTATGCTTATTGGAAAGTTAGGATGGGTATCTATCTTAGTTCTGTTGATTATGATGTTTGGGATATTATTGAAACTGGCTATAAACCTCCCACTATAATCGTTGGTGATACTGAGATTCCTAAACCTAAGGATAGGTGGGATGCTAACGATAAGAAACTGAAAACGACAAATGCTAAAGCCATGAATGCTTTGATATGTGCTCTTGATAAAAATGAATTTAATAGAATTTCTCATTGTACAACAGCACAGGAAATCTGGCATACTTTGGAGGTGACACACGAAGGAACTTCTCAAGTCAAGGAGTCTCGTCTAGCCCTATTCAGCAACGAATACGAAAAATTTGTGATGGACAAAGGCGAGAGCATAAAAGACATGTTTGGACGTTTTTCAACCTTGGTATACAATGCTAGAGCGCTTGGTAAGGTCTTCACTGAGGTAGAGCTTGTGAGGAAGATACTACGAGTTTTACCAATGAACTTTGAGGCAAAAGTCACAGCAATTCAAGAATCGAAAGATCTGAGTAAGCTAAGCATGGAGGAGTTGATTGGTAACTTGATGACATATGAGCTTGAGTTAAAAGAAAAGGAAGAACGCAACAACTCCGAACCAAAGAAGAAGACGATTGCCTTAAAAAGCAAAGAAGAAAGCGATGAAGAAGATCCAATTGAAGAGCTTGCAATGGCTGTCAATAATCTTAGAAAATGGTCGAGATTCAAGCCACGCAAGAAGAAAACAAGTTGTAATAGGCCAAAAGATTCTGAAAATTCCGATGATGAACTGACGTGTTATAACTGCAACAAGCCTGGCCACATCAAACCAAAATGCCCACTTCTCAAAGACAACAAAGAAAAGAAAAAGGCGAAGAAGGTATTTGCGGCGACTTGGGATGATGAAGAAAGAGAGGAAGCTTCGGATAGCAGCTCAGAGGAGGCTAACTTGTGTTGCATGGCAAAATCAGAATCAGAAGCAACCTTCGACGAATCTAGTGAGGCAGGTGAGTTTTCTTATAAAGAACTTGTTTTTATGTGTTCTGATCTTACTAAAGTAGTTGATGCTCTCGAATCTAAAATTGAAAAACTGAAAACTGATGGGAGAGAACTTGCTCGTAAAAATTTTAGGTTAGAAACTGAACTTGAAAATGTTCAAAACCTAGAATGTAACCAATGTAAAATTTTAGATTCAGAATTGACAAGACTTAAGAATAACTCTGAGAATCTTGAAAAAGAAAACTTGAGTCTTAAAGAAAACATTGACACTAGGAAAAAGGATTTTATAAATCGATGCACCTCACTTGTCACTGAAAATACAACACTAAAAACCAAAGTCCAAAATCTTGAGAAATCTTTGAATAACTTTTCAAGAGGCGAAAAATCTTTCAACATGCTATTGGGAAATCAAATTTTTGCTAACAATAGAAAAGGACTAGGCTTTGGGAAATCACAAAATGATGATAATGCAAAAAGTAAAAGTGTTTTTGCTCGATCTGAAATAATTGGAAATCATGTTGAAAATCATAGTCATAGGAACACAAAATTTAATCAAGTCAATTTAATGAGCACGTTTTGTAGAGAATTTGGACATAATCGAAATAATTGTTGGTATAGACCCAAACACGTGAAAACTATACCAATTTGGGTTCCAAAAGGCACAAATATAAAATCTTTGAAAGTCAAACAAATTTGGGTGCCAAAAGGAACATATATAAATAGTTTTGGTTCTCCAAAAACATATTTTTCATATTCTGCCACTAACAACAATGGACCTATAAAAACAAATAGGTCACATAAATCTTTTATCGTGTAGGTGTGGTGGCAGGCTAAGGAACAACAGTGTTCTTTGGATTCCGGCTGTTCCAGAAACACAACGGGCGACAAAGCAAAGTTCCTTAGCCTAGTTCAAAGGTGACAGAATCACAATGGGCAATCACGAAAAATTTATCGTAAAGGTAAAACAGGTAAATTTGTTTTGAACAATATATTAAATATGATATCTGCACCATATTCTGAATTAAAATCATCCAATATTGAGATGAATAAAAGATGATGATTTTGATTCTGATTTTTTTTTCAAAATGGTTGGCCAATTATGCTTTTATGCCAAAAACACTACAATCCTTGAAATACTTTATATCGATTAATTTGGATTGCTGATGGTGCTTTTATTGATTGACGATAATATTTTTGGCTAAATCTATATTCATGGTTTCTTCTACTTACATGGCTTCAACTTAAAATCCTAATGAATTCTATTTAAAAAAAAATTGTGAAAAGGATTTTAAGAAATTTTTGACTTGTTCTTATTTATGACATTGATTTGTGCTTAATTGATGACCAATCAGATTTTCAATTTTGAACTAATTTATATAAATTTGTTCGGTCAAATGTTGGTTACTCATGCTACACGTAGATATATTTGTTTTGATATTTTGGTCACTGCTTGTAAATTTGCACGATTTCAAATTCATGTGAAAAAGGAAACCTTAAGAAATTGTTTTTGAAATAATTATGATGTTGATTGACTGTTGATTACTCATGAACTTGTTTATCCTATAGTTTCTGAAATTAACACCATGATATGTGTTTGAGTGTTAACACGGCTTAAATTCAAATTCAAAAGAATTGATGATTCTTGGTGCACACTTCATGTTTTGGTCAATCAAATTCAACGAGTGAATATTGAGTGAAATTTAAATTCAGATGCAGATTACACTGGTAATATGGTTGATAGAAAAATTACTAAGTGTAACGTGATTAATTATTTTGAAACATTCATTTGCTGCATCGTTTTTTTTCAAAGAAAATATCTGCATATTTTTCACTTGAAATAATTTTCAAATAGCAGAAAATTTTCTTATAAGACCCCCTCGAGAAAATCATGTTTGACCATATTTACAGATTAGTCATTTTTGAAAAATTGATTTTATAATTTTTGAATTTGATTTTAAATGACAAATTTTGACTAATCTGACTCCCTTTGATTATCGAAAAGATGAATAGTGATTGAAAAAGAGATGAGTGTTGATATTTATCATATATTATAACTCGAGAAAGTATAATTAGAAAATTTCTTTAAAATTTCATAACAAGAGTTATAAAAACCTTTTGTTGGGTAAAAATTCCATGACCATTTCTATTTCTATCATCTTTCTATCGACCATCACTCATCAAGATCATATTTAGTATGTAAATTTGTAGTAGTTTACAAAGGAAATCATTTGTTCTTCAATATCTTTAAATCTGTGAAGGAAATTATTTGTGCTTCAACTTATTATATTCAGCAATAAAAATAAATATCCAAAGTATTCACTCTCATTTAAAAGTCCTCACGGTTATGCATGGGTGAATTACTTGGATTTTTGATTATGTGCTTCCATGCTCATTTAAAAGTCCTCACGGTTATGCATGTATGGAACGCATATCAAATTTAATTGATTTAATAGACAAGTTGATTCTAATCCCATTTAAAAGTCCTCACGGTCATGCGTGGTTAGAAGATACTTGATTTCATTTTTTTTTAAAATAAAAATTGTGAATACTACTAATCTCATTTAAAAGTCCTAACGGTTATGCATGGTTAGTAGATATTCAAATTTCCTGAAATAAATATACCACAAATAGACAGAATTGTATGATTTTTGATGATTTTATCACCATCACTTCTGAAAGTGGAATATGCGCTTGACAAGGGTAATTATGAATTTTGTTTGAGTTTTTATTGAAATTTGATATTTATATTTAATTGAGTTAAATGTTTGATTCATGTCTATCACTTCATCCCTATTTTTATAACACTGTTATTCTTTTGTTGATAACAAAAGGGGGAGAGAAAAGTTAAGATTTTGTCAAATAGAATCAAGCAAAGGTCAAATAATTTTCAATTTGCATATAGGCTCATTTACATATTTTTATTTGTATGCATATATGTAGGGGGAGTATTGTGTAGAGAGGGAGCATTCAAATAGGGGGAGCAAATTGAACGATCAAATACATTTAATACATTCAAAATCTTAAATATATATTTGTTATCATCAAAAGGGGGAGATTGTTAAATATGCGCTTGTATGTTTTTGTTTGATGATAATAAACATATATATTCATTTAAATGTATTTGGTAATGTACTATTTTGTTTTTCATAGATTAAATACATATTTGTTGAATAAAATAAATTACACAGAATTTGAATTTGAATTCAAACAGAACAAGTTACACAGATTTTGAATTCAAACGAATATTTTATTCAAACTAATATTTATTACAATTTTAAATAGTACAATTTCATGCTCTCACTATACATATACATTTTTGATTACAATCACATCACATTTCAAATTTACAGTTAACCTCACTACATATCACTCACACTCGTGTTTTTTTGTCTTCAACTGCATTCCGGTTTGAATCCAGCATCTGAGTAATCTGCAAAAATATTCTCAAACGTAGTAAAATTGAAAGAGAAATATTTTTGAAATTTGAAAGAAACGATGATTTTGAAAACATTGTTTGCCTCAGTTATTTGGGTTGTTCGTCATCATTTTTAACTGTGCAATATCTGTGCATATCAGTATTTTTATCAGGGATAGGTAATTATAAGTGGCTGCAGTACACACGTGTACATTCGTATACGTGTGCACTGCCTCGCCAACTCGTGTGCAAAAATCAAACAAAAGCACAGAAATCAAAAACAAGGTCAAACCCAAGATAGGTTCAACTCAAGGCAAATGAATAGACAAAGCAATTGACTACAAACAGTTCAAGACTAAAGCCACTAACAAATGCAACAACAACATGCTTGAAGACTCCAGCACGACCAAGTATGGAGTGTACAAATGCAAATGTCCAAACAACAACATGAAGTGAATCAAGTTCAAGCCACAATTGTACATGAATACAACTCGCCTGCAACAGTACAGTCATGAAGACTGCAAGAACATGAACATAGGATCAGTACAGCAACAATGAAACTGACTCAAAGCAAAAAAGTGCAACAGTGAAGTGACAAATGTTCAGTGGTGAAGCAACAACAATGAAGCAGAGCCAAGATTACATGTACTCGAGGCAAATGCAACTGTGAAAACTGAAGCAAAAAAAAATGTGCATGAACACAGTGAAGACCACAGAGGCAGTGTAACAGTGGTGATGCAGTGGCACATGATCATCAAGCAAGACCAGTGACCAACCACAAGACCACTTGTCACAATATCAAGTACATGAAGCAGTTCAAATCCAAATTCAAGAATATATACAATGCAAATGTACAGGCCAGTGAACATAAAAAATGGCAGAGTCGAAGCACAAAGAACAAAACAGTTCATGTATGCAACAGGCCAGAAATACAACAATGGAACCATCACAACAGTTCACATTGCAGTAATATCATATCACTACAGAAGCGCAAATCAAAACAGAGAGTATGGTGATGCAGTCAACAAGGCAACAATGCAGATGAACAACAAAGGGTCAAAGCTCAATACAACATGAACCAACTCCAAAATGTATCACAAGCATGTACTACAAAGACCATGTCAAACACAGTGACACCATTAAGCAATGCAGACAAATCGACAGGTCGAACATACCAAAGTCAAAAGCATTTATATTTATGGCTGTATGCGACTAAAAGTCTGAGCAAAGAAAAAAAATCCAGTCCACAATTGAATCAAGTCAGTATGTCGAACAAGTCGAGATGAACAATGCAACCAACAATGCAAACAAGTACTAGATGGCACCAGCTCAGTAATCAAGTCAACAATGCAAACATGAAGTGAATGCATCTACAGGAAAGCAATAAACAAGTCTAGGTTCGAATTCAATGTAGACGCAAACAATTTCAAGATGAACAAGTCAAGGCCGAAGCAGTAGCAATCAAGAAGCCGATCAAGTCAAAGCCATAGTCAACAACGTGATGACCAAGTAGTTGAAATTCAAAACCGTGAATGTCAAGCAATCGAAGTATATACGTTTATGAACAAGTCAATACAATCTCAATCATCAAAGTGAAATCAAGCGGCCAGAGCAAGTAAATTGACGAATTCAAACGAACGTAATTCAAGGAATACGAACGCATATAAAAGCCCCAAATCATCATCGACATAAGGGTGAGTTCGAGTATGAAAATCGAAGAGGAACAGAGCTAAAAATCTTACCTGAAGCAAAATCGAACTCATCAAAGCGAAGCCAAGCCAAGCCGATAATCATCTCAACCTTAATTCGCAAGCAGAGCACTCAAGGGATCGAATCCCCAAATCCATAAACCCTAAATCACAGTACCACGACAAAGTGAAGCCGTGAATTCAAGAGCAACGAAGATTGAGCAATAGCCAAGATTAAAGAGCATCGAAACAAAGCCGCCTCTCATAATATCTCAGATCGAAGGAACGAAGAAAGAAGCAGCCGCCATTTTTATTCACAAAGAAGTGATCGGGTTTAATGAAGAGAGGACCGGCCTTGTTATAGTATAATAAAAGAGGATTTAAGTTTTTTTTTAAATTAGGCTTTATTATTTTGTTAACTAGGGTTAAGGGTTATTTTCTATTGTCTTTTAATTATCGTTTTTATTTTCCGAATCAAAACTTTGTAAATCACCACCTAGGATTTAGGTAGTGTCAGATTGTCTAGTTAGAATTAGTTCAGTGAGCAGGGTGTGCGAGTTCGCAAAATTCTATTGCAGGCAGGAGCAGAGTTTACGAGTAAACGAAGCTCTATAGGCGGGAAGCAAAGTTTGCGAGTAAGCGAAACTCTATAGGCGGAGCAGGGTGTGCGAGTCTAGTAGAGTGTTTGTGAGCGGGAGCAAATGTTTGCGAGCAGGGTGTGCGAGTCTAGTAGAGTGTTTGTGAGCGGGAGCAAATGTCTGCGAGTCTAGTAGAGTATTTGTAAGCGTGATACTGTTTAATTCTAATAGAAATCTGTGAATGCAGCAGTAGGCAGGGGTTGCCGAAGCTGGGTAAATTTTGTGTGTGATTTACTTTACTGCATATTTATTTCTGTAGTTTATTTCTGTGTCTAAATCGAGAAAATTTGCTATAACCCTATTCACCCCCCCCCCTCTAGGGTTAATCTAGATCCTACATGTATGACCCGGAGTTTATTTCTGTTTTTCTTAAACTCTTGGGTACTCTAATTTTTACGAGTAGCCAAGGGATTCAAATTAGCTTTGACGAATTATGGAGGAGCAAATGGAGCAGGAGGCTTCTACGTTGTAATTATCTAGTATTCCGCTGTGTTGGTTTCTCTGAGTAGTTTCCTTGTATTGTATTGAGTTGTAATAACTAGACAGGTGTTTATAACTGTCTATTATGTGATGTATAATCTGTGTAACTTTGATAATGGTTGTATACTATGTAATACTTATGTTATTAATATAATTTATTCGTTCCGCTGTTGAGATTCTGATGTTGTTTCTTCTTTCTTCTCTATCCCTTTCTTTCTTCATTCGTGATGTGTCTTTCTGGGCTTAGGAAGACGGGTCGTGATAGTTGGTATCAGAGCACTAGGTTGAGTGAATACCTAGGCTTTGGAGTGTTTTCTTTCTTGAGAGAGAGTATTTGTAATTTTGATATATATATATATATATATATATATATATATATATATATTTCTACCTATTTGTTGGGTTACCTGTTCGGGTTTTCCAATATTGGTTATAAAGGTAGATAAGGTAGTGGTATGTGTAACAAGACTACAACCATTCGTTGGAGTTTGAATGTTTGAGGTTGGAAGTGTAACTATCGAGACTGTAGACCCAATACCGTCTCGAGTGAGCTTTGCTGTGGAGTAAGGATTTTATTGATCACTGAAGGAAACCTTTTTAAGGTTCAGAGTCCATCTTTGAAGTGCAGGTTTGTTGAGTAGAGTTTGGATCTATCGGTTGAGCAGAAGCGAGTTTTAGGAAGTGTGTCTGCTTCGGTGTTGTGGCTGAGTTCAGCTGGTCGTTAGTGTTTGTCTTTGAGGCCTGAGTTTCCCGAAGAGCTTATGGATTAGGAGGTTTTGGGAATCTGTGTCAGCATTGCAGCTTGGAGTATTCTGTGTTCCAGCAAGAAGGTCTTCTGGTTAGAAGTTTTTTTGAGGTGGAGTTCAGAAGCAGCAGAGTGGATCCATTTGTTCGGTGGATTGGCTAGATAAGCATAAGCTGTTCTGATTGGTAAAGAGAGAACAGTTTTCTTTGGATATTAGACTGAGTTGATCGCAAAAGTAACTTGCGATAGCTGAGTGTTCTCTTGGGTTAACAGATATTTTTCTGGATGTCTTCTAGGAAGACAGAGGTTTGTCTGTATCTGCAGATTGGGTTTTCTTATTGACTGGATTCCAGGAGTGATGCCGGTGTCTCAGCTAGTAGAGGATGGTTCCTAGAGAGAGTTGGTGAAGTAGCTCAGATTTTGGAGGAACTTCTGAGTTTTCTCTTTATGGATCTGTTGAACCATATTTGTGGAATGTGTTGTCCAGATTGTGCTCGTGTTCATCATCAGCAATTTTCCTCTATTCCAGATCAGAGTTGTGCAGCGGAAGTAGTTTGGGAGTGCATCTGTTTTGTCTTTTCCGGATAAGAGAAGTAAGTTTAGTCTTCTATTGTTTGTGGAGTAGAGTTATGTTCTTGGTTGATCTTGAGAGGATCATTTTGATGGGTTGTTTTTGGTCTAGTTTGTTTCTAGAGGCATCGGAATAGGATGAGCTGATCAGGAAGGATGTAGGTAGCCAGGATCGTTAAAAGAATTTTGAGGATAAGAGACGAAGGAATTTGGATTCTGGAGTCGGAGATTTGATTTTGGATAAGTTTTCTCCGATCAATGGAGCTATAAGATTGGGTAAGTCTGGGAAGCTAGCTCCGAGGTATCTAGGATCTTTTCTGTGCTCTTGTGAGAATAAGTGTTTGGTCCTCTGGGTTGAATTGCCAGTTTGGAAAACTGAGATTTGATGTGTTTCACGTATCTCTGAGGGATTATGTGTATCTCTGGTTTTGGAACTAGCAGTTCAGGAGGTTTGGTAGTTGAGTCGGACTTGAGTGTAGTCTGATATCCTGTTTAGTTCTATAGATCTAGATGAGTAGGAGCTCTGTAGCTTTATAGTTTTGATTGTTTGGATTATGTAGAGCGAGTATCCCGGTATATATATACTTGGGAAACTCAAGGAAATTCTATCCAGAATTTTGTCTGGATAGTCAGATTTGTTTGTTTGGATGATTGGTTGCTGATGCAACCCAAGATGAAGAACGTATGGATCTGCGGCCTAACTCCAACGAGTTAGTGAATACACAGCCTAAAAAAGGAGTTTGGGGTCATCTGCGACTTAAAGAATCAAGAGACAAGAAGACACGACCTAACCAAGCTTTAAGTCGTTCGGTGTTGAGAGTTTTAGGTCGGCCACGACCTAACAGGTCTGAAGAAGAGGAGCTACGACCTAACAAGCTGAAACCATGGGATGAGTCGTTGGAACGACCTATGCTAAGTCGTTGAAGGTTTTAAATCACGATGCTTTCTTAAGTCGCCTCCAGATAAGTCGCTGCCGAAGTTGTCTTCAGTAGGTCGTTCACGACCTAAGTAGAGTCGCTTCTGTATTGAGTCGTTATGTTCTTGAGTCGTTGTATTCGTTGAGTCGCTGGTACTTAAGTCGTAGGTCGTTACCTTGTTTAACTCGTATGTGTTGTAATTTCTTTAAGTCGCTATAACTTGTGTCGTGATGAGTCGTAGGTCGGCATGAAGATAAGTCGGCCGAATGTGTGTTGGTTTGTAACAGGTTGAGTCGACTTTGGTTAAGTCGTAAGTAGTGTATTGGGCATGTTGTGTCGCTGTGTTGTATATATGTGCTGGTATGTCGGGATGTGTTGGTTTGTTAAGTCGCGTACGACCTAGGCTAAGTCGTAAGTCGTGTGGCCTGATGAGATAAGTCGTGGACAACTTAAGCTAGGTCGGTTGTACTGTTTTGTGAACCGTGGGGTGTTGTAGCCTATAAATAGGCATTGTGTTGGTCATTTGTAACGAGGTTATGTTTGAATAAACTTTTGTTTGTGAAGCTTTGTGCTTTCATTAAATTGGTAGTTGAGTGTGTTCTCCTATCTCCACTTTCGAAATTCGAGTGCGCTCGAATCTTCGATCGTTGAAGCCAATTCGTGGAATCAAGTGTGCTTGATCAACGCTCGAAGAATTGTAGATCTCTTTTCACGGTATCGTGCGCGATCAACGTGTCAGAGATAGCTAAAATTCGGTATCTTCGGATCAACGAATTTGGGCCTTTCAGTATCATTCAATCCATCGACTGCTACTTTTAACAGTTACTTTCATTTTCGTAATATCCGCTGCATCAGTTTTGGTATCAGAGCTAGACTTAGCCAATCATAGCTAACCCGAGTCTTGGAGCCAAGGAGTTTGAAGTTGGTGTTCATCGTGTTCATCTTGAAGTTGCAACAAGAGGAGAACTTTCGATCCATTTCACTTTGGATCAAAGTATGGAAGTTGTTTGAATTTGGCCGTGAGATTTTTGCGCGCCAAAGTTTGAAAGTAAAGTGCTTGAAGCCGTGCTTGTTGAAGCCAAGCCGACCTAAGCCTTAGGTCGTTGCCTATTGCCGAGTTAAGTGAAGGCCGTGACTTGTTGTTTGAGTTGAAGATTTGTGAAGTTTTGAAGTATTCGTGTTGATTCAATCATGCCACCAAGGAGAGCTAATTGTCATCAGAATGTTGAAGCGTTGTATAGAAGAGAAGAAGCCGAGCAAATGGAACAACGTATCAATGAGAAGTTTGATGAAGGTATTGAAAAGCTAGAGAAGTTGATGAATAATTTGAATCAAAATCAAAGGAGGAGATCACCAATCTCGAATCATGGAGGAAACCGAGTTTCGCCATCGGTTACGGAAGCGAGAAGGGTATCACCACAATCTTTTAGAGAGAGAAGAGAAACATCAATTTCATCAAGGAGAGATCACCATGACTATGGACATGAAGAAAGAAGAACTCCACGTGAGTTTGAAGATGAGCCATATCGAGATGAAGAGAGACATAGTAGAAGAGACAAGCGTGATCAAAGGAATGTTGATGGTCGAGATCGATATAGACCTACATTTGATTTTAATGAAGAGGGTGATAGAGCTAACATTCATTGTCGAGATCGAGACCAAGTTCGAAATTCATATCGAGTTGTAGATGATGATCGTCGATGGGAATCAGGTATGAAGATGGAAATTCCAAAATTTAAGGATGGAATGGTAGCAGAAATTTTTTTGGATTGGTTGTCTAATGTTGAAGAGATCTTTGATTTCAAGGAGGTTCCTGAGCATAGAAGAGTGAAGTTAGTTGCTACTAGGTTGAGGGGAAGGGCTTTGGCATGGTGGCAGCAAACTAAACTTACACGGGAGAGAATGGGAAAGTCGAAGATTGAATCATGGGAGAAGATGAAGAAGTTGATGAAGGCTACATTCTTGCCTTACAATTATCAATCACTCATGTATCAGAGATTGCAAAATCTGAGGCAAGGGACAAAGACTGTTAATGATTATGATGACGAATTTTATCAACTGATTGCTCGAAATGACATTATGGAGACAGAGGAACAATTGACAGCTAGGTTTGTTGGAGGGTTGAGGATACGGATTCAGGATATGGTGAATATGTCTAATCCAAGATCTGTAGCAGAAGCACATCAGAAAGCGTTGGCTTGGGAGAAGTAGGGAAGGCGTGGAGGTGGTGTGTTTACTAATTCCAACAATCAAGTGAAGGATGTGAGTGGAAGTTCTAATGTTCCTAAATCTATCAGTAAAACAGTTGTGAATGAAGTTGCGAAGGCAAAGGTCAACAATAGTTTCAAGTGTTACAATTGCCAGGAAGTGGGTCACAAGAGTAATGAATGTCCGAAGCCGAAGAAACGAACTATGATTGCTGAAGTTGAAGATGAGGATGTTGGTGAAGGTTATACTAGTCCAGTTGAGGAGGATGAACAGGATGTTGCGTCAGGAGATGAAGGATGTAATCTAATGATGAGAAGGTCTTGTTTAATACCGAAGCATGAAGAAGAAGCTAGTTGGTTGAGGAGTAACATCTTTCAGTCAACATGCACTATTCTGGGAAAGGTGTGTAAATTTGTGATTGACGCTGGAAGTTGTGACAATATTCTTTCTACTGAAGCTGTGAGAAAGTTGAATTTGAAGATGGAGAAGCATCCAAATCCTTACAAGTTAGCTTGGTTGAGAAAAGGAGGAGAGGTGAAGGTGGATAGGCGAGTTCGAGTTCCATTTTCTATTGGAAAGAAATATAAAGACGAGATTTGGTGTGATGTTGTGGAAATGGATGTTTGTCACTTTCTTTTGGGAAGACCATGGCAGTATGATCGAGCAGTGCAGCATGACGGTCGGACCAATAGCTACAGCTTTATGTTTGAAGGTGTTAAGATCATTTTGGTTCCAAAGAAGAGACAACAAGAAGAAAGCAAGTCAGAAGAGATTGAGGAGCTGAAGACTTTATTGACTTTGAAGGAATTTATTGGAGAAGTAGAGGAGAGTCCAGAGGTGTTTTTTTTGATTGGACATGAAGCCACTGAATCTATAGAAGTTCCAGAGGAAGTCAAGCCGGTATTGGAAGAATTCAGAGATGTATTTCCTGAGGAGTTACCAACGGAGTTACCACCATTGAGGGATATTCAACATCAGATTGATCTTGTGCCAGGGGCAGTGTTACCACACATGCCACATTACAGGATGAGTCCTAAGGAGCATGAAGAACTGAGAAGGCAGGTGGAAGAATTGTTAGAACAAGGACGTGTCCAGGAGAGCTTGAGTCCTTGTGCAGTGCCAGGTTTGTTAGTGCCCAAGAAGGATGGTTCGTGGAGGATGTGTACGGATAGTCGGGCTCTAAACAAGATCACTGTGAGATATAGATTTCCTATGCCGAGGTTTGATGATTTGATAGATCAGTTGAGTGGAGCTGTTGTGTTTTCGAAGATTGACTTGAAGAGTGGATACCATCAGATTCGTATTAGACCGGGTGATGAATGGAAGACTTCTTTCAAAACCAGGGAAGGTTTATACGAATGGTTGGTTATGCCGTTTGGTTTATCGAATGCACCGAGTACTTTTATGAGAGTGATGAACCAGATTTTCAGACCTTTCATTGGGAAGTTTGTGGTTGTTTACTTTGATGATATTTTAATCTATAGTGGGAGTACGGAAGAACACATCCAGCATTTGCGAGAAGTATTGTTGATTCTACGACAAGAGCAGTTTTATGCAGCGACAAAGAAGTGTGTGTTTATGACGGACCGTGTTTTATTTCTGGGTTATGTTCTGTCAAAGGAAGGAATTCAAGTGGATGAAAATAAAGTGGAAGTCGTCAGAAGTTGGCCACAACCGAAGACAATTACTGAAGTACGAAGTTTTCATGGATTGGTATCTTTCCATCGAAGATTCATTCCACATTTCAGTAGTGTGATGGCACCTATAATCGATTGCATGAAGGGAAAGAAGTTTGAGTGGTCGAAGGAAGCAGGGGTTGCTTTTGAGAAAATCAAGATGCTATTGACGACTGCGCCAATTCTAGTTTTACCGGATTTTCAGTTGTTGTTTGAATTACATACTGATGCATCGAAGGTTGGGGTTGGTGGAGTTTTGAGTCAGAAAGGAAAACCAGTTGCTTATTTCAGTGAGAAGTTATCTGGAGCTAAGTTGAGATACAACACTTATGATGTTGAGTTTTACGCAATTGTTCAAGCAGTGAAGCATTGGAGACATTATCTGTTTCAGAAGGAGTTTGTTCTCTATACGGATCATGAAGCTTTGAAGCATTTGCAAGGACAGGATAAAATCTCAGCTAGGCACGCTTCATAGGTCGCGTATTTACAACAGTTTACTTTTGTTGTTAAGCACAAGTCAGGAGTGAAGAATCGTGTAGCTGATGCATTGAGCAGGAGGAATCATTTGTTGACGACAATGAAAGTTGAAGTGATGGGGTTTGAACTATTGCCAGAGTTGATTAAAGAAGATCCTTACTTTATGAAGTTTGTTGAGAAAGTCAAGGAGGGGAGTACTGATGAGTTTGTATTAGTAGATGGATTCTTATTCAAGGGAAATCAATTGTGCATACCAGATTGCAGTTTGAGAATGAAAATTGTGAAAGAGTTACACGAAGAATGACATGTGGGGAGAGATCGAACATTGCAGTCGATTTCTCAGTCTTATTATTGGCCGTTAATGAGAAGGGAAGTTGAAAGGTTTGTGCGAAGATGTCATGTTTGTCAGGTTTCGAAAGGGACAGCTACAAATGCGGGATTGTACATACCATTACCCGTTCCTACAAACCATGGGTAGACATTAGCATGGATTTCGTGTTGGGTTTGCCAAGAACTCAAAGGGGGAATGACTCTATATATGTTGTGGTGGATCGTTTCTCGAAGATGGTACATTTTGTTGCTTGTAAGAAGACGGCGGATGTTGTTCATGTTGCTCAATTATTTTTCAAGGAGATCTATCGACTTCATGGATTGCCAGAATCTGTTGTGTCGGATAGGGATACTCGTTTTCTGAGTCACTTTTGGTTAAGTTTGTGGAAGATGGTGGGAACGAAGTTAAACATTAGCAGCGCTTATCATCCGCAAACAGATGGACAGACAGAAGTTGTCAACAGATCGTTGGGAAATTTGTTGCGATGTCTTGTGAAGGACAATCTGAAGAGTTGGGACATGAAGTTATGCCAGGCAGAGTTTGCACATAATCATGCAGTGAATCGTAGTACAGGTTTCAGTCCATTTCAGATTGTGTATTCAAATCTACCTAGGGGACCGTTGGACTTAACGGTAGTACCACAACCGAAGGGGACGGTTAAACGAGCTGTAGACTTTGTTGATGGGTTGACTGAATGTCATAAAATCGTGCAGGAGCGATTGGAGAAAACAAATGAGAAGTATAAAAGATCCGCAGATAAGAAGCGAAAAAGTGTTGAGTTTAATGAAGGAGATATGATATATGCTGTGTTAACGAAGGATCGTTTTCCAGTAAGCGCTTATAACAAGTTGAAAGCCATAAAAATTGGTCCTGTAGAAGTTGTGAAAGGGATTAATGAAAATGCTTATAAGTTGAAGCTGCCGGAGGATGTGTACACTTCTGACTAAGCATCTTGTGCCATATTTTGGAGATGAATCATCCAACGGAGTAGAAAATTTAAACTTGAGGATGAATTTTTCTCAACCAGGGGAGGATGATGCAACCCAAGATGAAGAACGTATGGATATGCGGCCTAACTCCAATGAGTTAGTGAATACACGGCCTAAAAAAGGAGTTTGGGGTCATCTGCGACTTAAAGAATCAAGAGACAAGAAGACACGACCTAACCAAGTTTTAAGTCGTTTGGTGTTGAGAGTTTTAGGTCGGCCACGACCTAACAGGTCTGAAGAAGAGGAGCTACGACCTAACAAGCTGAAACCATGGGATGAGTCATTGGAACGACCTATGCTAAGTCGCTGAAGGTTTTAAATCACAATGCTTTCTTAAGTCGCCTCCAGATAAGTCGCTGCTGAAGTTATCTTCAGTAGGTCGTTCACGACCTAAGTAGAGTCGCTTCTGTATTGAGTCATTATGTTCTTGAGTCGTTGTATTCGTTGAGTCGCTGGTACTTAAGTCGTAGGTCGTTACCTTGTTTAACTCGTATGTGTTGTAATTTCTTTAAGTCGCTATAACTTGTGTTGTGATGAGTCGTAGGTCGCCATGAAGATAAGTCGGCCGAATGTGTGTTGGTTTGTAATAGGTTGAGTCGACTTTGGTTAAGTCGTAAGTAGTGTATTGGGCATGTTGTGTCGCTATGTTGTATATATGTGCTGGTATGTCGGGATGTGTTGGTTTGTTAAGTCGCGTACGACCTAGGCTAAGTCGTAAGTCGTGTGGCCTGATGAGATAAGTCGTGGACGACTTAAGCTAGGTCGGTGGTACTGTTTTGTGAACCGTGGGGTGTTGTAGCCTATAAATAGGCATTGTGTTGGTCATTTGTAAGGACGTTATGTTTGAATAAACTTTTGTTTTTGAAGCTTTGTGCTTTCATTAAATTGGTAGTTGAGTGTGATCTCCTATCTCCACTTTCGACATTCGAGTGCGCTCGAATCTTCGATCGTTGAAGCCAATTCGCGGAATCAAGTGCGCTTGATCAACGCTCGAAGAATTGTAGATCTCTTTTCACGGTATCGTGCGCGATCAACGTGTCAGAGATAGCTAAAATTCGGTATCTTCGGATCAACGAATTTGGGCCTTTCAGTATCATTCAATCCATCGACAGCTACTTTTCACAGTTACATTCATTTTCGTAATATCCGCTGCGTCAGTTGCTATGGTTGTTAGCATATGGTTGATAATATATGTTGTGATTTAAAATTTAAAATCTTAGATTGATTATTAAATTACCTTTGTTTTTAAATTTCGGGGATGAAATTTTTTTAAGGGGGGAGGAATGTGATATCCCGAAATTTTAGGCAATATAAATTTAATAATCTGTGTTAATAATTTAATTGATTTGATAATCTTTGTAATAAAATTTGAATTGATTTAATAATCTGCTTTAATAAATATTTAATTAGTGAATTTATCTTTTAAAAGCTAATAAATTGTTTTCTATTTATAATGTGCGTGTGTGTGTGTGTGTGTGTGTATATATATATATATATATATATATATATATATATTTGTATATATTATAAATGGATGAGCTTGGTTTTAAATTTAATTAATAAAGCATATTTTTCTAATTCTAATATTTTGGTAATTGAGAAATTATGATTTATTTAAAGTTAAACCTCTCAAAGCTATTTTATAAATAAATATATGGTTTTAAATACTTAAGGTAAGTATTATTTTAAAATCTTTTAATTTAGATTTTTAAAATAAGATTATAAAAATGTTTGTTTTCTTTCTTAATAAGTAACTATATGGTTTTAAGATACTTAAGGAAAATGTTTTAAATTGTTTAAATATATTTTAAGCATAAGTTTAAATTTTAAATAAGATAAACAAAGGTTTATTTTATTTCCTTTTTGAATATAGCTTGATAAATATAATTTGAAATTATATATATGGAAGTTTAAAATACAATTTATATGTTAAACATTAATGCATTTAAATAAGTTAAATAAGATAAGTAATTTTATAATTTCTTTTATAAATTTATTTAAATTTGATAAATATGTTATTTTCAAATAGTAATAAATGTAAAAATAGATAGGTTAATAGAATTTCTATTTTAAATTTGTATATGATATAATTAGCTTTAAATTGTATTTTTAAATTTAAGTAGAATTTGAATTTGAATTAATTTTGAAATTAAAAAGAATAAACATATTTAAATTTTGTGAGTAAGCTTTCATTTTTATATAATTTGTTTTATTTCATTTTTTGAATAAGAAATGCACATATACATTTACATAAGTCATTTATATGTAGATAAGTATTTAATAAATTAAGTTAATACCTTTATTTTCATTTAAGAATAAGTATTAACAACTTAAGTGACAAATGTAAGTATAGTAAGCCTAATATAACAAGTGTAAATTTTTAAGAAAATGTTTTGACAAATGTTATGTTTTTAAACAAGTGTCCTTTTAATTTTTGATTTTTCTTTTAATTTTAAAAAAAATCATTTTATCTTATATAAACACGTACTTCATTCCCTCATTTTCTTTTTAATCTTCATTTTCAAAAGCTAAGAATTTCAGCTGAACCAAAATGGAAATCAACAGCTTACCTGCATTTTTCAATTCTTTTCATTTTAAAAATCAAACCAGTAACCATCTTCAAATCAATTGCCTGAAAATTCATTTTTTTGCAAATCATTTTCAAGATGTTCAGGCCTGCATGTTTTAATCCTGAGCATCTGCATATTTTTCCCAAATCTGAGAACAACTAAAGCATGCAAACCCTTCCTCAATCAAAAGCCTGAAAACATCTTCATAATGCAATCTTTAATCCACTTTCAAATTTGAAGATCAGATCAAAAACCTATGATTATTTTACAAATTTTCAAATACAAATCTGTGAAGCATCCTCAAAATCAAACCTGGTCAAGCCTGCATTTTAATTCTATTCAAACATGCATTTTCTTCCATCTGTTTAAAAGCCATCTCTGCATGCAAGTTTAAACAACAACTCAAGTTTTTTATCAAATTCAAACAAGCATTCAAGTTGAAGTTTTAAAAGCAAAGGCTCTCTGGTTTTTAAATTCAAAACAAAAGCTTTTCAGAAATCTGGTGCTCTGATCATCACTGTTCCAGGTAAGTAACATCACTAATTTAAAAGATTAAGTAGGAATATGTTGCATGTTTTCCCTCTGAAATAAGTATGTTTTGTGTGAATGTGTATTTGTGAATTTCTGTATATTTTGGATATATGATATATTGCACATTTGTGAACGTCGTTAAACATCTCTGTTTCCAGTTTTTAAGAAAAAAAGAAAAGAAACTCAAGCTTTGATTTAAAATTCTTTTCTCTGGATCTAGTGTAACGTTTCGAATTTTGCCCGCTCGAAAATCGACATCCATACTTCAAATCGTATTCGAATGCCATAGATTCGACCGTTCAAATCTGATTCGTCGGAGCTTATAACAACATTAAGTAAATAACACAGCGGAATAAAAGAATAATACATTGATATACAGCTTTGATACAATATCTGATACAACAGATGATCCAACAGATATCAATATACATCAGAGATATGATACAATAAAATAGCAGCGGAAAAGAAAATAGATGACATCTAGCAGCGAAACAATATAACTCTAAGATAGTCTTCAAAAGAGAACTCCGAGAACTGCAACTCCATTTCCAAGAATCAATCCAGCAATAGCTCGAACCCCCAATAACGATGCACCAAGCTAAGCAAGACTGGTGTGGTCCAAAGACTGAACTAACTCCAGATAATCTACTAAACCTAGCTATCTGAAAAACCCAACTCTAGACTGCTCGTGTAGAAAATAATGAGCACCCAGAGTTTAGGAAAGAAACAATAAACTCCGGATCAGTCGTGGGACTGGTGTGAGCAACAAAAAAAAAACAGTTTATCTTTTATTCAAAATCAAAATAGAAGAATATTTTTAAATTCAATTCGCAATGCTTTTAAAAATGAGACTACCATAAGAACTCCCGCCACACACACAATGCAAACGCAGACTTGGAGGAGATTTCTTCTTATGTTAGTCAAAGATGCTTGATACGCATTAAAAAGAAACATTTGATATTATTACTAGTGCATAGTGTAGAACAAATCATTTAGAAAGTAGAATATAAATCTTAGCCAGCATAGGTACCATTATATTATGCCTACTATAGCTACCATATTAGATGGCAGGTTCTACAACTAATACCGTACAAGTCTCGTATTGTTTCTTTGGATTTCCAACGAATGGTCAGGCCAAGGAACTTCCCATTGCCACATGAGAACGCCTCTGGATGGACGTCCCCGAGAACCAAACCGGATCTCTGCCAAAACAAGGCCGAGTTACCCCTAACTGAGTAACAACTGACCGAATATGTCATCCCCCGGTCCTTTGGGACCTTTAACCGAGCGCTCATAATCAATTCACACAATCATAAAGTGTTTTCAACATGAGTAAGTATCTGGGCTCCATACCATGATACCACCCTTTTCCAGAAGGAAATGCACATACCCTAAAGGGCGCTACCCCTCATAACCTTGCCGCATCTTTCCTGTTTTGACCATTCCGGGGTGTGAGGCTCGACGAAGTCACGTCCACAAAAACACACTTTATACAAAAGCCATGCTTTGGGTCAACAAATGATCATAGAAATGATCACCAAGATAGACGATCAAATAAATGATCCTATCACAAATAATCAACACAATGATCATTTCACAGCAACACTCAGCATGTCACATTACCAAATTGGGAATATATCGCTGATAACATTCAACTATATAACCTCTGAGCTCGTACGTCTCAGAGAAGGGTGTTAAGCTAAAAGAATAAATTCTCCGCCACCAACAGAAATATATTTGAAAGAAATCGACTTTACATCTCAAATTGTAATGTCAGACATACAATCCATACAAGTCTGTTCCGGGCTCGAACAGAACCGAAGGCACTTCCAAAGAAGTCCTTGCAATCCGGATATTCACAATCCCGATCGGATTTCCCATCACTTAGGGAGTCTCTATACCGTTGCAACTAAGTGCAGAGACAATCGATAGGTCATACTATCGTTCTTGCAAATAACCGGTCTTCAACACCGGTCTTCAAATGCTATCCATAACGACGTATCACATATTCGGAATGGGTTATACGACCCAAAGGTCCTTTCCCAGCTAACCCGAATAGTAAGCGCAACATTTATAACATATGGATAAGGAATTTCAATTAAGTCACAACTTAATAATCCAAAACTTTTCTTTCAAATGGTTTAAACAAATTACCATTTCAACTCTTTTTAACAAAAGATTAATTTCACAAAATTCCATTTACGGATTTCAAAGCAATTTCCATTTCAATTGGATTAACTCGTTAAATCTTTAAATCAAAGATTTAACTCATAGCTTTCAAAATTCGATTAACTTATTGAATCTTTAAATCAAAGATTCAACTTATAGCTTTCAGAATCATTTCCAAATATTCATTCATAGCCTTTCAAAAACAATTTCAATTCAAGTTGGATTAACTCATTCGGCCTTTGAATCAAAGATTCATTTCATAGCTTTCAAAACATTTCAATTCTATTTCAGCTTGAAACCTTTTCAACATAATTGGGAGATCCTTTCTTTAAAATGAAAGCTATTATTATTTGAAAACAAGTAGTTTTCGTTTCGAAGAAATTCGATCTTATTTATACAAGTTAACTCTTTTGGGTTAATTCAAATTCCCAAAATAACACCTCAAAAATGGTTTAAAACCCCATATAACTTATTGTAAGTTGAATAACTTTTCTTTATATCCTAGTTTCCAAATCATGGAATTCAATTTCAAATATTGAATTCAAATTTAAATCAAAACATTTAAATTTCAAAACTCAATAAAGTTATCCAAACTATATTTCATCTTTGAAATTCCATTTCAAAAGTTTTTCACTTTAATCTCAATTCATTTTCAAAACATTTGAATTCAAATATTCAATTTTTTTTAAATCATTTCAAATCTGTGACTTAATCGATTTCCTTATGAAATCCATAATTGTGTGTGTATGGTGTGGTCCAGGGGTTTAACACAATAGTGCAATATCATTCAATCATCACAGATTTAAGTACAACAATATCTTTGATAAGCGGTATAACTATAACGCTTATCGTCAATTCACAGATTCACAGATAAAATAACAATGTAAATAAATGGATAAATCATACACAGTCACAGAACAAAATATTACCGATCAAATAAGACAGTCAATTCAAGATTTCTCATACAATGCAATGCAATATAATCATTCATAAGTAAGGTCAAGCATTTAATAATCATTTATAAACAGGATTAATTTATCGTTTAATCCTAATCAATACAATTTATTTCAAGTAAATTAATTACTTATGAATTTAATTATCCAATCCTGATTTATTTTACAAATCATTTGATATAAATTTATTTATCTAACACTTTAATTAATTAAATTATTCTTAATTAATCATATTAATTAATTAAATCTTTAAACCAATTTCATAATTAATCATTCAAATTAACTTAAGTAGTTAATAACAAATTTATCAATCACTTAAACATTATTAATTCAACTCTAATTACTATTTTAAAGTAATCCGTCTTAATTAATTTCCAAAATAAGTAATCAATATCAATTAGTCATCTTAATTGGTTACAACCATTTATTTACTTTAAATTAATTACAAGATTAATTAATTCTAAACTAATAAACATCCCTTAATAACTTAATTAATTTAAATCATAAATTAATTAACTTATTAATTTAACCATTTAATTACCTTAAAAATTAGATGGATTATAAATCATTAAACCTTAATTATCTTTAAAACATCGTTTTAGTAATGATTTAATTATCATACTCAAATACATTTTAAAAACATGTTGTTTCAAATTCACTTTTAAATTCTATTTCATATTAAAAGAATTTGAAATAACTACAAATTTAACTTTACAATTTTAACCAAGTTAAAACTCTTTTTCTTTTAAAATTAAATTTTATAAAACATTTATCTTTATACAGAAATTTATACTAGAGTTTAAATCAATCATTTAAATTCAAAACATTTTAAATTAATGCTTTAGCCCCCTTTTAAAGTAGTTCAAATAATTAAATTTTTTTATAAAACATTCTTTAATTCAAACTAGGATACAAAATAAATTTGGATTCATCTTTCAAATTCTAGTTTTAAACATTATGTTAAAACCTGGTTTCAAATCTTCAAAATCTATTCAAATTCAAACAGACAGGTTAATTAAAACCTGTAACATTCAAATGACCCGAGGCAATTAAATTTTTTCTTCGAGTCCATCCCCTTCCTGCTTCGAGCAAAACGCAGGAATTACTCGAGATATACTCGCGTGCAACCCTGTTCCACCCAGCTTCTTCCCCCACTTCCCAAATTTTCCAGACCTCCAAAACAATTGCACGGTGCACGTGCACAGCCCCTCTGGCCAACTCCGGTCATCGTCGACGTCATCAACAAGTCGACCATCATCCCCCAATCTGACAACGACCATCCAAACTTCCTTACGCACGCGAAATCGAATTTGAGTTGTTCAAACTCTAACCTGGAAACGTGACCAGGTTTCGCCATCATCCTGGAAACACGGCTCGTTCACGAAGCGTCGACCACCAGGAAACTTCAAACTCCGGCTACCCACTCTCCAATATCTCCTCTACCCCCACGCAAAGTCACGGCGAACTCGGTCGCCTAGGCAAATCGCGGCGGCTTCACAAACGTAGCAACCCGAAAGCAATTGTTCGAACCCTAAATCGTTCTCATCCCCAAAATCCTCGCATTAGAAATTTTTTCCAATATTTTTCCTAGATTCGAAAATGGTCATACTAACTCCTCAACAAATTTCAACAGTTAAAAATTTGTTGAACTACAGAGATTGATAGAAATGTATTTTTAGTTCATCTACAGGCTGCTGTTGATATACTCAATGAATAATTACAATTTTTGTTTTAAAAACCAAGTTTAAGTAAGAGAATTCAATTTATATGCTTGAAATCATGAATTAAAACATTTGTATTTCAACATATTTCAAGCTTGCTCAGTATTCTTGCTTTCCAGAGCTATTAACCTGTGTGTTTTTCTTTAATAAATTTTTAATCTTTAATTTATGATATAACAAACGATTTTTGTTTGGAACTTAAGCCCAAACAATACATAGAACGAGAGTAAATAGTTTATTTTCTTCAATAAGAATTTTGAGTTTGAAACCACAACACAGAGAACCTGTACAACAGTAGCCTGTATAAATACTTCCAGCTTTTAAATTTGTCCAGGGAAACCATATATATATATATACCTTTAAGTTTAATGAAAAATATGCTACTCACTTGTGTTTCCAGAAAATGAACACATAAGTAAATTTACACAGATCAAAATAAAACTGTTTATAAACTTATGTGTACTCTCAGAGTATTCAAATATATAAAACTATACTTGTTTCCAGATGTAAATGCAACAAAGTCAAGTTTGTTAAAATTTTAAAAGGTGGATGTTACTCACTGATGCATTCTAGAAGAAGAACAAAGGCAACTAAATTTGTACAGGCAGACATATATATATTTAAACATCAACATACATACACAGGAATGCATAAATACACACACACACACACACACACACACACACACATCTCAGACAATAAGTAAGCAACATATATACTTAAGTTTTTAAAATTTAAGTTACTCACTTGTTTTTGAAAAAAATCAGAGCTTGATAATGTTGAACAGGCTTTTGAATTCCTAGTTGAAATCTTTCCCTTGATCTCTGGTTTGCTAGTTGAAATAAATTTTTGTTGATGTTGAAAATTTAGTTGTAGTTCATTTTAGATTTTTACTCAGCTTTGTTGAACGAGACTGAGATAGGGAAGGCTGATATATGGAAGCAAGTTACAGGGTGATAAAACTTGTACAGTGTGATATTTTTGTATAATAGGCATGGCTTGGTATGCTTGCATTAAATGCATGAAGCATGTTACATAAATTACTATTGTACAATATCACTTTGTTTATTCCTTTGCCTTGCATTTCTTTGTTACGGCTGATATGATCAATATTTTAGTTACTGAGATGATATTATGTACTTGTTTTATAAGCTACAGCCTACATACTTATCTTTTCTTTGCTTGTACTTCTTTGTTTTGCTATAGTTACTTACTTTATACTTCATGCTTATGTTAACACTTGGGTTACTTATTATTTTCTTGCTTGCCTATTGTATATGTGTTTCTCATTTTGTTTACAGCAAGTCAATTTGCTTTGTACTTAGTTTGTAGATATTTGTTTTGTTTACACTATACACATTTGAATGTAGTTTGTTTCTTGTCTTATGACTTTTTAATATAAATAAATTTCCATTTTAATATGTCGTTTTAAATTTAGTTGTGTGTTTACTCTATATTTTAGTTAATGTGTTGTTTTGAATTTTAACTATACGTATTTATTTTAATATGTTTACTTTATTTTGTTGACTTTATAGTTTATAGTTTATCTCACATATATTTCTATTTCAATTTCTAACTTAATATTTATTTGTATATTTTATTTTAAAGACTTCATTTTGAATTTTCAAATCAATTTATCAATAAATTTCACCATTTTATTCAAAAACTAAATAAATTATCAATTTAAATTAAATTAAAATCCGGGATCTTTACAGATTTCCCCCCTTAAAAAGAATTTCGTCCTCGAAATTCGCAGGCACGAAAACAACACAGAGATAGATAGATATATACGATCTCCTATAATTTCTCAAACATAAAATATGAATTCCAAACTCAAGTCGGAATATCTCAGAGTATATATAATTTGTCCCTTTCCGGACTTCGATATTCACAATAAATTACTTTAGAATTCCTAATTTGGTTTTAACCAAAGTCGTTTTATTGATACAATTCAATTTAGCCTTCATATTCTATTAACCAATTTAACTCAATTTATTTAAAATTTTCAATCTCTAATTTCAAATTCATTAAAGTTTAAGTCAAAAACTGATAAGAAACCAATGAAGATACGAAGTAAAAAATTTCTACAACGATTCGTAAGGCCACCATCATATCGAAACTTCTTTCTGGAGCTGCCACGAAGCAAATCAAAAGAAATTTGGAAACGAATCAAAGGAGATTGACAGAGAAAGATTGTTTCCACTGTTGCAGGGCATCGACCATTATAGTGATACTCCCCTGTCCCATATCGCGTTCTCTTCTTGCACTCATACTCACTATCAGTGGATAGTAAAAGAATTTACTAAGGCGTTCGAACAGATATCTTAGGGATATACTCATTCTAGGGATACTTCACCCTATCTCTAATGAGCTACTTAATGTGTTATACTCCTGAGCTAAAGTTCAACCCTTAGATCTGATACCAAATGTAACGTTTCGAATTTTGCCCGCTCGAAAATCGACATCCATACTTCAAATCGTATTCGAATGCCATAGATTCGACCGTTCAAATCCGATTCGTCGGAGCTTATAACAACATTAAGTAAATAACACAGCGGAATAAAAGAATAATACATTGATATACAGCTTTGATACAATATCTGATACAACAGATGATCCAATAGATATCAATATACATCAGAGATATGATACAATAAAATAGCAGCGGAAAAGAAAATAGATGACATCTAGCAGCGGAACAATATAACTCTAAGATAGTCTTCAAAAGAGAACTCCGAGAACTGCAACTCCATTTCCAAGAATCAATCCAGCAATAGCTCGAACCCCCAATAACGATGCACCAAGCTAAGCAAGACTGGTGTGGTCCAAAGACTGAACTAACTCCAGATAATCTACTAAACCTAGCTATCTGAAAAACCCAACTCTAGACTGCTCGTGTAGAAAATAATGAGCACCCAGAGTTTAGGAAAGAAACAATAAACTCCGGATCAGTCGTGGGACTGGTGTGAGCAACAAAAAAAAACAGTTTATCTTTTATTCAAAATCAAAATAGAAGAATATTTTTAAATTCAATTCGCAATGCTTTTAAAAATGAGACTACCATAAGACCTCCCGCCACACACACAATGCAAACGCAGACTTGGAGGAGATTTCTTCTTATGTTAGTCAAAGATGCTTGATACGCATTAAAAAGAAACATTTGATATTATTACTAGTGCATAGTGTAGAACAAATCATTTCGAAAGTAGAATATAAATCTTAGCCAGCATAGGTACCATTATATTATGCCTACTATAGCTACCATATTAGATGGCAGGTTCTACAACTAATACCGTACAAGTCTCGTATTGTTTCTTTGGATTTCGAACGAATGGTCAGGCCAAGGAACTTACCATTGCCACATGAGAACGCCTCTGGATGGACGTCCCCGAGAACCAAACTGGATCTCTGCCAACACAAGGCCGGGTTACCCCTAACTGAGTAACAACTGACCGAATATGTCATCCCCCGGTCCTTTGGGACCTTTAACCGAGCGCTCGTAATCAATTCACACAATCATAAAGTGTTTTCAACATGAGTAAGTATCTGGGCTCCATACCATGATACCACCCTTTTCCAGAAGGAAATGCACATACCCTAAATGGAGCTACCCCTCATAACCTTGCCGCATCTTTCCTGTTTTGACCATTCCGGGGTGTGAGGCTCGACGAAGTCACGTCCACAAAAACATACTTTATACAAAAGTCATGCTTTGGGTCAACAAATGATCATAGAAATGATCACCAAGATAGACGATCAAATAAATGATCCTATCACAAATAATCAACACAATGATCATTTCACAGCAACACTCAGCATGTCACATTACCAAATTGGGAATATATCGCTGATAACATTCAACTATATAACCTCTGAGCTCGTACGTCTCAGAGAAGGGTGTTAAGCTAAAAGAATAAATTCTCCGCCACCAACAGAAATATATTTGAAAGAAATCGGCTTTACATCTCAATTTGTAATGTCAGACATACAATCCATACAAGTCTGTTCCGGGCTCGAACAGAACCGAAGGCACTTCCAAAGAAGTCCTTGCAATCCGGATATTCACAATCCCGATCGGATTTTCCATCACTTAGGGAGTCTCTATACCGTTGCAACTCAGTGCAGAGACAATCGATAGGTCATACTATCGTTCTTACAAATACCCGGTCTTCAACACCGGTCTTCAAATGCTATCCATAACGACGTATCACATATTCGGAATGGGTTATACGACCCAAAGGTCCTTTCCCGGCTAACCCGAATAGTAAGTGCAACATTTATAACATATGGATAAGGAATTTCAATTAAGTCACAACTTAATAATCCAAAACTTTTCTTTAAAATGGTTTAAACAAATTACCATTTCAAATCTTTTTAACAAAAGATTAATTTCACAAAATTCCATTTACGGATTTCAAAGCAATTTCCATTTCAATTGGATTAACTCGTTAAATCTTTAAATCAAAGATTTAACTCATAGCTTTTAAAATTCGATTAACTTGTTGAATCTTTAAATCAAAGATTCAACTTATAGCTTTCAAAATCATTTCCAAATATTCATTCATAGCCTTTCAAAAACAATTTCAATTCAAGTTGGATTAACTCATTCGGCCTTTGAATCAAAGATTCATTTCATAGCTTTCAAAACATTTCAATTCTATTTCAGCTTGAAACCTTTTCAACATAATTGGGAGATCCTTTCTTTAAAATGAAAGCTATTATTATTTGAAAACAAGTAGTTTTCGTTTCGAAGAAATTCGATCTTATTTATACAAGTTAAATCTTTTGGGTTAATTCAAATTCCCAAAATAACACCTCAAAAATGGTTTAAAAACCCATATAACTTATTATAAGTTGAATAACTTTTCTTTATATCCTAGTTTCCAAATCATAGAATTCAATTTCAAATATTGAATTCAAATTTAAATCAAAACATTTAAATTTCAAAACTCAACCAAGTTATCCAAACTATATTTCATCTTTGAAATTCCATTTCAAAAGTTTTTCACTTTAATCTCAATTCATTTTCAAAACATTTGAATTCAAATATTCAATTTTTTTAAATCATTTCAAATCTGTGACTTAATCGATTTCCTCATGAAATCCATAATTGTGTGTGTATGGTGTGGTGCAGGGGTTTAACACAATAGTGCTATATCATTCAATCATCACAGATTTAAGTACAACAATATCTTTGATAAGTGGTATAACTATAACGCTTATCGTCAATTCACAGATTCACAGATAATATAACAATGTAAATAAATGGATAAATCATACACAGTCACAGAACAAAATATTACCGATCAAATAAGACAGTCAATTCAAGATTTCTCATACAATACAATGCAATATAATCATTCATAAGTAAGGTCAAGCATTTAATAATCATTTATAAACAGGATTAATTTATCGTTTAATCCTAATCAATATAATTTATTTCAAGTAAATTAATTACTTATGAATTTAATTATCCAATCCTGATTTATTTTACAAATCATTTGATATAAATTTATTTATCTAACACTTTAATTAATTAAATTATTCTTAATTAATCATATTAATTAATTAAATCTTTAAACCAATTTCATAATTAATCATTCAAATTAACTTAAGTAGTTAATAACAAATTTATCAATCACTTAAACATTATTAATTCAACTCTAATTACTATTTTAAAGTAATCCGTCTTAATTAATTTCCAAAATAAGTAATCAATATCAATTAGTCATCTTAATTGGTTACAACCATTTATTTACTTTAAATTAATTACAAGATTAATTAATTCTAAATTAATAAACATCCCTTAATAACTTAATTAATTTAAATCATAAATTAATTAACTTATTAATTTAACCATTTAATTACCTTAAAAATTAGATGGATTATAAATCATTAAACCTTAATTATCTTTAAAACATCGTTTTAGTAATGATTTAATTATCATACTCAAATACATTTTAAAAACATGTTGTTTCAAATTCACTTTTAAATTCTATTTCATATTAAAAGAATTTGAAATAACTACAAATTTAACTTTACAATTTTAACCAAGTTAAAACTCTTTTTTTTTTAAATTAAATTTTATAAAACATTTATCTTTATACAGAAATTTATTCTAGAGTTTAAATCAATCATTTAAATTCAAAACATTTTAAATTAATGCTTTAACCCCCTTTTAAAGTAGTTCAAATAATTAATTTTTTTTATAAAACATTCTTTAATTCAAACTAGGATACAAAAATAAATTTGGATTCATCTTTCAAATTCTAGTTTTAAACATTATGTTAAAACCTGGTTTCAAATCTTCAAAATCTGTTCAAATTCAAACAGACAGGTTAATTAAAACCTGTAACATTCAAATAACCCGAGGCAATTAAATTTTTGCTTCGAGTCCATCCCCTTCCTGCTTCGAGCAAAACGCAGGAATTACTCGAGATAAACTCGCGTGCAACCCTGTTCCACCCAGCTTCTTCCCCCACTTCCCAAATTTTCCAGACCTCCAAAACAATTGCACGGTGCACGTGCACAGCCCCTCTGGCCAACTCCGGTCATCGTCGACGTCATCAACAAGTCGACCATCATCCCCCAATCTGACAACGACCATCCAAACTTCCTTACGCACGCGAAATCGAATTTGAGTTGTTCAAACTCTAACCTGGAAACGTGACCAGGTTTCGCCATCATCCTGGAAACACGGCTCGTTCACGAAGCGTCGACCACCAGGAAACTTCAAACTCCGGCTACCCACTCTCCAATATCTCCTCTACCCCCACGCAAAGTCACGGCGAACTCGGTCGCCTAGGCAAATCGCGGCGGCTTCACAAACGTAGCGACTCGAAAGCAATTGTTCGAACCCTAAATCGTTCTCATCCCTAAAATCCTCGCATTAGAAATTTTTTCCAATATTTTTCCTAGATTCGAAAATGGTCATACTAACTCCTCAACAAATTTCAACAGTTAAAAATTTGTTGAACTACAGAGATTGATAGAAATGTATTTTTAGTTCATCTACAGGCTGCTGTTGATATACTCAATGAATAATTACAATTTTTGTTTTAAAAACCAAGTTTAAGTAAGAGAATTCAATTTATATGCTTGAAATCATGAATTAAAACATTTGTATTTCAACATATTTCAAGCTTGCTCAGTATTCTTGCTTTCCAGAGCTATTAACCTGTGTGTTTTTCTTTAATAAATTTTTAATCTTTAATTTATGATATAACAAACGATTTTTGTTTGAAACTTAAGCCCAAACAATACATAGAACGAGAGTAAATAATTTATTTTCTTCAATAAGAATTTTGAGTTTGAAACCACAACACAGAGAACCTGTACAACAATAGCCTGTATAAATACTTCCAGCTTTTAAATTTGTCCAGAGAAACCATATATATATATATATATATACACACCTTTAAGTTTATGAAAAATATGCTACTCACTTGTGTTTCCAGAAAATGAACACATAAGTAAATTTACACAGATCAAAATAAAACTGTTTATAAACTTATGTGTACTCTCAGAGTATTCAAATATATAAAACTATACTTGTTTCCAGATGTAAATGCAACAAAGTCAAGTTTGTTAAAATTTTAAAAGGTGGATGTTACTCACTGATGCATTCCAGAAGAAGAACAGAGGTAACTAAATTTGTACAGGCAGACATATATATATATTTAAACATCAACATACATACACAGGAATGCATAAATATATATATATATACACACACACACATCTCAGACAATAAGTAAGAAACATATATACTTAAGTATTTTAAAATTTAAGTTACTCACTTGTTTTTGAAAAAAATCAGAGCTTGATAATGTTGAACAGGCTTTTGAATTCCTAGTTGAAATCTTTCCCTTGATCTCTGGTTTGCTAGTTGAAATAAATTTTTGTTGATGTTGAAAATTTAGTTGTAGTTCATTTTAGATTTTTACTCAGCTTTGTTGAACGAGACTGAGATAGGGAAGGCTGATATATGGAAGCAAGTTACAGGGTGATAAAACTTGTACAGTGTGATATTTTTGTATAATAGGCATGGCTTGGTATGCTTGCATTAAATGCATGAAGCATGTTACATAAATTACTATTGTACAATATCACTTTGTTTATTCCTTTGCCTTGCATTTCTTTGTTACGGCTGATATGATCAATATTTTAGTTACTGAGATGATATTATGTACTTGTTTTATAAGCTACAGCCTACATACTTATCTTTTCTTTGCTTGTACTTCTTTGTTTTGCTATAGTTACTTACTTTATACTTCATGCTTATGTTAACACTTGGGTTACTTATTATTTTCTTGCTTGCCTATTGTATATGTGTTTCTCATTTTGTTTACAGCAAGTCAATTTGCTTTGTACTTAGTTTGTAGATATTTGTTTTGTTTACACTATACACATTTGAATGTAGTTTGTTTCTTGTCTTATGACTTTTTCATATAAATAAATTTCCATTTTAATATGTCGTTTTAAATTTAGTTGTGTGTTTACTCTATATTTTAGTTAATGTGTTGTTTTGAATTTTAACTATACGTATTTATTTTAATATGTTTACTTTATTTTGTTGACTTTATAATTTATAGTTTATCTCACATATATTTCTATTTCAATTTCTAACTTAATATTTATTTGTATATTTTATTTTAAAGACTTCATTTTGAATTTTCAAATCAGTTTATCAATAAATTTCACCATTTTATTCAAAAACTAAATAAATTATCAATTTAAATTAAATTAAAATCCGGGATCGTTACATCTAGTCACTATTTGGATTTGTGTTATAAACAAAGATTGTATGTTTATTCTTAAATCAAAGTTTAAAAATTTATTTGAGTCAAAATAAATTAGATATCGCACAGGAAACAAAAATGAGCAGGGAGGTTTAAGTTTTGGGAAAAATTCAAACTCTCGAATTCATTAATTCAGGATTAAAATCTGAATGCTTATACAAAATCATGATTTTTAAAAATGAAATCACAAATTTTAATAGTAACTTGAATGAATAGTTTTGGTTTTACTAGAAATTGGTATTTGAGGGTTTGCTGATGTTCTCGAAGGTCAGGGAGGTCGAAGTTTCTTCTAGTGATAGTGGGAGGATCAGTGATGATGGGAAAATTGTCAGGGTGGTGATCAAGGAAAGGTGGTGGCGGCGGCGACTGTTTTAAATTTCTAAACCTAGTTTTGGGTAGTGCAGCAATTTTTGGTCGGCATGGTTGCTTTAGATGATCGAGTGCTACAACTTTTGAGGATATGGTAGCTTGGGTGTTGAAGAAGGGATGGATGGAGTTCCAAAGCCTCCGATGGTCGGAGGAGTGAGGATGTTGAGATTATGGTTTGGAGGATTGTTCCAGTTTAGCTCCAGGTTGTGGTTTACATGCTCGATTTTGACTTCGTGGTGTTTGGCTGGTTCTGATGGTCGATGTTCGATCTGAGAACGATTGACGACTTGCTCAAGGCAGTGATGATGACCGTAGAGGGTCGAAGCCACCGTGCATATGCACGGTGCAGTGGTGTGTCTGGTGAAGATTTGGGGTTGTAGAATTTATTTGGACTCGAGTTTTACTCGAGTAATTTGAGTAATTGCTCGAAGTGGTAAAGGGTTTTACTCGAAGTAAATAGAAGAGGGGCTCGGGTATTTTAAGTGGTTATAGGTTTCTCTGGAAAACCTGTTTGTTTCCAATTCAAATTTAGTTTTAAATCTGAAGCAAGTTTTAAAAAAAAATTAAAACCTAAATTTAAAGTATGGAGTCAAAACTGAGTTTGAATCCTATTTTTAAAAGTTAATTAAATTTTATAAATTAAAATGTTTTAAACAACTTTAAAAGGGTTTAAATAGTTTGAATTTAAAAGTAAAGCTTTAAAATAAAAGTAGAGATTTAACTTAAGTTTAAATCCGGATTCAAATCCAAATTTGAATCATAGTTTTGTAATAAAGGAAGTTTTTAAATTTAAATTGTTTTATAAACAACTTTGAATGTTTAAGGTGTAATTTAAAATATGATTTGTATTTTAAAATGAATTTGGGTTTACTTCCTTTAAACTTCCTTTATAAAATAAGAAATTCTTTAGCATAAGTTTTAAAGGTTTTTTAAATGTTTTTAAACTTTGTTAAAGTTAAGTTTGACTTCATTTTAAATCTAAAATTTAAAATGAAATTTGAAACAAATTTAAATTAAATTGTTTTTAATTTCTTTGTTAATGATAATTTAATCATTAATAAGAAATGTTTTATTTTTAGTTAATACAGATTTAATGATTTTTGATTCATTAAATTAGTAAGGTAATTAAGTGGATAATTAATTAATTTATTTAATTAAGTAATTAAGGGTTTGAATAAATTAATTAAGGATTAAGTTAAGTAATTAAGATTAAATAAATTTGTATTTAATAATAATTAATTTAAGTTAATTACTTAAGTAAAGTAATTAAAGAATTGTTGATAAGTTAATGAAGGTCATTAACTTGAGATTATTTAATAATTAATGAATGTGATTAATTTTGATAATTAATTGGATTAATTACTTTAGATAATCATTTTTGGAATTTGGTTAAGTATGATTACCTTATGAAAGTAATTAAAGGTATTAATTACTCATTGTAATTAATTAATTAATTTGATTAGTTTAAGTTAATTAATTATGTTTAATTAATTTAGAATAATCATTGGATAGGTTGATAAGTAATCAATGAAGAATAATTACTTAGAGAATAATTAAGATAAGTAAATTACTTGAGGTAATTAATTGAAGTATGGAAGAGTTTTGGTGTGACGCCCCACCTCTATACCCACGCTAGCCAAGAACACTACGGAGAAATGCTGTCAACTAGCACGGAGAATAAGGCTGTTGAGGAGCGACCATCCGTGTAATTGCTTTGCGCGAGCACCGATACGTCAGATAGTATAACATGCATTTTATTTCAAGAGGAAATCCGACATACCGATACAAACACAAAGCTACTACACAGTGGCTATAATAATCTTCGGAAACAAATATAGAAATAAACATAACAAAAATCAGTCACAGACAATTCATATCACAAAGGCGGAAATAGATATGAATATAACCCTAACACATGAAAGTGTATATCAGAGTAGTGGTCAAAAAGATCCACAATAATACAAAAGAATAGCAACACGTTCTATACAAAAGAATACAACTATGAGTCCATATCTCAAGTGTATACAACAAAATAAACTACTAATCTAA
Source organism: Allium cepa (assembly GCA_030765085.1). Lineage (NCBI taxonomy): Eukaryota > Viridiplantae > Streptophyta > Magnoliopsida > Asparagales > Amaryllidaceae > Allium > Allium cepa. Next base: position 316,098,560 of record CM060941.1, on the reverse strand, counting down.
GTAGTTAGCCAAAAGATCATATGATAACCCCAGAAGAGAAGTCAAGCAGAAGCACCTGTAACATCTCGGTCTGACCCGAGTATTATTTAAGAAGAAAATAATAAACGGATCAGTTTATCTATAAATATCAGATGAAATGATATAGAATAAGAGATATGACTAAACGTATAATAATCACCATGCCAAGCTGTGATAAATAAATAATTGAAAAATCAATAAGAGATTAATCAATATCGCCAAGATCTACACGAGAATCAAAGGAAATGTCATACTCCTAATTTCATTCACCAAGCCACAATAAATGACATACATATCCATGCCAATCGTAAAAGTTGGTGAAACATAAATTTCAGAAATCAACACACGAAATCCAAAAATCACAATCAAAGGGGACAACGACGTCGTACAGCGTGACATCTGATAAACCAAAACACAATCAAAGGGAACAACGACGTCGTACAACGTGTCATCCGATGAACCAAAACACAATCAAAGGGAACAACGATGTCGTACAGCGTGACATCCGATGAACCAAAACAGAATCAAAGGGCATAACGACGTCGTACAGCGTGAAATGCGATGAACCAAAACACAATCAAAGGGGACAACGACGTCGTACAGCGTGACATCCGATGAACCAAAACACAATCAAAGGGGACAACGACGTCATACAGCGTGACATCCGATGAACCAAAACACAATCAAAGGGAACAACGACGTCGTACAGCGTGACATCCGATGAACCAAAACACAATCAAAGGGAATAACGACGTCGTACAGCGTGACATCCGATGAACCAAATCAATAAGACATCGCACAATGCTAGTCTAAAACATAAAATGATCGTCATGATCAAAGAGAAGTGTCGATTACGGTAAGCTAGTAAATATATGAGCTTAGCTTCATGTCCCATAACCACTAGCTTAACTTAAATATTTACGAACAAATTGTAGATCTCCACTAGAAAATTATCACAAGAGATTCAATCGAACAAGTCCAAGAATTAACCGAGGAAGTAAACGCAAGCGTTTCATACCACTTGTTTTACTAAGTCGTTTAATTAGATTTCTCATACGAGTGAGGTAAAGGCTTGTATATACTAATAGATTGGAAAACGGTTTAGAAAAACAAGCTTTGTAAGAAAATAGTGTTGAAATCTTTTGAAGAAAGAGTTTTGATATTTACTACTAGTATAGAAAACCTTTATATTTTTAAAGTTACAAATCACAAAGAAGATTGTAGGAACAATCAATCACTATAATTCACATTCGAAAACGTGAATAAAATCCAAAGAAATCGATACCGAATCCATCGAAATGGATATTCCAAGAATTCCCGAAGAAAATAAGTCATCAAAGTCAATAACAAATGATAAAAACAGATAGGGAAATAAGACAAATCGATTAAAGTTGGAATTTCAGACAACTAGGCAAAATAGGCATAGTTGGCAAACAGCAGCAGGTCGGTCGACCGGACTCCCTGAGTCGGTTGACCGAACTAGGGGTTGGAAGTGCCCGGGCACCAGGTCGGTCGACCGGCCCAGCGGCTCGGTCGGCCGAAGCCTGTAACCGACACTTCCAAACAGAGGCAGAAAGTGCCTGGGTAGCAGATCGGTCGACCGGCCCAGGGGCTCGGTCGGCCGAACCTGTTGTCAGCACTCCCCTTCCCTATTTTGGATGAGGTGCAAAATCTCGATCAAATTTCATTCGCACGAGCAACGGCGCTAAGGGTTTATGCCAATCGACTACCCGGCCCTATATGCTCCTCGATGCATCACCAAAAACATGTTTAAACATCAAAGTTAGGATTTTTAACGAATTGAACTCAAAACACCAAAAATTGGAATATTCACCAAAGCAATCCAAATTAAAATCAAATGCACACGAATAAGTATTAGGAATTCATACCTAACAATCGAAGATAAATATAAGCATAGATGTGAGATAAAAATCTCACCTTTGAACCCAAAAACAATGAATGAGAAGCTTGAAGACAAGGGAAGATCAACCACACTTCAATCTCAACACTTGAAGCTTTAATCTAAGCTTAAAAGAAGAAAATTCCTTAAGTTAGGTTTAGAAAATTTCTGAAATCAAAGAGAGAATGAGTTGGAGAAGATGAAGAGAAAGCTTACCAATGGGTTCTCTTGAGTTTGGAGCAAGAAGATGGATTTGCTAATGGAAACTAGGGCTTAGGATTTCCTAATTCTTTTTCTCTTCCCCCATTTTTGATGAAGCTTGAATGTATTAGGAAATTATGAAGTAATGAAGAGGAGAGGGGTTGTTGGGACTGAGTTAGTAAGTGGCTAATGGGTTCAGCCCAACCCAAAGCCCTAAGTGAAAAAGTGGCAAAAATCAATTTTCTCCAAACATATCGAAGCTTATACTCAAAAAGGTCGCAAACGTCATTTTGAACTCAATGGGGGTGGTCTCGAGTCCCAATTCGACTATTTGCACAAAGTAGCTTTTCGGACCAAAATCCGATGAACGGTGAAATATTTAAATATATAATCGATAAATATGCGGGTTGTTACAGACTCCCCTCCTTAAAGAAATTGCGTCCTCGCAATAATTAAGAAGGAAATATATAGTAACAACCGTGGAAACATATCAACACAAAAGAAAATTTGAATCAAGAAGTTTACCATAAAGAGCACGAAGGAGTAAATCCGAAAGTTTTCGTTCGATGAATTCTCAAGATTTCACAAGAGCAATCCTTTTGAGAACCATTGAACCTTTTATCAAAAAGAATATCTTTATATCGAAGGCGCTCAACCTCCGAAGCAATGATGCGAATAAAATGTTGCTCAAAAGTCAAATTTGGTGAAACTTCAATCCCCTCAATAGCACCGGGCTCAAGAATAAAAACCGGAAACATAAAAGCATTTCCATAGTTAAAAGACGTGGAAAACGTCATGAATATCAGAAAATTTAGCTGGTGCAACGATGTAGTATAATAACAGTACGACAGAGAAACTAGAAACTCGAATAATTTGGAACACCGACGTAGTACAAAAACGGTACGTCCAATGAATCAAAAGCAAAGACATTGATGTAGTACAAACGGTACATCCAATGAATCAACGACACTGATGTAGTACAAACGGTACATCCAATGAATCCAAAAAGAAAAGACATTGATGTAGTACAAACGGTACATCCAATGAATCAAAAGTAAAGACATTGATGTAGTACAAACGGTACATCCAATGAATCAAAAGAAAAGACATTGATGTAGTACAAACGGTACATCCAATGAATCAAAAGCAAAGACATTGATGTAGTACAAACGGTACATCCAATGAATCAAAAGCATATTAAAAGTACATGGGTCGCTAGCCCAAGAAGAAATGAGATGAATCTCAATAAAATGAAGTACATCGAAACGTCCGATGAACTTGGTAAAAATATAATTCCATTCGGACATCATCAAAGAATCAACCACTTGTTGCACACGACTAAACGCATTGGCAACACGATTTCCCCTTCGGGAATAAAAAAAATGTCAAGATCATAAGATGCTAGGAACTCGAGTCAACCTGAAGTTTCTTATGAGAAAATAAATATCCCAAAGATTTATGATCGAGGTAGAGAATAAATTCTCATCCCAAATATGATGATGCCAAATTCCAAAAGTAAAAACGATAGCCGAGAGCACTAGATCATGAGTGGCGTATCTTGTCTCGATAAGCTAAAATGATTTAGAAGCACAAGTGATAGCACGTTCTCTTTTGCAAGAGAACGACACCCAAACCAATACGACTAGTATCGGTAAAAATAGCAAAGTCTTGGTTCCCCTTCAGGAATCACAAGAATAAGAGTTTCGAAAAGAAAGAATTTCTTTTAAATAATCTTCTTTCCCATAAAATTAAAACTTTCAAAATTACACTTATCTTTATGTAATTATCTTTCTAGAAAATTTTTACGTTTTACAAGTCAATACATCGTGTCTGATTGTCACATCAAAGCGTTTAGGAAATTCCTATCGATAACGTTGATCAAGCGCATCGACCAAAATTCTTAAAGCACTCAATTGGCAATACAATCACAAAATCATCTTTTATAGGATAAATAAATCTCTTAAAAAGTTTTAAGAATATTCTTTGTTCGTTTCAAGAACAAAAATCCAGTTTTACTTATAAATAAATCTTATGAAAAAGATTTGCAAAATTTTAAATTACTATTTTCATCCAAAATCAGTAAATACAAGAATAGTCTCATCGAAATATTCATAGAATATTCGATTTATAAAATGGATGAAATAAGCTGGACAAATTGAATGACATAATAAGTCATTCATAAGAATCATAACGAGTGCGGAATGCGGTAAGTGGAATGCTAATTTCCGCAACTCGTAGCAAACGAAAACCGGTGGTAAAGTCAAACTGAAAAGACCTTAGCACCACACAAAAGATATTGCTTAGGTGATGATCCTAAGACAAGCTCAAAATACCGGAAAATTTTTCACAAATTATCTAGGTAAGAGAAATAATACTTTCCTCACCATAAGGGCTTAAAGAATAAAATGATGCCATTAAATTGGAATCAAAACCACAAAGGAAAAACAGAAATTTGCTTAACGGATAGAAAATTGTCGAATATGAAGAGTCCACTCAGAAAATAGGATATGGGCTTCATAACGATTAAGCCAATCCTATCGCACAAATCAATTCCGGAGCCTAAGCAAAAATATTGGCTCGGAAAGAAAAATCACATAAAATAATTTTGACATCAATAGAAAGCAAATTGAGTGTTGCGGACCTACCATCCGGATTCGCAATTCTCAAAGAAGTTGTCAAGCCCAAAATATTTAAAGAAAAAGAATTAACAAGTTCTTTTGATATAAAATAGTGAGATGGAACCCATATCAAAAAGAACTCGAATAAGAAGATCACGAAATAAAACAATGCCATGTAGGATTGAATGTAAAATACCTTGACCAAGAGAAGTGTTACCAGGAGCTTGCACAATATTCAGCTCTCCCTCTCTCCTGCTTTGAAGAATGGGACATGTAGATATAAGATGACCCGAACGTTTGCAATAACGGCAAAAGAGTGGTTTAGGGCACTCCTTTGCATAGTGGTCCGTGGAACCACAATTGTAGCATCGTCCACGACTAGAGATAGGAGACTTTGCTAACGAAGTTTGTTGCTTCCCTTTCTTGATGGGATTGGGGCCTTCGAATTTAATAGGCCTCTTCATGTTGTTGTTGAAGTTCTGTTTGGCTCGCACAACTTCAATATCGCTTTCTCTATCGGCCTCTTCAAGACGAAGAGCGATATCAATAAGCTGATCAAATGAAACCTCAAGTTTCAAAAGCAATGGCTTCTTAAGATTCTTATTCAAGCCATAGACAAATCTCTGATTTTTCTTCATCGGGGTATTAATATACTCAACCCCATATTTGAAAAGAGATTCGAAAGATGCGACATAGTCTGTCATAGAAGATTCACCTTGAACAAGGTCAATAAAACGCCGGGCCAAAGTTACTTTTTCAGCCTCCGGCACAAATTTCAATTCGAATCTTTCCCGGAATTGCTCCCAAGTGAGTTCCGCCTCAATGATTTCAGAAATTAAAAGCTCATACCAATCTAATGCTCTTTCTTGGAGCATGCTAGAAGCCACTTGGACTCGATGAAGGTCAATAAGGTTCATGCGAGAAAAGATGCGATCGCATGATTTGAGCCAAGCTTGAATTTCAGTAACACTCTCGGATCCTTTGAATGGCCTTCCACCCAAATCGGTGTAGTCTCTGCACAAGCGTGCAAAACCGGATCTAGGATGAGCAGGCTCTGGATTGGGTCCGGCAGCTTGAGCGTTCTTAACAAGATCTAAAAGCTGCTGGGCAGACATGAAAACTCCATTTTGGGGAGTAGCACTAGATTGACCAGCGCTGGGACGGCCTGGTCTAACCATTTCTCTTCCCTTAGAAAGAAAGAAAGAAGAAGAAAAAGGTTATTCACCAAATTGAATATCAAGCAATCTTGATAGATAAACAAGGAATCATAAGGAAAATAGGATGAATCGGTACGAAGACTCGAATTAAATCCTAAAGGACGACTCCTAAGATGGACTTAAGACGATGATCCTTGTTATAATATTCCATATTGTTTCGAAGTTTGGCTCCGATACCAAGCTGTGACGTCCCACCTCTATACCCACGCTAGCCAAGAACACTACGGAGAAATGCTGTCAACTAGCACGGAGAATAAGGCTGTTGAGGAGCGACCATCCGTGTAATTGCTTTGCGCGAGCACCGATATGTCAGATAGTATAACATGCATTTTATTTCAAGAGGAAATCCGACATACCGATACAAACACAAAGCTACTACACAGTGGCTATAATAATCTTCGGAAACAAATATAGAAATAAACATAACACAAATCAGTCACAGACAATTCATATCACAAAGGCAGAAATAGATATGAATATAACCCTAACACATGAAAGTGTATATCAGAGTAGTGGTCAAAAAGATCCACAATAATACAAAAGAATAGCAACACGTGCTATACAAAAGAATACAACTATGAGTCCATATCTCAAGTGTATACAACAAAATAAACTACTAATCTAAGTAGTTAGCCAAAAGATCATATGATAACCCCAGAAGTGAAGTCAAGCAGAAGCACCTGTAACATCTCGGTCTGACCCGAGTATTATTTAAGAAGGAAATAATAAACGGATCAGTCTAGCTATAAATATCAGATGAAATGATATAGAATAAGAGATATGACTAAACGTATAATAATCACCATGCCAAGCTGTGATAAATAAATAATTGAAAAATCAATAAGAGATTAATCAATATCGCCAAGATCTACACAAGAATCAAAGGAAATGTCATACTCCTAATTTCATTCACCAAGCCACAATAAATGGCATACATATCCATGCCAATCGTAAAAGTTGGTGAAACATAAATTCCAGAATTCAATACACGAAATCCAGAAATCACAATAAAAGGGGACAACGACGTCGTACAGCGTGACATCCGATGAACCAAAACACAATCAAAGGGAACAACGACGTCGTACAGCGTGACATCCGATGAACCAAAACACAATCAAAGGGAACAACGACGTCGTACAGCGTGACATCCGATGAACCAAAACACAATCAAAGGGAACAACGACGTCGTACAGCGTGACATCCGATGAACCAAAACACAATCAAAGGGAACAATGCTAGTCTAAAACATAAAATGATCGTCACGATCAAAGAGAAGTGTCGATTACAGTAAGCTAGTAAATATATGAGCTTAGCTTCATGTCCCATAACCACTAGCTTAACTTAAATATTTACGAACAAATTGTAGATCTCCACTAGAAAATTGTCATAAGAGATTCAATCGAACAAGTCCAAGAATTAACCGACGAAGTAAAAGCAAGCGCTTCATACCACTTGTTTTACTAAGTCGTTTAATTAGATTTCTCATACGAGTGAGGTAAAGGCTTGTATATACTAATAGATTGGAAAACGGTGTAGGAAAACGAGCTTTGTAAGAAAATAGTGTTGAAATCTTTTGAAGAAAGAGTTTTGATATTTACTACTAGTATAGAAAACCTTTATATTTTTAAAGTGACAAATCACAAAGAAGATTGTAGGAACAATCAATCACTATAATTCACATTCGAAAACGTGAATAAAATCCAAAGAAATCGATACCGAATCCATCGAAATGGATATTCCAAGAATTCCCGAAGAAAATAAGTCATTAAAGTCAATAACAAATGATAACAACAGATAGGGAAATAAGACAAATCGATTAAAGTTGGAATTTCAGACAACTAGGCAAAATAGGCATAGTTGGCAAACAGCAGCAGGTCGGTCGACCGGACTCCCTGAGTCGGTTGACCGAACTAGGGGTTGGAAGTGCCCGGGAACCAGGTCGGTCGACCGGCCCAGGGGCTCGGTCGGCCGAAGCCTGTAACCGGCACTTCCAAACAGAGGCAGGAAGTGCCTGGGTAGCAGGTCGGTCGACCGGCCCAGGGGCTCGGTCGGCCGAACCTGTTGCCAGCACTCCCCTTCCCTATTTTGGATGAGGTGCAAAATCTCGATCAAATTTCATTCGCACGAGCAACGGCGCTAAGGGTTTATGCCAATCGATTACCCGGTCCTATATGCTCCTCGATGCATCACCAAAAACATGTTCAAACATCAAAGTTAGGATTTTTAACGAATTGAACTCAAAACACCAAAAATTGGAATATTCACCAAAGCAATCCAAATCAAAATCAAATGCAAACGAATAAGTATTAGGAATTCATACCTAACAATCGAAGATAAATATAAGCATAGATGTGAGATAAAAATCTCACCTTTGAACCCAAAAACAATGAATGAGAAGCTTGAAGACAAGGGAAGATCAACCACACTTCAATCTCAACACTTGAAGCTTGAATCTAAGCTTAAAAGAAGAACATTCCCTAAGTTAGGTTTAGGAAATTTCTGAAATCAAAGAGAGAATGAGTTGGAGAAGATGAAGAGAAAGCTTACCAATGGGTTCTCTTGAGTTTGGAGCAAGAAGATGGATTTGCTAATGGATACTAGGGCTTAGGATTTCCTAATTCTTTTTCTCTTCCCCCATTTTTGATGAAGCTTGAATGTATTAGGAAATTATGAAGTAATGAAGAGGAGAGGGGTTGTTGGGACTGAGTTAGTAAGTGGCTAATGGGTTCAGCCCAACCCAAAGCCCTAAGTGAAAAAGTGGCAAAAATCAACTTTCTCCAAACATATCGAAGCTTATACTCAAAAAGGTCGCAAACGTCATTTTGAACTCAATGGGGGTGGTCTCGAGTCCCAATTCGACTGTTTGCACAAAGTAGCTTTTCGGACCAAAATCCGATGAACGACGAAATATTTAAATAAAATATTTAAATATATAATCGATAAATATGCGGGTTGTTACATTTGGGATTAATTGCTTTGTGTAATTAATATGATAGGTAATTACTTAGTGAAAGTAATTAATAATTAATTACTTAGTGTAACTAATTTAAGAATTGATTAATTAAGACATTTGAAAATAATTAAGTAATGTAATTAAATAAGGGTAATTAATTACTAATGAGATTAATCAAGGGTAATTAATAAATATAATTAATTATTAAGTGCAATTAATTTAGGAGTAATTAATTTACTCAATGAAGTAATTAAGGGTAGTTAATTATTGAATATGATTAATTGAAAGTGATTAATAGTTGTGTTTTAATTAAGGTTAATTAATTAATGTAGTTAATTAATTAAAATGTAATTAGGGATCATTAATTTATATAATTAATGATGTAATTAGGGTTGATTAATTAAGATTAATTAATCAATGATAAATGATTAAAGTAATTAATTAATGTAGTTAATTAAGGATTAATGTAATTAATCATAATTAATTAATTAATGAAGTAATTAAATGTTAATTAATGTATTTGGTTAAGTATAATTAATTTGTGAAATTAATTAAAGTATAATTACTTGAATGTAATTTAAGGATAATTAATCAAGGATGATTAATCAAGGGGATTAATTGATTGATTGATTTGTAATTAATTAATGGTTATATAAGCAGGATTTATAGAATGAAATAATTAATTTAATTTACTTTAAATTAATTAGAGATGAAATAATTAATTTAATTCATTTTAAATTAATTATAAATGGTGTGATTATTAATCCTTGTTTATATATGGATGATATAAATTTCCTTGAATGGTTTGAGTCTCAAATATGAGATAAATAATGTTGTGTGATATGGATGCTTTGGTTGCACTGTGATGATAATATGAATTATCTATTGATGATGATAATATAGATTATCTATTTGTGATGATAATATAGATTATTTGTTTATGATGATAATGTTGATTTTCTATTGTGGTGATGTGAATTATCTATCTATGTGTATATAGATAATTAAATTGAATTGTTTTAAACTTTAAAACAACTTAGACCTAAAAGATGGAGTTTTGGATTCGGTGAGACCGGGATCGGGTTTCCAGATTTGGATATCCGAAAACCACATCGATCCAAATTAACGATAGGTCATGAATCTCAAGTGAAGATGAAGATTCAGATTGCAAGGGTTATCGTCGTTAACTCTGAGGGTGATTTCAAATTAGTGTAACAAGATAATGTCTTCGGTTTCGTTCGAACCCGGAACGATATATAGATTGAATGCTTTCAGAACATCGTCAGGTGGACGATGAGCATTCTAAGATAGATGTGTGCTATAAAGGTAATCGTAGCCTCAAGCCTCATCAACCGGGAATGGATAAAACAAGGAAGGTGCAGCAAGGCTAAGTTGGTCATGCCCAAGTAGGATGAGATTTCCCCTGTCTAGAAGTCCCTTTTTATTCGGCTGCGTGGGCAGTTGGGTCCAGCCAACTGCGGAGCTATCTTGTTCGGGACTGTCCAGTAAGGGATGGTTCTGGCTTTGTGTTGTAGGGGATTGGGAGTAATCCTCGGTATGGTGATCTAGGCCCCGTACTATGACGGGCGGTACCCAAGTAGCCCTGCCATTGTATGGAATCCAAACTCCAATAAGTGCCGTACATATTGATTGTGCCTAACTATGTTGGAACATGAGATGTAAGCATTCCATCTATTTCTGTATTTACTTGAAAACCCTAGACCCTATTATAATATCACCGGATTTCCTATCTAATGTTTTGGTTAGCGTAAGGTAAAAACTTTTCCATGTTTATGTGTGGGAAGTCTTACGTGATACCTTTCTTTTCAAAGGTTTTCAAAAATTAAGCAACTTTAACCTGTTACTCACACCAGACCCATGTCTGACCCGGAGTTTATTTCTGTTTTTCTTAAACTCTTGGGTACTCAAATTTTTACGAGTAGCCAAGGGATTCAGGTTAGCTTTGAACAAATTGTGGAGGAGCAAATGGAGTAGGAGGCTTCTGCGTTGTAATTATCCAGTATTCCGCTGTGTTGGTTTCTCTGAGTAGTTTCCTTGTATTGTATTGAGTTGTAATAACTAGATAGGTGTTTATAACTATCTAGCATGTGATGTATAACCTGTGTAACTCTGATAATGGTTGTATACTATGTAATACTTTTGTTATTAATATAATTTATTCGTTCCGCTGTTGAGATTCTGATGTTGTTTCTTCTTTCATCTCTATCTTTCTATTCTCTATCCCTTTCTTCCTTCATTCATGATGTGTCTTTCTGGGCTTAGGAAGACGGGTCGTGACAGAGTGTGTTCCGAGGTAGGCATAGTGGCTGCTACATTACCGCCAGCCCGTGTGCGTAATTGGTATATCTACCCTGGCATTGCCCGTGTGCCGGGTCACCTACCATAGCGAGCCTTACTACGAGTTTCTATTTGTGTCGTACCTATAGAGTATCTTCTCGTAGTCTCCCGATCATGAGATATGCAGGTACTGTATAGACTACGCTCACTATTACGTGTTAATGGCTATATGGGTAACCCCTTAACGCTATTTTAAAGTAAGTTTATTTTACTGTAGATATTATTATAATAGCGCAATATTACTACATAGTAAATAGTTTAACAGATCCTTAGAGGATGGGCGGTCCCAAGCACCCTTTAAGTTACTTGTACTTTATTATAGTTCACTTGAGTTGGTTTATATTGTATAAGTATGTATGTCCTGACTCGAGTGTTTTGTGTTTTGCTTTACGCTCGGGTCAGCCTGAGTATTCACAGCTTTGGATTTCTCTTTCTGGAGCTAGGAATCACTGGAGATTCTGCTTATCTAGTTATTTATCTTTCAGTTTCAGTTGTTCTATTTCAGCTCTTGTATTAGTGGACTTCTAGGTATTTGGGATTTCTATTATATTTTTTTCAGACTGATATTATGTATTTGTTTTGAGACTTTGTAATAGTAGCTTCATGAACTACTATGTTATTTTTATTTTCGCTGCGAGTTATTCTGATATTTCTGTGTCTGTGATTCTGTGAATGATTTTATTTTCGCCAAATTTTATTACAATGTGGTGTTTTAAGCAATTCATGTCCGACATGTGCGGATGCGAATGGTTGAAATTATCGGGTTGTTACAGTTGGTATCGGAGCTTTGGTTTTAGGCAAACCATAGCCTGCGGAGCAAAAACTCATTAGAGATAGGTAGGAATACCCTAGAATTAGTGAAATCAACCTCAGAATCATTTTCTTTGTGAGAGAACAAATTTTTAAAGCATAAAATGATTTTCAAAATGATTTTTCAAAGTATTTTTCAAAGATTATTTGTATATAAAACTTTTCTTGTTTTTAAGGAATATTTTTCTAATGTTCCTTCCTTTCGTATCTACCTTGTTAGTATTGTCTTCTTTAGGATATTCATCCAAGTGAATCTATCTGTCTTCAGCCTGGTCATTTTAGTAAAGCTTACCCTTCTGTTGGGTAGGGCAATCCTTTTGAGCCTTCTGGTATATTTTTTTATCACCTCTGCATCTTCTCCAGTTCCTATTCCTAGTGGTGACCAAGATACTCTTCGGGGAACCTTTTCTTTATTTTAGCATCCTGTTCGTGTTTCATTTGATACTGCAGCTTTCCATAGTTTATTTCTGTTGATTTGTGTGATGAGTTCGAGCTTCTCCTTTCTACTGAGTATTCTTCTATATCTTTATGTGTTTCAAATCCAATTGGGGGTCTCGCAAACCTTAATCGGATTTGTAAACAAGTGAAACTTCTCTTTTCTGATCATTGTTCTAGTGGTGATTTCTTTATTCCTGGCTTCGATGCTTTTGATTTATTGCTTGGAACAGATTGGCTTGGTAGGCATGATGCCCATATTTCTTGTAAAGCCTGGTCTGTTTATCTTGTTGATGATCAAGGAATCCCTTGATTTTTCAGTGCCGCATGTCTCTGGATTTTGCTGACAGTTTTATTTATTTTTTGATTCTTCTCCTGGTGATTTTCATTCGACCTGTGTGGTTAGATTCTATCCCGATGTATTTGATGAAGTCACTGCTTTACCTCCTAAGCGAAAAATTGATTTCCTTATTGATCTTATTCCTGGAGCTCGACCTGTTGTTCTTCCTCCTAGAAGAATGACACCCCACGAATAGGTTGAGTTGGGAAAGCAAATTTAGGACTTGTTCTCCAAAGGTCTGATCAGACGTAGCGATTTAGACTAGGGGGTAGCGGTGATTTTTGTCACCAAGTCTGATGGATCTTTGAGGATGTGTGTTGATTATAGGGAGCTGAACATGCTCACTACGAAAAATAGATATCCAATGCCTAGTATCAATGATATGTTTGATAATCTTTTTGGTGCCACTGTTTTCTCTCAACTTGATCTTACCACAGGTTTCCACCAGCTCATTGTTTGTTGAGGAAAGTATTCCCCAAGACTGCTTTCCTTACTGAGAATGGGTTCTATGAATGGTTAGTCACGCCTTTTGGTTTGACTAATACTCCTGCTTCCTTTGTTGATTTGATGAATTGTGTTTTTTGTGCTGTGCTTGATAATTTGTACTAGACTTTTTTGATGATATCCTTGTCTTTTCTAGGACTAAGGAAGAGCATGAGTCGCACTTGAAATCTGTATGGAGTTTAGAAATCATCAGTTGAATGATAAATTTTCTAAATGCCATTTTTGGAAGGATGAAGTCCGATTCCTTGAACATATTGTTTCTAGTAATGGAGTTTCTGTTGATCCAGTCAAGATCGCTGCGATCAATATAAGTCTTCATTTCTTTCTCTTTTTCCTTCGCCATTTAATTATTCTATCTTTTCTGTTGTTCTTATTTCTCCCTATTCTGTTTCAGGATTGGGAAACTCCTAAAACTCCTTCTGAGATTCGTAGTTTTCTTGGCCTTACCGGTTATTACTAGAGATTCATTGAGAATTTTGCTCGGATTGCTGCAACTCTCATTTGCTTTGACTCGTCTGAATGCTTAGTTTATCTGGGTCATTGTGGATAGATTGACCTAGTCCTCCCATTTCATTTCGGTCAATTCTACCCGTTCTGCTTCTAGCTTGTATGAGATCTACATGAGAGAGATTGTTCGTCTCCATGGTGTTCCTCTCAGTATTATTTATGATCCAGATCTTGTCTTTGCCAGTCAGTTTTGGAAAGTTTTTCAGGAATCTTTGGGTACTCATCTGAGTCTGAGCATGGCTTACCATCCACAGACCGACGGTCAAACGGAAAGAGTGAATCGGATTTCTCGAAGATCTTCTTCATGTTTGTGATCATCTCCACCTTGTCGAATTTACCTATAACAACAGTTATCTAGTATAATTTCAATCTTCTTGTCGTCTGTCATAATCCTATATCATTCTATCTTTTCTCTGTGTTTTCCTGTACCTCATTCCTTTTCGGGGACGAAAAGTTTTGAGTGGGGGAGAGTGTAACAACCCTGTATTTTGTGTTTATTTTAATTGTATATTTTAATTATTTTAATTGAATTTTTTGATTTAAAAAACTTTATTTTATTTATTAAAATGAATAAGTTTTGTTATTTTAAATATAGATTTTGACTTTTATGTGAATTATAATTTCAAACATGAACAAATAGTATATTTTCCAAAATGTGAATTTTGGTCAATATGGTCAAAATTTGACTTTAAAATTTAAAATTTAAATTTTTGAATTTTTGAATTTTATCTTTTATTATGAAAGTAAATTAAATTTTAAGAATACAGCTTTTCGTTTCGTTGAAATCTGATTAATATTATGAAAGTTATGCTTTTTACAATATTGTGTGTAAATTGTTTTATTTAACAAAATTGTTTATTCTAATTTATATAAATAATATTTTTGTTTGTCATATCTTGTTCTAATTTGTGTATATATGTATATATGACATGTTATGTGTTTATGTTTATTTTCAAAACATTTTTTAAAGTATAGTTATAATTTTTAAATGTTTATTTTATTTTGTTTTCAATTTTTACTTCTAGTTTCAATTTAATTAACTGTTTTCTTTATTTACTTTTATTTTACTTTAGAATAATTATTTATTTTCTTTTTCATTTTATTTTTGTTTGTCTTTTATTTTATTTACTGAATTTTATTTGGTTTATTTTGATTAAAAGAAAATAGAAATTCCAATAGACAAAAGCCCTTTCATTTTCTATGTCTCTTCATTTACCTTGTCTTTTCAATTTCCTTTTGCCTTTTCATTTCATCTTGTAGCCGTCCATTTCTCTTTTCTGTAGCCGTATATTCTCTTTTTCTTTTCACATGAAATATTTCTCCTCGTCTAAAACTCACGGCCAAGGAAAGAAAAAAATGGTAATGGCTTCCTTTATCTCTTCTCCTCTTAAATTTTCAATGATTTTTACCTTCCTCTTCTTCTAGCTTTGCTTGGCCACCTACTCCACCTCCTCTACAACGACCTCCACCTCACCATCCACAGTAGCACCACATCCTCCTCCTTTGACCAAGACCAGGCCTTGCCTTCATATTGAGCCAATACCACAGAATTTGAAAACACTCCACAAAACTATGCTAGCCGAACCTATGTTTCACCATTTCCCTTCATATGCACTTCGGCCACTACCTCTAGCCACCACCACTAGCAGCTACACCTCCTCTGGCCACCACTCCAGCCATCACCTGACCAAACCTGACCTGTACAAGCATAAGCCGAGCCTCACTTGACCTAGGCCGAGCCAAAAATGTTGAACAAACCACTCCTTTTCTTGCCTTGTTCCTTTTGTATTCCTTATGTTGCAACCACTACCCATTTTCTCCTTCTAGCCGACCTATATGATGCCATACTCAAGTCTATTGCACCATCATGGCCGAGCAAAAGATCCCCTATGGTTGAGCATTTGGATGGCTTAAGCAAGGTTAAATCATTCTTGTCCTATTTTGCTTTTTATTTCAATTCATTTCAATGTTTTTTGTGTTGTAAATATATGTTTACAATGTCTTGTTTATTTATTGTTATAAGATAATCATCTTGGCTCTCTCCACTCACTTGAATCAATTATCGTGCTGTGTCGTGCCATATTGTGCTTTCTGAAGTTATCTGTGTGTTTGATTTGCTATCTCCCACGAAAAAAGGTGAGTATTCACACTTGACATTCATACTTATATAACTGTGAATTGATCGCAAGTGAATGTGTAGAAATTTCTATATCATGTTATACCTGCCTATGATGTGAACTATATGATGTTAACCCTGTTTATAAACCTGTCATATCATTTGATACTGCTATATGTTGCTATATTGTTTATTTTATTATGTTCTCACACTGTAAGTTCTCTGTAGAATAGAATCATTATGGGTTGAAATGATACATACCCGAACGGACTTTAGAATATGGAAAAATCATTATGGGCCGAAATGATAGGCCTGAGCGATTTTTATTTATTTTATTTAACTTGGGATTGCGGGTTTGAAATGATAGACCCGGATTTTTCTTTGTTTTTTACGGATTGAAATGATATATTATCTGTATCACTCGACCTAGGTTAGAAAATATTATACAGACCCATGGTTACTATATATAAATTTTTCTGGAAATTTTTAAAGTATTTTGAATTGTCAGTTTATGATATTTTGATTTATATTGAATTAAAAATGATTTTTATAAAGTGTTAGTGATTTTTATAATAAAAAATATGAAATAAATGAATGGTTAAATTGAAATTTGAAATATAAATTAATTGTGAAATTTGAGATTTTTGTTTAAAAATGAAGTTTAAGTTAAGTAAATAAAATATGATAATTGGATTTAAATTTGAATTCAAATGACTTAATAAAGTGTTATTGATTTTTCTATGAATTTAAAATGGTCAAATAAACGAATGCTTAAAAGTGTAATTTGAAATATAACTTGACATAGAAATGTGAAATTTAATTTAAAATACAAGTTAAGTTAAGAAAATAAAATGGAAATTAAGTTTATATTTATGAAATGGTAAATTAAATTAAAGTGTAAAGTTAATTTTTAAAAATGCAAAGAATAGAAATTTGTATGCTTGAAATTAATAAGTGAACTACTAATAATTAGATTTTTACATATGAAATTTTCTTTATAAAATCATAAGTTAAAAGGGTATTTTAATGAATATTTTTTAGTGTAAAATTATGATTTTTATAAGTTAAAAATGGTTTAAATTGAAGTTTAATTATTGTTGAAATTGTATTGAAAATCTGAAAATTTAATTAACAGCACTTCAGAAATGCTATCATTTCTGAAGTTAACTTAAAATATGCTGTAAAGGATATTACAACACTTTGTAAGTGCCGTGGTTGATACAAATGAACTAAGGCTAAATTAACTAAAGGCTATTGCAGCACTTGATAAGTGCTGTGGTTGTAGAACTTAAACTAAAATCCAAATTAATAATAGGGCTATTATAGCACTTGTTAAGTGCTGTAGTTGGTTGAAATGAGACTTTGAATATAATTGAACTATTACAGTAGTTTTTAAATGTCGTCTTTTCTGAATTGAATTGTTTTCAAATATAACTTACCGCAACATTTTGTAGATGCTGTGGAAAGTTGAAATTTAATGTTTTGTAGTTTTTAACTGAATAAACGAACTCAGAAAAGACTAAAACTTTTGGGAATTGAATATTTGATTTGTAAGTATGATAACTTCACTTTTAAATAGTTTAAATGGAGTATTTTGATTTAAATTATAAACATTTTTGAAATGTGATATGGAATGGTATTTAAAATAAATATAAAATGACTAAGGTTTTGAAAAGATATGATATTAGAATTTCTAAATGGTTTGTTGGAAACTAAACTGAATTTAATTAAAACTGATGGTTTGAATTGAATTAAATTGGAAATTTGAAATTTGGATTTAATTGAATAAATTTGTAAAATGTAAAGAATTAAAGGAAGGTACTATGATTTCAAATGTGTGATTTTGAGATGTTATGATTTTCAAAGTATAATGATTTCAAGTATTTTGGTTTCGAAAAAGTTATAACTTTGAAAGTACTATGATTTTTGAAAGGTGAATATATGTTTAAAATGGAAATGATAAACTATTTGATTTAAATATAATTTTGAAATAAAAATGGCTTTGCTTTTGAAATATATACTATTTTTGAAATTTATAACCACCGATTATAATAACGATTGGTTGTTAAAGAGACCGGGATCGAATATGGACATACTCTCCGTCGATACCGAAAACCACTTTAACAACTGTGTACGCGGTGGAGATTCCAGAACGAAGTAGTATGGTCACGATGTTCTCGAGGTATGTTACGTGGACTCGACTCCCGTGAGTTGGCTTAAGGTGGCTAAAACATGAGCGATCTCGGGCCAAAGGGGGTAGCTCCTCTGGTCGGACGCACTTCTTCGATACTATACTCTTACTTGTGGTTGATTTGATGGCCTTCCTTCGATTTTGATTGGAAGTGTGTTCCGAGGTGGGCGTAGTGGCTGCTACGTTACCGCCAGCCCCCGTGCGTAATTGGTATATCTACCCGGGCATTGCCTCATGTGCCGTGTCACCTACCATAGTGAGGCTTACTATGAGTTTCTATTTGTGTCATGCCTATGGAGTATCTTCTCATAGTCTCCCAATCAGCAGATATGCTGGTACTGTATAGACTACTGGCACTATTACGTGTTAAGGACTATATGGGTAACCCCTTAATACTATTTTAAAGTAAGTTTATTTTACTATAAACATTATTATAACAACGCAATATTACTACATAGTAAATAGTTTAACGGATCTTTGGAGGATGGGCGGTCTCAAGCATCCTTTAAGTTACTTGTACTTTATTACAGTTCACTTGAGTTGGTTTACATTGTATAAGTATGTATGTCCTGACTCGAGTGTTTTGTGTTTTGCTTTACGTTCGGGTCAGCCTGAGTATTTACAGCTTTGGATTTCTCTTTCTGGAGCTAGGAATCACTGGAGATTCTGCTTACCTAGTTATTTATCTTTCAGTTTCAGTTGTTCTATTTCAGCTCTTGTATTAGTGGACTTCTATGTATTTGGGACTTCTATTGTATTTGTTTTCAGACTAATATTATGTATTATGTTTTGAGACTTTGTAATAGCAGCTTCATGAACTACTATGGTATTTTAAATTTCCGTTGCGAGTTATTCTAATATTTCTGTGTCTGTGATTCTGGGAATGATTTTATTTGCTCCAAATTTTTTTACAATGCGGTATTTTGAGCAATTCAAGTTCGACATGTACGGATGCGAATGGTTGAAAATATCAGGTTGGTACAGGTGCGACCTCACTTTGTAAAGATCCACCTTTTTGGACGGTCTAAATCGACGATAAACCACACAGGTAAGACTCAAGTTATTCAAAGGGGAGGATTTTATGGGGAAACAAAGGAAGGAAGAAAAACAAATACAGAATATCACAACGGAATGACAAAATATAATAATCAAATAAACAGTTCATGAAGCTATTTTACAAATTACATTTGATCAAACTTTTATAATACATATCAGAGTTACATACATTGAAAACACATAAAATGCAATAAAACAACATGATGTAGCGCAATAAATAAAATAAATAATAATAGTATTAAATCGTTGTCTTCATCCTCCAAAAGTAGTCTTCGAAACACTGTAAAGCTCATACTGACCCAAGCAAAATTGAAAAGACAAAACACTCGAGTCAGAACTAAAAGATCTTATGTAAGTTAAATACACAGTAAATAAATATGAGTGTAGCGGCGTCAGAGATGTTTACGAGGTTTGACATCTCCTATCCAGTGTCTACCGTGAGTGCATTAACTTAAGAGATGTTCGGGATTGCATCTCCTAAGGATACGTTAAACTATCCATATACATAGTACAATACGCTATTATAATAGCGTCTACAGCAGAGTAAAGTATTAAAATAGCATTAAGACATTACCCATATCCCCCTTAACACATTTTATATATTCCTATAGTCTATACAGTACCGTAATTCCTCCATAAACTGGAGGGCTATCAGAGAGCACTCCATAGGTGTGGTACAAACCAAACTTGTAGAAGGCGCGATAGGGCATGTGAACACAACACTCGAGGCAATGCCAGGGTAGGATTCTACCATTTGCGGATCAGAACTGGTGCTAATGCATAGCAGCTACTACAGCCCATCCTGGAACACATTCCCAAATTCAAGGGGTGGCCATCAAATCAATCACAAAGTCATAATATGGCCTTGGAGAAATGTGTCCGATAGAAGGAATGACCTCACTTAGCCCGACGTGGCTCCTGTTTTAGTCACATCTAAGCTGACTCATGGAGTCAGGGATACATAAATACCTCATACATAATCGTTTCTCAAACCATCCTACTTCATTCTAGAATCTTCACTACGTACACAGTTGTTAAAGTGGTTTTCAGTATTGGAAAAGAGTATGACAATATCTGATCCCGGTCTCTTTAACAATAAACACTTATTTCACACCAGATGGTTCTTTTTAGTTTCCAAAACCGATTCTTAATTTATATAAAAATATCATATTCTCAAAACCCCTTTCGAAATCGTATTTACTTTCGAAATTATATTACATTTGAAATCATATCACTTTCGAATTCATATTTCCAAAAATAGATTAAATCCTTATTTAAATCATCCTTAAATATGTCATTTAAACATCAACTTAGGTTATAACATCATTTAATCATATTCTCCTTAAAAATCAAGGATTTAATTACAAAACTTCCACTTTACAAAACCTGAAATTTAGAAAATAGTTTAAAATAGTTTTAAAATAGTCAAAATAGTTTAAAATTGCTTTTAAATGGTTAGAGTAATTTATATGTAGTTTAAGTGGTTTTAAGATTTTAAAATAGGTTAAAATAGTTTAGGTGGGTTTAAGATAGTTTAAATTTAATTAAAAATAAATTAAATAGATTAAATAGATTTAAAATAGATTAAATAGTTTTAAAATAGATTAAGTAGATTTAAAATAAATTAAATGGGTTAATGAGTTTAAATTAGGTTAAAATAGATTAAATTGGATTTAAACAAATAAAATAGACTAAAATAAGTTGAAATAGTTTAAATTGACTAATTACCAACTCCAACTTTGAATTCGTTTATAATTCAAATTCCAACTTTGAAATTTCTATTTTTATTCTTCGAACAACTCATTACCAACTCCAATTTCAACATTTTAAGCTTGGATTTTCAAAATAATTCAGTTTATACAATTCAACTTTTATTTCAAAATATCATGTAACTGAATTCAAAATTTAAGGATTTAAACTATTTAATTTAACGAATCCGGTCTCCGTATATAATTTTGTATCCTATGGTCTAGTAGTACAGATGTATATCAATTCAACCCGCAATAATCTAAATTTATGGGTATATATCATTTCAACCCATAATCTTGAATTAAAATAAAATCCATAAATCACTCGGGTTTATCATTTCAACCCATGACGGTTTTTCTCTAATCTATAGATCGCTCTTGTATGTATCATTTCAACCTATAGGGAACTTGTAGTGTTATAACAATATGTATAAAATAACAAAACATCCAGTCATCCAATATCAACAACTAAACATCC
Source organism: Allium cepa (assembly GCA_030765085.1). Taxonomy (NCBI): domain Eukaryota; kingdom Viridiplantae; phylum Streptophyta; class Magnoliopsida; order Asparagales; family Amaryllidaceae; genus Allium; species Allium cepa. The sequence continues at coordinate 316,077,110 of CM060941.1, read as the reverse complement.
ATCGCAATCATCATTCAAATCAACCAATCAATAACAGCAATTAACTAATTTTCAATAACAAGTATTTGGTTGACAATTAATATTCAATATTAAATTAAATAGCGATTCAATTCAACAAAAGTCATGTTTAACTGGAATGACAATTTAAATATACCAAACATCAACCAATCAACTTTTAATCACATCGTAGATTTAATTTAATTAACATAAGATAATTTAGTAGTTGTGAGTGGGTTAAAACACTCACCTTTGATTTTAAATCGATTTGAAATGCAAAATAAGGCTCAAAATTCAACAGTCCCAGAATTCATCTAAACAGGTTTCATAATGTCCGAAATTTCGATACAATCGCAGTGGAATGAGCCGCGCGTAAATCCGACCTCGTACGTAAAAGTTATGCATATTAAACATTACACGATTTAAATTATAATAAATAAATAGTTTAATTAATAAAACACGTATATACCTTTACAAGTCAGCATCCCTCCAAACGTACGAAACCCCAATCCCCTCGTCTTCGTTCGAACCCCTCTCAAGCCTTAACCGCCATGCATCAGGGCATTTTTCCGCTGCTCAGATGGACCATGGCCAGATCGACCAACCTCCTTCGACCGTAGGTCCTCAGGTGCCCCCCTCAATGGCCACGCGGCACCCACCGGATCCCCCAAACGCTTCACCGCCAATCAACATTCTAGGCCGAATCATCGTCATTCCAAGCACTTTTAGCCCCATGTAGCCGCATAGATCCAAACTGCTCGTCACCCTCTACGCGCCCATGTTATCCGATCGAGCCACCATTGAAGATCCATCATCCAATCTCAACCACCACACATGACCGACCGTGGATAAATGGACCATTCTCGGTCAAATGATGTTCCAAATCGAAAAATGAATCACAGATTTGGGTTGCGCTCGTCGAGAGCTTCTCAATGATATATTTATGATATAGTTTGAAGAGTTTAAATTTTGAAATTCATTTGAAAATTGAATTTAGAATTTTGAGATTGAATTTGGGGTTTGGGAAACAAGACTATTTATATTAAAAAAGCCCGATAAGAAATGAATAACATATCGAATTGGTTCGAATTGATAATAATGACCCGAAATTCCCTTTTCGCTTCTGAAACGAAGGTGGGTCTCCATATAAAAAAATAGATGTTTCGATAATTTTAAACTCAATGGAATTGGTTTCAAGTCCTAATTCCATCGTATGAATAAATTAGCTTTAAAATCAGTTTATTTCAAATTAATTTCAATCAAATTGATTTCTGTGTGTTTCGAGCCTGTACAATCAAACGACAAGTCCGATCGCTATGTAACTTGAAATCCTATAATAATTCACTGTTACGGATTCAATGAAACCGGTTTCATAGAAATCCGAGATAGTGGCCAAAATGGTTATTTTTACATTTATTAAATAAATTATTATTAAATTAATTAAATCACTTTTTCAATTCAAATTTTAAAATTAAAAATTTTATCATTTTTTTACTTAGTAATTTATAATCCTTTTAAAACAAGTTTCCATGCCAATTCAATGCTAAATATTACACTAATTACTATTTTCAGTTTTAATAGCAATAAATTCAATTGATTTATTAAATTAAATTACAATAAATCCATTTATTTGATCTTCGTCTTATTATTAAATCCATTATCATCTTATGGATATAGTTAACATTAGTTCATAACTTATTACATCAATTTTTTTTACCATTATCATCTTATTCATATTAATGCAATATATAATCCAATTTATTGCAATTTATTTCCAATTTAATTTCAACAAATTAAATAAATAGGTAACAGATAATAATTGTCACCTTTTACTTGATTTAATCACATTTACAAGTTTATTATCTACGAACAAATGTTACACCCACTTGCACAATACCAATTTTATCCAACTATAATTTATTACAAATTATTTCACAAATTAATATAACATTTAATCTATTTCCCTATTTACAATTTATAACCACTTATAACCTTTCAATCATTTCAATAAATTGGAATTACATTAAAATAATTAACAACGAATTCAAATTAACATTGTTACATTTCATTCTCGTTATTATTCTCATTAATAAACATAAATTTTTATTTCTTCCAATATTAAATTGCAAAATTTTATTAAATTCAATATTTTAATTATCGGAAAAACTCGGGTTGTTACACTCACCCCACTCAAAAATTTTCGTCCTCGAAAAGGGAAAGAAGGAATTAAGAAATTAATATATCCTATTCAAAATATTAAACTTATAATAATTAATTTACATAATAAAATAATTTAAATAAAATATCAATAATTAAACCCTTTTATATTCAAGTTAATAAAAGTTTGAAAAACATTTGACAAAAAAAATTTAGTCCAAAATTCACAGAAAATTTTGACAGTCTCATTTGTACGAAGAGGTCTGGAAGAAATAATAATATCAATAATAACAAAATACATCATATATTTCAAATAAAATATCCCAAACTAGGGGGAAAACAATATAATACCGCTAGAAAACCGTAATCCGAAAACGTACCTATTTGTCGGCAAACAACGCTTTAATTGTGAAACCAAAAGCAGTAACAATTGCTTCCATAACCTACATTTCACTTATATAATCCAATGAAGTTAAAATTATATAAAAAGAGATATATTTAGGTTGTTTCAATTGATTAAGAAAAACAAATCAACACAACATAACAATACTCATTTGCAAACAAAACCATACAATCACCTGATGCAATCAAAGTAATCAACCATCCATCCATAACAACTAAAATAAATGGTTTGTTCGAATTTAGAAACTTTTAATCGTATTTAATGATAAATAAACTACCCAGTATATCATACACTCAACAGTCTTAGATAAAAATTAATAGACTATTTACACATCTTTATACAGTTAGAAGTCCTTTCTCAATCATCCCATAAGCTAGAAAAAACAAGATTTCAAATTATTATTTAAGTTTATGCTTATTAATCTTGTTTCACCATTTACTGTTCATTCATATAATGCTATGTTACCATTAATTTTCATTCATTGCTTACAATTTTTTTTATTTCTCATTTATTCATATGATACCATTTTAATTACTTACATAAGTTACTTCCATTTCAATTATTTATATCATCAATAAATTCATTGTTGAAGGATTACATATATTTTATTTCAGTTTGTTTCACATTTATCGTTTAAATGCTATACTTGATTTCCAACAAATAAATCATTTCATACTTATGTATTTCTATCTTTAATTCACATTTACTCTTTCCTTTTATAATGTCAATTGAATAAGTCTTTTTCTAAAACATTTCAATATTCCAAAAGTTATAATCATTTACTTAATATAGGGTTCACCTTTACTATTCAATCTGATTATAAAAAACTTAAAATGTTAACTTAAGTTCATAACCATTTACTTACAGCATTCATGTTTAATCCAATTACTTAGCATTTCAAATTATTAACTTAAGTTTATAGCATTTTATAACATCAAAATTGTTATTTATAAAAGTAATTCCATTGACCGGTTTCATTTACTAAAGTTTACTTATATAGTATTCTACTACATAGTCCTATTCAACATTACAACCAATTACATTTTGGCAAGTTATATATATGTCTTTTAGAGTGTAATGGAATGTTGTACAAGTTCATCTTATTCATTTAGTAAATAAAATGTTCAATGGTTATCATTTCTAATTTTTCATATCCTTTGGTTTACAGTTTACAAAATTTCAATTTCTTATATTTTCATCAATCACTTAGCATCTTGTTTCTAATTACACATATTAAAAGTTTCCAATTATTAAAATAGTGAAGATTTCATTTCATTATAATAATTGAAATTCCCAGTTTGCAGAAAACTTAAGAACTACATACCTAGTTCCTTTTCAATTATTTTAAAATAATATATATATATATATATATATATAATCATATCTTTTATATTTATCAAATCATATTTTGAATTAAAATTATGATTTATTTATCAAAACAAATGTGTAGTAAACTACTAGAACGACCTTCCCACTTTCAAACTCGAAAACGAACGTCGATGATGCATGCACTCATCACCGAAATTATTTTTCGTTGACAGAGAGGGGAGTACATAACTTATTTCCTTTAAAGATTCTTATAAAGCATTTCTTTCAAATCATATTGAAATATTTATATCATAAAATATTTTCAAATAATGCTAATATTATAGTATTCAATTTCGGAACTTGAGTTCTCAAATTTTTAATTTATATTCATTTTATTTTTAAATCCTATTTTACAATCAATATTTATAAAATTAAACTTTCTAACCAACAAACATATCACATACCATTACATACATTTATAAAACTATTCTTTTATATACAAAATATAAAACTAGGTAAAATTATTTCATTTTCCAATATTTCAAAACAATATCGCGTCAGTTTTCTCTATTAAGTGTTTAGAAATCTCTATCGATGTCATAGCTTCCTATGCATTGACCAGAATCTATAAATACTAAACAGAACAAATTAACACAATACAAAAACCTTTTATAACACTAACAAATACGCTCTCTCATACATATACATTCAACTACTCATTCTAGGGTTTTACTACCCTATTTCTAACGAGTCAAACTCCATAAAGCTAAGGTTATCGCTAAACCTAACTTTGAAACCAAATGTAACGGCCCACCTTTTTGGACAGTTTAAATCGACGATAAACCACACATGTCAGACTCAAACCATTCAAAAGGGAGGATTGTTATGGGGTAAATAAGAAAAAGCAAAGGAAGGAAGAAAAACAAATGCAAAATCCCACAAAGGAATGACAAAATATAATAATCAAATAAACAGCTCATGAAGTGGTTTTACACTAACATTTGATTACACTTTTATAATACATATCGGAGTTACATACAATAGAAACACATAAAATGCAACGGAACAACATGATGTAGCGGAATAAATAAAATAAATAATAATAATACTAAATCTTCATCTTCGTCCTCCAAAAGCAGTCTTCGATAAAATGAAAAGCTCAGACAAAATCGAGCAAATTGAAAAGTAAAACACTCAAGTCAATACTAAAAGATCTTTTGTAAGTTAAATCAAAGTAAATAAACATGAGTGTAGCAGCGTCAAAGAAGTTTACGGGGTTTAACATCTCCTATTCAGTGTCAAACGTGATGCAATAACTTAAGAGATGTTCGGGATTCCATTTCATATGAATCCATTAAACTATCTACATACATAGTACAATACGCTATTATAATAGTGTCTACGGTAAAGTAAAGCATTAAAATAGCGTTAAGGCGTTGCCAATATTCCCCATAACATATTTTATATATTCTCATAGTCTATACAGTACCGTAATTCCTCCATAAGATGGAGGGCTATTAGAAGGCACTCCATAGGTATGGTACAAACCAAACTCGTAGAAGGCATGATAGGGCATGTGAACACAGCACTCGACGCAATGCCAAGGTAGGATTCTACCATTTGCGGATCCGGACTAGTGGTAACTCATAGCAGCTACTACCGTCCACCTTGGAATACACTCCCAAATCAAAATCAAGTGGTGGCCACCAAATCAATCACAAATTCATAATATGATCTCAAAGAAATGTGTCTGATGGAAGGAATGATCTCATTTGGTCCAGCGTGGCTCCTGTTTTATTCACATCTAAGTTGACTCATGGGACTCAGGGCTACATAAATACTACATACAAAATCGTTCGTCAAACCATCCTACTTCATTTTGGAATCTCCACCATCAACATAGTTGTTAAAGTGGTTTTCGGTATTGGCAGAGAATATGACAATATCTGATCCCGGTCTCTTTAACAACCAAACGAATATTTCACATCGGACAGTTCTTTTTAATTTCCAAAACCGATTCTTAATTTATATAAAAATATCATATTCTCAAAACCCCTTTTGAAAACGTATTTGCTTTTGAAATTATATCACATTTGAAATCATATCACCTTCAAATTCATATTTCCAAAAATAGATTAAATCCTGATTTAAATCACCATATTCCTTAAATATGTCATTTAAACTCCAACTTAGGTTATAACCTCATTTAATCGTATTCTTCTTAAAAACCAAGGATTTAAATATAAAACATCCACTTTACAAAACCTAAAATTTAGAAAATAGTTTAGATAGTTTAAAATAGTTTTAAAATAGTTTAAGCTTTTAAATGGTTAGAGTACTTTTGTAACAACCCTAGATATTTCATATATTTCTAATATTTTACTTTATTTTATTTTGAAATTATTTTAAACTTGTTTTATTTCAAACATTTCATTTTTAAATATAAGTGTTGATTATTATGTGAATTATAATTTCAAACCGGTATAAATTGGATATTTTACTGAAAGATGAATTTATGTTCAAACTGGTCAAACTTTGACTTTTAAATTTCAAATTTAAATATTTAAACTCCTAAATTTTATCTTTTATTATGGAAATAGATTTAATAACTTGAATACTGCTTTTCATTTCGTTGAAAACGAATATAAACTGTGAAAGTTATGTATATTTCAATATTAAGTGCAATTTGTTTTATTTAGCAATTTTGTCTATTTTAAATTATATCAATTATATTTTCTTCGTCATATATTATTTTAATATGTGTTAATATGTTTTTTATGTATATTTTTGTCTTTTAATATTTTTAAAGAGATAATATAATTTTTCTAAATTTCAATTGAATTTATTTCAATTTATAGAGCCTAGTTATATATATTGCTATTTTCTTTATTTAATTGGTTTATTTAAATTTGATTTATTTATTTTTGTAATTTACTTTATTTATGAGTTTATTTATCTATATTATCAGCTATTTTCATATATATATAAACTAAAAATAAATTAGTGGAAATTGAAATGTTTTGAACATTTTATATTCCAAAGTCCTTTTATCCTCCGCCTTTTCATTTTCTCAACTTACATCTTTATTGTTTTGGCCGACCTTCTCATTGCTTCAGCTGCATTTTTTTTCATTTTCACACATCATAACAAAGCTTCTCATTATATAAAAATCATGGCCACCATCTCTTGCAAAAAGTTTGGTACAAAAATCCTTTTCTTTTTCATGTTTTCATCTTGTTTTCATGCTTTTTCACTTGCTTTCTTCATCCCTATTTGGCTTGGCCTATTTCCTCCATCACCATGGTCGCCTCCACCATCACAACATCTGGTCAACACCTCCTCCAGCCTATCACCATGCCATAGCTGTGGCCTCCCTTGAAGAAGATCCACAAAAATTTTGAACAAACACCACCTATATCCAACATAGCCTAGCTACATTGTTCCACCACTTCAACCAACCTTTAGCCGCCACTTCCTCCACCACCACCAGCTCAGACCTGACCACCACCCTCTGCCACATCACCCACCACCACTTGAGCCACTGGCTGGGACCATCTAGCCTTTGGCCGAGCAGAATAGGAGCATATAAGTGATGATTTGTTTGCCATGTAGTGTAGTTTTATGCACCTATATATCTATGCATCTTTAAACCCAAGCTAGGCCGATCTGTTTGGACCCAAACCCAGCCCTTAGTCCCTGCCTTAGACGAGCTTTTTCCATCAATAATTGATCCATGTGAGATTGAGAACAAGTGCAAACCATTTGAAGTTGTTTTGGGCTTTGATTTCTAGTGTTTTTCAAGCGTAAATTGTTTTGAACTTATGTTGTTGTATTGTGTAAATGTTTAAACAAGGCAATTAGCTTTGGTCCTCCACTCTTCAGTCATTTCCGTATTGTCGTGCCTTCGTAGTATTAGTATTGTTTGCTTTGCTGGCAATCTCCAGCTTTGAACAAGTGAGTTATTCTCACTAGATAATATGTACATATATAACTAGTAAATTGACCCCTTTTGAATCTATAAAATGCATTATCATGTTACACCTGCTATATTATGATTATATGATGTTCACCCATGCTTAAACACCTTTTATAACTTCTGTTACTGTTATATTATGCTGTTCTATTATTTTTATCAGTTTATCACACTGCAAGTTCCCTTTAGATTAGAATCACTGTGGGTTGAAATGATACATACCCGAACGGACTTTAGAATAGGAGAAAATCATTATGGGCTAAAATGATAGGCCTGAATGATTTTCAATTATTTTCATTTACTTGGGATTGCGGGTTTGAAATGATCAAACCCGGGTTTTCTTTATAAATTTCAGGTTGAAATGATATATTACCCGTATCACTTTGCCTAGGCTAGAAAATGAAATACAGACCCGTTGTTAAAATATGTTTTTCTAAAATTTTAAGGATAGTTTAGAAATGTAAATATTATAATATTTTGATTTAAATTTGATTAAAAATGATTTTTGTAAAGCATTATTGATTTTCTGAAAATTTATAAGTGAAATAAATAAATGGTAAAGTTAGAAAATCTGAAATGTAAGTTATTTTGGAAATTTTAATTTGGTGATAAATGGAATTTAAATTAAATATGAAAATATGATAAATTTATGATATTTTTAATTAAATGAATTTAAAATGATTTTATAATATATTAATGATTTTTTATAAAGTTAAAATGTGAAATGAATGAATATTTAAGTTGAAATTTTGAAATATAACTAAAATTGAAAATTTGTGAATTTGGCTTAAAAGTGAATTTTAATTAAGTAAATAAAAATGAAATTAAGTTATATATGAAAATTTTAAACTTAAGTGTTAATTTAAATTTAATTTAATGAATTTAAAATTTAATGTTGGAATTTAATAAGTGAATTATTATTAAATTTTGATTTTTTGAATGGAGATTTAACTTTATAAAATCATCAATATAAGGGTATTTGAATGATTGCTTTAAAAGTTAAATTATATGATTTTATAATTTAAAAATGATTTAAATAAAATATAATTGTTTGTGAAATTATACTGAATATTTGAAGTTAATTAACTGCATTTCTGAAATGCTATTAATTCTAATGTAAATGATAATACAGCATTTGTAAATGCTGTAGTTGATAATAATGAACCAAATGGCTAAGTTTAATTAAAGGCCATTATAGCATTTTTGTAAATGTTACAATTTTTGAATTTAACTACGTTTTACTTGAAACTAATGTAACCCTATTACAGCATTTTTAAACGCTATCTTTTGTTAAATTGAACTGTTTTGAATGTAACTTTATGTAGCAATTTCTAAATACTGCAAAAGTTGAATTTTCATCTATTTTAATAAATTAAGTGAATAAATGAATTTTGAAAGACTAAAATTATGAAAATTTAATAATTTAATTATTAAATATAATAACTTCATTTTATGATTTAAAATGACGTAATTTGTTTCGAAATATAAACTATTTTGAAATGTGTTTTGTAATGGTATTTAAATTAAATAAAAATGAATGTGGTTTGGAAGATATGATATTTTGATATTTTGAAATGGATTTTGAATGATATTGAATTTTGAAATGATATTTTATTTTTAAGTATAAAATACCAATTTGAAATTTTAACCACGGGACGTATTTAATTTATAGTTTAACCGAAATCCTTAACGGATGGGCGATCCCAAGCATCCTTTAAGTTATTGTGCATTTCTACTACAGTTCACTTGAGTTGGTTTACATTATATAAGTATATATTTTCTTGACTCGAGTGTTTTGTGTTTTACTTTACGCTCGGGTCAGCCTGAGTATTCACAGCTTTGGATTCTCTTTCTAGAGCTGGTCTTTGCTGGAGTTTCTGCTTATCTACATTTATATCTACTTTCTGTTTCAGCTATTCTAGTTTATCTCATGTATTAGTGAACTTCTATGTATTTAGGATTTCTATTATGTTGTTTTCAGACTGTATTATGTATTTGGTTTGAGACTCTGCCGTAGTAGCTTCATGAACTACTATGTATTTTATATTCCGCTGCGAGGTATTCTGTTTGTTCTGTGTCTGTGATTCTTTTATTTGTATTTCATTTGCTCCAAATTTATTTACAATGCGGTATTTTGAGCAATTCAAGTCCGACATGTGAGGATGTGAATGGCTGAAAATATCGGGTTGTTACAGTTGGTATCAAAGCTTTGGTTTTAGGCAAACCTTAGCCTGCGGAGCAAAAACTCATTAGAGATAGGTTAGAAATACCCTAAAATGAGTGAAATCAATCTCGGAATACTTTCTTTGTGAGAGAACGTATTTTTGAAGTATAAAATGATTTCCAAATGATTTTAAAGAATTTTCAAAGACCATTTTGGTATAAATTTTTTCTTATTTTGAAACCAAGATTTTCTAAACTTCATCCCTTCTGAATCCACCTTGTTAGAAATCTCTTGGTTATGATTCTTATCGATTAGGATTCCTTGAACTTTGGTACGCTCCCTCTTGATCTGAAATCCAGTTTTGTCTTTCCTATTTTACCCTTTTGATTTTGGGGCATTCCATAGCTCCACTTCGGAATGACCTCTCTAAAGATCGGTGGTTCCGCCATTCTCTGAATGATTTGTAAAGGGGTGAAACTCCTTTACAATTGGCATTGATTAGCTGGAGATTTCTCTATCCTCGGTTTACGATGCTATCTACCTTCTACTATATATGGATCCTATATCTGGCGATCGAATGTCGATTTGCCTCAGATTTCCGAATTGATTATATTCCTGAAGTCACGGTTGACCAGTTAAGGTTGTCCACGATTTTTATAAGCTTATCATCTTCTATTTGGCAATAAAATTATCTTACCTTCGTTCGAGCTTATCTTCGAATCAGAATTCTATTTGATTAGAGTTCCTCTAAATTGAATATCTGTTTGTTGGAAATTCATCCTTGAATCATCCCTTGAAAATTTGTGTTTGGTTGTGTTTTGGAATCGTGCGTATATCGAAATTATTATTTTGATAAGGATGACCATATTTTGTATTTAAAAGTGAAATGTTTTCGATAAAGATTATATATCTTGTAAATAAAAATTTAAAGTTTCAAAAGGATTTGAAATTTTGAAAATTTATAGGAAAATTGATTTATATAAAAATGATTTATAACTGAAAGGTTTTGAATTTGAATTTCGAGGAATCGAACTCCGGTGTTTTGAAATCGGTTTTAAGATTTTGGAAAATACATAATATTAATATGATTTAAAGATATTTTTCCGAATAAGAAATGTTTCAAATGTGTTTGAATGAATTCCAATGATTTCGAAGTGATTTCAAAGAAGTTTCAAGAAAATAAAAGTCCAGAACCCACTTATGTCGTTGGAAAATAATTTCGGTGATGAATGCATGCATCATCGACATTGATTTTCAAGTTTCTGAGTGGAGGAGAGGCCACTCTAGTAGCTTTGCTATGCGAGTGATTTTGTGAAACCAAATTTTGATCTCAGATTTTGAGGTATGATTTGATTTTCGAAAGATATATGTATGTATAGTTGAAATGATTTAAGTAAGCCGGTGCTCAGTCCTCGAGTTTCAGATTTGAAACCTATCTTTTGAAATTTTATTTACTGATTTGTTGTTGATTTCCAACTCTTGGATTGAAAATATAATTTGTTCGACTATTTTGAAGGTTCGAGCACTTCCAAATCAAGGTTAACTTTTCAAAGCCAAGAAATTTTGAAAGGTATAAGGTATTTGATAGAGAATATAAGTTTAGTTTGTATGTTTCAAGTATGAAATAATATGATTTGTATAAGTTGAAACTGTTTTGTTAAGTAAATAAATAAGGCTATTTTGAATTATACTAATATGAAATTTAGTTTTGAAATGTTTTGGATAAAAATTAGTCTTCAAATGTTTGAGAAAAATTTGTTTTTAAATGTTTTAACTTAGTAACATCTTTATGAAACTATTTATTTAACAAGTTGGAATAGATACATAAGTTGTACGTACGCTGTTTTATTCGCATAATTAATTTGATCCAAGTTTGAGTACACAAGTTCGAGGTGAATTACACGATTTCGTGTTAGGATTTTTCATTTGATTCTTGATGGAGAATATTTGATATGGATTTTGGGCTTGATTCTGGAATTCTCTGTCGTAGTATATGGTTATGCAAGGAGATTGATGGCTTCTAGTCGAGAAACCATATCGAAGTCTGCATTAGGGAAGTCGAATGGACAATACTAGTTCGAAAGCGAACTTGTGTGATCGAGCGAGCGATTGAATGTAATGTTGCGAAATGATGACATATGTACATCTTATATCCTAATATCATTGGTATACTTGACGCTGAAATTGAAAGTTGTTGGGTTAGATATCCTTGTAATTTAATTGGAATTTTTCTTTTATGAAAAACTACTATCAAATTTAAAACCATTTTTCTTTTGTTCTTCTTAAACTAACTTTTTTATTCTATTTTTCATACAAACTATTTTATATACAAAACTGTTCTTAATTAAAATCTTATAGTAAGCAAAGATGTTCAATCCCATATGGCTTTTCATGCAGCAAAATTTATTTATTTTTTGAAAATTTTGATCCTTATATAAGATAAACTTTATGTAAGTATAAGATGATTTTGTAAACCACTGATTTTGATAAACGAATAATTGAAGCTTATATTAGTATGAAAGGATATTTGGTTTACCTGTAATTTGAGTTTATTTAAAAATAATGGATTTATGAAATAAATATTTCAACAAAGTAATAATGAAGTAAAATTTGAGATATATGAAATTATAAATTTTAGTTTTGAAATATGGTACATTTAAGCTTTGAAATATATTAAAGATTGAATAGTTTATTTTGGATCAAATTTTTATTTGAAATTTGATAATATTTGAAATTGTTTTGTTGGAAACTAAATTGAATTGAAATTGATGGTTTGAATTGAATTAAAATTGAAAATTTTAGATTTGGGTTTAATTGAATAAATTTGTGAAATGTAAAGAATTAAAGGAATGTTTTATGATTTCAAATGTATGATTTCTAAAGGTTATGATTTTCAAAGTGTAATGATTTCAAGTATTTTGGTTTCGAAAGATTTACAACTTTGAAAGTATTATGATTTTTGATAGTGAATATATGTTTGAAATAGAAATGAATTTGTGTGACATAAATGTTGTTGATTCGGAAGTTTGGATTATCTTCTAAATCTATTGTTTTAAGAAACTTTGAAAATGAATATATATATTTAGGAAGAAATGATTTGGTGAAATCATATAAATATTTTGAAACTGAATTGATATTGAAATGGTTTGAAATTGAGAACCCTGTTTATTTAAATACTTTGATTTGGGAGTTATCAAACTTATATAAAAGTGATTTGTATAAGTATGACGTGATTTGAAAACTATTGATCTGTAAAGGTACTAAATTTATAAATTGAGATCTTATATAACCGAAGTCTATATAAGTGTGATTTGATATACTTTTGATTTTGGAAAGTATTCGATTTGAAATGAAATCTTATATATAATGGACTTTATATATGTATGATATTTGAAAGTGATTTTGAAAGGTACTATATGATACATATTTTCGAAGTAAAGATATGGAAAGTGCCTTCTGCTTGATATCCGATTTGTGGCCACATCTTGGATTCATTCTATCGATATTATTCTCTCTGATTTGGGTTTTCCGGATATGATACTCGAGTGTCCATTGATTTTTTCTTCGAGCGACTACATGGTGCAACTGCCTGGCTGAGCTGGCCTGGGGGTACGGACTGTTTCCTAGGGGATCCGGGCATAACCATTGTGTATCCTGCACTCTATGTAGGTCGCATTAGTAGCGAAACTGCCTGGCTGAGATGGCCTAGGGGTACAGATTGTTTCCTGGGGGATTCAGGCGTAACCATTGTGTATCCCGCACTCTAATAGTCATCATGGCGTAACTCGCAGGGCTGAGAAAGCTTACGAACACAGATTGTTTCCTGGGGGATCCAAGCGTAACCATTGTGTATCTGCGATCCATGGTCAGACAACTATTTCGGTTTGGTTGATTTGTTTGGATTGTACTTTCCATATCTGTTTTAAATCAGTTTTTCAAGTATTTTCACTGGGTGTTGAAACAAGTCTACTAAGTACCTGGAGAAGTCTAGCTTTGCACCTGATCAACGCACTGCCAGAATCTACAGGAACGAGGATAAACTGTTAAGACATCGAGTTATAAAAGTATTTTGATAAAAGTATCTTGATAAAGTACTATATAAAGAATATTTTGATCAGTTATTTTCCCTTCTAAAAATTTAAAATGTTTTAATATTGTTTACTTTGAACCATCAGATTTGAATCAAATGACTATTCATCATACTATAATTTTTTTTAAATTGAAATGTATAATGGTTTAAATAATGGGTCATCCTTATCTTTCAACCTACTTTCCCTCCTAGCTACTTTCTCCCTAGCTACTTTCGGGATGTCTTCCAACCTATTGTTCTTTCTTGTTGTTTCTCTGCTTCCTTCCTTTTCGAGGACGAGAAGGTTTGAGTGGGGGAGAGTGTAACAACCCTAGATTTTTCATATGTTTTAATATTTGACTTTATTTTATTTTGAAATTAATTTAAAATTTTTTATTTCAAACATTTCATTTTTAAATATAAGTGTTGATTATTATGTGAATTATAATTTCAAACCGGTATAAATTGGATATTTTACTGAAAGATGAATTTCTGTTCAAACTGGTCAAACTTTGACTTTTAAATTTCAAATTTAAATATTTAAAATCCTAAATTTTATCTTTTATTATGGAAATAGATTTATTAACTTGAATACTGCTTTTCGTTTCGTTGAAAACGGATATAAATTGTGAAAGTTATGTATATTTCAATATTGAGTGCAATTTGTTTTATTTAGCAATTTTGTCTATTTTAAATTATATAAATTATATTTTCACTGTCATATTTTATTTTATATGTGTTAATATGTTGTTTTATGTATATTTTTGTCTTTTAACATTTTCAAAGAGATAATATAATTTTTCTAAAGTTCATTTGAATTTAGTTAAATTTACAGAGCCTAGTTATATATATTGCTATTTTCTTTATTTAATTGGTTTATTTAAATTTGATTTATTTATTTTTCTAATTTACTTTATTTATGAGTTTATTTATCTATATTGTCATCTATTTTCATATATATATATATATATATATATATATATATATATATATATATTAAAAATAAACTAGTAGAAATTTGAAAGGTTTTGAACTTTTTATATTCCAAAGTCCTTTTATCTTCCGCCTTTTCATTTTCTCAACTTACATCTTTATTGTTCTGGCCGACCTTCTCATTGCTTCAGCTGCATTTTTTTTCATTTTTACACATCATAACAATGCTTCTCATTCCACAAAAATCACGGCCACCATCTCTTGCAAAAAGTTTGGTAAAAAAATCCTTTTCTTTTTCATGTTTTCATCTTGTTTTCATGGTTTTGCACTTGCTTTCTTCATCTCTATTTGGCTTGGCCTATCTCCTCCATCACCATGGTAGCCTCCACCACCACATCTGGTCAACACCACCTCCAGCCTATCACCATGCCATAGTCGTGGTCTCCCTTGAAGAAGATCCACAAAAATTTTGAACAAACACCACCTATATCCAACATAGCCTAGCTACCATTGTTCCACCACTTCAACCAACCTTTAGCCGCCACTTCCTCCACCACCACCAGCTCAGAACTGACCACCACCCTCTGCCACATCACCCACCACCACCCGAGCCACTGTTTGGGCCCATCTAGCCTCTGGCCGAGCACATAGGAGCATCGAAGTGATGATTTGTTAGCCTTGTAGTGTAGTTTTGTGCACCTATATATCTATGCATCTTTAAAACCAAGTTAGGCCGATCTGTTTGGACCCAAACCCAGCCCTTAGTCCATGCCTTAGTTGAGCTTTTTCCATCACTAACTGATCCATGTGAGGTTGAGAACAAGTGCATACCATTTGAAGTTGTTTTGGGCTTTGATTTCTAGTGTTGTTCAAGTGTAAATTGTTTTGAACTTATGTTATTGTATTGTATTGTGTAAATGTTTAAACAAGGCAATTAGCTTTGGCCCTCCACTCTTCAGTCATTTTCGTATTGTCTTGCCTTCGTAGTGTCAGTATTGTTTTCTTTGGTAGCAATCTCCAGCTTTGAACAAGTGAGTTATTCTCGTCAGACAATATGTACATATATAACTAGTAAATTGACCCCTTTTGAATCTGCAAAATGCATTATCATGTTACACCTGCTATATTATGATTATATGATGTCCACCCATGCTTAAACACCTGTTATAACATCTGTTACTATTATATTATGTTGTTCTATTATTTTTATCAGTTTATCACACTGCAAGTTCCCTTTAGATTAGAATCACTATGGGTTGAAATGATACATACCCTAACGGATTTTAGAATATGAGAAAATCGTTATGGGCTGAAATGATAGGCCTGAATGATTTTGAATTATTTTCATTTACCTGGGATTGCGGGTTTGAAATGATCAAACCCGGGTTTTCTTTATAAATTTCGGGTTGAAATGATATATTACCCGTATCACTTTACCTAGGCTAGAAAATGAAATACAGACCCGTTGTTAAAATATGTTTTTCTAAAAAATTTAAGAAATTTTAGAAATGTAAATATTATAATATTTCGATTTAAATTTGATTAAAAATGATTTTTGTAAAGCATTATTGATTTTCTGAAGATTTATAAGTGAAATAAATAAATGGTAAAGTTAGAAAATATGAAGTGTAAGTTATTTTGGAAATTTTAATTTGGTGATAAATGGAATTTAAATTAAATATAAAAATTTGATAAATTTAAGATATTTTGAATTAAATGATTTTAAAATGATTTTATAATATATTAATGATTTTGAATAAAGTTAAAATGTGAAATGAATGAATATTTAAGTTGAAATTTTGAAATATAACTAAAATTGGAAATTTGTGAATTTGGCTTAAAAGTGAATTTTAAGTTAAGTAAATAAAAATGAAATTAAGTTATATTTGAAAATTTTAAACTTAAGTGTTAAGTTAAATTTAATTTAATGAATTTAAAATTTAATGTTGGAATTTATTAAGTGAATTATTATTAAATTTTGATTTTTTGAATGGAGATTTAACTTTATAAAATCATGAATATAAGGGTATTTGAATGATTATTTTAAAAGTGAAATTATATGATTTTATAAGTTAAAAATGATTTAAATAAAATATAATTGTTTGTCAAATTATATAGAATATTTGAAGTTAATTAACTGCATTTTTGAAATGCTATTAATTCTAATGTAAATGATAATACAACGTTTGTAAATGCTGTAGTTGATAATAATGAACCAAATGACTAAGTTTATTTAAAGGCTATTATAGCATTTTTGTAAATGTTATAATTTTTGAATTTAATTAAGTTTTATTTGAAACTAATGTAACACTATTACATCATTTTTAAATGCTATCTTTTGTTAAATTGAACGGTTTTGAATGTAACTTTCTGTAGCAGTTTCTAAATGCTACGAAATTTGAATTTCCATCTATTTTAATAAATTAAGTGAATAAATGAATTTTGAAAGACTAAAATTTTGGAAATTTATTAATTTAATTATTAAATATAATAACTTCATTTTATGATTTAAAATGAAGTAATTTATTTCGAAATATAAACTATTTTGAAATGTGTTTTGTAATGGTATTTAAATTAAATAAAAATGAATGTGGTTTGGAAGATATGATATTTTGATATTTTGAATGGATTTTGAATGATTTTGAATTTTGAAATGATATTTGATTTTTAAGTATAAAATACCATTTTGAAATTTTAACCGCGGGATGTATTTAATTTATAGTTTAACTGATTCTTAAAGGATGGGCGATCCCAAGCATCCTTTAAGTTATTGTGCATTTCTACTACAGTTCATATGAGTTGGTTTACATTATATAAGTATATATTGTCCTGACTCGAGTGTTTTGTGTTCTACTTTACGCTCGGGTCAGCCTGAGTATTCATAGCTTTGGATTCTCTTTCTGGAGCTGGTCTTTGTTGGAGTTTCTGCTTATCTACATTTATATCTACTTTTTGTTTCAGCTGTTCTAGTTTATCTCATGTATTAGTGAACTTCTATGTATTTGGGATTTCTATTATGTTGTTTTCAGACTGTGTTATGTAATTGGTTTGAGACTCTACCGTGGTAGCTTTATGAACTACTATGTATTTTATATTCCGCTGCGAGGTATTCTATTTGTTCCGTGTCTGTGATTCTGTGATTTGTATTTCATTTGCTCCAAATTTATTTACAGTGCGATATTTTGAGCAATTCAAGTACGACATGTGAGGATGTGAATGGCTGAAAATATCGGGTTGTTACAACTTTATATATAGTTTAAATGGTTTTAAGAGTTTAAAATGGGTTAAAATAGTTTAGGTGGGTTTAAGATAGTTTAAATTTAATTTAAAATAGATTAAACAGATTTAAAATAAATTAAAATGGTTAATGAGTTTAAATTAGGTTAAAATAGATTAAATTGGATTTAAATAAATAAAATAGACTAAAATAAGTTGAATTAGTTTAAATTGACTAAAAATAGATTAAATTAGTTGAATATTTTGAAAATCTTAGTAATCAGGGTTTAAAAATAATATATTTAAAATACTTTATATTAAAATAATAAATTTGAAATTAATATCAAATTAAACTATTCCTTTCATTCAACACATCTGGACCATGTCAAGCTTTCAGATTAACAAACAAAAATTTTGTCCTTTAATTCAAATTCTCATAAAATCATTTCAATTTATATCGATTTCAAGCTCATGTTGAACTAAAATTTTTAAGCACTTCAATTTCATAGATTTCAAGGTTAAAACATTCAACATTTTCAATAATTCAATTTCGATAAATTTCGTTTATATTTCAAATTCCAATTTTGAAATTTCTATTTTTATTCTTCAAATAACTCATTACCAACTCCAATTTCAACATTTAAAGCTTGGATTTCCAAAATAATTCAGTTTATATAATTGAACTTTTATTTCAAAATGTCATTTAACTAAATTCAAAATTTAAGGATTTAAACCATTTAATTTAACCAATCCGGTGTTCGTAAATAATTTTCTACCCTATGGTCAAGTGATACGGATGTATATCATTTCAACCCGCAATAATTCAAATTTACGGGTATATATCATTTTAACCCGAGATCCCGAATTAAAATAAAATCCACAAAATCACACGGGTTTATCATTTCAACCCATATTGATTTTTCAAATTCAAATTTTATAACTAACCGTTTTTTTCATTCTTGATTGCCTAGACGTTTGAAACCCTTTTAAAACAAATTTCCATGTCAAATTCAGTATTATATATTGCAATAATTACAGCGTTCAATTTTAATTGCAATAATCTCATTAATTATAATTTAAATTCCAATAAATTTATTTATTTTGATTTACATCTTATTATCCAATCAACCATCACCTTATGGATATAATTAACATTGATTTACCATTTATTACATCAATATTCTACAGTTATCATTTTAATTCATATTAACTGCAATATTTAAGTAGATTAATTGCAATTGGTTTCCAATTTAATTTCAACAGAATAAATAATGAAATGATGATTAAACCATTGTTACAACTTACAATTTAAAACACATTTCTATGTTTATTGTTTACAACCAAGCTAATGAATTCTCATACAGATTAATAATTCTATATTAATCAATTTCAATTAATTACATATAATTTCACCTTTAAATACAACATTTGGTGTATTTCCTTATTTATGATTTCTAACCTAATTAACTTTACAATTATTTCAATTACTTGAGATTACATTCAAATAGTCATCAATTACATTAAATTAACATTATTAAATTTCATTCTAATCGTTTCCTTATTTAAAAATCATAAACATTTTATAACGACCCTGACTCGACCTTCGAAAATCAGCACTGAATACATCACCCGTATTCGAATGCCACAGATCCAAACGTCGAATATGGTTCGCCGAAGCTTATAACACATTAAGTACAACAACACAATGGAAGAAAAATTAATAACTATATTGATATACAACATCTTGATACAAATGATACCGATATTAGAGCACAAAATATAAATAACAGCGGAATACAACACAACTGGATGGTCTAGACTTTGCAACCATCGACAGTGGAAAGACAACTCCAATAGAATTTCCGAAGGATAGAATCCAGAACTGCATATCCATCTCTAATGCTCCAAATCAAAAGCTCGAACCACCATTACGTTGTATTAAGCAAGGTCAGTCCAAGTGATCAAATGCTATCGCCGAATCCAAAGGCAGGATGCTATTGAATCTACACCTACTATTTAATTATTTGAAAATCCCAACTCTAGACTGCCTGTGTGGAAACTTGTGGGCACCCAGAGTTTAGAAAGGGAACAATAAACTCCAAGTCAGTCATGCGTCTGGTGTGAGAAAACGAGAATAGTTTTAAACAAAAACAAACAACAAAGAATTTAAGATTGAAATCGACAATGCTTTTTGGAAAAAGAAACTACCATAAGCCTTCCCGCACACACACAATTCAAGCGCACAATTGGAGGAGATTTCTCCATATGGTAGTCAAACATGTTTGATATGCGAAAACTATTTGATATTATTATTAATGCATAGTGCTGAAAACATTTGCATGTATAATATTAATCTTAGCCAGCATACGTACCATTATAGTATGCCTACTATAGCTACCACCATATTATATGGCAGGTTCTACAACTAAAACCGTACAAGGCATGTATTGGTGATTGGATTATCAACAAATGGTCAGGCTAAGAAACTTCCTATTGCCACATGGGTACGCCTCTGGAGGGACGCCCCTAGAACTTAACTAGCTCTCTGCCAACACAAGGCCGAGTTACCCTTTCCCTGAAGTAACACCTACAAGTATGCCATCCCTGGTCGTTTGCGGCCTTTATCCGAGGGCCCTCAACCACAAAGTAATAAATTTGCAGTGACCACATGAGTTAGTACCTGGGCTCCATACCATGATACCACCCTTTTCCAGAAGAAATGGGCGTACCCTAGGGGCACGACCCCTAATAACCTTGCCACATCTTTCCTATTTCGACCATTTTCAGGTTATGAGGTTCGACGAGGTCTCGTCCACAAAGCTATGATTTACACAAAAGCCATGCTTTGATCAACAAATGATCAACAACACTCAGCATTCCACACTACCAAATTGGGAATGTATCACTTGTAACCATCAATTACATAACCTCTGAGCTCGTACGTCTCAGAGAAGGGAGTCAAGCTAAGAGAATAAATTCTCCGCCACCAAACAGAAATGTATTTGATAGAAACCAGCTTTACATCTCAAAGTGTAATGTCAGACATACAACCACACAAGTTTGATACGAGTTCGAACAGAACCGAAGGCACTTCACAAAGAAGCCCTTGCAATCCGGTATTCACAATCCCGATCAGACTCCCCATCACATATGGAGATCTCTATAGTAGCGCGACTTAGTGCAGAGACATTCGACGGGTTTCCTTTCGTTCTCGAAAATACCCGATCTTCACCACCAGTCTTAAAATGCAATCCGTAACGTCGTATCATTCTTCGGAATGGGTTATATGACATAAGGTCCTCACCCAGCTAAACCGAATAATGAGCGCTCAATTTTAAAACCATAAGGATATTGGGATCTTAGTTAAGTCACAATTTAAAGCCTAAAAACTTTCCTTCAAATGGTTTAAACAAATTACCATTTTTAAATCTTTAAACAAAAAGATTCACTTCATAAAGTTCGCCAATCTTTCACAAAGATTCATTCATAGTTTTCAAAACTATTTCCCTTTCAAATCTTTTATACAAAAGATACACCTTTAAGACCCTCTTCAATTTCAAAACAAAGTTCAACAATGTTTCACAAAGATTTATCCATAGGTTTCCAAACTATTTACGATTCAAATCTTTTAAGTAAAAGATCCATTCCAGTTCAACAACAAGATTTACCAAATCTTTGACAAAGATAGCTTTCAAAATTATTTCCTTTCGACAAAACTGGGAATTCTTTCTTTTATATGAAAGCCATTATTATTTGAAAACAAATACCTTTTGTCTCGGGAAAATCCGATTATATTTGCTCAAGTTAAAGTCTTTCAAGTATAAACTTGAGTTGAATTTAAACTCTCAAAGGAACATATTTAAAATATCTTAAAGATGGTTTTAAAAATCCATATATATATATATATATATTATTTTACTTGTATAAAACCTTTCAAACCAAGTTTCCAAAACAATTTCAAAACTTAAACAAGATACATTATATTCAAAATAAATTTCAATTTCAAATTTTCTTTCGAAGGCTTTTCATATTCAAACCAATTCCATTTCCAAAACCATTTGGGTTCAAAATTCAACTTCAAAACCATTT
This sequence comes from Allium cepa, assembly GCA_030765085.1. Taxonomy (NCBI): domain Eukaryota; kingdom Viridiplantae; phylum Streptophyta; class Magnoliopsida; order Asparagales; family Amaryllidaceae; genus Allium; species Allium cepa. Next base: position 316,054,801 of record CM060941.1, on the reverse strand, counting down.
CATTAAATTCAAGTATCTATGACTTAACCAATTTCCTCGTGCAATCCATATTTTTCTGTGTATGGTGTAGTCCTAGGGTTTTACACAATAGTGCAACAACAATAATCATCACAATCCAAACACAGCAATATCGATAAGCGGTATAATCCTATAACGCTTGTCTTCATTTATAGATTCATAGATAAACAATATAAATTCATCATAGATAAATAAATTATATTCATCACAGCTCGAATTAAAATAATTCATATCATAAAGCATCACACATCTGGGATATCAAACAATTCAACATCCAATAGAATCCAAACATCCATAAGTAAGATTAATATATTATCTGATTAGTTTAAATCAGATTAATCACTAATGCAGGTTAATTGATCATTAATTAATTACAAACCATATTAATTAATTATCTTTTAATTATTTGTTAATTAACCTTTAATAGTAAATTAATTAACCTATAATTATTAATTAATCAACCTTAATTAATAAATAAATCAACTTTTAATCATTAAATAATTAACCTTTAATTATTTAATTATCCTTTAATTAATTAAATAGTTACCCTAATTAATCATCCTCTAATTAAGTAATTAACCTTTAATTATTAATTAATTATCCTTAATTGCTTTCATTAAGTAATTATCCTTCATTAATTAATTAATCACATTAATTAATTTATCTCTTAATTAATTATATTTTAATTAATTACCTTAATTAATTAACCTTTAATTAGTCACATAAATAAATTAATCACCTTGATTAATAAATATTTAATCATTAGTTAATTATCCTTATTTACTTTGATTAAATAAGTAAACTTTAAGTAATTAACCTTTAATTACTTACATTAATAAATCAACCTTTGATTAATTACAAATTAATTACCTTTTAATAAATTAATTAATCTTTAATCATTACTTAATATAAAATTATTTAAAAACCAAAATAATTAATCTTTAAAACATTTAACTTTAAAACTTTAAACCTTCGAAAAACTTGTTAAAACTTGTTTTATTAAATTACTTTGGAAATTGGGTTAACGTTGCTTTTGAAAACTTGATCTTTTAAACTTGTTAACTTCTCAAAAGAAAACCCTAGCTTATTGAATCTAAAACCCGTGCCATTTTTAGGTTTCCTCGAGCATTCCCCCGGGTTCCTTTCTCTTTACACTTTGTCTTTGGTTTTTTTAATTTTAAAACTTCTTAATCACTATAACACACAAGAATACACTCGAGAACAGACTCGAGCCACCCCACTGTTTCCCCGAAGCTATACCTGAGCCTCACCTTTCTTCCCAAATCCAACAGCCAGCTGACATTCAAAAACGCACGCGTGCACGTGCACGGCCGACCTTATCACCTTCGATCAACCACGTCACCACCAGCAAGTTGGCGATAACTACCATGACCCAAACGACCGCCTAACTCCGACCTATCGCGTCGGAAATTGAAACGAGCCTTCCATCCTAAACCCGGAATCCAACAACCATCAGAAAAAGACCTTGCTACGATGCCTCCCACCACCGGCCACCCGCCTTCTTGTCTAAAGCCCCGCCACACGACAACAAATCCATCCCCTAGGTCCGATCGACCAAAATGCTACGTCGACGACGCCATTGCCTCATGAGCACGATTGACCAAATACTAGGCTTAAACCCTAATTCGATTTCGTATGATCGTCCTGGTCAATTATAAATTCATTGATTATTTTCCAATGATCCACAATCTTCCCTCTACCACCACCTATCATCGCGTTGATCAACTCTTTGCCAATCAACGGGATTTGACAAAAACCCATAAAATGATCATCTCGAGAAATCTTTCCATTCACGTACTTAAAAAATTTGATTTCTACCTTAAAATTCATTATATTCTAGTGTGAATACAATTATCAAATCAAAACATGAATCTAAGAATATTGATTTTCTAGATTTAAAAAGTTTTACTATGAATTTGTTTTTCAGAAAAATACCTTACTGATTTACTTATAAACATTTTTAAAAATAGCATTAGGTTTAAATAAACAAATTTTGTTTAAAGATCATACCATAACATCAATTATATGAAGAGGTATTAAATTTTGATCTTGATTTGGATGCCTACACTAAGAACAGAGCCTATCCTCATATGTCCAGACATATATACTCAGGCATTCAAACACGCAATGATACTTTACATTCACACAACATATTTCATATCACAATTTCAATCACATGAACTAGAGATGAAACCAATCAAGGTCTAAAAGTTTACTCACCTGGAACTTGACAAAGCAGAGAGCAGTTTTTCCTTTTCTTTTGATCTGAAATTTTGTTTGTTTGATCAGCAGCTTACTTTGGTTTCCAGGCTTTACTTTGATTTGAATTGGCCTTGCTCAGATTGTTGTTTGATAATGTTATTTGATTTTGAACTACTTCAGGTTTCAAATAATCTTTGTTTTTTGTTTTGATTTCTTCATTTCCAGGCATGCAGACTGATTTTGAATTTTTGAAATATGCTTTGCTTCGGGTCTTATTTTCCAGGCTTTTGATTTTTTGATTTTATTTATTTATTTTTCACTTGATTGAATCTGATCTATAATTTTAATTGAAGCTTGATCCCTGTATTGCATTTCACAGGTTGAAGATTGTTTATTGCTTCTGATTTTTGATATGTACTTGCTTATTTTGAATGTTTTCAGATTTGTTTGCATTTGCTTTTCTTTTCTAGGTTTTGTAATCTACTTTGAATTTTTATAAAGGCTTTTGAAAATGAGGAGAGTGATACATATGTAAAATCTGATTTTCGTTTATTCATATTTTATAATTTTTAAAAGAAAAACAAGTCGCCACTTGTAATTATATGCTAACACTTGTATTTACAAATGATAATTAAGCAACACATGTATATGCATGTTTTAAATACCTTACAAATGTCATAATTTGTATTTTTATGTTTATATCCTTAAGTTAAATAATTTATAAATTTTGTTTTCAAACCCTTATGTTTAATACATTTATGTAATATGTTTAAATATGCCTTTAACTTTTATATTTGTGTATATATATATATACAATTTTAATTTTCTTACCTCATGTTTGTTTTTAAAAGAAAATGTATTATGTTAAACTTTTATTTTCACAAACTATACTTAATTCAAGTATAAATTTTAAAAATAAAGAATATTGATCTTTTTCTTAAATCTTATTTTATACTTTTATAAAAAAAATTTAAAAAATAACCTTAAAGAGATATGACTTTAAAACTAATTTTACATTAATAAGTGATCACACGTATGTATATTATAGAATTTAGCTTTAAAAAATTGTTTTGAAAATCATTTGTATTTGATTCAAAATATAACTTTCAAATTACAATGTGTATATATATATATACTTATTATAATTACAAAACAAATTTTAAATTAATTTTAAGTTGTAGATTTTTCAAATTCAAATTATTTCTCAAAAATATTAATTATTGAATTTTCAATCTCAAAATCCAATTTATAATCAATTTATATACGTATATGTAAATGAACAACAAATATCTTATTTAATTTGGAAAAATTCAAATTTATACATCATTTAATTCAAATTTTATTTTAATTATCAATTTAAATTTGATTGAAAACCAAGATCGTTACATTTTCCCCCCTTAAGAAAATTTCGTCCTCGAAATTTGCTAGGGAGACAACAAAGAATAGATAGAGAATTGTTTTGCCACATTAACATGATATATCTATTCTGCATCTGGCTTACCAAATCAGAATATCAATAATATGAGAACAAACTCATTTGATACTCTACGAAATACTCGGGTCATCAGATCTACGAAGATATACAGGGCATTGGTTAGTTCGAAGGGATAACTAACCGTTCGTAAATGTATTTGGACATGAAAGAATAGACAAATGGATACTCAACTCAGGTCAGAATATCCCAAAATATACACTAGCCTGTCCATCTTTAGGCTTTGATTCTCACAAGAAATTACAATAGAATTTCAAATTTGGTTTTAATCGAAATTTTTTATCGATACAATTTAATTTAACTTCATGTTTTATTAACCCATTTATTTCAAATAAAATTTCAAATTTATTAGAGTTAGAAACGAAAAGCTGATAAGAATCTGATGAAGAGAATATGAATTGAGAACCTTCTCTACAACGATTCGCAAGGCCACCATACCAAAGCTTCTCCCTCGAGCTGCCACGAAGCCATCAAAGAATTTGAAATCGAACGATGATCAAAGAAGATTGATAGAAAAGATTGTTTCCTTGTTGTTGCAGGATTTTGACCATTTGTATTGGTACTTCCCTGTCCCCTATCTCGTCCTCTTCTTGCACTCGTACTTACTATCAATGGATAGTAAGAGACTTTACTGAGGCATACGGACGGATATCTTAGGGATATACTCATTCTAGGGCATTTGTAACCCTATCTCTAATGGTCACCTAATGTGTTATACTCCTGGGCTAAAGTTTCAACCATTTCCTCTGATACCACTTATAACAACTCTGACTCGACCTTCGAAAATCGGCACCGAATACATCACCCGTAATCGAATATCGCAGATCCAAACGTCGAATATGGTTCGCCGGAGCTTATAACACGTTAAGTACAACAACACAGCAGAAGAAAATTGAATAACTATATTGATATACAACATCTTGATACAAATGATACCGATATTAGAGCACAAAATATAAACAACAGCGGAATACAAAACAACTGGATGGTCTAGACTTTGCAACCATCGACAGCGGAAAGACAACTCCAATAGAATTTCCAAAGGATAGAAAGAAGGATAGAATCCAAAACTACATATCAATCTCCAATGCTCCAAATTGAAAGCTCGAACCACCATTAGGTTGTATTAAGCAAGGTCAGTCCAAGTGATCAAATGCTATCGCTGAATCCAAAGGCTGGATGCTATTGAATCTACACCTACTATTTGATTATCTGAAAATCCTAACTCTAGACTGCCCGTGTGGAAACTTGTAAGCACCCAGAGTTTAGAAAGGGAACAATAAACACCAGGTCAGTCATGGGACTGGTGTGAGCAAATGAAAATAGTTTTAAACAATAACAAACAACAAAGAATTTAAGATTGAAATCCACAATGCTTTTTGCAAAATGAAACTACCATAAGGCCTCCCCGCACACACACACAATGCAAGCGCACAATTGGATGAGATTTCTCCACATGGTAGTCAAACATGCTTGATACGCGAAAACCATTTAATATTATTATTAGTGCATAGTGCAGAAAACATTTGCAAGTATAATATTAATCTTAGCCAGCATACGTACCATTATAGTATGCCTATTATAACTACCATATTAAATGGCAGGTTCTACAACTAAAACCATACAAGGCGCGTATTGGTGATTGGATTTCCAACAAATGGTCGGGCTAAGAAACTTCCTATTCCCACATGGGTACGCTTCTGGAGGGATGCCCCGAGAACTTAACCAGCTCTCTACCAACACAAGGCCAGGTTACCCCTGCCCGAAAGTAACACCTACAAGTATACCATCCCGGTCGTTTGCGACCTTTATCCGAGGTCCCTCAACCACAAACCAACAACCACAAAGTAATAAATTTGTAGTGAACGCATGAGTTAGTATCTGGGCTCCATACCATGACACCACCCTTTTCCAAAAGAAATGGAATTACCCTAGGGGCGCGACCCCTAATAACCTTGCAGCATCTTTTCTGTTTCGACCATTTCCGGGTTGTGAGGTCTGACGAGGTCTCGTCCACAAAGTTACGCTTTACAAAAAAGCCATGCTTTTATCAACAAATGATCAGCAGCACTCAGTATGCCACACTACCAAATTGGGAATGTATCACTAGTAACCATCAACTACATAACCTCTGAGCTCGTACGTCTTTGAGAAGGGTCTTAAACTAAGAGAATAAATTCTCCGCCACCAAACAGAAATGTATTTGATAGAAACCAGCTTTACAACTCAAAGTGTAATGTCAGACATACATCCATACAAGTCTGTTCCGGGTTCGAACAGAGCCGAAGGCACTTCACAAAGAAGTCCTTGTAATCCAGGTATTCAAAATCCCGATCGGACTCCCCATCACATATGGAGATCTCTATACCGGCGCGACTCAGTGTAGAGACATTCGACGGGTTATCCTTTCATTCTCGAAAATACCTGATCTTCACCATCGGTCTTCAAATGCAATCCATAACGTCTTATCACTATTCGGAATGGGTTATATGACACAAGGTCCTCTCCCGGCTAAACCGAATAATGAGCGCTCAATTTTAAAACCATATGGATATTGGGATCTTAGTTAAGTCACAATTTAAAGCCCAAAAACTTTCCTTCAAATAGTTTAAACAAATTACCATTTTTAAATCTTTAAACAAAAAGATTCACTTCACAAAGTTAACCAATCTTTCACAAAGATTCATTCATAGTTTTCGAAACTATTTCCCTTTCAAATCTTTTATACAAAAGATACACTTTTAAGATCCTCTTCAATTTCAAAACAAAGTTCAACAATCTTTCACAAAGATTTATCCATAGCTTTCCAAACTATTTACAATTAAAATCTTTTAAGTAAAAGATCCATTCCAGTTCAACAACAAGATTTACCAAATCTTTAACAAAGATAGCTTTCAAAACTATTTCCTTTCGACAAAACTGGGAATTTTTTTATTTTATATGAACGTCATTATTATTTGAAAACAAATACTTTTTGTCTCAGGAAAATCCGATTATATTTGCTCAAGTTAAAGCCATTCAAGTATAAACTTGAGTTGAATTTAAATTCTCAAAGTAACATATTTAAAATATCTTAAAGACGGTTTTAAAAATCCTGTGTGTGTGTGTGTGTGTGTGTGTGTGTGTGTGTGTATATGTATGTATATGTATATCTTACTTGTATAAACCTTTCAAACCAAGTTTTCAAAACATTTTCAAAACTTAAACAAGATACATTATATTCAAACTAAATTTCAATTTCAAATTTTCTAACGCTTTTCATATTCAATCCAATTCCATTTCCAAAACCATTTGGATTCAAAATTCAACATTAAAACCATTTCATTAAATTCAAATATCAGTGACTTAACCAATTTCCTCGTGCAATCCATATTTGTGTGTGTATGGTGTAGTCCAGGGGTTTTACACAATAGTGCAACAACAATAACCATCACAATCCAAACACAACAATATCGATAAGCGGCATAATCCTATAACGCTTATCTTCATTTATAGATTCACAGATAAACAATATAAATTCATCATAGATAAATAAATTATATTCATCATAGCTCAAATTAAAATAATTCATATCACAAAGCATCACACATCAGGGATATCAAACAATTCAACATCTAATAGAATCCAAACATCCATGAGTAAGATTAATAAATTATCTGATTAATTTAAACCAGATTAATCACTAATCTAGGTTAATTAATCATTAATTAACTACAAACCATATTAATTAATTATCTTTTAATTATTTGTTAATTAACCTTCAATAGTAAATTAATTAACCTATAATTATTAATTAATCGACCTTAATTAATAAATAGATCAACTTTAATCATTAAATAATTAACCTTTAATTATTTAATTATCCTTTAATTAATTAAATAGTTACCTTAATTAATCATCCTCTAATTAAGTAATTAACCTTAATTATTAATTAATTATCCTTAATTACTTTCATTAAGTAATTATCTTTAATTAATTAATCTTAATTGATCACATCAATTAATTCATCTCTTAATTAATTATCTTTCAATTAATTACCTTAATTAATTAATCTTTAATTAGTCATATAAATAAATTAATCACCTTGATTAATAAATCTGTAATAATTAATTAATTATCCATTGTAACGACCCGTAAAATTTCGATAATTAAATTTGTTAATTTAATGAATCTTGTTATTTAATATTGGAAGAAATAAAAAGTTGGAAGGTAATAATGTTAATGCAAGTTGATAAATAACTAATTTAGTGCAATCCCAATTTAATTGAAACAATTGTAAAGTCATAATCAATTGTATTTAGTAAATTGGGAAATAAATTTCGACAAGTGTAATTAATATTATGTTAATATAAATTAAGATAAATTTGAAAATAATGTCAGTTCCATTTATAATATGACAATTGGTTGATTTAAAGAATGGAAATCAAGATTTATCATATTATTTGAATTTAAATTATAATAATTGGGTTTATTGCAAATAAATGGAATTAAATATTTAGATATTACGTTAATGGGAAATTAAGGTGACATTTGAAGATTTTAATGTAATAAGTCATGAACCAAATGTTGGTTGCATCCTTATTATGATAAAATATGTGAAGAACAAGGTTTAAAAATTTAGTAAATGGATTTTGGTAATTTTACATTATAATTTCTGAATTTAATGAAATTGAAATTAAACACTGAAATTAAGGAATTAATCAATTTTAAATTGACATCTAAATTTTTTTAAATTAGTCTGAACGATTAAGAAATTTAAAAATGATAAAAATTGTCAATTTTAGAATTTAAATTGAAAATTTGATTTAATTAATTTAACATCAATTTATTTAATTAACTGGAAAATAGACATTTTGGCCACTGAACCGGATTTCGACGAAACCAGTTTCATCAGATCCATAACAGTGAATTATTTAGGATTTCAAGTTTCGCAACGATCGGACTTGTCATTCGATTGTACGGACTCGAAACACCTAGAAATCAATTAAATTGAAATCAATTTGAAACAATGTGATTTTAGCATAACTTCTTTATAAGATGGAATTTGGACTTGAAACCTGTTCCATTGATTTTAAAATATTCAAAAACATCTATTTTGATATATGGGTTGACCCAATTTCGTTCCGGAGTCAGAACAGGCTTTTCGAGTCATTTATCGTTCAACGGTCCAAACCAATAGTATCTGTTCCACTATTTCTCAGCTCTACCTCATGTTATAAACCCTAGCAGCCTTTCTATTTCTCATTTCTATATGTACAAAAATTTCAATTTCTCCTCTTTCCAATGGCTGAAAACCCTAAAACTCCTCAGTTCAATTCCAATTCAAATTTCAACTTCAGAAATCAAACTCCACAAACTATATCGAATTATATATCAATTCGAAGCTCTCGATGAGCATAAGTAATTCCATAGTTAGTTTTTCAATTTGAGCTTCTGCATGGCCAGAAATTATTGTTTTATTTTCGGCCGTCGATGCTTGGGATTGTCGTTTGACGGTGGATCTTCAATTTGGAGTCGATCAGGTGATGCTACGTTGGAGAGCATGATGTGTGGAGCCGATCTATGCGGTTGCTTTGTCGAGATGTGGCCAAAGTTCACCATGGTTGGGGGTATTGGGCAGCGGCTGCGACTTTGGATGGGGGCGCCGGAGTGGGCCGCTCGACCTGGGGAGGTGCGGTTCGTAGAGGCGATGGCGACGGTGGCCTTTGATCGTCGTGAAGGCAGTTATAAGCGGCGGCGTTTCGAGACGATGGGCGGCGGCTTCAACTGGGATGCTCGATTTTTTTGCACGGCTATGGTTTAGCTAGGTAAAGGATTGGTGACGTGGCTTCAACACATGGGTATATTTTTTTATGCTATTTTTTTAATTCAAACTATAAATGTTCTAACGCGCATAATTTTCATGTACGAGGTTCGTTTGACGCATCGTTTTCTCCGCTGCGATCCAAGCAAAATTCCAAACACTACGACGCTGGTTTGGACGAATTCTAAGACTGTTCAAATTTTGGATTTAAATTGGAGTTAAATTCAATTAACTTCAAAAGGTGAGTGTTATAACTCACTCACAACTTCTAAAATTTCTTATGTTTGTTAAATTTACTTATGATGTGATTAGAAATTTATTTATGACTATTTGGCATATTTTGAATCATCATCTCAGTTTATTTAAATTTATTTGGTTAAAACAATTATTTAAGTTTTTATCGAATATAAACTGCCAGTAAATACCTGTTATTTATTATCTATTCTATATTGATGTTATTAGTTGAATTGGATGATGATTGTGATAAATGTTTGATGGTTGATATTGGATAAACAGATATTGTATTTTATATTGTTATAAACTGCAAGTTGTTATGGATTTTATTTCATTCGGGATTGCGGTTTGAAATGATATATAATCGTATTTATATTTAAATTGCGGATTGAAATGATAAATATCCATATCACTTGACCATAGGATAGAAAATTATATACAGACACTGTGGTCTATATATAAAAAATATTTTGAAATGATTTCTATGGTTGTAAAGGAATATATGGTTTTAGATAAATATTGATTTTAGATATTATCTAAATGTTATTTTATCCTTGATTTTAAGCTATGAATAATTTGTTTTAATATAGAATAAGCTTAATAATAAGTTGATTTTATTGAAGATAATGTGGTTAAGTATTTAAATCTTATTTCAATATAGAGTTTATAATGATTTAATTAATTATGGTTAGAAGATAATTTTGAGATTTATTCGAAATTGAATTTATTTAAAAATTTAACTCAAATAAGTTTGATGTGAAATTTATTAAATTTGAAATTTTAAAAAGGTATGATTTTATAACTTGATTTTTGGGATTTATTTAAATGATAATGGATTTATTAAGTAAATTATTTCAAAACAAAATAATAGAAAATTGAATTTGACATATCTAGAGGAAATTACCAACTTAGTTTTGAAGAATAATTAAAGTTGAAAAATATTGAATTGAGATGGTTTATTTTTGTAGATCAAATCTGTTTGAAATCGATAAAATTTGGAAAAGTTTATGTGATATCTCGGAATTTTTGGCAATATAAATTTAATAATCTGTATTTAAAATTAAATTGATTTGATAATTTTTTGTAAATAAATTTGAATTGATTTAATATTCTTACTTTAATAAATATTTAATTAGTGAATTATCTTTTAAAAGCTAATAAATTGGTTTCCATATATATTTGTATATATTGCCAAAATATGAACTTTTTTTTAAATTTAATTAATAAGGTATATTTCCTAATTCTAATATTTTTGATTAAGCTTTTCAAAGCTATTTTATAAATAACTATATGATTTTAAATACATAAAATAAATGTTTAATTATTTAAAAAGGATTTTAGCTTAAAGTTTAAATAAGATTAATAATAAGATTTATTTAACATTCTTTTTAAAATATTGATTAATAAATATGAATTGTAAATTATTATGAAGTTTAAAATACAACTAATAAATGAAACATTTATTCATATAAGTAATAAGTAATTTATAACCTCTTTTATAAATTTATTTAAAATAATCAAAAATATTATTTTCAAATAATAGATATATGTATTGTTTTTATTTATAATTATACTTGGTTTTATTCTTTAAAAGTTATATATATATAACTAAGTATTAAAAACTAATTAATTTAGTTAAAAGCTTTTATTAACACTTAATTATAAATACAAATTACTTAAAAGACAAGTGTAAACATCCTAGAACTTAATTTAACATGTGTTAAGTTAACAAGCAAGGAAACTAACAAGTGTTAATATTTAAGACAAGTGTCAAATTGTATTTTTATTTTTATTTGATTTTTAGTAAATCATGAATTTAGTTTATAAACAATTGCCTTCTTCCATTCTTTTCTTTTTCTCATTTTCATTTCATAGTAAAGAAAATTTTCAGCCGAAACCATTCCACTCTAAAACAATCCTTATTTCAAAATTAAAATCAGTAATCACTCCTCAAAACCAAATCTGAAGAATCAAAACTATTTTTCCTCCAAAATCTGTAATTATCCTCATATCAAAATGAAAATCATTCCATGTAACTCATTTTCAAAAGCAAAGCATTTTCAAAAGCAAAGCATTTTCAAAACATATCATGCAAGTCTGTGCATTTTATTTTCTTCAATCTGTAAACACATTTCTCAAAACTGAAGCCTCTACATCATTTTTCTTCAACCTGGAATTGTTTCTTGCATTCTTCAAAATCTGGAAATCAAGCTACCAGGATGCATGTAATTTTCAAATCTAGAGCATGCAAGCCTGCATTCATTACCTTCAAAATCTGTAGCCTGCATTTTCTTTTAAAATTGGAAGTTGCATGCAAGTTTGTAAATCAAAATTTCAAGCAAATCAAGCTTTCAGCAAGCAATTCAAGTTTAAAGGTTTTCAATGCTATTTCAAAGATACGCCTTGTTCTTCATCTTCAAATTTGTGAGTAACATCACTTTTTTTAAAATTTAAATATATGAAATGGTTACATGTTCATTTCTGAAATTAGAAAGTGAAGTATGGATACATTTGGTGCATTTCTGTATATATGTGATTGTATGAATGTGTGCTTGACTGTTTAATCTGTAAATTAATTGTTTATAGTTTCAAAACTAAAAATTTAAACAAAATTGATTTCCTTTTCATCCAGGCTTTATTAAGATTTAAGTTTTAAACCAATGTTGGTTGTTTCATCATAAAGTAAATTTTAAAATTTGATTTAAGTGAAAATAAATTTAGAAGCTCACTGGAAATCAAGAACAACAGGGTAAAATAAAGATAAGTGTAAATTTAAATATCATAATTAAATGTTCCAGGTTTAGGATCTGAAATCTCATCCAAAATGATGATTTTTAAAACTAAAATCCTAATTTTTAGATTAAGGTGAAAGGTGCATTTCTGGTTTAACCAGAAATTGGTCATTGGGAAGATTCTGGTGATCTATGTTGTCTGGAGGGTTAGGATTTTTTGGAGTGATGCAGTGATGATCGGAGATTAAAGGAAAAATACCAGGAAGTTGGTCAGATCATGGTGGCGGTGGAGATTGATCAATGGAGTATGGAACCCTAGTTTTTATGGGTATGATTTTTTGTTTTGGTTCGACTTCCTCAGTGGATCAAGTGCATTAAGGACTTGGGTACTAGAAATTGGTGGGTTAACGAGGACTTCGCCGGAGTTTCAGAGGCAACGGTGGACGGAGCTTCAATGGCGAGGCGTTGACAGGTTTGGATGTTGTGGTTACTGCCTGTTCCAGGTTTTGGTTTTTGAACTCGAATTCAAATTCGAGTTGATTTTGAGCGATCTGAGGATCGAGGTAAGATGAGGAGTTGCTTCCCATTGTGAGATGATAGTAGATGTTGATCGGAGGCGATCAAAGTCACCGTGCATGTGCACGGTGCACTTTGTTCTGATGATGTTAGTGACGGAGTTTGGGATCGTAGAAGTTGTAGCGTACTCGAGTGATTCTCGGGTGATACGAATTTTAATTCGAAGCAAATTAGGTTTTGACTCGAAGTCATCTTAGGGTATGGCTGAGTATATTATTTTGTAACAGGTTTAAAAAAACAGAAGCCTGCTCTGTTTTAAAATTTAAAAGTAAAGTTTTAAATGTAAATAAAAATTTAAACTAAGTTTTAAAACCGGAGTTTGAATCTGAATTCAAGTAGTTTGAATCTTAATTTTGAAATGATTTAAATTTTTAAATTTAAATTTGGTTTTAACAACTTTTAAGTGTTTAAGTGAATTTGGTTTGAATTTAAACTGAAAATTTTAAATTGTAAAATAGAGATTTAAAATAAGTTTAAATCTAGTTTTGAAATATGGAATTTGGGTTTGAATTTCAGTCTTTAAAATAAAATAATGTTTTTAAATTTAAATTGTTTAACTACTTTAAAAAAATGATTAAAGATTTGAAATTTAAAATGAAGTTTAAAATGTAAGTAAGTTTTTGAATCTAAGTAATCTAGAATCAAAATTTGAAATGTATTCCAGTTTTGAAATTAATGAAAGTTTTTTTAATATTTAAAAATGATTTAAACAATCTTGTTTGTTAAAGTATATTTTTAAATTGTTTTGAATTTAAAAATGAATTTGGTTTGAATTCCTTTAAACTTATTTTATAAAATGAATATTTCTTTAACTTGTAAGACAAAAAGGTTTTCTGAATTGTTTTTAAACTTTGTTTCAGTTAAATTTGTATTCATTTTAAAATCTTAAATTTAAAATGAAATTTAAAATGAAATTTAAAGTAAATTTGAAAGCAAATTGTTTAAGTAAGAAGTATTTTATCTTAAAGATAAACAGAATTTAATGATTTGGATTCATTAAATTATTAAGTTAATTAAAATGGATAATTAATTATTTAATTAATTAATGATATGGATGATTAATTAAGTAATTAAGAGTTTTTAAATTGATTAATTAAGACTTAAGATTAGTTAATTAAGGATAATTAATTTGTAATTAAGGATTATTAATTTAAATATTAATTAATAATTAGAGATTAATTAATAAAGTAATTAAGAATTAATTAAGTTACAGTTAACACTTAATTAATTAAATAATTAGGATTAATTAATGGATTATTAAAGATTAATTAATTTGAATTAATAATGATAAAAGTAAGTTTAATTACTTAAGAAAAGTAATTAAAGAATTGTTAATGGTTAATGAAGGTCATTAACTTGAGATTATTTAATAATTAATTAATGTGATAAATTTTAATAATTAATTAATGTGATTAATTTTAATAATTAATTAAATTAATTAATTAATGATAATAATTTGTGAAATTGTTTAAAGTTTAATTACTTAATAGAAGTAATTAATGAATTAATTGCTTAATGTAATTAATTGAGTTTAATGTGATTAGTTTAAGTTAATTAATTAAGTTTAATTAATTTAAATACTTGATGATTTGATAATTAATTACTTAATGTAATTAATGGAATTGTAATTACTTAGGGAAGTAATTAATTGATAATTACTGGATGTAATTAAAGATGTTTTAACAATTGAAGTGATTTGGATTAAGTTACTTTGTGATTAATCAAGGGATTAATTGAGATTAATAATTAAGGAGTAATTAATTTATGGAATGAGTAATTAAGGGTAGTTAATTACTGAATGGTATTAAACAAGGGATTAATCAAGAAATTAATTAAGGAATAATTAATTTATTTAAATGAAGTAATTAAGGGTAGTTAATTACTGAATGTGATTAATCAAAGGTGATTAATAATTATGGTTTAATTGAGATTAATTACTTAATGTAATTAATTTAGATAAGTAATTAATTTAAATTTAATTAAGGATCATTAATTAATATAATTAATGATGTAATTAAGGGTTGATTAATTAAGATTAATTAATCAATGATAAGTGATTAAGGTAATTAATTAATGTAATTAATTAAGGATTGATGTAATTAATTATATTTAATTAATTAATGAAGTAATTAAAGGATAATTTCTGAAATTGTTTGAGAATAATTAATTTGAGAAATTAATTAAAGGATAATTAATCAAGGGAGATTAATTAAGGTGATTAATTAGAGGATGTCTAATTAATTGATTTCTAATCAATTAATGGTTAAGTAAGCAAGATTTAAAATGATGAAGTAATTAATTTAATTTATTTTAAATTAATTAAAGATGATGTAATTAATTTAATTCAATTTAAATTAATTAGAGATGAAGTAATTAATTGAATTTATTTTATATTAATTATAAATGATATGATTAGGTAAATCATTGCTTATGTATGAATGGATGATATTGGTTGCCTTAAATGGTTTGTAATCTCATCCATGAGATAACTAATGCTGAGTGATATGGATGCTTTGGTTGCATTGGGATGATAATATGGATTATCTGTTTATGATGATAATGTTGATTATCTATTGTGAATCTGTGAGTTATCTATCTGTGTGTATATAGATAATGGAATTGAATTGTTTTAAAACTTTAAAACAACTTGGACCTAAAAGATGGCGTTTTGGATTCGGTGAGACCGGGATCGGGTTTGCTACATTACAGCGTGATAGGGGGTTCTCGCTTTGCGTTAGGTGGCGAACGGGAGACTCTTACCCTTACATGTCCCCGAGGGTAGTATAAGGCCTTTTGGGGTTGGTTGCGAGTCGAGAGGCTGGCCGTAAAAGAAAATCCGAGATATCACTATGAGCCACGGCGGGGATGGGATGGTTGAAAAGCCTACCAGTCGATTGAGCCGCTGTTAATGGTTGAAAAGCCTAAACTATCACAGTTGGTATTAGAGCGCTAGGTTGAGCGAATACCTAGGCTCTGGAGTGGTGTCTTTCTTGAGAGAGAGTATTTGTATTTTTAATATATATATATATATATATATAATTATTTCTACCTATTTGGACTACCTGTTCGGGTTTTCCAATATAAGTTATAAAGGTAGATAAGGTAGTGGTGTGTGTAACACAACTACCATTGGTTGGAGTTTGAATGTTTGAGGTTGGAAGTGCATTTGTCGAGACTGTAGATCTAATACCGTCTCGGGTGAGCTTTGCTTTGTGTAGGGATTTCATCGATCTCTGAAGGAAACCTATTAAGGTTCGGAGTCTATCTTTGAAGTTGGATGAGTAGAGTTCGGATCTGTCGGTTAGGCAGAAGAAGTGATGTATCTTGATACTTCAGGAAGTAGTAGCTGCGTGATGAGATGTAGTGATTATATATGTGTCTGAAGATGTTTCTTTGGAACAAGAGTAAGGAAGTGTGTCTGTTTCGGTGATGTGGCTGAGTCAAGCAAGGTGTTTCTGTTTGGTTTGAGGTCCATGTTTCTCGAAGAGCTTTGGATTAGGATTTCTTTGGCATTGGTGTTAGCAGTGCAGCTCAGGGTGTTTTGTGTTGGCAGGAAGTTTTCTGGCTAAACAGTTTTTCTGGAGGAGGAGTTTAGAAGCTGCAGAGTGGATCTGTTTTTTCAACGGATTGGCTACACCAGCATAAGCTGTTCTGTTTGGTAAAAAGAGAGAGCAGTTTCTTTGGATATTAGGCTGGGTTGATCGCAAAAGCGACTTGCAATGGTTGAGTGTTCTCTTGGGTTGTTGGAGATTGTCCGGATGTCTTCAGGGAAGTCAGAGGTTTGTCCGCATATGGAGATCGAGTTTTCTTATCGGCTAAGATTCCAGGATTGGTACCGGTGGTTCAGCTAATAGAAGAATGGTTCCTATAGTTAGAGGTTGGTGAAGCAGCTTAGGATTGGTGGAAATTCTGAGTTTTCTTTATGGATCTGTGGAATCATATTTCTGGAATGTGGTGTCTAGTCTGTCTTTGTGTTCTTCATCAACATTTTCATCTACTTCGGATCAGAGTTGTGCAGCGGAAGCAGTTTGTGAGTGCATCTGTTTTGTCTTTTCTGGATAAGGAGAAGTAAGTTCAGTCTCTATTGTTTGAGGAGTAAAGTTTGTATTCTTGGTTTTGGATTGATCTTGAGGAGATCATGGTGATGGGTTGTTTTGGTCTAGTCTATTTCTAGTGGAATCATCAAGGGTTAAGCTGATTGGGAAGGATGTAGGCAGCCCAGGATCGTCCGAAGAATTTTTTGGATAAGAGGCGGAGGAATTTGGATTCTGGAGTCGAAGATTTGGTTTTGTATAAGATTTCTCCTATCCAAGGAGCTATAAGACTTGGTAAGTTTGGAAAGCTAGCTCTGAGGTGTTTTGGACTTCTTCTGTGTTTTGGTAAGATAAGTGTTTGGTCTTCAGAGTTGAATTGCCAGTTTGGATAACTGGGATTCGGTATGTTTCACGTATCTCTGAGGGAGTACGTGTATGATATATTTCTGGTTGTAGAACCAGAAGTTCAGGAGGTTCGGCTGTTGAGTCAGACTCGTCTGTAGTTTGATATTCTGTTTAGTTTTGTAGATTTAGATGAGTGGGAGCTTTATAGCTTAGTAGTATTGATTGTTTGGATTCTGTAGAGCGAGTATCCCGATATTTATACTTGGAAACTCTAGGAAATTCTACCCAGAATTTTTTTGGATAGTTAGATTTGTTTTGATTGTGTGAATTGGTTTGCATGTGGTTGATAATATATGCTTGTCATTTAAAATTAAATCTTTAATGAGATTATTAAATTACCTTTGTTTTAAATTTCGGGGACGAAATTCTTTTAAGGGGGAAGGAATGTGATATCCCATAATTTTTGGCAATATAAATTTAATAATCTGTATTTAAAATTAAATTGATTTGATAATTTTTTGAAAATAAATTTGAATTGATTTAATAATCTTACTTTAATAAATAGTTAATTAGTGAATTTATCTTTTAAAAGCTAATAAATTTGTTTCTATATATATTTGTATATATTGTCAATATATGAACTTTGTTTTAAATTTAATTAATAAGGTATATTTCCTAATTCTAATATTTTTTATTAAGCTTTTCAAAGCTATTTTATAAGTAACTATATGATTTTAAATACATAAAATAAATGTTTAATTATTTAAAAAGGATTTTAGCTTAAAGTTTAAATAAGATTAATAATAAGATTTTTTTAACATTCTTTTAAAATATTGATTAATAAATATGATTTCTAAATTAGATATGAATTTTAAAATAGAACTAATAAATGAAACATTTATTCATTTAAGTAATAAGTAATTTATAACCTCTTTTATAAATTTATTTAAAATAACCAAAAATGTTATTTTCAAATAATAGATATATGTATTGTTTTTATTTATAATTGTACTTGGTTTAATTCTTTAAAAGTTATATATATATATATAACTAAGTATTAAAAATTAATTAATTTACTTAAAAGCTTTTATTAACACTTAATTATAAATACAAATTACTTAAAAGACATAGGTAAACATCCTAGAACTTAATTTAACATGTGTTAAGTTAACAAGAAAGGAAATTAACAAGTGTTAATATTTAAGACAAGTGTCAAATCATATTTTTAGTTTTATTTGATTTTTAATAAATCATGAATTTACTTTATAAACACTTGCCTTCTTTCATTCTTTTCTTTTTCTCATTTTCATTTCATAGTAAAGAAAATTTTCAGCTGAAACCATTCCACTCTAAAACAATCCTCATTTCAAAATTAAAATCAGTAATCACTCCTCAAAACCAAATCTGAAGAATCAAAACTGTTTTTCCTCCAAAATCTGTAACCATCCTTATATCAAAATGCAAATCATTCCCTATAACTCATTTTTAAATGCAAAGCATTTTCAAAACATATCATGCAAGTCTGTGCATTTTACTTTCTTCAATCTATAAACACATTTCCTCAAAACTGAAGCCTCTACATCATTTTTCTTCAACCTGGAATTGTTTCCTGCATCCTTCAAAATCTGGAAATCAAGCTACCAGCATGCATGTAATTTTCAAATATGGAGCATGCAAGGCTGCATTCATTACCTTCAAAATCTATAGCCTGCATTTTCTTTTAAAACTGGAAGTTGCATGCAAGTTTATAAATCAACATTTCAAGCAACTCAAGCTTTCGGCAAGAAATTCAAATTTAAAGGTTTTCAATGCTATTTCAAAGATATGCCCTGTTCTTCATCTTCAAATTTGTGAGTAACATAACTTTTTTTCAAATATAAATATATGAAATGGTTACATGTTCATCTCTAAAATTAGAAAGTGAAGTATGGATATATTTGGTGCATTTCTGTATGTATGTGATTGTATGAATGTGTGCTTGACTATTTAATCTATAAATTTATTGTTTATAGTTTCAAAACTAAAAATTTAAACAAAATTGATTTGCTTTTGATCTAGGCTTTGTAAGATTTAAGTTTTAAACCAAAGTTGGTTGTTTCATCATAAAGTAAATTTTAAAATTTGATTTAAGTGAAAATAAATTTAGAAGCTCACTGGAAATCAAGAATAACAGGGTAAGATAAAGATAAGTGTAAATTTAAATATCATAATTAAATGTTCCAGGTTTAGGATCTGAAATCTCATCCAAAATGATGATTTTTAAAACTAAAATCCTAATTTTTAGATTAAGGTGAAAGGTGCATTTCTGGTTTAACCAGAAATTGGTCATTGGGAAGATTCTGGTGATCTATGTGGTCTGGAGGGTTAGGATTTTCTGGAGTGATGCAGTGATGATCGGAGATTAAAGGAAAAATACCAGGAAGTTGGTCAGATCATGGTGCCAGTGGAGATTGATCAATGGAGTATGAAACCCTAGTTTTATGGGTTTGAGTTTTTGTTTTGGTTCGACTTCCTCAGTGGATCGAGTGCATCGAGGACTTGGGTACTGAAAGTTGGTGGGTTGACGAGGACTTCGCCGGAGTTTCAGAGGCAACGGTGGACAGAGCTTCAATGGCGAGGCGTCGACAGGTTTGGATGTTGTGGTTACTGCTTGTTCCAGGTTTTGGTTTTTGAACTCGAATTCAAATTCGAGTTGATTTTGAGCGATCTGATGACCGAGGTAAGATGAGGAGTTACTTGCCGTTGTGAGATGATAGTAGATGTTGATCAAAGGCGATCAAAGTCACCGTGCATGTGCATGGTGCACTTTGTTCTGATGATGTTAGTGATGGAGTTTGGGATTGTAGCAGCTGTAGCATACTCGAGTGATTCTCGGGTGATTCGAGTTTGAACTCGAAGCAGATTAGGTTTTGACTCGAAGTCATCTTAGGGTATGGCTCGAGTATATTATTTTGTAACAGGTTTTAAAAAAAAACAGAAGCCTATTCTGTTTTAAAATTTAAAAGTAAAGTTTTAAATGTAAACAAAAATTTAAACTAAGTTTTAAAACTTGAGTTTGAATCTGAATTCAAGTAGTTTGAATCTTAGTTTTGAAATGATTTAAAATTTGAAATTTAAATTTGGTTTTAACAACTTTAAGTGTTTAATTGAATTTGGTTTGAATTTAAACTGAAAAGTTTAAATTGTAAAATAGAGATTTAAAATAAGTTTAAATCTAGTTTTAAAATCTAGAATTTGGGTTTGAATTTCAATCTTTAACATAAAATAAAGTTTTTAAATTTAAATTGTTTAACTACTTTAAAAAAATGGTTAAAGATTTGAAATTTAAAATGAAGTTTAAAATGTAAGTAAGTTTTTGAATCTAAGTAATCTGGAATCAACATTTGATATGTATTCCAGTTTTGAAATAAATGAAAGTTTTTTTAATATTTAAAAATGATTTAAACAATCTTGTTTGTTAAAGTATATTTTTAAATTGTTTTGAATTTAAAAATGAATTTGGTTTAAATTTCTTTAAACTTATTTTCTAAAATGAATATTTCTTTAACTTGTGAGATAAAAAGGTTTTTTGAATTGTTTTTAAACTTTATTCAAGTTAAATTTGTATTCATTTTAAAATCTTAAATCTAAAATGAAATTTAGAATGAAATTTAAAATGAAATTTAATTAAATTTGAAAGCAAATTGTTTTAAATGCTTTGATTAAGTAAGAAGTGTTTTATCTTAAAGATAAATAGAATTTAATGATTTGGATTCATTAAATTATTAAGTTAATTAAAATGGATAATTAATTATTTAATTAATTAATGATATGGATGATTAATTAAGTAATTAAGAGTTTTTAAATTGATTAATTAAGACTTAAGATTAATTAATTAAGGATAATTAGTTTGTAATTAAGGATTATTAATTAAAATATTAATTAATAATTGGAGATTAATTAATAAAGTAATTAAGAATTAATTAAGTTACAGTTAACACTTAATTAATTAAATAATTAGGATTAATTAATGGATTATTAAAGATTAAGTAATTTGAATTAATAATGATAAATGTAAGTTTAATTACTTAAGAAAAGTAATTAAAGAATTGTTAATGGTTAATGAAGGCCATTAACTTGAGATTATTTAATAATGAATTAATGTGATTAATTTTAATAATTAATTAGATTAATTAATTAATGATAATCATTTGCGAAATTGTTTAAAGTTTAATTACTTAATAGAAGTAATTAATGAATTAATTACATAATGTAATTAATTGAGTTTAATGTGATTAGTTTAAGTCAATTAATTAAGTTTAATTAATTTAAACACTTGATGATTTGATAAATAATTACTTAATGTAATTAATGGAATTGTATTTACTTAGGGAAGTAATTAATTGATAATTACTGGATGTAATTAAAGATGTTTTAACAATGGAAGTGATTTGGATTAAATTACTTTGTGATTAATCAAGGGATTAGTTGAGATAATTAATTAAGGAGTAATTAATTTATGGAATGAGTAATTAAGGGTAGTTAGTTACTGAATGGGATTAATCAGGGGATTAATCAAGAAATTAGTTAAGGAATAATTAATTTATTTAAATGAAGTAATTAAGGGTAGTTAATTACTGAATGTGATTAATCAAAGGCGATTAATAATTATGGTTTAATTGAGATTAATTACTTAATGTAATTAATTTAGATAAGTAATTAATTTAAATTTAAATAAGGATCATTAATTAGTATAATTAATGATGTAAATAAGGGTTGATTAATTAAGATTAATTAATCAATGATAAGTGATTAAGGTAATTAATTAATGTAATTAATTAAGGATTGATGTAATTAATTATATTTAATTAATTAATGAAGTAATTAAAGGATAATTACTAAAATTGTTTGAGAATAATTAATTTGAGAAATTAATTAAAGGATAATTAATCAAGGGAGATTAATTAAGGTGATTAATTAGAGGATGTCTAATTAATTGATTTGCAATCAATTAATGGTTAAGTAAGCAAGATTTAAAATGATGAAGTAATTAATTTATTTTATTTTAAATTAATTAAAGATGATGCAATTAATTTAATTCACTTTAAATTAATTAGAGATGAAGTATTTAATTTAATTCATTTTAAATTAATTATAAATGATCTGATTGGGTAAATCATTGCTTATGTATGAATGGATGATATTGGTTGCCTTCAATGGTTTGTAATCTCAGCTATGAGATAAGTAATGCTGTGTGATATGGATGCTTTGGTTGCATTGGGATCATAATATGGATTATCTGTTTATGATGATAATGTTGATTATCTATTGTGAATTTGTGAATTATCTATCTGTGTGTATATAGATAACAGAATTGAATTGTTTTAAAACTTTAAAACAACTTGGACCTAAAAGATGGCATTTTGGATTCGGTGAGACGAGGATCGGGTTTCCATATTTGGATATCTGAAAACCACATCGATCCAAATTAATGATAGGTCGTGAATCTCAAGTGAAGATGAAGATTCAAAATGCAAGGGTTATTGTCGTTAACTCTGAGGGTGATTCCAAAATGAGTGTAACGAGATAATGCCTTCAGTTTCGTTCGAACCCAGAACGAACTTGTATGGATTGAAAGCTTTCAGAACATCGTCAGGTGGACGATGAGAATTCTAAGAGATGTGTTCTATAAAGGTAATCGTAGCCTCAAGCCTCATCAACCGGGAATGGCTAAAACATGGAAGGTGCAGCAAGGCTAAGTGGGTCATGCCCAAGTAGGACAAGATTAACCCCTGCCTAGATATCCCTTTTATTTTGGCTGTGTGGTGCGGTTGCTGATCACAACTGCGAGGTGGTCTTGTTCGGAACTGTTCGGTAAGGAATGGTTCTGGCTTTGTGTTGCAGGGGATTGGGAGTAATCCTCAGTACATTGATCTAGGCAACGTACTGTGACGGGCGGTACCCCAGTAGCCCTGCCATTGTATGGAATCCAATCTCCAATAAGTGCCGTACGAATTAGTTGTGCCTAACTATGTTGGAACGTGAGATGTAAGCATTCCAGCTATTTCTGTATTTTATTTGAAAACCCTAGACCCTATTATAATATCATCGGATTTCCTATCAAATGTTTTGGTTAGCGTAAGTTAAAAACTTTTCCATGTTTATGTGTGGGAAGTCTTACGTGATACCTTTCTTTCAAAGGTTTTTCAAAGTTAAGCAGCTTTCACCTGTTACTCACACCAGACCCATGTCTGACCTGGAGTTTATTTCTGTTTTTCTTAAACTCTTGGGTACTCAAATTTTTACGAGTAGCCAAGGGATTCAGGTTAGCTTTGACGAACTGTGAAGGAGCAATGGAGCAGGAGGCTTCTGCGTTATAGATATAGTGTTCCGTTGTGTTGGTATCTCTGAGTGGTTTCTTTGTATTGTATTGAGTTGTAATAACTAGACATGTGTTTATAACTGTCTAGTATGTGATGTATTGCCTATGTAACTCTGATAGATGTTGTATATGATACTATGCAATACTTATGTTATTAATATAATTTATTCGTTCCTCTGTTGAGATTCTGATGTTGTTTCTTCTTTCTCTTCTTTCTTTTCTCTTTTCTATCCATTTCTTTCTTAAAGAGGATGCGACTTTCTGGTAGTTGAAAGTCGGGTCGTCACCGTTTATTTGGAAACTGAATCATATTGAGATTTATGATCTGGGATTTGGTTAAATTTAAAATTTAGAAATACGAGTTGTTTTGGAATTGATTTGTGAAATTTAAGAAGCTAGTTTATTATATAAAGTATTTTAATATTTAAACCATTTAAGCGGTGGAAGTTATGTTTCAAAGTATTATGATTTAAAAGTGTTATATTTCAAGTATTTGGTTTCGAAGTATATAACTTTGAAAGTGCTATGATTTTGGGAAAATAATATATCTGAAATAAAAATGATATTATATTAATTTGGGTTTTTATAAAAATGATATCATATTGATTTGGTTTTGAAACGAAAATGATATCGTATTCAAATGGTTTTGAAACAGATATTATATTCTGGTTTTGAAGTATAAATTATTTTGAAATGACCGCAGTGTCATAATAACGTTTGGTTGTTAAAGAGACCGGGATCGAAAGTTGTCATACTCTCTGCTAACTCCGAAAACCACTTTAACAGCCGTGTACGCGGTGGAGATTCCAGAATGAAGTAGGATGGCGACGGCGTTCCTTTGAGGTATGAACGTGGACCCGACTTCTGTGAGTTGGCTTAAGGTGGCGAAAACTGGAGCGATCTTGGGATAGTGAGGTAGCCTCTCTTATCGGACACACTCCTTCGATATTATATTCTGACTTTGAGATTGATTTGATGGCCACTTTTGACTTTTGATTTTCGGGGTGTGGCTCGAGGTGGGCAGTAGCTGTGCGCTATGCGTCACCACCAGCCCGTGTGCGTAATTGGTATACCTACCCTGGCATTGCCTTTTGTGCCGTGTCACCTACCTTAGCGCGCCTCGTACGAGTTCGGTTTTCTCCCGTAGCCCGTGGAGTATTTAGGGTAGTCTCCCGATCTGGAGATATGCTGATACTGGATGGACTACTGGGACTATTACATGTTAAGGGAAATATTAGGTCAATCCTTAACGCTATTTAAAAGTAAGTTTATTTTACTATAGACATTATTATAATAGCGAAATATTACTACATAGTAAATAGTTTAACGAATCCTTCAAAGATGTAAATTCCGAACATCGCTTGAGTTACTACACTCACGTTAGACACTGGATAGGAGATATCAAATCCCGTAAACATCTCTGACGCTGTTCCACACTTATTTTACCGTTGATTTAACTTACATAAGATCTTTTAGTTCTGACCCGTGTGTTTTGTCTTTTCAATTCGCTCGGTTCAGTCCGAGTATTTCAAGGTTCGAAGACTTTATCTCTGGAAGACGAAGATGGAGATTTGTATTACTATTATTTATTATATTCCATTGCATTCATAATGTTTCGCTGCATTATTTATTATTCTATGGTATGTGTAACTCTGATATGTGTTGTATAAGAAAAATCAAATGTTTTGTAAAACAGCTTCATGAACTGTTATTTGATTATTATATTTTGTCATTCCGCTGTGGGATTCTGTTTTTTTATTTCTTTCTCTGCTTTTCTTATTTACCCCATAACAATCCGCCCTTTTTTATGGTTTGAATCTGACATGTGTCGTTCATCGTCGATTTAAAGTGTACAAAATGGCGGGATGTTATATCTGGTATCAGAGCTTTGGTTTAGCGATAAACCTTAGCTTTGTGGGGTCTGACTCTTTATCAATAGGGTAGTAGTACCCTGTGATGAGTCGCTGAGTGTATATATATATGAGAGAGCGTATTTGTTAGTGTTATAAAAAGGGTTTTGATATTGTGTTAATTTGTTCCATTTTGTATTTATAAATTCTGGTTGGTGCATAGGACGCTTGACATCAATAAGGATTTCTAAACACTTAATAGGACATACCAAAACAATATTGTTTTGAATATAGGTGAATGAAATAATTTTGCCTACTATATTTTCTATATATAAAACAAAAATTTTATAAAAACTATATTTGGTTGTAATATATTGGTTGTCTGGTAGTGAAATTTATAAACATTGATTGGAAACAAAATTTAAAGAAAATAAAATAAATGAAAATTGGAAATTTTAGAACTTAAGTTCCGGGGTTTTGAAAATTTCTTTCGAATGATTTTAGGATACTAATAATATTGTTAGTAGTATTTTCTGATATAAATATTTCAATATAATTTGAAAGAATTGTTTTAAAGAAACTTTGGAAAGAAATAAGTCCTGTACTCCCCTCTCTATCGCTGGAAAATAATTTCGATGATGAATGTACGCATCATCGATATTTATTTTCGAGTTTCTAAGTGGGAAGGCCACTGTAGTAGTTTTGCTGCAGATTTATTTGATAAATCGGTATAAATTTCAAATTGTTTTAAATATAAATGGATATATAAATTGTAAGCGTATACATCTATCTATTATTTTAAGATGATTTGAAATTTAACCCGATATTTAATTCTTAAGTTTCTGTTAATTAATAGTTTCAATTATTGCAGTGAAATGGAATATAACTAATTAATAATGGGAACCTCTAATTAAAATAAAAGATATATATGAAAATGTAAGATAATGAAGTCGTAAGAAAGTTGGAATTTGTGATCTATAAAAAGCATATATATATATATATATATATATATATATATATATATAAAAGATAATGAAAGCAAAGGACATGATGATTAAACATTAGATTAATTAAAAGAAATAAGATAAACTTGTATAATTTTCAAACGCATTCTTAAAAAGCATATGTATAACTTACCAAATATTAAAAGTTGTAATGTTTAATAAGAAATGTAATGGAAATTGTACAAGTAAACTTATGAATGAAAGTGTTCAATAAAATTTGCTTTATATATAACAAATTTAACATGAAAATAGTTATAAACTTGAGTCAAAATTTTAATACTACTAATCAAATGAAATAGGAAATGAGTAATGTAAGTAAAGATTTTGTGCTTAAGTTAATGTGAAACCATTTATTATTAAACTAAATAAATGAAATTGAGAAATGAATAAATGTAATAGAATAAAAGGAAAATTACGTGATATGTATAAATGAAATGAGATTTTGTAAGAAATGAATAAAAGTAAATGAAACTGTAAGAAATAAAATGTAAATTAAAAATATAAATTATTACATTAATGAAAAGGAAGTGAAGCAATAAGTGTTATGAAATGAAATTGATAAGAATGAACATAATTTTTGCTTGAGGTTATTGTTGTTTGGTTTATGGTTGTTTGAGGCAAGGATACTTTAAATTTGTTTGGATGTATGAATAATCTATTTAGTTCCATCTAAGACTGTTGAGTAAATGGTGCATCTAGTAGTTTATTTTCATTCTGTACAATTTAAAGTTTAAATCCGAACAACTATTTGTTTGTTTGCTATGGATATGGATGGTTGATTTTATTGGCTTCATATAATGGTTGTATGTTGTGATCGCAAGTGATTATTATTGATTTGTTGTTAGTGACTGAAACAACTTTAAATATTTCATTTTTTATAATTATTAACTCTTTTGGATTATATAAGTGAAATACAGGTTATGGAAGCAATTGCTACTGCTTTTGGTTTATAATTAAGCGTTAATTGCCCGACAAATAGGTATGTTTTCGGATTATGGTTTATAGCGTTAATATATTGTTATTCCTGTGTTGGGATATATTATTTTGAAAAATATATGTTATATATTGTTATATTTGATATTATATTTTCTCCCGAGCCACTTCGTACAAAGGAGACTCTGCCGAAGTTTTCCGTGAATTTTGGACTTAGAAATTTTTTGGAAAATGTTTACAAACTTTATTAATTAAAGTATAAAAAGATTTAATGGTTATAAATTGATATATTTTAATTAAATTATTAAATTTTGCGAATTTATTTGTTTATAAAATTAATATTTTGAATAAGATGTATTGACTACTTAATTCTTTCTTTTCCCCTTCTTTTTCCTTTTCGAGGACGAAAAGTTTTGAGTGGAGGAGAGTGTAACGACCCATAAAATTTCGATAATTAAATTTGTTAATTTAAGAATCTTGTTATTTAATATTGGAAGAAATAAAAAGTTGTAAGTTCATAATGTTAATGCAAGTTGATAAATAACTAATTTAGTGCAATCCTAATTTAATTGAAACAATTGTAAAGTCATAATGGATTGTATTTAGTAAATTGGGAAATAAATTTCAACAAGTGTAATTAATATTATGTTAATGTAAATTAAGATAATATTTGAAAATAATGTCAATTCCATTTATAATATGACAATTGGTTGATTTAAAGAATGGAAGTCAAGATTTATCATATTATTTGAATTTAAATTATAGTAATTGGGTTTATTGCAAATAAATGGAATTAAATATTTAGATATTACGTTAATGGGAAATTAAGGTGAAATTTGAAGATTTTAATGTAATAAATCATGAACCAATGTTAGTTGCATCCTTATTATGATGAACGATGTGAATAACAAGGTTAAAAAATATAATAAATGGATTTTGGAAATTTTAAATTATAATTTTTGAATTTAATGAAATTAAAATTAAACACTAAAATTGAGGAATTAATCAATTTTGAATTGACATCTAAATTTGTTTAAATTAGTGTGAATGATTAATAAATTTAAAAATGATAAAAAGTGTCAATTTAGAGTTGAAATTGAAAATTTTATTTAATTAATTTAATATTAATTTATTTAATTAACTAGAAAATAGCCATTTTGGCCACTGGCTCGGATTTCGACGAACCAGTTTCATTGGATCTATAACGGTGAATTATTGTAGGATTTCAAGTTTCGTAGCGATCGAACTTGTCGTTTGATCGTACAGACTCGAAATGCCTAGAAATCAGTTAAATTGAAATCAATTGAAATCAATTTAAAACAACGTGATTTTAGCATAACTTCTTCATACGATGGAATTTGGACTTGAAACCTGTTTCATCGATTTTAAAATATTCAAAACATCTATTTTGATATACAGGTTGACCCAATTTCGTTTCGGAGTCAAAACGGGCTTTTCGGGTCATTTATCGTTCAACGGTTCAAACCAATCGTATCCGTTCCTCTATTTCTCAGCTCTACCTATATATATCCTGTTATATACCTTAGCATCCATTCTATTTCTCATTTCTGTACGTACAAAAATTTCTATTGCTCCTCTGTTCAATGGCTGAAAACCCTAAAACTCCTTAGTTCAATTACAATTCAAATTTCAACTTCAGATATCAAACTCCACAAACTATATCGAATTATATATCAATTCGAAGCTCTCGACGAGCGCAAGTCAATTCCGCAGTTAGTTTTTTAATTTGAGCTTCTGCTTGGCTAGAAATTATTGTTTTATTTCGGCCGTCGATGCTTGGGATCGTCGCTTGACGGTGGATCTTCAATTTGGAGTCGATCAGGTGATGCTGCGGTGGAGAGCATGATGTGTGGAGCCGATCTATGCGGTTGCTTTGTCGGGATTTGGCCGAAGTTCACCATGGTTGGGGGGTTTTTGGCAGCGGCTGCGGCTTTGGAAGGGGGCGCCGGAGTGGGCCACTCGGCCTGGGGAGGTGCGGTTCATAGAGGCGATGGCGACGGTGGTCTGTGATCGTCGTGAAGGAAGTTGTGGGCGACGGCGTTTCGAGATGATGGGCGGCGGCTTCAACTGGGATGCATGAATTTTTTGCATGGCTAGGGTTTAGTTGGGTAAGGGATTGGTGACGTGGCTTCAACACGTGGGTATATTTTTTTATGCTATTTTTTTAAATTCAAACTATAAATGTCCTAACATGCATAATTTTCACGTATGAAGTCCGTTCCACGCGTGATTTTCTCCGCTGCAATCCTAGCAAAATTCTGGACACTTTGACGCTTATTTGGACGAATTCTAAGACTTTTCAGATTTGGGTATAAATTGGATATAATTCAATTTAAATTCAAAGGGTGGGTGTTTTAACCCACTCACAACTTCTAAAATTTCGTATGTTTGTTAAATTGACTTATGATGCGATTAGAAATTTATTTATGACCGTTTAGCATATTTTGAATCATCGTATCAATTTATTTGAATTTATTTGAACAAAATAGTTATTTAATTTATTGTCGAATATAAACTACCAGTAAATACCTGTTATTTATTATCTGTTCTATATTGATGTTATTGATTGAATTGGATGATGATTGTGATAAATGTTTGATGGTTGACATTGGATGAATGGATGTTGTATTTTATATTGTTATAAACTGCAAGTTGTTATGGATTTTATTTTATTCGGGATTGCGGTTTGAAATGATATATAACAGTATTTATATTTTAAATTGCGGATTGAAATGATAAATATCCGTATCACTTGACCATAGGATAGAAAATTATATACAGACACCGTGGTCTATATATAAAAAATATTTTAGAATGATTTCTATGGTTGTAAAGGAATATATGGTTTTAGATAATATTGATTTTAGATATTATCTAAATGTTACTTTATCCTTGATTTTAAGCTATGAATAATTTGTTTAAATATAGAATAAGCTTAATAATAAGTTGATTTTATTGAAGATAATGGTTAAGTATTTAAATCTTTTTTCAATATAGAGTTTATAATGATTTAATTAATTAAGGTTGGAAGATAATTTTGAGATTTATTCGAAATTGAATTTGTTTAAAAATTTAACTCAAATAAGTTTGATGTGAAATTTATTAAATTGGAAATTTTAAAAAGGTATGATTTTATAACTTGATTTTTGGTTAAGGTGAATTAAATGAGTGCTCAAGTATAATTAAATTTAAGGAAATATTTAGTTATTTGAAATTTGGGATTTATTAATATAATAATGGATTTATTAAATAAATTATTTCAAAACTGCATAATAAAAATTTGAATTATATATATATATATATATATATATATATATATATATAGGAAATTACCAACTTAGTTTTGAAATTGTTGAATACTTAAAGTTGAAATATATTGAATTTGAAATGGTTTATTTTTGTGGATTAAATTTGTTTGAAATCGATAAAATTTGGAATAGTTTATTTGGAAATTGTATCGTATTGAGATTTATGATTTGGGATTTGGTTAAATTTAAAATTTAGAAATTCGAGTTTTTTTGGAATTGATTTGTGAAATTTAAGAAGCTAGTTTATTATATAAAGTATTTTAATATTTAAACCATTTAAGTAGTGGAAGTTATGTTTCAAAGTATTATGATTTGAAAGTGTTATATTTCAAGTGCTTGGTTTCGAAGTATATAACATTGAAAGTGCTATGATTTTGGGAAAAGAATACATCTAAAATAAAAATGATATTATATTGATTTGGGTTTTTATAAAAATGATATCATATTGATTTTGTTTTGAAACGGAAATGATATCGTATTTATATGGTTTTGAAACGGAAATTGTATTCTGGTTTTGAAGTATAAATTATTTTGAAATGACCGCGGTGTTATGTTAACGTTTGGTTGTTAAAGAGACCGGGATCAGAAGTTATCATACTCTCTATCAACTCCGAAAACCACTTTAACAGCCGTGTACGCGGTGCAGATTCTAGAATGGAGTAGTATGGTAGCGGCGCTCCTTTGAGGTATGAACGTGGACCTGACTCCCGTGAGTTGGCTTAAGGTGGCTAAAACAAGAGCGATCTCGGGCCAGTGAGGTAGCCCTTCTTATCAGACACACTCCTTCGATATTATATTCTGACTTTGAGATTGATTTGGTGGCCACTTTTGACTTTTAATTTTTAAGGTGTGGCTCGTGGTGGACAGTAGCTGGTGCCATGCGTCACCACCAGCCCGTGTGCGTAATTGGTATATCTACCCTGGCATTGCCTTGTGTGCCGTGTCACCTAACCTAGTGTGCCTCGTACGAGTTCGGTTTTCTCCCGTAGCCCGTGGAGTACTTAGGGTAGTCTCCCGATCTGGAGATATGCTGATACTGGATGGACTACTGGGAGTATTACGTTTTAAGGGGAATATTGGGTCACTCCTTAACGCTATTTAAAAGTAAGTTTATTTTACTGTAGACATTATTATAATAGCGAAATATTACTACATAGTAAATAGTTTAACGGATCTTTAAGTGAAGTAAATTCCGAACATCTCTTAAGTTACTACACTCACGTTAGACACTGGATAAGAGATGTCAAATCCCGTAAACATCTTTGATGTCGTTCCACTTATATTTTACCGTTGATTTAACTTACATAAGATCTTTTAACTCTGACTGGAGTGTTTTGTCTTTTCAATTTGCTCGGGTCAGTCTGAGCATTTCAGGATTCGAGGACTTTATCTCTGGAGGACGAAGACGGAGATTTGTATTACTATTATTTATTATATTCCATTGCATTCATCTATTCCGCTGCATTATTTATTATTCTCTGGTATGTGTAACTCTGATATGTGTTGTATAAGCAAAATCAAATGTTTTGTAAAACAACTTCATGAACTGTTATTTGATTATTATATTTTGTCATTCTGCTGTGAGATTCTGTTTTGTTTTATTTCTTTCTCTGCTTTTCTTATTTACCGCATAACAATCCGCCCTTTTTTATGTTTTGAATCTGACATGTGTGGTTTATCGTCGATTTAAAGCGTACAAAAGGCAGGATGTTGCATCCTTAATTACTTTGATTAAATAATTAAAATTTAAGTGATCATATTAAGTAATTAACCTTTATTTACTTACATGAATAAATCAACCTTTGATTAATTACAAATTAATTACCTTCTAATAAATTAATCAATCTTTAATCATTACTTAATATAAAATTATTTAAAAACCAAAATAATTAATCTTTAAACATTCAACTTTAAAACTTTAGACCTTCGAAAAACTTGTTAAAACTTGTTTTAATAAATTACTTTGGAAATTGGGTTAACATTGCTTTTGAAAACTTGATCTTTTAAACTTGTTAACTTCACAAAAGAAAACCCGAGCTTATTGAATCAAAAACCCGAGCCATTTTTATGTTTCCCCAAGCATTCCCCTAGGTTCCTTCGTTTCCTTCGTCTTTATACTTTGTCTTTAGTTTTTTTATGTTAAAACTTCTTAATCGCTATAACACACAAGAATACACTCGAGAAAAGACTCGAGCCACCCCACTGTTTCTCCGAAGCCATACCCGAGCCTCACCTTTCTTCCCAAATCCAACAGCCACCTAACATTTGAAAACGCACGCGTGCACATGCACGGCCGGCCTGATCACCTCCGGTCAACCACATCACCACCATCTAGTCGGCGATAACTACCGCGACCCAAACAACCACCTAACTCCAACCCATCGCGTCGGAAATTGAAACGAGCCTTCCATCATCAACCTGGAACCTAACAACCATCGGAAAAAGACCTCGCTACGACGCCTCCCACCACCATCCACCACGCCTTCTCGTCCAAAGTTTCGCCACACGACAACAAATCCATCCCGTAGGTCCGATCGACCAAAATGCTATGTCGACGGCGCCATTGCCTCATGAACACGATTGATAAAATACTGGGCTTAAACCCTAATTTGATTTCGTATGATCGTCATGGTCAATTATAAATTCATTGATTATTTTTGTAATGATCCACAATCTTCCCTCTACCACCAGCTATCAACGCGTTGATCAACTCTTCGTCGCTCAACGATATTTGACAAAAACCCTTAAAATGATCATCTCGAGAAATCTTGCCATTCACGTACTTAAAAATTCTGATTTCTACTTTAAAATTCATTATATTCTAATGTGAATATAATTATCAAATCAAAACACGAATCTAAGAATACTGATTTTCCAGATTTAAAAAGTTTTACTATAAATTTATTTTTTTCCAGAAAAATACCTTACTGATTTACTTATAAACATTTTTACAAATAGCATTAGGTTTAAATAAATAAATTTTCTTTAAGGATCATAGAATAACATCAATTATTTGAAGAGATATTAAATTTTGATCTTGATTTGGATGCCTACACTAAGAACAGAGCCTATCCTCATATGTCCATACATATATACTCAGGCATTCAAACACACAATGATACTTTACATTCACACAACATATTTCATATCATGATTTCAATCACATGAATCAAAGATGATACCAATCAAGGTCTAAAAGTTTACTCACCTGGAACTTGACAAAGCAGAGAGCAGTTTTTGTTTTTCTTTTGATCTAAGATTTTGTTTGTTTGATCAGCAGCTTGCTTTGGTGTCCAGGCTTTACTTTGATTTGAATTGGCCTTGCTCAGATTGTTGTTTGATAATGTTATTTTATTTTGAACTACTTCAGGTTTCAGATGATCTATGTTTTCTGTTTTGATTTCTTCATTTCCAGGCTTGAAGACTGATTTTGAATTTTTGAAATCCGCTTTGCTTCAGGTCTTATTTTCCAGGCTTTTGATTTTTTGATTTTTTTTATTTTGCACTTGATTGAATCTGATATGTAATTTTAATTGAAGCTTGATCCCTGTATTGCATTTCACAGGTTGAAGATTTTTTATTGCTTCTGATTTGTGATCTGTACTTGCTTATTTTGAATGTTTTCAGGTTTGTTTGCATTTGCTTTTCTTTTCTAGGTTTTGTAATATACATTGAATTTTTATAAAGGTTTTGAAAAAGAGGAGAGTGATACATATATAAAAAAAAAATCTGATTTCCGTTTATTCATATTTTATAATTTTTAAAAGAAAAACCAGTTGCCACTTGTAATTATATGTTAACACTTGTACTTACAAACGATAATTAAGCAACACATGTATGTGCATGTTTTAAATACCTTACATATGTCATAATTTGTATTTTTATGTTTATATCCTTAAGTTAAATAATTTATAATTTTTGTTTTCAAACCCTTATGTTTAATACATTTATGTAATATGTTTAAATAAGCCTTTAACTTTTATATTTGTGTGTATATATGCAATTTAATTTTCTTACCTCATGTTCGTTTTTAAAAGAAAATGTATTATGTTAAAATTTTGTTTTCACAAACTATACTTAGTTCAAGTATAAATTTTAAAAAGAAAGAATATTGATCATTTTATTAAATCTTATTTTATACTTTTATAATTTTTTTTAAATAACGTTAAAGAGATATGACTTTAAAACTAATTTTACATTAATAAGTGACCACGCATATGTACATTACAGTATTTAGCTTTAAACAATTGTTTTGAAAATCATTTGTATTTAATTCAAAATATAACTTTCAAATTACAATGTATATATATACACTGATTATAATTACAAAACAAATTTTAAATTAATTTTATATTATAGAGTTTTCAAATTCAAATTATTTCTCAAAAATATGAATTATTGAATTTTCAATCTCAAAATCCAATTTATAATCAATTTATATACATATATGTAAATGAACAACAAATATCTTATTTAATTTGGAAAAATTCAAATTTATCCATAATTAAATTCAAAATTATATTTTAGTTATCAATTTAAATTTGTCTAAAAACTGGGATCGTTACACATTTTAATTTCATATAATATTAAATCCTAAAAACTTATTTAATTCAATATTTTAATTATAGGCAAAATGCGGGTCATTCCAAAAATTGTTTTTTTGACCAAGCTTTACATTTTCGAAAGGTAGAATTTAAAGTATTATAAGGCAGGAGCCTAATGTTTTTAAAAGCTTTTGAAGGAAGTTACCCTATGAAGTCGAAAGCTAGGTTTCGAAGGTATCGAAAGGTTATATGACCGAAAATCTATTTTAAAGATAAAACCATGGCTATATTAAAGAAGTTTTTATAATGGTTTAAGAAGAATGTATCTTTGATAAATTAAACCCATAGGAGTTGTAACGACACACCTTTTTGAACAGTTCAAATCGACAATAAACCACACATGTCAGACTCAAACCATTCAAAAGGGAGGATTGTTAATGAGGTAAATAAGAGAATTAAAAAAAGGAAAACAAAACACGAAATCTCACAGCGGAAAAACAAAATATAATAATCAAATAAACAGTTCATGAAGCTGTTTTACAAATAACATTTGATTACACTTTTACAATTCAAATAAGAGTTATACATACATCATAGATAAATAAATAATGCAGTGGAACACAGAATGCAGTGGAATAATAAATAGCAGTAATAACTGAATCTTTGTCTTCGTACTCCAGAAAATAGTCTTCACTACAATGAAAAGCTCAGACTGACCCGAGCGTAATGAAAAGACAAAACACTCGAGTCAGATCAAAATAAGTAAAATAGAAATATTAGCGCAATGGTTTCATAGATGTTACGGGATTTTCATCACCTATCAAGTGTACAACGTGAATATAATTATCTAAAGGGTTTCGAATAATTCGAAATATCAATCCTAATCATCTAATTAAAAAAAATCTAAAGTTTAAATTAACTTAAACCCTTCAAGTAATTCAATTTCGAACAAAAATCCAAATTCAAGAAATTACATGGGTATATGTCATTTCAACCAGTATCAAAAATCAATATTTCCAAATCAATGAAAATCGCTCAGGTATATCATTTCAACTCATAAAGATTTTCTCCTAATCTATAAGATCGTTCGGGTATGTATCATTTCAACCCATAGGGATAACATAGATATAGAAATAAATAACATCCAATCATCCAAAATTTCAACCAATAACAACCATCCAATCATCCAAAGTTATTAATAATTAAAAATACATCACAATCATTATTGAAATCAACCAATAAATACCAACAATTTATTGGTTGTCATTAACAGGTATTTAACTGGCAATATAACAATATTAAATTAAATGGAAATTAAATTCAACAAAATTAATATTTAACTGGAATGACAATTTAAAATATGCTAAACAGCAACCAATCAATTTCTAATCACATTATAAATCCAACTTAACCAACATAAGAAAATCTATCAGTCGTGAGTGCTTGCCCACCTTTCGTGGCTATGAAGGTGATGATAAAAATGGAGCAATATGGAGATTCCTAGCAAAGATCCAAATGCAAAGCAAATCCAATAAAGCTTAGACATGAACACGAAACAATAAACAAGTTTCAACTACTTCCATCTTCCAAAGAACCCAAGATCCAAACTATGAACAAATCTGAAACAAGGTCATCTTTAAGAAAATACTCAGATCAGAATATTACTGAATCTAAGTGACTAACTAGAAAGTTGTTACAAATTCTTTTCTCTCCACTTTTGATAAAAGAACCACTCAAAAAGTTTTGGTCTCAAGGAAGTTATGGTCAAAACAAACAAAGATGTTTTCTGAGTTGAAAATCTGAGTTCAAAGATACTTCAAAAAGATTTGAGTTTTTAGCATAGCAAATTAAGATATTTGAAGAATTGTTCTAAAAGAAAGTTGAAGCCACTGGAAAAATAAATGGTTTGAAAAAAGAATCACATGATATGGTTCATTACTGAAGGAGTTACGATTAATACAATATAGAGTATTTTCGGCCAAAACTAGACCCGAGAAAGGACTTGAAAAATGGCGTTTTTGATACAGAAATATTCGGAATAGGAAGAAGGATTCAACAACAAAGTTGCTGCCATTGAAAATATACATGGTTTCAAAAAAAATTATTTGATTTGGAGTTCTTTAGTGGAATATAGAAGCCATGAAAATAAGGGGAAGAAAGTGGGGAAATAGGGGAGGGGAAAAGAAGGGGAAAATGAGAAAGAAGAGGAGAGGGAAGGCGGAAGGAGATGGCCTTGGAGATGGTGGAGAGGGTGCCGGCTATAAGGGAGGAGGAAGGGTTGAAGGAGAGGAGGAAAGGAGTTTTAATTTGTGAGTTTTTTGGAGTTTTAGATCTAGAGTTCTCTGTAGATTTTGAGGAGAAAGAAGAAGTGTGAAGAGAAAATTATGTAAGTGGATGTTATCAGATAAGAAAGACAAGGTCATAGGCAAAGGAATGGTCACATAACTGACTAAAATCTCTTGGTTAACCAAGGCCCATCAGAACAAACAAACCCAGAATGCCTTAGCAAAATAAAACACAACAAAACACTACCAATTCATGTTAATTTTTCATAGTAATTCAAATTTTTAGAACAATAGGAATTTGATTTTGATGAAACGAAAAGTGGAGGGAAGATCAAAATTCAGTCTAGTATTATATATAAAGAATGAAATTTTAAAATTCAAATTTAAAATTTTCAACCAAAAGTCAATCTTTGACTAAATTTGACCAAAAATTGGAATTTCACAAAAAATTT
This sequence comes from Allium cepa, assembly GCA_030765085.1. Lineage (NCBI taxonomy): Eukaryota > Viridiplantae > Streptophyta > Magnoliopsida > Asparagales > Amaryllidaceae > Allium > Allium cepa. The sequence goes on along the minus strand of CM060941.1, from coordinate 316,016,586 downwards.
ATTCTATTGAATTTGGTCAAATAAAACACTCAACATCACAGATTCAAATTTTTTTATTTAATTTTTATTTAAATTTAAAATATTGCCATTTTAAAGTTTTTAAAAGTTACGAATCGTTACATTTTATCTTAATTAAAAGATGTAATATCAATTAATGCAATATTAATTTGTTTCCCCATATCACATTTAAAAGGTTAAATGCCATTAACTACACATCCAATTTTCATTCAATTACATTCAAACCTATGTTATCATCCTTATTATTCAATCAACAATATCCTATGAATTATATTAACATAAATTTACATTTTATTACATTCATTATTCTACCGTTAACATCTTTTACCATATTAGCTGCAATAATTAATTACATAAATTTTCATTGATTTCCATATTAATTCCAAACATATTAAATAATGAGATGATAAATGAACAATTATTACCTTTAAGTAATTTAATCATATTTATAAGTTTATTATCTACAACAAATGTTATGACTACTTACACATCACTAATTATATTCAATTTCATTTAACAACATATAATTCCAACATTCAATTTCCTTAATTCCATTAGACACCCATTTATTATTCAAACGAACAAATTAATGAGAAGATAATTACAACCATCATTTATAATAATAGTTCCTATCTATTATCTTATCATTTACAACCAAGGGCTATAATAAATTGATTTCATATTCTATATTAACCTATTCCAATCAATTACATTCAATCTCATCGTTAAAAGCATCATTTAATTTATTTCATTATTTACAATTATAACCAAATAACCTTACAATTATATCCATTGATTGAAATTGGATTAAAATGGTTATCAATGACATTAAATCAACATTACTATATTACATTCTAATTGTTTTATCATTACAAATAATAAATTTTAATTTCTTACAATATCAATATTACAAAATCTTATTAAATTTAATATTTTAATTATAAAAAAATACGGGTCGTTACAGGAGTGGTATCGCTATGTTGTTATATCGCTTCTTCTAATATGAATATATTCACTTTATAATAGACCCATAATTGTATTTTAGGAGAAGGGTAGGAGAACTAGTTAGGTTAACCCAGTAGTGAATATAAATTGAATGAACTCCTGAATGAGTAAAATATAAAGGAAAGATATTGGCAGGGGCCGATACGTTTCCAATAAGACCATGAAAAACTGTATGAAATTGGTAGAGGTTGATAGATTAATAGTTAGTCAATGAAAACTAGGTGTAGATGAAGATGTCAGATAAACAGGTTCATAGTTAGCCCATGAAAAATATGTGTAAATGAAGTTGTCAGATAGAAAGGTTCATAGTTAGCCCATGAAAACTATGTGTAAATGAAGATGTCAAATAGATAGTTTCATAGTAAGCCCATGTAAACTATGTAATTGGACAAGGAGTCCTTAAATGTTTAACCAGTTATTAGTTAGCCTATGAAAACTAATAAGTTAATACTAATCCTAAAAACTATAATTGAGACAAATAGTCAGAATTAATGAGGATGAGGAAATCCAAATTTGATTTCCTTGTTTTGCATATCATCATAATGTTTTCAAATACTATGTTTTTAACCATTGTGGATGTAGGAGCACACTATATAGTTTTATAAAGGTTTTAGGATACTAGTAAGAGAAAAACCCGTTCCGCTAAGTGACGTGGTCTCACTAGATGTCTATTTGGTTTGAGATGATAGACTAGTATTCATAACAGATTTTATGTCTGACTCGAAGTTTTTGCTTTCCCTTAAACTCTCAAGTACTCAATTGATTTTGAGTAGTTTAAGATTTAGGGTTTTCAGGTTTTTCTTAGATGAATAAAGCTTCCGGAGGTGTGTAGGAGGTAGACAGTTAATTAGAGTTTTCTTTTTTGCTGTGTATTTGGATGCAAAGGCAGATTTATTAACCATACTATATACTCTAGTCAACCAAGGGGCATCTTCATATGTTGCTCTTGGTGTATGTGTAATAATTATATTTCTGTCGAACATGGTTAACATTTTAGGATTATGTAATGAACATGAAATGTTTTGATTTGAATGTGGAAATATGTTTTTGAACTGTTAATTTTTTTCCACATTCATGTTATCTGTGTATTAATTATCTAGCACCGCCGTATTTAGTCGTCCAAGATTAATAATTATGGATGACTGCAGCATCCGTAGCCGTTAGTTTTAGGTTTCCATGTAGGGGGATGTTACACTATCCATCGACTACGAATGAAGTCAAACAGTTAGAAAACTATCCTTGCTTCGACATACATTCCTAATTCTCAAAGATATAGGTGAGTTTTTATACCTCGAAATTTGGTGTTAAGTATGAAAAAACCATACCACCATAATTTAAAATGATCGTTTATATATATCAAATCTTATTCCATTTTATAAAACTTCTTCTTATAGTTCTCCTTTTATATTTATAAATCTCCTTTTATATTTATAAAACTCCTTTTATATATATCTTTTATATATTTATAAAAACTCATTTTATAAATCTCCTATTATTTATAAAACTTCTTTTATAAATATCCTTTATATATCAATAAAACTCCTTTTATAAATCTCTTTTCTATTTATAAAATTCTTTTATAAATCTCTCTTATTATAAAACTCCTTTTATCAATCTTCTTTCTATTTATAAAACTTCTTTTATAAATCTATTTTATACATTTATAAAACTCCTTTTACAAATCACTTTTCTATTTATAAAACTTCTTTTTTAAATCTCTTTTATATATTTATAAAACTCCTTTTATAAACCTGCTTTCTATTTATAAAATTTCATCTCTAAATATCTTTATATATTTATAAAACTCAAAATTTAAATCCCACATACTTATAAAAAATCTTCGGTACCCAAAATTAGACTAAATACTTTCCATAAAATGATTATTCCATAAATCACTATAAATTCACAAATGTGATTTTTCCAATTTATCAAAATGATTTCATTTCCCTTTTATAAAATCCCATTTTTAAATATATGCTTTTATTTATATATACCATTTATAAATCCATCTTTCTATACAACAACTTATATAAATTGTTTCACTAATATATATTCCAAACATTAAAAACAGAACCATTAAATTATAAAAGATAAATTCCTATTTTTCCTTCATAACAAACATTATATTAACTTTTCTATAAAATAAATACTTCTCAAAATACTTCTAAAGTATTTCGATATATGTTAGAAAAAACTAATAAAAATGTTAAAGTGAAATAGAAATTTCCAAAACCATTTCTGAATAAATGTCAACAGAAATTCCCGAAAACCACATTTAAAATTATTCTCCAAATCAAAACCTATTTCAAATCAAAACAGTTGACCATGGTATTTCAAAATACTAAAATGAGACTCAGAGCTACCATAGCACTTAATAAATGCTTCCCCAGATCTACGACTAAAAGAGTTCAACTTTTAACATATATTAATGTCACATCCAATATAGCCAAACTATCAAACTTTGGCATTCAACAATTTATATAATAAATATATAGCTTAAATGAAAATCAACAATGGTGAGGGATTTGGATTCCTCTACAAAATCCTTGTATTAAATATATTTCACTTTATGCATTCGTTTTACAAAATGGAAATTCAACCATACCAAACCAATAAATAATTCAAGCACGAAAATAATAGTTCACATCTGCCATGTATCAAATAATTTTGATTCAAAGGTGTGATAACTCACCAAAATCCGAATGAATTCTTAAGAATTTTGGTTTAATTTAAAATTGAACGACGTTCAATTTTAACTCAAAATTTCATTTGCACTAAACTCGATAAAATTAACTCCAGTACAGAGATAATGCTTCTAGAGCATAATGCAGAAGACCGTGTCTCGATTAGACCTCATATGAAGAAGTTCTCAATTTTATAAGATCTCAAATTAAATGAATTAATTGCTTAATTAACACACTAATTACCAATATAATCCACCTTTCCTAAACCCAAATCACCCCTCCCCTCTCCTATACACGCACAGTACATACACCCCTTTGCATGCACACCATTATTCCACCCAATTTAATGAATTGGCAAACCATCGATTGCTACAAACACCACATCGTAGCCTCTCCATGAAGACCGTCGCCTCTTGAAGCTTGACACCTCCCATTGAATCGCAACATGCTCCTTCCCTCTACGACCTCGAAATACCGCACGCCTCTACCTTGCATCGCACACTACTAAACTCGCTCCATCGATGCCCCTCCACATGACAAGCGTGGTGCAACCAACGCCATTGACAGATTCACACTCAGTTGCTAAAAATCGCAAGCCCTGATGTCGGCCTCCATATATCGACTGCTCCAAACTTGACCGCACCTATCAATGTTTCTATGGATTTGAAGCTCTCGACTACAGGATCTTAATGGATCCGATTATATATTTTTTCATGAACTATAGATCATGATTTAGATTTTTTGAAGAGGAGGCTAGGTTAAAATGTTTACAGGAGAGGGAAAATGTAAAAGGAAAGAGGGAGAAGAAATGATAGAGAGTTATGTGTGTGGGTTTACCTAATTTTGAATTATCTAGCACTTTGCTACACAGAATTTTATTCGCGTACGAGCCGCAAACGGTAAAAATAAAAATACTTGCTTATAACAATGCGACACAATCCCAAACTACAATAAAATATACCGGTTATCTTTTTCTATAAACTTTCAAAAATACCAACGTTTGTCGAAAAATACGTCAAACGATAATTTAATATATTTTCAAATTAAATATTATGGAAAAATTCTATAAATTCATTTAAAAGTATTTCGCTAAAATCAAATCGGTTTATTAACAATTGATTTACTTATTCTATATTACATTTGAATAAAATTTGAATATTTAAATAGATTAAATATTCCCATTAGAAAAGTTAAAAAATTCAGGTCATTACATTCTTCTTCCTTAAAAGAATTTCGTTCCCAAAATTCCCAAAGGAAGAAAAATGTCTTCACATCCTTAGTTTTAAAAATTTCTTTATGTTAGAGAAAATTTCGGCAGCACCTACTTTACGCAGCAAGCTTTGAAAAAAATCAAAATATTAATATAAGCACATTCTGGGACCTCATATATAATAGGACAATAGAACAATAATACATACTAATGACATACCTTCAAGAGTGTGTATGAAACATAGCAAACACACCCAATAATCATAAACACGTACCATTAGTCAAGCAATCAAACTCTACTCATGAAACCAAAAGCAATAAGCTGGCATTTGCTTCCATATACCTAAATTTTGCTTAAATATCCCAAAACGAGAGTTAAGCATGATAAACGAGACAAGACAATACTTATCTTTTATCTCACATAAAGATGCCATCAAACCATATAAATTGCATATTTAATGAAAGAAGCATACAATTTATTAAAGCCTGTATGGTGCAGATATGTTATCCGTACGCAATATCAAGTCCTATCACTTGCTCCATAACACAAACTTCCCTTTTGAACAAGTATTGCCCATCCGGCTTTCTTAGTGTAGACTTCGATCAAGTTCCTTGATTAGAAACATATGTTCTCCTAACGTAGCCATATACTATTGTAGGAAACTTTAAGGGCTTATAACTATGCATCCTTCTCTAAAAAATTTGATTACTTGATTAATAAGAATGACAACTTGTGGGTTAAGTGGTCCACTAAACACAACCTAAGGAATGATGATTGTGGTTTACTATCTCTAAGCAAGCATAGAGTTGGGTTTGGAAACGGCTTCTAATGATACGGAATACTCTCCTCCTTCATATCAAATTAGTACTTGTGCCTCAAAGTCAAGCTATATTTTGGCACGTGCCTTGGATGGAAAAAGGCCCGATCTTAAGGAATTGTCTTTCTCGTGAATGTATGCAACGAAGTGGTATACCTGCAAATGCTAAAGCTTCCTCATATTCCCGTAATGGCACTAATTCCCTGCCTAACCCCAGTAACAGTAGAGTCTCATTGCTTTTGAACAAATACAACAACTCTAGTTATGTCTTCTTAATTATGGAATCTTATCTATAGTTGAACAACATAAAGGAATGGTCCACAGCTAATACTTATAAAGCCATCATTGCCTCTTTTAATCTCCTAAAGTTTCCTTATTATCATCGAGTTTGGAACAATAACACTTCTGAAAAATTAAACTTCATGCTATGAAAAATATTAAAGAATTTCATCAACACTCTCAACAACCTTACTTTCAAGGGTTTTCCCATTAACACTCTCTGTGTTTTTTGCAAATGCAGAGATGAGAATATCCTCCACCTATTTTTTTAAATGCTATTTCTAGTTCTTCCTGTGGAAGAGAATCAAACTTAGAGGTGGATACGTGGACCCTATATGGGACGATAAGATTGAATGGTCAAATATATACAAGGCTAAAAAATGGAAAGTCTCTGATGCTTACTAGTTTCTCACTATGCCAAAAGTTTTCGTTTCCGTCCTATGGAAAGAGAGGAGTGAGAGACTATTTAATAATAAACATAAGCTCAACTTGATTTTTGTAACGACCGAGAGATTTTCGATCCTCAAAAATCGACACAATTACGTTCACTATATAGAGTGTCGAACAATTGAGTGTCGAAAATACCAGCCTGTTAAGGTTAAGAAGAAAATGTGATAGAAGAAGAAAACAGAATAACAGCACAGAATCTCATAATCGCAATGGAACAAAATATAATGACAGCATTTTATACAAGAAAGGCTATAATTGTTAATATACATACAAATTATCAGAGTACAATCATTAACAATAAATCTGGATTGTTATAATAACTTATCCCTAAATGCTGAACATACAGCCTACAATACATAGCGGAATATAGTCAAATACGCCCCGATCATCAAGCTTGTCTTCTGAGCTCCAAAAAATGTCCCTCCTGAAAACTGTAATACTCGGTCTGACCCGAGCATTACAATAAAGTATAACATTAAAATAAAGTAACACCCGAGTCTGGCTGGAAACCAGCGTGAGTAAACACACTTAAATTGAAATACTTAAATTATAAAACTCTTTGAAAACCAAGGTAACTCGTAAAACATGAAGAGTTATCATCTTACTTTCACCCAACATATTTTACAGAGATCCATCAATATTATAATAGTGCCTAAGTACAATACTTATTTGAAATAGTTGAATTTGTGAA